>OZ005656.1:119670221-122070221 GCA_963930645.1 Salticus scenicus
CATCAACGTACATTCTTCTATAAATTTCAATTACATTCTAAGTTAAAAGTGTTGAAAATGAACCGATACAAGTAAATTTAAAATGTAATTTTACAGTTTACTAACTTGATATATTTAACTTTTTTTTTCTTTTCTTTTAATGTATTTTTTAAATGATTTATTCTTAATTGTAAAAATGTATTATAAGTATTAATGAAATACATGAAAGTTTATTGCTTTGTTGATAGTATTTATTTGAAGCGGTATGTAAATTATTGTTGAATATGCACGTATATTGTTAATATTTGATTATGCCAAATATGGGTTGTTAAATATTGGTATGTATGTAAAATATGTTAATATGTAAATATCTTAATCATGAAATGTTAAATAATTTTAAGTAAATGTATTCATTATTGTTTCAAAACAAAAATTGTTAAAATTTAAAATTGCAAATAATTAATTAAGAATAAGAAACATACTTCGTAATAATAATGATCATATTAATATTTTTTATTTGTAGTTAAAAAAAAAAATTCACTTGATTACAGCATTGTTCAGCATAACTTAAAAAAAAAAAAAAATCTCACTTCAGAATTTTTTCTTCTAATTTCAATTATTAGTTTCACTGCAACAATTGCATATTAAAAAATTGTTAAGTTCTAGAAAATTACTTTAAGAAACACCAATATAAAACTGGTTAAAAATCTCAATACTCTGGTTTTAAACAAGGAAAGAAAAAAGCAAATCAAATGAAAAATATTTCCTACAGTTAAACTCTATGTCAACATAATTTTTTTCGCCTCTCCGAAAGCCCTGTTGATATAACGTCGGCAATGTTAGCACAATTTTATCGACATTTTCCATAGTTGACTTACTGCGACAATGGCTTTCCATCAATGTCAACAAAATAGCATACATGTTTCCCTGATACAGCAAATATGAATGTATAAATCTTCTATGAAGCAAATTTTCTAACATAGCTTGCATTTCTCGATGTATAATCTCTAGTGTTCCAAACATATATAATGCCAAAGAAAAAGAAAAAAAAGTGTAAATGTACCTTTCTACGGAGTCTGATAATATATATATATATATATATTCCATTTCAAATAAAATTCCTGAATTCGATTTTTTCTTTCAGGAACAAAAAAAAAAAAAAAAAAAAAAAAAAAATGGCGAGAGCAGAGAAGTTTATATTTGTGCAAAAAAGAATATTTTTTCTATTGCAGGATGTTTATACAAACAGGAAGTATCAGGAAAAATAAGGGGAAAAAAAATAATCTGATTGAATTGTAACCGAAAAAGTTTCTGGCTGAGATAATATTAGGAGAATGGACTGTATATATGTAAGAAAAAGAAAAAGAAAAAAAAAAAACTTATTTAGTGCTACATTTTTTTTTCAGTTGGAACGACTCTTTAATGCTCTCTCAAAAATCGAAAATGATGTTCTTTTCTGCATTTAGATATTTTTCGATTTCTTGTAAAAAAATAAAAATGAACACGTTACATTATTCATGTTGTAGATGATTGTTGAACATAGCATCGTATTTTACATCAAGACTTTTTTCTGTAAATTTTTTTTTCTTTTATTGAAGTTTATAATAAATATGTTTCTTTATGGTAATAGTGATTCGAGTTGCAAGTATATCTACTTTTAATAATAATAGTAATATATTATTACAAATATCCAATACATATTTTTATTATTTATTCAATTACTTAATTTTTATTAATAAATATTCACAGTAGGGAAGTGTGGGGCTAGTTTTCACAGGGGTAAAAAGTAACACGCAATTTACAAAGTAGTTTGTAATATTTGTGATTAAATATTTTTGTAAACACAATTCTTATTACACGCTTTAGAATGTAAACACAATTGGTGATGGTTAAGGAGAAGTTCTGCACGCGTGCTTCATTTTAGCTAGTTTGTTAAAGAAAAATTTTTTTCGTAAATTTTGATTAAAGGTACGTTATTTTATACTTTAACGAAATGTTTATAGCTATTTATTTAGTCTGTGTGTTGAGTTATACAATGCATGATTCATTTTTTGTATAAATCGGTATATATTTTTATAAATAAACAAAATGTCCAAACTCATACGATGTGGCAAGTTGTAACATGTTAGAGGAGTGCCTTGTGGAGATGCTTATAGCCAGAGCTCGAAGTCTCTGCCCATTTTCAGGAAACTTTCCGAAATGAAAAAATTTTGGCTTCTTTGCCAATACTATATTTATACAGAAATATTTTCTGTGTTTTTATATTATAGCATCCTGATTATTTTACCACGAATTAGAATCACGATTTAATCGCGAATTAGAGAATATTGCATAAAAATAGTGGTAGAAAAAAGCAGATACTTCTCATCAGTTAAGTGCCCTGAAAAAAAGGCGGAGAATTCGAGTTCTGCTAATCGCTTTCTGTGGCATAAGAAATGCTTAATTTGCAAAATGTTTGCACGCATTAAATGCACGAGAGGGAACAAACCGTCATTTGCTTGAATTAATTTAAGCTTTGACTAACAAGGAAAGGTCACGACATGGAAAATTAAGATCGGGACGAAATTGCGCAGGATTGTAGTATACTATGAGGGTAACAACATATTAAAGCAGTAGGACCCACTATCCACAAAATTTCGAGAAAAAAAGCATTTAAAGTTTCAGTAATCTTTAAATACAAGTTATTTCATAAGCGAGTAAACGCTCAGTGGCGTGATCCTAAAGTGCGAGCCTCCCACCCAGATGACTTGGGTTCGAGGCTACCTGCGGGACTACTTTTTTTTTTTTTCTTCTTTAACTTTTTATGTAATCTTACCTTTTATTTATTTTACTTTATTTTACAATTCAATTCAAAATTTGAAAATTTTAATAAAAAATTATTTAATTTTCTTGAGTATAAAATAACTTTTTCTATTTTTAATATTTATAACTTAAAAATACAATAAATTTATATAACTTAAAAAATTAATTTTAGTTTTATTTTAACTTTAAAATAAGGTAAAACTAAAGAAACTGTTTTTAATTATTTATCTAAACATTTTATTTCATTTTAGGTATATTTAATTTTATTTTATAAATTACAAAAAAAAAAAAAAAAATTACAGAGAAATGATGATTTTAATTGCATATATAATTACTATCCAAATTAAATAATTACTTCTCCAATCAATAGTTTCTTAAAAATTATAGCATAGGATTGCGATATTATTAAATTATTACAGGTAAAGAAATGTTATCTTTAAATGTAGATTTTGAATGTTAATGAACATCGTTTCTTTTCGATAACGACTTCCTTTTTTTTTTTAATCCTTCTGTACACAAAATAAAATTCCACCTGCCCTTTATTATTAACAAGCTAGAAGTGTTTGCGTAATTTATACATATTCAAACCAAATCAGGAAGCTCAAACCAAGATTTAAGTACACCTGCTAAACTATTTTACACTTTGTTTACAGCTTGTTTATTTTTTAATTATATAAATATTTGTCTGTTTTTCTTTATGTTTCTTATTTAGGGTTTTGCAAAACTAAACTTTATTTCTTAAGTTATAGAAATTTATTGTATTTTTAAGTTATAAATATTAAAAATAGAAAAAGTTATTTTATACTCAAGAAAATTAAATAATTTTTTATTAAAATTTTCAAATTTTGAATTGAATTGTAAAATAAATAAAAAGTTAAAATTACATAAAAAGTTAAAGAAGAAAAAAAAAAAAGAAAGAGTAGTCCCGCAGGTAGCCTCGAACCCAAGTCATCTGGGTGGGAGACTCGCGCTTTAGGATCACGCCACTGAGGCGCTTACTTGCTTACGAAATAACTTGTATTTAAAGATTACTGAAACTTTAAATGCTTTTTTCTCGAAATTTTGTGTATAGTGGGTCCTACTGCTTAAATATGTTGTTACCCTCATAGTATACTACAATCCTGCGCAATTTCGTCCCGATCTGAATTTTCCATGTCGTGACCTCTCCTTGTAAGATTGGCTTCTATGTTGATTTTATCTTTAATTTTCTCTTTGTTTTACTATAATCCATTTGATATAATTCATTGTTACTATACCAAGAAGGTTATAATTTAATATTAGTTATTAATTGCCTTTTTTATTAAACTAATAAATGATTGATAACAAAAAACATTTTGAAATGTTGTCGTTTTTATTGTTAGGATCCCCTCTGTATCCGTTACAATATGCCCAATATGTGTTACAATTTGACCCGGTACAATTTGCCCCAAACCCGGGGCAAATTGTAACAGGCAAATAATTTTGAAAAAAAAATGTGCTAAAATTAGCAAATTTTTTTTTTTTTTTTTTTTTTTTTTTTTATGAATATGATAGATAAACATGCATGCTATGGAAAACAGCAATTTTAAACAGGAAAACGTAAATGCATTTCAAAATATCCTTAATTTTCCAAAAAGTGTTACAACCTGCCTAACGCTCCCCTATATGATGTATTCGATATACAATAAAAATCGGACCTTGTGTGTCGTTGGAGGAACGTTTGTATACGCAATTCCAAAATGTGGCGTAAAAAATAACTTAGAGCTAAACGGTCTAATATTTTTATGCCTTTGAGTATTTGATAGTTATTTGAAAGTTTAGAGAACTATGGTTAAAATAACTATAAATAAATCATCTCAAATGATTCATAATATCAGTTCACAATTGCAATATTTTATAAACGCACGATGAGGGCTTCACAAACATCCCTTTCCTGTCCGGGATTCGAAACTGGGATCTTTTGGACCAGAAGCCAGTGTTGTATCCACTGGGCCATCAGGGAAGAACGTTTTTAAGTAGTCAAATAAATAAGTAAATAATAAAATAAATAAATAAAATAAAATAAAACAAAGAGATATTTATACTAGACACCACAAGATTATCTTGATCTTTATAAAAATGATACTTTCTTAATATTAATTGATCTCCGATTTCTTATATTAACCCGTTAGTAGTCGCTATAGACAGCGCCACCTATTACAGATTGCGCACTTTTTATTTAACTGTCACCAATAATTTTAAGAAGTGATGTGATCGACGTTTCTTCGATTTTATTCGCGTTTTATGTATATCAAATGACACTTCTAAAAATTTTTGATGGCTATTGAATAAAAAGTTCTGGCAACACTGAAGGATGGGTGGCAAATCGACCAACTAGCGACTACTAACAGGTTAATAGCCTATCTAGTAAGTGAGTGTATTTAAGAAAGAATTTTGTATGCAAGCACCATAAATCGCAAAAAAAGTTCACATCAATTACTTTGGATTGAATACAATATCTCGACAACAAACCTTCGCCAAACGATTGCTGCCTTAGTCCAGTGAACAAAAGGGCAGTGCACAAAAAAATGTTTAGAGATGAAATTAAATATATAACTAAAATTCGATATAAATACTGGTATGAAAGAATTACAAAAGAGAAAGAGGGATAAAAATAAATAAATAAATAAATAGGTTGAGGTTGAAGTTTAATGGAATTTTACGCTGCATTGGAGCTCGCAATTTGTAATTGTCTGTGATTGCCCATAGAGATGATCTGGACATACATCATCACAATTTTGATGCTCCGTGTAGGGGATGGCTCCACTGTTTCAGTAACCCCAAGAGATATTATTTAGAAACATGAAAGAGACTGCGGCCACGACGAATGTTTCGTGCATCTGCAGCAATTAATGCACACGACGGACTTTATCCTGCTCAAGTATCGAACCTGGTATCTTACGAGTCTGGTGCTTTACGAAGTAGGATAAAGCGGCGAAAAATTACAAATAGTATAATAAAAAATACAAAGAAATGAACAAGTGCAAGTTATGCGAGTCCTTTCTAAGCATGAAACATTAAAGGCGTTGAAGAAATATCATTAAGAAATAATAAAATTAGAAATGTAGATAAAAAACTGTAAGTGCCGGGTCAAATCCTGTTTTATGCATATGTTTTCAAAGTATTTCAAAATCTTATCAAAAGTTTCAGTTAAATTATCCTCAGTGTGTTAAAAAGATTGTAGAGAGACAAACGTTATCGAATCTTTTGTAATTCTCTGACCGCCGCAGACTTATATATCCATTCACTAAGCTAATGGTTTTTCAGTGATACATTTGTCATCCTAAGTCACATAATTATACGCTTTTAGCTTCTGTTTAACCCATTACCCGCTGGTGTTGCGTTCACGCAACACTAGAAATAATTGCGTTTAACCGTAAACTAAAAAAGGTATTTTATATTAAGTATTGTTTTTAAATAAGGAAAGGTTAGATGTTTATTTTATTATAAAAACAAAATTAGCTGAAAAATAATTTTAGATTTAAAAATAAATTTCAAACCATCATATTTGAGTAAGTTTACATAACTTGTAAAAAAAAAAAAAAAGTTTCACAGTAAAATAATTACTTTTGAAGTCATCTGTAGTGTTTGCTATTTTATACTCCTGCATGGAAATTTCTGTAGACATTTATTTGTCTTCATTATATACTCTTATTCCACTGAAGATGTACAAATACAACACCCAGTATTTAGTAAGATAAGACTAATTTTAATAATTTTATTTAAAATTATTGTTATATATGATGAAAATAATGAGTATTACTGTTTGTATTTAGAAAAAAAATCATTATTTCTAGTTTTGGCGGTTAATGGGTAAATTGTGAAAGCCTCATATACAAATCATTTTTGTCTTTAAATGTATAGATATAATTTTAATCCCGTGGTAAAAGAACCAGAATTTCATTGAAATTATTGTACACTGAAAACAACAATATAATTTTGACCATTTTCAAAGTAGTCAGAATTATAATTTAATCTGTTCGTCTTTATTTTTTGCGGCGTACATATTTTATTTTTAACCCTTAACGCGCGGTGTCCTCGCTACGAGGAGGCAAAATTTAAGATCCAGCTGCAAAAATTCATCCCGGAAATATTTTAGCAAAAGTTCACGTTTATAACTTATCAGAAGAGGCCGGTTTTTTAAACCTCGAAATTTAAAATTTCTTTTAGCTTAATTTAGTTCATGAATTCCGGTGGTAATATAATTTTAATGTTTTAAATTGTCTTGCGCCGCAAAGGGTTAAGCTAGTCAAGATAATAAAAAAAATCAATTACTTAACACGAAACAAAACTCTACTTACAGATATTTTAATTTCGTTTAGTGGGAGATATTTTCTGACTCCTACTGGTCTCGAAATCTTATGTGTAAGCTTTTATTCATGTTTTTAAGGACCAGCGCAATTTTTTGAGATATCTTGTACATGTCATATAATTTATTTTTTAATGTTTTCCTTTGGGGAGGAATTTATTATAACAATTTAACTTTTTACATATTCATTTTTAAAATTTTCAATCTAAAATCAGTTTAAAGCATATTTTTTTTAGTATAAGTTATTAGAATTATTTTTTTTAAAAGGGACTAAGTAATCAAAAAATATAGATACAGATTCAACACAAATCATGCGGTGAGAAACGTTGCGTTGAAGAAGTCGGATGATAGACACGTTTATTTAAAGTAATATTGGTGAACGACGAATATGAATTAAGCTTTACTTCGATTTCTAATTTCATTCGCACAATCACATGTGATATTATTTTCTTTTCATTTCATTTCTCTCTCCCTTTTTCTCCTTTTATCCTTGAAGAATAAAAATTGTATCGATAATTGTAGATTTTTACAAGTGTAATGTTTTACAATACAACTCTTTGAAAATAAATTTTACTCGCCTTACGTGCTCTGTTACTTATTCTACAGCTTTAACTAAACGTTCTAATTTCAAATTACCTCTCTCTACCTTTGGAAGGGAAGGGAAAGCAGAAGTAAAGTAATCCATCACATGTTTCGATTTCTAATTTTATTGGCACAATCGCATGAACGATATTCTTTTCTTTTCTTTTCATTTCTTTCTTTATCTTTCTGTCTGTCTCTTTCTCTCTCTCTCTCTCTTTCACTTTCTCTTTCTCTTTTAAGTATAAAACTCTGGAGTGGTTCCACTCGATTTTCCGAACTTTAAGTAATTAACGGTTGTATAAATAAATTACAGTAAGGCAAGACATTAAATAAATCAAAGTGAAAATTATAATTGGGCGTTTCATTATTTTTCTGCATTGTATAATTTTACGGTATTGTACTTCAAATAATTTGAGCCCATAGATCATAATGATAAAGAATTTTTCGTTGTGTACCTATAAAAATCCATAAGTGCTAGATTCACCAAAATCTATACAGTTCGTACAACAGTGACTTCTAACATGTATATAAATTTTCAGTTCAGATGATCAAAACGTTTAGGCGCTAACGCACTTTAAGTAATTTGGACCCATAGACCATAATGATAAATATTTTTTTTTTTTTTTTTTTTTTTTGTGTGTGTGTGTGTGTGTGTTTCCTTGTAAAAAAACTATAAAAGCTTGACTCAACAAAGCTTATACAGTTTGTGCAACAGTGACTTATAACATGTGTATAAATTTTCAGTTTAAATAATTAAGTTGTTTAGACGCTATTGCGTTTTAAAAAAATTGGTCCCATAGGTCATAATAATAAAGAATATTTTCTTTGTATCCCTGTAAAAAACTACAACTACTACATATTGACCAAAATCAATAAGGTTCGTGCTATGGTGACTTACTATATACGTACTAAATTTTAGCACTTTTTAACAAAGCGTTTAAGCGCTATCGTGTTCACTGATACACACATACATACATCACCATAAAAATAGTAAAAATGAACTCAGGGCACCTCAGAACTTATAGAAACCCCAAAATCTCAAAGTCGAATTTTTGACATGATTACAATACTTTCCTTACATATGTATGTTCGGAAAGTAAAAATAGTAACTAATTGTAGACTTTTAAAAATGTCATATTTTTCAATAAAATTCTTTGTAAAGTAAATTTTTATTCCCATCGTGTGCTCTGTTATTTATTTTACGCATTTAATTAAACGCGCTAATTTTGAATTACTTATCTCAACGTTTGAAATGAGAAAGAAAAATAAAGCACTCTGTCTTAACATCAAGAAATTAAATTAGGTATTTTATTAACTCAGTAATTTTTTCGGATACAATTTTAGCAAATTGAAAATAAAGAAAAAAAGAAGATTTAAAAAAAAATCCTTTATACTTAAATATTTTAAAACAGCTACGTATTTTATACTCCGTTCAGTAAAATCTGTGATTTTAACTGATGGCTAGATATAATGATAAATATCTTAATAATATATATATATATATATATATATATATATATATAACAATACTTGTAGTTGAATTGATAATTTATAGGCACAATTTGTGGCGGGGAAAAAAAAAGTGATATTTATTGCTAATGTTAAATGTCCCGAAAGGAATTGTCAAACATTTGTCTGTTTGCAAGTTTCCCTTGCATATTCTATATGAATTTTATTCTAGTTAATTAAAGATACAATATAAACAACTTTCATTCAGATGAATGCTTTTCCGATATTAAAAATTCTTGCGCTACCCATTAGATCCTCAATACACAAGTAACTATTAAGGAGCTATTATTATTTGACGAGATTAATTTTTGTTTAATAAGATTCAAAATAGGAAAAATTGATGCGAGATTTTAAAGAATGGTATTGTCAGATGAAATACTTTTTCAACACAAATTTAGAAGCACTTCTAGCCAAACAAGTCTAATCCTTCTCTAAAAAGTCTAAGACTTTTTTTTTTTTTTTTACTCTTCATCTTTTCCACTCAATCCTAGTGCGTTTTCCCGTTTTCAAAACGGAAAAATTCCACCAGCTTCGCTTTTCCTATTGGAAAAATTTACTTCATGCATTAGAATTCGAAGCACGTTAGACGTGAGAGAAATCCAGACTCATGCCTTCCCCCCTCCTTCTCCATGGTTTATCGAATTAAAATGCAAATGAATAGGATTCGACTCCCAGGCGAAGTTTGTTAGAGCGAGAAACAGGGGCGTAGGGATGAGAGGGGGATCTCTCTCCATTCTTTAGATAGAATGCGAAGGGGTGGAATGACTAAAATTTAAGAATGCAAACGATCCCAACTTTTCTTTTTTGAAAGGAGGGCTGTAGGGAGGCGCGTAAGGAGAAAGACAGGACGAATCGAGCTGACGACAGCAGTCGAAAAGTTCCTCCGGGAGATTACGTTCAGGAAAGGAAAAGTTGAGATGCGATCTCTGATTCTTCGGAGAGGTTGTAAAACCTGTCGAACATTAAGAGCACAAGTTGCAGTAAAGTTTGAAAGTTTACTTCGGCGACAGGTCTGCCATGGAATCCATGCAGAACTTTTAATTACTGATGAGTGACTTCTCGAAAATGGGAGTTGTGACTGAAGACAATTTTCCTTTTAATTCATTGAAAACAAAGTTTCTTAAATAGAGATTTACTGCTATTTAATTTGCATCTTTATGATATATATATACAGAGAGAGAGAGAGAGAGAGAAAGAGAAAGAGAGAGAGATTGTACAAAGAAAATACCCACCAATTTTTTCTCACTACTAGTTACTTAAAATTTTAAATAAAATTTATATTCATCCAGATTAAACAATGAAATCGAAATGTTTAAGGTAGAACTTTATTAAGTTCTACAGTTCCTGTTAACTGACAGGTAGAATAATTTAAAGGGTAGATTAAAAAAAAAAAAAAAAAAAAAAAGTGTGCAAGCGTATTATAAAAATAGATACAAATGGTAACAAATTAACACAATCAGGGATGGAACACGGGCGCAGAATTCATACCGGAATCCGTTTGAAAAATTTCTCTACCTATAATATCGTCGATTTAAGAAGTAGAAAATTTTCTTACATTGATAGTGGTATGAATTCTGCGCCCGTGTTCCATCCCTGCACAATATGTATTAAATTCAGTGTATCTTTCATATAAATATTTACGGGGAAACAGAAGTGGTTATTGTTGACGACATGATGAAATGCAACGTTTCTGATTTTTTTTTTTATTTATTTAACATTCGTATTTTTACCACCATACCTTCCCTCCTCTCACATATACGTTTCACCCTCTCATTAAATGCATAGCACAGTACTAGAACAATCCTATTTATAACTGTTTTCTTTTAGTGTAAACTGTTGACGTATAAGTGGAGAGGTACATATACCCTCCTTTCCCGCAATTTCGAGTTTTAAAGTCGGAAGAACTTGTGTGAGTGACACGAATCTTCCTCTACTATCAGTACTGCCAAATTGTAAGGATTTTTTAATTCGATATTCATCACTACTTTTTAAATGTAATTTTTGTCTAATTATACGTTTAATCGATTATCACATTTGTGAAAACTTCTTTTTCAAAAATTGTTGCGATTATTAAATAAAAAAGTTTCTACAATTTGACAACACTGTTTACCATCTTTTTTCGCTTTTTTTGGAGTCTTGAATGTTTTTCCTGCATCTTCTAAATGGTGAGAGTTGTTTTTTCACACTTGTGATTTTATTTTTTTGCGCTTTTCTCTGGATTATTTTATTGTAAACCGTTTTCTACTGTAGCGTTTTTTTTTTTTTTTTTTTTTTCATGCTAAGTTGCGGAAGTATAAGTGTATTGTATCAGTGTAAATGTATGTTTACATTTTTAATATGTCAGTATGCATTTCGTTTTTTCTTTTTGGTAGATTTAAATAGTCTTTTACTTTCGACATGGTGATAAAACCTTTCAATATTACCGTACAATAGTTGCCAATCATTGTGATTTTTGAATACCAGTATTTTTTTACAAAAAGAATCACCATAACTAATGTATGAAATGTGTTAAATATAAATAAAAATCTCTCTCTCTCTCTCTCTCTCTGTATATATATATATATTATTGAATAATTTAATTCCTTAACAATACTCAGCAAATGAGAGAAAGATGAAAATACCAACAATGAAATTAAAAATTAGATGTAATACGTATAAAGTTATTGTCACAATTACCATTTAATTAAATTTCACTGATTAGTAAAAACATGTTAAAGTACTTACGCAGAAGAGAAATGACGTATATATCACTGAAGCCTAATATATATATATATATATATATATATATATAACTATATAACTATATATATGTAAAATACAGATATCAAAAATCGAAAAGACTGGCAGCTACGGCCCACTCGTAGGTGAAGCGAACCATAGCTTGAGAATCGCTGCAATAATGAGTCAATAGTAATGATATATCTATGGTTTATACAAGCATTACTTATTTATTGTAATAAATGTAAAATATTTTTTAACATAAAAAGACATGTTACAATAATTATTCAACCAGTTCTCCCCCTCTCTCTCTCACTCTTTTTTTTTTTTTTTTTTTTTTTTACAAATATTTATACGTAAACTATCACAAATAAATGGATTTTGAATTTTATAACTGAATAATATTCAAACATCTATAATATGAATATTTTCGCTTTGTAGAACATGCATGTTAGTAAATAATGAATATTATACTAATTAATTACAGGTTTATTTTTACAGAAACAGGAGGAGAATGTTGTATGTCAAAATGCATTTAATGATTTTTTTTTCTTTTTAATACATTTTATTACTCATGTAATATCTAAAACAATTTTATGATTTTTAAAATAAAACATTTTTGCTGTTTAAAACTATGCATTATTGTCTACTGATATAGATATTAACCATTCATAATTCTACAGAATAGATGCATATTGGGAAATAAAAAGTTTTAAGGAAAAAAAAAAAAAAAAAAAAAAAAAACTTCATAAAGAAACACAATAAAATGAAATAAAAGAACACGTGTTTAAGTGTTTTATAGTGTGCTTAAAATTTTCTTATTTTACATTGTGTAACAACAGCTTTAAAGGCATTTTTGTAATTAAAAAATTACTATAACTATTACGTACCAACTTCCTTGGCATCTGATTCTGATGAATATTTAAGTAAGATGTAAAATAAAACACATATTAATACTGCAAGCAGAAAATAAATGTTTTTGCACTAATAATAAAAATAATAAAAAAATTATAAAAAATTAATTTATTAGTCCATCCCAAAAAGGAAGCCTAAATTACATACACTTTCATTTTTCTATTGATATTTAATTTAATTTGTTGTTGTTTATTACATACAGTTTTCTAATATATTAACGAAAGAAATTAATATTTTTCTTTCTCCAATCCACTTAACAAATCAATAATATTTCGAGAAATAAACATAATTAAATATTCAAGAAAGAACTGAAATGATTTAAAACAAAATATCTAAACTTCGCCTAAAGAACGCCTTCAAGTATATCGAATAGAAAATTACGAACCATGCAAATCACAAATATTGTTGAAAGTTAATATTCCCTTTTGCATCAGTAATCGAAATATTTCAATAAATAATTTCCAAAAAGTACTTTAGTTTTTTTTTTTCTTTATTTGGATAAGGAAAAAAAACTTTCTTTAATATTTAACATTTTATTTTCCCCAGGGCAATGCTAAAAAATAATACTTTAATAATTTCGAATTTCTTTTCAGGGTATTTATGGGATCTATTCTGCATAATGTAATCGAAAGAAAGGGAAAAAATATCGAAGTAATCAATGAAATCAATGGGAAAACCATTCATGGCAGCTGCTGGTTGAAGGGCATTTTGAAAATTCATCTGAGAAATCAGAAAGTTAATGAAAGTAAGAAAAAGAAAGATATTGCTAAAAAAATTTTTTTGTGAAATATATCATTCATTTTGTGGCAACATCTCTATTAACAAACTTTATCAATTCATTTTTAGGAAAGGAGAGTGTTTAAAAAAAAAAAAAAAAGAATTTTTCGCATTATTCAAGATGGCTTATCATTTTGAAATTCTTTTTCTTCTACATTTTTTTTTTTTTTTTAAATGCCGGCGACTAATCTTTTCGTCAGGACTTGATAATGTTTCCGCGCGATATTGCATATTTAAATTTTTTAGTAGTTACTTGGGAATAGCTGTTAAGGCCAGAAAAAAAACAAAAAAAAAAAGGGTAAGAAAAACTCTATTGAAATAGGAATTTAAACAAAGACAAAGATAGGAATTGAGATAAATAAAATCTGATAAGAAAAAAAGATTTTTTTAAGGCGGACGTTAGAAAGAGCTGTTAAAAAAGATATTTAAAGAAAAGAGTTGAGAATATATTTTAAGGTAGCGGTAGACGAAAGGTTTTTTTTTTTTTTTTTTTCTCTCTCTCTTTTAGACTGTAAAATTCTTATTCAAAACCTGTCTAGTATTTAGATAACATTTCTTTTTTCATAAAGTTGATAAATTTTGTTTGTTGCTTATATTAATATTTTAATAATAAATTTTTCCAGTTTCATCAACTACTTTGTAACAGATTTAAACTTTCATATTTACATTATAAGCTATTTTATCGTTTGAAAAATTTCTATTATCGCATTTTTGATGAAAGAAACAATATAATTATTTAAGTTATTTTCATTTTCATTTCATTGGGAAGTTGTATGTATTTTTAAATTAGAATTTGGAGGCAGGAGAGAAAATAAAGAACTGAATTGAATTGTTTTTAGTTTTTTAAATAATTTTCGGCAGATTCAAACAAAATATTATATGAGTTGTGAGATTCTGCCTATATGTTTTAAGTGTTGTGAAGAAACTATTGTTGGTGCTTAACTATATCAATACGCATATTTAAAACGATTGCTATGTTATATTTAATAATAAACTGACAAAATTTATCAAAATATTTTCCTTTATTAAGTATGAAATATTCGGTTTTTTATCCATCTTAATGGGTACAGTAATTATACATATAAATGATTTGGCATTTGAATATAACAAGAATTTAGAGTTCATTAAAAAAAAAAAAAGTTTAAAATTAAAAACAAATAATGGAACATTTAATAAATAAAATAATTGTAATAACATAGGCTATTAAAAAAACTACTTTAAAATCTAGACAGAGATATTTTTTAAAGAATATATATATATCTCTATATAAAATCGTTTGTCCTGAGTGAGTGACGATTCATCAACGCCCAGCCCAAACCCCTGGACTTAGAAAAATGAAATTTTGTGAAAATGTTCCTTCTGTTAAGTAGACATTCACTAAGAAGCGATTTTACAAAAATTCGCCCGCTAAGGGGGGTAAGGGAGGGCAAATCATGATTTCACAAAATCCTTCAAATCTCAAAAAAAAAAAAAAAAAAAACAGGTCTCCATAAAATTTTTGCTTTAAAATATAGTTAACACAAATATCTAGAAATCGATTTCTTGAATTTTAGAAATTCGGTCCCCAATGGGGGGAAGAGGGCAAAACCTGATTTCACATGCGCAAAAAGGGATTTCACATAATCCTATATATATATATATATATATATATAACAGACATACGTCAAATTTTTGTTCTAAAATATAGCTAATACAAATACTTAAAAACAAATTTCTTGAATTTTAGATATTTGGTCCCCGATGGGGGGAAGAGGGCAAAACGTGATTTCACATGCGCAAAAAGGGATTTCACATAATCCTATATATATATATATATATATATACATAAACAGACATACGTCAAATTTTTGCTCTAAAATATAGCTAATACAAATACTTAAAAACCAATTTCTTGAATTTTAGATATTCGGCCCCTAAAGGGGGGGATGGGGAGGGGACAAAACGTGATTTCGAATAATCCTTTATAAAAAAAAAAAAAAAAAAAAAAAGATACATGTGAGATTTTTGCTCTAAACACACAAATATCTAAATGGTCACACAAATATCTAAAAAACAATTTCTTGAATTTTAGAAATTTGTCCCACTTGGGGCATGAAAGGGGGGCTATGGGCAAATAAATAAATAAATAAATAAAATAAAACAGAAAATTATATACATATGTATATATACATATATACACAGTTAGACCGTTGAAATTAGGTACAATAGGTTTTAGAGGCCTGTAAGTTGAATGAGGATAATTTCGAAAGTGTAAAGTTATTAGTAGAAGCGGGAAGGCAGGGCGGAGTGGCAAAAAAATAAAAATAATGTTAGATCGTTCAAAATTGGTATATAGAGGTTTTTCATACCAACAAACCGATTGCGGATATTTTCGAATTTGTAAAAACGTTAGGAGAGCTGGGAAGGGAGAGCGAAGGGGCAAAACAATAGAAAGGGAGTTAGACCGTTCAAAATTGGCACGTATTGGTTTTTAAGACCTACAAATCTTTTGGAGATATATTCTAAAATATATATATAATTAGGATAGACAGGAAGAGGGGGGGGCGAAATGTTAAAAATATAGAAATAAGAGTTAGAACGTTGAAATCAGTATTATTAGGTTTTAAGGACCGATAACTCGATTGCGGATGTTTTCGAAAGTGGAATTATTACGAGGTGGCGTGAAGGGGGGCAGGCGCAGGGGCAAAAAGAAAAAAAAGAAAAAAGAAAGAAATTCTGATAGAACGTTGGAAATTAGTATTATTAGGTTTAAAGGCCCCAGAAAACTATTGCGGATATTTTTGAAAATATAAAATAATTAGGAGGGGCGAGAACGGTGGGCGAAGGAAAACGCGCCGTTTGCGCGTGTATACGCTGCTACAGTCAATGGGGGCCCTGACCGATTATTACACCAATGTGAGAAGAATTATTTTGTATTTTATATTTATGTTTTCCCCTTACGATAATAAAGTGATTCTTTAAGAGTTTCGAACATAAATGTGCGGGCGCAGCGCACAATGGCCTGCGCTTGACCATCGAAGCGAGCCTGCTAGTATATATACATATATATATATATATATATAATTCAAACAATTTATTTCATGCATAATTTCTACTAATAATTTAAATTTATTACTAAAGAATTTTATGTAAGGAGGTTAAAATATTACTCATTAGCTTACGACATGATAAAATATAGTTTATCGTCAATCAAATATTTTACTAATATCAATCCTAAATCATTTATACTAATTTATAATGCTAACATAATAAAATAATTACAAAATTATAATATTAATAATAATAATATTAATAAATATGAAAAAATTCATTTTTTACCTTTAAATTTTGCAGTGTTATAGGTTTATAGATGTGTACTTTAATTTCTTTAATGATGATTTCAAAAAATCATTTTTATTATTATTATTATTATTATTATTTAAATTTTCACTATTGTAGAAGTTATTACATTATTTTCATACACGAAAATAAATAATCATAAATTTAAAATTATTTAAATCTAAGGAAAATTATTTTATTAAGTTTCACTACATCAAAATTGTTACCATTATTCTCTAACTAATATAACCGATCGAAAATTTCTAGCTTTGTGTAGAGTGTCTTCTGCACGTGACAAGTAAATTCAATCAACCACGACATCGCAAACTTCTCCTTTTCAAACATTTTATGTAGCAAAGTAAAAGCCATCCACATCACTCTGGTTAAAGGTAAAAAGAGCAATCTACACCAGAACTTCCCTTTTCGTGTAGTTCTTTCGAAGTCTGTCAAAATGCCATAGATGCCCTTTTTTTGTATTCATGAATGAATAGAGTCGAAGCAGAGCTATTGATTGCTAATGAATAGCTTTACTGAGATAATCGAAATTTCTGTTCTCTGTCATAGTATAACAAAAGTCCTTATGTTCACTGCGAAATTTTTGACATAGATAAATTAGCAGTTAAAAGCAATTAGCAATTTAAATTACTCTAAGTGTGTAGCCTCAAAGTTGTTTTAGGATGAACTTCCCACAATTCTTAACATACCTTTAAATATAAATTTGCAACGAGTGGAAAATTTGCTTGTGTACTAAAGGTTAATTTTACACACACAATGCAATTAAGTTAAAATAATTGATTTTAGCTAAACTTTAGTTAGGGATTATTTGTATGGTTTTTCACAAGAATGACAATATTTGATCTCACACATAACAGCTTTTTATATTTTATATGCATTTTAGAATTAACATTGATAATTGTCACGAATTGAAATCATTCTTAAGTTTTGCCTTTAAGGGCCCTCTTCACTCACCGCCGGAAGTCGAAGCTAATGTTATTCTATGGAAAAATTTTCTTTACAAATAACTTATTAACTAATACATATTTTTAAATTCTGTTTTCACATTCTGAATGTTCCCAGCTGTTAAATTGACAGACCTTTTTAATTTTTTTTTTTTTTTTTGAAGCTGCAAAATACGAATTTTCAATATGTGAATTTTTTTTCATTTTGCAATTTCAAAATAAAATATTAAAAAATAAAAAATAAAAATTCATTTTTGAAAAAGGTCCGTCAATTTAACAGATGGGAATTTTCAGAATGTGAAAACAGAATTTCAAAATATGTATTAGTTAATAAGTTATTTGTAAAGAAAATTTCCCCATAGAATAATATTGGCTCGGGCTTCCGGCGATGGTAAGTGAAGAGGGCCGTTAAGCTTATCTGGATTTTGCAATATATAAAGAATTTCTACGGTATCGTCATTAAATCACTCACCATTAAAATTATATATAACAGATTTTCTCTTAATTAATCGTAAAAATATACTATAGAAGATCACTATACAACTATAGTGGTGAAAGTCAGGGAAAAAAATAGGCACCGAAGTAAACCTCATATAGAATTTCATGTCTATATCACAAGTAATTTGTATTTCATAATGTTAATTCTAAACTATTTTAGTTTTCTGGAAAGATGTGTTTATTTAAATATATTTATATATTTTTAAGATGTTTCATTTCTAAAGTGGTTAGATAAAAAGCGACGATCTTTAAAACGAAGGACAAATTTATTATGTTAGTTCATTCTCAAAAATCACAAAATAATTTGTAGAGAGCAATATAGATGGCGCTAGGACTTACGCTAGGATCTAACAAAATCAACTTGATTTCATAATTTCTCCTCTTATAAATTAGATAACTGGAAGTTTTTGAGCGATGAATGAGATTAATATTTTTGACAAGGAAATTTGTTATAGTTGAAAGTAGTTACTTTTTCATTAGTTTAAAATAATGAATTGAGCCTACTGAAAACGAATATAAAATTAATATACGTTTAAAAGAAGTGAAAACTAAAGATTTTAAAAACTATTTTAGTGTTAAAAGAACTTTGAAATATATCACTCGTTACTGGAATAAATTAGTCGATTAATAAAAAAAAGAGGAATAAATTTTCAGAATTTAACGCAGGGGAAATATATGAGGAGTAGAAAGAAGTTTTATAATATTTTGTTTAAATATAACTAAGATATCAAAGGTGAATATTCTTTTTTTTCCTGTAATGATGCGGAATATGGGCTGGGTTTGCTCAATTGGCAAAACAATGACACTTTAATTCAAAGAATCCAGGTTCAGTTTGTGTTCTGGTTATTTCCCATTATTTCTAAAATTAATAATCTGCTTTTATCAATTTGTCTATGTCATACGACAATTTTAACAGATAATGGCTACTGTTCTGAAAGTGTGTTACTTTCTTGTTCATTTTATTTTTCAAGACCTTTAAACTTTATAACTATTTTTATTTATTTATTCATTTGTTTATTTATTTATTTTACGTTTTAGTTGGATTTTACACATTTTATTAAATATATATATATATATATAAAATATGCTGATTATATCAACTCTTTCGCGAACTCATGTTAAGCTCCGCCTGTGGGCGTTATTCGTTTACATTACATTAGTTCAAATGGATATTTTCTGTATTCAAATTCATAATATAATGAAACATTCATTACAATTACACTCTTTCTAATCAAAGTATTTGTATTAATAGTGCATTGGTTGCACAAATGTGAATATTGGGTATATTGTCCAGAAATAATGTAACCTATATAACCTAAAGAACCGCTATTGTCGGAGATACAAATTTTCAAATGACGTGAATTCACGTCAGCGGTCGCGAAAGTGTTAAGTAGCATTTGCATTTTTACAAATAAGAAATATACGAGATTATGTGGACCGTATAAACATTGAAATAAATCGATTTTCTTTATCTCCTCCCCCCCCCCCTCCACACACACTCTTTTAAAATTAAAGAAAAGCTCTTTAAAACGTTAAATAATTTCCATTATTAATATTTTTGGAATTCCAAATAACTTACTCTGAAATATCTAAAAATAAAACTCATAACGTATATTCTACGATAAATTGTATTTGGAATTGTATTTTATATTACCTCTTGATATTGGTCCTTTTGCCGACTTTCTCATAATATGACAAGCATGATTATAGATTTAAAAAATTACTTTTAACTTTCACTAATTTTTTTTTTTTCAGAACATTTAGCATTGTTGGAAATCTCTCCGCGGGGTGGTATTACAACGGATCCGTATTTATGTGAATATCTGATAACAACCACGAAAAACACCGAAGAACAAGATCTACGAGCAAGATTTCGAATCGAACCTGGTATCTCCTGTCTTTCAACTTTGCGGATGGAACTTGTCAGCCACTCGTGAGCAACTGTTTTTTTTTTTTTTTTTTTTTTTTTTTTTTTTTGTCAGAAAGGTTATGGGTTGTGGGCTATTGGGATTAAGGTTGATTGACTGCACTAGCATCATAGACCTGTGGGAGGGTGCCCCTCTTGGAGTGTCTTTCTAAAGGGCCCTATTTTGTCAAAAGGATTACAAACCATAGCCTCCTAAACTAGATGCCTGTTGCGTGGCTCGGAAACTTGGTAACAGTTTAAGCGGTAGACAGCGCCACCTGGTACAGATTGTAAGACATTTTTATTCAACTGTCACCAATAATTTTAAGAAATGACATATGATATATATAATAGACGTATCTTCGATTCTATTCGCACATTATGTATATCAAATCCAACTTTAAAAAGATGTTAGTGGCTGTTGGAGAAAAAAGTCGTGCAATCTGTACCATGTGGCGCTGTCTACCGATTGAACTGTTGCCAAGTTTCCGAACCACGCATCAGACATCTAATTTAGGGGGCTATGTACAAACACAGATATTAAAGTAGTTCGATTTACATTGCAAGTCTTAGAAATGAAAAATTTTTAAATGAATTTATAAAGTTTTTTCGGTATATAATAAATTGGAGATAACTTCTGCTAATATCATCGATTCCAAAGCTTATCATGCATCTATAATTAAACACTTAGCTATAATAGCATTATAATTAAATCAAGGACATATTTTTTCTTGTAATATTAAAGAAGTAATTGTACAACTGAAAATATTAAGGAAAAAAAAGAAAAATATTTGAAATTTTTATGCTTAGTACTTTGTTTTTTTTTATTTATTTATTTTATGCACATATATTAAAATGACAAAAGTTACAATTAAGTTTTAATTTAATAAAAATTACTTTAAAATAAACATTTTCTTATTAATTTTAATTCGAATTGGCGAAAGAAAAATTATCTCTGAATATTCCATTATTATTATCTTTTTTTTTTTTTTTCAGTAAGGAAACATGTTTAATAGTAACTAATATGAAATATTTAACGCAGTCCTAGTTAGTTAAAAAATTTTTTAATGCAAATAAGTATTCTGCTTTCATTTAAATACATACAAAATTGCTTACAAAACAATGCATTCTGATGAAAAAAATTCCACAGTTTTATTTTGAGTCTTTTATTACATTATAAATTTCAATATTTTTTAGAGTAAAATGCTAGATTTGTAATGAGTTAAATAAATCATTGTAGCATATCGGTAATTAATCTCGAAAAATATACATTAAATAAAAATATTTTTTTAAGATTTAAAATTTTCGATTTTGAATTCGTTATGGCTTAAATGTATTTTTACGATAAAATAAAATTTGCACTATATTTTTTTTCAAAAACTAAAAAATATTTCTATTATTTTCATTTATTTTAGTATAAAAGTTGTTTGAGTGTATACAATGTGACTTTAATGAAATACCATTTTTCTAAATACTGAATTTTTAATCTTTGTTTTGAATACAATAATTGATAAATGCATGATTCTTTGCGTAAAAATTTAGCAGTTTAAATGAATAAATAAATAAATAAATAACTACAACTGAAATGTGTTGTTACTGAAACATATTTTTCAGTTATCATTAACATTCCATATGTAGAAACTTTGGTGAAACTTTGATTTTTTTTTTTTTTTTTTTTTCGGATATTTAAGAAATTTTCAAGTAAAATGTATTATTTCAGTGTAGAATAAAGAAAATGTGACTAATTATCTGTAATAATTGAAATTAGATTTTTTTAAACAATTTTGATAACCAAGGAAACAACAACAAAAAAAGTTTTTGCAGGTATTTTTCTTACAACGTATAATTACTTCACTTTAAAAATTTTCAATAAAAATCAGAAATAAATATTTAAATTTACAAAATAACTTCTGCTAAATAAGAATGAAAAACAAAAACACCTTTTTACTTATTTTTATTTACTTATTTATGTATTTTTGTAGCGTTATTTTGTTCAAAATTTCAAAATATTTAAGAACTAATAAATTGTTACAGAAAATTAGATTGAGTTATTATTTTGAAAGTGTATAGAAACTGAAAAGAAAAAAAAAAGTAAAATGATAAAAGTAATAAATAATAAACAAGATTTAAGAGATTATGAATATGAAATTATTTTTAAGATTCATTATAATCATATTCATTTATAATTTATCAATGATTTATAAATATTGCTACAAATTTGTAAATATTTCTTACAATTTTTCTAAAATCATTCGAGTTGCTAAAGGAAATATTTTGTTTTTGCGCGCTATGACTTCCCTGTGCGGAAAAACGCTTTTTACAGGTAGAGTTTTATTATGTTTAAAGAAACCTATCTTTCATCACATCATGGAAATCCATGCTTTAAACGTGGGATTTAAATTTGGAAATAATCATGAAAGTTTGCAGACATTTTATTTATTTTCTTAGGACCTCTGATCGTAGTCTTTGAACTAATCATCATTCGATTTTTGTTTGAAAATTTGTTCATGTCAATTAAGTCTATTATTCTGTGATATACTGCGTAACAGTGACATTTGAATAAAAGCTTTTGGTAATTCAATTGCGTTTTAAGAAATGTTTGAACCAGTTTTCAGATTTTTGAGGAGTTTTAATCAAATAAATTTTTGAAGAAATACTGGCTAAAATTTTTTTTCTTTTTTTGAAGAACTGCATTCCAAATTAAAAATGAATTTACCAATGAAAATATATATATATATATATATATATATGTATATATATATATTGCAATTTACCATAAAATTATACTTACTTTTGAAATGTTTAAAACGTTGAGGTATTTAATTTTATTACTTTCCGAACACTATAGTGAGGAAAGTAATAAAATCATGTCAAAAATCCGAATTTGAGATTTTGGTGTTTCTATATGTTTCGAGGTCCAATGAGTCCGTTTTCACTATTTTTGCGATGATGTATGTATGTGTGTGTGTATGTATGTATGTGTGTGTGTATGTATGTATGTTTGTTTGTATGTCTGTGAGTGAACACGCTAGCGTCTAAACGCTTTGTTCGAATATGTTGAAAGTTGGTACGTATATTGTAAGTCACCATAGTACGAACCCTATAGATATTGGTGAATCTAGGCACTTATAGTTTTTTTACAGGGACACAAAGAAAAATTCTTTATCATTATGCCCTATGGGATCAAAACCTTAAAAGTGCGATAGCATCTTAACGCCTTATTCAATTGAGCAAAAAATTTATACACATATTATAGGTCACAGATACTCAATTTATATAGATTTTGGAGAATCTAGCAGTTATAGTTTTTTTACAGGGACACAAAGAAAAATTCTTTATCATTATGGCCTATGGGACCAAATTTTGAAAAGTGTGATAGCGTCTAAACGCCTTATTAATCTGAGCAAAAAAATTGTACACATGTTATATGTCACAGTTGCACCAAATGTATAGATTTAGGTGAATCTAGCACTTACAGTTTTTTTACAGGGACATAAAGAAAAATTCTTGATCATTGTGGCCTATGGGGCCAAATTTTTAAAACTGTGATAGCATCTAAACGCGTTATTCAACTGAGCTGAAAATTTATATGAATATTATAAAGCGCTGTTGCACTAACTATGAACATTTTGGTGAATCTAGCATTTATAGGTTTTTACAGGGACACAACGAAAAATTCTTTATCATTATGATCTATGGGCTCAAAGTTCAGCAGCGTTAAATAAAACATCGTGTAATATATGGAGAAAAATACTCAAACACTTTATTATGGTTTTTTCTCTTTTGTTTGTTTAACAACTCCTCTTTCTTTACTTTATCTACAAAACTAATTATCTACAAAACTTAATTAATCAATGTTCGGAAAGTCGAGTGGAGTCACTCTAGATTTTTTTTTAAAGCTGTGCGTTAAAGAATAGACTAAAGTTATAAAGTTTTAACAATAATAAATTACAAAAATTCTCATTTATTAAAAAAGTTATATGACTCTTACCATACATAATGTATTGAATTTATACAATATGTATTATATTCGGTATGAACCATTTAAAAAGAAAATCAGAGAAATAATCGTTCACAAAAAATTAAGAATAAACGAATAAATAAATATAAAAAATAGTATCTAAAAGATACCTTTATATATATAAACCCAAATATATATATTTAAAAATTCCAATTTACCATTAAATTATGGCAAAAGTATAAAAATCATTCATAATTAAAAAAATTCTTTTTTTTTTTTTTTTTTTTTTTTTAATACAAAAGTCAGGTAAATTTTATGTAAATTTATTTAACATCATAAATGAAAACGAGTCAAACGATTATTAAAGCTGTTTTTTTTAATACGAGAAAATTCTAACTTAACAATGTTCCATAAAAACGAAAATAATTTCTAAGCCATATATATATTTTTTTTTCCTTTCGGGTTATTAGCTGATCATGTAAAGTTTTCCGAAAATCTATAAATGACACTTACAAACCGTGGAACCGTCATTCAAAACCCATTTAAGTTGAATTAACACAGCCATGCTCGGAGAGAGACAGTCGAAAAAAAAAAAAAAAAAAAAAAAATCCAGACTTTGATGATAAAAGCGTAACACTAGATACCTTCAAATTCGAAATTTATCGATTGCTTTGAATCGATATGTTCTTTACCGTCTCCGCCGGAAAAGTTGGGAGTTCTGCTTTTTCATTTAATATATCCGTAACTTGATATCAGCAATAGTAGAGATTTTTATTTTATAGATTGGAAAGCGAATAGATATGTTTTTTAAACGCAATGAATCGCAAGTGATTGTAATGGAATCGCTGGGTCTCTTTCAGAAATAAATGGAAACTAAATGTTTTGTGGTACAGGATACGTTTAGGAGAAATATAATTAAGCTTTCGGAATGATAGTTTTATTCTCCAAAAGAGATAAAGAGGGGGGGGGGTATGGTGAGGAAGAGAAAAAAATATGTTATACGAAAACGATTTTTTTACTATTTTAACTACTATTTAACTAGTGGAATAACTTTTTACATGACCGATTAAAGGTATTCTTTTCCTTTAATAATTAAAGTAGTTGAGAAGAAAAAACTAGCCGAGACATATATTTTATACATTGGATTAATATATATATATATATATATATATATATATATATATATATATATATATATATATATATATATATACATATATATATAGAGAGAGAGAGAGAGAGAATTTTTTTAGGAAGGTTAATATATAATATAATCGCAACTGATTGTAACGAGGTGGCTGTATTTTTTTTTTTCAGAAATAAATGGAACCTAAGTACTTTGTGATACAGGATACGATTAAGAGAAATATAAGTAAGGTTTCAAAATTATAGTTTTATTCTGAAAAAAAAAAAAATACAGATAAGGAGAAAGAAAAATATGTGTTATACGAAAACTACGTTTTTACTATTTTAAATACTATTTAACAAACGGAATAATGTTTTTATGTGACAGACTAAAACTTAAGGTTTTTTTTTTTTTTTTTTTTTTTTTTTCTTCTCCAATGAAAAAATAATAATTTTATTCGAAACGTAAAACTGGCTGAGCGTTAGATATTTTATACGTTGAGTTCGAAATGTTTATCTTTCTTTTAAATTGTTTATAAATGAAGTCACGAAAGCGATATATAGGAGTTTGTGTATTTCCTGTAATATATCCTTGTAATCAGCAACAGTAGATATTTGAGTTTTATTGATTAGAAAGCGAATAGATATGTTGTTAAACGCAATGAATCGCAATTGATCGTATTGAATTCAGTATGTCTCATTCAGAAGTAAGTGGAAACTAAATGTTTTGTTGTACAGGATACGGTTAGAAGAAATATAATTAAGCTTTCAAAATGCTAATTATATTAATTAAAATATAATTAGCATTATGCTATGCTAATAATATAATTAAATAAAATATAATTAGCATATGCTAATTATACTAATTATATTAATTAAAACGCTTTATCATTTTTTTATTCTTCAAAAATGATAAAGCGAGAAAAAGAATAAAAACAGAAAGAGAAAAAAATGTGTTATACGAAAACGATTTTTATTTATTTATTTATTTATTTATTTTGTTGCTATTTTAATTTTTGTTTAATTAACGGAATAACTTTTTACGCGACGAATTAAAACTTAAAGCATACTGATTAAAGTTACTGAAAAGTAAAAAAAAAAAAGAAAAAATAAATAAATAAATAAAAAATCTAGTTGAGATAGATATTTTACAAATTGAATTAAAAATATTTATATATATATAAATTTCTAAAGAATGTTAATATGTAATATAATCCCATTTGAATGTAATGAAAAGTGACTTTTTCAGAAATAAATGGAAACTAAATGTTTTGTGGTACAGTATACGTTTAGGAGAAATATAATAAAGCTTTCAGAATGATTGTTTCGTTCTCCAAAAATTATAAAGTGAAAAAAAAAAGTGAAAGAGAAAAAATATATTATACGAAAACGATTTTTTTAAATGTTTTAATTTCTGTTTAATTATCGGAATAACTTTTTATGCGACAGATTAAAACGTCATATTTTTTTTTTTTTTTTTTTTTTTTTTATAATTAACGTTGTTGAAAAAAAAAAAAAAAAAAAAACAACTAGTTCAGATAGATATTTTATACATTGAATTCAAAATAATTATTTATATTTAAGAATGTTAATATATAACATAATCACAATTGGTTGTAATGGAAACACTATGACTCTTTCAAAAATAAATGGAAATTAAATGTTTTGTGCCACAGGATACGTTTAGAAAAAATATAATCAAGTTTTCAGAATGATTGTTTTTTTCTCCAAAAAAGATAAAGTGAAAAAAAAAGTGAAAGAGAAAGAGAAAAAATATATTACACGATTTTTTTTTTTTTTTTTTTTTTTTTTTACACTTTTAATTGCTGTTTAAATAGTGGAATAACTTTTTATGTGACAGATTAAAAATTAACATATTGTTTTCCTTTAATAATTAATGCTGCTGAAGAGAGAGAGAGAAAAAACTAGTTGATATAGATATTTTACACATTAGATTCGAAATATTTATATATATATATATATATATATATATATATATATATAAAGAATGTTAATATTTAATATAATCGCAATTGGTTCTAATGAAAACATCGTGACTCTTTCAAAAATAAATAGAAACTCAAAGTTTTGTGGCACAGAATTCTTTTAGGAGAAAAATAATCAAGCTTTCAGAATGATTGTTTAATTCTCCGAAAGTGATAAAGGAAAAAAAAAAAAATAAAGAAACAAATAAATAAATAAATAAAATGAAAGATAAACGGAGATAAAAAGAAAAAATAAGTTATATGAAAGTTTTTTTTTCTATTTTAACTACTATTTACTAGCGGAATAAGTTTTTGTAATTGAAACTTGAAGCATTCTATTTCTTTAATAATTAACGTCGCTGGAAAGAAAACATTAGCCGATAGATATTTTATACATTGGATTCAAAAATGTTTATATATAGGTATATATATTTTAATACTGTTAAAATGTATAAATTTCCAAAAGATATTAAGTAAAAAAAAAAAAAAAAAAAAAAAAAAAAAGAAAGAAAAGAAAAGAAAAACGTTGAGATTGAGAAAAAATATGTTAAATGAAAACAACTTTTTTCTAAACTATTTGTAATTATTATTTAACTAGCGGAATAACTTTTTAAGCGAAAGATTAAAATTTAAGGCGTTATTTTTCTTGAAGGCGATGATGGACTTAAAAAAAAAAAAAAAAAAAAAAAAAAAAAAGTATTTTTATAAATATGTTGATGAAACAGTTACAGTTTCATACAATCTTATTTAGAAATTAAAAAAAAAAAATCCGTATTAAAATAAACATTCATATTACAATTAATAAATATATTAATAAAAATTATTAATAAAGTGTTAAAATTCACTACGCATTAATTTTGTACTTAGATTTCTAAACTATTTTTTTTACAGGTAGCTTTAGATGATTTTAACAAAAGTAATTTGAAACTTTTTTATTTACAATCATAATTCAGTGAAAAAAAAAAAAATCATTATTATTTTTTAATTTCACAATTTTAAAAATCAAAAATTGTAAATACGTTTTGTTTAATATGTATATACATATATATATATAAAATAAATCAAGTCTAATAGAAATTCAACAGAAAATAAGACACATAGACCATTTTAAACTTGGCGCAACTAAGTAAAAATTAGTTTTGAGAAAATGGAGTTTAAAGATTTCATTTTACAATATACATTCAGTAATACTTTACAACTAGAGGATCTGTAGATGAAGAGCCTCAAAGTCCTATTTCCATCAAACATTACTGAGCAGATCATTTTTAATCCATATTATTTAAAACAATTATATATACATACATATATATATATATATATATATATATATATATATATATATATATATATATATATATATATATATATATATATATATGTATATAATATGTATAATGTATATAATATATAATATGTATATAATATGTATATGTATATAATATGTATATATATATATATACATATTATTTTCAATATTATTATTAACTCGTAACGTAAACATATACGTTTGTGAGGGGTGTTGCCGCCCCCCCCCTTAATTCCCCGTTGTATTTGTCTGTCTACATCTAACTTTATATATGTGTATAGAAAGTTAGATATAGAAATAGATATATTCTAGATAGACATATAGGTATAGATGTATCTCTCTCTATATATATTTCCCTGCAACTCATAGCCTTATGTTAATTCCTTTGCAACTCATAAATATATGTATGAAAATTGATGTAAAATGATTAAATAGCGTATAGGTATTATTTTGGGTGACCCTGTAAACTTATAACGAATTATATGAGAAAGCATGCTTTTAAACATTTTAATAACATATATTTATTTCACTGTGTTTAATGGAATCAATTTGAGCAGATGCATAAAGATGCAGATATCGCACCGTAAGATAAATTCCAATATTTAGTGCAAGCCATGGTTTCTGGTTACCGTGCAAGAGAAGTAGTTGAAAGTTTTCTGACAACTGGCGTCAATTACGGAAAGCCTATTAATAGTTTAAAATCTCGCTTTGGAAGAGAGGATCTTTTAGTTGAAGTATACGTTATAGTCTAACGTATACTTCTAACGGTTAGACAGTTACCAAAATTTATTATCTCTGTTCAAACTAAGGAAATATTTTCATTAACTTCTCAATATGACAAACTTGAATCTTATTTACGTATATTGGAAACATTTGATGTAACCACGGATAAATATGCATCTATGTTGTGTCCTATCGTAAAATCTTGTTTTCCATCTCGCTTTGGAAGAGAGGATCTTTTAGTTGAAGTATACGTTATAGTCTAACGTGTACTTCTAACGGTTAGACAGTTACCAAAATTTATTGTCTCTGTTCAAACTAAGGAAATATTTTCATTAACTTCTCTATATGACAAACTTGAATCTTATTTACGTGCACTGGAAACATTTGATGTAACCACGGATAAATATGCATCTATGTTGTGTCCTATCGTTAAATCTTGTTTTCCAGCTGATTTCTTTGAAGTGTTGGAATCGTAGTAACATTTCCAATTCTAACACTGACGCTAAAGAGAAGTTAAATTACTTAATGCAATTTCTCAAAAAAAAAAAAAAAAAAAATTGAAGAAGGGGTATACTTGGCTATAGGCGGTTTTGGTTTCGGAAAGGGGCAAGAGAATAAACCTCTCAAATGGAAGCAGTGCAATTTTGAAAATTTGAAAAGTAAAGTACCTACTGCTGCGGGTTTATTAACAGCCACTTCAAATACAGAGGTGAAGAAATCTTGTGTTTTTTGTGACGACAAACATTCAAGTTCAGATTTCTTCTAAACTTAGAAAATGAGCTTAGTAGAAAAAAATCAAAGATAAACGTTGTGGCTTTGCCTGTTTATCGCCAGCTCGCGCTTTTAAGAAATGTCGAGAAGTTCTAAAGCGCGTGATCTGTTCTAAAAAGCATTTTCCTCTAATGTGTGATGTACTTGATTCACGAAACAGGCTGCAGAAAATGAAGAAGAAAAACCCGCAGAACATGATGTTAATATGTACAAATTCAAGAAACGAAGTCTAGAGTTATTTCTTCAAACCATGAAAGCCGAATTGATCTCTGGCAGTAAACAGAAAACTGGAAGATTTCTCTTTGATTCCGCATCGCATAAGTCATATATTCTGGAAAGCGTAGCCGAATAAAGGGATTATGCACTTATTCGTCAAGAGAAAATGGTTCATTCTCTTTAGGATGGTGTAATCACTAACGAGGTGAAGTATAATTGCTGTAAAGTGAGATTGAAACATTTGAATGAAAATTTAGGATGCAGTTTTGAAGTTTTGGTTCAGTCTATAATATGTGAAAATGTTAGACCGGTTTTTAAAGGCTCTTAGATAAAGGAGTTAGAAAAAGTTGTAATTAATCTAACGAACATTGGCGACAGATGTGAAGTGATCGATATTTCCGTTGGAGCTGACGTCATGGGAAAAATGTTGACAGAAAAAAGTAAGGTCTTATCTTTGTGTCTTGTGGCCTTAAAAACGTACTTAGGTTGGATATTAATGAGAAAAATGCCACAGGATAAAACCTCGGAAGAAAACTTGGCAATGACAGGTGTTATCGCTATATGTAAGTGAAGCTAAAATCTCGAACGTATAGAAATTGGATTTGATTAGAATCTACGATCCTGTTGAGAAGAAGTTCAAATACGAGATTGATCTTCAAGCTAAAGAGCATGTTTTAGAAACGGCTGCAATTAATAAAGAGGGTCGATATGAAGTTTGTTTGCCATGGGCTGATGATAAGTTGCCTTTACCCGACAATTTGAGTTTGGCGAAGAAGCGGCTCGAATACACTACAGCAAAGCTTATAGCGATGAACATGTATGAAAAATATGAAGATGTTTTTCTGAGCTGGATTAATGAAGGCATAAATGAGGAACTTCCGACGGGCGAAGTAAACTCTAATGGCATTTACTTACCTCATCGTACTGTAATAAAACCTAGTAACAGAACTACTCCAATTTGATGCTTCAGATTGGTTGGCAAATTATCCTTCTTTAAACCAATGCTGGGGATGTGGTACTAATCAAATAGTAGTTATTCCAGATATTTTACTTCCATTCAGAGAAAGAGAATTTAGCGTTATCGCCTACATTAGGAAAGTTTTTCTGCAAATACGCATTCGTAAAAAGGATAGAAATTTCCTCCGTTTTTTATAGTGGGAAAACTTAGAAGAAAAGAAACTAAAAGATTTTCGCCACACAAGAGTTGTTTTTGGTGCTAAATGTAGTTCTTTCCTTTTGGCTGCAGTAATTGAGTAACATACTCAGCATTGTAACGGATATAAAGAATCTTTAAAGAAAGGGCTTTTAGAGAGTTTCTTTGTGGACAATATGTCATTACCAGCGTTACCAGTAAAAAATAATTAGATAAGTTTATCGATTATTCTAAAACTTTAATGGCCAAAGGAAGATTTCATCTTAGAGAATGGGAATGGTTTGGGGACTCTAATGAGACTAGTTCTTAGTTGGAAGCTCAAGTATTATGTCTTATTTGGAATAGAAAGCTGGACACATTGAAAATTAACATGAAATGGTTACACCTCAACAAACACAGACCTTCCTGTAGACAGTTGGTCTATTACCGGCTTGCCGTTATAGGCGGTGACGTAACGATGCCGCTTTCTGAATCGGGTACGTAACTTTTGTGGGCCTTTGGGCTGCAGTCGCCCGATTGTCTGGTCTACGATTGGCCCGTGGCCGGCAAAACCGACAAGGTAGCCGGCGCGACACTGCACCGACATCTAACCTTTTCCTAACCAAAAATATACCGGTAATGGACTGACATCGGCTTGCCTATGCCAGTCCATTTCTATTTGCAGAAAAAAAAAGTTTCCTGCCCGAATGATCAGTGTTGCCATCTAGTGAAGAAATCGTGAACTTTTATGTTTACAATTTCCGTTTAACTTAACCGAGAAGAGGACAGAACCCGCAAACCTTCCAATCAGTGTTTTCTCTTTGTACTTTCTATGCGTTTAACCGTTCGACCATCGATGCTTGTGACTTTGTTTCTTGATAAAGGGTAGTTTCGCTATTTATTATTTTAGATAGATATTGTATACTTTTATAAGATGTTACAATTAAATTAAAACTTTAAAAGTCACTATAATCAAAAGAAATGTAATGTTTATCTGTTAATAAAATTTTATTTTGAGTTTAATACTTTAGTAGATATTAATAATTTATTATGTAAAATCCTTTGTAGAAACAATTGGCAGCGAAACTAAAAATACATTTAAGTTATTAAGAACATAAATTTTATCGTTAATTCTGAGACCGAGATTACATAATTCTATAATTGTTTCAAATTAAGATTGTCAATAAAATAAATAAATCAATAAATCAATAAAATAAAAATGCATCGTTTCTTAAGGAGAAAAATGATTTAATTAAAAAATGCATGGAAACTTCAATTTTCTAGAAAGATAAATGCAAATAAAAAAATTCTCTATTAAATTCATACTTTATAGAAATGTAATTAATTTTTATTGTTATTTTAGCGTGTTTTTTTTCTTTTTTTAATTGAGATTGTTTACGTTTACACCTTTTCAGGTTCCCAAAACACAGTTACAAATATTAGAAGGAAGTTGGAATTCGGTATTCTAAATCAATATCAAATGAGGATGCTAATCTAAACATTTCATTGAAATTAATCAAATGATTCGTGTACAGAATATCCAGAAGAGTTAAAATATTTATTACATAAATAGGCAAACTTTCTGAAAGGTACAGTTTAACATCTTTGAACTGCAGTAAACAAAATGAAATGAGTATATATAATTACGTATGTGCTTTTTAGGCATAAAAAGCATGCATCATAAGCATGTTTCAAAAGCATGTTTCTGAAAAAATTAGAGCTGCTATCTAGTGAAGAAATTTTGAACTTTCGAAGTTATAGGTTTTAAATATTCAGTTAAATTGATTTTAATTTTTGAGTTGTGCTTCAGATCAAATAATTTATAGAGTATGATTTGAATCTGTGTATTGTTTAATGAAAATATTGCAATTTAAATAATTTCTACGGATTAAATATTTTTATTAAACAATACATATTATATACACATTAAAAAACTATTTAATATTTAAATTATGCTCAAAATATAAATTTTATAGCATTTTTATTTATTTACTTATTTATTATTATTATTATTATTATTACTTTATTTTTAATGAAAAGGGTGAAAAAATATACATTATTTCTTTGGAATTTCAAATAAATGAATTGCTTAATACTATTTATTTATTTTAATTTAATTAAATATTTTGTTTTATATTTAATAGTATTATTGTTATTAATAATAATATTATTATTATGACAAATATATGCATCTGTTATACTAAACATTTTCAACATTTATGACAAAAGGAATATTTAAAAAATAATAAAAAATAAAATTATTTATTTATTTTTTAATATTAAATTTAAAAATTCGAACTCGAATCAAACTGTCCCAAAATCGGACTGACGTTGGCACATTTTTTCGGGCCACTACCGGATATCAGATATAGGTCCAGTATCGTATTCCGATAGAAATGGTTTGAAATGCCGATAGAAATGCCGATTTTTGATAGAAATGCCGATTTTTAGCCGTAAGCGGTCCGGTAACAGCAACCGACATTGTTTCCTACTGTCGGTTGCCGGCATTCTACTGATTAGTCGCGGACAGCAGTGCGCCTTTGCCGACAGTAAACCGACAGTGCCGACTGTGGCCATACTCAATGCCGAAAGGCTTGTGTTTGTTGGGACGATATTAATACGGAAAAAGTAACTAAAAGAAGTATGCTTTCTATCGTACGCAAAGTATTTCATCCTTTTGGCTTCACTTCACCAGTCATACTTTTTCCAAAAACTATGTTACAAAAAGCATGGAAACTACGAACGAGTTGAGATGAAGAGATAACTAGTGAGCTTCATTAACAGTTTATGCATTGGTTTCAAGAACTGAAGTATTTGACTGAAATACAGATTCGTAGGTTTATTCGAGTATCTTCTGAAGATTTAAGTAACTGCATTATTCACACGTTTGTTGACGAAAGCAAAGATGCCTATACAGCAGTTACATTCCTTAGAGTAGAGAATTAAAATCAAGTTGAGTTATTTTTGCTTGCACCAAAGTGTCGAGTACCTCCGTTAAGATGCGTAACTATTACAAGAATGAAACTTCTAGCTACTGTAATTAGAGCGAGACTGACGAATTCGGTTATTCAGGCTCTTGGTTGGATAAATGTTGTGACTTATTACTGGAGTGATTCTACAACGGTTCTTGCATGGATACTGAGAAAAAAATCGGTCAGTTCTTTTAGAAATAGAGTGCAGCAGATCATAAAATCGAGTGAATCTTCATCATAGAGACATATAACGGGAGATAAGAATGCTGCAGACTTGCACTCCAGAGGGTGCAAAGCGGAGCATCTAGTCTCATCAAAATGGTTGAAGTGTCCACGATGGATAAAAGACGTTTCTGAATTTGAAACAATGATGGATTTTTTCCAATCGCGATTGGAATGAGGAAGAGATTGAAATGAAAAAGGCTAAGAAAACTTGTATCTCAACAAATACTGCAGCTATTGGTGATGAAGATTGGTACTATAGATACTTTTATAGTCATTATAGAATTCGTCTTGTTGCATGGATCCTACGTTTCAAGCACAACTGCAAGAATTTAAATAAAAGGAAGCATGATGAATTGAGAACCTTGGAATTTAATGAAAAGAAATGAAGGTTTTACTTCTTATTCAGAATGAATCTTTACTTCGAGAAGAAGAAAAGAGATTGTAAACTTTGCAAACGTTTAAAGACGAGTTTGGTGTCATTCGTGTAAAGACCAAGATTATTTATCTAAATGATAGTGAAGATTTTCTTAAACCTACTGTTCTTCCATCAAAACATGAAGTGATAAAACGGCTAATTGATAAAACATATGTTGTGAACTGTCATGCTGGCTTCCAGATACTATTAAATGTGCTTCGAGAAAAGTATTGGATCGTAAGCGGTAGAAAGCGGGTGAAAAATATTATAACCAATTGCATTACATACAAAAGATTCCGTTCAAAGAACTGAGAAGTATTTAGTCCTCCACTTCCAGAAAACAGAGTTAAAGATATTGTAGTTTTTTAGATAATTGGTGTTGATATGGCTGGACCATTATTTCTCACGGATAACACGAAAAGCTGGATTTTAATTTTTACTTGCGCGGTATACAGAGCAGTCCATTTGGAGCTTGTTACTGCTGCTTCAACAGATGAGTTCTTAATGGCCTTTAGAAAATTTACTGCTGGTGGAGGAAGACGCTGTACTGTATACTATGACAATAGTTCTAATTTTGTCGGAGCAGCCAATTATTTCAAGAAACTAGACTGGGAACGCATACGAAGACACGGAAGTTAAAGCCCCAACTATTGCTTGGTGGGGCGGATGAAGGGAGATATTCTAAAAGATCTTTTGGAAAGAATATTAGGACTGGCACATCTAGACTACGAAGAAATGATGACGGTTTTAGCTGACTGTGAGAGGATAATCAACTCAAGACTTCTTAGTTGCACATGTGAAGAGGATGCTGTAAAACCTATTTCGCTATCAATATTCATTCATGATGTGCATGAATGCAGTCTTCCTGATTTAGATGCTGTTGAGGAAAATTATTTTTTGTAAAAGGCTCAAATACAGACAAACCATTCTTAGAGATTTAGATATCCGTTTTACATCTGAGTATCTTGAAGCTCTTATTCGACGAAAAAGCAAAAAGCCAGCCAAAATACCGTTACTGCTGGCGAAATTGTTATGGTGGGAACTGATAATAATAAAAGAATCTACTGGTCTTTAGGTCGTATCACTGAGGTTATACCAGGTAAATACGGACAAGTACGACTTGCAAAAATGCAAATGTCCCAAAAGGAACTCTTACATCCGATTCAAATAATTTATCCTTTAGAGGTAACATCCTCTGATGATTTGCCCACACCGATGACTCTCAGTAAAGTTAAGGAGTCAAATGACATCTCCAAAGTTTGAGCAGATAGAGTTTAGTAGAGTTGGCAGAAGAATTAAAGTGCCGGAAAGACTGAGCTTATAGATTATATAAGAGCTTGTTGATCATTCTACTATTTATTTTATTTTCTTATTTTTATGTTTAGTTTAAAGCTAATGTTGCCATCTTTGTATTTAATTTGTTTGGACTAATAGTTTTTATATTTTGATTATTATTTATAAGAAAAGGTGGGAGGATATTGAAAATATGTTTTAGTCTATTATTTACTTTAAAAATATTATTATTATTATAACTGGATGGCAACTTTAGTTAAAAGACAAGATACATGATCTTGTTTGATCGAGAGCATTGTGTGTGTTAAACTATTTAGAAAAGGTAATTATCTGGTTTTTAGTACTAGCATTTTTCCATTGGGATTAAAGATATTTTATTTTTCAGATGTTTATTTTTTGATAATTATATCCAACGCAGCTGTGTTCTTTTTCTGGTTATTTTATTTATTTATTTATTTTTTTTTGGAAAAGCGCAGTACGTGTCAGTCAATTGAGTGACCGCTTTGAAAATAAAAGTGAGGATATTTAATTTACTGGACTCCGCAGATATCATTAGTTTTTTTTAGACACCAATAAGGAACGGTGATTTTACTTAGGTAGCTTTAATATTATTAATATAATATTATTTTTTTAAATATCGAAAATCTTTTGATGATTTTTAAATATTTGCAGCTAATTTTACATTTTAACTATTTTTGTATCGTCTTTAGTAATTTTATCTTGATTAATCAAATGCGAATTATAAATGAGTAAGAGCTAAGAGAGTTGCTGCGAATACGGTTTGTTACAGTAAATATTTATTTTATCATGCTCTATCGTTCTAAGAGTAATATCGATTCTTTGCAGACAATACTTCTTCCATGTCCTATCTATAAATTGATCAATATTGTCATTAAAATTTAATTGCTAGCGCTTATAATAATGTACTGATAATGATAATAAATCTTAAAACATATAAAAGTATTTGTCTTATGCTAAGTAATAAATATAATATCTTTTGAAATATAGGGAATCTCTTGAAGATTTTTAAAAAATTTCAGCTAATTTTATGTTTTAACGGTGCTTTATATTGTCTTATTAATTTTATCTTGATTAATAAAACTCAAAAATCAAAAGAGTAACAGCAAATACAATTACTTTGGAATATCCTTCGTTAAAGTAAATGTTTGTTCAGCATGTTTTATAGTTCTAAGAGTAATATCGATTATATACAGTCAATACTTAAGTCTTGTCTACATATTTATCTACACCTACCCTCAATAATTAAATGATAATAACATTTTCTGTTAAAACTATTTATAAGAAATACTTTAACAAATAAACGAATTAATAAACAAATAAATAAATATAAACGAAAAAAAAATTAAACATTTTTCAACTGCCACGGACTTATATGTTTCTAAACCCCCTTTTACGTTGTTTTGATTAATTATATTTGAATTAATTAAACTTAAATCGAAAAATGAATATGAACGAATATATTTGCTGCTTAATAAACTTCGCTAATCCAAATTATACATCTGGGGGTCACCGAAGCGTGGAAGCCATTTCCTCCGTGGAGTATCAAAATTGTTATGGCATGTCTCCGGATCATACTTAGGGGTGTGTCCCAGACAGTCGCTAATTACCCATTGTGTACCAGTGCGACGTTAAACCCAGCCACCCATGCATAAACTTCGCTAATGAACTGTCGGCACAAAAATTATTGAAGCACTAGCTAATACTGTTTTGTTAAATAAATATTAATCGAGTCATGATCTTCGTCTTACACTGTTTATAAAAAGGCGATCAAACTATGTATATATATATATATATATATATATATATATATATATATGGAAAGTGTGAATGTGCGCTTCAATAATTTTGCTGCCGACAGTAAATGTTTCCATTACCGTGTTCTGTCGTTCGATTTTATGCAGTAATTTTTTTTCCCAAGTCTTCAGTATAAATTGATTTGACATAACCTTTATTATTTTAATATCCATACAATTTTGTGGTTACAAAATTTCTTTATTTTATGCAGATAGAAAAAAAAAAAAAAAAAGAATAGTTTCAAGAAAATACGTGAAAGTTATTTTTACATTACGTGAAAACCATAAATTCTAATGTCAGCTTGAAATAAATAAATAAATAAATAAAATAAAAAAAGATAAAATTCTAAAACATTAGTATGTTTATATATGTTGCTATTACAGTGGGATACTATGTTATGAAGGAACTATATCCAATTCTGTTGCTCTGTACGATATATCACTTGGAATATCACCCAAGGGCAAACAACAGTATTGTTGGAAGGAAATATATAAAAAATATAGCTGAAGAAGAAGCTGAAGATGCGTAAAGCTTACGTGAATGCACATTTGTAAAATAATAATAAAAAGTAATAATATTAAAAACAAAGAATGTGTTGTTATTATCTTTAGCTATTAATTGTTACTAATAATAATTAGTAACAATTTGTATAATTTTAGTAATTTTACTAAATTAATCAGAAAGACAGAAAACAAAAAAATTCTGGAATAGCCTTAAAGTAAATATTTCCCTTACCGTTTTATTTCATCTTAAGAATAATATCGATTCTATATCGATTCTTTGCCATGTTTTCGCTATATATACATTTTTTTTCCTTACCCTTAAACATATTTTTTTATTCAAACTAGTCATATATATATAGATATATATTGGGTTGTTCGATAAAAAATGTCGTTTTTTAAAACCTTCGCTTCTAAAAACCAAGGCTTCTTCGAACGTGGGATTTTTCAACTTACCAAAAGATGCCAAAAGGTCATCCAACAAAATGGTCAATATATCACTGATTAATGTTTGTTGTTAATATAAATAAATTCACTTTGAAAAACATGGAAAGAAAAAAAAAAAAAAAAAAAAAAACGACATTATTTATCGAACAACCCAATATATGTATGTATGTGTGTATTATTATTAGTGTTACTATTAAACCTTATTCCATGCAATAATTTTCTTGTTATGATTGGTTTCCATTACATTCATTAACTGTTAACTCTGTTTGGTATATATTTACAATTTCATATGCTGCATTTTAATTTTATCTACGTACTTGGTTTACAAGAATGTAAGTATTATTTTTAAAATCCTTTTATAAATTTTTAACAAATCTTTTTACTCTTTTATATACGGTTTGATCATAAGTAGTTGTGATTTCCTTAGCAAAGTGCTCACAATGACCCAGAAAACCGTTTGTCCTGCTAATAATACTCAAATTATGTTCATTTTTTTTTAAAATTATTTTTATTATTATAATTGTTTTAATATTGCAAGCCTTTCTTCATTCCCGTAATTTGTTCTCGGCTGACTAATTCAGAGGGGGGGGGGGGGGAAGAAGGCATCAAATGAATAAAAACTTACCATGAAAAGACGGAAGGAGGCCGCTCACCATTATGCAGCTGTCTGGAGCATCTTTCAGCCTCCCCCGTAGTTTATTACACACACACGCACACACAAGAAAAAAAAAAAATCATTGGACGCTGACGATTACACCCTTGCGACAATGAGCGGCAATATAAGAAAAATTAAGGCTTCTAATGAAAAAAGGAACTTAACATACAACATGGAGTTGCAAAATGTGCTGAAAGAGTAAAAATTGTGAAAAACCAAAGAGGTGCATTGCACGTGCGGGACCCGTTTTAGCGCCTTCACGTTCGCTGGATCTCAATTCGTATGAATTTTTCCTATGGGGTCACCTTAACTTACTCTTTCATGCGACACCTGTGGACATTGCCGCGGATCTCATAATGCAGACTGTCGTGACCGCGACAGCCATTAATGGCATACCTGGTATCCTCCAGAGCATCCTAGAATCATCTTTATGTCATTGTAGGCTGTGCAAAGAAGCCAGCGGGCGCCACATTAAAAAAAAATAATAAATCTTCTAATTATTAATCAAAAAAACCTTTTTGTAGTTAAAATTATAATTTTGCCGTTCTAGCGTGACGTGGAAACATACAATCGTTTTTTGAAATTTTTACCTTCTGAACGTGATTTGTGACCCCTTCTGAATTTGTCGGTCTAATTTTGGAACAAAAGAAAAAATAAGTTTAAAAAAATAATACTTAAAAAATTGTTTGATCAGGTGCAATTCATTAATTCAAATTGCTGTAATTCTTTAATTGTTCGTTAATTCAATTGTTCAAATTGTTATATAAACCTGTCAAATATATAATTTCAAATAAAAAGAGGGAAAAACAATGAAAGTGATATTAAACTACCGTGGATTTATTAATTAATTCTAAACTGCGTTTTATACAGTCCTAGAGTAATTTTATCTAAATTAATCAAACGTAAACCGAAAGAAGAATGACAGCGAACAGTAATCCCGTGGAATGTCCTTCGTTAAAGTAAATGTTTCCCTTACCATGTTCTGTCATTCTGAAAGCAATATCGATTCTGTGCAGTCAATACTTCTCCCAAGTCCTCACTATAAATTCATCTATCTTTACCCGAGGGTCTCAGCTTGAATCAATTTTCGTATAACTAGACCAGGAAAACTGTCTGCCCCACCCTTTGTCAACATGAGTGACGAATTCTCCCTCAATGACTAACCCTCTCCACATGAACATTAACCTCTCTTACGAATCTACGTATGATGTATTGATAAATTCTGTGGAGATATAATGTGCTACCTTAGTTTACGTTTCGGTGATGTGGAGAGAAGAATGATTAGTAGAATCTTGATGAGGAGAATTGAAAAGGAGAATGAGATGGTTTACTATAATTACTGAGTTGTTTCATTAGTAAGGATGGTAAATTTCTATCTAGACAAATGTTTAAAGAAAGAAAGAAAAAAAAAAAAGGTCATTATGCATTGCATAAGATAATATTTTTTCTTTATTTTCTTTTATTTTCTTTATTTCTTTATTCATTTTCGTGGTAGGCAATGTATTTTCAGGTCCATCACTAAAAATTTCATAGTTTATTATTTGCGAGAATTATAAATCTTGAAAATGGAATAAAACGTGATTATTATTATTATTATTATTATTTTATTTATTTATTTATTTATTTTTTAAGTTTGTTGATTTTAAGTAAACATCAAATTAGATTTCTCTTATTATTTATGAGACCATATAATTTATTATTTATATTAGTATTGATAAAAAATATGTATAATATCATATGTAGAAAAATATTAATATTCATGTACACACTCTGAACAATTTGCGCTGAAACAGTTATTCCTTTAAAAGGAAAAGAATTTTTAAAAATGCATGGAAAATATTTTTAGGTTAGTACAAATTGTACATTTCATTTTAACTTTTAATTTATTCCAAAATTAGCCTTCCGATAGCACAATTACGAATTGAAGATGAAGAAAGTACAACTAAAAAAAAAAAAAAAAAAAAAACACTTACTGTTATTTTCTTGAAATCACTGCCGCTGCTTTGTTATGCAGACGAAATAGTATAAATTTTTACGTGTGCCTGTAAGTATCTAGGCCACACATACATGTTACTTTGGCTGACATTGGTGAACTATTTTTAAAAAGAAATTTTGGTTCAAGATAATTGTCAAACATGTGGGTTATCAACAAAGCCAAACATAGATTTTGTTTTGTTCATTTTTATAAAGATGAATATAATAGATGAAAGAAATTGTAATCATGCTATTTTAGTTCCCGTAAGTTATAATTACATCGTGATAATAATAATAATAAAAAAAAAAACATTCTTTAGTGCGCTCCAATATACATGTAGTTATTACCGATTAACTTGTCTCTCCAATACTGGGATTTGTAACAACTAGCGTAATTAAAGCGTCTCTTAATAAAAAAGCTGTAAAAAATAATCATTGTTCAGAATTATGTATAATTTGTCCTGTATGTGCTTAATGCATTGGGAAACCGTCTTGTGAAATATGTAGTTGCAAATTTTATCTATAGGTATCTACCCCTCACTATATGCAAATTTAAAAGACGTGGAAAGCGAACTTTTTATGAAATTGTAAGGTTCATGCAGCATTCAGCACACGTTATTCCATGTTTCAGAAGAGCTTTCGATTCGGTGCTCTTACGTTAGCTCACTGGTAAAAAATTAATGATATTACTTAAATGAATATTCTTTACAAATTCTTCTCGTGTTTTTAAAGCTACATATGGTAGTTTTGTTTCCAATCCCTGTTTAAAATTCAATGAGAGATATTCAAAAATATTTAATGAATAGCAAAACGTAGCTTTATATTAGCTTTTTGTCTGAATATATGTATATATATAAGTGTTATTGCTTTATAGATTCTAAATTAAAATTTTAAGATCTAATAGTTTTTAATACTTCATTTTTAACTAACAAATTAGTTACTTTTTTAAATTCAATAATTATCAAAAACTTTATATTATAAAAAAAAAAAAAAAAAAAAAAAAAAAAAAAAACTTTTGCTATGGTGAATTTAATTAGTCCGGCTTTCTAAAGAAAATTTCTCAGCTTTTGAGTTTTAATTAATAACTTTTATTTAATGACTTTTAATTATATACTGCAGTGTGTTAATAATTAAATGTCCGATTCTCTAATAAGATAATTAAAAAGTTACCATTTGTTTATGTTTTATTAAGCAATTAAAAAAAAAAATGTGGGGTATTACCTTCTTTTTTTTCACTCTAACAGAGGGCGCTATCATTCTTCCCTCTCTCGTTCTTTTGTATCTATAGGAAAAAACCTCTATTTTCGCATGTTAATTATGAATTTCACATTTACGTATCTCAAATTAATTCAAGTTATAAATTAAAATTTAATCAAACAAATTTATTTTAATTTTAATTTAAAGGTTTATTAGTTATTAAAATTAACAGAAACAATTTAAAATAAATTTTATTCAATTAATAGTTCAGTAGATAAATACGACTCTCTAATTAACTGTAAATTTAACTATATTTAGCCTCGTGGCTTTGGTGGTGCGTTTGAGCAATTTTTGGCGTGTTTTGCAGTTGTAGAGTGAATAACAGTTTTGGTCTAATTAATTTATCTAAGGAATAAATTTGTTTATTCAGTAACTGGTGATTGTTGATATAAAAGTGTGTTTCTCACTTGTTTTTTCCTCTTTCTCTTTGAGTTTTAAATTATTTTCATATCTTATGGGTAATATAGGGCATAGAGTGCTGTAAATGTTTAGCAAATTGCATACAGCACTACAGAAATATCACCTTATTTGCAGGAAAAATTCATTCTATGCCCTTGAAAAATTAACGATGTTGTATGTTTTAATATCAGATTGCTCAAATTTTCGTCATTTTTATTCATGTCTTTTTCTAGTTCTTCATGTGATACTTGATTACATACGCTGCAATGTTTAAAAAAGTTTTCAATGTATAAATAAATAAATAAATATATGTATATATATATACTGGGTCATGTATATAAAAGGAAATACAGAAATATTGTTCAAAAATTTACATGGATATCAGGAACATAATAACATGCAAGGATCATATAGAAACGTATTGTCGCATATCCAGCACAGATGCTCAAAACGGCTCTAGAGCTGGCCAGGCTGAAGCGACGAAAAGCGTAATTTTGTTGTATGAGAGTAAGATTGAAAAGTTCAAACACACAAACAGAGAAATAGTGGAGATGCATTTTGTTTCCAGGGCAGCTAATTGCAGTGGAACAGCTTCTAAGATCTAGAGTAATCGGCCCCTACTTGTTTCCCACTGGATGGAGAGACATAGTACCTTTCTGCCTCAAATCGTATCCAAATTAGCAACGTACTACAATAATTGCAGAAAGTGCTTTTTTTTTTTTTTTTTTTTTTTTTTTTTACCTTACAAGGCTCCAGTTTTTTTTCTGCAGTGCCCGTCAATATCTGAACGCAAGATTTGTGGGGCGAAAAATAAGCCGCCCTGTCCCATTCTGAGGCGACCTCGTTTACCAGATCTGTCCCATCTTGATACTTTTCACTGGAGTTACAAGAAAATCCTAGTTTAATTCCCAAGAGGAATCGGAAATGGATTTGCTGATACGAATCTTTGCTGCAAGTGTAGTTATTGCCGATACACAAGACATTTTATCCATACGTCGCTGTCGGCAGGCTTTTCTTATAGCTGAAGGCCGCAACTTCGAACTACTGCTTACATATGTGTAGGTAAAGAAAAGCATACCATTATTTATACTAAAGGGATATAAGTAACAGATTTCTATTTTTATTTATAGTTGCTTAAATTTTATATAACTAGTATGTTGTGTCCACCACATGAGTTTCTTCAACATTTTCCTATACAAATTCACTCAGTAAAAATAATTCATTAAAATTATTTAAAAAAAAAATATCTTCCATGATAATGCATATTAGAAAAGTAGTATAACACTAAATATCTTAAAAAAAAAAAAAAAAAAAAAAAAAAAAAAAAAATCAATTTTATTCTCAATATTATACACACACACACACACACACACACACATATATATATATATATATATATATTTAAAATGGAAAAAAAATGATAACTTTATTTTAAATCCTCGCAGATCGATGGTTAAATCATTCGCTTTAAATGTATTGACGAGTTCTTTTGAAACATGCCAATCATGAAAGTTTACTCTCCTCAAGGTGGACTTCCCCATCAGGGGGGAGGGAGGCGAGGCTTCTACATACATAATTTTTTTTTCCAGTTGACTATCTCTATTACAAATAATTCTTTTAAATTTCTTAATGATTATTAAAAAATAATTCTCTTTATGCACATTTATACAAAATTCTGTCCTATGCCACCTTATTAAACATTTAGAAAAAGCAGGATGGCAACGCAACATGTAAGACAATTTTTACCAAAAGTTGATAGGCACTAAGTTATGCAATGAAATTCTGTGCAGTAGTACCTGAGATACAGTCGCCGCAAAATTTTGTGAAACACACACAGACAGACAGACATTTTCTAAAAATGAACAAATCATGTTCTAAAACTCTCAAAACGTGTAAATCCATCAAAAACCCGAGGTCGAAAATTTTTACGAATCCAATGCTTTCTTCTATTGAATCTAGAAGAATGTAAAAAAATAAAAGTGATAACAATTTGTTCTTAAAATACATGTAAAACAATTTAAAAAATAACGATTATTAAACTGTCCATATCCCGCGTATTCATATCTTAATTTTTTTCAATTTCAACCTTTTATAATTTACTGTATAAGTTTATAAAAGTTACTAAGGAAGAAAGTGGTAAGAGAGCTCTATTTTAAATATGTTTGAATTTCCAAAAAATAAAAATAATAGGATGATTTTGAAAAGTTAGCAATATACTGAATACTTACAATTTTTCTGTTAAAAAAATAATTAACAAATGTTAGTTAATTATTTTATTTTTATAACAGGAAAAGTATACGAAATACGAACTAGAATTTATCAGAGAAATGGGTTTAATGTTATTTGGAAATCTTGTTTTATTGTAAATATATATATATATATATATATATATATAAAACATTCCGTTCATAAGTAAAATAAGAAGATATATTCTATTCCTCGAATATTATTTTTATTTAAAATTTTCTACACTTTTAAATGTTTTTTTGTAACCTTTAAACTCTCTTTGTGTAAATACTTTTTTTTTTTTTTTTTAACAAATAAAAATAACAGAGCTGCTTATTTTCTGAAGAAAACAGAAAACTCCATAAAAAGAAAAAAAGAAACACTTATAAAAAAAAGAAAAATTAAGCTGATTCTTAAATATATTGGTAATCGTCTATCCTGAAACTTAAAATTTTCTATTTCATTCTTAAAAAAAGAAAAAAAAAAGAAAAAGGCAGAAGATAATTATTCTTTTTTTAAAGGGAAAAAAATATGCTTGGAAACTTGCACCAAAAAAGTATATATTTTCTAAAGATATGTCCTTATTATAGCATCTTAATAAATGATGAATCAAAATTAAGCCTACCATTAATATTCTTACATTAACAAAAAGATTATTTTATGTGATTCACCATGTCTCATCTTTTTCTCGTCTGTAAAAAGGATAGGAAAAGTATTTAAAAAAAAAAAACGAAAAGAAAAACTCTTTTAATCTCCTTCAATAAATTTTAGAAAAAGTCTTTTAATATCGGAGTTTTTTTAATCATTATTTAACTATGACACTATTTACGAAGAAATGGCTTTATTTTAAAGCCCTTTCATCCAAAGAAATAAATTGTGACGCGTCACATTTGTTAATCATCGTTCCTATCTCGTTTAGAAAACAATGAAATGAAGAGGAAACTCGGAGAATTTATTATTCAATAACTAAAATGCATGCGAGATGAATATAAAATAAAGTTTAAATGTTTTTTTGTTTTTTTTTCTGGTGGGAAAAAGATGATTTTCTTACGCATTCGAGAAAACAATGGTCGTAATAAATAATAATTTTTAAAGAATAGAAGGTCAGAAAATATCCTAATTTAAATATTCTGAATAACAAAAAAATGTAGAACTATGATAACGAAATTTTAAAAATGTGAAAAAATGAAAAGAGAAAAATGTGAAGGCGAGAGAAAAGGAGCATAAGAAAAGAAGAATCTTGCAATAAAGGAAGCCACACTCGAATTAAAAGCCAACAAAGTTTCGGTTGAAAAATTTTCTAAGAAAATGTCGATGTATTAAAAACATTAAGGAAGACTAGTTCACTGTTTTCAGTGGTGAGGGGTATAGGGGGTACGGGATAGAACAGAACAATTTTTTTCTGTATCTCCCCACCCCCGGAAGTGTAAACGGGAAGCAGTAATGGCATTTAAAAAGATAATGCATTATGCAAGACTCAAGTTCTCTGCATGTATAAAACATTTTATGCAAAGATCCGAAGAAAGTGTTCCTCAAAAAATTCCCAACAAAGAAAGCTTCAAATATTGTTGTGCTTCTTGCAGTATTTTAAAAAGAGTGGGGGAGGGTGAATAAAGGGGTCACCCTTTTCTTATCCGGGAGGGATGCGAGAATCAATGTATGCTGAAAAACCTACAACTGCTTGGGATGTAGTAAGTTCTGCATCGTTTGTTTTGAAAACGAAGGAACTTTTAGATGGAGAACTAAAGGCTCTTGAGGGATCAGATAAAAAATAAATTTAAGTTTCTATCTGATTTTGTTATAGTTTCTTTTATATTGTATGGTTTATAAAGTTTTGTACTTTGGCAAAAATATGTAAATTGAGCATTAAAATAGCTGTACCAGTTTATTTTTCGTTTTTGTTAACATTACTTTTGAGAAATAAGTATGTATTTAAATTTTATATTTAACAATTATAATTATAATTATAAGCGTCATAATCCCAATAAAAGTAAAAAGTTTTTATAGCTGCAACAGTTTGTATCGATTTTTTTTTTTATTTTTTTTTTTTATGTATACAAAAACTGTATAAAAATTTTCCCATTAAAGAAAATTAATTGAAAAAAGGTTTATATTATAAAACTTATTAAAGAAATATAATATATATAATTCACACAAAAGGAAAATTCAGACTAAATATTCCTTTGTAACATATACACTATTTAAAGATTCCTATTGTTTTATTATATCTGATAGCATTGCCTAATGAAACTATTTCATATTGGCTACATATTTATAAATACGTAAATTTTGATATGATTTATTCATAAATTTCATTAAAGAACTAAAATAAATTAAAAAAGAATTTTATTTATAAGTTTAGTTTCTCTTTATTTTAAAAGCTAAGGTTTTTATTAATTGTCTGTATCCATATTTATATGACTGGAAATCTATGTATCGCATTAAGTGGTATTATATAATTATAAAACCTTATAATAAATACAGTAGATACATCACCTTTGCAAAAAATTATTTAAAATTTAATTAAAAATCCACATACATCTAAACTATTAATAAATTTAATAAGTATATGAAAATGTTTAAAGAGTTTAACAATGTTACGTTTACTAATTGTACTTTATTTTTAATAAATTTGTAATAGAATTGTGTATGTAAATGAGTGAGAAATGCAAAATAAAATGTCAATAAATTTGTATGCTCCAAATAAAAAAATTTCAAAAAAAATTAAATTCCTCCTCTTTTTTATCTTTTTTAGTTGTGAATTGTATTTTTAACTGTGTATGCAAAAGATTTTTTCCTAAATTGTCTACAGAAAATTTCTGTTTTAAAAACTACAGAAATTTAGTGTATAAATATATCTCAATCGGTCAAAGAAAATATTTCTTTTTTTCTGTAACCAGGTAAAAATCTGTAACGATTAATAAAAATTTTATCTGGTGGTTATTATTTTTTCTTTTTTTTTTCTTCTGTTTTGCTTATGGAGTAATTTGTATGAAAGCAGGATTCGAAAATGCTGAGTAAAAACGCGAATTGTACCTGCGTCGCTGCAGGTTAACATCATCATCTAGTATACGATAAACTCTGATTCGATTGTGGCTCGCAGAACTAGAGAATTTTAGATAATGCGAGACTTTTTACAGTGTGCTGGATGGGGAAAAAAAAAAAAAAAAAAAAAAAAAAAAAAACTAAACAAGTGTTGTCCAACAATATTTTCCGTATTGCTTAGTTTCAGAAAATGTTTTTCTATGTTTTTATTATACATTATATAGATATTTTCTGGTAACTTTAATGCCAAGAATTTTTCGCAATATAACAGGATTTCTTTTTTTTTTTTTTTTTTAATTAATTAATTTAATTTTTTTTTTGGGGGGGGGAAGAGGGGGGCGGGCGATTGTTTTCATGGATAAAGTGTAATAATAACTTTAATGTTATCCTTTTCTTAGGGTGGCTTTGAAGTATTAAAGACGTGAATAATCCAGAGTCTTCCACAATAAATAAGGACAGACACGTAGATGAAATTGATTATCACTTGAACGTCATTCGAACCAAAAATTTCGCCCGTATTGAAATAGTTAATAATTTTTACAAAATAGAAACTATTTAATTGCTTTCCCGAAGTCTTCTATGCTTTCCTTGCTATTTTTAATTACAAACCATTTATGTGAAAAATTGGAACTATTATTGGTTAAAAGAATTTTTTTCATTAAAAAAAAAATAAATAAAACTAACATTCTGTGTTATTTGTAAGTTTTTAGTAGTACTGAAGTTATAAATACATAGTTGTTATATAATTTAAGAAATTCGATTAATAGGCTTAATTATATATTTTTTAACATTCTATAATTTTTTATTTTATTTTATTTTTTTATTATATATATACATATATATATATATATATTGCCAAAATTTAAGAATTTTACTTATGTTAGAATACCAATCAAGAAATTCTATTCAAAAAGTTTAACTCCACTAAAAGTTTATTTTAATTTTCTGTAATTTGTTGTTATATAATTTATATGAAAAAAATAACTCCCTAATGAGACTAAGAATTTCGTATATTTCTTATGTAATGTACATTGTACCTTGTATATATAATGTACATTGTACATTTCAAAAATACACAACAACTGCTTCGGTTTGAAAGAATGAAGCACGACCCTTCACCAGACGATGTAAATGAGAAACAGCGTATATCTTTTCATATTACACTCAAACCTATGCTTTGTCATTTCATGAAAAGTCATGTCTAATGAATTCTACAAGAAGTAATTATTGTCCGATTTTTCATGACTTGATGTTTGCTTTTTATTTTCTTTTAATTTTTTTCAAACATATTATAGCATCTCTCTTGTAAAAGCAAACGTAAATTTGTAAATTTTTTGAGTGTTTTCTCCATTAATAAAATCCAGAATGAGCAATTAGTGTGAAAAGATGAATTCTAATTTAATACAATAAGACGAATATAAAAATTTGAATAAATATAACGCTAAAAATAACTTTAAAAAAAAATAATAACTAAAACAAGGTGGTTTTCTCTGAATCGTTACCAGTATGTTTATATAATAATTTTCACTTAATTACTCGTGCAAACGTACTACTAAAAATTCCGAAACAAAAACACAAATGGAGGAATCAGGAAAGAAATTTCGGCTTTCGACACACTATAAAAGAAATTAACGTATTTTACTTTGTTAAGTACGGTCATAAATAGATATTTTTTCCTTTCGATTGTTTATCGTTCTGTCAGTATTAAAGCATTACTGAAAAGTATTGCACTACAAAGAAATTGAAAATTATAATTTCAAATGGAAAATCGATTGCATAAATATCGTCAGAAATATATCAATAATAATAAATCAACAGATTGCATAGTTATAATCTGAAAATAAAATAACACTGTTTCCAAAATTTTTAACTTAAATATTCTATTTAAAGAAATGTTTCATACTTTTTAGTTAACTAACAATTTAGATGTACTTTAAGAAAATGTAGACAGAGATAAATAAATGATACACTTAAATTAGTATATGAAGTTTAGGCAAAGAGATATTTAACATTGTTAGAAATATTTTGAAAGTGGATTCTGTCCGTTTCATCTTTACGCGGGAAAAATAAATAAATAAATAAATAAAACTTTTTTTTTTATATTTCATTCCAACATTGTTTAAGTTCTTTAGTACGTACTATGTTCAATAAGTTACCATACTCTCAAAATGCCCAGGGCAAAGAACAAAAATAAGATTATTATTACATAACAATGGTCTACAAATCTACCCTCCAGAAATGTCTTTGTAAACAGAAGTTTTATATCATTTTTGGTAAAAGAAAAAAATTCCTGTTTAATGTAAAGTAATGATCAAGGAGGTTGTGGAAAAGAAAAACTTGTTTTAGCGATAAGTTTCCCAATTTCAAAAGATTCCGGAGTCGACATATAGGTAATATACGATATTAAAGTGATATTTTAACATTTGTTCTTAATTTTACGATAAACGACCTTTTTATAAATATGGTAAAATTGCGCCAAGCACGAAATATAAGATAATACTAACAAAAGAGCTTTAAAAAAAAATGTTTAGTTCGCATTAGACCTTAATGATCTTTAACAATATTGTAATGGTGTTGACAGTGATGGGAATTTGGAGCAGAGCTCCTACCACTATTTACAGATACAGTATTCTTGTTCGATTAAAGGTTTATCAAGATATTGTTTCTACATAAATAGTGCTACGATAGCTTCTACGGATTGCCAATCCTGTGTTAATCATACGAAATTTAATTATATTGCAACTTGACTCTGCTTCAACTGATAAAACATTGAACATTGCTCCTAGTGTTGTAATGGAGAGAAGAGCCATTGCATATCAAAAACAAAAGTTGACAGTTTTTCTCTTCCACTCCCAAAGTGATTTACTTCTTTATTTTAGCTGTTATATTTGGAAATCAAGATTTAAAAAAAAATAAATTCATGTAGTTTATAAATATATATAAAACACCAACATACACATAAATCATGCTGGAAAAGCTAGTTTTGGTAACATTAAAAATCCAATATTTGTTTAGAAAATTTCCTCGTTTTACAAATTCTATCGTTCTTTTTATTAAAGATTTCATTTTAGAAATAGATAGTAGATTTTTTTTATTTTTTATAGAAAATAATATTTATCTAATGATCCAATTCTTTTTATTTATTTTCCTCAATTATTATCAAAACGGTGCAGTGTTGAAACTTTTTTTTTTTTTTTTTTTTTTTTTTTATTGAAGGTAAAAATGTTTTTCCATTTATACCTCTTTTCATACTGTGTAAACAAAAAAGAACTTTTCAATAGTTACACAATATTACAAAACAAATCACAATTCGTTATTTACAGAAAGTAATGTAATTTAATGTCCCTTTCTATAAATTTTTTTAACCATAATATAATCCTCTAGCAACAAGCAGTCGATACGACAAAATATTAAAAGTTACTTTAGAGACAGTAGAATATAAAAGGAAACAAAACGGACGAATTACATTCAGCTATAGGTAGTTACTTAAATGATATTTTTCCTTTTTAACTGTAAAGAACGATAGGCTGGAAAAAGATATATATATATATATATGTATATATATATATATATATTATTTTAATACAGACAAATTAATGAACTTTAATCGTTTAAAACATGCAATTGGAAATTTTATTATATATAAAGTTTTATTTATTTATTTATTTATTTTCTTAATCTACTATTAAAACATGACAATTCATAAAATTATCATTCTTTGTAAATATTATTTACTATTTGTATTTCTATTTATACTATGTAAAAAAAAAAAAAAAAAAAAAAACTTTTAAACAAACTTATGCTATGCAATATTACAAAATAATTCATAAATCAATAATTTTAATGTAATTTGATTTTAATGTAATAAGTAATGTAATTTTGAATTATTTTACATGGATTTCTTTAACGAAGTTTCAGTTCCCCAAGAGAGTACGTTAAAATTTTAAATATTAATTTAATCAATCGAATGTGACAAGTTATTTTGTTTATCTTCCGTATTTACTTATAATTTATTTTTCTTGATTATCTCTAAATAATAACTGGTTGGAAACTGGTTTATTTTAATTTTATTTCACCACACTGTTAAAAATTTCCACAAAAAGCTACTGCTAATGAATATTCTTAAATATTATCTGAAATCATATAAATAAAAATAAATGGAGATGTTAAAAAATCTATTTTATGTATGCATTTTTTTAAAACTAATACTAATTAAATTAATTATTTACGATAATGTATTCGCGAATTAAAATGCATTTTCTAAATTAGAAACAATAATGAATTATTATCATAAATTGACTAAAAAACACAATAATAAAAAATATAATCAAAATAGGAATTAGTTTTTTTTTCTTTTTTAATTATACTAAAAGTAATGAAAAGTCAACTACAGCATGGCAACAAAAATTTAAAAGGCGTCATGGGGGTCTTATACTAAAACTGTATTGCTTTGGAAGTATGAAAACTGGGTCGTGAACATGAATTTTATTTTGAAGTCCTTCTTTGAATGATTTTTGTTTCACTATTGTACAATATTAATTTGGTTCTAATAATAATTTGGCTTCTGGTAAATTAAAATTTTAATTAGGTGGTGACACTGGTATAATATTTATGAATTTCAAATTTTAAATAAATAAGAAAAGAAATAAAGTGCAAAAAAATAGCACGGGTTTGCTAGTAATATATATATATATATATATATATATATGTACCTGTATCTGTATCTCGCATATTTCTATTGTGTTTTGTAATTATTTTTAAAACGTCCCAGTACATAAATTTTTCATTTAATATTATAATATTTTCCAATTTATAACTTATTTCATACCATTTAAACAGAAATAACTTTGCAATAAACATATGCTACACGATACTACAAAACAATCCACAATTCAGTAATCATTGAAAGCAATGTAATTTAATGTTCCTTTCCATAAATTCCCTTAACCAACTTACAGTTCTCTAGCAACAAGCAGTCAATACGTTAAAATGTTAAATGACACTTTAATGACCGCAGTACATAAAATCAATCAAAAGTGACAAGTTATTTTGTTCAGCTTCTAGTCGTTACTTAAAAGATATTTTTCTGTGTAACTCTAAAGAATGATTGATTAGAAAATGAAACTTTCCTCTTTTTATTTGAATATTGACAATTTAATGAACTTGAATCTTTTAAATCATGCCGCTGGGAACTTTGTTTTATTTAAAGTTTCATTTCTTTATGCATTATTTTTTTCTTTTCTGTATGTACGTGCGAATGTTATTGATTTCTCAATTTTTTTAAATCATCGATGATTTATTGTATTTTGATATTTTTTGTAAATTTGACTAATCAATTCAGGTTATTATTATGTTTTATATTCCCCTATCTGATGACGCTGTGTCTTATCAATTAAATATAAATATGAAAAATATTTTTATCTTTCTAAATTGGTATGGAAAAACGAGAAAATTATCATTCGGCTGTGAAAAGCATTTCTTTGCAGATACAATAAGAAATACGTTAAAGTACCCATCTTTTTATTTAATTATTTACTTATTATTGATTTTTCTTTTTACACAAACATTTTAATTCGACAAACTATATAAATATACTTAGTCTAATTTGATTTGATATAATTTTCGAAGTTTCAGAATTATTAGATTTGTATTAATACTTTAGCAATAATTATCTCGCTTAGTGTTAAAAGTTTCTGTTTATTATTATTATTATTATTATTATTATTATTATTATTATTATTATTATTTTATTTAGAAAGAAATCTAAAGCTTTTTACGAGACAAAATTTGATCTGTTATCTAGCATGTTTAGGTAAACAAAAAAAAAAAAAAATCAACTTGGTGAATTATAGCTTCATTAAAGCAAATTTTATATTAAATTTGATAACGGATTTGAATTTATTCTTAGAGAGATAGTAAAAGAAATACCATTTTTATTAAGAATGAATATACTATTTATTTAATATCCCCCTCCCCTCCCCCCCACCCCAATATGAAGGTTCGGAGCAATACAGAACAAAGTCCCCCATTTGAAAAAAAGAAAAAAAAATATTTTTTCTTATAAAAATACAAAAAGTTAACTGTTTACAAATATATTAATTATGGCAAGCTGTATGTATTAGAGATTTTAAAATTAAGAGTCGATAAAAATGCTATCTATCTTTGCAATTATTGTTTAAGTACGTATTATTTATTTAAAAAAAAAAAAAAAAAAAAAAAAAAAAACGTAAAAGTAAAAATAAAAATTTCCGAACACAAACAAATAAAACTTTGTAACTTTTTACTTTGTTTTTCATTCTTAACAATAATGTTCAATTTCTAACAATGGAATCGGTTTTACTTATAAAATATTATAATATTTAATTAACGAATTAAATGTGTTAAAAAAAAAAAAAAAAAAAAAAAATGATGAAGAAGAAAGCTTAAAAGCCAATAAAGTGATATATCAAAATATTGCTTAATCTTTATAAAGGTGCAGTGAAAAATTTATGATGATGAAACTATTAAAATTGGGAAATATTTGTAATTATCTTGTTTTATTTATAAATGTAGATTATTTTTACGTAAAAATAGTTCTTACATATAGACTTATTTTTATAGGTATATATTTTTCAAATTATTTTTGCCTTAAAGCCAATTTAAACAAGTTATCTTTAAATAGAAACCAAAAAAATCTAAAAATTCTTCTTCTTATAATCTAGCAATAAAATCATTTGAAATCAACCTGAAAGGTATATAAAAAAAATAAAATTAGAAATTTTATCTTAACATGAAAGTTATCAACATATAATAAAGTTCAAATTTTGTTTTTCAAACGAGCATCTTCTTAACTTTTTAAAATTTGACTAATTGTTTGAACTACATTGAAATAAAGAAAAAAAATAAGTGAAAAAATATTAAATTATCCTTTTTTCACCATTTACGTGTGTTTTATATTTTCATTATTTAATTATGAAAAAAGATGAACTTTTAACTTTTATTCAAACACACGAATCATCAATTAATTTCCATTCATACCACAAATTATTTACCTAAAGATTGAGAATAATTTACCTGTAAAACCTTACGTGTTATTTTGTAAAATCTTAACTAAACATACAAATTGCATTAGTAATCATGTGTACGTATTTTGCAAATAAATGATTAATTAAACTAGTCAATACATTATATTTTTTTACTTCTTCATTATAACTGCATTAATACATAAAATTTATTGATATATGAAGTAGCTTTTCAGTATTAGTTTAATTCTTAGATTATAATCTACATATATATATAACCATAGTTTTATATAATACCGTATATACCGGGTGATCCAAAAGTCAGGACAAACTTTAAAAATGAATAATTCGAAAACGAATCAAGATACAAAGATACGGCTTGTCCCAAACGGATGGAAAAGAAGCCGGGTTTTGTGTGGCAACGAAAAAAAAATAGTTGTGTTGGCGACCAACAGATGGCGCTGTCGGATTTCTGATGTAGGACAATGCAAAGCAACAAACGATATAAAAAGGAGCAACTGCGGCAGGTAATGGTTGTCGAAGCTTACATGCATCGAAATATCGCATTCTCAGTCGCTACTTTAATCACGCATGGCCTCCGAGATCTCCCGATCTGACACCCTGTGACTTTTGGCTGTGGGGATTTTGAGGTCAAAAGTGTACCGCGACCAACCGGAATCACTAGCAGCACTGAAAAATGACATCCGCCAAAATGTGTCTGCCATAACGCAAGAAATGCTACTAAATCCTGTGAACGGTGTGGTGAATCGTCTCACAGCTGTACTTCTGAATGATGGACAGCACATTGAGCAGTTATTGTAGTAGTACTAATTAACTGTAATTAAGCTGACTTGTAAGTTATCAACACTTTTTTCATTTGTAAATCATCTTTTGGTGAAATAAAACACTATAGCGCCATCTGTTGGTCGCCAACAGAACTAATTTTTTTTTCGTTGCCACACAAAACCCGGTTTCTTTTTCATCCGTTTCGTGAAAACCGTATCTTTGTATCTTGATTCGTTTTCGAATTATTCATTTTTAAAGTTTGCCCTGACTTTTGGATCACCCGGTACATAACTGTCAGGTGTTACGATTTTTGCATAACTATAGTTTTTCTATAGAAAACCTCACCTGATTTCATAACAGAATATTTCTGGAAAAAAAAATCCTATAAAAATTACCGGTATTAAAATATCCTAACACTAAAGGTGTATGTTAATGTTCGCAGCCTTAAGAAATTAGAGGCATTTACATTCGTTTAAAGTGTAAATATTTTTTCATCTAAATCCCTTTATATATATATATATATAGATAGATAGATAGATAGATAGACACAGACAGATGGATAGATAAATATAGAGGGGGAGAGAATTTTTGTCAGATTTAAAATTTAAAGCATAGACATAGAATTACGAATATAAAGATTTTTGCTTTATATGTTATTCGAAAATTATGCAATATTTCGTTTCTGAATAAAAATATTTCATGCTCAAGCTGATAACAAAATAACAATAAAATTTTGAGACCAAAATGCCTTCATTTTATAAATTTTATGTTTGATTGAATTTCCACATTTAATTGAATTTTAATATTCTAATTAAAAAAAAAAAAAAAAAAAAGATAAAGTTTTAAACGAAAAAAATTACCGCTACAGTAATTAACCGCTTACGTTCAGTATTATAGTAAAAGAAAAAAGGAAAAAGGAAAGAAGAAAAATTTGCTATACTAATCGATTATTAAAAAATTATATGTACAATGATAAATGATAACAGCTTTCTAAAAAAAAGCATCTAATTATTTATTTTAAAAAGAATGCTCGTGTTTAAAAATACAAAATCTTCTACGATTTCAAACAAAATTAATTATTAATTTTGCGCAGTATATTTATTATTTTTAAATCTATTTATTTTATTTTTTCCCATTTTAGTGGGATCCTTAAATTGGAATGATATATTTATATGTTAAAATTACTTTAAACGATCACGTATTTCTAGTTTGCGTCGGAAAAACAGGATTACGCTAAAAATTACTAAACGTTACTGCAGGATTCGCTGAAAATATTATACCGTGAATTAAAATAAAGAAACAAATAAATAAGTTTCTAATTATTTACGCGTAAGGAGACAAATCAGTTTTTGACCTCTCTCTCTCTCTCTCTATATATATATATATATGTACATATACGTATATATATATAAATATATATATATATATATATATATATATACGTATATGTACATATATATATATAACATATGTGTTGTGATTCCTCCTACATCAATAAGTTTAGCTTCTTTTTGAGCAACATTATTTTAATATACTATCTATAACAAAGTACTATCGTTAAAATATGGTTTAATATTAGCTCTTCACTTACTATAATTTTAAAACGACAAAAATATGCACACGAAAATTTACATAAAAAAATAAAGAAAAAAAAATTATACAGACACGACATTATTTCATTATTTAAAACATGAAAATCTGACATTGACAGATTTTAATTTAGTGCCAGAGGCCTACTGCTAAACTTGTTAATATCGACAAATTCTTCTTTAGTAAATTCGTGACGATCTAAATTCCATGATAAAGTTTTCATTAAATCAAACCAATGTGTTTCAGCTGCAGATATTGTAACATATAACGTTGGAAGTCCAAACTGCCTTATAGCCGCAAAAAAAGTTTTTTTCTCTTTTTCCCAATGAGGGGGAGGTGTGCCTTGGGGGGGGACTCATGTCAAAGTTGTACCTTGGGGGGGACTCATGTCAAAGTTGTACCTTGGGGGGGGGACTCATAACAAAGTTGTGCCTTGGGGGGGACTTCATTCAATAAATTCTTATTCAATAAACCGACTGAAATAGGCCCTTAGCACTATTAAGAGTGTATTATAAAAATTCGACAACGCTGTACCGACTGAAATAGGGGTACCTTGGGGGGGACTCATGTCAAAGTTGTGCCTGGGGGGACTCATATCAAAGTTGTGCCTTGGGGGGACTTCATTCAATAAATCCCCATTCAATAAATCGACTGAAATAGGCCCTTAGCACCATTAAGAGTGTATTATAAAAATTCGACAACGCTGTACCGACTGAAATAGGGGTACCTTGGGGGGGACGCATGTCAAAGTTGGGCCTGGGGGGGACTCATGTCAAAGTTGTGCCTTGGGGGGACTTCATTCAATAAATCCCCATTCAATAAACCGACTGAAATAGGCCCTTAGCACTAATTAAGAGTGACCTATAAAAATTCGACAACTGTAATACCGACTGAAATAGGCCTCTAGCACTAAAAAAGAAAGAAAAACGAGAGAGAGAGAGAGAGAGAGAGAGAGAGAGAGAGAAAACTAATTTAAATCCTTCTTATTATTGCACAACAGTTTTTAATAATACGTGCTAGAATCAAACTCTTACAACGAACTGAAGCAAAATAAATCTTTTATTCTGCAAACTTTATAATTTAGACCTACCTAATAATTTATCTTTTTTTTTTTTTTTTTTCAATAAAAATAAAAAATATTTTTGTTTTTTGTTGGAGAAAATTTTGGCTCGAAATGTATTATTCTTCTTAAAGGGACTTGGAACCACTGAAGGTTTCGTATGAAAGCTTATATTTCCATTTAATATTTATAAATTGAACTCTATTAGGTTTGTTCAATAAAATATATATTCAGGAAACAATTCTTATGATTTTGATATACTTTTTACAGATTTAAAATCTTTCGTTTTCTCAGTTTGCATTTTTTCATGAAATCATAATCTTTAAAGTGCTAAAACTTAGGCAGATATATAAGAAAAGACTTAATATGTTTCTTGGATGTTTAATAGAATATACTTAAAAGAATTAGCGCTGAATTACCGACTTGACCTACCTAAAAACATACCTAAAAGAATTAGAATAATATATATACATTTTTCTTTTAAGTAAATTTCTCCATAGACATGCACATTTTAATTTATGTTTCAAAACCTTATAAATAAATTTCAAAATCTATCCGTAATTATTTTGAGTAGGTTTAGTGAAACATATAAAAAGAGCAGCAAGTCTTTTCTAAAAAATATCTCTAGAAGTTTTAGCATTTTGAAAATCATGAATTCAGGAAAGAAATATTAGTTGAGAAAACGCAATTTAACCCTTAACGCTTGGCATATTTTCCTATTTTGAACTGTAAGACACGCCTTTTGGCGTTCCTTTAAAGCGTCCCATGTACAGTTTCCACCTTACTACCTTTTGGCTACCAAAAAATTGTAATAATTTGTTTTATTTTACTTCAACATTAAACAACATAAATCTTTCTGTTAAAATTTTCCGGCAGCCGGAAGGTGGCTTATAGTTACACGTTTCAGAAAAATAACATTTCATTTGAAGAGGAGCTCCTTAAGGCGTGGCTCGATTTTTTAATGCCCCCTCAGAAGGGACATACGAGCAATTAGGGTTAAAGATTTCAAATCTGTAAAAAATACACCACACACCCATAGAAATATTTCTTGAATGTATATTTTATTAAAGAAATTTAATAGGATTCAGTTTATAAATATTAAATAGAAATATATGCTTTTATATGAAACCCATTTCAGTAGTGCAAAATCCCCTTAATGTACAAAAAAAAAAAAAATAAATAAATAAAATAAATAAATAAATAAAAAAAAAATAAATAAATAAATAAAAAAAGTTCAAATTTTCATTTTTTGGTTTAAACATATTTTCTTCCAACTCGTAACATTATGTTCCAGATTTTTTTTAATCAAAAATCAGCTACATTGTTAAAATTAAATATAGATTTGTCTTATTTATTTATTTATTTTGGCTACTTGTTTTATTTTTAGCCAAAAAAATGGTATCAAACGGTTTTATAGCAATCAGTATTTAAATCGATATGCACCAGATTTCTTAATAGCAACTAATGTTTCGTAGTAGAATTAGTACAAAAGTGTTATTTATTTATTTATTCGTTTTAGAATAATTTATATTATTTAAGATGATAAAGTATTTAAAAAACAAAAGAAAAAATATTTCGATTTTCACTTTTGATTCGAAGCGAATTGCCATTCTCGCACTCTCATGCACAAAACCTCATATAATTTAGATTTTTCTGCAAATATCCATTAATTTTAACACTCGATAAAACTAAAACAATTTCATTTCTTTAAAATCTCTGTTTAATAAATAATATTAAAATAGTTCTAAAAAATAATAATAAAGTTATCATTACGAGATTGATTTGATAAATAAATAATCATGATATCGCTAGAAAATAAGAATTTCCCTAAGAAATCGAGTGCCTTTTATAAGCACACATTATTCTGAGCAGCCAGGAAAATCTTCAAATTTAAATATATTTAAATACAGACCCGGAAAAATTTTAAAGAATCTCTCCATTAATATTACACTTCCGATTCTATCGCCGTAGTCTATCCTAGCGTAATAAAAAGTTGGTCCCCTTATGAAATTCCGCCAACTCTTTGCATCATTAGTTAGAGTAAGCATCTTTCCGGCTGAACTAAAGTCATGGAGTGCCTTGGAGGCACGTTGCTAAAACATAACTCCTTTTCTAGTTCCCGCTTGCCTTAAATCAAAATTTTATATGAAATCTTAAAGTCATTTTCTTTTGACCGGGATGCGAAGCGAATAAATTGCAAACTCACCAGAGCTAAATGCATAAATTTGATTAATTTGGGAAACAGTGACTTGCTGTAAACGTATTCATAATAATAAATACTTAGCAGAAAAGACGGAGGTAGGGGGGGGGGGTTGACGTGCTTGAGGAGGGTCTTTCATCGCGCAAACAGGCTGGGGTGTTTATTAATTTTTCCAAGCTCTGATGCGTATGACTGCTTGTGCGGAGTTTAGTCGTTTTAAAATGATGTAGAAATTTATAGAATGTGTATATGACGCATTTTCGTGTTTTACGAGCGAAATACGGATGTCAGCTAATTTATGTTAAAGTAAATTGGTGTTTAAAAGAGCGAAAACATTGCGTAATTTAATAACAGATCTCTGTAAAGATATAGCATGAGTTAGAATTTATCATTGCAGTACGTTCAATTATATGATACGAAGATGCAATGGCTTTTAAAAGTTATATAAAATATATGAGATTTCAAGCATTTGTAATAAATTAGAAGATTATTATTTTTGAAATCCGAGTTAAATAACTTATATTGAAGTTCCATAATAAATAAGGATTTTATTTAAAAAGTGCAATTTTCTGTCCGTGAAAACTATCAGTAAGTCTTTACAAAACTTAAATGTTTTTATACAACTATAAAATGAAAAATATTTATATTTTTCTATTAGACCTGCTATCTTATGGAATTAAAATACTACAAAAGTGATATGCAAAACATATATTAATACTAAAGTTAGTTGATTAATGATACAATGTACTTAAAACGGTTTTCTATTACTCCATTGCTTTATTCACGAGAAAAAATCTCGTAGAATGTTTACTTACATTATAGAATTTTTCATAAAATTGTCATCAATAGTTGTATGATAGATCAGAAGGTTCCTTGATGTAATTTTGAATTTTTTATACTTTAAATGTATTTAACTAAATTTTCCCAAGCAGAACATATGCGTGATAGTACCTATATATATAACATGATAAATAATAATAATAATAATAATAAAATAAATAAATAAATAAAAATAAAATGAAATAATAATAATAATATTAATAATCTTATAAAGAAAATCACTGGAAATTTTCAGCTTTTTTAATTAATATAAGATATTTAATTCTTTCACATTTGCATTATAATTACAGTTTTAAAAATAATTTTTTCGCTGAAATTGAAACATTCTTAAAGTTAAAATAAAATATTTTTATAGTAAAACTCAATTATCTCCAAAAATTTGATGAAAATAAATTGCCACATCACCATACAGAACAGAAATCCCATAGTTAATGAATATATCAAGAAAATAAATAAATAAACAAACAAACGTTCATTCTATTTATAAAGAATGAAAAAATCTATAACAGATAGCGCCACCAAATTCCTGCCGAATAGCTACTATCAAATGCCAGGCCTAGTAGGATTGAAATTCTTCCAAATATACTGCTAAATATGAGATTTTGAGCTCATGGTTCAACACAAAAGATAATATTATTCAATTTTGTTAAGAAAATGTGCATTTCAAGTGTATTATGCTAAATATTTGTATCCGAAATTTCTAACTAAATCGCTTATAATCGAATTCCCTCTAGTAGCCAAATTTACGCTTTGGATCTGCGTCGGCCAATCAGATAACGTCTTACGTTGCTATCGTATCGTTTGGGCAAAATTTAATCGTAGATAGTCCAAGTTAGATAAATACAGTCGGCAGCAAATGTATCCGAGCACTAGCAATATACCCTATGTAAGTACACTTAATACAGTTTTGTTAAATAAATCTTTGTCGAATCCTGTTCTAAGAACATAATTCTGCAAGGATTCATTAAACAAAATAGTATTAAGTGTACTTTTTTTACACGTGACTTTTTGCTAGTGCTCGGATACTTTTGCTGCCGACTGTATTACGTAGATTTTTATTTTGAAAAAAAAAAGTTGTGAGCTAAATCACTTTGCTTCTAGCAGCCGAATATATGCTTTGGATCTGGGTTGACCAATCAGATAACACCTTATGCCACTATTGTATCGTTTTGGCAACATTTAATCGTAACTTGTCCAAGGTTAGAGAAATATTACATGTATTTTTTAATTTAAAAAAAAAAAAAAAAAAAAAAAAAAACAGAAATATTTCTGTAAGCACAAACTTATATTTAAAGTATTCGAAGAAAAATTATCGATGTTAATAGTAATAGATTTCAAAATCTATTTTCAAGAGGCTGTAAAAGAAATGCAATAATTTAAAACTTAATAGTTGTTGGAACAGCAATTTTAAAAAGTCAGTTTGATGGTTTCATGTCTAAGAATCACGTTTCCTGAAAATTTTATCCAAGAATCACAGAGAGATAGGGGTGATCGGCAAAAGTTAAAGAAACAGAACCAAAGCGGTGGAACTTATGAAAGATTTTATCAGAAACAGATAAAAATAAAATGGTGTGAGAATAAAGTTTCAGCGGAAACTCAAAGAACCTAAAAAACTGAAACGAGAAATTTAAAAGAATTTCCTTATGTGATTGTACTTTCTTAACTTTAGATTGTATCAATTTTCAAGTAGATAAAACTTTTGTTATAAATTCTAATCTTGAAATTATATACAATGCTGGTAATTTTTATAAACAAAAATTACGTTTGTGTCATTGAAATATTTTCTTCAAAGGTTATATGGTTAGGCATTCATAGTGCTTAAAATACATATATTTCACATAATGTTGTTGACTCTTTATTTTGAAAATCTTCAGCAATATATTTTCAATTTCAAATACGCTTAGTATTAATCTATATGTTCATAAAAAAAATGCATTTTACAATAATTTGGTTTTCCTATAACTTCAAATTTAAAATAACTATAAAGGAGAATTAGACGATTTTGGTGGATTACTTCTATTATGTTGATCAGTGTAAAATAAGAAAATACATTTTTAGATTTTAATATAAAGTTTATTTCCAAAAATTGACAAAAGAAAAAAAAAAAAAAAAGGCGCAACTAGCTATTTATACTTTTAGATAAAATTCTAATCATAAGGACATTCAGATATTTACAACTATACAAATTTTAGAAAAAAAAAAAGAATCAATTCGAAATTTTGTCACCAGTGCTTCTTTAATCAATATTATTGAATTTAGCCTTTTTTCTTTTCATATGCGATGTTCAGAAGAGCAAAATATATTACACATAATTGCCATGAATGTTACCTTTTACCTGAAACCTTAAGATTATACCAGGGATGGAACACGGGCGCAGAATTCATACCACTATCGATGTAAGAAAATTTTCTACTTCTTAAATCAAGGATATTATAAGTAGAAAAATTTCTTAAACGGATTCCGGTATGAATTCTGCGCCCGTGTTCCATCCCTGTTATACCCATAAAGCCACTAATATCCATTATATATCTAATTTACATCCAGTAATCCATAAAAGGTACAAATTATATATCGAATGTCCATTAAAAGTCCTGTATATCCTGTACGAATTACAGATATCTATTAGATGCTTAAATTTAAACGAAATTTAGACTTGTTTTTTTCAATGTCTAATAGATGTAACATGTTAGACCACAACAAGATTTAGATATTTCCAATATCTATTAGATATAACAAGTCCAGTTATTGGATATTTAGAGATTTATTGGATATGTAACAGACATCTAATGGATGTAAAAAAGACTGACATTTGTTGTGCAAATAGGTATCTGTACGACATTTATAGAAGTTTAATGGATCTTTTAAAAACTGCTATACGTGTTTATGGATGTCTTATGGATAAGTGGCTGTGTGGGTACCTAAAAATACCTATAAAAATAACGATTAAATAATTAAAGGAAATGTGTAATTTGAAATTCTGTGCATGTACTGCGAAACTCTGTTTAAAGCTGAGATAGAATTCTTTGCTAGAACACATAAACATTTATTTATTTATTTTTTAATTTCTCCCAAAGCCAAAAATCAAACGAATTGTGATCTGTGAATTACGGATGAATGAGAATATTAAATATGCCAAAATAACGTAACTGACGATTTATTTTTATGTAAATTAAATTTTAGAATATCGTTAACACACCGGTCAATGTTCGAAGTAACCCTATGGGTGATATTTATGCATACAGGACTATAAAATATTTATAATCCATGCATATAACATATTTATAATCCACGGCGAATTCATTTTCTAACATCAGTACGTCGTTGCCTGATAACCGAACATTTTGGTAGACATCTTGAAATGAATCTTTTAATGTACGAACCCAGAATATATGATGCAGTAAATCCGTACCACACGATGATTATTGTTCATGCAAAAGAATATTTATGATTAAACATGGATTTTATTAATTGCATATTGTTCAGGTGTAAGTAATAATGGAGCCATTCAAATGGAAGTTATTTGCTGTCTAAAGACTTTCCAAAGTTACTCTGTACTACTAAAGTTAATAGCATACCTAAAGTATTAACATTATTAAAGATAATGCATGAAACATTTAAAAAAAAAAAAAAAAAAAATCATAAGATTTTAAATTGCGAAAATTTTCTGAACAGACATTCTATAATATAATTTCTTTTACAGTCTTAAAAATTTTTATTAAAATTGTTTTCCCAATAAATAAAGCATTTAGTCCTAAAATAAATTCTATAGTGCAGTACAATATCATTCAGTTTTGTTCAATAATCCAAAATCGAGTAAAGCGAGAATTTCAAAAGTATTAACATTATTAAAGATAATGCATGAAACATTTAAAAAAAAAAAAAAAAAAATCATAAGATTTTAAATTGCGAAAATTTTCTGAACAGACATTCTATAATATAATTTCTTTTACAGTCTTAAAAATTTTTATTAAAATTGTTTTCCCAATAAATAAAGCATTTAGTCCTAAAATAAATTCTATAGTGCAGTACAATATCATTCAGTTTTGTTCAATAATCCAAAATCGAGTAAAGCGAGAATTTCAAGGCAATTTATGCTAGGAAATCCGGTCGTTTATCCACCATTCATTATGTGCAAACCAGGAACTTGATTTAATTCACGAGACACAGATTATAAGGACGTCCCACTGATATAGGAAGAGAATCCGATATCGATTTGTCTTACAATAATTTACATTCAATGTCTTACTAGAAAACTGATAAAATAACAGGAAATTTTAAAATTTTGAGAAAGTATACCAAAGTCATATTGTCTAAAAATACTGTCTTTTTAAAATAGTAGATATCTAACTTTGGGACATGTTTTTTTTTTTTAAATAATCCTTTCGATATTGTATTTGAATTGATGAATGTCAAATTAAAAATATTAGAACAATAATTTTCAGGTAATTTATGCTAAAAAATTCTGTTTTAACTATTATTTTTTAGCAAATCAGAAACTTGGTTTAGTTCACGAAACACAGACTTCAACCTTTTGCCGGTCCTGTTTATATTCACTTGTCAGTGTTGTTAAATTTAATGACTTTTTTATTCAATATCCACCAATAAATTTTTACTGCAACGATTGTCCAATCATTTCTAAAGTTATTCGTCCATTACATATGTCAAATATACTCTATAACAAAAAAAAGTGACGTACCAAGACGGAGTAATGCAAACTGGACACAAATTGACATACATACATGTTTTGATGGAATCAAGCACCAATTAATCATTATTGCCGATCCTACGTGCAACTGGTACTTCTGTGACTTCAAATACCCTTAATAGGCGGCTCAGTGAAATGAGGTTAATCTCAGTCCCCGGATCTTTCTTCCACAGAGGACGTTTGGCGCATCATAAAAAGGGTCCTACAACCAGATCGGGATTTTACCAATCTAACGCAACAATTGGACAGAATTTGGCACGATACTTCACAGGAGCACATCTTTCAACTCTACCAATTAATACCAAGCCTACCTACATAAGGGCCAGAAGTAGACGAACGAGTTATTGACTTGTTTACTTTGTGAGGCCCTTTCTCTTGATTAAATCATTCAAATTTTATGAAACTGTAATAAATTGTTTTTCTCCAAATGTACATCACATCTACCAATTTTTGTCCCGTTCGGACCACCCATTCCACCCCATCTACCAATTTTTGTCCCCACTTCTTCTTGGTGCGTCGTTTTTTTTTTTTTTTTTTTTTTTTTTTCTATAGACTGTATTTCTTCTCAGAATTATTGCTTGGTTGGATGGGTTTTACGTTGCACTAGTGCTGCGCAGTGGGCAATTGGAGACGGTCTGCTACTCACCCTTAGAGGTGGTCCCAGAATTATTGGTAGTAGTTCAATAAAAGAGTAAAAAAAAAATTGGTAACACTGTTTAGAGTGCTTTAGAACGTCAGGGCCGGCAAAGGGTTAAGGACGTCCCATTCTTGTAGAAACGGCATCCTACATCGATTTGTCGTATTACAGTTGGCAATCAATATCCTATTGGAAAATTGATAAAATAACACGTGTTTTTAAAATTTTCGGAAAATATGAGAAAGAAAAATATTTCCTTTTATAAATGTTACATAATTTACGACATGAAATATATATATTTTCATTTTATTGTTTTATTTATGTCTATTAATGTCATACTAAAAGTTACGAATAGAAATAAATAAATAAACATAAAATTTAAAATTTCAACATTATGATTTTTTTACTTTCTTTTATATAAAGTGTTAGATTCGAAAAATTTTTCAACCACCAGTTTTCTGTGCATTTACACGTTTTAAAAAGTCCTGATCATCATTTAGATATTTAAAATTATATCTGCCAATCTATGTGTATGTACTACAATTCTGGTATGTGTGTGTTACCAAAAAATTTTGGGCGCTGTATCTCTTAAGCCAATGAACGCAATTTAACCAAACTTGATATTTAGTTGGACATTGTCTTAAATTGGTTCTTACTGTATTTTGAGATGTATTGCTCTTGAGGTGGCTATATATACAGAAAATAATGTTTTGTTATAACTACAAAATTTTTGTTGATCCAGTATCAACAAATAAATTTAGTTGAAATAACAAATGTCTTTCTTGTTCCAACAAAATGCTTTGCTAATAAAAAACAGAATATTTTGTAAATTAACCAAATTCTTTTGATGATATAGCCTGAAAAAAACTGTGCTGTTTCAACAAAACAGTATTTTCTATGTATCCTAAAATGTACTTTATTTTATCATAAATTTTAATATGGCAATATTTGGAAAAATGTTATTTGCTATATTTTAATATGGCAAATTGTTTTGTTAAAACAACAAAAATTTTGGTAAATCAATCAAATTCTTTTGTTAATATAGCCTCAATAAAATTTTGTTGTTTTAACAAAACAATACTATTGTCTATATTAAAATGTACTTCGTTTTATAGTAAAAATGGCAATATCTGGCAAAATGTCACTTGCCCTATTTTGATGGCAAATTGTTTTGTTAAAACATAAAATATTTTGGTGAATCAGCCAAATATTTTTCTTAGTATAGCCTTAACAAAATTTTGTTGCTTCTACAAAACAACATTTTCTGTACATTCTAAAATGTACTTCATTTTATCAAAAATTTTAATATGGCAATATTTGTCAAAATGTTATTCGCCATATTTTAAGATGATAAAATGTTTTGTTACAACAACAAAAACTTTGATAAATCAATCAAATTCTTTTGTTAATGTAGCCTCAACAAAATTTTGTTGCTTTAACAAAACAATGTTTTCTCTGGATCCTAAAATGTGCTTCGTTTACCGTAAATATTAATATCATTACATCTCAAAATGTTATTTGCCATATTTTAATATTTTAAATATGGCAAAAGGTTTGTTAAAATATGAAATGTGCATTTATTTGACAAAAAATAAATATATTAATAAATAAGAGGCTTTATTATCTATAATATACACAATTTTATGTGTATTCAAAATATTTTAGCATACATAAAATCTGTTTAAAAAAGGATGGGATTTTAAGATATGTATGCTTTTAAATCTAAATATGACTGTGAAAGTCCGTGGACAGATTTGATAAACCATTAAAATTATTGTAAGTTTTCCATTAGCTTTAAATATATAAATAAATAAGTTGTTTTATTACCTATAATATACATAATTTTATGTGTATTCAAAACTTTTTACCGTAGTTAAAACCTATTAAAAAAAGGATGGGGTTTTAAGACATGCATGCTTTTAAGGACGTTTAAAAATACAACGTAGTTTTAATAGCAGGAGACTTGGCGTTGGAATATTAAAACAGGAATAAACTACTACGTCAGAAACGCCAAAGAAAAATTATTGAGGTGCATACAGCTGTTTCGGTAGCCTAAAGCATACCGTCTTCAGTGCAAAAAGAATTCTGAATCTGGAGAAGTGTTCTTATATATAGGAGAGGGACCGGATTTAGTTCAACCAATAGGATTACGGAAGAGGTGGGGAGTGTGGCCAATAGGAATTAAGGAATGTGTAGCTGTGTAAACAGTAGTTTTGTTTCAAAAAGAAACATGCAGTGCTAACCCTTATTAACTATATTAGTATTAATCTAAAAATGATTGTGAAAGTCCGAGGTCATATGTGATAAACCATTAAAATTATTGCAGATTTCCCATTAGCTTTAAATATATAAATAATTTAGCTTTAAATATATAAATAAATAAGGTATTTTATTATCTATAATATACACAATTTTATGTGTATTAACATTTTTTTAGCGTAGTTAAAATCTGTTTAAAAAAGGATGGTGATTTAAAACATGTATGCTTTTAAGGATGTTTAAAAATACAAAGCAGTCTTGTTTCAAATGAAAACATGCAGTGCTAACCCTTGTTAACTATATTACTATTAATCTAAGTATGATTGTGAAAGACCGAGGTCAAATTTGATAAAATGTTACAATTATTGCAAGTTTTCCATTTTCTTTAAATATATAAATAAATAAGATGTTTTATTATTTATAATACACACAATTTCATGTGAGTTCAAAAATTTTTAGCTTAGTTAAAACCTATTTAACCTTCCAGCGTGCGCGCTGCTTATACGAACATGAAAGTTCGCGCGTATTTTTCACATACACTACTGTAAAACATGTATTTTAAAGTATCTGAATATTTTAATTATACTAAAACCATTTAATAAGAACATTCAATTGGAACTTTTATTCATTAAAAAAAAAAGAACAAAGCTAATGAAACTGAAAGCCCAAAATCAATATAAAGTAATCAAAGAAACATCAGAATTATTTGAAAATAAAATAAAGAATATGGTTGATGTTTTGTCATTTTTAATAAAAAGTGTAAAGCTAAAAGTTAATTAATTTTAAAAATATTTAAAATAATAATGTTTAAAACAAAAACAACAAAGAATCATTTTAAACAGCGAAATAAAGTATCAAATATAGCAAAACATTACATGAACAGTCGCGCGTATTTATCAAATACAAATAGCAAATATACAGCTTCATATCATTGTCTCGAGGTTCAGAAGATAACCAAAAATAGATCAATATATACTGAGTGAATAGCCAAAGATAAGTGCTCCAAATGCTCTCTGGCTTTAAGATATACGACGAGATACACAGCTAATGTATCTCTCATATACGCGCGCCCGCTGGAAGGTTAAAAAAGGATGGGATTTAAAGACATTATATTCTTCTAAGGTTGTTTAAAAATGCAAAGCAGACTTGCTTCTAAAGGCAACATGCAGTGCTAATCCTTATTAAGTATATTAGTAATAACCTCTTATCTGTCGAGGAAAACTTACGAGATTCGCTTACCAGTGCCACTATTTTTCAAACAAGCGTGCATAGTTATGCTTTTACTGTTCCAGAGACATTACCTTTCAGATTGCTCCCACAGTTGTACACCCTTCTTCTCTGAAATATCTAAATTCAGGGAAAACACAAACAAGATCACATTCATGGCCACTTTATTGCATTCCTAAAACGTGGGACTAATTTTAGTGGTAGCAGCGCAATGAAAATTAAAAGCGTATATATACGCCTGGGACAGTTAATGCATGGACGTAGCGAGACGAATGTACACGCCCAGGACAGTTAAAGGGTTAATATAAATATGATTATTAAAGTTCGAGGTCAGATGTGATAAACCATTAAAATTATTGCAGGTTTTCCATTCGCCATTTTTTGGGGGGCATCGATATCATAAATTATTGTTATTATTATTATTATTATTATTTAATATTTTATTTTACGATTAATTATGTCTAATCGTGACAAATTATATATATATATATATAATATTATTTACTGAGAGTCCAAATAATATTATATATATATATATATATATAGATATATAATATTATTTGGACTCTCCCGGCTTCCAAATGTGCAAGTAGAAACCTGTTAGTATATATTTAAAAATTGTATTAAAGAAAACGAAAGATTATCTATCAAATAAGTGATTACTGTCTCTGAAGTTGTTACGTAGAAAAAAAGCATAATGAGTAAAATTTTAATAATTGAAATAGTCCAATTAAAAACAAAGCTTTATTTTAATAATTTATATTTAACCCCTGTGTATTGTTATTTAAAATTATATCAACTAATCATGTGGGGGACTGGAAAGTGGTTACTTAGTTTAAAATATTATAAAAGGTTTTAAAATTTTATTAAACAATAGTAATTGTAATAATCAGTTAACTGAAGTAAAGTTACGAAAGTATACCGACTTATTTTCCTGTTGCTCTACGAATTGTAAAAAGTATATAAAAAAAAAAAAAAGTTTAACGTTTAATTATAATATAAATACATAAAATACACTTGTTGAAATTTTAACAGCAGATTCTTACCTTATACTATTCTTCTCTCTTCTTTCCCAAAGTGATGACTCTTAATTTTAATTAAGCCCGCATCTTTATCCGGTGTTTATTTAATCGCTTCCCTGCTTTTGGTTCTTGTGCTAACGACTCAAGCAAATTGTTTCAGAATATAGCTTTTATTTGAATGCTTGTTTTTTCCCCACTTTTTTTTTCAAAAAAGATTTTCTACGTAACTTTAAATCCAGTTCCTTCGGGCAAAGACACATTAGTTGAATTAAAAGCAAACTATTTTCTTTTTTTAATATCGTCCTTATTTACTTTTTATAGCTTTCAGCTACACTAGAAATGTAATTAAGAAATGTGGAAACAAAAAAGAATTAGTTTTTGATGTTTTGTAGGTGCATTAAGATAATATTGCCAATAACCACACGATAATTATAATAAGCTGTAAAGCTCCTCTTACAGGGTACAGAGGAAGTCAAAATTTTTCTTGCGTAGAAAAATGTAAAAAAAGCAAAGAAAATGTAGGAATAAAACATCGTTTTTGGAAATATTCCAGTATAATTAGACTAATTTGAGTAATTTGAAAAATACATTCAAAATTAAAAAAAATCTACGTGTATTTCTTAAACGAAGAAATGCATTTTTGTAATAACAGAGATGGCAACATTGCAATTCAAAATGAAATGCATTTCTAGATCTTAAGTGTTTCTTTTTTTTTTTTTTCTCTAGATGGAAAAACTGGAAAAACGAATGAAAAGAAATGTTTTTAAACGATATATCTAAAAATGAATTATATATTTCATTAAAAAAGGGTTTAAGAAATCCTTTTTTTTTTTTTTTTTTTTTTTCTTTTCTTGCTTTCTATTTTTTCAGTCTGAAAAGAGAATAATAATTTAGTTGGAAGTTTAAACTTTCTTAGTTGGAACGTCTTGTTTTAATATTTTTTTGGGGGGAAAATATCAAAAGAATAACAGTATACATTCTTTCAAGTAAAAGAGATTGAAAGATTAATTTGATGTTTTAGATAAATTATTTAGCTTCTAATGTTTTTTTTTTTTTTTCTTGTTTCTTTTTATTTTAAATATTATGTTTTGAATACACTGGATTTATTAAAGGGTTAGAAAATTTGAGATAAATGTTTAAGTTAAAATATTGGATAAAATTATGTAATAACTTGAGTAATAACTTCACTTAAAACTATTTATATTTCTTATTTATTTATTTATTTTTTACAACGGTTTTTTATGTTTGCAAGTTTTGAGGTTTGAGGAATCCGAAAAGCACATAATTGATGGGGTTGTTCATCTGTAGATTGCTCAGATTTTTATTTCATTAACTAATTAATTTTTTCATGAGTTTGTTAGTCTTCGTGCATATTATCTCAAGAACAAGTGATGGTAAAGAAGTGTGGCAAATTTTAAAGCACCAATTGTGATACAGGAATAAACTCTAGATATGAAATATTCTAATTTCGGAACATCGAAAAATAATCGAAATTATTTTTTTTTAAATGATTGGAGATTAGGATAAAATGTCGCTAGAAACTGCTAGGAACATTTATATGGTAACCCACAGCGTACTTCGCACAGACTACTAATTACCTCTGTACACCAAGAAGCCCGTTTGCAGGGGTGTTGGACACATTCGACTTGTAATGAAACTGATTGGAGTAGTAAGAAAGCACCACAAAATTGGCGTTTTAAAGACATAAGTATAAAACTTTGAATAAACACCATGAAAAAAAAAAAAACACGATCATTCGTCAGGCGCACAAAGTAGGCACGTGAGCTGCAATCAAAATATCTTAATGCTTTGCCGCTTTGATTGCAGTACTCGTGTTTACTTTGTTCGCCTGACGAAGGATCGGGTGTTTTTTTTCGACCGGAAACAATTGTTGCGAATTTATTTCATTTTATGATGTTTGTTCAAAGTTTTGTACTTACGACTGGAGTAGAACTTTCTTCAATGATGAGATCCACTCCTATTTGAGCCCTGATGACCATCGAAAATGTGTCTGGATACGCCCCGGAAAAAGGGGTTGTCCCAAACTGACTACAGCTATACGACCTTATAATTTTTAGGAGGTTGTTAATAAAATAAAACTACACGAACAAATTGTTTTGTAGGTCAAAATTTACATTATAAGAGTTAAATGTTTTTAAAATTTAAAATTTTAAAATTTTATTTATTTTTAAGATATTTTAATATATTTAATATGTAGTGGCCAACTTGTACTTTTTTTTTTTTTTTTTTTTTTTTTTTTTTTGTGAAAAACCATATTTATTTTTTTCAAAATCGTACACATCGTAAATACTTAAAAAATAATAATAATAATAATAAAATAAAATAAAACAATCGTACAAAATTCTACAGAAAATTATATATATCTATAATTATTAAAAATTTCAGAAATAAAAATAAATAAATAAATAAAATAAAATGAATAATAATAAAAATAATAATAATAAAAGTACAGTGCGGAAGCTGTGTTAATAATATTATTTTTTAATGCATGTTTATGCAAATATTCCTAACTATGACGCAAATTTTAACAATAAGTAAATCAATAAATTAAATCAATAAATAAATAAAACATTTATCACGTTCACCATCTCATTAAAAAACAGAACAAGCTACGGTTTTTATTGAGATAATTCTAAACCTACGTAATTATTCATTTCTATGAGTCCTTTTAAATCAGTAAATTTAGAAAATGCGTTAACTTAGCAATGCAAATACATATATGCATTTTAACCTCTTAACTGCCCAGGGCGTGTATATACAGTCATTTGCAAAAGTTTAAGACCACCCATAGAAAAATCAGATTTAACGGAATTCCGCAAAAATAACATACATATTTCACATATAAACGAACAAAATAGACTGTACATGGTTATTTACCCTAATTAAAGTCAGTAATTTGTAGGACCTCCTTTGTTTTTAATAACTGGCGCAGTTCTCTTAGTCATGCTATAAATAAGACACTTGCAATAAGCTTTAAGAATGTCTGTGCACCAGACATGCTTTATTGCTTCAATAAGTTCCGTAGCAGTGAATGGTTGATTTGCGGCGCCTTTATTTTTCCCAATACACTACAGATTCCCTGTTGGATTCAAATCTGGGCTGTTACCTGGCCAGTCAAGCACTTTGATTTTCTGTGCCATCAGATATTTTTTGACAATCTTCGCCGTGTGGCACTGAGCCCCATCACGCCTGAAAATTGAACATTTATGAACCCACATGGGAAGCTTCAACTTCTCACGTAACAAATTATGTACCGCTTTTAGTTCATAGTGGCTTTAGGTGGCACAAAATACGGACTTACAGTACCGGACACAGACATTGCACATCATATCATTTGTCTTCGAGGATGTTTCACAGTTTGAATCGTATATAACTCATCATATATTTTTCCCTTTGTGCGACAAACACTTGCAGAAAATTGCTGCACGCTTGACTCATCCGAAAGTAAGACCTTACTCCACTGCTGTACAGTCGGTAACAAAAGTGTCCGAACACTAGCAAAAATTCCTATGTAAAATAAGTACACTTAATACAGTTTTGTTAAATAAATCCTTGTTGAATCATGTTCTTAGTCAGTCTAAAAACAGGATTCGACAAGGATTTATTTAAGAAAACTGTATTACGTGTACTTTTTTATATAGGAATTTTCGCTAGTGTTCGGAGACTTTTGTTACCTACTGCACTGTCCAATTCTGATATTATCTGACTAAAGTCAGTCGTTTCTTTTCCATACTTGAAGTAAGTGGAGGTTTCCTTACAGGTTTATGGGATGATAAACCAAAATGTTTGGCCAAACGTCTTGAAATAGTACTCAAACAACGTTAGTGCCTTTTGCAGCCAGAGAATGTCTAATTGTATTGCAGGAGGTTCTTGGATCTCGTACGTCCATCCTTCTTATCAAATGATTATCTCGTGCACTCTTTTTTCTATGGCGACCGCTTCTCTTAAGGTCCACAAATTTTCCCGAAATTTTAACTTTACTAATAGCTTGATGCACAGCTGTCTTGCTCACATTCGCCCTCGAACTTATTTGACGTTCCGAAAATCCAATTTCATGCAAGATCAATATTTCTGACCCATTTGTAACAGTAAGTGAAGGTTTTTCCTCCATTAAAATAATTACACAACAGCATTGTCTACGACAAAATCCATTAAACAACTGGCGATAAACATGGCGGCCACCTTTACTTATAGTAATAGAATGCGTCTGAAGCAATCAGCACATGAGATGACGCAATAATCTGCGCAAATGATGCAATGTGTTAAAATACTAAAAATCGGCTACTGGTCTTACATTTTTGCAAATGACTGTAAGTTTTCCGAAGTACGATCCTTTGTACTATACTAACACCAGTGAAACTATTGGCACGGTTTGGCAGTACAATAAAATGAACTTTAAAGTTTAAGGTGATCTTGACAGTGTTTTTGAAAGATTTACTCATTTCACATTTGAAAGAGAACAGCGGTACTTCGAAGCGAATCTCGTAAATTATTCTCGGCAGGTAAAGGTTTAATTTATGTCGTTATACTGTTAGTAACTGCCCTTTTTTCGCATCACATTTCATAAAGGGTACATACTTTTTCTTCTTTAATCGCAATTACATTTTGCAGAAAATTTCCCCACAAATACAGTGGTGAGAAAAAATGGTGGTTGAGACACAATGTTTTATTATTATTAATATTATTACTTACACAAAAAAAAAAAAAAAAAAAAAAATCACATTCAGGAATATGTAAGTTCTACTAAAACTAGGTATTCAAATTTGCAGAAATTAAAACTTAAAGATAATAAATAACAGAGTGGGTAAACTATTAATATATATATACATATACAGTTGAACTTGGATAATACGAAGTTGCAGGGAGCAGAGAAAAATTCGAAATATCCAAAAGTTCGAATTACATATACTATTTTGTCAAAAATAAGAGGTAAATAAAAAAAAAATAAAATCGTAATTAAAACTCTACGATCAAAGATTTAATACATAAACTTTATGTCTAAGAATACTGCTACATTCACCCCCCCCCCCCCCATTTAAGTCAATATATTTTTACGAGCTTTATTATTCAACATTTATAAAAAAAATAATCAGATATTTTTGATTGCTTCTTTAAGTACAAACTTTGTGTCATAGCATGTGACTTCAACCTATCAATTGATACAAAAATAGAATCTTCAACATTAGACATGACTTTCGATTAAAAAAACCCTCGAAATTCATGTATATGGACCATATCTTCTGAGGCTCTAGGTAGGAAATACACATGTATTTATTTATCCTTCTTTTGAAAGACTGTTTAAAAAAAATAATGCACTTTAGCTGAAAAAAATCTCGGGAACAAATTTTACTGTAATATTTTAAAGTTAATCGTATGAAAAATTCGAACTATCCAAAATAGAATTCGAATTATTCATGATTTTTTAACATTATTACTTCCTTATACAAAGTATAAGGAAGTATAGTAATCCCGATTTGCGAAATGGATTTTGCATTTCACATTGCTAGAAAACGAATGATCGCTGAATGTTGCCAATTTATACGTGTGACTGTTATGATGTCTAGTTGTACACCTGCAAGTTTCGTCTTAACACGAGCTCTCGTTTTAGAGATATAAGGGACTTTGCACGATTTTTCGTGACGTCTGTATGTATGTGTGTCTGTGTGTGTGTGTGTGTGTGTGTGAGTATGTCACATAACTCAAAAACGGTTGGACGTAGAAAGTTGCGAATTGGTACATAGGTTTGTTATAACATCTAGTTCTGCACCTCCCTTTTTGGACTTTGTATGATTTTCCGTTTTGGAGATATTTAGGAAAATTAGGTTCAGAATGGCCAAAATGTATCAAAAAACGGTAGTAACTCAAAAACGGTTTGGACAAATCTTGCAATTTAACTGACTTCCCGACTAGCTAGACATTTGAAACTTTCAGAAAAGTTCTGAACACGTTGAAATGCATTTTAAAAATATTTTTAGCCAACTGTTTCTAATACCTGCTGCCTTCAGCAGCGTTTATGTGATTCAACAGAAAATTTATTTAACTAACTTCTCGACTAGCTAGACATTTGAAACTTTCAGACTAGATCAGAACACGGTGAAAATGCACTTTTTTAATACTTTTAACCAACTGTTTAGGGTCCCTGCTGTCTTCGGCAGCGTTACCAGTACAAATCTTGCAATCTATTTTTAACTAACTTCCCGGCTAGCTAGACATTTAAAACTTCTGGAAAAACTCAGAACACGGTGACAATGCATTTTTTTTAAATATTTTTACCCAATTGTTTCATGTGACTGCTGCCTTCGACAGCGTTTATATGGTTCAACAGAAAATTTGTTTAACTAACTTCCCGACTAGCTAGACATTTAAAACTTTCAGAATAGTTCAGAACACGGTGAAAATGCATTTTTTAAATACTTTTAGCCAATTTTTTCGAGTCCCTGCTGCCTTCGTCAGCGTTACCAGTACAAATTTTGCATCGGTTTTTAACTACCTTTCAGAAAAGCTCAGAACACGGTGATAATTCATTTTTTAAAAATATTTTTAGCCAACTGTTACGGGTCCAATGACAATGTTTTTTAACATTATGTATATTTTTAAAAGTGTATAAGGAAGTCATGTGGTGCCCACATCAGATTTTTTTAATACAAAATTCAAGGGACCGAGTAAAAAAATTCGAATTATCCAGAATTTCGAATTAAACAAGTTCGAATTTTTCAAATTTCACTGTATATATATGTATATATATATATATTTATATATATATATATATATATGTATGTATGTATATATATATATACGAATCATAAAATTCACTTAAATATATATTTTTTTATAAACATAGTATAAATATAGGGATTGAATGTAATCGTAAGACTTCCCATGAATCGATTTCTTAGCTGAAGGAACTAAAATTATCACATTATCCTTATCTTTTATATTTTAAAGGATATTATTATTATTATTATTATTAATAGTACTGTTTTAGAAATCATTGATTGTACAGTATTCAAATAGCTGTTTTAACTATATAAATGCTCACTGATCAATAAGTTGAGATGATAAACAACTGCAGTTTTTATAACTATTATCAGTATTTAATTTTTCGGTCTTGTCTTTTATTAAATTTTATATTTTCACTTAAATTACGTTCATCGTTAAAAATTATACACGTTTCTTTTATTTTACTTTAAAAGTTTGTTATTAAATGAAGAAAATAAAGTATATAACTCGTTTGCATAAAAACAAGAATATGTAGATGCCAATATTTTATTTTATTCCGGAGTATTTTTAGCCCGCGTTTTTTTTTTTATTTTTTCTTTTTTCCATACCACTTATTATTATTTTTTTTTTTAAGGATAAATTTTTCTTATTTTATTGTAATTGATTATTTGAGAATACTTTTCTATACATAAAGTTGTGCGAAATAAAGGCAAAGCTAAAAATATTTCGGAATAAATTACAATATTGGTATCTATGCAGATGTATAGTGCTATGTAAATGTATAGTGTACATGTGCAGAAAAGTAGGGGAAAAAAACTATGTAAAAAAAAAAAAAAAAAATGCTTATATTAAATAAATTTGAGGGATAAGATTATTTATTTATTTATGTTTTTAAATTTTATTATTTAACAAACCACTTTTCAAAGCACTTTATGTAAATGCCGGCTTTAACTATGAAAATATTTCGTAATTAATAAATATATATGATAAAATAATTCAGATTTTTAAAATAATCTATCAGCTATATTTATTTTTATTTTTTTAGCTCTTTTTCTTTCTATTTTACAATTTCACTGGGAAAAATTATGTTTCTTCTTTCAAATTTGTTAAATTTTATGTTCTTTACTTTATAATTTTATTTTCCAACAAACAAAGTAGAAGTACAGCATAATATTTATTAATATTTCAGAATGATTTTTTAAATAAACCTCATACGAAAAAATTTCGATATCAATGCGTTAATATAAATAGTTAGGTGCTCCAGTGATTGGCATGATCCAGTAATTGACATCTATCCCGAAAAAATTAATAAATAAGAAAAATAATAAAATCATATATTTTACATATAAGAATTTTAACATTTTGTGTCAAACACTGGAGCATAGGGTGCTAACTGGTAAACTGAAAAAGTAGCCGTGTCAAACACTGGAACATAGGATGCCAATTACTGATAAAATGAAAAACTGGCAGTGTCAATTACTGGAACGCTTAGAGGGTGTCAAATAAAAATTCATAAAAAAAAAAAATAATAATTGCTATCAAATGTATATATTTTAACATATATGTGATTATGAATGTCTTTCATACCATATGTACTAACTTAAGATTTCTAAAAAATATTTTCTGATGACTAGAACATTAAAAGCATCAGAGATTGCTCTAAAAGTGTCAATCACTGGTGCACTTACCCTACCTGTTTAATAAAAACAACTAAAAATTCTCTTTTCTTTTATTTACATTTTAGAATTATTTCTTTACTTATCACTAATATTCAATATTTAAGAGGATAATTTTCTTTCTTTCTTTCTTTCTTTCTTTTTTCTTTCCTTTTTTTTTTTTTTTTTTTTTCTTTTTCAACTGAACGTCTGCTGCAGCTTGCCGGCTGAGCATATGGGGTGAAAATAATGAATTGAGTGAACAAAGTGATTGTAAACAAAGCGGAACAGAAAGTATTTGTGTTAGACAAATATTGAAGCTACCGTGTCGCTCTCTAATGGGATGGAAAAAATAGCACCAAAAAAGAACTGGATTTCCAGTTTGTAGAAAAAGAATATCGAATATCCGGAAAAATGTATGCTGTGATGTCTCAAATGCTTGCGGTTTTAACCTTACGTCTACTTGTCAAGATTTTTTCTTCCTTTGAAACATGTATACCTATCATTTAAAAATGCATGTACGCTAGTCACTTAGTTAGTTTTCTATTTTATTTGTTTAATGTTTATCGAGCATGTTCTTTTCCACTTATTTATCGTTATGTTCTGTATTTATCATCTTCTCACGATTCCTTTAGTTTCGAAATTATGTAAGTGAATTGAAATTTTTTATGACAAAATAAGTGGGATGCTTAATAAATAAAGATTATTTTAAAAATTTCTGCTGTGTTATTCATAAGGATATAATATAACATTATGAATATGTATCTTTTTTTATTTTTATTTATTTATTTATTTATTTTTTTGTTTCTTGTTCTGGTAACGATGACGTAGACACTATGAAAAATATTACTTAATGTTTGCACACTGTGTGTCTTATGGCAGCGAAAAGAATTTCATAGACAGAGAAACTTACGTTTTAACAACCTGATATCGCATCAATTAAAGGACATAATCAAAGCAAAATTATAACAGGTAATTCTGAAACCATCTATAAAAATGATTCAACTAAACTTCTGTTATCACTTCTCCGTTATACGGTAGCCAAAGAAGGCAGGTGGATTATCACAATATTTCTATCTACAGTTTTCAAGAGATACGCTCAAGCAATAACAATGCATATATAGCTCCAAAATTTCCACTAAATTGTGCTTTGCATGGAGAACGGAAATTGCAACAATGAAAATGACTCATATGGAATGCAAAAACAAATTGGATTTTTTGTATAAACGTTTCAGCCCTTGTGTTCTATTCATTTTATAAATTTAACATTTTTCATACAAAGCGCTTACAAATGAAGTTTTTTGGTACCTTGAACGCATCTCATAACTTGCCCGCCTATAAAATTTTTTGTGATCCGCTCCTCCATTTTAGCTGTAGGATCTTGTACAAAACAGAAGTTAAATTTACCCTGTAAGTTTAAGGGTAGTTGAGATACTTTTGTTAGTATTTTGATTGAATTTTTACTACAGTGTAGGTGGTTTGCGGAGGAAAAAATCTATGTATTATTGTGATATAGCCTATATTTTTATAAGATTTCTCTGTAAACGACATTAATTTGTATTTATTTAAAAATTTTAACTTTAGATATTTTTGTCATATCGTCTCACATATATATCTTAACATTTTCAATGGAATATTTTCATAAAGGTAAAGGCAACTTTTAAACATCTTTTATTTTCTTTCGTTATATATTTATTAACATTGTTCAACCCAAAGATTTATATTTGTCAAGCAATATTACGTTAAAAATATTTCAACACACATTGTTTTATTTATTTATTTATTTATTAGATTGTTTCTATATTTTAACACTAGATTCAATAAAACGTAAAATTATTGAGAAAAGCAATCGTAATAAACAGAATTTTGAAATCAAAATTGCCTATATATATATATATATATTATATTCCTTTTAGCCTAACGTTGAATTTACGAGTAGTACTTTTATAACGTCATTCTCACTTGATTTTTTGCAATATCATTTTTACAATTGAAAAATCTCTTTGCCTCTATATTTACCCTAGTACATTTTAAAGGGTTACAAAGTTCTCAAAATTTTAAAAAAACGAATTTATATATATACAGGGTGTCCCATAAGTCTGTAGACATTTTAAAAATTCACAACTATTGAATGAATTTGTAGAATTGAATGGAAGATTGCGGGTTCGATACTTGAGCCAGCCAAAGACTGTCGTGTACACTTTGTGCACATAAATTCCATCGTGGCCGCAAAGATTAATTTAAAACTTAGCTAATCTTTAAAATAGTAGATTTATAATAAATTTAAATCAGCAGTAAAATAGCAAATGCGTAATAATAAATCCCATGTTTATTTAATTTCATTTTTCAATTATTGAAATATGTACCTCATTGTATAATAGCGTTTACATGTAATTTAAGTATTGTTTACAATTCTGAAAGGAGGTTTAAAACACTAGATATTTACTTTTTTCCAAAGAAATTGTGTAAGTGTTTTATATGCTTGTTTAGTACATGTTAATTCTCAAAACGTTAGTACATTGAAATTGTTTAATAAATACACGGAAATTTTCCAAAATGATAAAAAAATAAATAAATAAATATCCATGAATCTTCTGCCTGACTTCCAATAAACGTCCTCCTAAACTACTTTTGAAAGTAAAAAAATAAAAGTTCATAAATCTACATTCTTCTAGCAAATCCTCTTATCTCAACAATTATTTCACGTTTGTTTGTTACATTTATTTCACCTGAAAGTGATGCTACAGAATTTTTTCTTCACTTCTTCACGCCTTCTTGCACTTTGGTCTGTAATCGTTTTTCTTTGTGCCTTAACTTGGAAAATCGTCACTAGGTTACCATTCAAAATCTTCTAATATGTAACTATGACAACCTATTTCTCTCATTACTGGAATCATTAGACCGAGCTTTTCAGGGTATTCTTTTGTCATAAAATCTGGTGGAAGGAATCTGGATGCATGGGGAGAAAGATCGCAGAAGAAGGTACTACATGCCGGCCTCGATTAACGAATAACCCTCCCTAGAGGCTTAATTAAATTCTGGATCTTTGAATCCTTCTCTTCCCCAACCTGAAAATCTCCCTCCCCCCCCCCCCGGAGGGGTGATTAAAACGAAGTGTTCAGCTAATCCTTTATGACGTTTTAGAATCTGGGAAACTTCGTGTGCTGCCATTCTTAATCGAGAATTTTCGTTGCAAATGATCAAAGAATCCTCTTACTGTTGACTGATTTTTGTTTGAGGTTGATTAGCGAACTCATCATTGGAGAAATAAGGTACAGATTTTATAAAAGATAAGGATGAATGCGTTCTGTAAAGTTGAATTAAAAAATGGACAAATTTAAAAAATCATTGCTATATTTTGAATTAAATATTAAGTGAAACATTTGCAAAAGTGTACAGTAATTTTGAATTTCCTTAACTTCTATGTAAAATATATTATTAAAGGCAATTTGTTAATAGTTGTGATATTTGCCGACATTTTTGGGAGTTGATAAATAAAAGAGTTTTTGTTGACCTATGTTTAACAAAATCAAGGAAATGAACCAAAGAAGAGAAGCGAAGCATATCCGAAGAAACGCAAGTAACAAGAATCAGCAATACATGCTGTTCCTTCTCTTTCATTTTAATTAGTTAACTTATGTAATATTGTTCCTAATACAGGAAGAAAAATAAATTTAATGTCTGTAGTATTAATTTGTGGTAATTCTCTCTTTTTATTTATTTATTATTACTATTATTATTATTTTGTTGTTGTTTTTCTGATATTTAAACTTTAACGTCTGTGCTTATTTTTTTCGTTTCTATGTATAGTGATAAGGAGTGTCTTCTAAATATCATGCGATGTAAGACACTTTCCCGAGGTCAACAAACCTTAGAGATTTAAATATTTCTCAATGGGATTTAAGACTTTATAAATTATTTTGTAAATAACTGCCCTAGAGTTATGAAAATTTTGCATACGTACGAATTGGAATATAAAAATATTAAGTATATTAAAATTTCTGGGAAACTATATACAAATTCAAAAAATAAAAATAAATGTTTACAGTTTTGAAAAATAAATAAATAAATAAATAAAATAAAATCCCTTGCAATAATTTTTTTATTTCCTAAATTTTAAAATATTATAGTTTAAGAATATACATTTTAAACATATTTGGGTACTATTTTGTGGATTTATTGGTTAGTTACAATTTTTTTTTTTTTTTTAATGTTATTAATTTGCTTTAAATTTTAGCAATTGGTCATAAAATTACTCCTAAACAATAAATTTTTTATATTTTATTGATTATTGAATTCAATAAATGAATCTTCCTAAAACATGCAAATCATGGATAAATTTTATTTTATCTTTAGTCAGAATAAGTTGTTGCAGATGTGATGTAAGTTTTCCCGTTAAATAATTCATTAAGCAATTCAATTGGAAAACAATAATGCAAATTATGGGTAAAATTTTGCTATTTTATTCTAACAGATTCCTGTACATTGTAAAAAGCTGATGAAACATTACCGCCAACATTCAGCCGCAAATTTTACGATGATCTATGAAATTTACGGGCTGGTTGGTTGATTGGGTTTAAAGTCGTACAAACATTGCGTTATGGGTAACTGGCGACGGTCTGGGACGCAGATCTTCAGAATGGTCCGGAGGCATGCCATCACAATTTTGATCCTCCACGGAGGTAGGCTCCCCCTCTTCGGTGAAATTGACGCAAGATAAACGGTATATTACGGTAAATACGGTAGAAAAGTATGGCTAAGCCAAAAATTTACGGATAATGTACGGAAGAGAGGGTTCAGAATTTTTCCAGTGTACAATAATACTGTAATTATCGCGTCAGTTTCAGCGTCATCCCGGGAAACATGAGCTCTTGATATTAAAAGATAATTAAAAAAAAAAAAAGTCAATTCTTTCACGATATAGTTAATATTCTGTGTTATTCTTTTTGCTTGTGATACATTCTCTTCTTCTTTATGATATTTCGGCGAACACGTTTTGACTTTTACCCCTTCATCCGTCTACTCCCCCTCCCCCCCCCTTCCCAATCCCTCTTTTAGGTTGATTTCTTTAGAAATCGACCTATTGCAATCACTTCGTTTATCTATATATATATATCCATAATGAAAATTTTGTCATCACGATAACTCCCGAAATAATACTCGAAATGGAACCAAATTTGGACAGTGAACTGATCTTATAAATATCTTGGATGAGTTCGTTAACCAAGTTGCTCCGACTTTTTGTTTTCAAGTGGCAGCCACTTGAAAATTTCAATCCGATATTGTAAAAAGCATATTTAAAACAAGATTTGCTTGAATTTGATTGCAAATACAGGCCACATAAGGGTCTCAATGAAGTTTATTAATGAAGTTTATCCGCCATTTTTAATAAAGTGGCAGATATTTTAAGTTAAGTGGGACCACTTGAAATCAGGCTACCACTTGAAAATTTAAAATCACTATAACTTCCGAAATAATACTCCAAATCGATCCAAATTTAGACAGTGTCTTAACTTATCTTATAAATATCTTAGATGAGTTTATTAACCAAGTTGCTCCACCATTTTGTTTTCAAGTGGAGACCACTGGAAAAATTCAAATTCAAACTGTAAAAAGCGTATTCCGAATTTGTTTGAAATTTGATGTAAATATAGACCACATAAGTGTCTCAATGAAGTTTATTAATGAAATTTATACGTCATTTTTAATAAAGGTTATAAATATCTTAAGTTAAGCGGGGCCACTTGAAATCACTCTACCACTTGAAAATTTAAAATCAGAATAACTTCTGAAATAATACTCCAAATCGAACCAAATTTGGATAGTGTCTTAAGTTATCTTATAAATAAGTCAGATGAATTTGTTAACCAAGTTGCTCCGCCGTTTTGTTTTCAAGTGAAGACCACTTGAAAATTTCAAATTCAAATTGTAAAAAGCATATTCCGAATTTTTTTTATTTTGATGCATATATAGATTATACAAGTGTCCCAAATAACTTTATTAATGAACTTTATTCGCCATTTTTAATAAAGTGGCGGATATCTTAACTTAAGCGGGACCACTTGAAATCAGAATACCACTTGAAAATTTAAAACCATGATAACTTACGAAATAATACTCCAAATGGAACCAAATTTGAACAGTGTCTTAAGTTATCTTATAAATATCTTAGATGAGTTTGTTAACCAAGTTGCTCCGCCATTTTGTTTTCCAGTAGAGACCATTTGAAAATTTCAAATTTAAATTGTAAAAAGCGTATTCCGAAATTGTTTGAATTTTGATGTAAATACAGACCACATAAGGATCTCAATGAAGCTTATTAGTAAACTATATCCACCATTTTCAATAAAGTGGCAGATATCTTAAGTTAATCGGGACCACTTGAAATCAGGCTCCCACTTGAAAATTTAAAATCACGATAACTTCTGAAATAATACTCCAAATCGAGCCAAATTTGTACAGTGATATTATATAATTATCTTGAATATTTTCACTGGGCAACGTGTCCCGACATCATGTTTCTATGTTCCAGCCGCTTGAAATCACACTGCCGCTTGAAAATATGCCATCACGATAACTTTTAAAATACTAAACGGATTCAAATAAAAGTTGGATAGTGAACTTATGGTTCAAATATCTAGGATAAGTTCACTTGGTGACTTGATCCGCAATTTTATGTCCAACTGGCTGCCACTTGAAAATTGGTCAATATAGTAACTTTAGTAATACAGAATCGATTCGCATCAAATTTGGGTAGTGGATTTATCCTTCAAATATCTCAGATAAGTTCGCTGGACATCTCACTCCGCTTTTTTTTTTTTTCCAAGTGGCGCCACCTGAAAATTTCTTATGACGATAATTTTTGAAATACTGATTTAATTTGAACTAGAACTGGACAAGGAACTTATATTAGTATACTGGATGATTTCACTGGGCAAGTTGTTTTGCCATTTTGTTTCCAAGTTGCAACCACTTAGACTGCCCCTTGAAAATTTGCCATAAAATTAACTTTTGAAACACGGCACTGATTTAAACCACAGTTGGACAGTGAACCTATGCTTCAAATACCTTGGATATGTTTGCTGGACAACTTGTCCCGCTGTATTGTTTCCAACTGGCGGCCACTGGAAAATTTGTTATCATGGTAACTTTAGAAATACTTAATCAATACAAATCAAAGTTGAAAAATAGATTTATCTTTCAAATAACAAAAATCTAGAAAATTCACGTAACTCGTGAACCAATCAAGTTATTGCGTCCATCTTTGGTATATCGATTATAAGTATTTTCTCGCCAAAAGTCGCCAAAAAAGTCGCCATAGGGAAAAAGTCGCCAAATTTGGCGCCAAATCCATTACCTGCGTTGCTGGATCTTTTTAATGCGTTTTTAAGGAAAAATTAGGCTATTTTAGTGCTAAAACAAGCTAGAAATGCAGAAAACTAACATTTTATCAATTTACTAATTGAAAGAATTTCTAAAAAAAAAATTATTCTCAAATTTGAAACGATATTTTAGATGAGGAACTTTCTCTGCCATTTTGATCGATGTGCCAGCCACTTAATATTTCAACACGATGACTTTTGAGATTTTGAATTAATTCGAGCTATATGTGTACAGTAGACTTATCTCCCAAATACATTTCATATATTTGTCAACATAACCCACCATTTTGTTTCCAAGCGCCGGCCACTTGAAAATTTTAAATTCACATAAAAGTGTATTTATGAACCGATTTGCTTAAAACTCCATATATGCATAGCCTACATCAATATTTCTACCAATCTGTAGCCGCCATTTTGAAACAAAAGGACGGCTACTTGATAAGGAAAAAGAAATCAACCTACCCTTCCGAAAAAGCCGGAAGGTCTTGTTTTCTTTTTTCTTCACTCTTATAAATATTGTTTTAAATAGGAAGAAATATAATTGAATGTAGTTTTTATAATCAACGGTTGGACATAGGATTTTATGATTTCACGCAAAATTAAGCTAAAAATATTAGTTTTAGAATAAAAAATTGACGTAATGATTTTTTTTTTTTTTTTTCGGATTTAGTAATAAGAAAGTTATAAGAAAACGTAATAAAATTATATGCTGACTTTCTCTGTGTAATTATTATAAATAAAAATGCAAACTTTATCAAATTATCATTATTGAACTAAATTTTACTGAGTTAAGAAAATTATAATGTTTTGAAAAATTATCTATATTGGAAAGGGTTGGATGTATTACAGTCATAATAGAGCTAATGAAGAGGCTACTGGTGGCCTATCCTGAAAAGAAATCTATTCCAAAAATCGTCAAAAAAAGGAAAACAAAATAACTATTACACCTGTTTCATTAAGAAATTGTGTAGGAAGAGAATGGGGCTAAAACAGATTCAATAAGCTGACCACCATTTCCTGCTGACATATTAAAGCACAATATTTATCTCTTTATAGTACATCGAAACATATCATTCGCAATGTTCCTGTTATATGAACCGATTTATTTGGTACAGTACTTTGCTAAACAGCACAATAATGATAAGAAATGCCACGGGGTTATGGTCAGTAACCAAGGGTTCAAAGAATTTAAAAATGCCCTGGATCTTAACTACGTCACTTGTAAATTTTGTTGAAAGTATTATAAATTTTAGAGAGCTCTACAGATAAAAATAGCATTCTATTTTCGTAAACTAGTTATAAAAATATAAGTAAAATAATTTTATCCCATTAATAAAAGTTGAAGCAAACCTTTTGAATAGAAGTAGCATGCAAAGAAAAAGTAACTTTGTCTTTCAAATCACTGTGAAGTATAATTGCACTCTCAGTGTTTATTTAGGATAATCACAAAAATAATAAAAAAATGTTAAACAATAGTTTAATATTAGTTTGTCATATTATCAAAAAATCTATTCCCTAAAGTAAAAATAATAATCTGCATTTGTTATATGAGGTCAATTAATTTTATCCCGTGGATGTGAGATTTTTGGCAGATTTTAGTACCTATGGTGAAATATGATGGCTATCAAGAAATATTATATTTGATCTGCAGCAGATCGCAAATATTTATTGTCACAGACAAAGTCATTAAACATATTTCTTTGCCTTAGAGATAGATATAAAAATGTTAGAATGCATGTCATAAATTAAATATTTTACATGGACATTTAAAAAAAAATTGAATTCGTAGAAGAAGAATAACAAAAAAAAAAAAAAAAAAAAAAAAACTAAAGAATAGTTATAAATTGTTTTTTACAAACTTCATCGAATAATTTTCACGCAAGCAAGACATGAAAAAAGTTGCCAGAACAAAACAAATTACATTTAAAAGATATAATAAAAGCGAGAAAATTGTCACCTAAAATGTTTTTACAAACCTATTTTTTGTTTATGTTTTTTTTTATAAAAGGAAGCAAATAAATTTTTCTGTTTATAAAATATCGGTAAAAAAAAAAAAAAGTCGGTAAAAGTCCTTTTAGAAAGGGAGAAATTTACATATTTGTTTGGTAAACATTATTAATAGTATTCAATTTCAGGTATTCGATTTGAAGGATTTTTACTATCTTCAAGGTTGCGTACCAGGGCTACTTTAAAATCTTTATATTGCATTTTATCTTTCACACTCTACAAATGACTAATTTAGTTTTCTAATGAAGGTTCGTGCATATTTATTTAGATATAAAACAACCGTTGCACTGTAAAACAATATATGTCGTTTTAACTTAAAAAAAAAAAAAAAAAAAAAAAAACTGTAAATTGGTGGGCCAGTAAAACCCCCTTTTTTTTTTTTTCTTTACACGGAAAAAATCTTTTTCTTTTCTTTCTTTTTTCCTTGACATTTTAACGAATTTTTACGACATTTTACGAATTTTTAATTTTTTAACAATAAAAATAAATAAATAAATAAATAAAAACATAGTCTAACACATTTTCTCTAAATTTTAACTGAAACGATTCTTTGGTAACTTGTCTTAATGGTTTTAGAACTCACAATCGCCTGTTTCGCATGTATATGCTTTACCGTAGAACCAAGATGTTTTCAGATTAGTCGGAACAATTTTTGTTACAGCAGATTTCTGATTATAAAAAATTTTTCTTTGTTTAAAAAAAAAAATGATAATTAAATTAAATTAAAATAAAGTTTGTTGAGGGAATAGGTCTAGTTTCTGTTAAAAACATGGATTGTTATTGTTGAAGACACAGTTCCTTCCTGGCACATCATTGGACAGTTTTTTTCAGTTAAGTTTACAGAACTTTTCTTTCAGTTCTTTCATTTCTATTCTTTTCTCTTTTGCTCGTGCTTTTATTTATTTATTTATTTATTCATTAGTTGTACCAGAAAGTTCTGACATTTTAATTTAAAAGATCTAACACCGGAAATTTTTTCTGGAAAATATTTGTATAACTTTTAATAAGCACCTTATAAGTATTGTTAGAAAAAAAAAAAAAAATCTGGTGTCATTTTACTAATTCAGAACGACAGGACGTGCGGAATAACTAATATTTGGGGGTTTGGGGTTGGGGGTGGTATTTTAAGATTTTTAAATGCGAATTTTGCTATGTCACTTTATAAAATCCGGGTACTGCTCGTTATAGGAGGTTAATACGGGAAGACGGGAGCTACAGATTTTTCTTTTTTAAGCATTTTTACTTTCTTCTATATGTAATATAGAGAAAGTATTGGATTCGCGAAAATTTTCGAAGTCCACTTTTTGATGGATTTACATGTTTTGGGATGTGGAGAACACGAATCAATAGTTTTTAGAAAATGTCTGTCTGTCTGTATCATTTTTTTGTGGACGCTGTATCTCACGAACCAATGAATGAAATTTAACCAAACTTGGTATTTAGTTGCACCCTGACATGAACTGGTGCTGATTAGATTTTGGGATCAATAGCTCAACAGGTGGCGCTGTAATCGCATTTTATGCAAATTTTTAACATGGCAGCATAGGACAAAATACCGTATAAATGGGCATAATGAGAGTTATTTTAAACTTACGATTGCAAAATTAATATGAATTATTGATAATAGTAGTAGTTAACTAGGAAACAAATTTTGTGCATGGGGGGCATCGGTTCCCCCCCCAGGGGGGAAAGTACCCCCCCGGGGAAGTAAATTTTCAAGATGGGTATCTTTCGAAAGGTCTCGTTGATAATAGTAATAGTTAACTGGGAAAAAAATTTTGTGCATGTGGGGGCATCGGTTCCCCCCCCCCCCCCAGCGGGGGGGAAGTACCCACCCGGGGGGGCAAAGTTTCAAGATGGGTATCTTTCGAAAGGTCTCGTCAATACCTTTAAAACGAATGGTTGAACCATAAATCTGTGATAATTTAAAACAAAGTTATCGATTTTTTTTACTTTAAAAAAAAAAAACTTTGAAAAAAATCGCATTTTTTTTTTTTTTTTTTTTTTTTTTTTTCAACGAAATTTAACCAAACTTGGTATTTAGTTGGTCCCCGACATAAACGGGTGCTGATTATGTTTGGGGATCAATAGCTCAACAGGTGGCGCTGTGATAGCATTTTATCTAAATTTTTAACATGGCAGAATAGGAAAAAAATTCGTATAAATGTGCATAATTAGAGTTTTTTTAAACTTGTGATTCTAAAATTAATATGAATTATTGATAATAGTAGTATGTAACTAGGAAAAAAATTTTCTGCATGGGGGGGCATCGCTTTCCCCCCTAGGGGGGAAATACCCCCCCAGGGGGGTAAATTTTCACAATGGGTATCTTTCGAAAGATCAGGTTGATAATAGTAGTAGTTAACTAGGAAAAAATTTTTGTGCATGTGGGGGCATCGGTTCTCCCCCCAGCGGGGGGGGAAGTTCCCACCCGGGGGGGCAAAGTTTCAAGATGGGTATCTTTCGAAAGGTCTCGTCAATACCTTTAAAACGAATGGTTGAACCATAAATCTGTGATAATTTAAACCAAAGTTATCGATTTTTTTTAGTTTTAACAAAACAGAAAAAAAATCGCAATTTTTTTTTTTTTTTTTTTTTAAAGAAATTTAACCAAACTTGGTATTTAGTTTGTCCCCGGCGTTAACTGGTGCTGATTATGTTTGGGGATCAATAGCTCAACAGGTGGCGCTGTGATAGCATTTTATCTAAATTTTTTACATGGCAGCATAGGACAAAAATTCGTATAAATGTGCATAATAAGAGTTGTTTTAAACTTGTGATTGTAAAATTAATATGAATTATTGATAATAGTAGTATGTAACTAGGAAAAAAATTTTCTGCATGGGGGGCATCGCTTCCCCCCCTGGGGGGGAAGTACCCCCGCCCCCCCCGGGGGGGATAAATTTTCAAGATGGGTATCTTTCGAAAGGTCTCGTCAATACCTTTAAAACGAATGGTTGAACTATAAATCTGTGATAATTTATAACAAAGTTATCGATTTTTTTTACTTTTAACAAAAAAAAAAAAAAAAAAAAAAAAAAAAAAAACTTCGAAATAAAAAATCTTACTTTTTTTTTTTTTTTTTAAATATTGTTACTGATTGAATATGTATAGGTAAATATAGAAGAAAGTCTTGTGGTGGCCACAACATACTAGTTTTTCTTGTAAATAATATGGATTTTTCTGTAAAAATATAGATTATTTTTACAGTGTATGTGATTTTTGACATTTGTATTATTTTCTTCTCTTTCTACTCTATTAACACTTTCGCGACTTTTCCGACACTTTTGTCTTTTTAACAGTAAACTCCACCTGTGGGTGGATTAATTATTTAAAATAATTACATTATTTTAAATCAATGTTTTTTGTATTCATATTGAAAATATAAATTAATATACATTACGATTATACTCTTTCTAATTAAAGTATTTGTATCCATAATGCATTGATTGCACAAAAGTGAATATTGGGTATATTGTTAAGAAAAAATGTAACCTATGTAACTTAAAGAAACTCCCACTGGTGGAGTTACAGTTTTTTAAATGACGTGAATTCACGTCAGCGGTCGCGAATGTGTTAACACCAGCGTTCCTATGATTCGACTGCTTGTTGTTTGAATCCTTGTCACATAACACATATGTTTAATTAAATTACTGAATGAATGTTTAAATAATTAAATCAAACTTGTCTTCACTTTTAGAAATTACTTTTAATGAAATGTAAACACATTGACATATTTTATTTATTTATTTTTAATTCTTTAAAAAGAAAGTATGGTGTTTTCGCATAACAGTATTGTTATGTAGTAAGAATATTTATAAAAAAGGTTTGCACCATTTTTGTCTACCATTTAATATTTTTGGATCACAAATTTAAATATTTGGCAGTCTTTATGGGTCTCTAAATTTCCATTGTTTGCTTGAACAATAGTCATAAAATATAACAATTATTATTAACGTAGTAGTCAAATAAAAGAGTGTTGTATGTAAACGAAAACACTGCAATTACACGTAGAACTGCTATCACTTTATAAAAAAGAACAAATAAGTATACGTTTCGCATGGGTTATTAACACTTTCCAACTGTACATACTCGTTTAATATCACCGTTTAAACTTCAGTGTAGTTTGCCCACGTTATCATATACGTGCAGATAGAATGACAGAAGAAAAAAAAAAGGGTTTTATTGAATTTATAATTACTCTTAAACATTGCTAGTAAGTGTTAAAAACACTCAAAACAAACGGAAAGACAAAATCCAACTCTATCCTTAATGCACTATTAGAAATGGATACTCAAATTTCACAAAATTTTCTTTAATTTTGACGAAACGTTTCCAGGGAAATACTCCGAGCGAATATTTCGTCAAATTGAGAAAATCACTTTCGTCACTTGTTTGAACATACGAATTTCGTTAAAATTAAAAAAGCATTTTTTTTTCATTCTAGTTTCGTTATACAGAATAAAATACAAATTATAGAATTCTAAAATTACCTATAAGTTCGTTCCTTTGGACGATTAAATCCTATTTATATTTGATGAAAATATAAATGAAACAAAGCAAACAAGTAAAAGTAACTGTAACATAACGTCGAAACAACACAGGGAAAGAAAGAAAAAAAAAAAAAAAAAAACAATATGGCAGTAAGGAAAGCTAGCACGTGCTGTTGTGAGTAAACAGTATCGTCAAATATTTGAGAGTTCACGTTTCGTCAAAAATCACGTGATCGCTTGACGAAATGGCTATTAAAAACAATGAAATTAAGCCCGAGGATGTCTGAATCTTCAAACTTGAGAATATTATTTTTGAGAGTGTACATCTGAATATTTTACTGTGTCGCTGTATCTTAACGTTAAACAAACCCCATTCTACAGAGAACATATCTTATCGTATAGATAATAAATGTAAAATTTACTATGATTTGTGCAGCACAAAATAACTTAAATATAACTTATAAAAATGCTTCTCATGTAATGCAATACATGGTTTTTTTTGTGTGTCTCTATATACAAACCCGTTGAGGTATTTATACCATTTTAAATAGAAAACATCGAACTTCAATGACATATATCATTTTGAAGAAATTCTTAAAATATTTACGGTCACTAGAGGCGGCTAGTTAGGCAGAGTGACAGAAAGCAAGACAAATAGACTGATTGAAATAATAAACATTTACAAACATTATTTTAAACTGTTAAAAACGCCTAATAAAAATGAAAATTCTATTACAGTCGTTTCCTATAATAATCCATGTATCTGAACATTTTTGTGTGGCCCCGTGAACTTAAATGCAAATCATTTTAGAGAAAACATTTTTTGTGCATATGAACAATAAATGTCGACTTCATTGTGATACGGAAAGAAGCCGCACACCACTATGCAGCGGTTTTGAGCGTTTTAAAATAAAGCTGTTAAAATAAGCTTAAAAGAAATGGTTATGAAAAATAACTTTCACAAAACGCAATAATTTAGAAATATTTCGGTTGTCCCTGTATACAAATCAGTGATGGTATTTACTTCATCTCCAATAGGCAATATTCCAAACTGAATTTGAATAACATATATCACTTTCAAGAAATTTCATGAACAAGGAGAGTTAGAGCGTGTACTGACAGAGAAACTGAAGTCATAAATATTTTTCAACTTTGTTTGAAAATGTTAAAAAAAAAAAAAAAAAAAAAAAAAAAACATGACAGCCTGATTAAACGTCCTTTTTAACAATAAAGTTTTATTTATTTCAGCTCTTCAATTAAGCAGTAATTATTATTAGAAAGAAGTAGTGTATGATAATGTAATTTACGCAGAAATCACTATTTTGAAAAAAAAAAAAAAAAAAAGTATCGTTTTGTTTTAACGAAGATTTTCTCTTAATTTAAAATAAAAAATATATGTTGAAAAAAAAAAAAAAAAAAAGTAATGAATGTACGTGGCTGCATCAATTGGATTCCACGTGATACCTATTAAAATTTTAACTAGTTGCGAAATTATTTATATAAACTATAATATACCTCTGATGATAAGTATTATCAATGATCATTATTCACATAAAGGGAATTTGTGATTTCAGAATAGTTATATGGTTATCCCAATACAATGATCAGACCGCAGTAGCGAAACTGTATTCACATCATGTGTCTTGTTCTCAGTTGATATCAAACACTTGAATATGAATTAACATTTCAGATTCCAGATTAGGAATTCCTAGATTCTGCAGAATCTGTCAGATCGCTTTGAGTTATAGTGGACTCGATTAGTAGTTTGACAGAACCCGTAAACCGCGCAAAGGACATGTTAAAATAATTAATAATCGAGGAAAGGAATAATCATTTTAACGTAAGTTACCCAGGTGGAAAATTGAAAATAATATTTTATTTACATTTGTATCTATTTATAGTAAGATTGAATAATGAATGATTAACGAAAAATACTTTAAAACACATATCATGCATCCAATGAATTTTATATATGTAAAATTAATATTTCGACGAGTTAGATGCTTCGGCGAATTTAATACAACAATAATTGAATTAGTTAACCTAATAAGGTTAAAAAAAAAAAAAAAAAGTTTGATTCTATGTATACAAAGGATGTAAAAATATTTAAATATAAATAATAAATAAACTTACCAGATTTCATGCGATGTAAACATTTTGAATGAACGCTTATGGGATGTTACAGAAAACGTACATTTCATTTTTTCTTATATTGTAAAATAATAATAATAATTATCCTTTTTAACGTTAGCAAATTATTCATCACAATACCTGAAATATAAAAATAACAACATTAATACTACGTCTAAGACAGAAAAACATAAGCAATAAAAAATAATATAAAACAATTAAAATATTTTACAAGATTTTATATTGACAAATAAAAATAAAGAAACAACATTAGAAGAAAAGCAATTGCATACAGATAATCAATATGTTAATAGGGATACAATAAAGCTATTCAATAGAAACATATAAATTAAAGCAATGCATTCATTCAAAGTTAATAGCAATACAATTTTTGGCGTCAATGCATTAATTCTGTAATGATATATCATCGTATCATCATTCTATACTGACATTATTTATCATATTATGAAAACATACTGCTAAATGGATTTAAACCTGAATAACTTTATTAACACAATTTTTAACTGCTAATGAATACCACATTATTTTAGATAACTTAAAGTATATTACAAAAAGATATATATTTATACATTTATTACGTCAAAATGGGGAATTTTTATAATTTAACAAAAGCGGAGCGCTGAGGGTTGTCTTGTATTTGCTATGAACAACATATGTTTTCTGCAATTCTCTTTGCTGAAAGATTTCATGTAATGGCTCAACGTCATTGTTTACAAGAAACAACAATTTGGTTAACTAGATAAGGGTGGTTCTCTTATGCTAGTGGGGAATTTCTTAAGTGTGCTTTTATTTTTTTAAGCTGTCGATGAAATCAATTTCGACAACTGGATTTAGTCTAAGTAGTTGAAATTTAGTAGAAAAAATGTTTATTGTATAATAATAAGATCATTGCAAAATGTGCATTTACAACAGTGTGTCAAAGCAAAAAATATCTTGTTTTCCCCAAAAATTGTACATTTTAGATTGCAGGACAAATTCAAACATTCCAACATTTTTATTTTTTCCAAAGCATTGTTAATAATCACCTCTTCATTTACATAATTTTTGTTGAAGGATATTTCTCTTTTAACTTAATCGTAATTAGATATTGAAGAAAATTTAACTACAAATAAAATGCATAATTGCCAACCATCTCATTATGAACCGTGCAATTTTTAGCACCACTTTTCTTTTCACACCAGTCATTTTTTAGAGTAATTTTAATCTTAGTTAATCGTAACAGCTTTTGGAGAGAATTACTCTAAAAATAAAGTGGGGTAAAAAAAGGGGCATTTTTTCATGGGGCGTTAACAATTGTACGGTTATTAATAAGATGGTTGGCTTGTATGAAAATGGCGTAAAAGTTTGGGGGGTGCTAATTGTGCACCGGAAAAACATTAAAATTTGACATGTATGGACGAATCCTGTTATCACATCATGATCGGAGTATTTTCCTATTTTGAACAGTAGGCTCGGCCCTTTGACTTTTCTCGAAATAGTTATACAGTTTAACAAAATAATTTTACGTATTCATGATATTATTATTCATTTCTTTTTCTCAGAAATCGATGGCGAAATTGCCACTGGCGTTTATAACCCCAGCAGCACAAAGAGTGTTAAACATAAACACGTTAAATTAATTTTTAAAGCAAAGTGTATTTCTAGGCAACAGCCTAAATGCGATGCTCGTTTAACCAGAAAAAAAAAATAATAATAAAAGTGCATTTGCATGGCTTATAAGCAATGTGCTGAAAAAAAAGCTTTATAATGCATTACTGGAGAGGGAAAATTTAGTTATAAACCGGGCACGTGTTTGCTAGCTTCTAAAGAAGAATCCCTCGGCAATTGGTAAAGCGATTAATTTTTAGATGTCTAAATTACAGTTGCAGATTAACTTAAATTGATGTATTGTATATATTACATTAGCAATTTAAAAAATACTATTTTGAAAAATTATGCACTGCATTGCCAATTATTAGGAAACAGTAATAATAATAATAATAATAATAGAACGACAATAATTGCGGTAACTTATGACAAAAGACTGGGCACTGATCCATCGGTCGATTTGTCATGTTTGTTTAAACTGTTATGTATCATAACATAATGCTTTGAAAAAATCTTGAATGACTCTCTGCACTGTTGCCGGAATATAAACAAAACCATTTCCCCGTGATTTTAAATAAAAGAAAAGTTTGAGACTTCTGTAAATGTATATTATATTCAACGGAGATTGAGTGGCCATTAAACGAATGTCCGCTTTTTAATATGAATGTCCAGTCTCTATTTATTGAGTGTCGCTATAAAGAACCTCAGAGAAATTTAATGGGTGACTGCTTATCCACCTTTTGGAGAAAATATTAAGGTGCAAGACTATCTTTAAAATGCAATTTTCGGTCTAAACTCCGATTTTCTATTTTTGAGTTAGTATTAAAGCCTGAAATTTTAGCTTTCTGAATCAGTTTGAATTTCGTTTCTATCTTGCTTAGAACTTGAGTTACAGGCACTTTAATATTAGTCACTCGCCAGTTTTTGAAACCGGAAGTGACCGGACATGACCCGTAAATGTTTGTTTACATAAATGTTTTACTCAATATAATCATAAAAATTTGTTACTGAATATAAAATGAATAATAATAATAATAATAATAATAATAAAAACTTTGAAATGAATTAGAAATTTATTAAAATAATTTTTTATTTTATAGGTAAAATCTGGTTTTTAAATATGTTTTCTGCTTTTTCTCAAAATAAAATTTTTTACGTTTTTCATTATCCCAAAACATCATAACGCCAAAAGTTATAATTGAAACGTTATGAAACTTTGACAAAATACTCTAGAGGAGTTGTTTTAGGGATGGAACTACGACAATGAATCTAGATAAATTATTTTTTGTTTATTTTTGTCGATAGAAGTTATGAACTGTCATGTATATTCATGATTTTTTCAGCATGTAAAAATGTTATCTTCTCTAAAATATTAAATAACATTGTTATAGTTTTGAGAGTACTTCACACCCTTAAGGACCTTTCAATAATCTAAATAAAATTTACAGAGTAGAAATATCTTTATTTAAATTTGACTTATTATGTTTTGTAAAAGTATTTTTCTTCGCAAATTTTATGCATATTTTGAGACTAAACATCAAAATATTTTTTATTTGCATATTTTTTTCAGGTTATTCACTGTTTTTTACTATATTCTATCACATAATGAGCATAAATAGGCAATTTTTTAATTATTAAAAAAAAAACCACCTCCGACAGCAGGCACCTTAAATAAATTTGCTAATTGGTGGAATAAAATTCCTTGGTTTCCCAAGGATTAGGTTGCAGACAATACAATTCTATGAAGTTACTTTTTTTTTTTTTTTTTTTTTTCACCTGGTGAATACTGACACATTAAACAATAACTGTTGTTATATTCCTTGTAGCATTGATAAACTAAATTCATATTCACCCAAATAAAACAAATAAATATACATATTTAAATAACAGGAATATTAAAATATTTTTCAGTAAATCAATATTTTCAATACTGAATAAATGCAAATAACACGAATTTTTCTTCAAACAAGTTTATATTTCCATTTAAAATAATACATTTCCGTTACATAAAACGAATAGTTTTCAATGGGAAAACATTTACGAAACATTTTTCTGATTCAAATTTCAAATTATTTTTATTCTTTCGAAAATATTTATGATGATTTCGTTTAATGTATACAATGTTTCAGAGAATCAGACTTCAATTTACTGAGCAATAAAGTAAGATATTGTATCTCTGTAAATTCAGCAATAGATAAATACAAGTGAACATTAGGGACACCTGACACAATAACTCTGTTTCCCACATCCCCATTGATCGGTCGTGACTTGCTCCATGCTTTTTCTAATGTATTGACTGCTGTGGGGAAATATTCATTCTGATATCCGTTTTAAAATGAGATGAAACAACTATAAATTTATGGTTGAGATAAGCTTTTATTGAGTCATTTGTCTGAGATAAATGTATGTATAGCAGCTGGGAACAAACGATAGAAAGATTATGATTATGATATGTAAAGCATTGGATGTTTGTTGTTATTTGGAAACTGATTACAAAGATTTTAAATGTCTTTTATCAGTGTACATTTTCGAAATTTACCTATGTAATTTCTGACTAAATGTGTCAAAGAAAATAAAAAATAATAAAACAATCTGATGATTATAGTGCTTAATTTCGGTCAAAATCTTATTAAAAATTTCCGGGACGAATTTTTACAGTTGATAATTAACCTCTTGGTATATTTCACGGATAATCTTCGTCATGCACTTCTTTTTCCTAAAAAACGGATGACGAGTATAATTCGTCAGGAAAATTAGCACAAAATTAAAACCAGCTGTCCCAAACGATACATAAATAAATTGATACCCAATAAATTGGTAATAATAATTGGTAAATTAAACCAATAAAAAATACAGCGTTAGGAACGCCGAAGAGGAAAAATATGGAAAGCATACAGCTGTTTCGGTAGCTTTTAGCGTAAGGTCTTCAGTGCATAAAGATGATGATCTTTATGCACTGAAGACAGTACGCTAAAAGCTACCGAAACAGCTGTATGCTTCCCACATTTTTTCTCTTCGGCGTTCCTAACGCTGTACTTTTTATTGGTTTAATAATCCAGCGCCAAGTCTCCTTTTAATAATTGGTAAGTAATTAGTAAATAATTGATAAATAAATTGCTAATAATCAAATAAATTTGTACCCAAGGGGTTAAAATTAGGTGGGATATAATATATCTCCTCTAATATATATACATATATAGATAGACAGATAGTTAGAATTTTGAATCCCTTAAACAAACATTTGAATAGAAAAAAAAAAAAAAAAAAAAAAAACTGAATAGGTGGACTCACTGCTTAAACTTGAAAAATAAATGGAACGAAAAAATTGTCATATAAAAAAACGATTGGAATTGGAATGATAGGCAGATTTGTTAAATCACTTCTTAACTACCGTGATAGTTAAAGGGTTAATCATTTACTTCATATATTGCCACCCCCCCCCCTTTTATTTGTGTGTGTGTGTGTGTGCGGGGGGGGAGGTAATGGTTAATTTCTATTTTAAGGAGTGGAGTTATTATTATAAGGATACTTTAGTCCTAAAAATTACTTTTATTAATATATTTTAATTAAGAAACTATATTTTCATAGAAATTACAAAACAAATCTTACGGTTTCAAAGAGTTAAACTGACCCAAAATTGGTAAATATGATTAATATTGTTTACTTTTTACTTCATGATATCTTACAATAACTTATCTGAAAAGATTTAGTTTATGCTTTGTTGTAGATATATATAGTTATATTATTTCATTTCGTATATTATACCACACAAAATAAAGTAAAAGAAAATTTAAGTTTTATTGGTAAACGGCATAGTTATGATAGACACTTCATACTTGAAAAATCTCGCATATCTTTTAAAAAGCATTGTGAGACCAACTTTAAGTGTAATGTATTTAAATATATCTAAAATGCATTATCGAATAAAGTAAGTAAGTAGATACGTGTCTAAAGCACCAATATTAGGGACAGCCAAAGTGTTGCAAAGATGAGATTATGTTTCTAATATGATTTATTCTTATAAATCTTTTTTCGCTGAAAGTTTTCCAGTGTAAAACAATAAAATGTTGTCTAATTTTTGTGCAATCTTAATTCTATTTTGCTACATTTACAGATAACCCCCTAACACATTTTTTTTTATAACTCTATGAATACTAAAGCTTAAGTATACAAACTATATACTTTTCCGCACTACCAGACTCTCAGAAATTCAAGTATGAAGTCAAAATTGGGTGTTTCTATTGAAAAAATCAAAATTGGCACTCATTTCAATAAGTGGATGACCTCTAATTCAAAATTTGATATCATTAAAAAAAAATGCACTTAATTTCCTGTTGAATAGTGTCAATTAATAACAAAATTACAGCAAGTGTTGCATTTTTTTCCCTGAGTGTACATCTTTTTCTTTTATGTACATTTACAAATTTACAAATGTAAATAATCAGGTAGTTACACAAACAGGTTAGTAATAGTTTTTTTTTTTTTGAAACTCGAATCTCTCACAAAGTCCACGTGTTATAATTATAACTAAAGACATATTAAAATTTCGACAACACTTTTAAAACACGTAATAAAATTTTATTAAAATCATATTATAAATAATGCTAAGCTTTTCGCCATTAATTCATGGCATCATCATGTATATGAGTTGCATTTAAAAAACAAAAAACAAATGAGACAGCTTTATATATCACGGGATCGTTGTTATTTTAGTTGTTTCAGCAATGGCGAAAGTTGGCAGTAGTTGTTAATTAATGGTGAAAAGCTTAGTATTATGTACAACATGATTTTTAATAAAATTTTATGGCGTGTTTTAAAAGTGTTGTTGCTGTAACAACTACAACTACAAATGATCCTGTGATATATAAAGATGTTGTCTCATTTGTTTTTTAAAAAATGCAACTTATATACCTGATGATGCAATGAATTAATCACGAAATGCTTAGTATTATTTATAATATGATTTTAATAAAATTTTATGGCGTGTTTTAAAAGTGTTGTTCCAATTTTTAATATGTTTCCAATAATAGTTATTTTACTTGACATGAAGTGATTTAGTAAGAGATTACATATTTAATAGAAATAGTCTTTAATAATGCAAAATTTTTAGTATGATATAAAATAAATTGAATAGATAGAAATGAAATAAAAAATTTAAAATTAGTATTTTTATTTTATTTTTTTTATCTTTCAAAACTATGAATGTATTTACACAAATGAATTTACTCGACGAAGAAAAACAAAATAACGTCTTAGAAACACAAAAAAGCGAAAAAACAATGAAAATAATAATAATAATAGTAAATACATCAGGGAAACAGGGAAAGAAATAGATTAACAGCATAAGAAACTATTATCGTTTGCAAATAGAAAGTCATGTCAAATACCGTGATCACGTTATCATACATTTTGAGAGGTAAATTTTTAAGTTTTATTGCTAAAATATAATTTCTGAAAATATACATGTAAATTTACATGCCTAATTTTTAAAGACCAAAAATTATTAATATATTGTATTGCTCGGCTGGCTCAGTAGAGCACTAAATACAGAAATATAATAAATTTATAAATTTTCTGGAAAAATTTCTTGAGCCGCACGAATGAGATTACGTCTATCGATGATATGACACATAACTGTTCTTTTCTGAAAAAGATGATCTGAGGCCCCACGTTGGGCGCCAATTTTGTATTGCTCGGTTAGCTCAGTGGAACACTAAATGCTGACATAAGACATTATTCTTTGCTTTTCCATAAAAACAATTAAATTTTAAGCGTCGAATAAAAGATGAAGACTCAGATGAAGACTCTGCAACCATTTCAGCACATGAAAAAGTTAAATAAAGACAAAAACATAATATATACACTATACAAAAATTCACAATTTTATTTTAGAACATTTTGAAAAAGAATAAAAGAAGCAGACGAAAACTTTGCGAACCTTTCGGTAGAAAGAAAAGACAATTACTGATTACAGTTACGTTTTCCCCTAAATTTCATTGGGTGCGAGGTCACGTGGGTTTCATGACGCAACAGTCGCACAGGTATTACAATGCAAATTATTACATTTTGTAAATAGAACAGAAGCTTAAAGTGAATTATGCGAGTATTTAATAAGTATTCTTTAACCACATTTCTTGCGACCATGGAAGCCTCTGCGCAAGTGCGAATTGAACGAGTCCAGTGTTAAAATAGGGGTGACTGAGAGAAAACAAGCGATAAGGGAACACAGAATAACTGGATGTTTGCCAAATAACTATCTCTCGGCCAATTTTGCATCCCTCAAAACTTTTGGACTCGGCCTCACTGCTAGTCGTAGGAAACGTGGTCGCACTATATGTATTGATATATTGTGAAAACATATACCCAAATATTTACCAACCGATATCTAATAAATTAATGGTGTATTTAAAATTTTGTGTTTCAATGCGTAAAATAAAAACAGTATTTGAATATTAAATATCAGTATTTAGTGAAATTATTTAATAACTTTTCACCTTGTGGAATAAGGAAAATTTTATAATTATATCTGAAAAAAAAAAATGACAGTTATTAGTCGGGGAAAAGGTAAAAGTCCAAATTCAATTGAAAAAGAAACGAAATTCTAAATTAAATGTAATTAAAGTGTGATATTAATTTCTTATTTGTCGTTAGTTTACTTCAAAGGTAAATGACAAGATCATCCCTTTTCATTAAGGCTAAAAAACGTATTTAATTAACACATGTAGAAGTACAAGTGGGACTTGAACGTTTTTTTATTATTTATTTATCTTAATTAATGCCTTTTAACATATTTCTTACAACACTTTTAATAAATGAAATTAAGAAATTAATGATATTTGCAATAATTATGCTAGAAATTCATTTCCCATTTATTCGTATTTTCTTAATTTTGATTAATCTGTGGGCAATATCTCCCAAAATTCTAATTAATTTTCTCCCGACACCTTCACTTTCTCAAAGGCGAGCAATGAGACGAACGAATTACTTCAAAACACAGCAACGAAAAATGCACTCTATCTCCCACCTAGAAAATAATTCATAATTTAAATTCAGACCTAGACGTCTATTTTAATTACACTTGATTATAGATTTGTTCGAGATGGAAATGAATTCCTCCTTGACAATTATTTTTCACTTAAAAAGAGTTAATTACATTAACCAAAGAATTAAGATTACTTAATTAAAACATGTTTGTTAAAACAAATCGTTTTTTTTTTCCTTCTGCTGATTAATAAATAAGCAATTTACTTTTACGAATTTTGATGTACCGCAAGGGTGCACGTGAAAGGATCAAAAGAAATTTGAAAAGAGTAATTACATTTGACATAAATGAAAACATTTCTTATGTTAATGATGTTTTAAAAATTTAATATATTCAACTTTTAATACAGCATGACATATTTTGAAACCTTTTGGTTTACGTTGTTATGTTTAAATGAAATTTAAACTGTAGAAATTGATTTAAAAATAAATATAGACAGAAATTCCTTTGAAATTTTCTCATTTTGCAATCATTTATATTCAGAAAAATATTTGAGGCTTATAAGCATTTATTTATTTATTTGTTTTAATTATTATTAGTTTCTTTTTAATGTATGGTCGAAAATGTGAAGTTTGATTTTCCCTGCCAATAGGAATTAGTTTTGATTTACGAAATAATTAAAAACATGTCTTGATTTTTATAAAAATAAAACTAAAAAATTTCAATTATACTGATTTTTTTAAAAGAATTATATTTTATAAAAATATGTATTAAATATTATATTACATATGTAGTGTTCCCATGGTCACGCTTTTTTATAAACGCACTTCCACCACTATTACCTTAAAAAAATTTCTTCTTATACGTAAACTGCATATTCAAAAAGAAATTTATTATAAGATAATAGTGGTGGAAGAATGCTTCAAAAAATTCAGTCCGTGCGAACCCTGCATATGCCAACATTTTTAATTTTCACCAGATTTTTTAGTGCGCGCCATTTTTCTTTCTTTTTTTTCTTTCTTTTTTTCCCCTCACTTTTCTATTTCTTTTCTTTCTTTCTTTCTTTTTTTTTTTTTTTTAGGGTATTTTTTTTCTAATGTGTAATTACTATTAAATAAAAGACTATTATTAAAAAAAAAAAAAAAAAAAAAAAAAAAAAAGGTGTTAAAAAAAGCGTGCACTAACAATGTTCCGAAATAAATAAATATATTGGTATATTTTAATACTCTAAATTCATGATGCATAATAATTTTTCAAACTTTTAAATGTATGATAACTGTGTTTTCTATCAAGATTTTAAATTGCTTGTTTACAGCTAAAATATAATTTCACTTATTTTTAATAGCTGTAAACACGTTATTTACTTACTAAATGAAAATATAACTTACTAAGTCAAACAATGTTAATTTATCTTGTAAATGTTCAATCCATTATCGAACATTCTCAAGCATATTTCAAGCAGTTAAAAGTAAGTTTGATTACGAAACTGCTAAGTGTTTAGTCAGCGAAACGACTAATTACTAAATGATTATTATTGTATTTAGTGATTTTGGAATAGTAATTATTAGTAAAATTTTAATTAGTTACAAACAGGGATTTCTAAATGAGACTAAAAACAGTTATTTTCAAATGTGACTAGAAACAGTTATTTCTAAATGCACTTGTTAATTATTTATTTAATGTTTAATTACTCTATGTACAGTCGGTAACAAAAGTGTCCGAACACTAGAAAAAATTCCTATGTAAAAAAAGTACACTTCATACGGTTTTGTTAAATAAATCCTTATCGAATCATGTTCTTACACTGACTAAGAACAGGATTCGACAAGGATTTATTGAACAAAACAGTTTTAAGTGTACTTTTTTGATATCGGAATTTTTGCTAGTGTTCGGACACTTTTGTTACCGACTGTAATATAAAAAATATAAGTTTCACGTATCATATAAAAAATATGCATGATGATCAATTTCATTGAATAAATAGGTGTCCTGCTAAATGCATTAAAATATTACAAAAAGGGAAAAAACATATTCTAGTCCATAGTGTTATAATATTAATATGAAATCCAGCTATATATTTTAATGGTTAAAATTTAAGATATTTAATTGTACATAGATAAATGACTACGCTCATATATATATATAGATAGATAGATAAACTATTCATTTTGATTATTATATTCAGAGACATTTAACACTTTTACAAACACATGTTTTTGTCTTTTTGACGGAAAACTCCGCCTGTGGGCGTTATTCTCGTATATTACATTACGATTAATCAATGTTTTCTGTATTCATATTTATAATATAAATGATTATACATTACAAATATACTCTTTTTAATCAAAGTATTTGCATTCATAGTGCACTGATTGTACAAATGTGAATATTGGGTATATTGTTAAGAATTATTGTAAACTACGTAACCTAAATTTCAGAACACAGGTATTTTCTAATCAGACAAATTAATGGTTTGCTAAATACTTAATGCATCGTTAGAATTGATTTTAAAATGTCACTGCTCTGTGGGTATCATCACTGGTCCATTATCATAGATGACACTTTTTTAAATCTATTCCGGAATGTTGTTTGTCCCGCCCTTTTTTCACACCCTAAAAATTTTTCTTCAATATATAACTACGATAAACTCTTTCGCGACCGCTGACGTAGATTAACTTCAGTTGAAAATCTCTGACTCCACCAGTGGGCGTTTCTTTCGCAATTTGTATGTTATTTATTTCTCTAAAACATACCAAATATTCATTTTGTACTATCAATATACTATGGATAAAAAAAGCTTTGATTAGGAAGAGAATCTCCATTTGTAATATAAATGTGAATACAGAAAATTTTGTTCTGAAATATTGTAACTAGAGAGAATAACGCCCACAGGTGGACCTTACTACAGACAAAAACATGCAGTCGCGAAAGTGTTAAATGTGAGGAAAATCAAAACTGTGATAGTATGTCTCCCGATCTTTCCAAAAGGTGAATTCCAGAACACCTCCAGTTTTTTTAGCGTAGCTTTAGTGCAGTGCAAAACCCACTCAACCTCAACCTGAGTTTATAAAAAGGATTATTGGTTGTTTGAGTTTAAAGTTGCACTAGTACTGCGCTATGGTAATTGGCGACAGCCTGAAACGCAGCCCTAAGGGTAGTCCGGAGACATAACATCACAAATTTGATCCTCCACGGAGGGGATATCTTCCCCACTTCAATGAACCCCAGATATATAATTTAGCAGGGAAAATGGAGAACATTGTAGCCACGATAGATTTTACGTGCACCACCCACAATTAGCGTACTGGATGTTTTGCCGGCTCAAGTATCGAATCCGAAATCTTCAAGTTATGATCACGGCGCTCCACCGACCGGTCTACTGCAATCCTTATAAAACAGATGTATTAAAAATCCTATTTATCTTAAAGAAAAAAAAAAAAATCTGTCAGAGGATCAGTACGTATTTACTTACATTAATACATATTTTCAATTTTATTCAATGACATTTATTCCGCGCAGCGTCTCAATTTAATTAAATTGAAAGATCAACAAGATATCCGATGACGCATCTAGAGAAAAATCATCCTATTCATATATTTAAACGCAATTTCAATTAAATCTTTCAATTAAATTGGGATGTCTTTTAACATATTAAGTAAGTTTTCTGTGATGTGCTTTCTCAAGACGGGTAGTCGGTGAGATGAAAGAATTATTTTTAACTTACACTGCAAAAGTTTTGAATAATTTCTTGCTGAATATTATATATGTATATTTCCCATTGTTATTCCTACCTCATTTTTCTGTTATCATTTATCATTATCATTATTATTATTATTATTTGTAAGAAGTATTTTTAATCATGCAGAGTTAAGGTGAGGTGTCTAAATTTTGTATATCACAGATATTTTCTAAAATATATTCTAACAGCAAGTAAACAAAGATAATAAAAAAGAAATACAGAGCTAGTATAAACATTAAACTTCATTAAAATTAGAAAAAATAATACTAATTGCAATCAAATTGTGATACATTCTTCTACTTTGTGTTATCATAGCAAATATTAATTAAAATTCTGTCTTAAACAGAATTTTTTTAGTTCCCCATCATACTATAGATATTGGGAACTTAGGTAACCATGAAAATTTTCGACTTCGGTTTTTTGACCTTTTTTACACGTTTTTAGGTACGAGGAATCCGAAAATATCAAAATGGGTATGGTGTCCGTCTGTAGGGTATCCGTTAGTGTGCTAGCCCTTTAGTGTGTTAGTTTGTTAGTTTGTGTACACGATATCTCACGAACAAGTGATCGCAGAGAACTTGGGCTAGTTGTAAAATATTATTTATGACACTGGCAAGAAATCTATTTATTTGCAACATTCTAATTAAAAAGCTTCAGAAGTTCTTCGAAATTTACGATTTTCTTAACATGGAAGAATAGAACAAAATTTCACTTAAACGTGCATGAAAAGAAATATTTTTATAGTAAAGATGTAAGAACATATTTTAAACATGTGTTATGATGCCGGGATGAACATCATTAACAATAAACGTGCTGCTACTTTGAAAATTTCGCAAAGTATTCGAAATTTACGAATTTCTTAACATGGCAGAACACGGCGAAATTACGCATAAACGTCAGTTTTGAGGGATATTTTCATCGTAAAGATGTCATACTACTTTTAAAATACAGTACATAAGATACAGGCGTAAACACAATTGAATATGAATTTTCCAATTTAAAAATTTCGTAAGTCATTGAAAGTTTATGATTTGTTTAATATGGCAGAATGTGGCAAAATTTCGCACAGACTACCATTTTGAGGAATTTTTTCATCGTAAAGATATCAGAACACTTTTAAAATATCATGTAGGATACTGGCATGAATATCCCTGGCTACGAAATTTTTAATTTAAAAAATTCGTAAGTTATTTGGAATTTACGATTTACACGAAATTTTGTCCTATACTGCCATTTTAAAAATTTAGGTAAAAAAAAAAGAATCACAGCGCCACATGTTGAGCAATCGATTCCTAAATCTAGTCAGCAGCAGTTTATGTCAGGTTCCAAATAAATACCAAGTTTGATTAGATTTTGTTTATTGGCTCGTGAGATGTAGAGTCCACAATATTTGATATACACACAGAGACAGACAGACTGACAGACAGACGGAATTTCTAAACATAATCAAATAGTTTTCAGGACATCTCAAAACATATAAATTTATCGAAAACTGGAGTTAACTTTCACGAATGCAATACTTTCTTCTTCTGTATTTATAGAAGTAAGTAAAAAGAAAAAAAAAAGTTTACAGTTTTGTTTGAAAGAAATATGCCTTCATCAGAAAGAAAACAAAACGAAAATAAATAAATAAATAAATAAATAAATAAATAAATACATAAATACATAAAAAATTACCATGAATTTACATTTCTGAAGAATTACAGTTGGGGTCCCGACCTTCCTCGGTGCTCCGAAGATCCTCTTGTGGCTTTAACTTAGTTTTATCTTTCGTTGTTAACTTTGTACGGAGAAGACAGCGTCATCTCTCGTCCACATTTTGGCTGAGTTCGGCACAATTATCGCTCAATGTCTAAATTTTCAATTGCTTCTCTGCATATAGCGTATACGAAATTATCGTAATTAGCGATATTCTTACGGCATTTAAATTCTACTTCAATATTTTCCTATTTGTTAATACTGGTTATTATCCTGTGAAACAAAAAATACCAAAGTCAAACACGAAGAGGATCATCGACGCGCCGTAGAAGGTTAAGGCCCCTATTGAAAAAGTTCCAGAAATTCAAAAAGTGTTGTCTTTATTATTATTATTATTATTATTATTATTATTATTTATTTATTTATTTATTTATTTTTTACTTTAAATATATAATTTATTTGAAGTTTTATTTAAAAGTTTTTAATGATTAAATTACTGTTTGTTGAATGTTTATATAACTTTTCAGTACTTTAGAGCAAACATGATTGTGTTTGTTGTGTTCAGTTTTTAATTTTGCATATAGTACTTTGTTGTTTATTGTAAAAACCTTACTCGTTACTAGAATCCTGCATCGGGACTACATTTTTTTCTCTTGCGGGTCGGGTTGATTGGTTTTTTTTTTTTTTACTGTGGGTCGAGTTTAATTTTCAACGAATCGGGTCGACTTGAGAACATCTTCCAAAACCTTTTTATCTTCATAAAGCAGAAATTTGTTTGTACACCCAGGATGAATGTATGCTTACACAAATTATCATAATAAAATAAACATCCATATCCGATTAAAGCAATAAACAAAAAAAAAAAAAAAAGAAGAAGAAAAAGAAGAAAAACAATTATTATTTAGAATATAAGTAGTTGAAACAGGCTAGTTCTCCCTCAATAACCAGATGTATGATTCATCTATTTTGATTACTTACATCCTTTTGAAATAGATTGCGAATTTAAATTGATAATTAATATCTTTTCTCTTGCAGAAGTTTTTAAGAAGTTATAGGAAGGAATGTAGATTTAGATGAGTTTAGTGGACGTTTAGTTGGCGACTGTAACATTGCATTATTTTAATATTATTCTGTGTGCGATAAGCATTAAACAATAAAACTACAAACACTAAGCTTAAAACCCATTTTTGTACTCTTGAAGTTCACAACATACATAAATAGATAAAAATTATTATTAATCCATTTTTCAGATTTTTTTTTATTTTTAACTTAGTTATAATTTAGTATTAGTAATTACATTTTTAATTCTTTTAAAGATGATTTACCACACACACACAACAGTGTGACAATTAAAATTTGCTTTATTTTATAAATTAAAAATGCTTTCCATGATTTTTAGATGAATTATTATTTTTCATTTAGATTCTCGTTTCGGGTCGGGTTCGGGTACAAAGAAATCGGGTTCGTGTCGGATGCGAGTTGCCAAAAATTCTTTAGTGCGGGTTCGGGTCGGTTTTCGGGTCGAATAAAATTTATTTGTCGTGTTCGGGTCGGGTTTCGGGTTAATTCAAAATTCACTTGTCAGGTTCGGGTCCGGTTTTGGAAAGCTAGCTTTATTGTGTATGATTAGCTACATTTCATTCCTGTGGTGTAACATAATAACATCAGTTTTTAATTGTTACTTATGCCCTTAAAATTGTACGTTCATTAGTAAAATTCATACATTTTTCTTAACTGCTATCAATGATGGAAATACCTTATTTTAAATATTTAATACAATTTAATGTAAATTGTGTTTGCTCAGAAACTTCTGATTGTAAGTCCAGATGTTCTAGATTTTTTTTTTTTTTTTTTCAGACATTTAATTTGATAAAATTTATAATAAATATCACATTAATTTATATTTTGTATTTCATATTTTTGACTTGTAATATTTCACAACAATCATTTACAGCTAAAGAAAGAAAAATAATACTTCATATTTTAATTTAAACTAAACATTAAAAAAACTGCCTGAATTCAACGCATTTGATAATAGAATTTTTTTTTTTCAAAGCTTTATTTTTAAATCTAAATAAAAATATTTAACAAAAAAACAAAAAAAAAAAAAAAAAAAACTTTATCCATTATACATTTTTACCATCGTACACGACTGCAAAATATGAAAAGTTGCTTTTAAACCACAAAATTTCAAACAATCGTCGGATAAACATTTTCAGAATATCTCTGGTTCTTTTAACTGTGAAAATGTCAAAGTGACAAATTTTCACAAGTGAATGAGAATTTTACTGATTGCATTTCATTTCTATTCTCTTAAAGCTAGTGCAAAATATAAAATGTCTTTATTATTTTAAAGTTTAAAAAACGTCACGAAATTGCGTGCTAAATGATGAATAGGCTGCTCTGCCCGAGATGAGAAGCGCTTCAAGTAAAGGAAAAGAACGATTAATGAATGCAATTAAGTCTCTGATGACAAGAGATTCTAATTTTAATTAACTTACGTGCATATGAAGTGCTTGTGACAGAATTCCTTTCCTAACAACTCGTTAAATAATTTAATGTCATATTCAACGGCATTTTTTAAAAATATTTCAGAAGTGTACGCTAGAGAGATATTAAAAAGAAGATATTTTAGAAGGTATCATGATATTTTGTTATAGCAGTTGGAAGGCTTAATTTTTCAGATGTCTTGTAGGAGGCAAAAATAATGTTAATTATAATCTGATTTTAATGCTTCATTAATTGTGCATTTTTTCCTTTGAGTTTTTATTTAATTTTGTATAAACGAAGGTCTTAAAATAGCAGAGAAAACTTTAGATTTTAAGTAATGATAAATGGAAGGGAATGAAATTATTTTATATATAATAATGCGAAATACAGCTAAATCATTGCAGCATTACTTTGTAATATATATATATATATATATATATATATTGACAGATTGTACTAAGATTTAGTAGCACATTAAGCTGAAAAAAAAATGTATATATATATATGGTTTAGAGCATTATGTTTATTTTAAAATAGAATGCTACTGGATTAATTTTTCTCAGTTCAAATTCAAATAATGTGATGGGACGTTTGTATTTTGTATTCGATATTTTAATAAACAATAAAAAAAAATATCAACATTAAAAGTTTTACTCATAAATTTTTATTTTTATTTTATATTTATTTTTATCTAGGTACTAATATTTAACAAAAAAAAAAAAATAAATAGCTTTATGCGTTACATATTCATAGGTGCCAAGTCTCCCGTTTTTCAAGGGAGACTTCAAACCGTAAAATTTTTTTATCTGTTTTCGTTAATATTAATCGTCCAAAATACATATAACATATTCCATTTAAAAATACTTGCGTCAATTCTGATTTAAATGTTCAAAATATTGGCAGCTCTGCATATTAATCTTCTCGGATATGACTAAGAAAAAAAAATCGTTTCTCTTAAACCACAAAATTTCAAAAAAATTTCAGATAAATGTTTTCCGAATATGTCTAATTCCTTTAACTGTGAAAAAGTTCTAAGTGACAAATTTATTCGGCGTAAACAAATTTTCTGATTACATTTCCTTTCCATCCTTTTTAAGCTGTGCCAAATAGAAAACATCTTTATCATTTTAAATTTTAAAAAACGTCAAGAAATATCGTGAAAAATGATGAATAGACTGATTTGACCGAAATGAGAAGTGCTTGAAGTAAAGGAAAAGAACGATTAATGAATACAATTAAGGCGTTGATGACAAAGAGATTCTAATTTTATTTCACTTATGTGCACATGAAGTGCCTGTGACCAAATTGCATTCACAACAACTTGTTAAATAATTTAATGTCATATTCAACAGAATTTGTATAAATATATCAGACAGGTATGCTAGTAATATTAAAATGAACATACTAGAAAAGCTATCTTTATACTTTGGTATAAAGGGTATTTGGTATATACTTTGGTATTCCAAATGTATTTTAAGAGATGAAAAAAAAAATGTTTATTGTAATCTGATTTTGATGCTTCATTAATATTTTTTATTTTATTTTTTCTTTAAGTTAATATAAACAGCAGAATTTTGAATTTTAATTTATGGTAAATGTTAAAGAATAAATTCCTTTGTAATTAATTTATAGTACGGAATTTAACTAAGTAATCACAGCATCACTGTGTTAAAAATTTAATGCCAGATTTAAATAAATTTCTATGGTACATTAGCTTGACATCATAAGATGGCAAAAACGTTACATGATTTGATGCATTATATTTGTTTTGAAATTGGGACGAGTTTTATTTAAGTTTAAACTTAAATACCGATAAGAGAAAGACAGAAATGACTCAGAATTTCATATCCGACAGTTGAACAATTTGCCGTTGGGAACATTCGTATTTTAAACAGTAAGTCTCACCTTTTGTCATTCGTCTATTACATTTTTTAACGTTATATTATTTTAAAATAATGTTTTATATATTCGTGCTTAAATCTTTTAAATTTTGTCTTCAGTAATTAAAAATGTAAACGTATTGGCATATTTAAATATGGTTAAATATAAATACGCAGGAAACAATGTAACGTTTAAAGGAACGGTTAAGAGCAGGACTAATTTTTATACTAAACGATTGTTCTCGTTTCTCGTTTTTCGATGCAAATGTTTCTTTACAAAGTTACATAATACTATATAACAAAAATAAAAGTAAGCAGTTTATCCATTAATTAAAATTTTGTCTCTCTCTCTTTTTCTCTCTGTCTCTCTCTCTCTCTTTTTTTTTTTTTTTTTTTTTTTTTTTTACTGTGTAAATGTTTTAGTGGCAAGTTTTTGCTGCAAAATAGAATTTACTGATTCCATTCCATTTCTATTCAGTTAAAGCTACCACAATATCTTAAATATCTTAATAGTTTCGAAACTTTAAAAAATACATTTTTGTGCAAAATTATGAATAGACTTCTCTGCTCGAGAGAAGAATCGTTTGAAGTAATGGAAAAGAATGATTAATTAATGCAATCAAGTCTTTGATGAAAAGAGATTATAATTTTAATTATTTTGCTTGCACTTAAAGTACCCGCGATAGAAAGCATTTCAAAACAACTCGTTAAATAATTTAATGTCGTGTTCAACAGATTTTTTTTTAATTATTTTAGAAAATTACCACACTCTTCTTAAAAAAAAAAAAAAAAAAAAAAAAAAAAAAGGTTATTAGAGAATGTATTATGATACTTTGTTAAATATACTGCAAGTTTTAAATTTTTAGATGTCTTTATAAATGTAAAAAGAGCATAAATTATAATTTAACATTGGTTCTTCATTAATGGGGATATATTTTCTTTTGTTTTCTTTTTAGTTTACATGAGGAGGGGTCTGAGAATGGCAAAGGAAATTTTAAATTTTACTAATGATAAATGGAAAAGAGTGAAATATTTTATAATTTATTATACAAAATGTAGCTAAATCTTCACAACATCGCTCTGTTTAAAACTCAATGTCTGATTGGATTTAGTTTTGGTATTACATTAGTCTGCATCCATAAGATGCCAAAAAAATTGCATGGTTTTGGGCTTCAATCGTGCTTGAACTGAAATCCCATTCGATCATTTTTTTAAAATCGAAATAATGAGATGAAAAATACAGAATAACCAGAATTTCGAAATCAATACTTAAAATATATATATATATATATATATATATATATATATATATATATTGATATTAAGGTATTTTTCTTATAATTTTTTTAAAATTTTTACTTCAAAGTTTATTTTTGCAAACCTAAATTACAATATTTAACAAAAATAAATATAAATAGGTTTATCGATTATATACTCGGATAAGACTACAAAAATAAATGTTTTCCTAAAACCACAAAGTTTCAAACAATAGTCATATAAATATTTTCAGAATAGCTCTGGTTCTTTTAACTGTGAAAATGTCAAAGTGACAAATTTTTGTGGTTAAGGAAATTTTACTAATTGCCTTTCATTTCCATTTTCTTAAAGCTAGCGCAAAATATAAAAAGCGTTTTTATATTTTAACTTTAAAAATTGTCATGAAATATAGTGATAAATGGTAAACAGGCTGTTCTGCCCATGATGAGAAGCGCTTTAAGTAATAGAAAAGTACAATTAATGAATGAAATTAAGCCTTTGATGATGAAGATATTCTAATTTTAATTAACTTACGCGCATATGAAGTATTTGTGACAAAATTCTATTCGCTACAACTCGTTAAATAATTTCATGTCGTGTTCAAACAGAATTTTAAAATGTATTTCGAAAGAGTGCGGTAGAGATATTAAAAAAAGTATAGGGTAAGTGCACCAGTGATTGACACTTTTACAGCAGTCTCTGATGTTTTTAATGTTCTAGTCATCCGAAAATATTTTTAGAAATCTTACGTTTGTGCATTTGGTATGAAAGACATTTAGAACTACATATATATTAAAATATATACATTTGATAAGAATATTTTTTTTTTTTAATGAATTCTTATTTGACACCTACTCAATGGTCAGTTGTTCATTTTATCAGTAATTGCTCCCCTATGTTCCAGTGCTTGGCACTGCTAGTCATTCATTTTACCTGTTATTAGCACACTTTGCTCCAGTGTTTGATATAAAATGTTAAAATTCTTATATGTAAAATATTTGGTTTTGTTATTTTTCTGATTTATTAATTATTTCGGGATAGATGTCAATTACTAGAGCATGCCAATCACTGGAGCACCTGCCCTATCAGAAAAGATATCGTGATACTTCGTTATATCCATTGCAAGTCTTTTTTTTCCCCAAATATCTGGAAGGAGACAAGTAGAATGTTATTTATAATGACTTTGATGCTTCTTTAATGCTGCATTTTATTTTTCAATAATTTATTTCACGATTTTTTTTAAACTTATAATTAATGTAAAATAATGAATCATTTTATATATTATGGCACGAAACATAGCTAAAATGTCACAGCGCAAAATTTAAAATCGGAATTTACCAATTTTTTTTGTTTTTCATGAGACTGATACAATTGCAACAATGCGAAAAAAAAAAAAAAAGTTTACCATGATTTGCTACGTAATGGTTATGTTGAAATTGGATCATATTGAACTGGATTTTCACTCAGTCAATTGTAAGTAATAATAATAATAATAATAATAATAACAACAACAACAATCTTTGGTCTACACGAAAATCAAATTCCAACTCTTTCGTCTAGGAAGCATGGTCCATATTCTTTTGTATAGGCCAGTGACATGAAGTTTTTTTTTATTTTTTTTATTGCAAATGCTCAAATGTTTTTGAGAAGCACGATGTTATTATTTATTTTTATTCTCTTAGTTAAGAGCGCGGTAAATCAATAATTTTGGGTAAAAATATTTATTTTGCCTCCTTACTTAAGGATTAGTTCTTAACTAAACATTTTTTTTTCTTTTTTCTTATATATATATAACTTTTAATGGGTTCTGAAAAGTTTAATTTGAGATAAGTATAGCAAAATATAAAGAAATTTCTGTAAGTTTATTTACATCAATATAAGTTAGTAAACTCCGTAATGATTTTCATAAATTGCGAAACGTGAAAAACATCGTTTCTCACTAGTGTAAAGTATATTTTCACAGTTGACATTGGCACAAAAAAAAACCTCCAATGAAACTTATATTGATAAAATATTGAGGAAATCCACAAGGAATAGGAACAGTTGTTAAATGATGGCCTTAAAATATTAATTAATCGTATCAAGTAATTTAACTTGCATATCAGATCATTGATCAATTGATTATTCGTCCTGGTGGTCTAGTTGTCAGGGAACTATCTTCTTGAACGAAGGATTAGGGTTATAAACCAGGGTAAGGCATGGATGTTTGTGAAGTCCCCTTATGTATCTCAGAAATTATACGTTGTTATTGTAAATTTATGTAACATGGCTCATTACAGACAAAACGTATTGTAACTAAAAATAGCTTTGAAACTGCCCCCCCCCCTCACAGAGAAAAGAAAAGAAAGAGAGAGAGAGAGAGAAAGAAAACATGTATCAGCAAGTGTTTGCGTTTAATTAAAAAAAAAAATACTTACAACACTTTTTCGAATAAATTAGAGAAATTTTTCAGTTAAGATGATTTCACATTTAATCGCTTTAAGTTAAACTAAGTACTCGTTTTTTTAAAACGATCAGCAATTAACAAACACATTTCCTTTCACAGTTTCTGCACTATATAGTTTAACTACCTAAAATTTATAAACAATTTTTATAGATATCAAGTAAATTAAGCTTAAAAAAAATGACATCACACACCAATTTTTAATTTAATTTAGATACTATAATATTCGCGTTTAATGAAACAGATTTTTTAATAAATCAGAAACATGATTATTTATCAAATAGTCACTTTAGATCTCAACCTACCCCAGCAATTTGCAGAATCAAACAAAATAACTTATACTCTCCCTTAATAGCTAGAACACCACCGCTGCACAAACACACTTTCTGCATTTCTCATTTACTTTGGGTCATAAAATTAATTTATATCGTTGTTTCACATCCGAGCTCCATCAAAATGTTTGATTTTATTGCCCCCACGCTAAAAGGAAGTAAAATTTTTATTTAAACCTGAAATTTCTCCTGTATTCACTTTTTCTCATTTTTTACGATACACTTGAGCATGCTTCAGAATGTTATTTCCATTTTCCCCACTGAATATACAAAGCAATATCATTTTTAATTTTCGATTTCTGACAAACGTTGTTTTATAAATGTATGCAAAAGATAGGGTGTTCTAGGAAATATTTAAATACTCTGACGGGAGAAATGTTAAAAATAAAAAGTTTAATTGTTCAGGGGATCGTGGAAATCATTTGCTCGATCGAGGCAGATATTTTTAAAATATTAATGTATTTCCAAATTTGTTTAAATCATAGGTTTTAAAAAGTTATTTGAAAACTTTTCAAAATCAGAATCTGGTGATTAAATGTATATGATTAATATTTTATCTATGTAAGTGGGAATCTCAGTTGAGAGTTCTAGAACAAAAACAAAATTTTATAAAAAAAATAATAGAAAAATTTTTTCGGGTTTAAAATTAAAATTCACATTTTTCTTTATTTTATACCATTTAAAAAAATAAAAGTGACTTATTCTAATCTTTATCGGGAATAGAATTTTTCTTTCATTTCGATACTTTCTTTAAAGCGAGTTATATGTTTTAATTATAGCTTAAATTACATATTACACATTTTATAATGTGCGAAGTAGATCTAAATCCTCGTGGTGCATCCTGGTAACGCTCTGTGGCAAAGAGATCTACATTTTTGGCTTACAACTTCCCTACCTTTCGTCATGAAACTCGAGGTTCTACAGTGAAATGCGTGTGGTTTTTCCCAGTTCAAGAAATCCAGTTACAACAATCGCTACAAAAGTACAATATTGACATTTTTGTAATTGTGGAAGCTAATTTGACTAAGCACTCTTTGAAGCTATATCCTTTTCCAGGATATACATTGTACCTGCTCCCAAAATATAGAGAAGTTGCTAGTGGCTTTATGATCGGTGCCAGAAAAGATCTTATTTCTGTTTTTAAAGTTATTAAATATATGGGAGAGAATAATGATAAAAGTGAAATTGTAAAGATCCAACTATGGAAGAATGAGGTCATTTTCAAGATCTATGCCTTCTGTGTCCCTTCAAGTAGTAAGCTAAATTTGTCTAGTCTTGAGATATCATCTAAAATAATTATTATTGTTGATATGAATGCACATTCAAGAAGATGAGGGTATAATCAACCAAATGCTTCTGGATTAGAATTTGAAGTCCTCTTGAATTCCTTTCCTCTTGAGCTTATTTTCAAATCATATGACCCACGGACTTATATCCATTACAACGGTTCTGGCACTTCGCCAGACCTGTTATGTGTTTCATCAGACATTTATACTTTCACTGGAAGGATGGTTGTAGAGGATCAGGTTCAGGACATAGGCAAGTCATGGCCTCTGTTAATATTATAGTCCCAGCAGGCTGATTTAAGTCAAGCCTAAAGGAGTCCTGGAATTAAAAAAAAGCTAATTGGGATTATTTTAAAAAAATGTTTGGCAGAGAAATTAAGGAAGACAATTGTGACCGTTCCCTTCTCCCGGAAAAATTGGTTTATAATCTAAAAAAGGCAATCCTGTTCTGTGCAAAAACTTGCATACCTCGGGGAAAAGTCAGAGAATATAAATGCTTCTGGTCCCCTGAATTGGAAGAACATAAAAAGAAACGAGATCGTTTTAGAAGAAGTGCTGAGCTCGCAAAAAGACAATCTGATATTGTTGCATGGAAAAAAAACAGGCTAGTGTGCCCGAATAAACTGCTACGTCAGAAACGCCAAAGAAAAATATTTGGCGTTTCTGACGTAATAGTTTATTCGGGTTTTAATATTTCAACGCCAAGTCTCCTGATATTAGCAGGCTAGTGTGGTTAAAAAAGCTGTACTGCAGGCTAAATGCGAGTCCTTTGACGATTTTATTACATATATAGATTATAAAAATGATAGCTTAAAAGTTTTTATGTTCATCTCTAATATCCGAAATCGTAGGCCCTCGTATAAGAAGAATTCGATTGCCGTTGGAAATAAATTATTATGTTCGGATAAAACCATCGTAAAGGCCTTTGAGTAGTCCTACTTCCAGTGTCAGCGAAAGGGAAAATATGCAAGAAAATGTCAAGAAAGATTAGTGCTGAATGGAAGAAGTTATTCAAAGTGCAGAAGACTGAGGAGGAACCCGGACAGGGCGCTGTTTTTGATGGTCCCTTTGGTGCACAAGAACTATAACTCGCACTAAGACATCTCAAAATGAAAAAATCTCCTGATGTGGATTATGTCCATGCAGAATTTTATATAAATTTGGGCAGTGAGGTAAGAAAAACAGTTCTGAATGTCCTAAATAGAGCATGTGAGTCGGGGCAGATTCCAGCGCATTGGAGAAGTGCTATCATAATTCCAGTTCTAAAGGAAAGCAAGGACTCTGGACAGTTGAGTAGCTATAGGCCAATTTCGCTTACGAGTATCCTTGTAAAAGTCATGAAAAGACTTGTGTTTAACCGTTTGAGCTGGTATATCGAATAATATAGTATATTAGCTACAGAACAGGCTGGCTTCCGAAGAAATAGGTGAACGAGTGACCAGGTGACAAAATTTAGCCAATTCGTTAAAGATGCACTGGATAACAGAAACATTTTAACAGCTATTTATGTTGACTTTAAGGGGGCATATGATTCTGTCTGGAGGGAAGGGCTATACCAGAAGCTCTTGAGTATTGGAATTTCTTCCAGGTTATTTCACTGGATTAGATCTTTCACAAGCCAGAGAACATGCAGGTTAAAATTCGGTGATTCTTTCTCCAAATGCTTTACTCTACAAACTGGGCTCCCTCAGGGAGCCGTTAGTATCTGCATCTTGTTTAATATACATGTCAATGATCTAGTTTCATCACTTAAATCAATACCTAATATTAAATGTTTATTTTTTGCTGATGGTTTGGTAATCTTGACCCAGACAACAAAACATGTTGCTAAAAATGTTATTGAAATTCATATAAATAAAGTCCTGCACGTGCTCTCGAAATGGTGTGAAAAAATAATATGGGTAGAAAAGACAGCTTCACAGTCTTTTTCCCTAACCCTTGAGGCTTTCCGCCCAGAGTTAAAGTACCAAGGCTCTTCGATTGCCAACACAAGCAGTTTTACCTACCTGGGAGTGACTTTTTATAATAAATTAAGTTGGAAACTCCATGTTGAAAAGCTTACCGAGTATATTTCAAATAGAATGAGTATTCATAAGCGTTAAGCAGGACGCACTTGGGGATGAACTCGGTCCACTCTTAACACTACTTTTAAAACTTTTATCCAGTCTTTACTGTTGTATTGCTGTGAAGCTCTGATCACTGCCCAAAAATTGTGGTCAATAAACTGGAAGTGTTGCAAAATTAGGTTTAACGCTTGATCACGGGAGCTGTGAAGTCCACTCCTATATATGCGATGTTATTGTTGACAGGGAATATTCACTTCCAATATATTATGAAAATGAAGGCCTTATGTCTCTATGAAAAGCTACTGAGGATAGAGGACCCCTACTAGAGTTACTAAGTGACCAAGATAAGGAATTTAAAAACCAGTATGGATTTATTCAAAAAGTCCTGAATATTAAGAAATATCTTGTAATTCCAGGTGAAATACAACCACTTATGATTCCATAAATCCCTTGGAAGTTATCTATGTCGATATGAGGTTGGATCTAGTTGTAACTATTCCACAGAAAGAGAGGTACTGCACCAAGTGTGTTGAAATGTCTTGTATCAGACACAATTGCGGCCACATATCCACCATATCAGTGGCTGCACATTTTTATTGATGGTTCCCAGTTTGAATGTCATCTTAATGTAGGAGCTGGTGGTTCCCAGTTTGACTGTCATCTTAATGTAGGAGCTGGTGTGTTCTCAGATCTTTTTTCATTCTATGCCCCTGCGGGCTATATTGGTACCTCCTTTGATGGTGAAGTTGTGGCGATACGTATAGCGTTAAAGCAACTACTGGCTTCCCAATACAAATTTGAAAGGGCAGTAATTCTTTCTGATTCTCAAGCAGCCATCTAATTAATTAGCGCTGTTGATCATCCATTAACACCTCAAATATGCCAATGTCAAGAATTCTTCAGAACTCTCACTTTAAAGGGGAAACAAATTATTCTCCAGTGGGTGTCCGGCCATTGTGGCCTTTGGGGCAATGAACAAGCGGACTTCCTTGCAAAAAGAGGTGCCAACTTGTTACAACATCCTAATACAGCCATTTCTTACTGGAAGATTAAACTTTTTTTTTTTTTTTTTTGAATTTATTTACATCTAATTACTTACGAGATCTTGAGAATCGTACAGCTCTAAAGAAATGGAAGAATTTAAGTCCTTCTTTTATTCCTGATAAACCAAGACGTAAGGTAGTTGCGACTTTCCGCTTATCTACAGGACATAACTACCATGCCGCTCATTTGAAGCGCACAGGTATATTAAACGATACTACTTGCCCACTTTGTGATTCAGGAGAAGTAAAGGACAGCTCCGTTGTGAGACACTTCGATGTTCTAGAGAAGAGTCGAGATATTGGGAGTTAAGATCGCTCCTTAGGCAATGACTTTGGTCTTTTGTTCTATGTTATATTGTTTATTATTTGTTTTGTAACTTTATACAGATCCGGGGACTTTGCTGGCCAAAATAATGTTGGACAAGCAAGAAAGCAAGCAGTAGAAACTATCTCTGTGCGCGGACAGTCATTATCATGCTGAAATATATGATTAAGATTGCGTGATATGAAGGGAAACTCAACGGGACGTAGAATGTCGTCGACGTACCGCTCTACTTTAGAGATGCCACGGATGACAAACAAAGGGAACCTGATATGAAATGAAATGGCAGCCCAGATCAACATTACTGGTTTTGTAGTTAGGTTGGATTCCCTCCTTTTTTTCGAGGCATCTCCAGACGCGTCTTCTCTGGTCGTCGGGGCTCAAATCGGAGTGGGATTCATCACTGAAGACAATTCGACTCCATTTAGTGACATTCCAGTTCAAACGATCCCGATATCACTGCAAACGTGCTTGTCGGTATACAAAGTTTAATAGTAGTCCGCACAAGGGGCTCCGTGAGCTTAACCCCATTTCTCTGAGCCGCCTATTAGTGGTTTTTGAAATCACTGAAGTGCCAGTTGCATGTAGGATCGATGATAATCGTGAATTTAGATTTGAGTACCGCTCTGACGATTGATTGGAATAATAGGAACTGATAATTTATTCCAAGTATAAATTTTAGTACTTCGAAAAAAAAATATTATTCATATTATAATAAAAAAATATTTCCTAAAGAAAATTTAATCTTATACCAGAGTTTTAAATTTGATTGAAACTTTTTCTTTTTATCAATTTATAAATAGTGAGATTCTGTAATAGACTATTTCCTGTTACACAAAATTCAAGGTGTCTTTATCCAAATAGTGACGATTTTGTTTTTTATTCTTACTTAATTTTAACTTATTTTATTTTTTGTTACAAATAAATAAGACTTTAGTCTTCACATAAGAATTAATAATGGTAGGGACGTTTCCTAATATTCTCATTTATTATTTCAATTTTCCCATCTAAGTGAATTATTATTTATTTATTTATTTATTTATTTATTTTTAGGTAATTGTTATATCTTAAACAAAAAAATATATATATATTAAAATTAAAAGATAATTTTTTAAAGAATATTTCGAGTACACCAATAAAATATATCTGTACTGATAAGTATAAAGGATTTAAGTCCAAAAATGTCGATTTTGAGTTAAGTACATAGTCAGACTCAGAAAAAAATTCTCTATCGATTGGTATAAAAGATTTAAATCCATGTAATTTAGTCTTTGAGAAAATCCATTGGTAAAAAAAGATTCAAGTCAGAAATTTAGCATTAATCTTTGGTATAAAATATTTAATTCAATTTTTTCCCTTTATTAAATGAAAATTGGCAATCACTGAATGGTATAAAGCGCATAAACCAACATAATCCCTTTTCCCTAATCGATTCTTCTGATTAGTTTTTAATTAGTTTAACTTTATTTTTCGTCTCCTGAAAAATCAAGAATATGGACTTAAATCCTTTATACTTATCAGTACAGATATATTCGTTTATTGTTAATAGAAATAGTAGAATGCTTTTAGTGAAAAAATAGTAGAAAATAATAGAAATTTGCTCATAAGTATGCTTTGTAAATTAAAATTTTATAATTTTACTTGGAATATTTTATCGTTAATTCCAGTATTACATTATAATGCACACACATAATGAAATAAAACACATACTAGTGCACAAAACCTTCAAAACTCAAAACAAATACATGAACGATGGAAATACCTGCATATTTGTAACACTATAGAATATCATTCGCACTAAAAGAAAATTAACTTATACTCATTACTATTTTACATAAAATACATACCGTAGTGTTTTTAATTTGATCTGAAGAAAAAGAAAACTGTATATTTTTACTGATAAACCATTTCCATAAAGAAAAAATGAAAATATTCTTCTTTTCATAACAGTTAAATATCTTTATCCCCCTCCCCCCCACTCTTCATATTTACATATGTAGTATTTTAAAGGTGTTATTTCCGGTTAAAATACTTAAAAACTATTATTAAGGAAAATAAAGATAAATTGAAAACATTTTTCAGTAGAAATACAAAGGTGTCACTCCATAAAATCAGAATTTAGTGGTCTATTTAGTGGCAAAGAAAGAAACAAAAGTTAACATCTTTCAGAGATATTTTTTCTTAATCTATACACGTTTTCTTCACAAAAATAATTCACAATATTTCAATATAAAAGAAGCAAAGGTACAAAAAATATAGGTCTAAACAAAAACTGTGTAAGGGTTTGTGTTAATTTTTTATGCAAACTGCAGCAAATGCAGAGAAGTTTAATTAATTTAAACATATAAGTTATGTAAACGCATGTGTTTGATACATTGCAGTGAAATGTACTGAAATTTTGGCAGTGATAGAATAAAAAATGTAAGAAATATACTTTAAATATAAAAATACGCAACGCTTACTTGAGGTGGAAATAATCAAGCACAATAATTCATACAGGAAATAAAGGGTTAGACATGGGTGCTGTTCGAAAGCAACAAAACAATAAATTAAACTGAATGTTACAGAACTTGTGTGACAGAACCTTGAAGACGAAAAACATTACATTCAAATAGGGACTTCGATATTTAAAAGACTTTTAAAAGAATTTTGTAAACATAGAAATACATTTTTATCAAAATTTTTATTTAAATCGAACATAGAAAAAACCCGATTATAATAATATATTATAAACAAACTCAAATTAAGAGCTAAATTGTAAACACGTGTCATTATTGTAATAAAATTAAAAACACCTTTGAAAATACATTTATTAAAAAGATAAAAGACTTCCAAAGCTTTTCGCCTTAGATAAAACAAGGCATCATCAGGAATTTGTCCCTGATGATATCCCTGATGATTGTCCCCATCATCAAATTCCTGATGATGCCTTGTTTTATCTAAGGCGAAAAGCTTTGGAAGTCTTTTATAATTTTAATAAATGTATTTTTAAACGTGCTTTTAAAGTGTTTTTAATTTTATTACAATAATATATTAGACGACAACGTTGCCCCCTTGTTCGTGGTTTTAGCTATATTAGTTAATAACGTGGTGAGAATTACCGCCTGTCGCTGATCTCACTTTAGTATTATGTATAACTGTTTTTGTTACATAATAACCCATTTTAATACATGCATTGGATTTTAATCGATAAACATTATAATCATAGATTAAACATTCATTTTAATAGAAAGTTTTCCATTTGCATTTCCTCTCTTCTTATAATTTTCTAGAACGGAATTCAAAATTAAGTTCCCGTTTTCCCTGTAGAATATTTCAAACCACGTCGTTTTTAATTTTCGATTTCAGATAAACATCCTTTTACACATGCGTGGAAAGAAAGCGCATTCCTGGAAATATTTAAATATACCTATGGGGAAATCTTAAATTAAAGAATATTTTCAAATGATTTCATGTTGAAGGAAAATGTTTTTAAAACATTTAATTTAGTTTTCAGAGTTTTCAAAGCGTTTAAATAGTAGGCTTTTAAAGAGAAATTCCAAATTCAAATTATCTTTAAAGTGCAGTATTTAGATATGTTGAATAATTCAAACTTTTATAAAGATATAAAAAGTAAATATGCTTCTCACGTGTACGAGTAGAAATGTTTGTTTAGCATGGATACTTTGACTTTTCAAGAAATAGAACTGGAATATATTCTAATTACTTTATAAACTTTTCTTCATTATTTAATATAGATGCAAATATAACTATTGATAATGATAATTCTGATAGAAAGTATTTCTGCTATTTTAAAATATTCTCAGGAAATTATTTTTTTTAATTAAGTCGGAACTTTCCATTTTTTAACGCTGTTTAATTATTTAATTTATAAAGTTAATATACGACAGAGAAAAAATAAAAGTTAAAAAAATAACCAGTATTCAGACAACAAACAATTTTATATTTAGTTTAAAATAAATAAATAATTACATCTAGTACTACAACTTATTTCACTATAAAGAATTGTCTGAAAAGTATAATTTCACAAAGTTTTAATAAGTTCTACAAGAAATAATAACTGCATTATTATAAAAAAAAAACAGAATTAAGCGAACATCAATATATTTTCACTTTTTTTAAGTTTTACATTATTGATAAATAAACTAGTTAATGTAGAGATAAGGATCCTTAATGTTACAAGCGGATCTTTACTTTATAATGGTTTTATTTTAAATCAATTAATAACACTATAGAGTATGTTGATTCAATGTCAAAAATATTACTGGTGCAGGAGTTATACATGATTGATGTTGTATATGCTGAACTTGAGTGAGATGCAATCCATGGTAGTCTTTTCAAGCTGCTTTAGCAATTATTTATATCATTTTCGGAAAAAAGTCACAGGAAACTCTTAACTAGCAGGTCGACAAGCGCAACCTGAATTCGAACCTGTCATTTTCCGTTTACTAGTTACAAGACCAAAACCTATGGTTTACTGGTAGTGCTGTGGCATATAAAGTTATACATAATGTTATCTCTCTCTTTTTTTTTTTTTCTTTTTTGAGGGTTTGAAATTAATTCTATTAAAATTAATTTTATCGAAAATACCAAACCCAGGAAAACTGAATAAAGCTCTTATAAAAAAATTCGTAGACAAAATATTGTTAAGGATTTTTTCACGTTTCCTTTTAACTATAATTTGTCGTTTTCAGTTGCCCTAGAAACAGATATAACGATCTTTCCGTTTGACCTTTGTGTCTCTATTGTCAACATAACTTAAAAACAAGTAAATGGAAGAAATTAAAATTCGGTATTATGTAAGAATGACAATGGAAAATTTTACCTGAAAGCGGTATGTTTTAAAGAGTGATATGGTTAAGATTTCTCTGAATAATTTGAATTTAAATTTAAATTCTAATAATAACCTCACTTGTTTTGTAATTGCCGATCACTGTTTAATGGGTTGCTCCTCACACAGAAATGTAAGCTAAATAAAATTATTTTGAACTGACTAACTTGTATTAACTAACTGGATAGGAACAAGGAGTTTGATTGCCAAACTGTTTATTTAGCATCGTAGACTATAGGCTACTTTGGCCCATGTTTTTGCAATTTTGATGAAATTTAGGCCAGAAAAGTAGGAAATAGTTTATTATTCGTCACACATGTGTATTTTTAGTAAATCTGTAATCCATTTATTTAAAGTTTAATGACTATTAAAACAAGGTGAGCATTTTAAAATGTTGGATCGCAATAATTCTTGCTCGGGACAACTTCGACCTAGAAAAATTTCCTCAGTGAAATTACATTATACTTCCTACTTTGGTGCAATGTACAGTCTCGTATAGAGTTACTTTAGTAAAATAATTGAAATAAAACCGGAACGACTGAAAAAGTAGCTATAAAATTTCGTAATAAACAAATATGTACAAACAGGACCTTTAAATAATTTATGTTTTGTACAAAAAATACCACTTGTTAAAAAAGTTACATGAAATTAAATATCATAATACTTTAGCATTTCTATTACATAAAAAATACTCTAACAGTAAAAAAAAAATATGAGAGATTCAAACTTGTTTGACGTCGTCATGTTCTTTCATCATTGTGCCTTATCCGTCCATGTCAATTACTTTAGTTTTATTCATACAATCAACTGTTAGACCTGTTTCTCTTTCAGTTGCCCTTTTCACTGTTACATAAGGTAGTTGTAATGTCCATAATTAACTCCCTACCTTATTATCACGAGTTAACTCGGGTACAACATTTTTTTTTTTTTCCAAATTATTATCCCGAGTTATCTCGTTTTTTTTTTTTTTTTTTTTTTTCTTGTTCTTGTGAAGAATCACGAATAAATTTATCGTAGTCGTTTATAAAATCAATGATAACGGTACTTATCTTTTTTTTTTTTCGTTTTATAGGTTGCTGGAGAAGGAAAATATATTGAATAAGGTTTCATTGTTTGTTGAAGCAACGTTATAGTTGCATTGAGCTAAGTAAAAAGTTATTTTTGAAACAGTTTCTGAAAATAAATAGTAAAGATAGGAGTTAATAATAACAAAATTTCCTTTTTAAAAATTGTTTTCCTTTGGCTAGTTAAAAGCTTTTAACAGTGGCTGAGTTTTCATCAAAAACTGGCATTAGCAATGGTATAAGTCATAAAATCTTTCAAAGACTAAATACAATTAAATTCCTATCTATATTTTAAAATCGAAAATTCTGCTATCGAATTGACTACGAAAGAGAGAGACAAAAAGAAAAAAAAAAAGAAGAAAGAAAGAAAGAAAGAAAAGAAAAGAAATCCTAACACAGAACAACTAGTTTCGGTCTACAGTCTTTATTTCTTTAATTTGGAAGTAAATATATTGCGGATAAATTAATTTTTTAGAGAACACATTTTATTTATTTTATTTATTTTTTTTTCAAAAGAAAAATATGCGTGCTTCACTAATTGGATAAAAAATATGCGTAGAAAACAAATTATTTTGCTTATTATGAACACTGTCATCTTAATAGGAAAAAAAAAATCCTTTTTTTTTTTTTTTTTTTTTTTTTTTTTTTTTAAGATTCTAATTCAAATATTATCACAAACAGTTAAAAAAAAAAAAAAAGAATATAATTAATTTAAAAATATAAAATATTCAAATAATATTTAAATGTACATGATGAATAAAAGAAAAATAATCATTATGCATTCAGTACAAAACGCACTCTTAACATCATTTGCATAGGAAGTCCTATTATGTTGCATATAAGCAAAACTTACATATACTATTTATCGTTGGAAATTACTTATCTCCATTTTGCATATCAGAGCTGATTTGACTTGTTTGCTTTTAATATTCACTTCAGTGCTAAAAAATTTATATTTTTAAAAGGATTTTTCTTTTACATTATTTTCCCTCACTTTTATCGATATTTAAAATATTTATTAGCATAATTAAATCGTATATTCCAGAATTTATTTCGATATTAAAGGCAATTTATTTTCCCTTGAAAAAAAAAAAAGTAATTTTACAATTTTTATATGTAATGCAGTAAAGGTGTTTTAGAATACTTCCAGATTTTTATCGTACAATATAGTGGCAAATGCGTTAAAAGGTTTGATAATGAAAAAAAAAAAAAAAATGTTTCTAATGATAAAAAAGTATTTATTTGAGAGGGGTGTAGACGTGATTACATTATCCAGCATTAGAATACATATTTACTTTCTGCGTTACTTTTGAACTACATTGATTCGACTCGTGATTTTAAAATTTTTGAAGTGTAATTCAAATGCAAATCATAAAATATTTTTAATATACTACAGTCTATTATATAAAAATTCACTCCCTCGTTATGTAAATGTATGTATAAAGATATAAATATCATTTTTATTTTTATTAATTAATCAAAAAGTTAATATGTATTACAACAATCTTATAGATGATACATTTTTAGTTTGATAAATGATAAACCACGTGAAAACGGGTAATTAACACTTCGTATTGTTAGCTTATACAAATAACAATTATGAACATTTCACATATTTTCTTACAAACAAAATGCTAACAAAAAAAAAAAAAAAAAAAAAAGTGAAAGAAAGAGCTGATTATAATTCTGTGCATTCATAAAAATAATACACGTATAGAAAAATAATAAATCTAAATAAATCGAATGTTGCATGTATACTTGTAATAAAATTTATGTGTGGATGGCAAATTTGCCAAATTCAACAAAATAGCGCGTATTTGGCGTAAAAGTAAGTATCAAACTCCGATTAGTAGTGAGTTGAACACGAAAAATTCATAATATTCTCATTTTTATAAATTTCAGTTTTTTGTTCACAATTTGAATTTGAATGATTTTGTTATCAGGGCGTTTTACAAAACATAGCTTTCATTTTTTTTTTTTTTTTTTTTTTTTTTTTTCGTTCAAATTTTAAATTATTTCATGTGAAACTACTTACCAGCGCAACTCATATTTTATGTTAACGCTACCACAGAAACAAATTATAAAAGCCTATTTAGGCTAAAATATTTAAAGATTGTAATAAAATGAATAAGAATTCTTCAAAACAATAAATATGTAAATCGGTAGAAAACAAAATTTAAATAATTCAACTGAAATTCAAAAAGCAAGTATTAAACAATATAAAATTTCGATCTAGTGTTTTGCTATATTTTAAATCTTATATCGTATACGAATAGTATTGTGGAGTCCAAGTTTTTCTGAACCTGTTACTATTTTTTATTTTTCTTTAAAAATTTTAAGTATTTATCATTAGGTTTTCTAATGTCAGCGTTTTTTTTTTTTTTTTTTTTTTTTTTTTTATCAAAGTAATTTACTACAGTTAAAAAACAAGTTTACAGGATATCCATTATCATCAGTTAAGCAAATAAACAAGCAAATAAATAAATAAAATTACATAAAAATAAATATAAAAGTAAAAATGAATAAGAATAAGAATGTGAAAAAAATTTAAGACTCAGAGTATAATTGTTATAATTTTATTATGAAATAAGTTCAAATTTTCTAAAACTAAAACTAAGAATTTTCTTTCAAATGTTAATTATTCTAATTCTAAAAAATATTCAGTGGCAATAATTAAATCTATCTAAAAATGTGCAAATATCAGTGTGCTTTGGAACTAAATATTTGCTTTGTTTTAATTTATTTAATAAGTTTTATTTTATTTTATTTATTTAATTTTATTTACTTTAATTTTATTTATTTATTTATTTTTTTTCACGAAAAACAGAAAAATCATATTAATTGTTTTCATAATTTTCTGAAACTATATTTAAATACAGTTAAGTTAAAAATTTCTTTTCCATAAAAAGATGAAAGTTTTGATAAACAGTTTTTACAAGCAGAACTATTAAGTATATTTGCATTTCATAAATTTCTCGAAGCCAAATGATAATAATAATAATAATAAGTAAATAAGTAAATAAAAATAAATGAAATAAAATAAAATAAATACTAATACTAATACTTAAAAATCGTAATTAAAGATTTATTTTTAACTATGCTACCGTTCTCGGCCATTACGAAAACGGCCAAATTGCAATGCATTTTTATAAAATTTTATATGATGAGGACTACTTTTTTTTTTTTAAAGAAATCATTGTTCGGCTGGGGTGTTTCAGTAACATAAAAGTCAGATGTTTGACATCATTATTTTATATTGTAATTTCTTATAATAATTTTTCTGTGATTTAATAAAGGAAAGAAAAATATTACTCTTAAATTCTAGTGATTAATAATTTTCATATGTACATGTATTAAGCATATTTAAGTTTTATAAAATTGTAAAGATACAAAAAATATAGTTATTTAAAAAACCATAATTATATATTTATCTATTTATACGTATCTGTCAATTTATGCAGTTAAACACAGCCTCACATAGAACTTTACGCTACTAACTTACCTTCCTAATTTTAACTCTAATAAAAGTAAAACGTACACATGACATCCAACGTGTTAATATGCTTTGAAAAATAATAAATTAGTGTTATGCTAAAGTACTTACGAGCAAAGACAAAACACAAGTTTCGAGATTACAACTTTACAAGAAGGATTTAAAGAAGGATTTATTTATCTCGTTCCCTTTAAATATTCAGGTACAATTGCTGGCCCTCAAGCGAGTTTATTTTGTAATTCTAACGTTAGAAATGTAATTTACATAAACGGACATAACACATATTAAGAGGTCAATACTTCATATAGAAAATAATTAAAAGTATATGTATATTCTTCGTCATTATGCTTTAAATTCGAACATTATGCTCGGCCCTTTTAACTCTATCCATTAAGTGCATTCTTATACGCACACACACACACACATATATATACACGATTTATTAAAATAACATTTGTTTTTCTCGAGTGAAACATTAGATGTTCTACAGACGGTCATAGTTTTCCTTCCGACCGATTAGTAAATAATGATTATATATATATTTTTAATTATTCATTATTTTTATTATTAGTATTATTATTTTGTAGGGGAAGGGGGTAGAAAAAAGGGTTAAAGGGAAAGTTTTAAAATACTCACTAATGAAATCGAAAAACGAAAAAAAAATGTATACCGTATCAAAATATTGACTATTTTTCTTTACAAGGTTTAAATGACACATGAAATAACTGTGCTGTCAGAAATTATTTTTATTTAGGAAAATATGGTTAAGAACATGAATTTCATCAATAACTATTATATATATATTATTAAAAAAAAAAAAAAAAAAACTTTTTAAAATGATTTTTGCTATTTATGACCTTGAATAACCGGTGCGTGGTACTGAAAATCGTGTTCGTTAAGTGGATACACATGATAAGACGGGAACACGTGGCAATAGAATTTATAAACGTTTAATGTTCTTATAAATAAATAGTACTATATGTTATTTTTGATTATTAAAAATACGTAGATTATTTAGTTGAAATATATTTAAATAGATTATACTTTATTTTCAAATTCTAAAACTGTATATACTATTTCTTTAAAAATTTTTACACTGTAAATATTTTCATTCGCGAAAAAATATTTAAACATCGAAAAATCTTATAATGTGTCTGTTACAATAATATATTTTATTTTTTCAGAAAAAGAATTCATCAATTGCAATGTATATTTCATTTAGTTAAATAGCAAAAGATAAATCCTACATCCAACAAGAAATTGTTCTGGAAGAAGTCCAATTTTCTTTTCATAAAATGAAAGAAATCAAATTTAGTTGATTGTAAGAATAACTACATGCAGTTTCCAAATACGATCAAAATTTTAATTCGATAAATAGATGGATCGGAGAAAATTGATTAAAATTAATGTGTTTTATATTGGTTCGGGTTTAATTCAATTATAAAGCAATAAAATCCAGAATGCAGCTAATTGAAATAATTTAACATTTATCCTTTACTTTTCTACCTTTAAAAACAAATCCTATATGGTGGAAAAGCGTAAAGTTAATAATTGTGTTAGCGAAACAAATTATGATGCTGTTGAAACTCTGATCTTGGACCTAATAGTCTTTATGTCTATTTTTTTAAGTTATCTTTGTTATAATTAATCCCATAAAACCAAATAAAATATGAAAAAACTGATAATTTCAGAAGCTTTAAAAGTTGCCTACATTTTCCTTTTCAGACAAACTATTACTGCAAAAAATTCGAATACATGTAGTTGCTTTTGGGGATTAAACGTTATAAATTTGTTAAGCAAACTAAATTTTGTATGCATTTTTCTAATATAATTTCATATGAATTTTAGTTACGCAAATGGGAATTATACTGGTGTAAACATTTTGTAAATGGAATAAGTGTAACATTTTGTGTAGGTCAAGAGTAACCAGGGTGGTTACATTTGTCCCAAGCACCTCAACTGCAAAACTTTCGCTGAAAAAAAATCTTTAGTTGAAACAACAAAATTTTTGTTGAAACTTTATTAATATAAAAAATTTGGTTGATTTAATATAAATATATATATAGATATTTAAACATGTTTTATTTTTTCAACTAAATGTTTTGTTGAAATAACAAACATGTTTGATAAATCAATCAAATTATTTTGTTGATGTAGTCTTAAAAAAAAAAAAAAAATCCTGGCATAGTTCTTTATTTTACTCTTTTATCTTTGTCTTTTTATTTTCAATCAAACTTAATATTCTACTATTATTTATTTATTTATTTACTGTGGTTAGTTTATAACAGTAGCTTGTACACCGAAGAAAAATTTAATAATTTCCTTAAATTTAAATAATCATATATATATATATATATATATATATATATATTTAATTGCCACAATTCCACCTGAACTCAAATTACGAGTATTACAAAATTCCCCCAATAAACTTTTCTGCCAATTTAATATTGCCTATGTCTTATTTTCTTATGTTTAACCCAGCATAATACTTTACTTTTAAAATAAAATAACAGTGAACATATATATATATATATATATATATATATATATATATTAATTATTACATTAGAATGAATAGAGATTTATGTACCAAAATAACTATATTGGTACTTCATTCTGTTATAAATTTTATTTTTTAGATAAAGATTGTAGTTATACATTTTTTTTTTTTTTTTTTTTTATTTCGTGTAATTACAAAGAATCACGGGAAATTTCGTAACTTTGGAACGAGTTGAGTTATTAATAAATAAATAAATAAATAAATAAATAAATAGCCCAAAATTCCTGAAAAAATTTACTATTTCAAGAATTACATCATATGTATCTTAATATGCAGTATATGGTATAGAAAGATGAGATTACAATTGCTTTAAACGATGGGGTTTATGGCAATGTTCATGCCTCAGTTCATGGTGCAAATGAAACCACGAAACGCACTTAGAAAATGAAATGTAGTAATGTTAAATTATAAGTAAAATATACTTTTTAAAAAGTCAATTAAGGTTAAAATATGTATGAATTGTAAGTACAATAGCAACTGATGAAAATAAAGTGAAAGTTAAACGAGGTCAAAATTTATATCCACTGAATTACATTTATCTCCTTATTTTACTTTATTTGTTTAAAATTTCTTCTATGCATATCGTTTATATTTACGAGCTTCCTATCTATGCTTACGAAATGTATTTTTGTGTTTTAATCTAGTTAATTTGAATTGTGTTTTAATCTAATTAATTAAGTAAAAATATATAAAGGTATACATTGAGCAATAGGTTTGTGCATAGGGGCTCTCAAAAGATTTTTGATGCATTGTAGTCCATGAGAGATATTTTAAAGTCATATTTTATTATCTTTATAATATACACTTTAATGTAATATTATCTACTAATAAATTCAATGAAATCATTTTTCCAGTAAAACAATGTTTGATAAACGTAGCTGGATTACATGGCCTCACAAAGACATCATGTTATATAATAGGTATTAAAGATAAATTGGTCAATGTAAATTTTAAGGATTGTGAGCATTTTTGAGTACTCTCTCATTAAATTTTTACATAATATTTTATTTAGATCGTTGTCCAAAAAGTCAGTGACAAATAAGAATATATTAACAAAACTTCCTTCTTTGCATCTGAGCCAGTCGTCGCTGGAAACTTTACGTTTATGAGATGAGGAATTACACAAAACACTTTATATAAGTATTACTTAAGTCAGATTCAATACAGCTGATTTGTCCAGTTATTTTGTTAAATTAGCATTGAAGTGATAACGTGCAACTACTATATAATTTAAGAAAATTATTAATCATTAAGATATATCAATTATTTAAAAATAAGAACAATACATGAATTAATACTTTACAAAGAATTTGCGCGAAAAAATTTATGCATTTACGAAATAATTGTTTATTTATTTATTTTTAAAATACAAATTACTTCATGCTTTAACTTTCTTTCAAACGTCACTATTTATTACAATTCAAGTTCTTTCTAAAACAAAACTTCCATTTAAAACAGTTTTGAATATATTCCCATTGCAACACTTTTCCCATTTTTTACAATGCTTTCAAACTTTATTAAAGTTATTATTCCCTTTCTCTATGTAAATTTTTGTATCCGTACGGTTTTTAATTTTCAATTTCAGACAGGCGGTGCGTTATAAATGTGTGTTAGAGAGAGAAAACTCTCTTGGAATGTATCCAAAAACATTGTTCTAGAAACACGAAGAATAGATTGTTTAATTGTTTGAGATAATTGGAAAATATTTTCTTAATCGAAGAAACTTTTTTTTTTTTATTTTTTTTTTTTATGTAAATGTATTTTAGAAAAGCGTAAACATGTTTAAGCTATTAAGTATCAAAAGTAACTTTAAATTAGAGAGCGTTTTAAAATTTGTCGGTTGCCTTTGTTCATTACTTGAAAACGTCGTAAATAAGAGAAATATTTTTGAAAAGTATTAAATATTTTACATTTAAGTGAATAAATGTAATAAAACAAATTTTGTAATTTTGCAAAAAAGAAATATTGATAAATTTCAAAATCAAAATGATTTATTTTCGCAACTATGTATTACTTTTCCTTTTTTCCTTCGCTACAAAAATTATTGATATGAAGTAATTTAATTATTATTTTGTTTCTGTTTCTCCGTAAAAGATTTTCTGCATTAAGTACAAATAATGAGCAAAAGCTTTGTAAAAACATTTTAATCTTACAATACTATCAATTCCTTTAATATAATTGAACTCATTTTTGAACAAATTTATGTTTTATATGAGTTTTATTTATTATTATTATTATTATGCAAAGAATTTTGCAAGAAAACTTCTAAGATGTTCCTTTAAACTCAGATAATAATTTAATTTGTTAATATTTTCTGTTAATTTTGAAAAATTTTATTGTGTCAGTATTCTCTTACGTTATTTAACTTTATTATTATTTTATCGATTCATTAAATAATAGAGTAAATAAAGTAAATCTAAATAAATGTGTGATTTAATGCTTTATATGAATATATATTTATCACACACAAGTCAATACTAGTATTTAAACAAAACCTTCAACCATTTGTAATGAATCCGCATAACATACTAGCTTATTTATAATTCGGCAATAGCGAGACGTTTACAACCTTAATCTTATGACGTTAAGAATGTGTTATAGTCTAATAAACACTTTATATATATATATTATGTATAAGACGAATTAACTTATTATTTTTTACAAGCATCGTACAAGTTTTCAATTTCGCAATTCTTCAAATGGTATACTTATGAAATTTTTGATTGATTTTAGAAAATTCTATTTAACTCTTTGAAGAGCAAGATAATTACGATCATCTAAATTACCAGCCGCTAGAATTTGCCAATAAAGTTAAAGTAAAATAAATAAATGACTTTTTTCTGTTAAGTTATAATAGAAATTTTGTTTAAAAAAAAAATTCTAGATGAATTTTTGCAGTTTAGACCAAAGCACGTACAATGTTAGCAGTTCAGCGTTTGTGGAAAATGTAACCACCTGATTGTCTGGCATTTGGGATGACACGCGTCTAATAATAATATTTACTTCATACAGGGAATTTTTTTTTTTTAATTTTTAATATATTAGTAGTAGTGAGAAAGCTACTATACATTACATTTTGAATTTTAAAGTGTCTCTGATCTATCTGGGTTGTAAATGTCGATTCTGTCTGTTTACTGTCTTTTTGTCAACTCGTAATCTGTTGCTGCTGGGTGCTTCTCTGCCACCCGGCCGCTACAGGCAATTGACGCTACTGTAGGCGAACATTTTTTAGCAGTATTTGTGCTGCTAAACTTGCACTTGCTTTGGTTGGAACTTAGTAAATGTGTCCTCGCGGAGAGGATACTGCGCTTTAAAGGGTAAATACTATCATGTATGCCTAAAATCAATATTTATGGAATTAATGATGAGGTTACGTTTCTTCGAAGATGCTTTAAATAAAATAATAATAATAATAATAATAATAATATATAGCAATAATTTATTTTAACTGAGGAGATGTCGGAAGAATTGAGTTTAAAGAATCTGATTTCCATATTTTTACATCAAGTACAACAATTATACGGAAAAAGGTAGATAAATATGGTAAAGAGACCTGAAGAATAATACGCAAAAATTATGTATTAAAATACAACTCAAAAATATAATTAAGATCATATATACACAAAGAAACTTGCATTAAATATATATTTTGAGCTTAACAATCAACAACTTAAAAAAAAAAAAAAAAAAAAAAAAAAAAAAACTGTATTTTAATATTTATATTTTTTTAACTAACATGTTTTTCGACAACTGAAAATCAGAATATTCATAGCAATTAATCAACATATTAACTATTGGGTTGTTCGATAAATAATGTCGTTTTTCAAAACCTTCGCTTCTAAAAACCAATTCTTCTTTGAACGTGGAATTTTTCAAATTACCGAAAGATGGCAAAAGGCCATCCAACAAAATGACCAATATATCATTGATTAATAGTGATTGTTAATATAAATAAATTCACTTTAAAAAACATGAAAAAAAAAAAGACATTATTTATCGAACAACCCAATAGAACAAACACAGTATCTATAACATTATATACAAACAAATTAAATTCGAAATAGTAATTATAACAGTAATACATATTTTTTTATCCAATAAAAATATAAATAAACAAGAAAGAAAATCTATGCTGTTCGCTTACATTATTAACGTTTTTGAACTGTTCGCGCTCGTTGCATCGTTCAACATTCAATGTAGTTTGCTTTCGCAATCACAGAAGGGAAAAACAGAAGTAAAATTTAGATAGCTATACTAATATAATTGATAATTGCTCGTAAATATTGTTGGAAAGTATAAAAAACGTGTAATATAAATGAAAATATAATTCCAGAAATTTCCAGTTGTAGCACTTAATGTAACATAATAGCTATACTTGGCTCTGTAAATCATAATAAGAGTCATTACAATATTTTATAGAAAACATTCTATTTGAATATAAATGTCAAATGTGAATTTCATAATGATTTGTACAAAATGAAAATATTAAAATGTGATTTATAGGAACAACTAGCATAAAAGGCAATCGGTTTGGAATATTTTTTGGTGCCTGTATATATATAAAAAAAAAAAAAAAAAAAAAAAAGTGGTAACGTTTTACCATTTGTAATCGGGAACATCCTGTAGTGAACTTGAATATTGTATATCAGTTTAAAAAAAATTCTTGAATATAGAGTGCGGACGGACAGACAGACATATAGGCGAATTCATATCATAATCCCTCTCAAACATCGGTGGAAAGTGTTAATTATGATTAATGTAAAAGAAAATGTAATTTCTGGAGATTTCAACTATAGCCATTAATGTAACCGAATATTTTTAGTGTGGCTTGTAAAATGCTAATAATACTACATTCTATAGAAAGCAATTTCTTATGCATTTATGTATTGTTAATGGCATTTTCATTATGATTTGCGTGAAATAAATGCAATAAAGTATGATTTATAGAAATACCTCTCACAGGACGTAATGCTTTGAAGTTGTTCCGGGTGACCCTGTAGACAAATCAGTAGAGGTATTTATTGCATTTTCAATGGAAAAAATCAAATTCCATATATATCAAAACATATATTTGTTTAAAGATATTCGAATATTTAAGGGAATTAGAGAGTAGACAGACGGACAGACGACCAGACAGACAGAAAAATCGAAGTCATAAACATTTTTTCTACTTTGTTGGAAAGTGTTAAAAAGGCCTTGCTTTAGGGGATAATACATAATACGAATTTTCTCGATAACATTCAGTGGCATTTCGATGACAAAGTAAAATGATTTCGATAACAAACTAAAAGATTATTGAAATTAAAGTAACTTTTTAAAGCCTAGACTTTAAAAAGTTACTTTAAAAAATCAATTTCAAATGAACGTATGCTTAAAAAGTATTTTAAAAAAATGTTAAAAATACAGGATAACGTCATAAAATAGAGAGAATTCTTTAATGACAATTTTTCCATCCTCTTACTTATTTTCCTAAATCAATCCTAGCTGTATTACATTTGTTCGATTAACGTCTTTAGACTATTCTGAGAACTTTCACACAAAACTCTGTATATCTTGTTAGTAGTAGGCTTATGATTAAACTAAACAAAGTGGCTTCTATAGCAGAAGTTCCAAACTATCTGAAAGGGCTATATACAATCATGGTTTCATTAACAAGCAACTGTGCAATCCACTATCTAGCTAATGAAAATCACAAATTAAGGTAAGAGCGCGTAAATGAATGCAAGTATACTAAGTTCTGAGATTCTTATTGTAACGTTTTATGGTTTCTATCGTTTATTACATCAGCATTCTAGAACTAGTTATTTATAGTTGATGATTAGGATATAAAGAAACATACCCTTATGTGAGTGGCATGTGAATGAATGCCTCAAAATCGTAAAAATTCAATCCGATAAGTCTTTAATTCATTTATTACATTCCAGGCTTTAGGTGATACGCACATCCTAATTTATTTACAGGGCAACTGGAAGTATAACAATTTTAATTATAAGATAGTTTCAGATGGATCTAGGTTTTAAGGCTGATTGAAGAAAAAATAATATTAAAAAAATGTATTCAAGTTGTTTTATTTCAAGAAATTAAACAAAACAGAAAGTCATATTATTATAGTTTATATAAAAAAAAATATAAAATAAATAATAATAAATAAATAAATAAATAAATAAATAATAATCTGGTATGCCCCTCACGCAACTACAGCGTCTAGAATAAACAGTGTGGCAATGATCTATAACCGTGATGTTAGAATGATGCTACAAAAATTAAGCTTACACAGATGTCGCTGTGATCGAAGCTATTGCTCAAATCGAAGACCTGATTGCCTTTTCCCAGTTTCGTCAGTTTAATCACGTGATCTAAGCATATAATTAACCAATAGGGAGTCTCTGTTTTGTTTTCGTGACACTAGCTTCGATTACAATGACATCCGGTGACAGGCTTAATATTTTTAGTACAATTTTATTTGCCGCTTTCCACACTGTTTATTCTAGACGCTGTAACGCAACTTTCTGTTACCCTGAAATTTAATACTATAAATACAGATTGGAGATTAAGAGGTAAGATAACGAGTATTGTGATTTAAACCTATGTTAAAATAATTCATATTAAGCTTCGGAACTGCTTTATTTAACAAATAATTATATGTGAGGGGAGCTGCTACCCCCTTAACACCCCGTTTTATTATTGTACCTACATTTATAAAAGTTCAAATTTGTTATTACATTCAAAAGTTCATTAAATTTATTCAGACAACTTCCGCACGCAACATTTCTCGAAACTTATCAAGCTTGAATAAATTTTCTAGTAGCAAACGAATTAACTTCAAAATACGACATTTGGATCGCATAGAATTATTTGTTTTTAATTTATTCTAAGAGACACAGACAAAGATCATACATTAAAAACTGAACTTCGGTATTCAGGAAGTGTCAAACTGACTAAATATACAAAACCAAGCAATGAATATTTAGCTTAAAAAAATACGATATTTACTATATGGCTATGAGGAATTAATTTCTATTCCAGAGCAGTTTTAATGGACATGTTAAAATATTATAGTAAAGCTCTTCCACAAACAATAAAAAAGAATGTTATGGTTTAAATATTGGCAGCCATGTGTATCTTCTAAAGCTTATGTGCACACAACATGTTGCACACAAATAAAATCCTATATTAATAACACAAGGCACAACCTGGAATACACTTCCATCAAATTAAAAGTATTGTCGCACTATAATCTAGTTCTTTTGTGTAGCCCTGTAAACGAACATTGAATGATTTCCGTACCATATTCTACATGAAAAATGATTTTACGCATAATATATATATATATATATATATATATATATATATATATTCGTTTCGTTTGGTTTAGTGCAGTCTATAGATGCTTAAATTGTACGTACCTTGAACTTTCCACATAGACGTAATGTATTTGAATTCTCATGGATGTTCCAGTACACGAACCAGTTGCTTGGACTGAACGAAAATTTTAGCGTAGCATCCGTATATGATACACATTTAACTTATCAAGTTCGGAAATTCTGCTAATTTGTTCTTCAGATATGCTGCTAACAGCCAGGCTGCTAACACACAGGCAAACACACACACAGACCAACCGCTAAAAACATGATTTTTGGATTCAGGTGACCTCAAAACGTGTAAATATAATAAAACTCAATTTCGAAAATTTTACCAAAAAACAATACTTTCTCCACCATATATATTGATGAGAGAAAGTAAAAATCATACCATTTCTTTAATTGTTAAATTTCGGTGTTTATATGATAAATTTTGTGAATATAAACTTCATATATCACTTTTAGAAACTAGATTTGTGTCAAAATACAGTTTAGGGAAACATAAGAAAATAATACTTCTTAGACAAAAGCGAATTCTGAGAATTCATATTTAAAAAAATAAAAATAAAATACCTCTTAACCTCATAGAGAGATGGACATTGGCAGATTCTTTATTTTTTGTTTATTTATTTTATTTACATTTTTTTTTTTTTTTTCAGTTTTTCAGATTAATATAAGTTCATATATAATATCATCGAAAAGTTCAGAAAGTCATCATTCAGAGAAAATGATACACATGGATAAGCTATCTAGTTAGTCAAAATATACAATATATGTCTTATTAGTAAAATTAACCGAAAACATAGTGTTTATAAAAAAAAAAAAAAAGTTAATAAAAGAGTTAATAAAAGGTTAATGAACAACAAATTTTATAAGTCACATCACAAATATTAAAAAAAGCATAACATTTCTTCGGAGAGAACTAATAGCTTAGACCCTTCAACAGACAAAAAATTAGGCACAAGCGCAGTAAGAAAGCAGATACAAGTATGTTCCACATTTCATGTTACTTTAGTGAAAATGGGCTGTTATTTCGACTCTAACTTTGCGAGTTTTTGAAATTTATTTTGTTTGGTTTCAAAGCTTTTGCTTATTTATTTATTTTTAATTTAATACTGTCTTTGTTAGATAAAATATTTCCTCCAAAAATCGCCTTTTACGCAAAAAACAAATGTCTTTTTACTAAGAATCATTTTGTGGAAATTGGAATAGGTAAATAAAAAAAACGCATCCATAAAATTTACTCAAATTTATGTGGAAACATCTTCAAAACATACTTTTACCAGAGAAAACAAATAATTAATTTAGGTACATTTTATCCAATTAGAAAAAAAAAAAAAAATAACTATCAGTTTTAAAAAGAATTGCTGACATACAATATGAGTTCCGTTTCTCTGTTCATGTTATTGTATACGTTTTTGCTTTCCGAGTGTTACACTATAATCGTTGTCACTGTAACAGAAATTTGCTTCTATGCTATTCCGCTAGTCTTTATGTTTAGATAACTTTGTAGAAATCGGTATTAATTCTGTTTTTAACACGCTTTTATTAGTTTCACCTGTATGTATGTTTGTAACCGCTCTGGGAGCAGCCAAACAATCTATATTGTAAAAAAAAAATGACTTAACCCTACGTGAACGCTGTGGCTGTGAGGTAAAGCTCCGGGCTACGAAACTAAAGGTCTAACGTTCGAGCCCAGTCAGGGGGGATTTTTAAAAAATGGTTTTTGTTTAATTCTAAATTATTTTATTATAAATTTAAAAGTATGTAAATATTGTGGTGCTTCGCTCACACGATTTTCTCTTACACTTCATTTTAATACTATAAAGATAGATATTTTGTACTTTTTAGTTCACATTTCAATAAAAGCGTGATCTTTAATTTTTTTTAAAGTAAATTTTTATTTAACTCTGAACATATGACGTTGTTACTTTCAATTTAACTCTGATCCCGTGGTAGTTATATGTCAGCATCATGATATCTAAGAGCATATTTAAATTGCTACAGGCTCATAATTAAATTGTCCTATTTCATTTTCAGGACATTTCAGTTAAAGGAGCGCTGTTATGTCATTTCTATTACCATGTGTATAATGCCTGTATCTTGGTGCTGATCGACAAATTCGCACACAAACATACAGAAAATAATAATAATCGCTTCAAGACAAGTGTATCTCACTACAGCTAATATGTAAGATGCATTTATCACAAACAATAATAGTTGTAATTTGATTTTATTCTCCTCGCAAAGCGCTATTGCGATATTTATATTCTATATACTATTGAAAATAATTATACTGAATGCTTAGAAAACTAAAGAGAGCAAGTATCTTAAAGCTTTAAAACAATACTGAAGAAAATGCTTTGAGGAATTTTAACAAGGAGTTTAAGTTTTAGTCTAAAAAATCATTTTTTATTTGACCTCAGTCACTTTTATCCGTAGAGTATCATCAATTCTTTGATGTTTTTTCTAATAAATAATTTTTAGAAGACATAAATTAAACAGTTAAATTTTTATAAATCTTAAAGATTTTAATAATTTAAAATATTTGTGATCTAAGTATTATAAACGGTTTTATTTCACTAAATATTTATGATATTTTTCCACATAGCATATTGAATTAGTTACTTTTATTACTTTAAAGGTGTCAAATTGAAAAAAATACGATTTCATTTGTTTTCTGACAACCGAATATTTATTAGATTGTTTTCTGGTTAATATACTGTTGTTAACGAGATACCGAAGTTTCACAGTCTTAGATATATTCAACTTCTTTCTGTATTCTTATTTTATTTTAGGGCGTAAAATGTCTTTCACAGTCTTTGTTACTAGCAATATATGTTCAACAGCATTTTTACTTTTCCAAATATTACAGTTCTTCCAACAAAATGTTCCATTTATTCTTCCTTATGTCTTTGTCAAAAAATCCATTTTCAGATAGAAGTGTGAAAGTTTTGAGGCCATCTTTCGTTTTATTTTCAGTTACATTTAACTTTTTTTTTTTTTTTCAAACATTTTCTGAGTACGTTTTATGGAATCGCTTTATTTCAGAGATATTTTTAGCTGCATTTTGCCCATGTATTTAATTCTGTTATCGCTTTGTATGAAACTGATGAAATTAACAATATTATATGTGTTATTTGGTCTATCAGCGGAACGGGCATCTCTTTAAAATATATTCTTACAACATGCTATTTCAAATTTTTTTTTTTAGAAAAATAAATATCATACTTATAACTAAAGTAATATTCGTTATGGAACTAAATTTCTTTTATACAGAAAATGAACTTATATATATATATACTACTGGCCATTAAAATTGCTACACCAAGAAGGAATAATGATAACGGAATGAAATTTGTTAGACACATACATTATAGTAGGAAGAACAATTGATTAAAATTTCAGGAAATTTGGAGTAATATGCACTGAGAAAACAGTACATAAAGCAGCGACGTCTGTGAGCAGTAACAGCCCTTATGTGCCTAGGTATTGAATCGAACAGCGATTGGATGACATGTACGGGTAGAGCACTTCATGAAGTTTTAACACGATGCCACAATTCATCGATCGAAGTTACTGGTGAGTGGTCGGGGGCAGTCGCTTTTCAACAATAAAACAGTCATTTTCATTGATGCGAGATCAGGAGAACGCGCTGACCAGAGCAACAGTGTTAACACATCGACATCGTGTTAAAACTTCCGGAAGTGCTGTACCCGTACATGTCATCCAATCGCTGTTCAATTCAATGCCTAGGCAGATAAGTGCTGTTAATGCTCACAGAGGTCGCTGCTTTATGTACTGTTTTCTTAGTGCATATTACTCCAAATTTCCTGAAATTTTAATCAATTGTTCTTCCTACTATAATGTATATGTCCAACAAATTTCATTCCGTTATTATTATTCCTTCTTGGTGTAGCAATTTTAATGGCCAGTAGTGGATATATATATATTCTGTTTTATTACGCATTTATGATAGAATTTTAAATTTATTTGGTTTAGATATTGTTTTAATGCGTTTTACTACATACATTAGAACAATTTACCGATTCGCTGGTCAACATATTTAAACAAGTTTTCGAAAAAATAAAAGAGAGAGAGAGAAAATAATAATAATGGACTTTAGGTTATTCCTCTAACCTAACCTTATATTTTAGCACCTAATCGTTTAAGGTAGTTGACGCTGCTGTATTTGGACATTTTAAATATGCTACTTATTTTGTACTCACTTTGCATTTTAATCTTTTGTATCCCACCGGGACTTTAAAGTCTCAAAAAATTCCTCAATACAGCCTAAATTTACAACAGGATTTCATTGGAACTTCAAAGTCCCCATAATTTAAGTTTTCCCAATAGCTAAGCTATAGTTTAAGCTAAATTTAATATGAGACGTTTCTCATGCAGCAAATAAATATAATAAAAAGTTTCAAACTAGTTTTTCAAAAAATAAGGTAATTTGGGATATAAAGGGTTAAAGTAAATTAACTGTCTGAAATATTTTTTATTTTATTTTTAATGTTTATAATTTGTATTTTAATTAATTACAACATGTATTTCTTCCAAAATTTTGATATTTTTATTTATTGAAAAGTTATGATTTTTAATGCCATCAGTGGTTATATTAAACATAAGCAGGGATGGGACACTGGCGCATAATTCCTACCACTATCAATGTAAGAAATTTTTCAACTTCTTAAATCAACGATATTATTGGTAGAGAAATTTCTTAAACAGATTCCGGGATGAATTCTGTGCCCGTGTTCCATCCCATCATAAATAAACACCTCTCAGTTGCTTTGTTAGCTATATTGATTCGTACTCTACTTTTATTCCTATTTAAATAAAAATGTTCATATATATTACCTTTGAAATAAATTTATGATTAAATATAAGATTTATTGTTTTATGAAGGGTAAAAGTTGGGAATGAAAGGGTTAAGTTTATATATTTCTAAATAATTATAAGGAGTTAATTTAAATTGCCAATTTAAAATTCCAGGACTATTTCGCATCTTCAGATACCTTCCTATTTTATATGTGTTTAGCCGTTTGTAAGGAGATAGCAAAACATATGCAGGTGATTCCGATGTCATGGGACGAACTTGGAGGGGAGGTAGAGAACTTACAAAGATTCAGAATTGTATAGAAACTCATGTCTCCAAACATCATTTTAACCCTTTATCCCCTTACGGTGCACTGTCCTCGCTACGAGGGCGCAAATATTATGTTCTAACTGCAAAAACTCATCCCGGAATTATTTTAGCAAATTTTTTCTTTTTGAACACAGCAGAAAAGATGGTCAGTTTCTTTTATTTTAATTTTGTTCGTGAGTTCCGGTGGCAGTGTAATTTATATGATCCCAATGACCTTGCCCAGCAAAGGGTTAAGAACTGGATGTTTTGGGCTGCTGTGTACTACTTACACCACCTACTGTGTAAATTTAAAAATGTTTCATGCTTCATTATTTCACAAAATCATAAGTTAATTTAAAATTTTATCATATATTATAAAAGAACACAGTATATATATTTAAATCAAATTGTGGTTTTCAAGATAGATAATATTTTATATATTTTTTAAAAGCTAGTTATTGCATATTTGTAAATTGTATCATGGATGCATTAAAAATAAATTAACCTCTCGAAAATGTATTTTAATATCATTCTCAATGTTTAGCAAATAACATATCGCTAAAATTAGAAACATGATAGAATAAGTATAAAGAGAAATTTCTTCAAAAACTATTAATTAAAAGTAGACACAGTCTGTTTTATTTTCATTCACTGTAAATATGCCTACTGCTAAATTTATGAGCGTTGTTAGGTCACTCTGATGTTTACAGTTTATTCTCTCTATCTAAAAACAATTTAGATTACATTTGCACTATTTTCAAAAATGTTACTCATACAACTTAACAATATTTCTTTAACCAGATAATCTATTATCATTTGAATTAAAAACACTTTAAAACCCCTTTTCTTCCTAACAACAGTGACTCCATAATCGTCTTTTTTTTTTTTTTTTTTTTTTTTTTTCGAATATCTCCAAGAAAAAGAAATAATCACTAAGTCTTTATACTCCTTAATAATCACCTTAACTCTTGTAGCTTAATCCACTCAAACCTTAACCTTTAACAAACTGATTACCACACTAAGTAAAGAAGAAAACGACAAGAATATCTTTTTTTTTTTTTAGCTTGTTTTACCTTTTCTCAACGGTCTCAAATCTACAACCCTTTCTTCTTCTTTTTTTTCTTTTCCTTTACATTATAGGGAAAGTTAGAGTGTAGTTCATGATTAGAGGAATATCTATCTTTGTAGGGCTTTTGTCACTTTTATTCCTTTGTTTAATGAAGTGTTTCTTGAAGTTTGAGGAAACGAAACCTCTAGAGAGTTTTTGCAAGTTATCACTTTTTTCCCCTATAAAAAATATGTCTACAGTAAGCCTTAAAATGGGATTCAATTTACATAATCATGCTTTGTGTTATACATAGCAGTAAAAATATATTAATATTATTATTTATTTATTTATTTATTATTATTATTTTTTTTTCTTTTTTGAAAAATTTCGTTGTAGATACACAGTTTAAACTTCAAATTAAATACCGTGCGTTATTTATCTGATAAGTAAAAAATAAGTAAACATTTAAGTTTCTGTAGCAATCTTGATATACTTACTCAAGCATAAAAACTGGAATGTAAGTATTTGATAAATTACAACTGGACATTATTGTGACATAAGTATGACCAAATTATGATGTTAAAAAATTAATTTTCCAATGCCAGTTGCAAAAATGGACTTTCTGTATAGTAATTGACTTTACGTAAGGAAAAAAAAATGTTTGATAAAGTTGAATAGAATTTACTGTTATGTTAAAGTCAAATTATGTGAGCAGTTCCAAATAACACACTTACACACATATATTTATATAAAAATGTAATTTATTTTGTTTAAACATTTCGTAATTGTTAAATGTAATATATAAACTTACATGTTTCATATGCCAGGCGATTTAACAAATCTATCAGAATTACTTCAAATTCGTTTATATTGAATACAATAATGTTTTATTATCACTGCATCACATCATTATATCTCTGCCGAATTATTATGTAAGTAATTAAATAAATCGTGTTTTAACCACAATGTGTTTTTGACATCTATGACTATTTGTTATGCTGCGATGATTTCTTATCTATTTAGCCCTTTCAAGGGCATGGAAATTTCGTTCATTTTAAATAAACCACTACCAGAGTTTATGAACAAGTATAAAACGACAGAAATTAATGTAGCTTTTCTCTATATATATTATTAAAGTGAAACTTTGTAAAAAAATTCTGATATTAGATTTTGGAATTGGGAATTAAAATTAGATGGGATATAAAATATCCCACAACACCTGAAAGGGTTAGTAGATAAACGAGGCATTTTATACAAAATTATGTAACTTTATATAAGTTTGTATAAAATTTTGAAACTGATGGAAACCGATTGCTTATCTTACAGTATTGAAATTTAAACGAAAGTTTTTTTACGAAATTTCTTCTTGAGAAAGTAACCTAACTTATTTGTATTTATTGTTAAGAAGGTAGAAATAAACCTAGACTGTATACATGCAATTTTAGGCGAAAACCCTGGATTTTATTTTATGATACGGTAATTTGTTTAATCCTTTAATGGTCATTTATTTCTAATAATGGTATATTTAATTATTCTGGTGATTCAGGTTGATTTAATAATAGAAATCCATTTTGCTTTTTGCATAAAATTAATTTAGTTTTTATTCTTTATAATGCCACGGGAAGTATACTTAACCAGAGTTGCCAACATTTTAATTTATTCAGGAGCATTTTTAGTCCCGCCTTTATTTCATACCAATTTTCTTTTAAAGAGTAATTTTTCACCTATTATATTGCAGTTATATATTGGTGACAATTATTTTATAAAGTGGCATGAAACAGAGGCTGGGCTAAAAATTCTCCAGAATAAATTAAAATGTTGGTATCTCTGTTTATCACCAATTCATTAATTTTAAATGAAAATACATGGTAAGACCGATTTCCACACCGATTGTTTATAGTCTAAGCACCCAATTTTGTGTAAAGTTATTTGCCACGGACTTCGAAAAAAGAGTTCCGAAAATAATAATAATAATAATAATAAACACAGAGTATGATATTTTGTTCTTTTATTTTGTTCTGTCTTGTAATTTAGTAGAGTAAAAACGGGAGGCGTGGTAAAGTAGGCTACCCCAACTTCTCCTTTTAAAATAATTGTTTATTTTCGTGGTAAGTATACGTACCAAGGCTCATTGCAAAGCTCAAAATCAAATTGACATAAAAACTTTATAAAAAAATATTATTATTTAAATATGGTGTGGCCAAACTCAAGCAAAGTTTATGAAAATACATAATAAAAATTATATTTTTATGCTGGTTTACTTTACTATTTGCTACAAAGTTTTTCACGAAAATTATGGGTCATTTAACATGGAACAATCACTTTAAAAAAAGATAGAAGCTGAAAAATTTTGTAGCATATTTTACCCGGATCTGTTACAGAGCTAGGAAGGGAAAAATACTTTTAAAATTTTATTTATATTTTAAAACATATAAAAAACAGGTAATATTTTAATTTTTTTAGTAAAACTATCTAATCATTTTTAGACATCGTCCCTCTAAATATTTTGAAATTTAAATACTTTATTTTAAATGGTATTTTATTTAAATATATATATTATGCTTTTGCAAATATACACTGTGAAACATTTGTATAAATTTACTGAAATTTTCATTCAGACTCTCTGTAAATTTACAATAGTTTTCAGTTAAAATACAGGGTGGTTATAATTAAAGTTACTATTTCTAAACGCTATGATTTTAAAACTGCCCATCAGAGCGATTTGATATTTGACCAGAGCAATCATGAGGCAATGAGATTTTGTTTGGAAAAAGGGGAAAAATATCCAAAATGTACCGTTAATTATCCGTCGAGTAATTGTATCATGAAGCTCCTCTTTTTCTCTTTTCACTATGACTGTTTCCGCTGAAAACACGTATTCTTGTCTTTTTGCTAAAATTGCAGTAAATCCTTGAAGTCTATTATTTCCTGCTATTCCATTGTGTTGCTAACAAAACTCCTGTGTTTAATGAGTCCATTTAGGCGTTTCCCCTGACATTATCCTGACAGCGCCATCCATAGAAACATGTTGGAACTACTTTTTTCCTCCCTCAAATAAAATTTCATTGTCTCACGATTGCTCTGGTAAAATATGAAATCGCTCTGATGGGTAGTTTTAAAATTATAGCGTTTTGAAATCGTAACTTTAATTATAATCACCCTGTATATAATCGAAATTCCCAATCTTTCTTTTTTTGTGTTTTTTGTTTTATAACTTTTTTTTTTTTTTTTTTTTTTTTTTTTTCTCAATAAAAATTAAAAATGAATGTTTTTCCCTTCAGAGGATGCATTTGAAATAACTAACGTACTTTCACCATTAACTAAATAAAATAATGTTAGCTTTTAAGATAAATATATAAAATAGACGTTTTTACACCTTTGATTACTTTTGACATAATTTTACATAAGATTTAAGGTAAATAACTTTCAGTTTTTTTTTTTTTTTCCTATTAAAATGTTTTACAATACACTTTATATATTTCTTTATTAATTAAAGACTATATGCACCAATGGATATTAATCTATTAACATTTTCTCGAAATCAAACAAGTATTATAACTTGAAAATTCCCTCTACTTTTATTTAGATTAATGTCGTAATAAAAAGAAACCTATTTTGATTTTTCTAACTAATAGATTATGTACAAAACAGAATTTAATTTAATACGGCAGGACTTTTTATTAGTCTATTCTTCAATATAATCATATTCGGTAACTGCATTACATTCAACGATTACTATATTCATAAAAAAAAAAAAAAAAAAAATCTGTATTAAAGCAATAATATAGGACCCACTTGGCAATGTTTTAAATTTTTGTTACCATTTCGTTAATTAATTAAAATGGCTGTCGCAACTACGTATGTGAAGACATTAAAAAATCTGGTGTGAAACAACCACACGACTTCCATTACCCACTATTACACATATTATATGCATTTTTGAGAGATAATGCGATCAGAAAACATAAAAGTGAACTAAAGAGAAAATCGTTAGAGCCGTTTTTGAGATACCAACTTTTACAAAAAATCAATTATTGACCTGAAAACAATAATTACATACAAAAGGATATTTAAAAGTGAGTTAATATGGCGAGTTTGAAAAAAAATCCGTACAGCTGTTTTTAAAGGAACGCCCTTGGGAGACCTGAAATTGAGCTATTTATACAGGACGCCTATCAATTTTCCTGAACTAACCAACTATATCATTCGAAAGGACATCTAATAGAGTGTTTATATAGCAAATTTGAAGAAAATCGTTAGAGCCGTTTTTGAGATACGGACTTACGGTCTCACTTCCGGTTTCCGATGTCCCACTTCCGGTTAAACTCAATTACTGACAGGAAAACAATAATTACATACAAAAGCATATTTAAAAGTGAGTTAAAATGGCGAGTTTGAAAAAAATCCGTACAACCGTTTTTAAAGGAACGCCTTTCCGAGGCCTGAAATTGAGCTATTTATACGGGACGCCTATCAATTTTCCTGAACTAACCAACTATATCATTCGAAAGGACATCTAATAGAGTGTTTATATAGCAAGTTTGAAGAAAATCGTTAGAGCCGTTTTTGAGATACGGATTTACGGTCCCACTTCCGGTTTCCGATGTACCACTTCCGGTTTTTCAATTTTCACCAAAATTTGGAAATTTCATCTGTACACCAGACGTATTTCAATTCTAAAGTTTCGTAGCTCTATCTTTATTAGTTTCTGAGCTATAATAGCCAGAAGATTCTCCACATACATACATACATACATACATACATACACACACACATACATACACAGTGACCAATTGCCAAAAACCACTTTTTTGGACTCAGGGGACCTTAAAACGTGTAAATCAGGTGAAAACCAGATATCGAATTTTCAGACCGAATACAATAATGGAAGTAAAAAGAACGGCCGAGCTACTATGGTGCAAAACTTCAAATTTCGATACGGGAGTGAATATCCTATAAAATAAAATTAATAAATTAATTTTTACCTAAAAATATGAAGTTGCATTTCTTAGTAAATGTTACTATATTGATTTTATTTTTTTATTCTTTTGCAGGTTTTATCTCAATTTCGATTTAATATATTTTTTAAATTGTTACCAAAGGAAAAAACATCATGACATAATCAAAGGGAAACACTGCAACTGATGACGAAGTGAAATCTCTGACAGAAACCAATCGTCTTGTCGTACTAAACAATGGCGGAGAGGGGGGTGGGGTATATGTATGTAAATACCCCACATTTTTAAATAAAAAATTATGATTGTTTTAAAAACTGCCGGTTATAATGTCAAGATGATTTTAGATTATTTATATCTTTCGTCAGCCATCACGATTTTTTTTTTTTTTTTTTTTTTTTCTTAAGTGTGATTAAAAGTGTGAGTAACCTACCTCCTATATTGGATATTTCCAACCCTAACAATTGCACAAAAATGGTTAAATAAATATTTTTAAATTTCTAACGTATGAAAAGTCAGAGTTATATGTGTTATAAGCAGATTGCTTATTAAGTTTTGAATATAATTCAGATTATTAATATATAAAAAAAAAAAATTGATTTTCAGGAGTATTTTCTTCTTTTTATTTATATAAATTCATCTCCTATGTGACAAACACTTTCCTCACTAAATTTTCGAATGCGTGATCAATACGTGTGATCAGGTTTGGTTGTCTGGTCAATCTTTTAAGAATCTATGAAATATTCGTACAAATATGCAAGCACACAAATAAGAAAAGTCAGAGAATTTCACCATCTTTTTGCGCGAGCATAATAATAACTTACATAAATAGCAGTCCCTAAATTCCTTTTGAAAAGCTAATTTAATAAATGATCCTCTTGACATCACAGAAAGCATTTTTTTTATGTGTTTTATCGGAATTATTACAACTAGTAAAATATTATAGTTATTACAATTATGTAATTATAATATTAAATTATTTATTATTATAATAATTATATCTTTTATACTGTATAGTCTATAATATAATTATAATATATAATTATGTAATTACAATTTAACATTAATAAATTTAGGATTATTAAGATTTATTAAAATTAGTAAAAGATAAATGAATAATCTTCGACTGATGGTATTTTTTTTCAAATTTGACTCTTAACGGCCCTCTTTACTTACCGTCTCCGGAAGCCCGAGCCAATGTTATTCTATGGGGAAATTTTCTTTACGAATAACTTATTAACTGATACATATTTTTAAATTCTGTTTTCACATTCAGAAAATTCCTAACTGTTAAATTGACGGACCTTTTTTAAAATTGTATTTTTTTAATTTTTAATATTTTATTTCGAAATTGAAAAATGAAAAAAATTCAAATATTAAAAATTCGTATTTTGCAGCTTCAAAATAAAATATGAAAAATTAAAATAATATAAGAATATAACATTTTTTTTTTTTTTTTTTTTTTTTTTGAAATTGCAAAATGAAAAAAATTCACATATAAAAAATTCGTATTTTGCAGCTTCAAAATAAAATATAAAAAATTTAAAAAATATATATATATATATTTTTAAAAAAGGTCCGTCAATTTAACAGCTGGAAATTTTCAGAATGTGAAAACATAATTTAAAAATATTGATTAGTTAATAAGGTATTTGTCAAGAAAAATTTTCCATAGAATAACATTAGCTTCGGCTTCCGGCGGCGGTGAGTGAAGCGGGCCCTTAAGTGAGTAATTTAGTAAATTTCGCACATTTCTAAAATTCATATAATAATCACTACATTATTTTTTACAAAATAATTATTCATTGCCATATAAATGCACATTCGCATCTTTAAAAACAGAAACAATCAATACGAAATTTTACTATAAGTTTTTAAATGTGAAAATTTTGACATTTTAACGATAAATGCTGTTTAAAAGCATTTTGCATTTTCAAGAAATGTTTAAAGAATATATACTGCAGGATAATCTGTCAACTACTTAATCCACGAGTAAAAGAAAACGATAACAAATTGATTTCTTTTTAAAACTCAACAATTTTGTTGTTTATAAAAAGCTTATCCGGGAAAATATTGATAAGAGTTAACAATAGATGGATGTATATCAAGTTATGTGATATGTGTATATATACATACACACACACACATATATATATATATATATATATATATATATATATATATATATAAAGAGAGAGAGAGAGAGAGAGAGAGAGACGTGCCAATTATGCTAATTTATCCGTAATAGTGTTAGGCCCCACTTTTATTTATTTATTTATTTATTTTCCACATCAGTACATTTGTTGAGTAATATTATAAATTATCTTAAAAAAAAAGAGTTAAATTGAACACGTGTCATTTGTTAATTATATTAAAACCACTTTAAACACACGTAAAATTAATTTTGATTTAAAAGATGTTAAAAAAAATTATCCGAAGCTTTTCGCTTTAATAGTAAAGTATCATCAGGGATTTTTATTATTCGTTTCCACTGAGCAGTTTTTAAATATTTTTTTTCTTTTCACAGTCAACTGTTAAGTCTTTTAATAACGTGAATATCAGCAAAGTCAATTTGAAGTCCAGTAAAGGTTGGTTCAAGGAGCTAAGAAAAATAAGAGATGCTGGAACTATTGAAATAGATTTCTTATTTAATCCTGAGTACATATTTGTGAATATTACATACTTAAGAAATTTACTGGTGTGAAAATAAAAGGTGTAGCCTAACGCTATTACGGATAAATTAGCACAACTGGCAGGTCTATATATATATATAGGTTAACATTATAGGTTAACATAACATGTTAACCACCGCATATTAGTCAGGAAAAAAACACAATAAAAATGATATAAAATCATAGAAAATGACATGAAAAAAAAAATAATAATAATAATACAGTATTACAGATTGGACATTAAAGGGTTAAAACTACAAGTTAGTTTTTTTCAAGGTAGATGTACAGATGTTTTCTTAGATAAAAAATAGGATTATTTAATCTCAAAGAACATACATAAGGCGGTACCAGCATAGATTTTTGCAATATTCATTAATATCCTTTTATGTAACTTTCTCTAGATGCAAGCTTTGTAAAATATCTAGTCAGATAGAAGATTTATCTCTGAATATAACAATAAATTTTGCTGAATATCTGTTCATGAATACTTTCATTAATCAAAACTTATCTCATTTCTATATCTAAATGATGCAGAAATTATTGAATTATTTGAAGATTAATTGTTTCCTTGTTGATAATTACTTTTCATTTCCCTTAATTGTATATTTTATAATTATGAATAAATTCAATTTAAACATATTTGTTAAAAGGTAATTTTTTCCCCAAATAAATAATAAACTTCCCTTTGTTAATTTTTATCTTACTCATTCGTGTTGGGAAATTAAGAGTTCGTTAAAAGAAGTAATTAACTTCGACATGACTGATGTTACCAAATACTGCATTGAAAATTGAGAAGTAAAGAAATATATATTCCACTTATATATGCAGTTAATAATTATAAAAACAGTAATAAAATATACTTTCAGCATATCACATAATTTAAAATATATTTATTCCGACGTTTCGGTTAATATTCCATCTTTAACCATCTTCAGGGAAATGATGTTCAAAAACTATAAACTATAAACGTTTCTTAAACTTGAAATAAATAAAGGTAACCCTGCTATTGTTTGTTTTGCTAACCCTACAGTGTGATACTTTGACTCCATTTTATTAAAGAGTTTCATTTTTCTTTGAATGTACATGATTGTGATTTATTTAGGTGTTTTTAACTCATTTTAAAATGTATATAGAGTGTTTTTTATATAATTTATGTAATCACGTATTAATGTTTTTGTGAATTGTATTTATAGTAACCTAGAATGGCTGAAATTGTTTATGTTTATAGTTTTTGAACATCATTTCCCTGAAGATGGTTAAAGGTGGAATTTTAACCGAAACGTCGGAATAAAGATATTTTAAATTATGTGATATGCTGGAAGTATATTTTATTACTGTTTTTATGAAAATTGAGTTCAATCAGACTTTAATAAAGAATATAATTACTTTTAATACTCCTTTAATGTTCATTTTATTAAAACATTTTGTAATAAAGAAAATTACATTTATAAAATTAATTCAGAAAATAAATTAAAAATAAATAAATAAATGTAAATTTTAATTTTATTTATGAAACAAATTTTAGTTATCCGATAGTTATAATTCTTCTTGAATTGTAAATATTTATTTACACAAAATATTGTTGATCGATGTTTTTCATTTATAAAAAGTTGATTTTTACTTTCAAGCTGTATATTTTTAAAACTAAAACTAAATTATTGTAATTGAGCAGCTAAATAAAACTTCTAATTAAATATTTTTAAGATATAATTTTCTTGTTTTTAAACAATATATTGTGAGAATTTTATTAATTATTTTCATGCATGTTTAACTACTGTTTAAGTTCATACTCGGTGTTTTGTTTTTTGTGTTTTCTTGTATAATTTATAAAATAGATATAAATCATTATATACGTATTACAATTATATAAAAATTATAATTATATAAATATAATTTATAAACAGAAGCATTTAAAATTGTTTATAAATAAAATCTAAGCTAGTATTTTATTTTTTACATTAAGTAAAAATGCTCGTATAAACTTAGCTATAAATCCATTTGGTTTTTCTTATCGCATGCTATAAATTAAGAATAATTTGTAACAATAAAATATGAACATAAAATAATAATAATAATAATAATAATAATAATAATAATAATAATAATAATAATAATAAAAGAATTCTACTGGTTTTATTTAATTATAATTCAGCTATTAGAAATGTTTTAAAAAATAATCTTAATTATTATTCTTAATGCAGTTTTCTAAAAAGTTGAAATTTGAAACTCTTTTTATTATAAATTATTATAAATTAAAGAATTTTGAAGCTGCATCTAAATATATATACTTTTTTTTTTTTTTTTTTTTGTACATAAATATTATTCTATCTATTTATTTATTTTAGGGAAAATTTTTCATTTCAGAAAAAAAATTGGTACATCCCCGAATATAAATCCTGCACATAATTCTAGATAGTGTCTTCAGCATTAATTTAACACAACTGGAATTTCGTATACATTTTAAAGTAATACTTAAAATTATCTTGCAATATCGTAATAAATATAATTTTTCTATTAATAAATAAATAAATATGCTTCATGTTCTTCAAAGTAACTTCAAACTTCCAATGTTGAACATATATGTATGTAAAAATAAATAAATTTAGTCTACAATATAGGGACCAGATCAAAGTACCTTTGTAACAAAGAAATGGTAAGAATTGCTAAAATTATCCAATTGCGATTTATTTTTCCTTTTTAATAAATCAGAACTAAAAATAAAATATCAATGATAAATAATTTACTTTTTATAATTTTTCAAAACTTAGAAATATTCGTTCAAAATAAAGACTGTACCCAGAAAATTAGGATATTTTAGTCTACTGTGAATTGTAATATTTATGATACCTTAAAACTGTATCACACTTCAGACAATGGTTGTAAAATTTTTACACATTGTTTGTTTAATGTTCTTAAAATAAACAAGTAAAAAAGTGAAAATATATGTAATTTGTAACACAATAATCGTAAAAGTTTTCAATACAATAATATATATATATATTTGAAACCATTAAGATGATTTCTAGCATGTAAGCTTGCTTTAACCTCTTGAGTAGATATGTTGAAGCTTTAAATGTATAAACAGAAGAGCAAGAAGAACTAGAATTGTAAAACTTAAAAGATTTGTTTTAATTTCAGTTAGGAAAACGAGGGATTCCTACCCCAAAATACTAAACACTTATAGATATAATGCATGTCATAAAAAAATTTGTGGAGCGTGTACATGCACTAAATTAGTTGGTAACAAGTGGACTTTAATTGTACAAATGATAGAATAACTCTTTGCTTGTAATAGGTTCGAGCACTGAGAAAAAAAATATACCGACCTCCTCTAGAATGAATAAGTGGACATTTTCTAAATACCTTAACTAGAAATACAGATTTCCGAGCCATGCGCTTAAGACACGCCAATAAACTGAATAGACGAAATGATCGAGAATTTCTAGTGTACACATTTCTAGATGGTGAAACAATATTCTGAATACAATAAATATTCTGAATCATTTGCATTGCAAGAAATTCTCGCTTGATTTTTTAGAATTTGGTAATAAACTAAGATTATAGTTGCTGAAACTCGCCTCTTGTAGTCTCATTTATTAGCAGATATTTTTAAATAACTTTGCCCTCGAGAATATAGGCTTTAGAATTCTAATAGGGGCTTCTAGAATTCGCTTTTCAAGGGGACTAGAATTTATAAGGATGACATGGAACTATTTTTTCTAGAGCCTCAACTTAGATTCTAGATGTCAGTTACAGAATTTTTTCTCAGTGAGTATCCTTAACATCGCTACAGAAAAAATGTTTATAAAATTGTATAACAGCCCTCCAAGAAAAAAGATTTACTCAAACTTTCTGGAGCTAAACAGTCTGTAATTTTCCTTACTGGAACTAAACTCTCTTATCTTGAAAATTTCGCTGCTCAAATAAGTCATCACTGGAGTATCATTTTAACTATCTGCTATAACAATGTCACTTAAAAATATCTTCATAATCGTACATGAAAATTTCACCGAAAACAAAAATTTGTAGTTCTCACTATAACTGGCAACCTTATTCAAAACAATCCAACTCCAATTATTACTTTGCTTCTATCAACAGAAACATACGAACTAAGTAAATAATTTTCAATACTTTGCAACGTTCAATCAATTTTAACAAATAAATTTAATTTTTGCTGATTGAGAGACTGCAATTATAGCTCTTGTCTGTATACTTCCAGTAAAATGTTTTACTATATATATATATATATATATATGTATATATTAACGATTTGAAATTAAAATTGTGAAACTAAATATGTTAAACTGAATATGCTTTTATGCATTTAAAAAATCTTTGTTCATTTCATATTATTTTGTCTAGTATAATGTTTGTAATTGTTCCTACCAAAATTTCCGTTCATATAGGTAATATACAGTTTGTCTCAAAATTACAGCGACTATCTTTAAGAGGAGATAGGACACTGCATAAGGATTCAGAATTACCTAGGAGCCCATATCCGCAAATATCATCTTAAGCCTTTAAGATCTTGTTTTGGGCCGTTTCTTATATGTAGGCGGTACAAACATAGAGCTAAAAACTTTAAGTAGATGCAGACAACATCTGAAAGAATGAGAAAGCATTGCAACGCCTGACCAAAAACATCATATTAAACTTTTAAATAACGGATACATTCAGGTGTTTTTTAACACTTACCGCCATGTATTAAAAGCCGTATTATCGATTGCTCTTGTGTTGTGTAATTGTTTAGTTATTTTTAACTCCACTTACCTTGTGAAATTTAAAAACCTGTGCGATCTATCATTTCACAAAATCATACCAAATATTCGTATCAATACAATCAGTGTTTTAAATACATCGTTTAGAAACATAACTATTACTATATAGTGTAGGTGCTCCAGTGATTGGTATGCTCCAGTAATTGACATCTGTATCGAAATAATTATTAAATAAGAAAAATGATGAAATCATATATTTTACATATACGAATTTTAACATTTTATGTGAAACACTGGAAGCATCGGGAGCTAATAACTGGTAAAATGAATAACTATCAGTGTCAAGCACGGAACATAGGGTACCAATTACTGATAAAATGAAAAACTGGCAGTGTCAATTACTGGAACATTGAGTGGGTGTCAAATTAAAATTCATAAAAAAATAATTGTTATAAATTTTATATATTTTAACACATACGTGGTTTTGAATCTCTTTCATATCATATGTACTAACTTAAGATTTCTAAAAATATTTTCTGATGATTAGAACATTAAAAGCATCTGAGATTGCTCTAAAAGTGTCAGTCACTGGTACACTTAACCTATACCTGTCCATGTAACCATTTGTACGAAAAAATAGTGTATTAAAAATTCAAAAATTAAAATCTACACCCACATCTGTTAAAAAATTCCCCAAAACCAATGTTGCCAGATCAGGCGGATCTTTTATTCAATAATCACCAATAATTTTTAAGTGTAAAGTTTGCCTAATCACTCCGATGAGTGATAGTATATTATGCATATCTAATATCACTTCTCAAAATTGTTGGTGATTATTCAATAAAAAATTCGCCAGATCTGGCAACACTGCCCAAGACACTTGGTTCTTAGAGGGTTAATACTTTACAAGTCCTATTTAATTTCACTCCTAAGGTCCTGGTGCCAAATTTAAGGACTATTTTATTCAATTTTCAACATTAAATTTTAACTGTAACTGTTGCCGAATGAATTCGAATATTATTCGTCCATTATGTATACCAAATATCATTCCTGAAAATTAGTGGTGGTAGTTGAACAAAAGTGTCCCAAAATTTACTAACACTTTATAGCATTTTAGAGTGTTAGTGAGGTTTTATGTGATATTTGCGTACGCGGTAATACTCAATTTTGAATCTTTATGATACGTTCTATCTCCTCTTAAAGTTGGTCACTGTAATTTTGAGGTACCCTGTATTTGAATTACATTAATGCCCTTGTACAAGAACTCTTTGTTCCGATTCCAACAAAAAGTTGTAAGCATAATTTGCATGTGATACATATTTAGAATACCGAGTTTAAGCTTGCTTCTCATATTTGTTTTTGTGGTATGCTGATAATGTACACGCAGACTAACCATTAAAAGCGTGATTTTCGAAACAAGGAGACCTCAGAAAATGGAAATATAGCGAAAAATCAATTCCGAAAATTTGACCCGAAAAAAATATTTTCAATATCATTACATGGATAAGAGAAAGTAAAAATATATGGAAATTCGTGAACATTTTTTAAACAAAATATTTATTCGATTTTGTTTATTTTATTTATTTATTTATTATTTTTAGCTATTCGAAGTAATTATACCTTGAATTACTCACTGAATTAAAGACTTATTTAGCAACTAGAAACTGTCTTTAATGTATGAAATATACCTTTTTTAAAACAAAAAATGCAGTACTTTAAATTTAAATAAATGATATTTTATTATTAAACAGAGTAATTGAAATCATATTCAACATTTAAGATACATTTATTTAAAACAACAGCCTTACTGTTTTCTCTATAAAACTTTAATCAAAAATCACCTGAAACGGAAGTATAGAGTTTAATCAAATTTCAAAGGACGCCACGTAAAATTTTACTTTGAATAAACATAATAAAAACAAATTATTTCGAAATAATAATTAAAAAAGAAAAAAAAAATCTTCATTTGAAAATACTTTCACTGCGAATTCATTAACAAATATGTATATCTAAGCTATTTACATGTATTGAAATTCATTAAAGTTAGAATAAATTCAATTCATTTAGAATTAAAATGTATGTTAAAGTTAATTATTCATTTAACTTTCTCCTAATTTGCTGACACGTTTAACAAAAAATTACAAAAGAGAATCGTTATTTTCTTAGGAAAAAAAAAATGTAGGAAACGTATTTAATTTGAGTCTATTCATTGTTTTATAAAACACGATTAAATTAATGAAAATGCAAAGTAATTATCTAGGTGGAAACAAATCATCCCCGAACGAGCAATTTTGGATTATTTAGATAGATATTAGATCTGTTTTGATTAATGTATAATTTTAACTGCAGATAGATTGAGTTATTTATTATTAGAATAGCGCATAAATTTTACGCTTAATAAATAACTTTTGGAATAATTCAGCGAAAGGAAAATGTATATAAAGAATAATTTAAACTTATTTATATTTAAAATGAATTTTCTAAGGGTAGAAGATGTCTCTAAACAGATGTTTAACAAAATGTGAATCTTATACATAATTCAAATTTCTAAATAAAAATAAAATATAAAAGGAAATAAATAATTCAAACATTTAATACATTTTCTGATGTGATTTCACACTATTTTCACTTGCACTAGTACATCAATGTAAACAAATTACTAAAGTTTATGATGTGATACATAAAGGTACTGCATACGGAATTTTTTAGGAAATTTAAAAAAAAAAAATCAGTTTGAAACAATTTATATAAATAACTTCAATTCAACGAAAGACAAATGCATATAAAGAACGTTTTAATTTTATTTATATCTAAAAAGGAATTTTCAAAAGCTACCAGAAGTCTTGTTATTATTATAATTATAATTATAATTATTATTATTATTATTTTAACAAATATTTAACAAAATGTAAATCGTATACATTATTCCAATTTCGAAAGTTAAATGCATGATACAAGGAATTAAATAAACCAATAAATAAATAAATAAATAAATAAAACACCTAAGAAAATATTCTGTTTTGGCATACACACTAGTTTCACTTACACTGAGGTATTAATATGACCAAATTACTAAAGTTTATGATGTAATACATGAGGTACTTCATATGAATTTGTCTAGTGAATTAAATAAATAAATAAATAAATAAAAATAAAAATTTTGAAACAATTTGAAAAAGTTCATTTCATTTAATTAATTTATTAATTAATTTATTATTAATATTATTTTGACGAAAATTTCTGAGTGAAAATTTTGGATGTGTACCGCCTTTCTAACTGTCTAAGTGTGTCCTTCACTTGCCCGTTTTTTGAGGTTGAAAAGAACTATACATTACCATTTAACATTTATTTCTTTTTTACAATTTCTTATTTATTTCAAATTTTTTTAAGTATTGCCAATCACACCACTCTTTAAACTTATCGGACTAAGTTTGAGTATTTAAGTACATTTATACAATATACGTATACAGTCTATAAATTTCATATGTACCAAACAATGAAATCAAAGTTATCACAGCAAAAAACATCCATACCTTTAAATCAATTTGAGTCCTTTTAAATCAAAACACAAATATACTGGAATTATTTTGTATGTTTCTTTATAGAAAGAAGAAATGCAGTTTACTAATTGCTTTTCAATTATTCCAATAATAAACTTACAGATAGAAAGATACGTAGACGGATACATATCTAGTTTAAAATAGTAAAGCCTTTATATTTGATAAGTTATTGATTATTAATTTAATATAATTATATTCATATCAAAAGTCCATAAAAAAAAAATAAAAAATCTAACTTCAGTACTTTTAATTTGGTTAATTAAATGAATAAAAAAAAAGTTACACAATGAATATGAATAAGGAAATTTTTAAAAGTTTTTTTTTTTTTTTTTTTTTTTTTATGTAAGTATGGAATACTTTGAAATTTAATTTTAATTACTGTCTCATCTGCACTTTGTTAATGTTGTTTGTTTTTCTTCTCACAATTATCGATTTATGCTGTTTGTACAATAATTATAAGAAAACAAACTGCTTTTTTTTTAAATTATTATTTATCGTAAAAATACAATTTAAAAATGCTAAATGTTATTATTATTTTATGGAAACGTACATAACAATCTGGTAATTAATATAACTTTGCCTCATTAGTGTTAACTGCTTACATTATTCATTATTTACTTATTTAAAGATTTTATTTTCTTTTTACGTTTCAGGAGTATGTATTTATTATTGAATAAATAAATAAATAAATAAATATATATATATATATATATAGTAGTATCACATTCTAAGTAATCTCATATTCAAGAAATTGCGAAACTTTCATTAATTTTGGTTATTTTTGAAAACTGAAAAGAATTAAAAAAGCAATATAGGAATAACATTTATATTTTATATATCTCAATTATCTGAAATTTTATGTACTAAATTACAAAAACTATCAAAACCACAGATATGCTTTACATAGAGTAAAATTACATTTGGAGTAAAATTTCAGAATCATGCTTTTGAAAATATCCTTAAGGATCATTCTGTAAGGTAAAATTTGTCAAAAAATGATTAAATTTTGTTTCACATAAAAAATTAAGATGAAAATATCGATTCTTTAAAATTCCAAAAAATTTTTGAGTGATTCCAGAATGTCAAGTTGAAAAATATATCCATGTATAATTTGATATATACTTTATTTATATATAAAAAGAATTTATATAACACGGATTCCTAATATTTTATGGTGTGATGCTTTTCCTGTATTGAAATTCTACATTAAGTATAAAATAACAAAAATAGAAATATAGATATAATAAGAAACTGAGAGAAACATATATTATTGTTTGCTATTCAGAAATGACAGCGTGATACATCACATAATAATAAATTTACAATTAGTCGACTTTTGACAGTTACGAATGGATATATCCCTTCAATAAATTGTTACTTTTTTCCTAATACACTTATAAGTTCCTAATACACTTACAAATAAAAGTATAAATTTTTATCTTTGTTTTATTGAAGAGATCATACTTTATATTCGAATGTTTTATTTTTAAAAGCATCAATGCATTACAATGTAATGTAGTGTAACAACTGTAAATTTAGTTAAAAGACTCCGACCTTCCAATTAATGGGACATGAGTTTTCTGCACGATCTGTTTTTTTTTTTTTTTTTTTTTTTTTTTTTTTCATTTGAAAAAAACATTATCTCGAATATTATAAAATGTCAACGCAATACTGGCTTTTTATTTTAATTAAATATATATATTTTTTTAATTATCTTAAATGCCAATATAATTTAGCGATTTTTGACTATGACCACATAAAAAATTTTTCATTCCATTCTTTATTTGGCAAATTCGGTTAAAAAATCATGAATTTTAAAAAAGGTTTTTATATACTTTAATAAAAACTATATTCTAAAAAAAAAAAAAAAAAAAAAAAAAAAAACAATAGGATTTATTATTTTCTATAACTTAAAAGCTTGAGAGCTTAAAAATTTTAATGCATAAAAGCCAATTGTGACTTGAAGTAAAAAATCTAAATTTTATTATTATTTTAAATTCTCGATAGCATCTACAATTTTCAACTGAATTTAGAGATTTTTGGACTGTAAACTTTTAACACTATTTATAGCCGATATTTAAATTTTATTATTATAAATTTAAAAATTCCAGATGTTTAAATACGTGTTTTTACACCCCTATCCATAAAACTACTTCTTTTATCAATATCCTGATTGGAAAATTGGAAGTTTGTTAACTCTTTAATTTTCCTTGGAATATAGAAGATAATATTTCCATGTTGGAAATTTTATAAAATATTAATGTAGCGTGGACTAAAAAACAGTTTAATTAATTAACAGACATCTATGGAAATCGTCTGCCTTATCATAAAAAATATTTTTTTTAATAATATTTTTAATAAATTATTTTTTAAAAAGAGAATTATTTTCTTAATAACCAAATCAAATTCTATATAAATGTAGGTGCATTAATGAAACGGGGGGTTGAGGGGGGGCGGTAGGTTTACAAAGGTTTACATAACAGTACTCGTTATCTTACCTATTAATCTACAAGCTGTATTTAGAGTATTAAATTTCAGGGTAAGAGAAAGTCGTGTGAGTGACACACCAGATTATTTTGGTAATATAAATATTAAAAAAGCATACTTGAAAATGAGAAATGGATGTTACGTTTCAGAATTTTATTATATATGTTGTCCTTTTTTTAACACACTTTTATTAGTTTCACCTGTATGTATGTATGTTTTTATGTATGTTTGTATGTTTGTTTGTAACCACTTTGGGAGCAAACAAAAAATCTATATTGTAAAAAAATACCTTCCCTACGTGAACGCCGTGGCGTTGAGGTATAGCTCCGCGCTACGAACCTAAAGGTCTACCGTTCGATCCCAGTCAGGGGAGATTCTTTTAAAAATGGTTTCTGTTTAATTATAAACTATTTTAATTAAAGATTTAAATGTATGTAAATATTATGGTGTGTCACTCACACGATTTTCTCTTACCCTGTATTTTAATACTAAGAAAGATATTTTGTGCTTTTTAGTTAACATTTCTATAAAAGCGTGTTCTTTAATTTTTTAAAACTATAATATTATTGGCTTTAAAAAATGTTATTTCTATTAGTAGTATCAGTTTCATAAGTTTTATGCCATTTATACAGCAAGAAGATGATTATAAAAACAAATAAATGATAGAAATGTAAAGCATAAATCCAAGAAATAAATGAACGCAGAGTGCATTTATTTTATGAGCTATGAAAACAATATTGCGTTAAATAAATCTTTCGAATTCGTACTGCAGTCAAACAACGAAAGAATAAAATAAAACAAATTTAAACATTAAATTCTCTGTTTCAAAAAATGAAATTTTTGCTTAGAATGTGCGCACATTTTTTGTTTCCCTACACAATATCATACTTTAAAAGTTTAGAACAATTATTTAATATTTATATAAATTTTTACAGCTTCAAAAAATTTCTAAAAGCAAATATAAGCTGGAGATGTCATGAAATGACAGACCTCGGAAAGAAATTGACACAAAATTCAGTAATTTTTTGCAATATGATAAATTTAAACCCATTTGGCTCCTTTTGACTTTTATGGTTTTTCTAAAGTATATTATTATTATTATTATTAGTAGTAGTAGTATTACTTTTTAGAAGAAGAAAGTTTTAGTCTTCACATCAAACATACGGAATCAATTTACACGAAACAAATAGAGATTATTGTTAATAAAAAAAAATAAAATTATCAGACAAAATATTTATTTATGGATAATAGAATTGCAAGTAAAAATAGCTGACATAATTGTGACCTTATTGGTTGTCATTACTCTTATTTATTTTTCTTTTCTTTTCCACAGAATTAATGTTAAACTTTGTTAAACTTTGATAATAGTAGCTTTAATTTACTTTGCTGCATTAAATTTATAAAAAATTTTTAAAGTCTATTATCTTAAACTAGCCTTTCCCATGCAGAACATCTGCATGACAGCACCTACTTGCATTCAAAATTTGAGTGATTTTCTTTCTTTTTTTTTTTCAACAAAAAAGATTTAAATCTTAATATTTCCTTTATAATTTCATTTTTATAAAATAGTCTTTATCCGCTGCTAAGTTAAAATTTCTTAAAACTAATTTAAACTTTTGTTATATTAAAACTGTATCTTTAGATGATGATTTCAATTTAGATCAACAGATGCAGCCACCACCGTCCTACCGAATAGTCGACGATAAATGCTGAGATTTAGCTGCTTTGAATTCTACCAACGATACTTCTAAATACGAGGTTTTGAGCATATGTTTCAGCACATAACTTTAATCTTTTTTTTTTTTAAGAAAATGCACATTTTAAGAGTATTAGATTAAATTATTAATTATTTTCGCCAAAATATCTAGCAGTTGAATTTATTATTTGATCACTCCGATACTGTTTGATAAATCAGATAACTCCTTACACCACTATCTCATCGTTTCCACAAAATTTAATCGTAATTGGTCCACGCCAAAGAAATCTTATATAGATGATTCTTGAAAATATATGTAAGAGTCATTACATCAAGAGTTTTAAATTTACACAAAACAAATATATAAATCGATGTAAATGACAAAAACAGTAGGATAATAAAAAACAGACCTTTACGTACATTATCATACGTTTTTATTAATGCTAAATAATTATATAATACTAATCTTGCTTACGTGATCTTGTATTCTTTGAATTTTCCTTAAAATTAATAAATGTTAAATTTTGATATATATAATGTTAAATCCACTAGGATGTATTTAATATGGCTTTGTCGTAAAAGCATATAAAACGTGGTTCACATGATCCATTAAATTGCATACCACTCATTTTTATTAGCAAATTTTATGAAAAACAGACTAATAAATTAAATAAAAATATTATGCTTAGGAAATAGTGCAAGAAGAATTCTTGAAAAAAGGTAGATCGTTGTATGATTTAATGTAAGCCTCATCATGCTTCTAAGAGAAAGATTAAAAATAATTAAAAATAAAAGAAATTCCTCATACATAATATGCAAACTTATAAATTAAACGCAAACATGATTTTTTTTTTTTTCGTAATATTCCTTATAATTAATAAATGGGAAATTTTGATTTAACAGTATGGCGAACCCTTTAACATAAATCATTTCTAATAATACAATATGTTTCTTAAAAAAAATTAAACTATAATAGGTTACAAAGAATAAAGCCCAAAAAGTCGTAGCTGATCATACATAATGCAGTGGCCACAGCAGCTCTATATTTTTAAGTGCCTTTTATTTTGTCACCATTTTAATGAATCAGTATTTTTTTTTATATTGTTTTAGCTTTAAAATCTTGATAAAAAATGTATAAAAAGAAATAAGGGTGTTAAAAAAAAAAAAAAAAAAAAAAAAAAAAGGACCGCTGCGGAAAGGACCGACTTCTAAGAAAGACTCCAGAATATGCTCGCTATCTACTTTGCGATAATTATTTTAAATTTATCTTGAAATTAATAGGAGAACATTCAGACTGATAATGTTAAATCCACTTAGAAGCCCTTATTTAGAAGAACTTTATTTAGGTCTTGTCAAAAAACATATAACCGTGAACACTTCTTATAAGCAAATTTAAGAGATATATCATCAAACATATAAAATAAAATATAAGAAATATAAGAAAAATATATTTCTTTATAAATGCAACAATAATGGAATAATGCATTATAATTCTGCTTATATGTAACAGAAAAATTTTAAAACATGATATTAGATATAATTGCGCCCAACTTTGTTTTTATTTCTTTTAATATTTATGTGTCAAACTTCAAAAATGGCAATACTAAACACAATTGGTAGCTTATAAATTACGTTACTTAAAAGTAAGTAATCGTGTATAAGTTTCATTACAAAGAAGGGGAAATTTACTTTAATTAAGCATATGGAAATCGATTTACACACACACAAAATAAATAAATAAATAAATAAAAGATTGTAATCAAATTGGTAATAGGATATTTAAAAAAAATATTTCTATGCATAATAAATGAAGTTATTTAAACAAAAAATTAATGAAATATTTGAAACAGTCATCTAGAGATTTCTTAATGTGTACTATACAAACATACAAAAATAGTTAATCATTATTTTTAAAAATCAAATTTCGTTTTGAAAAATTCTTTGTTTTTAGGAGGAAAATTAGAATTTGTTTGAACATTTTATTACTTTTATTATTCTTTCAACATAAAACAATGAATATTTTCAATACATTTTCTTTATTTTATGCACTTTTTATTGTAATGGCCAAATATCTCAGCTAATTCTTTTAATTAACTGATTAATATGCTATCTAATTAATACCATCATATATAATTGAGGTAACACCACCATTTTGATGTTAGATAATAACAATAATCCTTTCTTTCTTTCAAGCATTAATAAAACTTTTTTCATTAAGTTCTGATAATAAGAATAGCGTAAAGTAACGTTTTCAAGTATCGTGGAATCTGATATGTAATAATTAGAAAAGCAATAATTGAAATTACGGAGAAATTATAGCCTGCTAATTAGTTACTTTTTCAATAAGCTTTTGTTTAACTTTTTACATTAAATGTTTTCAATAAATACAAATTACAATTTCTTAACAAAAAATAATTTTGCTAATTGAAAGATTTAGAACATAACTTTTAAATCATTAGATTAAGAATAGTATTATCAGAAACAATTAATAAATAAAATATATTATAAAAACATTTATATAGTTACAAGGGGACTTCTAAAGTCCGTCTTGACACATTTAATTAATAAATGGCAGCATCTATATTCATAAAAGAAGTGTATAGGTACAGTAAAGTAATTATGCGCTGCAAGATGCAACCACATACAGCTCCACCTGGCGGAAAATGGCAGAGTTGGAGTTCCTATCTCGAAAAAACTAGGAGGTAGATCAAATATTAAGAAAAAATTGTAGAGATTTTATAAACTGTGACACTAAAAACGATCCTAGGAAAAAACAAATTAAGTTTTAGCAAGATACCTTTATTTTCCATGTTTAAACTTTCGTAGGTCATCTGCAATGCACACCTTGACCCATGATTTAACTTTACGTAGATTATGTGTCACTGACTACGCTACAACATGTGCAGCGTAATGTTCAAACAAAAGTCTAAAAGTATATATATATATGTGTGTGTGTGTGTGTGTATGTATATATATAGGGTGTTCCAAAAGTCCGCCCCCTCCCCCTCCTAACTCGAAAATGAGTCGGAATTTTGAAAAATGGCGAAGCACATATTTAATGATTTTGAGGGAACCTCTTTTGGTGAAAAATGTTTGGGCCAAGGTTTTGGGACTAGGAGTCAGCTAAGGAGGGCAAATTTCAAATTTCAAATAGGAAGGTATGTGTTGTGATAAATCCCTGGAAGCAGTTCTTCAAGGCAATGAATTTGATATAAATAGTTAAGCTCTAAGATTATTATTAAAGGAGATACATTAATTTTTAGACTTTTGAAATGTGGAATTTACACTTATGTATCCCCTTTAATAATATCTGCAAGACAAAACTATTTATACCAAATTCATTGTCTTGAAGGGATGTTTCCAGGGGATGTATCACAAGACATACTTTGCAAAAAAAAAAAAAAAAAAAAAAAATGCTTGGGCCCGTGCAAGGGGGTGGTAGGAGTGCCGCTAGGGAATGCAACATTAAAATTTCTAATGGGAAGGTATGTCTTGTGATACATCCTGGGAAACGTCTCTTCAAGACAATGATTTTAGTACAAATAGTTTTGTCCTGCAGTAATTGTTGAAAGGACACATAAAATCCATATTTCAAAAGTCATGTATCAAAGTCATGTAAAAACTCATGTATCTCCTTTAATAATCATAGTAGGACGAAACTAATTATATCAAATTCATTGTCTTGAAGAGACGTTTCCATGGATGTATCACAAGATATACCTTCGTATTTGAAATTTTAAAGCCCCCCCCCCCCCCCACTATCTCCCCGGAACAAAACTTTGTTTCACCAAAAGAGGACCCTATCAAATTCCTTGAACACGTGTTTCGCCATTTTTCATAATTCCTACTCGTTTTCGAGTTAGGAGGAGGGGGTTGAACTTTTTGAACACACGGTATATATATATATATATCTATATGTATATAATGCATACATATAGACATATGCCCGACTGAATACATGAATTTATCTCATGTAATCTTAATGTCAAAGGGGTGTGACATAAGCTATGATCTTTGAATCTCTCTCTAGTTACAAATTAAAAAAGTTTTACACTCTTTTTTAAAGAAAGAACATTTTTTCAATTAGAAATATAAATATTCGTGATTCTATAATCTTATTGTGAGGTAAAAGTATTTGTCTTTGATTTTAGATGTTATATACCGTATAAAATTTGTGGTTCAGAAAAATAGGATTTTGTAATACTGTAAGATTTTTTAGGAGAAATCATAAAAAACTATTATCACACGATAAAGAAAAAGTGTTACGTATAGATTAATATATATTGTAAGCAGAAAATTTGACTCATAAATTTTTTACTTTACAATCATGGCACTCGTCGAACTAAAAAAACTTTCTAAAAAGATAAATCATTTCCTTTAATCAATCCATGTTTTAAATCCATGTTTCTTACACTAATATATACATATTTTCCCTTTGAGTAATATTGATTTAAAAATGGGAGAATTTTAGTTAAACAGATGCTTATAAATTTGAGTTTAAATTACTTCTAGTTTTTATTAAAGTCCATGCTAGTAAAATAGCTAAGAATTATTATTAATGTTTTTATTATTTAATTATGAATATTTTAATCTTATGCAGCAGGGGAAGGGGGGGAGAGGAATCGAGCCTATAGTATTTTCTGTAATTCTTTAAGTACGCAGACAACATTCATTTCCTTTATATATGTATATATATATATATATATATATATATATATATATATATATTATTGCTGAAAATTTTCAGAAAAATTATTCATGTTTTTATTATTTAATTATATATATATTATTCAACAGCGAAAAAATCAAATCCTATTGTATTTTCCATATTTCTTTGAAAATGTGTATTAAAAAAATTCATTCTATTTTTAGATATATTTTTAATTGCTATAAAATTTCGTGTCTTTCGTTGAAAAAGCCACTAAGCTGATTTCATAACTTCGCAATTAAACTAAGAGAAGAGACAAGTAATGAATGCAATTAAATATTTAATGACGAAAATGTTCTAATTTAAATTAACTTTTCTTGGTATGAAGGATGTCACGGGAATCTTGGAAAAAATTACTTTACATCCCGTGCAAAGCAGATTTATTAATTTCTCTTAAAGAAAGAATAACATTTTGGAAGATCTCAGTTATGAATTATTTCACTTGTTTTGAAAAGACTTTCAAAAAATATTTAAAATGAAAAACTTAATGTGTACAATAGAATAATTATGTTTAGGAATTTTGTGTATAAAGACATGTGTCCTAATACGCCGTCTGTGGCCCACAAATGTGTATAGTTTGGAAATTCATAAAATATTAAACAAAATGTTATTTTTAATATATATCCAAGAAAGTTATTGTCATATGTAAAGATTATTATTATTATTATAAATAAATAAATAGATAAACACACACACACACATATGTATATATATATATATATTTTTTTTTATTTATTTATTTATTTATTTATATGGTATGTGCTCGTATATATATATATATATATATATATATATATATATATAGAGAGAGAGAGAGAGAGAGGGGGAAATGTGTAATTATGGGCTCTCTGTTTTGTTTTTAACATAAAGTTACTTTAATTCTAAAATGATCTTGTTTTCTGTCCTTTATAAAAAAGTATAACAATTTTACTAAATATGAGGGGGCATAACAATGATTAATATCAATTATTTTGATTAGGAAACGAAGATTTACAAAATGCTTATAAAATACCACCAGAAAAAAGTGAGTGCAGATATGGGCCCTTTCCAAAAAAGTCTCAAAAAACTGTTTAAAATGGTTTAAAACACGATAAAACAATACAAAAAGGTAGAGAATCTCTTTAATACGAGAAAAAAAATAGAGAAATCGCTGCCGTAACTGGTTCTTTCAAACCTGGAACAATCTAAGTGTGATCACATTTGGCACATAACAACTTATACTACTCTCCTCTGAGAGTGTGTTCAAAGAACATTCCATTACAAAACATGGAAGTTATATCGCCATCGCTGTAGATAAGGGGAAGATTACAGGAGTTTAGTAAGTCCAATTATGAATCATATCGTTTCGTGTGTCGATTATTATTATTATTATTTTTTTTTTTTTTTTTCATAGCACCCTTCGCCGGTCTTTTACCTTACCGAATCCTAGCTTGTATCTTACACCAAGAACGCTTAAGGATGTCTTATTGTGACCGCATCTGTCAAAGGACTTAGTCAATTGAACTTTTGTATAATCATCATATGATGAGGCTGCACCTTGCTGCTTTTCGTACACGAGTAGTGGTTCTCTTCTTAATGTTGAGGATAGGAGATATATCGAACGGAACAACTGCATTTGAAGTTTCTGGGGCCCATTACACAAAGCAAGGGTGCCCATATTTACACCACACACACATAAAAAAGTTGGCTTTTATCAAATGTAAGCTATACTGCGTGACTAAAGTCGTGCTTCTAAAAGTAGCTTAGGTTCTCCGCTTTCTAAATATCACTGCGAAATTATTTTAAACTGACCATAAGAATATAAATAGAATACGATTTCAGATAGATGTCAAAAATATGCAGTTCAGAAGAAACACCAGTTCGCAGAATAACTCATGCTGCATCTGCACTACTGGAAAAAATAATTCCAACTGCTCTCTACTATGTTATATCATAGCCTCCTAAACTAGATGCCTTCCGCATGAATCGGAAACTTGGCAACAGTTCAAGCGGTAGACAGCACCACCTGGTACAGATTGCGTACTTTTTAATTCAACTGTCACCAATAATTTTAAGAAGTGATATACGATATATAAAATCGACGTTTCTTCGATTGTATTCGACTTTTATGTATATCAAATCCCACTTAAAAAAATTTTTGGTGTGCTGTTGAATAAAAAATTCGCGCAACCTGTACCAGGTGGCGCTATCTACCGCCAAGTTTCCGAGCCACGCGGCAGGCATCTAGTTTAGGAGTATATGATTATATCAACAAGTGGCGTCATCTACAGTCCTTCCCACAAGTCTTCAGCACCTCTCACAGACACTTGTAGAGGGGTGCCCATATTTACACCTGTGCACATTTTTAAACCATCTCCTCTAATATTGTGATAACAAAAAAAAAAAAAAAAAAAAAAAAAAAAGTTTACTCTTTTGTCAAAAAAAGAGCTTTTGTATGCACCCAATCAGTAAAAAGGAACAGGAAAGTCAAAAGAGTTTAAAAAATGGTATATGTACGATTAAGCGCTCATTTCTAATGTCAGATACATAGAAGCTATTTGATGTTGTGATAAGTTTGTAAGAAATTTTCTGTCTAAAAATTGTCGTAGTTTTCCGAGAATTCTGTTGGTTTATTGCTTGAAGCACCTGCTATCGACAAAAACTTCTTTATTATAGAAACCTTATTCATAAAAATATTTTTAATTTTATTTTTTATTTTTCCGAAACCGCATAAAGAAACTCCCTTTTATTTAAAAATGAATTTTGAAACTATTTTTGAATTTATGTGCAAACTGTTATGTACATACATACATATATATATCATATATAAAATCATATATCATACATGATATATATATCATATATATATATCATATCATAAAAAGTTCAACTATTAAATTAAATACATTATCTACATTCATAAAATATCGGCGTTGTATACAAGGGCGATAACTATCACATGCCTGAAATTTGTCTTGCCTCTTGTTTTAATACCTTCTATCTGAAGTTTGTATATGAATGCATAAAAGCGAGAATGTATCCGTAATTTTCTTTCTTTTTGTATTTTTCGACAGTTCTAAAGTTAATCAAAGGCTGATTTATTTGAATGCACTTTATCTCAAACTCTCATGCAAATGAATATAACCATATGTGTATCTATAACGTTCCTTCTTTGTGTATTTTTTTTTTTTTTTTTTTCTGTAATTGCAACTTCTCCGTAAAGTCTTATTCATATGCGTATGCATGCAAAAATGTGTACATAATATACAAATTCGAAAGAAAAAATAGACAGTTTAAGAAAGTTATTAATTTAAGAACTGAATGTTTAAAAATTATAGACAGTACAAGAAATAAGACAAAAATAATTAGTACAAGCCTATGACGTCAAATCTTAATTTTTAGTCTACTTAAGATTAATTAAAAAAACAATTGTATGATTGAAAATTATCATTATTTGCATTGTGTATCCTATATTTTACGATTTTTAATACTGTAATTTATTACTTACATTTGCAATTTTATTATTTTATTTAAATTGCATTAATCAATTTAATCTAACTTGCTTAATTTGACGTAATTTACATTTGCATTTCAAGACTGCAGAAGTTGAAAATATTAAGTATTTTCTATAAGGAAATGTAATCTCTGTTATTCTATGAATCGTAACAAGCGTGATTTTAATATTCTAGGAAGTTCTGTTTGGAATAAGAGTACTCTGAAAAAGAGCCCCTAAATAAAATAATAGGCCGGCGCATCACCGCCATTTTTTTGCCTCCAAAGAGGACAGCACTCCCACTTGGCGTCCTTATCGCTTCCGTAATGATTTTAAGAAATCTTGATCTGAAGCTAATCCGGTCAAGTCAAGAGCAATAAGCAACAGTAATATTCCTAAAAATACATTTTTTTCATAGTACATTCTCAGGATGTCATTTTATTCTGAGGCTATCCTATGGATGTACGATGTGTTGTTAGGGCGGTTTCTGTTTATTTTACAAAATGTCTCCAAAACTCAAATACACAGTAATAGAAGGTCTGTGAATACTTTATATTCACTTCTTGAATGATTATAGCCGCTTATCGCTAAACAAACTTCCATATCATAGTTTACTTAGCTAAAACTATGAAATGTAATAAAATAAATTACTCTAAAGTAACATAAGACGATAAAAAAAATGTTTGTGGTTTGTTTATCAGTTAAACGCTCTGGGTACATATGGCAACCCTAAGGCAACAAAATGTCTGATGCGCCAGCTCGTATATACAGGAGCCTTACTCTGAAAAAAAATAAAAAAAAATCTGTGACTGATATCTAAAAACTAAATTATGTCTCTAGTAAGAATAGTTCTATGTCAACCTTATAAATTATAGTTCCCTTTCCTAGAATTTAAAGAATCCTTATTAGAATTCTATATCCTTTTCCTATGTTATCGGGGTCAAACGTATTTAAAAATCTCTGCAAATAAATGTGAACTCAAGAGGCGATTTTTTATAGCTATAATCTTGGTTTATGATCCGATAAAGAGGCGAGTTTTGATAACTATAATCATGGTTTATGACCCGATTTTTGCGAATGAAGCGAGATTTTTTTTTTTAATATAAAGGATGCTTTATATTCATAATATTCATAATACTGTTTTACCATCTAGAAAAGTATAAAGAAGTAATTCTCTGTCATTTCGTCTATTCATGTTATTTGTTTATCTTATATTTATAACCCGAAAAGCTATATTTCTAGTTTTGAGATTTAGAAAATTACTAATTTTCCGTTCTAGATAGACGAGGTATAATTCTTTTCTCGGTGCATTATACTGGAACCAAATATGATTAAATTTTTTACATATATTCTATACGTATAACGCTGTAATGAAAATAAATATGTGGAACCTTACACCATAAATTTGGGTTACCTTTCAAATTTGAGATTATATTGATCGAAAGTCATTCTGAATTCATATACTACACTTGTAACAATAATAATTTTAAAAAGTGCTATCAAAATTTTGTTTTTTAAGCATACGCTATTTAGCAGTATTAATTAAATTTCGTCAAACTACATGTTTAGTGCAAATAATTTTACAGCTGCTATTTATATTTCAGTTTATCCCTTAGTACGTGTATTGTACCATTTTAACAGCTCTATGTGAAATTGCAAGGTAATCACTCACTGAAGCATTATGCATAGATAGTGCATTTTAGCAGGTGCAATAAATTCTCCTACTGTATTATTGATTATTCTCAGCATATTGTAAACCTGTCACATTATGAATTGCACATATTAAGCCACAAATCCAAATTAAAACTCATTTGAGTGAAAAGATTAGCAAATAATTCTTATTTTTCCCCTATATTAGCTGTAATAAGCATTTAAACTCATTAATCACGGAATTTAATAAACATCTAATTCCAAAATGCAATCTTAATTATATATTCAATTTTAAAACAATAATCTTTTAATGTACCAAAGTTTTCGTTATACGAATAATAAAAGTTGACATGCAGGAAGAGCATATTTCTTCGGCATTTTCTTATTCTTATAAGAATACTTATTCTTATACACTTATTCTTATAAAAATAATATATTTCTGAAGAGGGTTTTTTTTTATATAATGAATCGAATATTAATAATAAGTGCATTAAGTGGTATTTAAATTTTTACTAATAATTTCTGAAAATTCACTACAACAAATACCGGTGCAATATTTTACTTGCTAATATGATAGCACACGTATGCTATGCCTGTGTTTGTTTACGTTTCATTTATTTAACATTACCAGGGCTCTTAATATGTATACATACATAAAAGGAAACAATTGGTACCTGATTTGGAATCTTCTATAACTGGGAAGGCTACATATTGCTGCAGCTGTAAGGTACCCGTTTATTATTATTATTAATACGCCTATTTTCCTTTTCCGTTTCCCTTATTATTTTCTTAGTTTATAATTTATCTCACTCATGTATGACAAAATTATTATTATTATTATTATTGTTATTATTATTTGAGGGGGGGAGGTACAATTTTCCAACATTGAAATTATAGTATATTTTGAAGTTTTGAGGTCCCATGAATCCGAAAATAACGTTTATAGCTGTTGAACTGTGTCTAAGATAAACTTCAGACAAAAATAAAATAACAATATGCAAATTTATTTTTTAACAATAGGAAAATATTACTTTACAGACAAGTAATATCTTAATAAAATGCAAATAACATTTTATAGATATGAAATGGGCAATTGAAACTTAACATAAACATGCACAACCTTTAAATAGTAATACCTCATAATAGTTTTTATTTATATTTATTTATTTACTTAGATTTAAAAAAAAAAGTAGTTGCATAAATTGCCATAATTAATTGATGAAGCAAAAATCTTTCTTCTGTTATAAGCAGGTATTAAATTATGTATCCAATCGTTTGGATAACAATTTTGTAGTTTCTAACTTCTTTGTATTTATTATATATATTTTTTGTAATTGTTTATATGATCAGATTAAAAATTGTTTTTAGCATATTTGTCGATATCAATCCTTTCAATTCAAAATTTTTATCAACCATAACAAAAAAAAGAAAAAAGAAAGGTAGCTTAAAAACAACCCGGATTTTTCAGGTATCAGAGCTAAATACACTTAGGTTAGATGATTTATTAGATGAAAGCAATTCTAATTAGATTATCCATTAAAGCAAACCAATTTAGAAGAAAGCAATATTTTAAAAATTGAGTGTTAGGTTTTACCATTTTTGTATTACTTTTTAAAATGAAAATCGTATCACCAATTTTCAAACATATTTTGTCGTATAAAGAATGGCTTTAATTGACAATTTTTTATGTTGAACATTTTTTTTAAAGTGCAGTCTATGTTTTCGAGGCTATAGTACAGCTATTAATTAAAAAAAAGTAACCTTTGTTAATAATTAATGTGTAAAAATATGTGTTCAATTACATTTTAATGCAAAAATATTTCAAAATCAAATATCTGTTCATTCGTAGATCACGATAATTATACCTCTGGTACACTGAAGTGGCACATAAAATATTCACAAAAAAAAAAAAAAAAAAATAATAATAATTAATTAAATGTCCTTCAAAAAACTTTTTAAATGTTAAATAACAGTTTATAGTGGTCACTGAGAGACTTGTTTAAAAAAAAATTCGAGTGTTAAAACATTTGGCAGCAAACATTTTATGGATAAAAATAAATCAAATTTGCCTTTCAATTTTAACTTATTACTCGGCGAAATTTCACAGAAGTATATAAATGGAATTGGGAAAATGAAATGTCCTTTTTTGGAATGTGTCAGATTTGAACCATCAATAAAGAACCATCGAATTATTTGTTTTTATGTGTTTTTCGGATTAACAAAGGTATATCGTTCTGGAGTTGAATATTATTTATTTTTTTATCAGTTGAATACGAGACTTTTAAAATTTTTATTTCCCTTTCCCAATGTCATAAATTTGATTTTCGCTTACCCCATGTAAAATAACGGTAACGTTTTTATTCTCATGCATTGGGAAATTTATAACACGTGCATTTTCCAAACGCGTTATAAATTGGATAATACCGACTCTAAATCGCCAGCCCTTCAATATCCACAAAGTAATAAAAGTTACTCCCTAAACGGCCCGAAGTAATGCATTGGAAACGGAAAAATGGAAAAAGGTAAAAAAAAAGGAAAGAAAAGTAAGATAAAAAGAAACCTTGGAAATTTATTTCCTTCCTTTTTTTTATTCGCATATCTAAGAGGGTGGCTAAAATAAGTCGTTCATAACCAATATTACACACCATTTTTAACAGAGCGAAGAAATATATTTTTAAGGTAGCATTTTGAAGGAACTCTGGGGATCGCCATTAAATTAATGTTTTGCTTAGCTAAGCGTTTACGCCCCATTGAAATGTTCTAGTTTTATTTATGTGTTCTAAAGGCGATAGGTATGCTTTCTTCAGCTTCACTTCGGTGCTTTATCGTTTTGTTCTATCATCCACTCCCAGTAAACATTTTGCGCCTTCACAGATCGGGCCATTTGTTTTGTCTTTTGTAGAATTTATGCTCTCTAATCCGTGTTAGATTTGACTACCTTTGATTTTTTGTGCTTTGTAAAAGTAAATATTTTTATACAAATATATGATAAGTACTTGATTTTTAAAGTAATTTAACATGGTGGTGAATTCCGCTGTCGAATCTATTAGTAATGAGTCATGTAAAACAATTAACTGATTTTAATTTAAGAAATGTTACAGTGTATTGTTTTTAATAATATTTTTAGAAGAATTTTTTTTTTTAAATGCCATAGTAGAACCGTCTGCTTTGCCTTTTGTACGTATATAGAGTGTATGATTCTCGCAAACACTTTAATGCATAAAATACAAAAATAATAAATAAATAATAATATTTTTTGTAATCTTAGTGATAAACTAAAATGTCGATCTAAAGACTTTTTTTTAACCTTTTGAAACAGGTGGGACGTGCTTTTTTAGGCTAATTCTAATTCACAATTGCAATAATTCCTCCCTGAAATTTTCAATAGAATTTTACTTTTATAAATTAATGGGGAAAGAATTATTTATATCTTTTTCATATATTTTTGCTGGTGAACTTGTATTTTTTGTTGTTTTATCCCTGACTCTTCCACCATTATATTTTCACAGCAATTTGCCTCCTACTGACCGTGGAAATATTCTGTACATAATTACTATGTAAATATAGTGATGTAATAGGGACAAGAGAAATCTAAGCACCGTAGCAATCCAGAGCATGTAAAAAAAAAAAAAAAATATCCTTTAGACGAAATTTTAAAAATCGAATAAAATTCAACAATACATTTTCGCACTTCTCTTATAATAGCACGTGTGTTGTAGTATTTAATTTAGTAATAAATAAATAGATAAATAAGAATAAGAAATTATTCCAACGCTATACCTATGAACCTCGAAGTGGCGTATTATTCGTGCAATTCTAAGCAGATATAGTTTTTCTTTTTTTATTACTTTAACAAAGTGTGCGAAGATAACGGTAACATATTTAAAAATTTTTATGTTTGGTTTTAACGCTGTCGTTGAGGATTGACTCTAATAACATTTTTCTTTAGTTACGTCCACCGCTGAGTTTGGTTATTTGGAGAGCTTTCAAATTGTTGAATTTGTCTCGGTGTGTGGAACAATCAATATGTGCTGAAATGACTTTCTAGGTACCCTGATATTAACCCGTGTGATTTATTTTTATGCAGTTATGTGAAGAATTAGGAAGCTTTGAATTTCTGTGGGATTACGTTGGGTTATATGAAGAGTTCGATTATCGAATTGACATTTGTAGTGTCACAATAGATACACAAATAAAACATTTGCGAAGTGAATAAAATTTAAATAAATAAACAAAAAGAATATTTTAAAAAAAATTCCATTCTTATTCTTTTAAATTACTTTATTAGTACATAATGTAGATTATTAGTACCACTACAACTAAATTTTCAACAAAATGTTTTTTTTTTTCTTTTTTTTTTGTCCCCATACATTCTGTACACCTTATATATGAAAAATTTTAAACTTTTTGAACTATTTATTTTTATTTTTTATTCTCAATTCTGGCATATTTTTTTCATTTGAATAATGAATTAAGGGATAATTTTTATCTTGTTTTTGTCACCTTATTACACTTTTTTTTTTTTTTTTTTAATAATTTCAATTTTTAAGTAGTGTGAAAGTATTTATAATTTCTTAAAATATTTTAGAGGAACTTCATATTTCAGGAAATTTGAAATATGTCGAAAATACCAATTTTCATTTTTCAGTTCGTGCTCTTTCATTGTTTGCTTTGAAAAATAAACTTGAAATTGTTCGATTATTTTTTAATGTACATGATACGAATGGGGTTTATGTATTCCATTATTTTAAGAACCTTTAAAAATTCCTATAGATGATTATGTATATTTTTTTTTTCTTACAGTAAAATTGTGCGATTAACATTTTCTCTCATAAATTAATAACAATAAACAAATTCAGATCCGTTTTGCCACGTGATTATGACGATTTTTCTAATTATTTGTATAAATATACACATGAGTACCATGCATACTCTTGGACTTTATATTGCCTTTTTTTTTTAATTATAGCACGTAGTGTATTAGACCCAGTGCAAAACAATTTTCAGAAAACTTAGCATTCAACAATTTACACAGCATACTGCAATTAGAATTAAAAAATTTTACATATCTTATGAAATATGTGTAAAAAATTCATTTGCACAATTTAATAGCCAAAACTATTTATATGAAAGCTGCAAATAAATATTTTGTAAATTCAAAAAGTTTTGAGCGATAGAATGAACAGAATTTCAGTTCTTCTCAAAATAAAAGAAAAAAAATTGCATTGTTTAACAACAACAACAACAACAACAACAACAAAAAAAAAAAAAAAAAAAAAAAAAAGAGGATAGAATATATTCAATTATTTATATTAATTTGTATAAGTATTTTAATACACTCAATGAGTAAGAAATAGTTGTTAGTAAGACTCTTTACAAACAAAAATAAAACAAACAGGTTACAATCTTTGGTTACAGGTTACATCTTACAATCTTAAAAAATTTTAATTGTAATAATTTACTATACGAATTGTAGGTATAAATGATGATCTCGTAAAATGTTCATTTTATTAAATAAAATCCGTAAAATAATAATATTTCGGGTTAACAATTTACATAACTGTCTCCATTCATCCGAAAAAAGTAAAATTTATATATTGACTTTATTCTGAGTTTAAAATTGTATCATTGTTGTTGTCATTGTTTTTGTGTCCATGGATTTTCAGATGACACCAAAGGCCTGCAGGATTGCGGCTGCCAACTTTGGAGCCTCTTGGCTGTAGACAACAGCTCTTAGGTTGTCCTCAAGTGGTACCAATTCTAATTTCAAAACATGTGGAGTGAGTGCTGGGCGCTCGAAAATGTGTCTCGGTGTTAACATGACATCCCGGCAGTTTCTACAGAGAACGTATGTTCCGGTCTTGTCCGGGAGGATCTTCATCCCTCTAAAATGATTGGTTCTAAGTCTTGCTATAACTGATGTCAAAGCTCTAGGGTAATTAAAGTCGATGACAAGTGACTTCTTAAGGAGCCTACACACTGGCAACTAGAAAACTTCAAATTCGGTTTATTTTGATATTTCTTTGATGTGTTTTTTGTTAATCGAAGCTCGCTCGAGACCTGGCTCACAAACCCCCCTAGTACGATAATTGCATGGAAACTGGTCTCTTTTGTAAAAGAGCAATAAAAAGTAATGTCCTTCGTTGTAAATGTGTGCAAAATTTCAAGGATCATTTTTGGACAATGTATAATTTATGGCTTTTGAAGCTCTGAATGTTGCCAGAGTTTGAAGGAAGCTTTAGAAGTGTGAGGTAGAAGTCTGTTTTTTGCCGCTATGTTTGCACCTGCAAGTATGATGGTATTATCCGGTTGGTCGTTTTCACGGACTTATTTGGCCAATGAGTCGGCACACTCATTGCCTTCGATGTTGACGTGAGCAGGGATCCATTGAAGATGACATGATTCTCCACTACAATTCAGACTCTCAAGCAGTTCCTTTATCACTGGTTTAAAAATATTGTGCAATATTTTTTTAAACACAAATCAACAGTAATTGATATTTAAAACTGAAAATCAACTTCCAGTTGTATTATTATACCATACAGCAAATAACGTTTCAGCTATATTGCAAAAAGCTTATAATTTTGCAAAAACGTAGCACAGTTAAGTCTGCTTTCTGATACCTTTCTGAAACATTTGTATTTTTCGATGTTCCATCTGTTAAGTAATTGAAACGTTTCTATTCCGTATCCGATTTTTTGTTACGATCGCGGACATTTCTATGTTTCTGAAACTGATCGGAAAGCAAACGAAGCGTTTCGAATCGTTTCTGAAATATATCCAATGTTTCGATGTTATATGAGTGTTAAGTTTCTGGAACATTTTGTGTTGTTAGAGATGTGATTTTTTCCGAAAATTATACTGCTTTGTTTGACTTTCTTTTCTTTCTTTCTTCCTTTTCTTTTTCTTTTTCTTTTAATGCATTTGCTGTATTGTGATCATGTGGAAGTATAGAATAAATTATTTTATTTGATTTTCTCTTGAAAAAATATTAAAAGGTTTAAATGGCTTGCTTTCAGACATTTTTATTGTAAATATAAATGTTTCTTTCTTGTGATTAAAAAAAAAAAAATGTACTTTTTCAGTTTTATTTAATTTAAACTCTTATTCTACTCCTTCATTTTGTTTAGTTATTTGAAATAACAATTTGTTTATTTAAATGATAAGAAAAAAAGAAAAGAAAAAAGAAAAGAAAAAAAAAATTAGTTAAGAATCTTTGAAATTTATTGACTTCACAGTTTTTTCTTTTCTTTTTCTGTTTCCTTTGAGCCTGTGTTTTTTTTTTCTAACTTTTATATTTCACGAAGATAAAAAAAAATCTCTCTCTTTATTTTTACTTTAAATATTCAGAATATTTCTACTTTTTCTGATAAATTTTATTTATTTATTTATTTAAAACCACTGTATTTTATGTTCGTTGTTTATCTTTAATTTTATTTATTTAAAATTATAAAAGAAAATTAAGCAGTTTTTATTAATGTTCGATTTTACTTTAAAAAATAGCGCTTTTAGTAAGAAATAAAAAAAAAAAAAAAGTGTCCAAACACTAAAACAGCAACAAAAAAATTATAATAATAAAAAATAAATAAATAAAATAAAAATTTTGCATTAGGTTATAAAGTCTTCTGTATTCTTCCTTTTCTTCTTTTTTATAATTCTAACTTTATTAATCGCAAAAACAGTGCAATTAACTTTACATCCAAAAGAAAAATTAATTTGAGAAAAAATTAATCCGTAAAATGGCCTTTTTCTTTTTTAATTCTAAGCTTATATTTGATTTCTAATTAATAGATATAAAATTCTGCATAAAACAGAATTTAATTTAGTATAACAGGGCTTACTTTAGTCTATTCTTCCATATAAAGACATGCGGTAACGGAGTGTTTCATTCCCTAGTATCGGTTATCATATTTATTTCTTAAAATATATCTGGTATAGCATAGAAGCTCCTTTGCGGATTTTGAATTTCTGTTATTATTTTAGCGATTAATTAAAATTATTATAATTGTAAACCACAGAACTGGCATTCAAAATTAATAACCGCGTTGCCGCTTTGTTTGCAGCATTCGTACCTACATTGTTCGTTTGGCGAGTGATTGCGTCTTTTTTTTTTTAAACGAATCAATTATTATGAGTTCTGGCAATTCATAGTGTTTTTTCAAAGTTTTGGTGCGTTTGCAGTGGAAGTGGTTTACTATAACATTTTACCATGCTCAAAAAAGCTGCCCGGGAATTAAAATTAATTCCTCATACACATACGATGAATGATGTATTTTTTAAGCTAAATATTCAGCGCTTGCTTCTTGCACATATGCACGTTTTGAGGTTCTCTGAATATTGTAGTCATTTTTTAAATTTTTTTTTAGTGTAACGTCTTATCAAAGCAACTTAAAAGAAGCAGTTCCAGACATTTGAAATGTTATATTTTTAGGCTATATAAGGTTATTATTTGAAAAGAGTAATCAAGATTCATAAGTTTCCAGAAATGGTGAGCGTCAAAGTTGTACAAATAATTTGGAATGAACATTTAAGCTCAATAATAGCTTTGAATTCTGTATGAATCTAAGTAAAATATTCAAATGACGGATTGAGTCACACAGATTTATTTAAAGCAGTTCCGAGGACTAGTTTAAATTGCTTTTACCGTAGGTTTACATAACAATGTTTGTTATCTTACCCTTTGATCTCCAGTTGTTGAATTTCAGGGTAAGAGAAAGTCGTTTGAGTGCCGAACAAGATTATTTTTAAAGCTTTAAGTGAAATTATAATTCACGCACTACGTTAAAAAATAGAAAAATTAGAAAGAAATAACAAAATAAAGTGTAATTTACATTTTTATAGGAATGGATGCGCCAGACGTCTGTTTTAATATTGAAGTATTTAAATTAAAAGTAGCAACATAATAAATGATATTTTAAGCAATGGTGGTGAAAAGTTGTATCAGATACAAACTATTGTGTATGGAAATTATAAAACTGAAATAGAATATGTAATGAATATTACAAACAAAATTCTAAACGTTAGATTTTTTTATGTACAATTTATAAATATTTCTCAAATTTGGATTTTTTTTTTTTTTTTTAAGTGAAACTTGTTAATATTAACTCAAGTAAAAATATAAGCCTCACATATTACTAAAAAGATATAATAAAATGAAGTGAAATTTACATCTTTATAGAAATGGATGCGCCATTCGTCAGTTTTATTAATGAAATATTTTAATTAAAAGTAGCAACAGAAAAAGAAGATTAAGATACTTTAAGCATCGGATGTGATAAGATGTCTCACATTCAAAGCATTGTGTTTAGGATTTATAAAACTGTAATGAAATATGTAATGAATGTTACAAACACAAATCTAAATTCTAGAATATTTAATGAGAAATTCATGAATAATTCTCAAATTTAGATTTTGTTTTCTTTTTATGTGAAATTTGTTAATATTAACTCAAGTAAAAATATATGCTTCACATATTACTTAAAATATATAATAAAATGAAGTGTAATTTATATTTTATAGAAATAAATGTGTCATTCGTCAGATATATTAAGGAAATATTTTAATTGAAAGTAGCAACAGAAAAAGAAAAACAGTTACTTTAAGCGTCGATTGTGATAAGATGTCTCATGTACAAAACATTGTGTTTAGAAATTACAAAACTGAAGTAAAATATGTAATGAATGTTACAAACACAAATGTAAACTCTAGAATATTTAATAAAAAAATTATGAATAATTCATGAATAATTCTGAAATTTTTATTTATTTATTTTTTTTTTTTAGTGAAATTCGTTAATGTAACTTAAGTAAAAATATAAGTCTCACATATTACTAAAGAGATATAATAAAATGAAGTGCAATATACCTTCATAGAAATAGATGTATCATTCGTCAGATTTATTAATGAAATATTTTAATTGAAAGTAGCAACAGAAAAAGAAAAACAGTTACTTTAAGCATCGGTTGTGATAAGATGTCTCCCGTACAAACCATTGCGTTTAGAATTTACAAAACTGAAGTAAAATATGCAATGAATGTTATAAACACAATTCCAAGCTCTAGAATATTTAATAAAAAAAAAAAAAAAACATGAATAATTCTCAATTTGGATATATATATATATTAAGTGAAATTCGTTAATGTTAACTCAAGTAAAAATGTAAGCCTCACATAATAATAAAATGAAGTGTAATGACGCATATCTTCATAGAAATAAATGTATCATTCGTCAGATTCATTAATGAAATATTTTAATTGAAATTAGCAACAGAAAAGAAAAACAGTTACTTTAAGCATCGGTTGTGATAAGATGTCTTACGTACAAACCATTGTGTTTAGAATTTACAAAACTGAAGTAAAATATGTAATGAATGTTACAAACACAATTCCAAGCTCAAGAATATTTAATGAAATATTCATGAATAATTCGTAAATTTGGATTTTTATTTTTATAAAAGTATTCGTTAAAATTATCTCAAATAAATATATAAGTCAATCATATTAATAGAAAGGAATAATAAAATAAAGTGTAATTTACATCTTTATACGATGCGACAGTTCTGTGTCTTCAAATTGAAATATTTCAATGATAGGAAGGATTGGGATAAAAATTTCGTGAAGTAACAGTGGTGAAAAGGTGCCTGAAATACGAATCACTTCATTTCATCTCAAGAATAGAAAAGTATATACGATTCCCAGGCGCACTTAACGAAGTATGAAGTACCTTTTAAGGGTACTTTTAGACTGTAATAACTATCCGCTGTTGAAGCAAAAGTGACATCGTCACGTTATTCAAATGCAGATGGGCTTCCGTGCATTGCCATGGTAACATGAATCTTAATAAAACGTATTATTCTGCTCGACTTTGCATTTTTAATGGTCTTCGACGTGAAAATTGAATAGCTGTCAAAACTGATACTTTTTTTGAGTATCATGAATAAATATCTGACAATTTTTTTCACGTTTATATTTTTTTTTTCAAATAATTACAAAGTGCTTACACTATGAAAAAATTATTATAATAGCAAAATTAATAATAATAATAATAATAATAATAAAAGAAAATCAAGAGCCAAAGAAGATATTATTATTTGCGCTTGGATTTGAATTTAAAAAAAAAAAATTAGTTTTCATTTTAATTGTCTATTAAGTTTTCTTAATTTATTCTATATGAATAAGATAAAAATGATCAATCCTTGAAAATTTTAGACCTCCAGTTTTCGATGGATTTACGTGATTTAAGATATTGTGAACACGATTTGACCACATTTAGAAAATACCTGTCTGTCTGTGTATATCCCATACATTGTGGACGCTGTATATCAAGAACGAGTGAACAAAATTTATCCAAACTTGATATTTAATTAAACTTTGACTTCAATTGGTGTGGGAATCAATATCTTTGGGAATCAATATCTCTGCATGAGCCGATGCCATCCAATTTCTTCATAATTTTTAATATTCAAAAAATTAAAAAAATTCTTAAAATATACATATTTTTAATAGTTCATTGTAAGATTAAAACTTATATATATATATATATATATATATATATATGAATAGTCAACCAGAAAAAAACTGTATATGTAGGGGCATCGCTTTCTCCTCCCGGGGTAAGATTAAAATTTTCAGTACGGTTATCGTTCAGAAAACTTGTCAATACCTTTAAAATAAATGATAGAACTCTTTATCCGTGATAATCTGAAACAAAGTTATCGAATGTTTTCATTAAAAAAAAAGAAAGAAAAAGAAAGATAGAATGAAAGAAAGAAAATCCTAATATATATTCTAAATTGCATAAAACTGATTTTTTTTAATTTTTTTTTTATTTATTTATTTATTTATTTTTGGCGGGGGGGGGGGCATCCTTCTCTATGACGAAAATCAACTGCATTCATCGTGGAAAATATTTCTATTAAAAAATAATCTTGATCGAATGTTTCTTTTACAGATCTCGCGAGGCTATAGAACTATTTCTACAGACGCCCTCTCAGTCATCACTGGGGTTCCACTTGCTCATCTTCAACTTAAATATTGTTATCGTAAAGTAAATATTCTTCAACTTAATAACTCAGCAATCGCTAATAAATACTTTGAAAATATGGTAATACAATCCCATTCTCCTAACTGGAACATTCACCCTGCTCAGGATGTAGCCTCGTTATTAGTTAATAGTTCTAAGAATAGTTTTTCCCCGTCTGCTCCTGTTGCAATCTATACTGACGGGTCTAAAACTGAGCATGGAGTCGCAGCAGCATTCTGTGTCCTCAGGGGCAATATTTTTATCCATGAGGTGGGCCTGCAGGCTTGAGGACTATAATACTGTCTTTCAGGCGGAACTCTTCGCTATTGAAAAAGCTCTAGAATGGGCTCACAACAACAAAGACCAATTTACTTCTCTTCCCATTTTTAGTGATAGTCTCTCGGGTCTGCAGGCTATAATTAGTTACAGGTGCAGACACCCTCATGTAATTAAAATAAAACAACTGCTAATTTCACTTAATTCCTTAGTTTCCCTGGCAGACGTTTCTGCCCATAGGGGTGTCGTGGGCAACGAACGTGCAGATGACTTGGCCAAGGCTGCTACAGAGGAACACACTCCTCTTTACTCTCTCCCAGTCCCACCTTCCTATGTCAAAAGAAAACTAAAATCTCTCCTTTTCCGGGAATGGCAGTCTTGGTGGGAAGATTCCCTCAACGGCAGAATTACTTTCTCTCTAATACCAAATGTTTCTCTCAATGATTGGGTTCTTACCCCAGAAATTACAGCGTTTTTAACGGGGCATGGCCCTTTTCCGGCTTATCTGCACAGATTTCGTCGTCGACGTTCGCCCCTATGTTCTTGTGGAGAGGAGGGTTCTTCCTTTCACTACTATTTCCATTGTCCGCTTACAATAACCTATCACTTAAGAAATCCGAATAATAGACCAGCCAACTGGCTGACTAATATTTTAACAAGACCTTCACTTGCCATAAAACTAAAAAGAATTTTTGAATTACTCATAGATATTTCAAATAGAACAAATTAAATTCTTCTTAAGTCATTTAAAATTATCTAATTCCTAAATATTTAAATAAATTAAAAGTATTTAATAATCTCATAAGTTAAATAATCCTTTTCACTTACCCACTAGCCCTAAGATATCTATTCTTTCCTCATGTGTCTGTAAATGTCGTAAAACAACCAACTTCGCCCTATGTCGCGTGGGAACCTTGTTCTGGCGAACTGATTTACTTGTAAACAACTCTCCCTCCTTCCTGTTCAATTCTAGGTCATTGTGCTTTTGAGTTTTCAAGATTTATTTTATTTCGCCCCCTGTCGCGTGAGTACTCTGTACTGGCGAATCTTACTTTAGTGTATTTAATTTTTATCTATTTTTATTTTTAAGTTTGTTAATAATTAATACATATTTGTAATACTTCGCCCTATGTCGCGCGGGAATATTGTTCTGGCGAACCTTGTAATTTTTTTTTTTTTTTTTTAATAAACGTTCCGGAGTAGGGGCCTAGCATAGCTAGAAGCGCTCGACACCACTCTTAGAGCGGTGAGCGGCACCTACTCTTTGTTAAATCCTTTTAAATATATACTGCATGAATTCGTAAAGGAAAATATGAAAGAGCTTTTCGTTGTGATCACAATGTACTAGTTTTTAATAAAAATCAAGTTTATTTATTTATTTTATTTATTTCATTTCAAAAATATTAAAGGGCTCCTAAAAACCCTAAAAAATATTTTAATATTTCATTTCCATATATTCATTTATTTATTTATTTTTAGAATTTCTATACCCAAACAAATACGAAGAAATACGGTACATTTTGGTTAAGTATATACTATTTATCACAACATAATAAGAATATGTTTATTTTATTTTGCTATTTTTATTTATTTATTATTATTGTCACTAGTAATGTGTTTTTTCCATCATTTAAAAACACTTCCTGTATTTTCCACATCAGTATAGGACTTCATTTGCAAGAATGATTATATAGACTAAAATTTATATTGGGATTACATACGATATTTGGTTTCTTTATATGAACGTATTGGAACTTAAGCATTTAAAAAAATTATATAAAAAGTGCAATTTAGTAAATTGCAGTAATTATATATTTATTTGTGTTTTAGACTCTAAATTTTGTAACACAGTTATTACTCTGGTCATAATAAATCATTCATTATACACTTTTCTGAGAAAATGTAGAAATATTTGAATTATTTATACAAACAAAAACTGAGCATTTCCATGCAAATGTCATTATATTTTTTATTTGAGATATTCTCCATGAATGCATCTCCCGAATTTTGATATTTGAAATCCTGCTGAAATACCTATTGGGGCGTTTCTCAAAAGTACTTCGCATTAAAATTTATATATCTTTGAATTAAATAGTTGTCCTTTATAATTGCATTTTTGGTACCGATTAAAGTTCAGATGTAACCAAATAATTAATTATTTAAGGCACTGATGTACAGAATGTTGTAATAGATAGTCTTTTTTAAAATCTCCTGGCCATTTTTAAACATGTATGCATTATAATCATATATTTTATCGATTCCCGATTTCGTGCTGTTGTAATCTTTTATCATAATCTTTTATCATATCATTTTTCAGTATTTTCAGATTATGGGTGAAAAAAGAATAAAATTTAATAAGGTCAAAATGTGTCCTTTATTTAGACAATAAGATATAATTTTTGTAATCATTTCCAAAAATACTTTTCACTCTTTTCTTCCTATTTCTTTTGCTAGACTAAATTTTGTAAAAAAAGATGTTTTCAGGGATATTTAATACAATGTTTTTGGATTGTTTTCTCCATATCAATATTTACTCTATGTGATGTTGGATTCCCCTAGACACATTTTTTCATTTCCTTTATGTACATGCATCTTAGAAATTACAAAAATTAGCTAACACAAGTATATTTTGAAAACACACTTTTCTTATTTAGAGGAGATACATTGATAAAATGGACATATCTCTTTAAATGTCGCTAACTGTTAATCAATTGTAACATTTTGATAAGAAACTGACAATTTAAGACATAAAAGAATTTCTAGATGGCAAAATTTATCAACAGATCTGTTTTGTTGTCTGAAAGCAGCATCACAAAATTGTATGATATGTAATATTCATGAGAATCCTCTTCAAAACATATATATGTTAAAAGTTAGATGACCATTATTTTCATTCCGTAAACTGACTATCTATTCATTGTATGATTTGTATAATCCAGCAAGAATCAATGATTAATAAATAAATAAATAAATAAATAAGGAAAGAAAGAAAAAAAAAAGAAAAAAAGAAAGAACTTACATTTTATTTATTTTTTATTCTCATGCTTACTTTTACTTTATTTATTTAATCGTTTATTTATAACTTACACTATATATGGTTTATAACATATTCAACTACAGATAATATTCTAATTTCTCATAGCATAAAGTGTAACACCTGGTGTTAGCGATATCACATTTCGGCTTGATTTCCACATGAATAACTCTCAGTGGAATATCATATCATAATTACTAGTTATGTTTCAACCTACAATCACAAAATGTGCTCAAATGTGTTTTTAATTTATAGTCAAATGAAATTTCAAAAGATGTGTTTATTATAGAAGAAAACGTTGAAACTTGTATTTTTAAATTAGTTATATTTTATAAGATAAATTATGCCATTTTTTTTTTATCTTTTGTAAAAGAATATAAGAAAAATTCATCGTTTATCAATATTTAATTAATAATTTATAAATAACAGATCTAAATGGAATAACTAAGTATTTAATTTAAAATTTTCAGAATTCATATAAATATTTGCCTAAACAAACAATGCTCATTTTATTATTATTATTATTATTATTATTTTTAAGAATTTTAGATATTTTAGATATAGTAAGAAAGCAAATTGGAATTGAGCTCACATTTAACCCCATGCTAGTACAAAGTTTAAACATGTCATTTTTAATCGTTGAAAGTCATCAGTGAAATTCGAAAAGTTTTTAAATTATTAATAATTCAAAATATCGAAGCAGTACAACCATTTTTTTCACTACTTTCATTTTAGTATTTTCAAAAAAGTTATAATATTAAAGTTAAGAACAAAAAAGCCTTTCCTCTTTTTTTATTTATTATGTATTTATTGACGTCAATTATATACCGGGTGATCCAAAAGTCAGGACAAACTTTAAAAATGAATAATTCGAAAACGAATCAAGATACAAAGGTACGGTTTGCACCAAACGGATGAAAAAGAAGCCGGGTTTTGTGTGGCTACGAAAAAAAAAAAATAGTTCTGTTGGCGACCAACAGATGGCGCTGTCGAATTTCTGATGTAGGATTATGCAAAGCAACAAACGATATAAAAAGGAACAACTACAGCAGGTAATGGTAGTCGAAGCTTATATGCATCGAAATATCGCATTCTCAGTCGCTACTTTAATCACGCATGGCCTCCAAGATCTCCCGATCTGACACCCTGTGACTTTTACCTGTGGGGATTCTTAAAATCAAAAGTATACCGCGACCAACCGGCATCACTAGCAGCACTGAAAGATGCCATCCGCAAAATGGGTCTGCCATAATGCAAGAAATGCTACTAAATGCTGTGAACGATGTGGTGAATCGTCTCACATCTGTACTTCTGAATGAGGGACATTGAAAAAATACTGTAGTATTACTAATTAACTGTAATTAATTGAATTGTAAGTTGGCAACATTTTTTTTTTCATTTGTAAATCATCTTTTGGTGAAATTAAACACTATAGCGCCATCTGTTGGTCGCAGAACTATTTTTTTTTTCTTTGCCACACAAAACCCGTTTCTTTTTCATCCGTTTGGTGCAAACCGTACCTTTGTATCTTGATTCGTTTTCGAATTATTCATTTTTAAAGTTTGTCCTGACTTTTGGATCACCCGGTATATATTTCTTCTTTAAAAAAAGAAAAATATTTTTTACACATAAGCCGAAGTAAGTATTGCCCTTTAGTCTAAATCATTATCATTGCATATAAATAATATAAAAAAAAAATAATATTTTTTTTATGTAATCTATATAAAAACTCTTATGTTGAATGGTTAAATATATATATATTCATATTGAAAATTAAATTTAAAAAATGAATAAAAATTAACCGCTATTAAGATGAACAATAAGAATAAAAAAATACATTTGCATGAATTTTTTATTTCTACTTCAAATATATACTTGATTCAAAATGCAAAAATATATATTATTAAAATAATGCTAATTATCATGCAATAATTTACACATATTTTTGTTTTATTTACGTCTTTATGTGACATTACACTTAATTTGAAAATGTTTTCCGCCATTTTTATGATCATTACTTTATCAAAAGAAAAAAAAAATGAAAAAAAAAAAAAAAAAAAAAAAAAAAAAGCAGCTAATTAATGCTTAAAGGGATAAAATGAATTATGTTTATTATCTTACATAAATAATGAAGATGTTATTTCATATACTGTAATTGCTGGTATTTATTTGAATGTATATTAACTAGATCATTAAAAATATTTTCTTACGTTCTTTTGTAGAGCATAATAATGTATGTAAATGAAATGAGATGGTGCGAAAATTGTGAATTTTTTTCATATTAAAATAACCTCTATAGCATTATATGAATTAAAAAAAAAAATAATAATAATAATAATAATAATGATATCATGAAAATGAATAATTTAAAATAACATTATGAAATAAGTCTCATGAAAAATATTAATCATATCACATGAAATAAGGATCATGATAATTGTGAGATACTATTCAAAATATTTTTTTATTTTGAATAAAATTTCTTAAATTTTTTCATGCGTAATTTTTTCTAAAATGAGAAATCTGTCGCACAATTTTAGCGTTCTTTTAGTAAAAGATGGGGCTTTAAGTTGCGATAGTTCGAAAAGCGTGCTTAATGTACGTTGCAGAAAAAATAAAATATTCTCATATAAGATCAAGGAGGCAGGCTATAAGGTCGTTTCTTGCATTAGTGAAAATTATTCGCAATAACCATCATTGAAGTTCAAATGACTGCTGTGAATAATGAGCATTCTACATGTCCAATAAAATATTTTTATTTGAAGAGTTGATGATTCATAGGTACTATGGGAATAAATGAAAATAAATAGTTACATTGTTTTTCATATAACACTGATAGACTTACAGAGAGCATGGGTAACTTGTGAGAGAGAGAACTTTTCGATGTCGTATGGTTAGATCAGTAGATTCAGTGATGTCAGATGGTCGAAAATTATTTCCCCAAACAAGTCTTCAAATTTCCCCAAATCAGGAGGGTTTTTTTTCGAAAAATCCCCAACTTGAATGCTACTAAAAAGGGGAAAAAAATTAAAAAAATAAATATCAAGCAGATTTTTCTATGATTTAAGCTCAGATTTTTCCTCAAATGAAGGCAATTTTTGAAAAAAAAAAATCCCCAATTAACAATAAAGCTATTGAAAGTCTCTAGTCGTAGAGAAAAATCATTACGTAGCCAACATTGATAGAAAGGTGACGAACTCCTCAGATTTAACCCCCAAAACTTTAGAATTCCCCCAAAAAATCCCCACAAACATTTGGTCCCCAAAATTGTCCCCAAAAGCCTCAAAAATCAACAAAATGGTGACAAAATCCCCAATCTGGCATCACTGAGTAGATTAGGAGCGAAGTGTGTAGTTCGCTATCTTGCAGTCACGATCCAAATGCCAAATAGCGCCGAGTTTCCCGAAAATATTTTATAACCAAACAGATTCTATTGTCTCTCAAATAAATTAATATAAATATTTCGAATTTAGGAAGTCCGTTATATAAATAACGCCAAACACCTATGCGAACTGTTTGCCTCCAAAAATCGTCTGCGGATGGGGAGAAGAAAAGACTGTGAATTATTACAACATCCTGTCATTTAAGAAATATTAACTACCATTTAATGATATTTCAACAGACATTATTGCTCAATTTAGCAATAATAAATAGACTTATGCAATTTAAAAGAATGAAATGTAATTTATGGATAAGTAACTGTTAATACATGGAAATAATATTTTTATTTTATTTTTTAATCGATTTCACAATGGAAGATTTTGAAATTCTGAAAGACAGTTAATTTAATAAAAAACGCATTTATAATACAAGGAATAAATTATTAATTTTAAGGAATACGTTTCGATTTTCGAAAGATTAATATATTAACAGATAAAATATTATTAAAATTAAGATATTCATTTATAGAGAGACAAATGTGTTTAAATACAAAACATAATTTAAGATGTCGTTATATATTTTAATAGGAATTTTATTTATTGAAAATATAGTATTTAAATTTATTTGAAAATTGAAGTAAAACTAATATATGTGAAGAAACGCCTTCGCGCAGGCAATATATATATTACACATACGTAATAATAAGTATTGCAATTTATTTATTATAATTAATTTCCAAGATGACTGTGAGCGTTTTTTCTCTCAGAGAGAAGTAACTATATATTACTATTCAAAAAATTAATACTAGAACAATAACAGAACAATGTGCCTCTCTATAAGTCTCTCCTAAATACAAATTTTAAATGCATATATGAATGAAATAGCTGTCTTAGCACATTTTTCCACATTGTGTATTTTATATTATTTATTTGTTTGAGAAAACGATGTGCAAAATATTTGAAATACTAATCTTCCTAAGGAGTTTGAGCAAATTCTTCGCCCCAGAAGTCAAATATTTTGCCAGTTGTTCACGGAAGCGATGCCGATGGAATAACGATGAAAAGCGTTATTGTAACTATTTTAAATATATAAATAATGTGTATATTTAATCTTCGATACGAGAGTGCATAATGTCGAAACATAAATGAAATATTTCATAGGAAAACATTCAGTAAAATGTATTATACCTCTTACAATTCAATACATTTAAATTAAATTTTTGATATAAAATTCTAACACACTTATTCTTATCTAATTTTGAACATTAATGTCTAGCTCTTTTACTAATAATTAAAAATACTAAAAAAGAAACAAAGAAAAAATACATTGAACTTTATATAACATATATATATATATATATATATATATATATATATATATATATATATATATATATATATATGTTAATTACTATATAATATTACTATATAATTACTATATATTCACTATATAATTCCAATATATATTTATACCGGGTGCCCCATAATTCTGTAGACATTTTAAAAATTCATTAAAATCGAAAGAAATGGTAGAATTGAACGCGGGTTTCGAAAAAGTTATTCTCGTGAAGAATGATTTTTTTGGGGTGGGTGGGTGGGGAATAGTTAAACTTATCGTTGATAGAGGGCGTTATAAGGGAGCAAATCACACATTTCCGTGAAAAACTATATATATATATATATATATATATATATATATATATATATATAGGCAAATCTTTATTAAACAACTAACATTAATATGCCATAGATATAATTATAAACACTTATAGTACACATTAAATAAAAATATATATATGCGTGTCCCATAAGTCTGCAGAAATTTTAAATAATCATAAAATTTGAAGGAATTTGTAAAATTGAACGCAATTTGCAAAAAAAGGCATTCTCATAAAGGAGACTTTCTTTTTCTTTCTTTCTTTTTTTTTTTTTTTTTTTTTTTTTTCTTTTTTGCAAAGGAAAAATTTATTAAATTTCGGCGCTGCGCGGTTGCATAACGAGAAATATGAAAATCAGAGTTCTATAAATTGCACGGTTTTATGATTAACACATCTTATTTCTTATTTTTCCTTCAACTGGCGCTTATATGGAGTTTTAATTATAATGCTGATTTGACTGATAAAGCGTTATTTATGAAGATGTTTTCCTTCAGGTAAGAATCACCGACTGAAGCTGCAGTCAACGGTATTTTAACACGTTTGCAAAGTGTAATTAGTGGTTATGACGGACAATAGAATAGGATTTATACGTCTGTAAACATCTGATGAATGCAAATAAATATAGTTTTTCATGGAAATGTGTGATTTTTTCACGTTCAGTGCCCTCTATCGAAAAAAATTTAAACTATTATTTTTTCTTTACCCTACCCCCCCCCCCCCCAAAAAAAAAAAAAAAAAAAAAAACGCAAATTTTGCAAACCGCGTTTAATTTTACAAATCCCTTCAAATTTTTTGAATTATTATAATGTCCACAGAGTTACGCGGCACTCGGTATATATAAGTTTTTAACGTCTCTTTTGTGTTTTTTATTTGAATCATCCTAATCTCCAACAAAATTCTGTCAAACGAAATATTCAATGTATTATAAAAGCGTGTTCAAATATTAATATCTATGCACTTGTAAAATTAAAAGATATGTTTTAAAGTTATTCGAATGCAAATCAGGCTCACTGAATCACCATAGCAACGCGAGGCTTCGTTGGATAGGTACTTTATCGCACGTAGAGTGATGATTTACGAATCGAAATCTTAGAATATTTCAAAAACGTTGTTCTTGAAACCATATTTTTAACACACTTTAAAATATATTTTCCTGAAGACATTTTTCCTCCTTTACATCGACATAACTAAAGATAATTTATTTGGAATCTGGTACACAAATTGATGATTTTATTCTTCTAACTTTTCCATGAATAATTATTTAGTTGTGTAGTTTTTTTCCTTCAAAATACTTTCGTATCTGAAAATTTTAAATATTCATGCATATATGTACGTTAAAATTTATGCATGATCTGTCTGTTAAATCATCTCTGTTAAAACTTTAACAGTTTTTGTAGTCAGTACAAAATTTTTGTTTCAAATATTTAAAAATATATATTTTGTTTTAGTTCCTGTTGATAAAGCTGCCAGTAATTATGGTATCATTTGAAAAAAAAAAAAAAAAAAAATATATATATATATATATATATATATATATATTGAAAGAACTTTAGAAGAACTTAGTAATGATTTTTATTACACAAAATTAAATTTGAAACCTTCGATTGTTAAAAAAATGTTTTACTGCTTATTCTAAACAGATCCAATGTCTTTTTTCATATAATATTAAAATCTTTAATGAAAGTAATATTCCGTTTTTACTTGTGGCACCTAAGTTTCATAAAAATCTTGTTAAATTTTGATTTATTTCTTGTAAAACTAACAGTATTGGTAAAAATGTTAATATTAAATTGCAATATTTTTTTTTTTAAAGAAAATGTATGATTTTCTAAAATTAAAATATAAGAATACAAGTTATTTTTGGTCTATTGATAACAGTATTGATTTAATTAATAGAATCACTTTTAAACTTTCATCTATTCAAACTTATGACTTTGAAAACTTATTTAGTAATATTCCTATAAAGAAACTCTGTGATATCATTAAAAATATTTTTGACATTTCTTATATTGAAGATGAATTGTATATTCCTGGAGAGATTTTTTTCTTAGTATGTGTCATTTTTGTCTGAATAATAACTATATCTTTTTTCATGATAAAATTTTCAAACAATCACATCATATTGGTATGGGAACTAATTATTCTTCCAGTGCGGCTAATCTTTTCTTATTCTTCTTTGAATATAACTTCAGTGTAACTCATAATATTTGTTTACATGATTATCGATATATTGATGTTTTAATTATTTTTAACATTGAATTTGATAATTTTTTTAACTTAAGTTATCCAGACGTTTTAAAATTAAATAAAGCCAACAATAATAATTTTGAAGTTATTTTTTTGGATATTTAATTTGTTTTATAAAATAATAATTTATGTACTGATTTATTTGACAAATGAAAAAAACTTCAACTTTGTTACTAACTGTATGCCGCATTGGTATTCTAATCTGAGCCATAGAATTTATACAAATATTGTTATTAATAAAATTTTAAGATTTAAGAGATTATGTAATTTGAATTTTAATTTTAATAAACAAGTATATAATTTTCAAGCTTTATTATATTATAAAAATTTGTATCCTTTAAGATTCATTTCTCATTATACTAGTAATTTGAATTTTTAGTGTCAGAACCGCGGCTTCTAGCTTTATTGTGATTGGTGATCCATATAGGTGTCCAGTTTGATGTTTTAGATTTAAAGCCTTTTTTGGACGATCGTTTGCTGATGTTTGGAGTTATTTGGTATCGCCAGACCTGGAAAGTTTTTTGGACATCTATGGATATGGAAAAAGAATATCAATTTTTAAAAGATTTTTAAGCTGGGATGGATTTTGCAGTTGTTGTTTCTTACACTTGGTGAGTTTTCTTCTTTCTTCTGGCAGGTTCGGTTGGGGGAATGTTTGGCTAGCATTTTCATATAAAAATCTATATAAATAAGCTTTATTATAAACAGCTTTTTGGTTTTAATGGGCTGTAATATATGGTTTTCAAATTTCAATATTTAATTTTCAAGAAATAGAAATACTTTTATAATTTCCTTTCATATTTTACAATTTTAAGTTTTTCATTACTATTCAGTTTGAAATGTAATTGGAGTATGCTAGCCTGCATATCTTTTGAAACCTGCTAGTACTACATAATTATTTATAGTTGTGTTCCCACCTGCTGAAGAGAATAGCACAGCATAACTAAATTTTATAGATTAAATAGTGTTTAACTTTAACTAATTTTCTTGTTTATTAACATTGTTAAATATTTTTTCTTGTTGTTTATTACATTTCACTTTCAAGTCATCACTTATCATTACTTAAATATATTATTGTTTTTGTATATAATTTTGCGCTGCTTTGAGCGCATTTTTTATACAAATTAATTTTTGTAATTTATATTGAATTTAATTTATATATACATATACATATATTAAAAAATAATAACTTATTAACTAATATGAAATGCAAGCTGGGACATTGCCAACTATTGTAATCTTTTATCTTTTAATATCAACTGGAAGTTAAAATATCGCCAGTTAGCAATTTTTAAAATATCATTACAAAGTGGTTTGAAATAGATCACATGTACATTAAAATAAATATACCAAACATATTTTCATTAAGAAACATTCCGACTAACGCAACATTCAAATTTTAAAAAAGAAAAATACATTGAAATTGTTTTTTTTTTTTTAAAGCTACAGTGCCACAAAGAGTCATACACACACAGATAGATAGAAACAGACAAAGGCTTTAAATTATTAATTTTCTTCTTTTTCTTTAGAGGGAAAAACATAACATCATACAATCTTTGAATTATTATGAATTACTCGTATTATGTATCAATCATTGAATTCACGTCATTTTTCATATTATGATCAAAGTATGAAGTTAATTTTGTAAAAAAAGTTATCCGTTTCTTCTATTCAAATAGACGACTTTTATAAATATAATATATTGGATTTGGAAATAAAAGGAGTTTCGGATTTAGCTTTTACAATCTTTGACTAAACGAAACGATAAACATATCATAGCGAGAGTGTTCAAATGTTACACAGATAGATGGACAGAAATAAAATCATTAAATGATCAATGCTCCTCTTTTATATGAGGGTTAAATATACATAACTACTTACAATTATTGAGTTGTTATTAATTATTGTTTATCAGTCATTGATTTCGCGTCTTTTTTCATATTATGATCAAAGTATAAAGTTAACTTTATAATATATATCCATTTGTAATCTTCAAACAGACAATTTATATAAATATAATATTTTGCTTTTAGAAAAAAAAAATAATACTCTTAAAATTTTATTTTAAGTTTCATATTTAGCTTTTACAATCTTTAACTGAACGAAACGGGAAATATATTATGACGAAAATGTTCAAATGTTACACAGATAGATAGAGAGAAATAAAATCTTTAAACTAGCAATGCCCCTTTTTTATTAACGGTTAAATATACATAACTACATAGAATCATTAAATTATTAGGTATTATTATGTATTAATTACTGAATTCTCGTCGTTTTTCATATTATGACCAAAGTGTAAAGTTAACTTTATAATTTATATATATATATATATATATATATAGATAGATAGATAGATAGATATAGATAGATAGATAGATAGATATGTGTGTGTGTGTGTGTGCATATATATATTCATTTATAATCTTTAAATAGACAATTTATATAAACATAATATATTTCTTTTAGAAATAAAAGAAAATAATCTTAAAATTTTATTTCAAAATTCGTATTTAGCTTTTACAATCTTTGACTAAAGTCACTTAAACGAAACGGGAAATATATCATGACGAGCGTGTTCAAATATTAATATCTACCCACTCGTGAAGTTAAAAGTTCTGATTTTAAGTTGTTCGCATGCAGATGAGGCTTACTAAATCACCATGGTAACACGATACTTCGTCGAATCCCTTATCTCTCGTAATGATTTACGAGTGGAAAATTGAGAAAAATTCAGTAACGTTGTTCGTGAAATTAGAATAATTTTCAAAGCCTCTTTTCAAGCAGTTTCGTAAAGGTATTCTACCTTATTAAATAAATGTTTGAAGTGTTTAAGAATTATTCAAATATTTCAAAACTAATATGATTATATGTATGTGTTAGAAAATACGAAACAAATACGAAATTTTGAACACTATTATTATTATTATTATAATTTTTATTATTTTATTTCTTTAATGTCTGTTGTAACAAATACATTTTAATCACCTTACTAAAAATAAATTGTTATAAAATATTTTTATAAAGCTGTGATCAAGGAACTTATATTTAATTTAAATCTTTCGTTTACATCAATATCGTGTCATTTTTAAATAAAATACATCTGCCCAATTTCTTTTTATAATTCACTCGTTTAAATGTACAATGTGTTTGCAGTATTATCGAAAGAAAATTATTAAAATGAAATGACAATCAACGAAATACATCATGTATGGGTATGTGTTAAATGTATTATATTTAGATGCACTATAGAGGAAAAAGTGATTGGAATGCAGTTTAAAACTTCTGAAATGGAACAAAGAAAAAAATCTACGTTTAAGTGAATTTTGTTTAATTTAATCTAATATATATATGTGTCTGCGTGTACGTATATATTAGGTAAATTCTTATTTTTCTGATGTAAATTGTTTCTGTTTTTATGACATTTCTGTTTTAATTAAAAAACTGAGAGAATTGTTTGATAATTATTCAAATGCTGCTACTACTGAAATCTGATTTGCTGAACTGAAGGCTGGTACTGACTGCAAGAAAAATCTGTTAAATTTACAAATAAATAATAAATAATATACTAATCATTAAAATAATTTATATATATATATATATATATATATATATATACGTATATATTAGTTAAATTCTTAATTTTCCGTATGACGTCGAATATGACGTAAATTGGTTTGGTAAATTTAATAATTAGAAATGGTAATTTAAAAACTGAGATTTTTTTTTTTTATATATAATTGTACAAATGCAGCTGCAACTGATATCTGATCAGCTGAACTGAAAGCTGCAACTCACTACAATGGAAATTTGTTCAACTTACAAATAAATAATAAATCATATAATAAACTATAATATATCTATCTATCTATCTATATGTATATATATATATATATATATATATATATACATATTATGTAAAATGTCGCCCAGAACAAAAATTTAATAAAATTTATTTTTTTCTTTTTTTAATTTCAATTAAGGAAGCATTATTTACACATTACTGATAAATAAGGTACTCTTTAAAATATATTGAAATAGACCTGTTATCAATGTAATAACTCTGACAATAAATGTAAATAATTTTGAGAAAATATTAAGGTTTAATAAGGTTTTAAAGAAAAAAATACTCGCATTTTAAATCAGAAAATTTATAACTCACACATTTACACTCACATTTCAGTCCCGTTCGATGAGACAGTCAATAATCCCAATTCGATTAAAGAAGAAAAATTGTACGGAATATGAATATTTCGTAAAAACTACAGTTTGTTAATTTCATTATTATTATTATTATTATTATTATTATTATTATAACTTATTTCTGTATACATAGCAAGAAAGTTTTGGAATCGTGAAAATGTTTCACCTACGGTTTCATGATGAATTTACATGTTTTGAAACAAACACGATTTGGTACCTTTTTGAAAGAAAATGCTTGTATGTCTGTCTATCTCTCTCACTCTCTCTCTGTGTGTGAACGTAAAAGGAAGCTGATTACATTTGGGGTTTAATCGTTCAACAGGTGGTGCTATCATACCATTTTTTGACACTTTTTAACATGGCGGTATGCAACAAAGTTTCGTATGAATGTACATGATGAAAAATATTTTGGTCTTTTCAATAATAAAATTATATATAATGATTATAATAGTTAACCAGGCGAAAAAGATTGTATATGTAGAAACATAGATTCCTTCCCCTAGACGGTGATATCCTATGGAGCGTAAATTTTCATTATGGGTATGTTACCCCCCTCCCCCCCCCCAAATAACAAGTTCTTTTATTCTTCATTTTCAATGAAATAAATAAATAAACAAACAGCTTCACAGATGTCGCCACAAAATTGACTGCGTCTTTCAACATTTAGATTTTTAATGCAGCTCTGAGAAGAAAATCGTCTCATTTGATCATGGAAGTAATTTTAACAAATAATAAATTTAATAAATATTTTGTACTGCGTGAATTGGTATTCATTCATAGAAATAAAAATACTACAAAGCAAAATGCTAGAAATTCTTTCCCCGTAACAAATTATATAATTATTCCAGTTTGTATAATCCAATTACGGTAAGTAAACAGAAGTTCAATATGTTTGGGTACTATAGGGTAAGTGCACTAGTGATTGACACTTTTACAGCAATCTCTGTTGTTTTTAATGTTCTAGTCATGAGAATATATTTTTAGAAATCTTAAATTAGTACGTATGGCATGAAAGATATTCAAAACCACATGTATGTTACAATATATACATTTGATAAAAATATTTTTTTTTTTTATGAATTTTTATTTGACACCCACTAAATGTTCCAGTAATTGAAACTGCCAGTTTTTAATTTATCAGTAATTGGCACCCTATGTTCCAGTGTTTGATACCAGTTATTAGCACCCTATGCTCCAGTGTTTGACATAAAATGTTAAAATTGTTACATGTAAAATATATGATTTTATTATTTTTATTATTTATTAATTATTTCGGGATAGATGTCAATTACTGGAGCATGGCAATCCCTGGAGCACCTACCCAATATTGTATATATTAATGCTATGCAGATTTTTTTCTTTTACTAAGGGCATAAATTACATTAAAATTCCAAATTTTTTACATGTGAATTTCAGAGATATCTCTTCGGAGAATTAAACTTCAAAAAAGAAAAAAAAAAAAATCCATATTTAGCTGCTATTTCAATCATCCACAGAAAATAGTGAAACTATATTGAGTTTAAATCAGAAAAGAAGGTGTTTTAAATACGGACGGCTTCATGTCAAGAATATAAAGATATACGTGATTCCCAAGCGCTCTTTAACGAAGCATAATGTACTCTATAATACGACTTTTAAATTTTAATATCTATCCACTCGTGAACGCAGAAAGTTACGACACTGCGTTATTCGCATGCAGATAAGGCTTCCTATATTGTCATGGTAACGGGAAGCTTCATCTAACCTCTTATTCCACTCGGAATGGCATATTTAATGGCCTTTCCGTCTTAAAAATTGAAGAACTGACGAAAAAAAACGATGTTTTGGATATGAAGGGTGTAAGTTCCTGCTTGTATAATGTAGATATATGACGCGCGTGGGACAATGCTTAGGTGTTGTAACGACAAGAGATATAATTTATTATTTTTGTCGAAATAATAAATATTTATTATTTAAAAATAATAAATATTTTTATTTCACCTTTTCTTTTTTTTTTTTTTTTTTTTTTTTTTTTTAATTTCTATTGCTGACTGATGTAGGTAATTGGAATATTGCATTCGGTTAAAAAAGTGGTTTTTAGCAATTGGGCAATGTGAATGTGTGCATATATGTGTGTGAGATATCTTCTGACTATCATATCTCCGAAATTAATGAAAATAGAACGAAGAAACTTGATAACTGAGACAAATCTGGTGTACAGATGACTTTTCCAGCTTTTGGTGTAACGTGGAGAACCGGAATTAATACATTCCGGATGTCTAAAGTTATTAATACCGGAAGTCTGTATCTCAAAAACAGCTCTAACGATTTTCTACAAAGTTACTGTATAAACACCGTATTAGATGCATTTATTATGTACTAGTTGGTTATTTCAGGAAAATTGATAGACGTCTTGTATAAATAGGTAAATTTGATGTATTGCACGTGTGATTCATGAAAAACGACTCTATGGATATTTTTTCAAACTCGCCATATTAATTCCTATATAGGTATATATTGGCGTGTAATTGATCCCCCCCCCCCTATCAATAATAAGTTTGCTAAGTTTCGGAGAAAGCTGATATTTTCTAAAACGATTCTATATATATATATATATATATATATATATATATATACAGCGCGTGTCGAAATGATAGGTCCACTTGCATTTTTCAAAATTACGACTCTTAATTGAGAATAAGAATTACTTTTTTGGTAGAGATAATTAATCAGTAATTGTTATAACTATTTATGAAGAAATTTCTTAAAAATAAATAATTCCTTTTTATTTTATGCAAATTTTCATTTTCAGACCGTTTCGAAAAGATAGGTCCGCCTTCAGAAATTTTGCACCAATCACGTTTATTTCCAAAAATTTGCATAAATGTCGTTGCTTAGTCTTACTGCGGGATTGTGCTGGCTGCTGTGGAGGTATTTAAACAGATTTGAACATCGGGTTGTAACCAAACGAAATGAGTCGTCGTTACAGTCTTTCGCTGGTTGAGCAGGGGAAAATTGATGCATTTAAAACGTGTGGAAAATCGAATAGAGAAATAGGTAAACTTTTAAACAGATCACATAATGTTGTAAACAATTATTTGCGACTTAGAAGTGCTTATGGCAGTAAAAAATCATCTGGCCGCCCATCAAAAGAGACACCCCGACAAAGAAGGACTATCGTAAAGGAGTTAAAATCTGGAAATATGAGGTTATCCACTGTGGCCCGACAACTAAACCCTCCAATATCAAAATCTACAGTACATAGAGTGGTAAAGAAGTTCGGCAATATAGTTTACGTGAAGAGGAAAGCGGGTCCGAAATTGACTAAAAAGCACAAAGAAAAGAGATTGAAATTCGCACATGAAGTGATGTCCTGGAAACAAGATTGGCATCGTGTGATATTCAATGATGAAAAGAAATTCAACCTGGATGGTCCAGATGGCTGGCAGTACTACTGGCACGATCTGCGTAACGATAGACAGATATTCTCGAAGAGGGAAGCTGGTGGTGGTTCCGTTATGGTATGGGCCGGATTCGGAGGTGCAGAAAAAACTGATATAGCATTTGTAGACAATCGTTTGAATGCTGCAGGCTATCAACAGCTGCTTGAACAATATTTTTTTCCACAAGCAGAGCACATTGGGGGCCCATTCTTCATGTTCCAACAGGACAATGCTCTTGTGCACACTGCAAAGTCCACTTTCGAATGGATTCTGGATAACGGTGTACATGTAATCGATTGGCCACCTTGCAGCCCCGACCTGAATCCGGTAGAAAACATGTGGGGTATACTCGCAAGAGCGGTGTATGCAGGCGGAAGGCAGTACAACAGTACTGCAGACTTGAAAAAGGCTATTTCCTCCGAATGGTCAAAAATCGAAAAATAGTGTTTGCAAAAACTTGTAGAAACCATGCCGAATAGGATTTATGAGCTTATTCTGAAACAAGGTGGAAAAATTTCTTATTAAATCAACATTAATTTGATGCTTAACTCAGTGGACCTATCTTTTTGAAACAGCTTTTTCGTGTAATTTTTGTTTTTCTTATTATTCCTATTATTTGTATATTATTCATGTATTATTTTACGTTGAATGAAGTAATGTAGTTTATAAAATAGTACTTTGTATACAATAAAACCTTTTTTACCAACATAGCTTTCGTTTTTACTGGTGGACCTATCATTTCGACACGCACTGTATATATTTAATGCTATATAAAACCTTTTTTAAAAATCCTTTCACGTGTATTAGGTGGTTATTATGGGAAAATTAACAAGGTAGGTCAGTTTTTGATCTCGGAAATTGTTGTTTAAAAAAAAAAGGCTCTATCTTTTTTTTTACTTTTAATGTAGCCTTTGTTTTATGTCTTTGCGCATGTATCAGTTTTCTCTTACAGGAATATTATTAGGTGTCTAATTTGCTAGGTCAATTTTATGTCTTGCAGCTACATTACCTCAAAAAAGTGCATGTAATGGGCGTAATAGTGGGTAATGGAAGTTTAATTGAATTCATGTGGTTGTTACACATCAGATATTATTTTATTTTATATTATTTATTTATTTATTTATTTTCAATTTCCTTGGTAGCTTTAAAAATTGTATTGGGATTAGAAAAGATTCACCGGGAATATATTTTTACTAGAGACAAACATTAGATGCTATAAGTAATATAAATGACATTTTATTTCATTTAGGGCATTTATGCTTTCCAACGCTTTTTCGGTTATATATACTTATATATATATATATATATATATATATAAGCTTTTACGCTGCGTTAAATGTGACTAATTCTACAGTCGATCTTGTCGATCATATAAAAAAAAAAAAAACATTTCGTTTATTAAAGCCTATTTTTAATTATCTTGTTGCTTGTTTTCTTGTTTAACCAATAGTATGATATTAATTAAAAAATATAACGCATTGTCAAAAAATAAATAATTGTGTGTTATTATTGGGTATTTTAATAAACTAGTTTATAATTAAAATTTGAAGAAAGTTGACAGTTTCTTAGATTAAGTATATATTATCCAACAGGTTACTCTAATGTGTTGTTCCTGTTAAGTAAATCCGGATTGCTATATGCATGTACCTAGAAAGTAAACTTCAATAAAAATTAATATATAAGATTCGTATTATAACAAGTTATGCCGATTGAGAATTTGGACTTCGATTATGGAATATAGATTGATGGCGTGATATGTTGATAACAAAAGGGTCTATGTATGTAATGGAATTAGCTAACTCAACGTTTATAATGTTATAAAGGTAATTTTATTAGATTAAAATTTTAAAGTCAACTAGTTCTTCGGTAAAATATTTAGTAATAAATAATGGGGAAAGTAAGATGTACCCTCATGTATTGTTAAACATAATAAGAAATAAGTAAGTATTTTACTACGTAAGGAGAAAAAAATTTCAATTTTGCTTTTCGTGCAGAATTCATTAAGTTGATTTCTGTCCAAAATGGGATCAGTTTTGGACGAGAGGCTTATTCCCCCCCCCCATGTAATACATTGTTTTCTACAATTCGAATTACTTTTGATCCTGGGTAATAAGTTTTAAATATCAGTTCATTTTTCAATAAAAAATATTTCAGGCACAGAATTATCATCTGCTTAATTTCTTTTCTTTTCTTTTCTTTTTTTTTTTTTCCCGCTTTGGATAACAATTTATTTTCAACTAGCAAAACCGTGTGAATTCTTCACACTGTTTTTCTTTTCTCATTTACCTTAAAAATTTAAAACACATAAATATTAGACCAATTTCACCTCCTAATTAAAATTTTAATTTATCAGAAGCCACATTTTTATTAGAACCAAATTAATATTGTGCATAGTGAAACCAAAATCAATCAAAGAAAGGTTTCAAAATAGAAGTCATGGTTGACAACCCAGTTTTCATACTTCCACAGGCAATATAGTTTTAGTAGAGGACCCTCATGATGCCTTTTAAATTTTTGTCGCCATGTTGGCGATGACTTTTTATTTGTTTTTTTATGTCTCTATATTGTCGTTTCTGGGAAATTTAATCGTAATTTGTCCACATTTGAGAAATATTATATAGATTGTAGCGATTATGATGTCATATATATGTCATATATATTGGCTTTTTTTTTTTTTTTTTTTTATAATAATTCCTATTTTGATTATACTTTATATTGCTAGTTTTAAAATGACCAATGGAAACATTCTGAAGAAACATTTAAAAATAATTTTTTTCATAAAACATTGTAATTAGACGAATGTGGTAATTTTTTATCATTAGATCACTGAGCGGAGTCCGCGTGCTTAAATATTGCCGATATATAAGTATTATTTTTTACCCTTGAGTTTTTTATTAATTATATCTCTATATTGTCGTTTCTGGGAAATTTAATCGTAATTTGTCCACATTTGAGAAATATTATATAGATTGTAGCGATTATGATGTCATATATATGTCATATATATTGGCTTTTTTTTTTATAATAATTCCTATTTTGATTATACTTTATATTGCTAGTTTTAAAATGACCAATGGAAACATTCTGAAGAAGTAACATTTAAAAATAAATTTTTTCATAAAACATTGTAATTAGACGAATGTGGTAATTTTTTATCATTAGATCACTAAGCGGAGTACGCGTGCTTAAATATTGCCGATATATAAGTATTCTTTTTTACCCTTGAGTTTTTTATTAATTATATCTCTATATTGTCGTTTCTGGGAAATTTAATCGTAATTTGTCCACATTTGAGAAATATTATATAGATTGTAGCAATTATGATGTCATATATATTGTGACTTTTGACCTCACAACATTTACATTTCGAAAGAAAAAAGAAGAAGAAGAAGAAAAATAAGAAGAAATTGCATATATAAAACTATAATTCTTTCTTTATTAAAATTTAGTTTTGGATTAACAACAACAACAACAACAACAACAACAAAGCATAAGTTTATCTCTCGGTCTAAGAAAATGTTTTCTGTTATTTACCTAAAAATATTATTTTTCGTTCTATTCACAGACTTTAAAACATCCTGTTATCCGTCTAAAAAAACATGTAACTTAGATCTATACACAGTCAACCAGTGTTATTCATTTGTTGCTGGTTCATTTCTTAGGCAATTTTTAAAAAGCTTGAGAAGATTATTATTATTATTATTATTATTATTACTCTCGTTGCCATTTTAAGAAGGAAACTATGATCCTACATGTACAGTTTTTTTTTCTTTGGACAATTACCATTATAAATAAAATTTCTTAATTTAGCAATTACCTGATAAAACATTTTTTTCAATATGTAGAGTAAATTACCGGTTAAAATAGTTCCTAATCTACAAAGGAAATGTATACGACATTTTGTCCTGTTCGACAATATTAAATGATATCTTAAAAGCAAATAAATACACAAGTAATGTAAAAGAAACGGTGACACTTATTGTGTGACATTCAACAAAAATCGACGAACTTATGTTTATGTCAAGTTTTAAATAAATATAAAATTTCAAACATCTGCATTAGTCCTTGATCTGGAGTCGCTATTAAATTTTGTCGCAGAGAGAAACAGATAATATACCAAAAATTAACAAAATCCCTGACAGCGCCATTTGTTCGGCGATATGCACCAAAATTATTAGTCACCAATTTTTGAGTATGTAATACAAGGAAACATTCAAAAGGTGTCGTCTTCAAACAATATAAAAAAAAACTATATGTGATTCTACTCTTTATAAAACACCAGACAGTGAAAAAATTATCGGCTGAAATGAATTACAGCGACAACAAATAATACCAAAGTTAAGCATTTTTTGGCGATTTAGTACTGTTAGGCGATAAGTTGGCTAGCACCGAGATTGCCGTGTACGAACAGAACCGTGTTTTGCTTCTCCGACAGGTACTCAAAATCAATCGCCTAACAGTGTGAAATCGCCAAATATGCTTAATTTTGATAATATTTTGCGGTCGCTGAAATTCCTTTCAGACAATTTTTTTTTTTAACTTTCTGGTGTTTTATGAAGAGTAGAATAACATATATGTTTTACAATATTTTTTGAAGGCGACACCTTTTGAAAGTTTCCTTGTAAATATATATTTTCATTAATTTCTGTGCTTTTTTTTTTTTATCTACAACTGCCACATTTTTTTTTTCTGACATAATCATGTACACAGATAAACAGCCGCACATTTTCTAAAGATGGCAAAATCATATTTAAAACATCTCAAAACGTGTAAATGCATCAAAAACCATCGCTAAAACATTTTATGAATCTAATTATTTGTTCTGTTAAAGATAGAGTAAGATAAAATGTACTGTTGTTTTTGCTTAAATTTTCCACTGTACAGTCATCAGTGCATGATGACGGTACACTGTAAAAAAAAAAAAAAAAAAAAAAAAAAAATGCCTTTTTTGCTGCCAGAAATACGCTTAATTTTCGAAAAAATTATGTTGTCAAAACGCTTTTTCTCAAATTACTGAGGATTTCTGACAGCGAAAAAGGCAAATTTTTACAGTGTACGGTGACTTACCCTTTTGACGGTACACGTAATGCTACCAAAATAATGTCTGCAATTTTTGCTTCATGCCCTTTGCCATTAAATAATACGTTAAAGCCTTTTCATGCGTTTCCTTATCAGAATCTTCTTTTAATAATCATGATAATGATTGTACCGTTTTATAAATAAAACATTCATTTTAAGGCTGTAAATTAGTATATAAACGTATATCCATTTTTATTACATATTCTGTTCCAAGTAAATTTTTCCGATTAAAAAAAAGGTTTCGATTTTCGAGTTTCTAAAAAATACTACATATTTAGAAACGTAAACTATAGGACGTAATTTATAAGAGTTATTCTGTTGTATTATCTAAATACTTTCGCTATAAGTTATTGTGTAACTACTAAGTCATTATGAAAAAAATAAAATCCCTTTTACATTCTCAATTGCTTTATAAGACAGTAGATCACTACTAATGTCACATCTAAGTTTTCTCATACGCGAAGTATTTGTTTCCATAAAATAAATCTATTTATTTATTTATTTATTTTTTATTTATTTTTTTTACATTTAATTTATTGGTAATAACAGAAAATATATGTTTATATGAAAGCATATTACTCTACAAAACTGCCTTCGCATTTTCCGATAACACTACTGGTATGTTACCATTTACTGTCGATAACCAATAAATGTCCTTTTATACATGAAATATTTATTTTACTACTAAAAATAAATGTATGACTATATCAAACATTCTATTTCTTGTTAGTATTCCATGCTAAAAAAATTGATTTATGAAATTGTTATCAGTAGCTACAATATAAAACAGTAGCTTTCTTTCAGCCTTCATAAATATATTTATTGTAAGATATCGAATATTTATTGATAATTCTATAAAATAATATCTACGCAAACTTTCGCTCATCTTCTCCATTACACCATCAAACATTAAATTGCTGCCGATGTCATGTGAATCGTCTATCATATATGAAATATTTATTCCAATACCATAAAAAATGCAGCTCTTCTTTTTATATATTCTATCCCATGTTAAAACTTTTATCATTCTGCCGGTGGCAACAGTTTCCTTAATGACGAAGTCTGGAATCTTCGTTTCTCTATTTCCCTGCTTCATCTATATACATCATTAGCTAAAATGTCATAGAGATCATCGGATCCCCTGGATCATAGAAGCGTGCCCTGATTGGACGTTTACCTGGACTATATCCCCATCTCCTTATTTCGATTAATTTTCCGGGAGAGTTATTGCCAACGATTAGGAACTAATGATGACGAATTTTCTATCATTCGATACACCGACTTATGAAGCGTGGTAATAAAAAATGGGATTCAGAATTAATTTTTCTTGCCGATATGCATGTATTGATGAGAGAAATTGACTACAGTGGAAATAAGTTAATGTAATATTTGCTAAGTAATTTAATATAATCTTCATATTCTATATCATTCCTTTACATTAAAATCATTGATTAATGTATTTTTTGAAAGTTTTCTTCATTCAAACTGAAAGAAAAAAGTATACGTATACATATATAAATGTATAAAAAGTTCGATTCATCTGAATTTTAAAATAAAATATTTGTATATTAAAAGTCCGAGGCGTACGATATCAATATTGTAGAGACACTGATTCTTTGGGTAAATTTAACCACATATACAAATATTGAATATATATATATATATATATATATATATATATAGTTTATTCGTATAAAATTAAAGATAATATATTTAGCAAAATATGTAAGTTATTGATTTGAGTTAATAGATATTTGATTTCTACTAACTCACTGTTTGCTACAAAAAAAAAAAAAAAAATAAAAAAATAAATAAATAAATAAAGTTTAAAATATTTGGCCAAATTAGAGGCAAAATAGTATAACAATTTCAAATTATAAACAATTTAATAATATTATTAATAATATAAATGATAAAAATTCAAACCGAATAAATTTACAAATATCTTATATGTCTTATACTTAAATTTAAAGAACATAAAGGCTAAATATATATGTAAATCTCAATGGAAAAAAATAAATAAATTTGCGAATATCTTTCTAATTCATTCTTTATTAAATAATTACTAATAAAACATAAGCCGAAATGAAGGAACACTCGCTGTATATATGAATCGCCAAATGTATACCAAATATGTGGCAGTCGTTTAACAGGATAAAAAGATATGTAGTAAAGGTTCAGTTCAATTTAGTTTTGTTTAGTTGTTTATTTGTTTATTTATTTACTTTTGATGATTTTTTATTATTTTTATTTTTTTATGTATGATACGACTATTTCTTTCAGACACCTATTTTGTGTAGTCGACCTTTATTGTATTAAACAGGGGTCCCAGCGTTCCTATATTTTTACCATCATTTTATTATACATTCACAACAATTCTAAAAAGAAAATTTTCATGAAGGCTTTGGCTTTAATGACAAAATAGCATCAAAAGCCATAATATATATATTTTTTAATTGTGGTGAGAGTATAATGAAAGGATCTTAAAAATATAGGAACGATGGGACCCCTGCATTAAACCTTGAATGAACATGCAAATATTTTTGTTTTTATTTAAAATATATAAAGCTGAAAGTTTTTTCTTGTGTCTTTCCGGATTATTAGATTTTATCAAAAATTAGTACACTTATTAATCTGGACAAAATCTAGAACGTTGTATTTTTTAGTTCAATCGTGTAATTGATTTTAAAAATATTAAGTAGGGGAAAGTTGGACAAAACGGGATACCATTCTTGTTTTTCTTTACTACGGAAAATATATTGAAGAAAACCATACATTTTATTTTTTTATAACTACAACATTTATGGAAGCACACAAAAAACATATTTTTAACTAATTTTAATGACTGTGAAATAGTAAAAAAAAATATTTACCAAACTCTTACACATCCCGTTTTAGCATACCTGGGTTGGACAAAACGGGATAGGGATTGCAATGTTTAATTTTTTGTGTAAAACTAACTGAAAAGCAAAATTAACTGGCAAAAACATGTAAAGCAAAATTTCTGCTTGAAAGAACAATGCCTTCAGTAACCAGAGACTTGAAATAAGAGTTTTTTATGTTATTATTTACAAAATAGGAAAGACCTTTTATTTTGGCTTATAGCAGAAAAGAATCGCATATAAAGGTGTCGTCCTCTTCGTCGGCATTAGAACACGCTTCGTGAGCCCATTCTTGGTATCCAGAACATTAGATCCAACCTTCACCAAGCCTTAGACTCGACGTACAGTGCATTACAAAATATGCAGGTTTCTCCTCCCTCTGTTTCATTTTCAGACGATGACGACATGAATTCTTGGCTGCTGGAAAATGGTAGCTTAGATCAATAACAAGAGAGCTCTAATCCTTTCTTCCCTGAGGATGTTGCAGGTTGGTCTGGACATAGCTGTCTCCTGACAAGTTTGTTGGTTGGTCTACTTCTACGATGTCCCTTGAAGAAGTTGAAGGTTGCTCTTGGTCTTTGCTCATATCAGTCTGGTGCCCAACGCCTGGAGGTTCTTGCTGCAGGTCTGACGTAGGGTGGTCTGTGGTGACAGAGGGTGCAAACAAGTGATCTTGGAAGACGTCAGGATTGTAAGGACTTATGCCAGTTTTTCTAAACCCTTTAACGGCAGTTTCTGAAACAGCTGCCCGTGAATAGGCTGCGTTGAACAGTTTTGCAACTTCGTAAATTGTGACGCACCTACCTGGATGGTTAAAGAGCCACTTTTGAACATCTTGTTCATAATACGTGCTCAGTGGAGCCATGAAACTGACATTCAGGGGCTGAAGGCGATGAGTTGCATGTAGGGGGAAGGTTAGGATGGTTACATTATTTTCTCTTGCCAAATTTACAAGTTCCAAACATTTGGTGTGACTGTTGTGTCCATCAAGTAGCAACAGCACCAGCTTCTCATGAGCAGGGTTGGAAAATTCTACGATTTTTTTAAACCAAACAATGAAGGTCTCCTTCGTGATCCAGCCGGTCTTGTGATATACTGCAAATGATACTGGAAAAGCATCATCCATGAGCCGTGGGTTTTCCTTCACTCGAGGAAATACAAACATAGGAGTGACGAATATACGGCATAAAAAAAAAAAAAAATGTATCCCGTTTTATCCAACTCATAAGTTTCCCGTTTTGTCCAACTCCGGCACTTTTCAAAACAAACATGGCTGATGCCTAAACGTGAAAGGAAAATTAGATAGATTACACATGAGAATGTTCGTTAATAAATGCTTAATCAAATGTGATACTCACTGGAATTTTATTCCCATATATGTAGGCAGTATAATCTAGAAAACAACGCATGTAAATGTAGAAAGTTCCAAGAAATCAGAGTAAAAAAGTTCTAAGAGTTAAAACTTTCCATCAACTAGTGGTCTCGAGGCGGGACGAATTATGAATGGTGTAATGACGGCCGAGAACAAGTTTCTGTCGTCGTCCGCTCGATAGCAGTACTAGACAGGTCCCTAGGCGACGTATCCCGTTTTGTCAGACTATCCCGTTTTATCCAACTTTCCCCTATATAAGATGCTTTATGAAGTTCACAGAACTGTTGGAAATTTGCGAAGATTTGATATTTGGATGTTGGGGAAATAGTTAGGTTGCGTTCTTAGAAGGTAGCACAGGAGTTTGGAATATCTTGATTGGCGAAAAAATTCTCTAGTTGTAAATGTTGTCTACGAAGTTTTATGTAAGATTTCATGGTTTGCGAAGTTTTGAGAAATTGAGATTGAGCACGTTTCAGATGATGCCAAAAATATGTAAATTGATTCTCCAATGAAAGTATTTCAGAGAAAGTGAACTAAAAGTCGAGGTCAGTTAGGGAGTAAAAGAGATAAAAGGTTCCTGGCCTCTTCCTGTTAAAAGAAGGTAGTATATGTTTAATATTTCACATTAATAGGAAAAAGATACATTTATTAGTTACCTGGTGTGAGACTATATATATATATATATATATATATATATATATATATATATATATATATATATATATTTTTTTTTTTTTTTTTTTCAGTAAACATCGAAAAAAAAAAATGAAATGTCTCGTTTGTAATATTAGTCATGTACAATTTTTATGGCATATGAAGACGCGTTAATTGAATTTTTAAGTATATTGTTCTAAAATTAAAAAATCAAAAGTAATTTTAATATGATTTTTTTTTTTTTTGAACGAAAAATGCAATTAAGTTTGAGCAAATAATTATTCATTTTTTTCTAAATTTGCACAATGTTATTCAACATTTTTAATGTCAGGAAAAAATGCTTTAAAAATATTTCTGAAGTATTTATATTTCAATGATGAGAAAAATTCGGCACAATACTATATTATACATGTGCATTAGTGTAATCAATATCTGGTGTATTTAATTAAATCCTAATAAAAATTCCATGTCCAATACTTGCCAACCTAATCCAGAAAATTGTTAGTCCCTCCCATTCCCGCATATTTTTTCATACCAGTCTTATTTTAGAGTGCTTTTCCTCTTATTTAATCGTAAATATATTTGAAGAGAATTATTCTAAAAATTAAGTGGTGCACAATAAGGGGCGGGAACTAACGATCTTCCGTGTTAGGTTGGCAAGTATGATGTCCTCACAAAAAAGAAAAAAATCAAGATCTCAAGTAAAACACAATTGAATAATATTAAAGACAATAATAATAATGAATGAATGAAAACTGTAGAATTAGCTATTTAACACATTATTTTTAATATCTTAATAAAATCATGGCACTGAATTGTTTTAAAAGAAAATAAATAACTTCAAATATAACATTTTTTAATGCTTCAATAAACTTGCCTTAATGAAGTTATGTTCCCTGAAGCTAAGTTTCTGTTTTATGTTATAACAATTCAAGGCGTGTTAAAATATAAAACTGTTACTGACATATACATAGAGGTTCAAAAAGAAAAAAAAATGCAGAAACAGATTTTTTGTTTTTATAAGGGTAAAGGTAGCTTTATATATACACATATATATATATATATATATTAACACAAACATAAATTTAATTAAATATTTTTTTCTATAAACTCTGTAATTCAATTAGAAGAACGGTAGCTCGTAATTTATAAAATGTCAGCGCGTAGCTTGACTTCATTTTAATTACGTTTTTCTTTTTCTGTAGAATCTCTAATTTTCGATCAAATTTAGTTGTTTTGGTTTGTGAACGTTTAATATGTAGTACAGCCAATTTTTAATTTTTGTGAAATCGAGTAAAAATCTAGATTTAAAAAAAAATGACTTTTTAAAAATATATATATATTACTCAATGAAAAAATCATGAGACTTATAATCTAAGAGGTGTTGGATAAGTACACCAGGTAAATTATAAAAATATCACTGTAAACTGGCCTAAATATATATGTACAGTCGGTAACAAAAGTGTCCGAACACTAGCGAAAATTCCTATGTAAAAAAGGTACACTTCATACGGTTTTGTTAAAAAAAATCCTTGTCGAATCCTGATCTTAGTCAGTGTAAGAACATGATTCGGCAAGGATTTATTTAGCAAAACTGTATTAAGCGTACTTTTTTTTACATAGGAATTTTCGCTAGTGTTCGGACACTTTTGTTACCGACTGTATATATATATAATAATAATAATAATAATAAACTATTAAAAAGATTGCCTCTAAATTTAGCGAAGAACCATCCCTATTAATTAGAAGTTCTAATAATAATAATAATAAATGCATTTTAATCGTTTTATCTGGTTGAGAGATGCAGTATGTATTACATACAGACCCCCATACCGTGACACATACACATACAGTTAGATTCAAATGTATAACACATCCAGGAGTGAAAAATTTGCGTGGCTTTGACACCGTTATTTTTATACACTAACACTTTACAATAGTTTTCTGCATACTATTTTTTTTTTTTTTTTTTTTTTTTTTTGTAAAATAAGGATTTATTAACTTTTTAATTTACTCTCCCTTTACCATATTTTTAGAAAACAGTATAAACACCATTAATTTGTAAGATTTTGTTTTAAACCATTCCTAAGAAAACACTGTCGTAGATCCATTTAACTGGAGTGATGTCAATTAACCGTAATTTTACATTTAGTTTGACTGTTTGACAACGTCGATATTTTAAATTTCTTTTACAGTGGATTGGATTAAGCATTATTTGAAAAGAAAAAGTATTTCAGTACAGTCCTTGTATACTAAACAAAAGGATGCAAGGATTGTATTTGTAAGGCAAGTAATAAGGTTCTTTTATTTTGTGTTATATTTAGTGTATAATTTTGATTTATTTGAATAATTTTATAGTCTTTTAAAGGTAAAATCAAAGTGTGCATAAATAACCATTATTTAAAAATACAGACAAACGTACAGTCGGCAACAAAAGTGTCCGAACACTAGCAAAAATCCGTATATAAAAAAAGTGGTGTTAATACTGTTTTGTTAAATAAATCATGTATCATGTTCTTAGACTGACTAAAACAGGAATCGACAGGTATTTATTTAACAAAACAGTAAAAACTCTACTTTTTTTATATAGGAATTTTTGCTAGTGTTCGGACACTTTTGTTACAGACTGCATGGACAGAAAATTGCTGTTAAAATAACCGATTTCTAAAGGTGAAAATTTTTACAGTGCAATAAAAATTCTTCAATAAAAAAAAAGAAGAAGAAGAAGAAGAAAAAGAAAAGAAAAGAAAATAATGATAAATAGTGATATGAAATCTACACAAGATTTCCACCCTTTTACATATCACTCTTGGTAGAGAGTTAATAAAAAAATCATTTTTAAGAGCGAAAATTTAACAACAGAAAAACCTTTGAAAAGTAAAGAAAATAATAAAAATCAATTCCGTTTTTCTAAAACGCACCAAAATTATTTATCAGAAAAAAAAAAAAAAAAAAAAAAAAAAATGCCGTATGTTATGGACGTTGGGGGTCTAGCAAATAACTCTCATACTTCTTTTAAATGTGGTGAAATTTTCATGTTCAATGGCATATTTGTCAATTTCTATGTCATAAGAAAAAAAAAACTTTTCACAATATTATATGTTTGGTCTGACTTATCACACTGCAATCATCTCTCTCCCTATTACTTTGATGGCAGTACGTTAAGGGCCATAATTTTGAAGGTTTAGTCAGATTCTGTAATTTCTGGCTATCACGAAAGGGTTCGTAAACTGGACCGCTTATAGCCTCTCTCCCGATAATATTTTGCCTTGAATGGCAATTGCCGGGGATAGAGAAGCCATCGTAAAGCATTTTCGAGCAATAACACGGAGACTTTTTCCGCAGAACTGGAAAAAGATAGGGTAGGAAGAAAGAAAAAAAGGGAGGAAAAAAGAGTTATTCGTCTCCACCTTATTGGGTCTTAGCATCTGGGAAGAAATATTTTTATTATTATTTCTTTTATAGAAAGAAAGAAACGATGGTCTGTGAATATATATAGAGATGATTCGATGATTTAAATTTACTTTTTACTTTATGATTTTGAGAGTATACTGAGAGCTTTTTTCTTTTTTTTTTCAGTTAGTTTTTATTGTTAGAATAATTTAAAAAAAAAAAAAAAAAACTGCTTTACAACGCAGTTATTTTGAGTGTTTGTTATTTTGGAAAAACATTCTGTGTTTCCTTCGAGTGTAGAAAATCGATCATATATTTTTTAACTTATTCGAATATTTTATATATATATATATATATATATATATATATATATATATTAACCAGTTAGTTTTTATTGTTAGAATATTTTATAAAAAATGACTCATTTACAACGCAGTGATTTTGAGTGTTTGTTATTTTGGAAAAACATTCGTGTTTCACTCGAGTGTAGAAAATCGATCATATATTTTTTAACTTATTTGAATATATTATCTTATTTATATATATATATATATTTATTTATTTAATCTGATAGTTTTTATTGTTAGAATAATTTCTAAAAAAATGACTCATTTACAACGCAGTTATTTTGAGTGTTTGTTATTTTGGGAAAACATTCTGTGTTTCACACGAGTGTAGAAAATCAATCGTATATTCTTTAAATTATTCGATATATATATATATATATATATATTAATTATACTTAAACGGCGCAAAAATATTTTTGTCATAAAATCAAGTTAACGTATAGTACAATTTGAATATTTTTACATAGTTTTTTTGTTCACGAATAGAGAAAACTTGCGATTTGTTTTTATACCTAGTCACTTATGACCATTTGTGGTATCCGTTTTTTGAACAAGATATTACATTTTTAAATGAAAAAATAAAGTATACTCAGATTATCTATAAAATAAAAAGGAATAATAATAATATTGTATAATATCTGTAGCCAACCATGCTAATACATGCAAAATATGAATTATTAAAATAAATATATGAAATTTTATATTTATTATATTCAATAAGATTATATTTTCATGAACTTATTTTAATTCAAATCCTTTTCCCTGATAGGCGAGATTTCTATTGCCATTTACTGTGCGAAAAATGGGTATTACAGCAAGTTATATGTTATGATAAATATCAATTACTTTAGTAACTGGTATTTTTCTTTTTAATAAAAGATCATGCACATGAAGAAAATATTAAATATAAAGAAGAAATTAGAAGAGGAGATATAATTTCAATATTTATTATGTATATAGTACCACCGTACTTTAGAATGTAGAAAACGAGGGGGTGGAAAGACTAAAACTCCACAGAAATAGAACCGAAAACCAAAAAAAAAAAAACCGCACAATGTCAAGTGTGGTTAAAAAAAAAAAAAAAAAAAAAAAAAAAAAAGGCTCACACCGGATGTAATAAAAGGACAAAATTGACTAGAAAAAGTCATCGAGGAGCCGGTGGGTAGGGCTGGGGCATTGGACCTATCATCCACGATTAATACGTCTCGCCTATATATCCTGTGTATGAGAAATAAGTGGATTATTAAAACCATCTACTACATGAGCGAGATCTAGTTTTATTTAGATTATATATATATAAAAAAACTTACATTCACACTAGATTTTTCACCAAAATTATGTGACGAAATTAATTGTTTAATAGTATTTGTAATTGTTTCATATTATATATAATGTTATATGCAAAACTTTTTACTATCACCCGACTGGCGTAAGAAATGGAAGTATTGTATTCGATCGAAATTTTTGATATGAAGTTTTAAGGTTTCTTGAGTCTAAATAAGTATTTTTTGGTGATTTATCATTTTGTTTTATCAGAATGTTGCTTTTAGTTAATATCGAAAGTTGCTTTTAGTTAATATCGTCGAACAAAAAAATCATTTAAAAAAGTAACTTCCAACTACTTTAAAAGTCTACTAAACTCTCGCTTACCCTAATAACATTCCATATTTTATATATAAGAAAAAATAAAAAATAAAAAATAAAAAAAAATAAAAACCTGTAATGTTATATGTTTCCCGCCTGCACATTTAAATTTTACTCTCAACAAATGTTTTTATTTCATTGAGTTTTCATGTGTTTGTTTTAAATCTTCATCTGATGAGTCTTATTAACTTATTAATATTATAGTAGAATTAATAAAAATAATTCAAAAAATAAATGAAATTAATTAATTATTTAAATCTTAATTTAAATAATTTTTCTGATATTTTTTAATAATTGAAAAATAAAGTAATAAGGATTTTTTTCACACAGATAAAGATATTTTGGTGAAAATACATAAGAGTTTTTCACATTAAAATATGAAAATTTGATTTTGTACGACCAGCTTATTACTTAACGGAACGGAATTATGTGTGTGTTTCTATATTTATTATAACATTTTTGTTCTATATTCAGTATAAAATGTTTAGGCACATTTTACGTAAATGACATGGAGAATGTCTTCACATAGAAAAAATGCTGAAAATGGAAAATTTCCGGTAAGAAATTATAAAATGTATCAATTTTATTCATAAACTAAGTTATGTTGTTTAAATTTGAATATTATCGAAGTTGCAGTTAGAAAAAAAAAAAAAAAAAAAAAAGAGAAAATTATAACTATTATCATGTACATTTTGCTACTTAAGTTAAAGCTTATGAATATTGCTTATCAAGAAGTATTTATAGTGAACATTTAAACAATAATAATGTAAATGTAATGATATGTATATATATATATATATATTAAAGTAACATGTACTTTAAAAAAAAAATCAAAAACTGTTTCAACATTAAAAATGCCTGTAGCATACATAACCACAAATTAGGCTATTAGTTCCTTCTCATAAAGTCATTAATTTTACGTCGGAAGGGTTCTAAATCCAAGGGATCACAGCTCGGTGCGCAGATTGGACGCTTAGTTGTGACGCGCTTATTTCCCGTCCTCTCCTTCATTCCGATTAATTTTGTGAGAACTATTGCCACCGATTGAGAACTAATGATGACGAATTTTTGTGAATTACAGTTGCTAGAGCAACCGTCTTACAAGACATGAAGGTGAACTAGGATATAGCTTTGTATGATGGAGTGGGGAGAAAGGAACATAATCTCGTAATGTAAATTCAAAGCCATAGTTACGTACGTGAAGAGAAAGTTATAACCACATCTATGATGTATCTCCAACAATTTGTACTTATATATAAATCCTTAGCTTTCAAGTAATGCAACCACGAAGATTATAGGCGGTTTGTATTTGACTTCTAGTAATATTAGGGTAATAAGTAATGTTTGGGATGGATTATAGAAAGGATCGAAAACAAATGAAGGGTGTTTTCATTAAATATGTATTTTTGATTTCTCGAAACTTTAAGCATTTGTCCTACTTTTAATTTTTTTATGGCAACTTTTCAACATGTTAACCTAGATCATAATATTTTAAGTTTTTAAAAGGTTTCCATTTTATTTCTCAAAATAGGTTTTATTAAAACAATTCGTCTTCCATTAACTAAGACAATATTTAATTTGATGCATGCAGTATTTATTTTTAACTCAATATCTATTTTGAAAAGAAAGTTGTAACCACATCTCTGATGTATATCCGAGCATTTGTACTTATATACAAGTTCTTTGATTTCCAAGTAATGCAATCACGAAAAATATACACGGTTTGTATTTGACTTGTAATAATGCTAAGGGTAATAAGTAATGTTTGGAATGGATTATGATAAGGATCCAAAACAAATAGAGAGTGTTTTAATTAAATATGTATTTTTGATTTCTCTAAACTTTAAACTCTTGTCCTTTTTTTTTTTTTTTTTTTTTTTTTTTAATGTCATCTTTTCAACATATTAATCTAGACACCATAATATTTTTAAGTTTGAAAATCTTTTTCAAGTTATTACTCAAATTAAGCTTTACTTCAACAATTCGTCTTACATTAACTAACCCAATATTAGTTTGGAAGTATTTTCGCATCATCTTTGCAACAAATGCTAAAGGGTTTTTTACTCCAAATAATTATTTGAAGATAAACTTTTATATCAATTTATTTTTGGTCTTGAAAGTTACTGTAACATATTTAACATCTCCTAAATTACTATTTATTTATTTTTATTGCATTCTATTTTGAAATAAACTGCATACAGAAATGAAAAAATAATTAAAAATAAAGTTACTTACATTATTTTGTTATTAGGATTTACCTCCTTAATAGATTAAGTCCAAATTACAACTTGCATAACACAGTTCTCTTTTCAAATAAATCGATTCTAAAAAGTAAAATTAATAATAATGAATTATTAAATTATTAAAAACATATACTTAATATTTATATATATAAAACTATTAGTGAAATCATTTCAACAAGTAATAATTTGTGTAACACTTAATTCAGATCTCGTATATCACGAATCGTGAAAGAAAATTTAACAATGTTATTATAGTCCTTAAATATATATTTTCTTTTAAACAATGATCCTAAAAGTCATAACTCATTTATATTATTAAAAAGTATTTGACAGATTAAGTATCATCTATTAACGCCAATTAAATTACAAAATTTCTAAGATTTTTTTAATGCAGAAATTCTTATTTCGGAAACGGAAACAAAAATGCACTGAATACGTCACTTTTGTTACCTTCAATGTATTTTCAGGATGATGTTCTTAGCAAATATAATCGTTTCCAAGCTATATTTAGAAATTGTTTCAGATGCATCATAAATTCTGCTATGCTATTTTTTAATACTGTGTGGAATTTTAGTTTATTATGTTGTGATCATTTACATAGCTTCGGTAGGCCACCTACCATTTACATAGCTTTCTATATCCGAATTTCCTATACGCTAAAACCTCCAGTTTCTTAAATTCTTATTGATTACTATTCTGACTCTAAAATTCCCTTCCCTATCTATATGTAAGAGTATTAATCCAGCTTTGCATTGATGACGGTACGCTTAACGCTGCTGAAACTGCAGTTTGCTTTAAATATTTTTTTTTACATTGGCGTTTTCCACATTGTGTGAAAATTTATATTTATGTACAACGTCAAGTTCGCTTACATATTATATATACATTATGTTGTGTTTATACAATATAGAGAGATGTTCAAAATCAGTCGAATAGATACTTCCCAACTGGATAAACTTAATGGACGTATTTTACTAAACTAGTGGATATGTAGATCAGAAGCCTCAATGTCCCATTACCAATATTAACTAGAGAGCAGATGATTTTTATTTATTCCATATTATTGTGAATATGCGCTTTAATCTGCATATCAACCGGACGATTTCTGAAGGAACTATCGAGGTAAAAACTAATTCCATTTATAGACCGTAATTATAAAAATTACTTTAGTATGTCCTTATACACGAATCACAAGAATACGCGTTAAAAAATACACAGCTAATTCTGTGTAGATCATAAATATGTGTACCAATTTGCAAGTCAAACGGGTGATTTTTGCGACCGCGATTTCAGACACACAAATTCTGTCCATAGTTCGTAATAATAGGAAGTAATTTGGTATGTCCCTGTATACGCGCCAGAAATGTAATACACATTAAATATATACAGCTAATTGTGTATGACTCGTGAACATGTACGTTAATTTTCAATTCAGTCGAGTGGTTTGTGCGTCAGCTTTCGCGGTACAGACACCAGACACCGTCTGTTCAGGCCTTATTGAGAAACCTTCATTTATCTTTCGGCAATCATACCATGTCCAGTAATTTTTCTTAGTATTAATAATTATTTTGTCTTACCCATATAAAAGACAAAGTAGCGACATGTAAGCATTGTAGTAATTATAACTGCAGTTGCTCGGGATGAAATTTATTAAATTTTCATGAAAAAATATATATTTTTTAAATCGTACAAATCATTAAATACCGGATGATCCAAAAGTAAAAGAAAAAATAAATAAATATTATTGGAAGTGCTGATTGTAGCTCTATGCTGTTATCATTGAAACGTACAGAAGAGCAATTTTTTGTTTCTTTTTTTTTTTTTTTTTTTTTTTTAATAAACATAAGGACAAATGTTTAAATATGTAATGTGTTAAGGAAAAACTTTTTTTTTTTTTTTTTTTATGTTTTTTTTAATAAACATAATTTTTTGCTTTTAATAAGGAAAAATATTAGTTACACTTTTCAAAAGTACAGGGTGGGCAAAAAGTCCGTAAATACTTTAAAAATTCAGAAAACCCGAAAAAATAATCAAAATAAAAAACGGTTTGCAGGTTTATCGTTGATAGGTCAAGGGATTTTATTTATGAAAAAAAAAACAGCCGACAGATGGCGCTAGTGCGAATGACTTAGTTGGAAATATGCAAATGAGACAGACTATTATAAATACTTACGCACTTTATCCGGCTATGGGGATATTTAAAATCCTGGGTGTATCGATTTCACCCATCCAATTGCAATCCTCCGATAGCTGTCATGTATACAACCGGACAGGCTGCACTGTGCCGTTGCTGGATTTATGACACGCCTGCAATGTGTTATCCTCAGTGGTGGTGGATATGGGGTATACATATTACTATAAAAAATGATTTGGTAACATTATATTTGTTATTTGCGTGTCTTTTCTTTCACTAATGTACAAAACGCCACCTATCGGCTGTCTTTTGATTTTTTTTTTTTTTTTTTTTTAATCTTACTTAAATCTCATGACTCACCTATGGTAAATCTGCAAACCGTTTTATATTTCGGTTATGTTTTCGGGTTTTATGATTTTTTAAAGTATTTACGGACTTTTTGCCCACCCGGTATATCGAGCTGTACTCGCAGTATCCTCTCATATTTTAAAGAGATACGACTGATCAAATGAAGTCTTACTTCGATTATACAAGGTTATTTAGAAGAATTTTCAAAGCGTAATGTCTGACAGTCATTCTAATTAATGATGGCTGGCACAATGAGCATTTATTGTCCTACTTACGTTGTTGAATATACTGTACCATCGTAAAAAATGTAATTTTCCAATAGAAGCGCGACCTGGTGAAAAAAATTAAACTAATTTGCTAAATCTTCTGTTACCCCCAAAAATCCGATGCCTTTCTGTGCATTTCTGTGAAAACCGCAACGTGTCAAATAATTTTTGAATACTTTTTATTTTTTCTGTGACCCGGTATGTATCGTTCCACATTTTTCTTTAAAACAGTATTTTTATGTTACATAGCAATTTTAGAAAAGTAGCTACAATAATATACAAAAGCAAATAGTAAAAACACAAATCTCAAACCTAAAGAACATTTTATAACTTTGAAATATTTCAATTATAAGGGACCAAACATTCGAAATAAATGATTTTCTAGAATAAAGCTATTCTGAAAATATACTTCAAAAATGAAACCTGGATGGTAAAAATGAATGATTCATGTGATTTATGAATTTGAACGAGAGTGGTACATTAATATTATTTTACTGTACAGTATAAGTAGCGATGCCCAAAATTCTTTCTTTCTTTCTTTCTTTATTTTACTTTCTTTACAAATGGATGTGTTTCAAATGAAGATAAATGTTAACAATAGACGTCTTAGTAAATATTTTTCTTAGAAAATGCCATTTGAATATTTATGATCGGATTTAAACTGTACATATATCTTTTGAAATTTAAAATTGCCTTCAACTGTAGAGAACTAAAATCACATTTCTTTGAGACTCCCTCTTTCAAATTAGATTTGCATGTCGAGTTAATATAATAAGCAACAGCGAAAGTAAAAAGTCTTTCATAACTTTAGTTTTTTTTTTTTTTTTAGGAATAATTTTTAAATGGAAGTGTAGTGTTAGTAAAAAAAAATAATAATAATAATTAATAACAATGAATTAAAGCTGCTATTTGTTGATTTTCAGGTCAATGTTTTCGTTTTATGAAAATCTGTATCACTCTGAATGAATTTTCATATGATAGGGATTTAAAGTGTTAAACTCTGCATTAGATATCACCAACGGCTGACAAACTCCATGTTAACCTAGAGGAAAAAATTACACCATTATTATCTATTATAAAAATTATTTTGCTAAATTCAGTTTTCACTTTCAAGTCATTCTTGTCGTTAAACTATTCGTAGTTTATTAATTTTATTTTTTTTTTTTTTTTTTTTTTTAGAGTTAATTTTGAAACTGCAACGTGAAATATTAAAAATTAATTAATTAATTAATAAACTTTTGGGGAAAATATATATATATATATTAGGATTATGAATTTGTTTAGTCTTAAATGTTTAAATATGCATTATAGGTATGTAATGAATAATAATTTGTCAAATTTCAACAAAGGTTAATTTCACGTTTCAGCGCTGTTCACGATCTCATAAAAATCATAATGCATGTATAATTTTTAAACAAGTTGTTCTTTTTCTGTTATATATTTTAAGCATTCATATCATTTGATATATATCCGATAAAATTAATAACATTTTATATATTTTTTGTACACAGAAATATATTTGAAAAAAAAAAAAGTTTTGGCACTATCTATTGCGTGTTTATTAAATTAAAAGAAAAAAAAAATCATAATAATAAATTTTTTATGTTAAAATAATAATAATAATAATAATAATAATAATAATAACTTAAAAAATTAATTATATTTTTGTAAAATATACTTTTTATACTTATATGTTTGTCACTTAATCTAATATATATTATAGGTCAAATTTCTTATCTCCAACAATTTATTGTAATAACACATTAATTACCAGATATCACTAGTTGTCTGACCGGTAATTTAATTTTTGCTCAGTATCAAACATTTGATAAAACATGTGAGGAAAAAAAAACTATAAATTTTTAAAGCAGAATCTTTCTTTCAAAATATATGAACCATTTTGTAGTTACAAAGGAAGTTAGTATGTTGAAAATCATCAAAATTGAAGCAAATAAATAATACAAATAATTATTTAAATTTAGTATAAATACTTTTCAAACAATATAATTTATTCTAATATTATTCAAAGCTTAAAAATAATAATAATTTCTTAAGGTTTTAAATATTATGAATAAATAATTACTCAAAAAATATTCCTTGCGCATTTCTCTTTAACCAATCCTTTTAAAATTTTGCACGAGTAATTTCCTTAAAAGTCGAAAACTGGGCATTCATTTTGAAATCAACAAACCGTTACCTTTGTTAAGAGCACTTAATTCATGGTTCTCACATCTCGCCTTTCTATTCATGCATCACAAAATGTTCGGTTATATTGCAAAAAAGTTACAATCTTTCTTTATACTAGCAAACTTCATAAATGTTTTCCGATATATATATGTGTATAGACCCCGCGACAAAAAGATAGGTACAAAGGGTTTTTTCTTTAAATTTTTCATAAAATAACGTTATCTAAATTGTGCTTATCATTTATTATTATCATAAAATAACACTTCCTGGACTATTTTTTGTTTTAAGAGTAATTTAGAAAAAGTTTTAAGACTAAAATGTTTTTTAATTTAAGACTACACATTGCGACAAAAAGATAGGAACAAAGGTTATTATTATTATTTTTTTAATATGAATGTTTTTAATATGATTCAATATGTTTTTGATATGATAATATTTTGTTATGATAATAAATGATCAGCACAAATTAGATAATGTTATTTTATGAAAAATAAAAAATAAAAACCTTTGTTCCTATCTTTTTGTCGCTGATTGTAGTCATAAATTAAATTTTAGTCTTAAAACTTTTCTAATTTAGTCTTAAAACAAAAATTAGTCCGAGAATAGTGTTATTTTACGACAATAATAAATGGAAAGTACAATTTGGATAATGTTATTTTATGAAAAATCAAAGAAAAAATCCTTTGTACCTATCTTTTTTTCGCGGGGTGTATAGATTAACTTTCACTGTTTTCGATCTTCATTCTATTCTGTGGTTGAAACACTTCTATAATGTTTCTGTTCTTTTGTTACGATCTAGGATGTTTCTACGTTTTTCAAAACTGAAAAGTAAAATGTTTTGAACCTTTTCTGTAATAGCAACGACAAGTCGATGTTATGTAATTGTTACGTTTCTAAAACATTTTGTACTGTAATGTTCTGTTTCTATTACGGCTATTCACAGAAAATAAACTTCTACTTTACATTTAGAGGTTGATTTTATGAGAAAAGCTTGTAGTTAAAATTAGTGGTGGAAAACGAAGGAGAAAAATGTGGAATATATGAACTCTACAGTTTCCGGCACAGATAAAAAAATATGTGTGTATATATATATATATATATATATATATATATATATATATGAACAATAACCTTGAGAATTTTAAAATTTTAAAATATATATATTGGAATTAAATTCCAATTATATATAAAGGGTGTCCCATAAATAAATCTGTAGACATCTTAAAAATTCATAACTATTAAATGAATTGATAGAATTGAAAGAGGCTTGCTGAAAAATAGTTCTCGTGAAGAGAGATTTTTTTTTTTTTTGGTAAAGAAAATATAAAAATTAAGATGTTTGTCGATAGAAAGCGCTGTGTGTGGCCAGATCACGCATTGTCTTGAAAAACTGTACTTAATCGCATGTAAATGTTTACAGGCATGTAAATTCTATTATATGTGTTCGTAGTTACCACAGGTTGCAGTTTGCAAACGAATTATAACACTGCTAACTTCAGCTTCAGTTTTCGGTTCTTACTTGAGGGAAAACATCTTCACCAATAACGCGTTATTCACCAAGTCAGCATTGCAATTATAACTTCATGTATATGCACAAGTAGGAGGCAAAATAACAAATAAACTGTTCTGACAGCAAAATTGTGAATTTATGGGACTTTCATTTGCATATTTTTCTTTCTTTCACATCCGTGCGAAATATTTAACTATTTGTCTAACGATCCTCGTCAAAAACTGTAACAAAACTTTTTACTTTACAAAAAAAAAAAAAAAAAAAAAAAAAAAATCTCCCTTCACGAGAATTTTTTTTTTTAAATCGCGTTCATTTCTATCAATTCATTCAATAGTTATGAATTTTTAAAATGTCTACAGACTTATGATATATATATATATATATATATATGTGTGTGTGTGTGTAGTATATGTATATAATGCACAGTAAAACAATTGGACATTTGAAATAATTAAGAAATCGGATGCAGCATTTTAAAATAGGGTAATTTATTTTACATTTTGCCCATAAAAGTGGACTGGACACAATATTTTGAAATTATTTTTTAACCTTCAAAAAGTTGTTTTATGCATAAAAGTAAAAGACTACCCAGTAGTATCTGATTTGAGATTTAAATTAATTTCAACACCTTCTGATTCCTCATTTGTACGCCTTGTTTAGAAATATTTATTAATATTTAATATTTAATAATTAATTAATTTTAATATTTAATATTTATTTACATAAATTAGCGAAAATTCGTTTATATATATATATATATATATATATATATATATATATATATATATATATATATATATATATATATATATATATATATATATATACACACTGAAATTCACTACCGGTGCGGCAAAATTAGAGGGAATATAGGGGACACTAAGATGATTTGGATTCACCCGTCAATGCAGGGTCAGAAATGCAATGCTTACAAGATAAGGGATATATATATATATATTTTTTTTTTAAATGCCCATTTATAATTTTTTAAAGACACGCACAAAAATGGTTCCAATTTTTATTGAATTCTAGACACTTGTGTTAAATTAAGCATACCAATGGTAGGCAGTTTCATTCATGTGATATATTTTTAATACATTTAAATTAGCCTGATGCTGATTTCTGCTTTCTTATTCTCTGAAATACCAAGAAAATAAGAAATGAAGCGTAGTCAAGTCTCGTGGATTTTACGTTCACGAGAGTTAATGTACTAAAGTCTATCACAGGATAACTGTCAATAGCCATTCACAAAAGTGTTAGGGTGAAAGCTATAAATGCATGTTGATTGCGAAAGGACATTTAACGGCCAAGACCTTAAAATAAATTATATTTTTCCTAATAATTATATCCCCTAACAATTCCCTCTATCTCGTCAGTATTGCAATTCCTACCCTGCATTGCTATGTGATTGTGAATTGTATTTGGTCTCCTTACACCTCCTGTAAGTTTGTCCCACCGATTTAAAAAAAAAGAAAAGAAAGAAACCTCTGTTGAATTTTTTTGGCTATGTTATTACTGATTAAATTAGTAAAAGAAATGGAAAGGAAAGAAATTTTGAAGGTTATTAAACATTACTTCCTTTGTCACGCCATATAAATGTGAAATGAATAAATAAGTAAACCATACTTATCACATTTTAGCAAATAAAACCCTAACATTACATGAGAATCTTAAAAATAAAATAATTATAGAACACATGATCTAAATAACTGATACAAAAAAGACAGTTTTTCAGATTTACAAACGTTCGATTATAGCAAACATGTCTGTCGAAATAAATGATTTCCTAGAACGAAGTGAGTCAGAAAATTCGTTTCAAATAAAAATGACATCAGGATGGGGAATTAAGAGAAGATTTATGAATTGAAACGAATATAGTGCAGATAGTTTATTAATACCTTTTTATGGTAAAATGTAAAGAAAGCAGAAATGTGCAGTAAGAATGATCTTTATTTTTCTAATAAACTTTTGTTTCTAACGGAATAAAAAATAATGTTGTTAAGGGTTAATTTATTTAGTTTTAAAAACGCTGCATATGAACTGGATACAGATACCTTTTCAGTGTTGGTATTCATAAATTTTAAACTTTCAGGTAAAAACAATTTCTTTGTGCTTATTTTTTAAACATTTTTATATGATTTTCTTTGAGACATTAAAATCATAATATGGAAATAAAAAACAAAGAGAAAATAATACTTAATCTGTATTCAGTAAATAATGATAATAAAAATAAACGACTAGATGTTTGAGATTTAAAATATAATTTTGCCAGAAATGTAATTTAATGTGGTGTATCACTGACACGACTTTCTCTTACCCTGAAATTTAATATTATAGATACAGGTTGGGGATTAAGAGGTAAGGTAACGAAAACTGTTGTGTAAAGCTATGTTAAAAAATTCAAATTAGGCTTCGGAAGAGTTTTATATGATAATTCGTTCTGTGTAAGGGGGCTACCGCCCCCTCAATCCCTCAAGTAAAAATAATTAAGCAGGAATAAAATTCTGTCCTAAACAGAATTTAATTTTGGACAAGAAGACTATAATATTAAATGTATGTTTCAGGACTTCTAGTTTTATTCAAAGTTGTCTACCCATACACGATGACTACATTTTTCGCTATCCAAACAAAGCTGTCTTTTGTCAAATTTTAATTTAGTGCTATATGAATCCTATATTCCTAAAAAAGCTTTAAGTTTTTCCAAAAGTTAGACAAAAACTCAAAATTGTATGCTTGCAGATATCCATATTAATTCCACATGGCTTCAAAAATAATGTTCATCCAATGGTTAGATTTCACTGTAAATATATGAAATAATGTAATTTTTACTCATTTGATGTAAGTACTCTGTATAAATTAATATAATAATTACCTCTGATTTTAAAATAAAAATGTCTTTTGACCGTTTCTCCACAATTTCATTTTTGTTACATTTTTTAACTTGATGATAAAGGGAAAATATATTCTTTATTTCATCTATTTTGTCTGCAGAAATAGTCCTAACATTTTAGTAAGCTAGTTTATTTTAAATATTTAAAAAAAAACATAAGTTTTGGATTAAAATTTTAATTCCAAGACAACATTTTTTCTATACATTTTTGTCTCATCTAAAATATTACATATTTTAAAATTACCATTTTTTCTAGATTAAAAAAAAAAAAAAAAAAAAAAAAAAAAATAAAATAAAAGAAAAATAAAAAGAATAAATAAATAAATAAATAAATAAATTCTTTCTTAAACAAAACTTAATTTAGTGCGATATTTTAGAATTAATCTGTTCCTTTTTTATGCATTTGTAAATGCCATGATTATGTAACAGACCATTTTTTATTATGCGAAATTCAAGGAGGTTTACCTCAAATATTCTACTTTGTTATTATCGGAAAGAATAAAAATTCTTTTCTTATTCACTAAATAAATTTACATTCTTAACTTTACGTTATAGTTGTAAAATATTAGTAGCTTTTTTTTTCTATATCTAATGTTTAAAACATCAAAATTTTACGTTCTGTTTCATAGAAAATCAGTACAAAAAACATATATTAAATGTACATCATGAACAAATAATACGAAATTCAAAACTTTTCAAAACTCAAAAATGTTCAATTATAGCAAACAAAACTTTCCAAACTGATGAATTTCTAAAATATTGCATCGCTAAAAATATACTTCAGACAAAAAAGAAACCAGGACAGGAAAAACAAATGATTTACGTATTTCAATAGAGACTGGGCATGAGTAAACCTTACTTTGTTGCATAAGTCCCAGAGCTTTGAACATTATTTATTTGCTTGATTTTTCTTATAAACAGGTGGAGTTTTGAAAATTTTTAACAATAGGCTTCAGAATGGGTTTAGCTTTGCCAAACAAATAATGATTGAATATTTACGGTTGGAACTAACAATTTGATATTTATTTTTAAAATTCTGAGTGCCTACGAACTATGGTTTAAAACCATATTTGTTTGAAATTCAATATTTATTTTCGAAACAGATTCATATTTTTTGTTTGAAGATGACAGCATCTTATTGATATTTATTCTGCAGAATTTTCGATCGAATTTTTCTGCTAAAGAGAAGTTCAAGAGTAGCAAATGCTCATGAATATTTTTATTGTAGAATCGGGATATGTTTTGAAATTTTTTAAATATATATATATATTTAGATAGACAGATAGATAGATAGATAGATAGGTTATTAAAAATAGGTGGAAAACTAAGAATAACATGCAGCTAATTTTTTTTTAAGCTTACTATCTATGCTTAAGTATAAAATTAAATGTTATGCAATACAATTCAGCATTCTGTATTTATAAAATAATTATATTAAGGGAACATAGCACATTTGACTTCGCACGACTGAAGCTTTCATATAAAGACATATATTTTCACTTTATTTTTATAAATTGAAGTATATTAGGATTTTTCAGTAAAATGCATACTAAAGTAACACTTCTTACAATTTTTGATATATTTTTCTATAGATTTGAAATCTTTTAATTGTGTTTTTTCCGTTTGTATATGTATATATATATATATATATATATATATATATATATATATATATATATATATATATATGAAATCATGATCTTCAAAGTGCTAAAACTTCTATATGTACTTAAGAAAAGACTGAATAACTTTTGGATGTTTAATAGAATTTACTTAAAAGAATTTGGGATGGATATTAAAAGTAACTGATTAAATATAACTTACAAACTTTGAATAAACACCATAAAATGCAATAAACTCGCAACAATTGTTTCGGGTCGAAAAAACGCACGACCCTTCATCAGGTGAATAAAGTAAGCACGAGTGCTGCAGTCAAAGCAGCACTCGTGCTTACTTTATTCGCCTGATGAAGGGTCGTTCGTTTTTTCGACCCGAAACAATTGTTGCGAGTTTATTGCATTTTATGGTGTTTATTCAAAGTTTGTAAGTTTTATTTTTTACAACGCCAGTTTTGTGGTGCTTTTTTATTAAAAATAACTGATTAGTTTTTGAGTATAAAAATAAAAAATTGTATGCCTATGTAAAAACTTGAAAAAAAAAAAAAAAAAAAAAAAAAAAAGAGAGAGAGAGAGAGAGAGAGGGAGAGAGAGAAGGTTTTTTCATATATTTTTATTTTTTATATTTTTTCTTATATTAGATAAAACAATTTTTATTAATATATTTTAATGTTCATTCTTAATTCTTTTAGTAAATTCTATTAAATACCAAAAAAATATTAAGTCTTTTCTTAAGTATCTGTAGAAGTTGTAACATTTTGAATATCATGATTTCATGAAAATATGTAAACTGACAAAATACAAATTAAAGAATTTAAATCTGGAAAACTAAATCAAAAACCATAAGAATTGCTGCCTAATTATATATTTCATTGAAAACAATCTTAATATGGTTCAACGTATAGTCATTAAATGAAATTATAAGCAGTATGAAATGAAATTTTATATGAAATTTTACATGAAACCTTTAGCTGTGCCATGTCAAAGATGCGAAGTCCCCTTAAGTATCATTGCATCACAGATATTCGAAATTATTATTTTTTTTTATTTTTTATTATTTTTTTTATATTTTTATATCTATTACTAATATTCTACATATCTATAAGTAATATTACACATGTTAAAAAAATGAGAAAAAAAAATGTTCTTACTTTTATCATTATAACGTGAGCTTCATAATAAAAAAAAATATTTTTTGACCTGTTCACCATGACACATTATGATTTTGGCATATAAACATATCAATTTATTTACATAAATGAAATAAATAACATTTTTTTCAAATCGAAGGAATGTATAAATATCTTATTTACGTATCTATCATTATATTTATTTATTATTTTACTATTTACAAGTGTAAAACCACTTTTTAAATTAATTTCTAAATTTTAAAAGTAATACATGCGTTTCACTTTAAAAATACCAAAAACAGTTTAAACAATAATATAATAATAGTTGCTAAGGAATGCGGAAGACTTGATTGAAAGTCACGCAATTTGGATAAATTTTAAGAAAAGAAAACAGTTAAAATTCAACAGAAAAATAAAATAAAATCGAAAATTAAGCAAGAATATGGGTGGTTTGCTGGCCTGCTCAATCCAAGTTATTTTTCTATCAAGTTTTGTGGCTCTGTGATAATGATCTGAGTACCAGACCGTACACAGGCAACATACATACACATAGTACTGGGCAGATCATGTGAACTCGCTTTGCAGCAAATTTTAAACTCCTGCGCTCTTAACTTTAAGTCTGGAAAGTACACCACTCTTATTTCACTTGACATTAAAGGGGCTTTCGACAACATCGAATGGCCACACATCCTACACACTCTACAAACACTTAACTGCCCGGGAAATCTTGCGGGAGTCATCAGCTCTTACCTCTCCAACAGGAAAATCTTGATTAACTGGGGCCCTAACTACAGTGTTTTTCCACAATCTAAGGGCTGCCCCCAGGGATCGTGCCTAGGCCCGATCATCTGGAACTTGTTGGCCAACAAAATTCTTCTAAAAATGAACTTAGAGCGTTTTAAAACCCTCGCATATGCTGATGACTTTTCTGTGATTCTCTCGGGTTTAACGAGAAAAGTTCTGGAGGAACAGGCCCAGGCTGCCCTCTCCCTCTTCAGCTCCCTATTAATAGAATCAGATCTAACCCTCTCACCCTCGAAAACGCAAGCATTAACCTTCTCCTTTCCAAGACTCCTTAAACGGAACCCAGTGATGAGGATCGAAGGCGTCAGTGTCCGTCATGTTTCACAACTAAAAATATTGGGAATCACAATAGATAGAAACCTAAACTGGCTGGCACACATACAAGACCTAAAAGTAAAAACTTCTAAAATCTTCCACAATTCAGCAAAAATGGCAGGGAAGAGGTGGGGTATATCCACCTTCTTCCTAAAAACCTGGTATAAAATAGTAATAGAAAAGATCCTAACCTACGGCGCTGGCATTTGGGGGGGCAACCTCACCAAAGCAGCGTCGAATAAACTTAACTCAATACAGAGAATGTTTTTGGTCCAAATCTCTAGAGGTTACAAAACAATCTCTACTGATGCCCTCACAGTCATCACTGGTATTCCACATGCTCACCTCCAATTAAAATACAACTTTAACAAAACTAACGTCCTGCAATTAAATAATTCCATTCTCACAGGCACTCTCCTCCCTAATATTCATGTCCAACAGCTTTCTAACAGCTGGCAAATACACCCAGCACAGGATGCTGCTTCCCCTTTCATAAATTGTGCAAAAAACAGCTTCTCCCCGTCTGCTCAACTGGCAATCTACACTGATGGCTCCAAAACCGATCATGGAGTGGGAGCTGCACTCTGCCTTTTAAACAATAACAAAGTTCTCCATCAGTGGGCAGGCAGGCTCGCAGACCACAATTCGGTCTTTCAAGCTGAGCTCTTTGCCATCCTGAAGGCAGTTGAGTGGTCAGAAAATAACTCTCCAGACTACAATCAAATCTCAATCTTCAGTGACAGCCTCTCGAGCCTGCAGGCCATAGCTCGCCACAAGAGCAGACACCCACAAGTAATTGAAATTAAAATAAAGCTCTCAAAATTAAAAACTAAAATCTCCCTGGTACACGTTTCTGCCCATAAGGGGGTCGTCGCAATGAACTAGCGGACTCTCTTGCAAAATCAGCAACAGAATCTAGTGACATAGCCTATTCACTCCCAGCTCCCCCTTCCTTCATAAAATATCACCTAAATCAAAAACTAATTAATGACTGGCAGAGTCTCTGGAGTGTGTCTCCAAAAGGGAGATACACTCACGAGCTAATACCAAATGTCTCACTCAATATTTGGGACCTCTCTCCGGAAATCTCTGCCTTTCTGTCAGGTCATGGCCCCTTCCCCAAATACCTCCACAGATTTCATTGCCGACGATCACCCTTATGTTCATGCGGTGAGGAGGGGACTGCACAACATTACTACTTTCACTGTCAACTTACAATACCTTACCATTTAAGGAACCCTTATCCTAGACCAGCAACCTGGCTGAACAATATAATAACTAGAAAGACCCTACGGCTCAGATTAAAGCGCATCTATGCCTTCCTTCAAGATTTATCAAATTCAACAAACTAAATTCCTTCTCTATCTTTCCTTATTTTTTCCTCCTCTCCTACATGGCGAATACTGGTCATGTCTGATGCTACAGAATTCCACTGAAGTGCTCTCGGAAAGCAATCATCCTGCGCATGATGTTGCTAACCAACATTGTTCTTAGGGTGTTTGGGCTTGATATAAAGACTGCGAGAACATTATATAAAGACTGTGAAATTTGTACATTACCTGAATGAACTTTGTAATTAGACTTCCACTTGGCACCGGTCCTCTTCACTTTCATGCAACTTTGTCGCCTTTTGTCGCGGGAGAGCTCTGCTCTGGCGACCTTTGTAATTTTTTTTTCTTTTCTTTTTTTTTCTTTTTTTTTCTTTTTTTTTTCTTTTTTTTTTTTTTTTGTTATTTGCTATGCAATAAACAACGGGGGAGGCTTAACCTTTGGAGACGGGCTCTTCTGAATCTCCACAGTGGCTTTGGAGCCCCTCTCTAAAGGTTAAAAACGCTCAAAACCACTGCATAGTGGTGAGCGGCTTCTTTCCGTCTTAGAATCTTAGAATACACATAGTACTTCATGTACATAGATAGATATCTTGTTATGGTAAACATGTACTTTTCTTTTTCGTTAAATTATTATTTATTTTACTAAAAACGTGGCTATAAAAGCATTATGCATCGCAAACAATTTATAATAAAAGTAAATTTCGAAAACTGCAAACGTTTATTTATGGCCATCCTGACTTCCAAAAAAATTTATTACCCAGAACTATTCGGATTTGAAAATACATTTGAAATAAAAATGACTACAGGAGACAAAGAAAAATGATATATGAATTCGTACAAAATTGATTTATTAATAATTTTTGTTTTACAGTGTGAGTCACAATGCTCCAAATAACATTTTTTTTTTTTTTTTTTTTTTTTTGCTTGTAAACAAACGTTCGGAAAGAGGAAATGCTTATAATATATTACACAGCTTCTTTTTCTTTTCATAAAGAACATTTGACTATTTAAGATTGTAGTTAACTATCCTATATTTTCTTTTTAGTTCATATTGTATATCCACAATAAATCTCCTATTTTTCTCAATGCTTTATTGAAAAATTAAAAAGACTCATCAATACATTTGCGCAAAAATTAGAATGTTGAAAAGAGATTGTTCATAGTGGATTTGATTTCCTTTAAGATATTATAGTTGAATATCTATTCTTGTACATAAATACCTTTTCTTAAGGTTTGTGTTATTTCTTATGTATGAAAATATAACATTTTCTTTGTAAGTCATTTACAACTTAAGACTTGTGAAATGTATTGTACTAGATGGCGGAAAGTTGTACGGTTTAAGATGTACTCGTGGGACATCTTGGGAAAAATGCTCTTAGTCGATTTTTCTAAGAAATTCGAGCCATTATTCACACTAGTTTTGGAAAAATTACGAAATCTATAAACAGTCATGTCAACGTGCATGACCTCGCTTCGATCTCATCAACACTTATGTAACAGTTTCGTCAACAGAACATCTTGGCCGCAGATAAAACTGCTGTATGCAGGACTAGTGTTTAAATATAAAACAAAAATTTAAATAAATCCAACATAAAATTATTACATTCACCGTTGAAACCTGCCAACTTTTTACGAATTCACAAAAATTTTGTTAAAAAGTGTGCTTCAGCATTTAAATCAAGTGTGACAGTCAACCAGTTTTCAAGACTAAATTTTTTCGTGTATCTTATTATAACTATACTTTTTTTAAAAAATATTCTTTGTATTATAATTGCTTTGCACAAAAAATGTTATAAAAAACAGTTAAAAGAACAAGTCACAAACAATTAACAGTAAACTAAGCCATTTGAAAAATCAAAAATTATAGATAAGGCAAACATGACTTCCAAACAAATTATTTTCCAGAAGAATGCATGTCTGAATACAAGCTTTAAATAAAAATTGAAACAGGAGAGAAATAAGAAAATAATTATGGATTCAAACAAAAGCGGTGTAAATTGTTATTGTTGTTTGTAAATAAGTTGCTATGTGCTCTAAATGATATTTAATACCAGCTACGTTTAAATATTTAAATTAGAAGTTAACCCTTATTTTAATTTTAATTTTAATTATTTTCTGTACTGTTTCTTTTTAATGAAATCCTTATATATTTTTTAATATTTTGTCGAAGGTTTAAGAAGATTTATTAAATATTATACATAAAAAATGATATTTAAATATTGAATAAACTTCCATAAAAAATATTCCTAATTGCCTATTAAAGTTCACATACTATTGAAGAGTTTATGGTACCTACGATAAAAACTGAATCAGTACATGCAGAAAGGGCTTCAGTTTATTTTATTCAAAGTTAAGATAACAGTGGTTTCAGTTTTTGTTTACTTTTATTTATTTTATTTTATTTTATTTTATTTTATTCATTTTTTAATAGTACGCCCAATAAACATATATAGAATAGACATCAGTCTAATAATTATTTTGTGTAGGGCAGAGAGACAAATTTTCTTGTTGCGAGCAAAAAGAGTTTCAGTCCATGACTGAAGTCCTTATTGCTTACAATAAACTTAAACGTCTACCAAATGGCACTCCAGCAGAACAGCTTTTAGTATTGTATAGTATTTTTTCTGCAGTTTAACGATTCATGGTGTGTTAAAGTGCTGGTTGCCAAAGTATAATAATAAAAAAAAAAAAAAAAAAAAAAAAAAAAACTTGTACTTCAAGAAACATCTTCTCAGGTAGTCAGTAGAAAATTAGTAGACAAGAAACGATTCTTTTGTGATAAATTCTCTAATGAATTTTAAAATAAGCCCAAAAACTAAAGGATGTGTAATTGCAAGCCAATTCATTAACTTTGTCAACTTTTAGATTAAGTAGAGGTGGCAAACCTAGTTCACATCTGCGACCATAAAAAGTGTATGCTGATGGAAGAGTTTAATAAACATTAAATAAGCTAAGATAACAGACTAAATTACTGCCTTTTATGTCTGAAGAATATAAAGAATTATACAAGCAAGTAAATTAAGACTGGTCAGCATGTTGAGAAAATATTGATAATTAACAGAATATTTCAACAATTAGTTGAAAAATATCTGTACAAAACTCTTTTTTTTCTCCTTACTTACAAGGATTAAATATGCTACATAAATGTTTCATTTTTTGAAACCCAACGTCTACGCAAAGATAAAAATGATTATTTCTTATATGATAATAGAAAATTGAGAAAAATGCGCGTATTTTTTACATGCACTTAGTTCAAAGTATTAAATTTTTTCTGTGTTTTTAAATTTATTAAATAAATGTTTCTGTATCTGAAATGGAATGGATGAACCATGTCCGAACATAGTGTTAAGAAGGAATCGGTAGGCCTAGAGATAGGACAGAATATAAGAACCAATCAATCGTCAGAGTGTTACTCATAGCCCCAAATTCGTCGTTATTATCGATTCTACGTGCAACTGGTACTTCAGTGACTTCAAATGGCATTAATAGGCGGCTCAGAGAAATGGGGTTGAGCTCACGGAGCCCCTTGTGCCGACTGCAATTAAACTTTGTGCAATGACAAACCCGTTTGTAGTGATATCGGGCACGTTCGACCTGGAATGGAGTATAATTGTCTTCAGTCATGAGTCCCACTCCAATTTGAGCCCGATGACAAGCGAAGAGGAGTCTGGAGACGCTCCGAACAAAGGGGGGTTTCCAACCTAACTGTCACCAGCTATACGGCCCGACAACCAGGAGTGATGGTCTTATGTACCATTTCATTTCATAGCAAGACCCCTTTAGTTGTCACCCGCAGCATCTTTAAGCAGAGTAGTACGTCGACGATATTCACGTCCCGTTTTAATGTCCTTCATATTACGAAATTTTGGTCGTATATTTCAACATGATAATGCCCGCCCACGTACAAAGATAGTTTCTACTGCTTGTTTTCTTCCTTGCCCAACATTATTTTAAACAGCAAAGTCGCCGGATCTCTCTACCACTGAGGACGTTAGGAGCATCATGAAAAGGGTACTAAAACCATCTCGGGATTTTGCCAATCTAACATACCAATCGGACAGAATTTGTACCGATATCTCGCAGGAGGACACCTGCCAACTCCATCAATTAATACCAACCCGAATAATTGTTTACATAAGGGACAGAAGGGGGTCAACACGTTATTGATTTGTTCACTTTGTGAAGCTCTTTCTCTTGATTAAATCCTCTTCAATAGCTGAAAATGTAATCATTTGTTTTTCTTCACATATACATCACATTTACCAATTTTCGTCACATTCGAATAAATATTTCCTGGTACGTCTTTTTTTTTTTTTTCTTAGAGTGTATATTAAAAACAATATATAAGAATCTAAGACTTTTCAAAATTCATAAACATTCATTTATGGTAAACATGGCTTACAACCAATGATTTACCAGAACAATGAAGGTCTGAAAATACGTTTCAAATAAAAATAAAACCAGAAGAGAAAGAACAAACAAATGATCTATAAATTCGAACAGAGACGGTGTATAAATACTATTTATTGTTCGACGTAAGTCACAATGCTCCAAATGTTATTTATTTCTTTAATTTTTTTATGAACAGATGGCTTTCGATAGGACAAAACGTTAGCAATATATTACATAGTGGATTTTTTTTAAGATGTTGTATTTGAATATTTAAGATTGTAGCAAAGTAGTCTATTATTTTTTTTAGTTTGTATTTTTACTCTATAATAAATCCGCAATTTTTCTTAGTCGTTTATTGAAGATTTAGAAATACCTATAATAAAATAAGTTGCTTAATATTAGTATTTACATTTTATCTAAATTTCACATGATATTACCATAATGACCATGAAAGCCTAAATACCTTAAAATACCACAAAAGCGCTCCCCCGTCGATTAAACGTCCCATCTGCTTTTCCCAAGAATTTCGTTTGATCTTAAAATACCAAATAAGCTCCCTCTTACGCCCAGTAACGAACTCTATCCGAATAGGAGTCAGTTTTTTTATGTTGTATTTCTGTACACCGGAAGTAAAGGACACCATGCCCATTTTGTGAAAGTGTTACCACCATGTCTTTGGTGTGCTATAATGCATTACATTTTGTGTGAATAACGAAAATGTAAAATATTTACTACCTTATACTCTTTATAGTAACTGGACATTAGTGTTTAAGGTCTCTATGTAACGTAAACAATGCTCATAAAGAATGTGGTTCTAAGTGTTTTCACAGAATGGACATATGTCCTTTAATTCTAGGGTACAAAATTTATTTTATAAGATTCAGTTTAATAAGTATAATTAAATATTTACTCGTTTTATAATAAATAGGACATTTTAATTCTTTCAATATTACATACAAACGTCAGCTTCCTAAAATAGCAGCAAAAATTTTAAAACACTTTGTTGGAAGAGGGTCAAAAGAATTTCCCGAATTTTCCCGGTTAGTTGAATACCAGTTAACTAATAGTTTACTGCATTTATTTATTTATTTATTTATTTACTGCAACTTAATATATAGACTGAGGAAAAAAGTTATATTGCGTTCATCTAGAGTGAATAAGTAATAAATTTCTATATTCCTAAACTAGAAATATAGATTTTCGAGTTATGCATATAAGGTAAACACATAACCTGGATAGATGAAATGATTGAGAATTTCTAGTATACAATTTTCTAGATGGTGAAACAAAATTAGGAATTTTATAAATACAATGAATCCTTTGTATTGCGAGAGATTCTGGCTAGATTAGCTAAAATTTGATCATAAACCAAAATTATAGTTATTAAAACTTGTCACTTGTAATATTTTAAGAGAAATTTTGAAATGAGATTGAACACAATAATATAGAAAAACGCTCAATAATTAGTTTCTGGATGTCAGTCACAGGTTTCTTTTTTCTCAGTGTATATGTTATATTTTAAAATAATTATTTATGCTACGTAATTTTAGCAAGAAAATATAAGTCAATTTCTATAATTTTGCAATTTTTTACAGTTTCTTCGCCCCCTTTTTAAATAGGTCACGATTTTCCTTGAAGACAGTGAACAGTATTTTACTATACTGTATCATAATTTATAAAAAGTATGCTGAAAACAGCTTTTCAGCATGTGCATCGAGCGCACAAGTTTAAAAGTTTTATGAATTAATTTATTCACTATATTCTGTTAAAGTTAAACTTTTTTTTTTAGTTTTTTAATTATTCTTTCTTTTTCTTTTCTTTTTTTTTTTTTTTTTTTTACTACTATTTCTTACAGACAACGATTTTGGTGTCGTTGCAAATTTTTATCTATCACTTTGAATGGATGTGCAAACATTTTTGTTTTAATTAAGATTAAAAACTATTAGCCCGTTAGTAGTCGCTAGTTGGTCGATTTGCAGACCATTCTTCAGTGTTGCCAGACTTTTTTATTCAATAGCCACAAAAAATTTTTAGAAGTGGCATTTGATATACATAAAACGCGAATAAAATCGAAGAATCGTCGATCACATCACTTCTTAAAATTATTAGTGAGAGTTAAATAAAAAGTGCGCAATGTGTAATAGGTGGCGCTGTCTATAGCGACTACTAACGGGTTAAAAGTTTAAAATTAGAAAAGATTTCACGTGTATATGTAATATATAAAAAGTAACAAACAACTTTAAAAAACACGTAGATAAACTATTTTTATTAAAAACGACACAAAGCTTTTCGATGATGCTATTGTTATAATGGCGAAAAGCTTTGTGTCGTTTTTAATAAAAATAGTTTATCTACGTGTTTTTTAAAGTGGTTTGTTACTTTTTATACATTTTTGTTTTAGTTTAAAATATATAAAGCTGAAAGTTTGTCATTGTATCTGTCCGTATTTTTAGTCCGAAATATTAGATTTTATCAAGAATTGGTAGACTTATTAATTAGCACAAAATCTAGCAAACATCGTATTTTCGCCAAATAATTGGTTCAAAAGATACTAAACAAAAATTCGATTTTAACTTTTAAATAATTAAAAAGAAAAAAAACAAATTGATGTTAAAAATAAATAAATGAATAAATACACACACACACATATATATATAAATATAAACCTCTGAGCGAAATTTGAAATTTGGAACCGAAGTAGCTTGGACGTTTCTTACCTAGAACTTCACTTACGCAATTTCCATTTTATTTCATTGCCAAAATGACAACAAAAATTAAAAAACGCAAAGGGCTCCAATGCTAAAACTATACCAAAGAAAAAAAAAAAAAAAAAAAAAAAAAAAAAGAATGTAGTAACCCATGATGGGGAATGAAACACAGTTACTACATACCTTTATACAAAAGAATAGACTAGAATAAGTCCTGTCGCACTAAATTGAATTTTGTTTTGTGCAGAAGTTTACACGTATTCTTAGAAAAAAAAAGTATTAGTATTTTAATTTTAATTAATTTAATTTATTTTTTATTACACAAAACTATTAAAATTTTCGCTAAAAGAACAATATACATCGCAAACAATTTATAACAATCTAAAACTTTTCAAAATTCTCAAAGGTTCATTTATGGCAACCAAGAATTCCAAACAAATGATTTACCAAAACAATGCTGGTCTGGAAATACGCTTCAAATAAAAATGAAGCCAGGAAAGAGAGAAACAAATGATTTATGAATTCGAACAAAGGCGGTGTATTAATAATTTTTATTGTGCAGTATAAGTCACAATGCTGCAAGTATAATTTATTTCTTTGATTTTTCTTTCGAGCAGATGGCTTTAAGATAAAGAAAAATGTTAACAATAGATCACTCTTCCCCCCTTCCTCTTTAGAAATAGCATTTGAATATTTAATGTTTTAGTTACTATTATTATTTTACTTTAATTGTAACGTTCTTATTATTAAAACCCTCCGTTTTTGTTATTAAATTTTTTATAGCGCATATATATATTTAATTTAAAGCTTACTGTTAAAGAGGACTTAAAAGCTTGGTGTTAAATGGACAGTTTATTATAATTAATGTTTATACTAACTGGAAAATTAATAATTAATTAATTTCGTTTTTTAAAAATACACATGTGCAAGAAATTATAAGATTTTTTTTTTTTTTTCATAAATTTACTTAGTATTTCCTGAGGTTTTATCTTAGCTTTTAGTTATTTATTTTTATTTTATTATTTTTTTTTTCCTGGTCACTTTTATTTTTCATATTATAAAATAAATTTTAAACAGATAAAATAAATTTAAACTCGTCTTTTAATTAGCAAAAGCAAGATAATTTTTTAAAGTCATTGATCAGTGAAATTTTCTTCGTCATATATGTCAACCTAATTGCTGTTTACAATCAAATTTAATCTAGCAGTGTTTGAAAAACTATTTTATTTAATATTTTTTCTACTGAATTCTTATACATATTTATGTTTTTAATTTAGATTAAGGCATTCTTTAATTTTTTAGAAAGTATAGAATTTTTTTTAAATAGAAAATTGTATGGAATTTCAAAGATAAAGTAAAATATAATTACAGAAAGATTATTATTATTATTATTATTATTATTAGAAAAAATAAAATTACAGAAAGGTTATTATTATTATTATTATTATTTTATTTATTTATTTAGAAAATGCATAATATTGTAATAGTAATTTAAAGTTATTTTAAGAGTATTATTTTACTTTATTTTTATTTTAAAATATTAATTTAAAATAAATAATAAAATAAAGTATAATCATAAACGAAGAAATATTATATTATATTACAGAATAAATTAACTGGTTTAAAACTAATTGGAAAATTGCTAAGAGATAGATTTCTTATGCACATCATTATTAAAATAAATATCAGAAAATAAAAATTATTATTTTAAGCTATCACTTCCATATTCACAATTGTTCCGCTTCATTTTATTTAATTATTTATTTTGTATATCACGAGTTTCAATATACAGAAATGCACAGTTTAAGAAAATGAATTTTATCTTTTTCTGAAAATAAGGGCAAATCGTTTTTAAAGTTACACATTGAACTGCACTAAATTTTTATTGCATCTTTCATTTCGGAATTGCACCTCTTGTGACATAAAATTATTCCAATATACTGTGTATCATTGAATAATGTAAACATTATTGAAGTGTATTATGATATTAAAAATGATATAATTTTTTGTAAAGCTAAATTGATTCATTCTATTTTAATATATCTGGAAATTAACTTTACAATCAATTAATGCTTCCTATTTTACCTTATGCATCAAGATGCATCATGATTTCGTCTGTATTTAAAGATTAATTAAGATTTTCATAAATATTTCGTCTATATTTAGAGCAAATTTTTTCCAGAAAACTTTAAGCAACATTTCTGCTACCTATATCATTATTTTAGTTTCTTAAAATTCGTGCCCATTTTTTTTTTCTTTTAGTATTTTGGTTTTGCTAAATAACAATATGTTGGTTGTTGATTAATTATTTCTCATATGATTCTCTTATGTTATACTAAGAAACAAAAATATAGACAATGCACAAACTACAAGGAAAAGAGAAACTGTTCTATCATTATTTCGAATACTAAAATAGCATAAATAATTTGAAAAAAAAAAAAAAAAAATGTCGTAAATTTTAAAAGTACGTTAAAGGTTGTATCTTAACATTTTTATTTATTTTTTATTTTTTATTGTAAATAAATACAAATAATTTATCTAGGGTACTCCCTGCCATTTTTCCAGATCATTTCCATGGGTGAGAAATTTTCTCCTTTATTGCTAGTATTACTTTTATAGAATGATCTATTTATTATTTAATCACAATACATTACTCTAAAATTACCATGAATGTTTCTGCATAAACATTATAATGTCCTAAGGGCGGAAATTTCTTCATTCCTAAAAGGGACCTGAAAAAAGGGCGGAGAGTACGAACCCTGTAATAGAAATTTGAAATCTTTTTTAAAGAGGAACAGTCAATATTGCTATAGATCCTTTATCACTGAAATTACCATAGTTATATATGTGAATATACTAAAAATATGATATTTATGACTGATTTTGATTTATTTTAAAGTGTTTCTTTAGATTTTGGAAATTAAATCATTACATACATTTGTGTTTTTAATGATAAAATACATTTAAAAAAAAAAAAAAAAGTTTATAGCTTAACCGTGCAATTAGTTTTAGAGACTTCTAAATTTTAATTAATGATGGAAATTTTTATTTAATTTTCGAGTTTTAGCTACTTTTGCAGAAACCATATAAATTTTATTATAGTTTCATCTTTAAATATACATTTGGAATTCTTTAACAAACTCAGTGCTCTCAGTTTTATTCACAATCTTTCCTTCTTTCCCTTTCCACTAATACGCCGAAAGACAAATTGAGCATGAAACCAAGCCTCTCCTTTTTATGTAACTTTCGGGCAGTTTAATAGTCATATGAATACGGAGTGAGGGATAAAAAAGAATGGAAAAGAAGTCGCAGGGAAAAATTTAATCCCTTTATCTCATCAGCATGGCCAGAGGATGGAAATCTTTCTTATTTCTTTTCGAATGTATCTTCTGCAAGCCTCATAAAAAATAGAACGTTAAATGGAGATGACAGCTGATGTGAAAGTGAGGTAAGTTTAAGATATTTTCCTTTTAAGAATGTTACGTGGTCATTAAGCAAAATTAGAAAAGAGAGAATTCCCATTTTTTAATTTAGGTACATTATGCATAATTGATGACTTTAACTTCTTCGGGTGAGGAGACTAACAGCTGACTTAAAATTAATAAGTTAAATATATAATAAATATATAATTTAAATATATAATCTATAAACTACAAATTTAACCATATAAAATTAAATTGCAGTATTTTAACCGTTGCAAAAGCGATATGAAAGGTGGAAGCATTGCCATATCGGAACACAACACTTAAACAGTTTTTTTTTTTTTTTCCTTTAATAATTTCTATTATTGTGAATCGCAATAAATTACTGTATAAATATAAGAAAATGTTTCGCTATGGAAATATTCGTAACAATAGATGGCAACATTTGAGTACCCTATTGTACTCCTGAGCAATTTAACCCTTTAACTGCCTCGGGCGTATATATACGTTTTTACGAAGTACGACCCTTTGTACTTTTTTTTTTTTTTTTTTTTTTTTAGTTATTTATTTTGTTTCCACTTTTAATTCCATTTTTTATTTAAAAAAAAAAAAAAAAAAAAAAAGCATTTTCTTCTTTGGAAACAGGATTTTTATGCAACAGACTATATATTTTCGTTTCTTTTTAGATGTTTTAAATGCATATAATTGATTTCAGTCGTCTATGCTGAGAATAAAATATATAATTCACTTTATGCTCCAGATCCATGTAATTCATTTTATAGATCTAAGTATTTGCGTTAAAATATTAGGAAAAAAAATAACAAAAATGATATAATTTAAAGAAATTTTTAAAGGTATTTATTAAAGATGGAATTTATTTCTAATAATCGGTCCCCCCCTCTTTCGATATTTAGGGGAATGCGTTGGAATTTTTTTTTTAAAAAAGGTTTGAATAAAACTATAGGAAACTAAAATAAACAACATTAGTTATCTTATAATATTGTGCCAAATTATTGGCAAAATTGCGGCATTTTTCAAAATTCAGCACCACCTACTATTCAAGAACTTCATATTTCTGAAGCTATTAATATAATTAAATGTAAAATGTGATAATTTCTAAATACAGTTAAATACGATACAGCTAAATGCGATAAATTCTAATTACAGCTTCTTCTTGCAGCACTTTGTTGACCCTACAATAGTTGCAGTTTCTACTTGCAGCACTTTGTTATCCTACAATAGTTACAGCTTCTACATTCAGCACTTTTTTGATCCTACAATAGTTACAGTTTCTACTTGCAGCACTTTGTTGATAATACAATAGTTACAACTCCTACATGCAGTGCCTTGGTAACCATGAAAGTTCCACTCCTTCCTTTTCTTCGCTCTCTGATCCAACCTTCACGAGACGTCACAAGTTACTGTAACTTTTGTTGAACAGTCCTCAATTTACTGAAGGACTTATCTGTAAACCGTGAAATGTAAAAATTATATAAAATCCGCTCATTGGAAATATGTATTAAATCCCTGTCAACGCGAAAAGCTTTGTATAATTTTAAGATGTTTTTTTATAAAGTATAATTAAAAAAAAAAAAAAAAAAAAAAAAAAAATGTGTTTTTAAAAGTGTTTTTAATCATAATCTAAGTATATTAAATTCCCTTTTCATTTTTATTTTTATTATATAATAATAATAATAATAATAATAACAATAACAATAATAATAAAAAAAAAAAAAAAATTCATTTCAATTTTAAAACCAAATATGTTTCTAAAACTTATTTTTATACACTACCACTTAAATTTGGCAAAACTCATCTTTCGTAGCCAATTCTGTACGTCTTAGAACGCTTTAAATGCATGAAATAGAATTGGGTCGAGTTAAATGTATGCCAGTGACAGCCAGCGGGGCTAGAAATTATGAGTTGTTAATGCGCTGGTGACAGTTTGTTTGGCCCGGAATCGATTCCGACTGACGCCGAGGATAAAATATGTCAATTCGCTCTCTTCTCTCGATTCCCGTAGTTCATTTTGTCAGATCTAGGCTCTTAGATAGTGGAAGCAAAAATTATCTCCGTGTGATGGGGGAAACTTATTCGATCAAATGGATTAATAGAGTTAAAAAAGGACTTCTGAGTTTAAAAGTTTTTTTTTTTTTTTAAGAATTAATGCAGCAACTCGGAGATTTTCGTGACCTTTTTTTTTTCTTTTTTTTTTTTTTTAATGAATTAAAGCAGCAACTCGGAGATTTTCGTGACCTTTTTCTTTTTTTTAAAATAAAAATTAGTACAAGAAAAGTACTACAATAGTTTACTTTACTATTTTGCGAATTAAAAACATATAAATATTTAAAAAAGAACAGTTTCTCTCTCTCTCTCTCTCTCTGTCTTTTTTTTTTTTTTTTAACTCTGATGACATGCTGTTTTAGTTGTACAGTCGGTAATAAAAGTCTCCCTACAATAGCAAAACTTCCTATGTAAAAAAAGTACAGTTAATTCAGTTTTCTTAAATAAATCCTTGTCGATTCCTGTCCTTAGTTAGTCTAAAAACAGGATTCAACAAGGATTTATTTAACAAAACTGTATTAAGTGTACTTTTTTTACATAAGAATTTTCGCTAGAGTTCGGATACTTTTGTTACTGACTGAACGTCAAGTAAATTTAATTAGATGATTTGCATTTTAATATGATGTTAAATGCATATGTTGAAATATCCTAATATATTATTCATGGTACTTCGCACGACCGTCTATTTCTTAGTTTATAATATGTATATATTAAACTACGCAAAAACAATAAATTTTATGAAGCAAATTTCATTAAAATATAAGAAAGAAAGAAATAAGTTGATCATTTTATTTCTCTTATTTTATTCATTTAAATACGTTTTTAAATCTTATTTTCATAGACTACCACTTATGGTGACAAAATGTATATTTTTGTAGCCCACTTTGTTCCTCTTTGAACGCTTTAATCGCAGGAAATGGAATTGGACTGTGTTAAATAAATGCCAGTGACAGCCAGCGGAGCCAGAAATTATGAGTTGTTAATGCGGTGGTGACAGTTTATTTGGCCCGATATCGATTCCGACTGACGCCTGGGATAAAATATGTCATTTCGCTCTCTTCTCTCGATTTCAGTAGTTTATTTTGTCAGATCTAGGCTCTTAGACAGCAGAAGCAAAAATTATCTCCGTGTGACTGGGGAAATGTTTATTCGATCAAAAGAATTAAAAGAATTATAGACAGATTTCTAAACTCAAAATCTTTTTTTTCTTCTGCTGTAGTATAAAAATGGCAATTGTTCTTGGAAAATTGTTTATTCGAAATAATAATTACCAGAAACTGAATGCTACACTGATTTACTTTAGTTATTTTACGAATGGAATATTTTTTTTTTAAATAAAGAAATTAATACATATATAAACATGACATTTTTTTTTTAATTGATATCTATTTCAGTTGTATATGAATTATGTTTAATTAAAATTTTGCATTATCATATTGTTCGAATTATACATAGCGTTAGTTATTCTAATAATAGTTTAATTATGGTGTATCACTTTTTACATTATATATTTGTTAGCGTTTTTGTTTATATAAATACTGTTGAAATTTTATATAAGATAAGAAAACCAAGTAAATTTTATAAAGCAAATTCATTCAAATTATCTCTCATTCACTCATCTATTATTATTATTATTATTATTATTATTATTTAGTACGTGTAAATAATAATGTCAAAATAAAGATTTATTGAATAAAGATTTATTGTATGAAATGCCGAAAGTAGGAAAACAAATCTTTTTTTTTTTTTTTTTTTTAATGTGACATATGGTTTTCATGTAATTGTTATATTAAAACTAGATTCTAAAATCTCAATAACATATTATGGTAGTATGGTACGCTTTAAAATACATTCAGAATTAGTGAGCATACTTTTCTGCATTATAAACAGACATGGATAACTATTGATATAAAATAGTTAATCTCGAATTAATTTATTCTAAAACAAATTCAATAATTAATTCCAAAATATAATAAAAATAGATGATAACTTAAATTTGTAACACCCAAAGTAAAAAGAAGGGCTACTGATTACTGCTTATTGTAAGATAAATAAAGTACGTACTACCAAATAACAGTTTTGGATATTTATTTAATTACTTTCAAATATTCAGATATATATATATCAATATAAATATTGGTGACTTTAAATATGCGTGTAAAATTATATAAGATTTAAAAATTACGTTTGGCATAGCGTAATTATGTAATTACAAAGATGCGTATGTTTACATGTTTGCTTAAATACTTTAAAAAAAAAAAAAAAAAAAAAAAGAGAGAGAAAACTGGGAATAAAGTGAAAATAAAATTTAAAATATAAAATTCGCAACATTAATATGTAAATGTATTGCATATAATTTTAAAATTCAATTCTCAAACAGTCTATGCATAAATTTAAGGGCATAAAAAAATGTCCTTATCAAATAAAATTATAATGATAAATATATTAGATATACTAATAATCTTAAAATCAAAATTAAATCTTTACAAATGTGTGCGGTGTGCTTTAAAATTAAATCCATATGGTAACTGTCACCAGAAAGTTCTAAACAATTTTTTCAACTAAACACGTCTAGATCATCTGCATATCTGAAAATTTTCATATTAGAAATAAATATTTTTTTTCTTTAAAATATCACTGTTTTTCTATTTATTTTATACCGGCAATTGCTTTTATTTATTTTTTTTCTTAATAAAATAACAACATAATATTAGTTAGGAATTTAAATATAATTATGGTTTTAGTTTTTAAATATGAAATTTTAAAATTACTTTTCGATTTACAGTGGAAAAATTTGTTTTAAAAGTATAAACATTCCCCCTTTCCAACGCTTTTAAAAAAACTATTTGAATTGCAGAGCTCTAAATAAAAGTTAATGATATAAAATTAATAATTGTAATATATGGAAATAAATTATGTCTATTGCGACAATAAATTATGGAATAGAAGCTGTTTTTAATCCTATTATTTTAAAGTTTAGCCCAAAGCTTTCCATGTTCTCTTATTATTCAGAATAATTTCCCGAATCATTTTTCATAGCTATAGATGAAATATGTTTATGACAAGGGAAAATTTCTTCTTAAAATTGAAAAACTTCTCCTCTAAATAAAGCACTTTACAGTAAAATCTCATAAACCTAGACTTTAATCGCTTTCTTCCTGCGATTCATCTACTGAATCATCCAGATCCAGACCTTTTTATGTGTGTTTTTATACAAAAAACACTCGCTTTTGAGTATGCTGAGGAGAATTAATGTCCGAGAAAGTTAGTAGGGAGCCAGGAAAAGAAAGCCATTTATACCCGGGTTAGAAAAACAGAATTTATTTGTTTTACGATGCTTAGTATGAAAATTTTTCATGTAGGAAAATGCCATAATTAAGTTTCTTTTGAAATTGCTGTGCAGTGTTTTACTTTGGATGATTGTTTAATGTGAAATATGTACTAAATGAAGTACACAAGTAACACATATACATTTAAATTTATAATAACAATTGTACATCGTATGTTACTTTGTTTTTTATTTATTTACTATCAAAAATGCTTGAAACAATGTACCTCAATACCTAAAATAAAGTAGCACAAACGTAATTAGGTTTATTATTACAACTTTATTTTATTTTTACTAATTAAATAATTAAATAATTAAATAATTATTATTTTTATTATTATTTAAAAAAAAAATTATGTTTACACGTTCATTCAGATGTTTCTAATGGTTAATTCTTAATTTATTTTAAATAGAATAAATAGTTGAAGCGACTAACGCTTTTTTAAATCTAATTGTGCTTAAAAATTTTTGTTGATTATTAAACAATATATATATATATACGTAATTTTCTAAACAGTCCCCATCTACCATGAGTACTTAAAAAAACTATTTGAATTGTGCTACATATGGTTAAGTGTCTGTTATATAGTTTATGATTAGATTAAAATGTATGACAATTATTTGTGGCCACAATGACAATAAATTAAGGAATAAAAGATTTTTATAAGCCTATCTCTTAAAACCTCAATCTAAATCTTCCATGTTTAGTTTCACATTATTTTTCTTTTACTTTACTTTACTTTTTCTTTTTCTTTCTTTATTTTCTTTCTTTTTTTCTTTATTTTAACAGGCATGGCTAAAATACGTTTATGAAACTGAAAATTTCCTTCTAAAAATATTGAAAAACTTCATCTTTAAATAAAACACTTTACAATAAAATCTCAAAGGTATTTAATCGTTTATTCGTTCGGTGATTCATCTACTGAGTCATCCAGAACAGGAACTTTTTATATAAAATTTTATACGGAAACAACTCACATTTTAGTATACAAAGTAGAATTAATGTCCGAGAAAGTTAGAATGAAGTCAAGAACAGAAAAACAGAATTTATTTGTTTTATGATATTTAACATTAAAAAGTTGCAAGCATTAAAGTGTCATAAGCTTCTTTTGAAATTAATTCAGTGCTGTTTCAATGAACTGTATTATGTTTGATATGAAACGTGTACAAATAATGTATTACAGTAATCAAAATAAAGAATCTTATATACATTTAGAAAAATATGAAAAAACAGTTGCGTAGTGTATTATAAAAAAGCGCCACAGAACTTGCGTTTAATAGTAATTAGTGCAAAACTTTGAAGAAACACCATAAAATGCAAGAACTCGCAACATTTTTTTTTTTCGGATCGAAAGAAGACACGACCCTTCGTCTGGTGAACAAAGTAGGCACGAGTTCTGCAAACAAACCCGATACGCCCCTGTGTACTGTTTACTTTGTTTTTAATACATTTCCTGTGAAATACATAAAACACAAATGACACAAGTGTATTCATAATTTCCAATTATATGAAAAATAAAACCATTTTCAAATAGTTTAGTAATCTCTGTTCTTGGTCGTAATTTGTTTAGTATTAAATATAAACAAAACAAAATACAATAGTGGTCAAATTAGAGTAACTCATACACATTTAGAATAAAAAATAAATAAAATAAAATAAAATAAAATCATTGTGCACTGTTTTATTTTGTTTTTAATTTATAATATTGTTAAATATCCATAAAACAATGCGTAAAATAAAGATATACGTGCGTATTTAGTTTAGTTTATATTTTTTTAAAAAGCAAATTTTTACAATCATTAGAAATTAAGAATGACATTTCTATTTAAAGTTGCGTTAGATTATATATATATATATATTAAACAATTAAATACATATATCGACTAAAACTATATTTCTAATGAGTCTGGTTGGAAATAATGATATAAAACCTTACTGCCAAACTTTACTACCATTTTAAAAGTTTTGAACATAAAAAACCTATCAGGTGCTAGGTTTTTTATTTATTTATTTATTTATTTTATAGATACAGAAACAAATTTACGTTTTTTTTTTTAATTTACTGAAACGTTTTTTAGTTACTAAGGCACAACAAAAAGAGATACAGAACAATTGTCAAGTTTCATGTTTTGAACGCCAAATACGAAAAAATCATATCCAAATTACAATAAACCTTGTTCATGTTCGCGAAGGAACATAAATAACAGCTTATACATGATGACATGTATTTATATCACATCTAAAATTTTCATTTGTCTTACATGTATCATCAAAATCGCATAGTTTTAAAATAACTCAAAATCAAATTTCATATTTACTTTTTACAATACATTTACATAATAATAGTTTTACTGGGAAGCACATCTGCATTAGTTAGCAAACGATAATTATAATATTTGTTTAATTGAAATTAACAATGAAGTAAATATGTCCTAAGTACAGCAATCGTGAATAAAATTTTCAATCATACAATCGCCAATAGGGTGCTTTTTATTTAAATATTGTATGCATGAACCGATTTTGAATATTTTTCTCCCTAGTTTTTCTACTGCGACGCAGTAGCTAATATTTCTAGAAAATACCACGCTTGATTAAATTTTATGATAAGAATTGTTTCAAGATTATCAGCAATTATCGCTTGAAAGAGCTATCTATTAAATTACATTTTCCATTTCCATTGTATAAGTCAAAAATATTTAATTAAACTTATATACATGTTATGCGTAAAATATAAGATTTTTATTTAAAAGGAACAAGAATTATCGTTCTTTAGCAAAACATTTTCCATAAAATTTAAATGTGCATTTTACATTAATTATTCATTTAAATATGTAGCAGTTTTATGCATTTGAAGAAATTATAGTCCAAAAGACATTATATATATATATATATATATATATATATATATAAGTTTAGATAATAAAAGTACATTATCCATATATATATATATTTTTTTTTTTTTTCTTTCATTTTCATTTTTGTTCAAATTTTATAAAAAAATTGTCTCTTTAAAACTTTTTTTTCATTTCTAATACATTCTCTTGGAAATTATTCTGCTTTACAATAAACATATTTTAATTATGCTTTATGTCAACATACCTATATTTAAAATCGTATAAGGTAAAATGACCTTAAATTTGGGATCTCAGCTTCCTACATTTTGAATGCCATTATAATTTTAGAATAAAGTTATGTTTAAAAAAATTTAATATAAAAAATAATAAATATTATATACTAGTAAATAATAATAGTTAATAAATAAATATGTACAAGTAGGAGATAGTTTTGTGCGTTCCAAGAAATTGTAGTCTAAAATACTTTATACATATAAGTTTTAATAATAAAAGTACAATGTCCAAAATAATAATATATTTTTTAAAACTTTAATTTTCATTTTTGTTTGAATTTTCTAAAATTTGTGTCTTAAAAATTTCTTTTTCATATATAATATGTTCACTTGTAAATTAATCTGCCTTACAATAAACATTTTTAAATTATGTTTACTGTCAACATATCTAAATTTAAAATCATATAACGTAAAATAAACAAAAAGCTATGTTCTCAGCTTTCTTATATTTTGAATTAAATTATAATTTAAAAATAAATTTATCTTTAAATAATTGCTGAATTTCTGTGATTATCTATTTTAAAGTGAAAATCAATAAATACTACAAAACGTAGAGATTTAAAAAATATAGTATGTTCAACCCTTGATGAAATGTGAATATTTTTTAATAAAACCAAACACGTTGTATAAAAATGTAAAATCCTTCTGTTTTATGATGATGAATAAACAAACTAATGAAATACTACAAACTAAAAATAAAATTTGTAAAAATTTGTTTAAAATTTTTTTTATCTCTATAACCAAACCTGTATTAACCTTAAATTAAACACTTGTCTTCTTAATACACGTAACATAATCCGTGCAATACATATAATTTTTCATTTCTACGTTATTAACTATACTGCAAAATATATGAACAACATAAACTTTAAATCTAAATCAAGAAACATTCGTGGGCTTAAGGTAGAGATCAAAGTTGGACGTCATTAAATTAAATCTTCTCAGAGTTAACATTTATCAATTGTGGCAATTCAGTGCCTCGCCATACATGTACGAATTCAGGCCATAGATACACGCTGTAGGGAAGATAGGGATTCTAAATGGAACAACTCAAACATCCATTTATTCGAGAAATGGAGGAGGATTTTAATTAGAGGAAAACAAATGAGGACGACACTTAAATGTCTCTGCAACTTATGCGATGGTCGAATGCGCAAATACGAGATCAACTTGTTTGGTACGGACTTATGCCCATACTTTATGGATGATGATCACGAAAATGTTTGTTTCTATGAATTGTTATAGAATGTTGAAGGTAGCATTGGATATAAATTAATTAGAATAGAAGATGGACTCTTTTCTGCTAATTCTATTAGCATTGAAAATTCATTGTTTAGATACTGGTTTGTTTGTTATATATCTCTTTCTATTGGATTGATTTCTGTGAGAGATTTTGTACATAAATTTTCCATCCCGATTAAGGCATCGTGTGGTTTAATGAGTATTATAAGACTCATTTTAAATGAAAATGTATAACGATAAAATTTTAAATATAATTTTCCAGTTGATTTAAACTTCTGATTGTTATGTATGTATAAGTATTAAATATTTATGCAAATGATTTACAGTAAATTAAGAAAAAAATTATACTAGAGATATTTAGAACTATTTACATGAATGCACAAGGTATTTACAAAATTTTAAATAAACTAGTTGGCAAAGATGGACTCTGCTCAGTTCCTCATCATACATATGTTCTCATACATTTCTAGTACACGACATATTATATTCATGTTAGGAGAAATGAATTTGACAAAACACAGCGAAAGAATATATTCTGCGCCTAATAGGCTACCCAACGTTCAGTTCGATATATTTATCTTATTCTAATCTGTTAATCTATTTCATTGGGGTAAATTTCATAGTATAGTTTTCGTGCTACTATTTACAATGAAACAATCCCTAAAATGCATATTTATATGGAATATCGCTCGCATTTTTGCTATACTGATAAAATATTAAATTTCGAATAACTAAAGGAATTTTCCTATTAGAATATTTGCAGTCAATGATGTTCAAAAAAGTATCATAAATGTTATTTTGAAGTTGTCTGATATATTTATGATCCTCAAAATGAACATACGTATAGTATGATTGGGAACTAAAAATATAAAATAAAAATGAAACTCAAAAGTTTTTTTTTTTTTTTTTTTTAAGTTTCCCATCATACTATAGGTATGGGGAACTTAGGCAATCGCGAAAATTTTCGACCTCGGTTTTAGAATTTTACACGTTTTCAGGTGTGAGAAAACCGGAAATACCAAAATGGGTATTGTGTCCGTCTGTACGATATCTCTTTGTTTGTTAGTCCGCTATATGTTTTCCGTTAGTCCGTTAGTATGTTAGTCTGTGTACACGATATCTCACGAACAAATGATCGCAGAGAGTTCGGACCAGTTTTAAAATATTATTTAAGACACTGCCAAGAACCTATTCATTTGCAACATTCTAATTTAAAAACTTCAGAATTTATTCGAAATTTGCGATCTTCTTAACATGGGAGAATAGGGCAAAATTTCAATTAAACGTGTATGAAAAGAAATATTTTTATCGTAAAGCTGTAAGAACAACTCTTAAATATCAGTTTTGATGTCGGGATGAACATCATTAACTGTAAACGTGCTACTTTGAAAATTTCGCAAGTTATTGGAAATTTACGAATTATTTAGAATGGCAGAATATGACAAAATTTTTCATAAACGTCGGTTTTGAGAGATATTTCCATCTTAAAGATGTCAGATACTTTTTAAATATCATTTAAAATACTGAAAAGAACCCTATTGATTTGCAAATTTCTATTTTAAAAACTTCGCAAGTTATTCGAAATTTACGATTTCCTTAACATAGGAAAATAGGGCAAAATTTCACTTAAACGTGCATTAAATAGAATATTTATGTGAAAAAAATTAAGTTGTGATAATTTTCTTGCCGGGATGCGATATATCAAATTTGCTTTGATAGTTTTAACAGCAATTAAAATGCGTGGAAACAAATATGTGATAGGGAACTGCGCAGAATCCACTTATGCCGGCTCACCAGCGGCTGAGCGGTTCAGCGCTCATAGCTGGTAGACGGGAGTTGCCGGGTTCGATCCCATGTCGCTCCCGTCGGCCAAGCCGTTTGGAATCTTTCGTAGTTTTCTCCGAAACTTACGTAAATACAGGCTAGGACACCTTATAAAGACCTCCACGGAAGGCACTCCTCCTCAGGCCTAGGAGCCAAAAGTTTTCAATCGACCGTATTCACAAAACACCAAACAGCCCCTATGCCAACTAGTGTTTTTTAAATATTGAAGCTACTTGTATGTGTGCTATGCTTTTGTTTTTCGCATATCGTCAGTGAAACATAGAATTCTATGGAGATAAGCATGAAAAAATGCATGAATTATCGGAAAAAAATCTCAAAATAGCTATCAGTATTAGCATAAGATAAATGCAACAAACAGTAGGAAGTGTAAATAATGAATAAGAGTTTTCAATCGGCCGTATTCCCAAAACACCAAACACCACCTTTGCCAACTAGTTTTTAAATATTGAAGCTACTTGTACGTGTGCTATGCTTTTTTTCCGGCATATCGTCAGTGAAGCATAGAATATTATGTAGATAAGCATGAAACAAATGCATGAATTATCAGAAAGAAACATCTCCAGTATACGATAAATGCAAAAAATAATAGAAAGGGTAAATAACGAATAAGCCTATTTAATCGTTATACTGAGTGATGTTTGGGCAGTTACATTCTACGATATAACAACATTAACGTACATTTTAACAACAAAAATCACGAAAGAAACATAATTAAGGTTGCGAAAACAAGAAAAATAATTCACACATAATAAAATTACACAGAAAATTTAAAAAAAGTAAATGCATCGAACATCAGAAATTGTAAGCAAGGTATAATGTTTCAGTAAAATTTTTAATAAAAAAAAAAAAAAAAATGTGTTCAAAATAAAAATTTCTATAAAATGTATCCATATTATATAAACTTTTTGTGGAAAGGTAAATCGAAATGATAGTTTTTATCGTTCCAGACTTAGTTTTCACAAATAAATAAACTTTTAGTTTTAGTTTTACCGATGCTTTGTTAATCGTGAGAAAAAAAATCTCATAAATGTGTACAATTATACACTGAGAGAAATATATATATATCACCTTCATCAGGAATGAATAAATAGTCATTTTTTGAATCCCTAAACTAGAAATATAGATTTCAGAGTTATGCGTATAAGGTAAACAAATAAGGATAGACGAAATGATCGACAATTTCTAGTCTAAAATTTTCTAGATGGTGAAACAATATAATAAATATTATGAATATCACGAATTCGTTATATTGCAAAAAATCCTCGCTTCATTTCTTTGAATTAGGTCATAAAACAAAATTATAGTTACAAAAACTCGCCTCTTGCCTTCTCACTTATTTTCAAAGATTTTTAAATGAGATTGACCACGATAATATAGAAAAGCGTTCTAGGATTTTAATAGGGGTTTTTAGAACTTTCTAGACAAAGGAACTAGATTTTAGAAGTATGGCATGGAACTATTTTTACTAGAGCCAAAATTTAGTTTCTAGATGTCAGTCACAGATTTTTTTTTTTTTTTTTTTTTTTTTTGTGAATGAATTTAAATTAATGTTTTGTATATAACAATGTATTTAAATATTATTGTAAAAAAAAAAAAAAAAAAATCTATAGGTTATTTTACTTTAACTTACCTGAAACTATCTTTTTAATAATAACAGCGCAAGTTTCCCGAAACTGACGCTGAAAATGGTGCCATACCTAAAAAAAATGTATTGGAATAAAGGAAGTAAAAATTTATCCATGGTTTCCATGAGTGTATTTCAACTAAACAAATAATGAAAATGATTAATTTAACGAAAAAACGTATATGAAAATCGAAACAATCTATTAAGATAAAGAAATATATATGGTTTGCACAATTTTGGAATATCCGTTCAAGGAAAATCAATAAATGAAACAAAACAATTTCTGTTTTCAGAATAAATTCTTTTCGTTACTATGCAGAATTTTAATACGTCAGGTGAAAATAATAATAATAAATTAAATATGTTGAATTCAACTCTGTCCGGATAAATAATTGCTATAAATAAATAAATTTACATGAGGTTATAAAGTTCACATTAAAGGATTACGAACTCATTTATAAATAAAATGACTACTGAGATGTCATTTCTAATTTCTTGGGGACTTTTATACTTCAAAACATATAAATATCATGAGGTAAATATGAAGCCATTTTTTTTAATATCATGTGATATGAACTGGCAAAAAGAAATAAATTTGGAAATACATGTGTAAAAATCGAGCACTGGAAAAGCGCAAACCGACTAGTTGACTAATAATAATAGCAATAATAATAAGATACGAAGTCTTTAGTATAATCACAAAAAAAAAAAAAAAAAATACTGGTTGCGAGAATACTGACAACTTCGTGAAATGAGTATGAAATGCTATGTTGAGATGGTTGCAATTAAAATAAATTAGTTAAAATGTACAGCAAAGTAATTTCTCCTAAAATATATTCGTTGAAAGAAAACCCACCTTTCAGAAAAATTTAAAGGGAAGAAAAAGATGTTTTTGGAAATATTTTTAATTTATATTAGGATATCTTGTAATAAATTAAAAATGGTCTCCACCACCCCGAAAAAAAAAAAAAAAAAAATGGAAATAGAAATGGAAAGTTTTGTCGTCTCAAAAATGCACATATTCCATTTTTTACATATTTGAAGTTATTTTCGGTTTTGCTCTTTTTTATATTCTCTTCATTATATAAGGTGGAGAAAGTACTCTTTTCACTTCTAATTTTCAAAATTCAATTTTTGATAAGTTTATACTTTTGAGGTCCCCTGACAGAGAAAACATATTTTTAAACTTTAGGGTCGCGTGCGTGAATGGCTAAGCCTTTTACTCATCATAACATACACAAATATATACATTAGCTGGAAATCTAAATACAGAATTCAAATCTGTATCATATAATGATGACACTTTAAAATTTTCGTTAAGCTCGGAAAATAATTCGTGTACAAGGATACTCAAAAGTATTTAAATGCAATACGTCTATGAGTGAAATTTCAGACACATACAATTTAATATCTTTATACAGCACTAAAATTAATAAAATTGACATACATTTTTTTAATGCGCAGAAGCATATTTAGCAAAGTATATGGTATATAAATTATTTATCCTTCGTTTACAGGGTAACGAAAAATAATTTTACTATAAACGTGTATTTTTAGTTCTATCATATATATATATACTCTTCTAAATTTAAGCTCACATCCTTGTGCGAATAAATTTTAAAGCTAATTTGTGCAAAGCTATTCAAAATTAGTTGAATAAATTTCAACTAATTTCGCACAGATATTTTCTAAATAACTTTAATTAAATTTTAAGCTTTTTTATCAGCTTTAACTGGTTTATGAATGTTAATATAATATTTAGAAGATGTTTTCAGAGAGCAGTAGTCCCCATCATACATAAAAGTATGTCAAATAAAACTTTTTCTAACACTATTTTTAACTAATTTCTGAAGTTCAATAGAAAATTTCAAATACAACACCTTGTATCTTTCTCCTAGAATAGTATGACATATATTAAGAGAGAATATTTTCAGCGTCAGACTAGATATTATTGATTTAAAGGTAATACATCAAAGACTTTTCGATACATTATTATTTAATTCTTCATGAAGACGCCTAGTAAATTGTTTCTCTTGCGATAATCTCAGAAAAAAAAATGAAATTGTAAAATGTTTTATAACACATGAAAGCTGTAATTTATGTTTGTAAATGTGAAAGAACCACTGCAGAATTAAATGCGCATACAAAGCTTAATAAAACAATGACAGAAATGCTCCAAAAGAAAAAAACAACTTTTCTCTGAATTGAAATTTAAACACTGACATTTTCACGGAGAAATATAAGACAAATTTAAAATACTCTAAACTTTAATCAGTGTTTCTCATACATTTTACAGAGAAAGTAATCTGAAAAGAAAAAAAAAAAAGAGCTTAATTTCTGCTTTGTATTTAGTTCATACAAAATATGGAGATTTCATAAAAATATATCACCTTGATGATATGAATCTATTTCATATGCCCAGCATGCCTTACGTAATTCATAAATTTTTAACTCTTACGGAAAGAAACAAATTAAGAACAAAATTAAACATTTCAGTACAATATATGGTGAGCGATTCATAGACAAGAAAGAAATCATTTCAGCAAGGTCATGCTTTTTTTTTTTTTTTTTTTACGAATGAGATGTTTACGAAAATGCTATGAATTACAAAAATATTTAATTCGATGAATTTTTATATTGTTAAAATTGAAACCAACAAAATGTTCTCAAATAATAAATTCATTATTTTATCGGTGATAGATCTATTTTTTATTTATTTATTTTTTTTTTTAATCACATAAATTTAGTTAATTAAAATAGCATTTAGAGTACATATAAATTTTACGGACAAATTAATTTTTCAAAGTACATTAACTGAATAGGCTAATATTCAAACTTGGAATCTCTAGTTACCATTGTTTTAATAACTGATCTACAGAGTCGACATCTGATCTATACTCACCGTTCATATGGAAGAAGGATTTTTTCATCTGTTTTTCAAATGTCTTGTGAATGGAATTTATTTAACTGGAATTTTACTTGAAACCAATGATTGGTTTTAATTTCCAACATATGTATTACACTTTTAGTAATAAGAAGGTCAAATTAATTTTAATGTGATGAAAAAGTGATTAAAGCTGGTCAGATATCGATTGGTTAGCTTAATAGTAGATCATTAGACCATAGATGCGGGCCAAGAATAGAAATTGTTTAATTGCTGATCGGAAAACCTTTCGTTCTTGCTAAAATGTATTAGCCATTTTCCTTAAAAAATCTAAATATATTGATTGAAGTTAAAATGAATATTGATACTGATAATCCAGTAACTCTAACATTTCAGATTGCAATATAAAAAATCTTAAAATAGCATTGGAAAAGAAAATGCTTAGTTAGTTTGAAGAATTCCAGGGACGACACCTAAAATACACAATTTCCATTGCTTATTTCAGTATACGAAACTATGTAATATACGAAACCATGCATCGAACGTATACTGTACTGCGCAGATTAATTGAGACGAACACAGAAATTTTCATATATGTAGTCTAATTAGTACGCGATGAGTTGCACGCATGGAATAGCAATTTAGTAGTTATCTATAATGATATCCTGTACATATTTTGAGATGTATTATATACTAATTTAACAACAAGAAACATTTCACGTTATAATTACGAAACCAAACTTATCAGACATTATTAATCATATTTCTCGAAAATCTATCTTACTCGCAAGTCTCTACAACGCTCTTCAAATCTTCAATGAGATTCAAGCCTGAATAATTACCACCAAATCCAAAACTAATAATTTCTTATCTTTAATTTTTTTATATAGTTATTTAACTAAAATACAGCTACAGCATGAAGCATGGCCTGAAACACACGAACAATGTTAATGAATGTTTGCATAAAACGCATAATTTTGACTTCTAATATTTAAATCTAGTTAAATATATTGGAATGACGAATTTTATGAACAATACATTTTCTCACAATTAATGTACACGGCACTATACCATCCAAAACCATTCTCAGTTTTCAAACGATCTTATTTACTATTAGAATAAGTATAATTTTTCTTACGTTATCGATGTTTTTGGTTTATGCTTATAGCTTTCCTTCTCGCTCCCGTCAAAATGAACTTTTATATTTTTCATGAAATTTTTAATGTCAGTTATTAGATTTTTATTTATTTATTTCAAGTTATGTAGAGAATTTTCATTAATTCTTTTTTCTCTGAAACCCGTTCAGCCAATAATGAATAGCTTTGTTTATATTTTTTAAAAGTGTGCAAAATAGTGTGCTTAACGATTTTATAGCGAAAATATTTTACTTTTAATGTTATTATGTAATCCGCTATAGCCCCTAATGCTTTTTAATCTTTTTACGTGACCTTCTAATTGAAGGATGAATAAACGTCATACCATAATTTACCAGAAACATGCTTTTTTGCGTATATATATATATATATATAACCTAAATTAAAATAATAATAATAATTAGTTCAGTTAATAATAATTAATTCAGTTTGAATGATCTGATATGTTACACAATCTAAATATTTCAAGAAAAAATATGAAATAGTTTTAGAAATTATCCTGCGCGCAAGGTGAAAAAAACGCATTTATTATTAACGCATAAATTATTAAATAATTCACCACAGAATTTAAATTATATTCCAAAATACATAATAAACTTATAGGTAACAATTAGAAAACCCCAATGAAGCTTAGTTAACAATAATTTACTTAAAAAAAGACTAATTAAATCGATTTTTTTGTAGTTATAAGGGTCGTATGTCCCCTTAAATCAATAATCAGTTAGTTTAAATAAAAAGAATTATATCACAAATGCTATTTTACACAAAAAGTTGATAAAAAAATTCTGATATCATTATTATTATTATTATTATTATTTAATAGATTCTTTTAAGTAACAAAATAAATGTGAGCTTTCTAAAATCTAGGAAGCTGATCAAAAGAAAAAAAATGACTTTTAAAACATTATTTCAATCTTAAAAAAAGTCTCCATCATTTATCTACTGTCAAGTCATATTTATTGAAATATAAATTTAATGAAATGAATCCCGCGTATTCTAGAAGACCGCGATTCGATTCATTTGAGAGCTGAAGATTCGAAGATAAAATTAATGACAGACCTCGTTCTTTAGTAAGTAGAGGGCACCCCTTTGATAAATGCCATCGAATTAAATCGGCACCTCCCAAGATATTTGTCTGTCTTGTCAGCCTAATTCCTTTAGGAACTGCTTTCGATGGAGCTGAAGCTATGATTTGTAAAGGGACAATTTCCAAATTCTGTTATTTATACAGAATGGTGGCTGGTTATACAGAATATGGAAAATAAGAAAATGATACGCAATAGCATCTTTCGTATTGAAACATTGCAAGTTGTTTTCTTGAACGATTTATTTTAATGGATTTATGATTGGCAGTATTTTTGCTATCTCATCATATTAATGAAACGGTTGCCTTTTATATTTTTGTTTATTACACAAGTTTATTATTCTCGAGCAGTTTTAGTATATGTAATAATTTCTATTATTTAAGTGAAATATATTTACATACATATTATTATTATTATTATTATTTAAGCACCTGCGTTGAATTTTATTTTTCACTTCTTTATTCATTCTGTTCCAGCGTGACTGTGGTATGCATTATTTTATTTTCTCTATGAAAGATTGTCATTATTTCAAACCATTAAATTATAATTATCTTTCAATCTGTAAATTACAACAAGAAAACTGCAACTGAATTTATTTATGATTTATGCATGGATTTTTACTAAGTTTATAGCAGTATGCTGCTTTAAAAAAAAAAAAACCATTATTTTTACTATTTAAACGTGATTTATTACATAGTTGCCAAATGTTATAGTTTGCCGAAATTTTTATGAGCTTTTTAGCATATTTCGGTGGCCTTCTTATAAAAAATATCGGTCTCAAAAAATTGTAACATTTGGCACCTATGTTCAACTTTTAGGACACATATTATCATTTGTATAAATATAAAGTGTTAATTCAAGTACAATAAATAGTTCATGTAATTACTTGTTCAGTTTTTTTCGGATTTCTCTTTACATGATTGATGTATTAATCCTTTATTATTCCAAAGAAGTTATTTATTATGTTTGCATTGTTAAGGAAACATTATTTTCTTTCACGTTATTAATAACAGCTAATTCATTAGTAACATATTGAAGTGAATGAGGAAACATCTTTTCTTTTCATGCTAGATAAGTTAGAGCAATATATCATTCTACTTTAACAGTAAATATTTTTATAGTGTTGGTAGTATTTATAATTTTTTTCCTCATCTGCAAGATGAGAATAGCTTTAATAGAAGAATTTATTTGAATGATGAACAATGAGATTTGTTATGAATATTCTTTTGTGTGTGTTTCATGATTTTTACTGTTGTAGAAATTTTAGGTTTTATGCAAAATTTCATGCAAAAGAAAAAAAAATTCCTCTTTCGATTGATATGATGATTAGTGCAATGTATTTTGTATGATAGTGAGCTTTATGTAATTTATACTGAGCCTTTTATTTTAGATTTTAAAAACTGTTAATTAATAGGTATTATTACATATACAATCAACAAACAGTAAATAGTAAACTTTTTTTTTTTTTTTTTTTTAAATAATGTAGGATTTATTTATTTATTTATTGCTATGGAAGGTTTTATATAACTGCTTTTTATTTTATCTATTTATGTGATAAATTACATCAATGTTAGAATTGTAAAATATAATCAAACGTATATCATATCAAACGTAAACAATTTATCTTAATTAATTATTATTAAATAAATATGTGTGTCATACATGATGGAAACATTACCTAACAATTGAAACATTAACTCAAACTGGAACAAAAAAGTCATCATACAAACTAAAGCTTTAAATTTCGACAAAAATAACATTTTTAACAAATACAATATATATATATACAGTGAAACCTCTCAAGTTGGACACCCCTCTAAGTTGGATACTTTTTCTGGGAACGGAATGTATCCATAGGATTAACATTATGTCCAACCTCTATAAGTTGGATATTCAAATGCTGCCCTAAGTTGGACATTCAAATGCTGCCCTAAGTTGGACATTTTTACCCAATGAGACAGGAAAAAAAAAAGATATAAAACTGCCATTTTCTCACTTTTTTTTTTTTTTTTTTTTTTTTTTTTTTACAAATTTTACTTATCACTTGTAGAAAAAGCTGTAAATATCTTGGAAAAAAAAAAAAAAAAAAACAATGTTTCTTGTCACAATATATTCATCTCTGTCTCATCTTGTAAAAAAATATTTATTTTCTTCAATTGAAAAATTCGCAAATTACTGAATTTAGGCACTTAATGAAATAATCTTTCTTTTTATTGATTTGCGTAAATTGTTTTTATCCTTTTCGCCAGGAAATATCGTGTAGAGAGCCTACAGGCATGTTTTGACTTAGACTGTTTTAAAATGAGCATTAGGCAATACATTTCGGTTGTTAGGGTTCCTCTTCATTCGTCCCTTTTATTTTTCCTACCAAGTTTTACTCGAGTGTATAATTGCACTAAACTTAATATGTAAGAGATCTGTCTATGGTGAAAAAAGATGCTGATTCAATTTGGGTGCATATCAATCGACAGGTGACGCTGCTATGCTGCAGTTTTCCACGTTCACGGGAAAACTATATATCAGTTTCTAGAGCGAATAAATTCACCAGACTTCATAAGTGAGATGGCTGTTATGAAAATGAATGTTATCTTAATTTGGATGTACATCAGTAGACAAAGTGGTGCTACTTTTAATCACATTCTCCTATTTCCCATATGACTATCACAGCGTCTATTGAATAAAATTGCACCAAAATGCATATGCAAAACCTTTACTGTGAGAAGTTATATTGATTAAATTTTCGTGCATATTAACTGGTGCATGGCGCTGTTATATAAAAAATTATGAAAGAAAGTATTATTATGGCCACAATATACCAGTTTAAATTTAGATTTTAAATTGCCAAATTAATAAATTTTTTGTATATAAGTTATGAATACTTAATTATGTTATATTTAGATATGATTAAAAGTTAAAAGGCATGCATAGATACAGTTTAATTAAATCAAAAAATGTAAGCATCCCTATAAGTTGGACACCTCTCTAAGTTGGACACTTTTTTTCTGGAACCGTAAGTGTCCAACTTAGAGAGGTTTTACTGTATATATATATATATATATATATATATATATATATGGTAATAATTTCTAGCAATTTATTTCTAATATAGTGATATAGCATTTATTGTTAAGCCATTAAGGATTAAATCATGCTCATCATATGCTTTGAACTTATACTTTGTAAAGTTCTGAATGTCCATTTTGCGTGTTTTTGAACGATGCAGTTTTGTATAAAGCTGCTACCAGACGGAATAAAGTATTATCTAAATTATAAAATATTGCCTCTTAAAAGCTACGGAATGACTTTCTCGAGGTGCATGGAGAGTTATTTTTAAGCATAAACAAAATCATCAAATGCAAACAATGAACCCAACATTTAACGATAATTCACCTCAAAGATGTTTGAAAGGATGAAGGATAGAGAATAGTCTGTAATCGCGCTCCTCGGATTGGAGGAGTTTATGCTAAAAATTGCTGTAGAAGATAGAAACAGTCGAATGTTCACGATTGAAGTATATACGTGAAGCAAATTGTATCAAACAGAGATATTTCGACTGTTTCCCTCATGAAAAATCTGTTTAGTATGTGCTAATGACTTTCTTATCGAACTTCGTTTGAAAGCGCCTTAAAAATCTCTTGCTACTACTAACAATTCAGACTAATATAGTTGCAAGAATTTTTGCACGTTCATAAGAGAAAAAAAATAATCAAATCTTTAGAAAAAACAATTTTTTTAGACAACCTTTTCATTAGACGCGAAGAAGGCAAGAACAATCGCAAATATCGCAAATTCGCAATGATTTTTTAAATATAACGTCTGATTCATTACAAATTAAGTGTATTTTCTTCTACTTAGACATTCTTTTTATAAATTTACAAATTATATTAATGGTCTCTTCGAATTATATTTCGTAAGAATTATAGCTTTACATGTGCAAAAAACATCAATGGTGTAATATTCTTTAAACATTTGCTTTGAAAAAGAAAGTGCAACTGAATACTGAAAAACCCATTTCTTTGTTTCTCAGTCATCAGTTTGCTAGAAAACTTATTGTGCGCACATTTCTTATAAAAAAATAAATAAATAAAATAAAATAAGAGGTATGGCACTTAGCTCACCTAATATAGAGAAAACATCACGCGCCTCGTGTGTATTTCAAATACACATTATAAAAGCTTCCTAGTCAGTTTAACTAGTTTTTAACAATCCAGTTTTATGCATATTTCCCTTCATAGTTTTTAGTCTTGAGACTAACATAACTGCAAAAGAAAAGAACTTATCACTTGCTGAAGAACAAGGAATGACAAAATTTTTTTGGAATTAAAAAAAAAAAAAAAAAAAAAAAAAAAAAAATCCTGGCAACATTTTCGAGAACGTATGAAAGGTAAAAAAAACCGTGAATAATCTGTCTTAATTTTTATAATCAACTACAATGAATTAAAAATTTTTAAGAAGTAACTTCAATAAGATTTACCGTTGCTACTGTCAAGCAATTTCTTGTGAGATCAATGAAAAACGCCAGGTAGCAAAATATTCCAATATTTTCCACTGTCATATGAATTGCAAAAATTCACAAATTGCTATTGAAATTAGAAAAAATACGGTTTCAACTTTAGCAATAATAGAATTTATTGATTTCTTTATGGAACACACGCACACACACACGCATATATATATATATATATATTTACACGGTAAATTTGTTGACTGAAATGAGACAGAAAAAAGAAAATGACAGAGAGAGAGAGGGAAAGAGAGGGAGAGAGAGAAAAAAAATACGGTTTCAACTTTAGCAATAATAGACTTTATTGATTTCTGTATGGAATTATTGAAACACACACACACCCACACACATATATATATATATATACACGTTAAATTTGTTGACTGAAATGAGACAGAAAAAAGAAAATGACAGAGAGAGAGAGGGAAAGAGAGGGAGAGAGAGAGAGAGAGAGAGAGAGAGAAATTATGCTAAGTGATATTTTCAATTAATATACTAATGTTATTTGGAATGCTGATGAATGACGACAATTTTATCATGTTTTGTCGCAATTCTTCATGCTGTTAATACCTGGCTCTATATTTATAACCGTTTGAGGATCACGGCTACTTCTAAATTAATCAAGCTTGTATCACTCATAATTAATACATTAGACTGTTTATAAATATTTCAGGTTAATTTTTCTTGTGGGTTCGTGCTATCAATTGATATTTTGCTAAAATTATTTTCAATTACAGAAAACCTACAATTCTTCGCTCAATGCTATGAAGATATCACTTGAAAACGTCTTACAGCATTATGAACTTTAACGGAGAAATTCAGTTTTGTTCTGTTTTGGTCCGATATGTTTTTCCTCATCTCAAAATTAATAGGTTAATTTTATAACATTGTTCTTTTTTTTTCATTTAAAATAATATCCTAGTGTCAACTTTCTTTTCTTCAGAATCTTATTACACGGTCCTATTTAATTTTCAACCGGTATTGTAGTCTTAAAAATTAAAGTAAGTACTGATATTAATCTTAAAAATTAAATCAATTTAATATATCTAGTTACTTTGTTTGCCCTGTGTGTGTTTCTTTGGTGAATTATTTGACTGACTATTGTTCGTTCTCATTCTTTTCTTTTACTAAAAAGAAAAACGATTATATGTATGTAAATATATATTTCTAGTAAAATAAATACATAAATATAAATATAAATTAAATATATAAATATATATTTCTAAGTATTGCTTGGCCAAAAATTAAAAACAGGTCATATGATTCCGAAGTAAGAAGAAAAAAAAAGAATCTATTGTATTATATGTGTTAAGAGGGTGGTCTTTCAGCACTAGTTTGATGAGGGGATTTTTTTCCCCATAATTCTAACGCAAGTTTCCATCGCTCCGGGGAAATCCATTTTTCTTGGCAGTGCGCAAAGGTCATTCATTAGAGTCTGGGCAAACAATAATTTTTTTCTTTGCATTTTAATTAAAATGAGCTAATTTTTGAAGTAAAATTTAAAAAAGTTACTATAGGAAAAGTATAAAAACGCTAATATGAATTTTACCTATAATTCTACACACACACACAAAAAAAAAAGATTCTTTGAAAAATAAATAAGTTTCTTGTTTGTGTTAATACAAAGTGTATAAAAGTATGCAATTGTCTTATATTCAAAATGAGAACATCGCAATAATAAAAATCGATTAAAAAAATAATATTTCACAGTAAAGCAATAAAACTAAAAATAGAGAAACTTATTAAAACTTCTCATTTCTTAAATTTTAAAGATTATTTTTTTTTCTTTAATCATTATAAATTATCCATTAAAATATACGTTGTGATTTAGAACGCAAAATATTGTTTTTTAAAGGAAAATTAAAAGAAAAAGTTGAACAGAAAACCACAATATGCTTAAAATAATAATAATATATAAACTACTAATTATCCTGATATTACAAAAAATTCCTACAGAGAAAATGTTTCATTCTTATCTTCCAAGTCGAATTAAAAAAAAAAAAAAAAACTTTTGTATACCATTTTAACTGAAAAATATGCTTTAAGGAGAATATGTAATACTCAAAAGACCGTTCAATCTTTTAACATAGGAAAATATGCCTTTAAAATGACATCCCACATGTTACAAATAAGTTCAGCATCAGAAATATGTAACGCTTAAAATTTGTGCAGTGATTTGCAACTCAAAATATCTAATTAAAGCTTAAGGAAAGTTTTTAAAATAATGAACAGAAAACCACAATATTCACATCCTACTAATTATCCTGATATTACCGAAAATTCCTAGAGAAAATGTTTTATTTTTATCTTCCAAGCACTGTTAAAAATTTCTGTAAATTTAATGTAAATATTTATCCAGAGTCTCTGCATATTTATAGTAATTCTTAGTTAAAAGTGAATAATCGAGGTTCTCAATCTTTATTCGGTATTTTTACCTAATTTTATTATTTAAATTTTTAATTAAAATTAAATATGAGTGTTTCTACTTTAGAAAAAAGCATTCTAAGTCCGAAATATAGTCTCACCAATAATTAATTAAATTAATATTAGTTATTAAAGTGAATATATAAAATCAGTTTTTTAACATCTCTGTTTATTACTTTCTTCTATCTTCAATAGAAGAAAGTATTGGATTCGTAAAAATTTTCGATTTCGGGTTTTTGATGGATTTACACGTTTTGAGAGCTGTAGAACACGATTTTACCATTTTTAGAAAATGTCTGTCTGTCTGCCTGTCTGTGTGTGTGTGTGACAAAATGTTGTGGCAACTGTATCTCTGGAACTACTGCACAGAATTTCATACAAATTGGTATGTAGTTGCACCTTGACATAAATTAGTGCCTATCAACTTTTGGTAAAAATCGTCTTACAGGTTGCTTTTTTACCCTAATTTTGTCAAAGTCCTACGGTTTCCGTGTCTTGACAAACTTTAACAAATTTTCAAATTTTACCCAAAATTTTGTCAAAGTCCCACTTTTTTTTTTTCTCTCCCCTTAATTCTATCAAACTCCCACGGTTTCCGTGTTCTGACAAACTTAAACAAATTTTTGCATTTTCCCCCCAATTTTGTCAAAGTCCCACGTTTTCCTTGTTTTGACAAACTTAGAATAATTTTCACATTTTACCCAAAATTTTGTCAAAGTCCAACTTTTTTTTTTTTTTTTTTTTTTTTTTTTTGTTACTGAGTGAATTTGCATAGGAAAATATAGAAGAAATTCTCGTGATGGCCACAACATACTAGTTTTTCTCTGTAATTTTACGTAAGGCTTAAGACAATACATTTCACAGAAATTTCTATTGAAATTTTTAACAATGTGTCGAGTTCAAAAACTTTTGTATACCCCTTTTAACTGAAAAAATGCTTTAGGGGAAATATGTAATACCCAAAAGATCATTCAATCTTTTAACATAGGAAAATATTCCTTTAAAATGACATCCCACATGTTACAAATAAGTTCAGCGTCAGAAATATGTATCGCTCAAAAATCAGTTTACTTTATTTTTTTTTTTTAACTCTATACTGAGTTGACGTTTTCTGTTCAAGAAGGCGAATGACACGCTAGTCGAAAGCAGAAGAGGGGTGCAGGAGAAGGAGGGTGTTGGCAAAAAGATGACACCGGGCTGACATTTCTATTGAATGTCATCTTGAATGTCTGAAAAATCAGATTGACGCCTGGATAGCAATCTACTGGATAGAGAAGAAGCAATGTCCAGAGTTTTCGGTCTATAGACAATAAAAAAAGGATGCTTTGGAGTGGAAGACCGGATATTTGCAGCTGACCATTCGGAAAGAAGTCATAAAAACGAAAAATAAAATAGAAGATACTGGATCAATGGCTAGTAAGCCTCAAGAAGATATAAGACAAAAATGCTGATCTTAAAGTTATTTTAAAATTTGAAGCTTCCTGTTTCACTTTGAAGCATGCTAAATAAAATGAAGAGAGATAAGACATTATTTCTCGATTTCGTAAAATCTAAGCAGTGCATTGTTATTTATGTATTGTGATGTATTGTTAATATATATATATATATATATATATATATATATATATATATATATATATATATGTGTGTGTGTGTGTGTGAGAGAGAGAGCGTATGTGTGTATTACAGTGGATACTTGTCAGAGTTCACGAATGTGAAAAGATCAGAGTACAATCTAACCACATTTCTTCGACAGTAACTTAAAATAATAAGAATAATAAAATAAAACTTGATAAATAAAAATGTAATTTCTTTATATAACAGTTGGCTAATTGGCAATGTCTTTTGATTCTCCCACGCCTCTTTTCTGCCATAAATTAATTGAAGATTATCGTTAAAAAGTAGGGAATTTTTTTTGATCCGGTCTTAATCAGAGTCTGTTTTTGTTTTCCCTGAGAACTTGATGATTCGCTTTTTAACCCCTCAACGCACGCTGTCCTCGCTGCGAGGACGAAAAATATAAGATCCAGCTGCAAAAATTCATTCCGGAAATTTTTTAGCAAAATTTACGTTTATAACATAGCAGAAAAGTCCGTAAAATTTAAAATTTCTTTTAGTTTAACTTAGTTAATGAATTCCGGTGGCAGTATTATTTAAATGATCCGAATTGTCTTGCGCCGCAAAGTGTTAAGTATGTTTTGAACTCAGATATTAGAGGGGTTTTTTTTCTGTCGAAATATAAAGAAATACTTAAATATTTAAGGTTATCTGTTAAAGTGTATATATACCTTTTTTTTTTTTTTTTTTTTTAATGTGAATGACAGATAGGAGTTTTTATTCAGAAATGTTACATGAATTTTAATAATAATAATAATGATTTTTTAATGAAATTGTTTGGAGTTCTCTTAAAATTGAAATCTGATATTATAGAAAGCAATTTTTTTTAATGTTATTATCTAAATATTACATATCACTAAGCTTTTTTTAAGGATAAAAACTGTTTATTAAAAAGTTTAAAGTTAAATACTTGTATAAGCCAATTTTTAAATCAAATGCAGGAATGTTGAGAAAGGTTATGGTCATTATTTTTTAGAATGTTAATATATCGAGAAATGCTTAACTATACGAATAACAAATTTCGCCGCTACGATTTTTTTTTTCATGCATATGTGCACCAACTATTTGTCAGAACTCGATAAAACATTTAAATAATATAAGCGTGTCATTTAGATTTGCATTATCCAATTTAATCGTCCTGATAACATCTGTTTTGAAGTTTTTCTTATAACAGACACACACAAGCACACAGACCGACAGACACACTGATACAAACCGCTAAATGCCTGAATTTCTTTGTTCAAGATAACTCAAAATATGCAATTATTGAAAATATCTATTTTGTAAATTTGACCCAAATGGCAATACCTTATCTACCATGCATGGATAAGGGAATGAAGCAAATATGTGTTAATTTAAATAAGACAAACAATGTTTGTCATAAAATTTTATAACCACAATTCAGTTTTTCAACCTAAAACATAAGATATAATGGAAACTATAATGATAATGTTAACAATTTTTATTTAATGTAAAGTGCGATGAAATATACATATAAAAAAATGTGGAGTAAAATACTGTCCAATGTATTTAAAATTTAGCGCTTGAAATTTAGTACCATTTAAAAATGCGTATTGTTTTTAAACATATTTTCTTCAACTCCTTTAATGTAACAATATTCCGCATAAAGTAAGTCTGTTTCATTAAAAAGTCTATTATTTTTCAACATAAAAAACCACAACATGGACAGCAAAACATAAGGATATTTATAGTGTATTTTTTCCAAAACACAGTAGTATACTTTAAAAAAGAAAATGTACATTCAAGTCATAAATATGATTTTAATCTTGAATTTTTTTTTCCTACGGGAAATACTGTTAAATAGTTAAATAGTTTATGTTCTGTCTGTGTTCTTTTACATTGCAACAGCTTATCCACTTACACTATATATCTGTATATAGTGTTTTCTTTTATTAAGTAAAGTACCTCGCTATTTATTCGACAATATGTTCTGATCTTAAATATAAATATACATTTTTCTGTGACAGGTTAAGTAAAACAATAACATGATCATAGTCCTATAACGAAGTATCATTTCAATATAATACAAGTAAACCATATTCTTGTAAATTCTTATTCTAAATAATCTGAAATTATGTTAGATACCTAAGCATTTCTTTTTCTTCTACCCAAAAATTAAAACTTATTTCCCAAACGCATAATTTGGTGGATTTAAATGAAAAAGATGGCTTACCTGGAATAGAACTTCTTTTTACGAAACCTTTTTATTAAAACGGACCCAACAGTCTTAAAGCATCAATATAGCGTAGTAAAACTTAATAAAATAAGATGTAATAAAATGCGTAAAAAGTTTAGTGTGTGATAAGTAATTTCCTTTTTTTTTTTATTGCTCACCATCTTTTAAACTGATTGTTCTAGACATTGACAATAGTATATTTGTATCCATATTTAAGGTCAATGAATATTAATTTCAATAAGCATTTTTCAGAAATTTTCAATTTGGGATAGTCACAATGAGTAAAAGTTCTGTACAAATAATGATACAAGTGCAGTTCAAATTCAAATATTCTTTGGCCATAAACTTTCTGAAGTGTTATGCTACATAACTTCACTACCTACAGGTTAACATGCACAATTTAATCAACATAGTTTCTTAAATAAAAATTTAACAAAGGCACGTTGGTTCGATTTTAGCCAGTTAATACTGAGATATAACGATCCAGAAATTGACAGATATCGAGTAATACTAACGCCACCTGTCGGCCACACTGTAAAAAGAAAAAAAAACTGTGAATTTACTGTAATAATTATCCAAAGTCCCTGTAAATTTACAATAATACTTAGTTAAAAGTAGGTAATCGAGATTCTCAATGCTTATTCTGTATTTTTATCTATTTTTATTTTTTAATTTCTCAATAAAAATTAAAAATAAAAGTTTCTGCTTTAGAAAAAGTATCCTAAATCACAAATTTATTTTAGCCAATAACTAATTACACTAATATTAGCCGATAAAATGCATATATAAAATAGACTTTTTTTAACATATCCGTTTATTTTTCTCTGTATTTTTACAGAAGACTTAAGATAAATCATTACCAGTAGAATGAAATACAACATTCTTCTAAATGAGACAATGTTACACACAGAAACGACATATGTTAGACCATATAACCTAGATCTAGTTACTACAATTTATATGAAGTTCCAATTAAATAAGAAGTTTCACAGATGTTATCCAGTGATTCAGGAAATACAGTGCTACAAAAATTTCGTAACAAACACCAATTTTAAACAAACTGATTTTTTTAAACGTTTGAATTATCTTCAATCTCAATCAAGAATCTCATAACATGGGTATATTTTCAAAACGTATAAACCTTTCGAAAGCCAGAGTACCTAAATACTTACATTTTTCATATACGCAGAAGAATGTAAAAAAAGGTAATGACGGGTAAAAATTTCCCATAAGTTATTTATAGTCATTATTAACTTCAGTCTCATTTTTATATTTGTTGATTAGACCCGAAATTCAAGCTGTACTTTAATTTTTCAAACCTAATTTATTAACAAGATGAAAGCACATAAGGGAAATCAAGTGTATTCCTTAGACGACGTTTAAAAATGTTATAATCCTCCTTATATGGAAAATTTTGTTAAGGTAATCCAATGCAAGTTTCCTTTAATACACTACCTTTTTTCAAAGGAAAGGATATCATTCCTTTTTTTATATTTTTTTTTTGCGAGACTAAACACGTTTCACATACCTTTAGCCAACTACTCCCCACTACACCTACGAGATCGCCGTTTCAACGTCATACGTTTCGAAAATTGGACTTTCTTGGATCGCCATTCAATAGAAGTATCCAAATTTTTCTGTACTATCTTTTTTTTTTTTCTTATCGTCTTTTTCCTGAAAATCGAAATCTTTTTCGAATAGAATGACGGTCATCTCCCCAGGATCCATAGAAACTACAAAATTCGAAAAAGAATTTTGTTCCCGTCAGACATCATCTGATAGCATTCCGTGAGGCTCTCACCACCCCTTTTCCCTGGATTCGATTTCCGAATTTTCTCTGTATAGAGATTTTGAAATGCAAGCCAAAGTGGTGTAGTGAAATTTTATAACCTTCTTTAACGAAATATTGCGGAGAATTATTGGATGTTTTCAGGAAACGCCTATTGATGTTTCAATAAGTTGAATCTTTTGCTATCGGACTTCATCTAAAATATGCTCTGAGTCAGATTGAATATTCATGCAGATAATGACGAGAATGCGCATATCATAGATGCATGCAAAATAGAACAATTTATTTGCTTCGAATTTTTACCCTTATATTTTATCAGTAAAATTAAATAATCATACTTGTAATCCAGAGTAATGCAAATACTGGACAAGTGATGTTAAAACTATACGTTTTAAAGTAAGTTGAATTTTTTTTCTTTTTTTTTTTACTTTATTATTATTACATAGCTGCCAATATTTTAATTTATTCCGGAGTCATTTAAGCCCCGCCTCTAATTCGTACCACTTATTTTTTTAAAGTAATATTTTCTTATTTTATCGAAGTTATGTATTGAAGATTTTTCTATAAATAAAGTGGTGCGGAGTAATGGCAGGGCTAAAAGTACTCCGGAATAAATTAAAATATTGGCAACTATGTTATTATCATTATTATTATTATTATTATTAAAAACAATTATTTTCAACTGTAGCATTATTATATATTTTTCCCAAATTATGATATTATTTAGGTTAACTCTGTTTTTATCCAAACATTTGTAAACGTTGGCTACAAACTTTTTATAACGAAAATTAAAATCGCATAAGTTTATTATACAAAAATAGAAAAAAAAAAAAAAAAAAAAAAAAAAAACATTATGATACATTCTTCACAGTATCATCTGCTATATTTGTAAATTTTTCAAGGAAAAAAAAAAGTTCATAGGCAGGCTATTTATGGTAATCAGATAGATTGTAAACATTGTCTTTATTTTTATTAAAAAAAGAGCGAGTAGATTTAAAGGGCTAAATGTTATAAGATTTTACAGAAAATTGCCAACTTATATATTTTACAGTTTATCCAAAGATATTTTTCCCAATTATGAAACATTTATATGGAAACTCCTCAATTTTTATATAATTTTCATGCAATTACTACTCAATGTAAATCAAGGTAACATATTTTAAGATCCTAATAATGATAAAGATTAATGATTTCATTGAAAAAAAGAAAAAAAAATATATATATAGAAATTCTAACTTCTAAACTTTTATTAAATTATTTATTTTAATTTATAATTGTTGCCAAAAAAATTAAACTTTAAATTTTACATCTACTTTTTATGATAGCATGCGATTATGTTTTATATAAAATTTAAATCATTAAATTCATTTTTTTTTTTTTTTTTTTTTACTTATTTTTATTTCATATTGCTCGCGCACTTTTTATTTCCTGATTCAAAATTATTAAAAAAAAAAAAAAAAAAAAAAACTTTTTCGATATCGTTTGTAACAATACTGTATAAATTTTCTTTTCTTTTTCTTAAAAAAAAAAATGATTTTGATGAAATTCTGGCAAAAGCAGAATTTAGTTTAGGACGGAGGATTATTGGTTTTTTTTTCTTCCCAATTATAACATCGCTTTCAAATTATTCAATTATATTTTCGATAAATGTTAGATTTCAATAAATGTCCAACTATCGAAAAAATGATTTCGACAAATGTCTAACTATCGAAAACGACAACGCAAAAATCCCAGATTGAGACTAATAGGCCCTCAGTCCTAAAAACGCTTCAAATATTACCTTTAATTTAGCATTTCCCTACTTTAAATCTCTCAAATTTGTTTTATTTTCAAAGTCTGTACTTACTACATTATGAAGGAAACAGTAGGTATATTTCAAATATGCTTTTTTAGTTACTTACAAGAGTTTTTAAAATGTAAGCAATTAGAAATTGAATATTACCTCATCTGAATATTTAATGAAAATACGATATGGGGGTGATACATTAGGGTACGACTGGTTCATAAAGATTGAAAACAGATCAAGACCTTAGGATTTTTTTTTTTTTTTTTTGAGACTTATTGTAGATAATTTATAATACATTTGAAGAACATGAAAAATTAAAATTAAAATTAGCGATAGAACTCTATAAAATTCTTTATTGAATTAAAACGGTTTCATGCAACGTACAGTGAGAAGTACCTTCAGCTTTTATTCCAAAAGTTCGATTTTTTTTTTTTTTTTTTTTTTTTTTTTTTTTTTTTTTTAATAAAACCAATTGTACAAATACCGTAAAGGGTTAATTTGAAATACATAAAGGACTAATTATTAATGAAAACAATAATTTAATTTATTCTCTAAAATTCTGAACTGAGAAGTGATCTTCTTCAAAAATTGACCATAGTTTTGACCCCAATTAACCATCGGACTGTCTTTGAAAAGGGCAAAACTGTAATGTTGTTTTCACTGCACAAGTTTTTAATGTACTAAAATAATGCTTACTTCAACTTGAAATTCAATATGCAAGTGTGCACATATTTATAATTCTTATGACTATTATTTAAGACATTAAAACTTGAAAAACGAGGTAAAAATCCATTATTATATAATTTTGAATTATGAATGTATATAACAGCTCAGTGACCAGATATATCCATCAGCGGCGGTCAGATGGTTAAGGGGAGAAAACACTATTCTTGCTCTCTAAAATGTGACAGTTCTTACTATTCATGTAAAAACGACATATAGTCACTTTGTAACAAAGAATGAAAAATCATATATAGTATTTAGATTGCAAAATTAACCTTCTGTAGAGTGAGATACTGTTGAGAATCTACCAACCATATTTTAAATAAGAAATAATGAACGATTTATGGCTGATCTTACGCATGTATATGTTTAACGGAATTTGTTGAAGATTTTTGATGAATATAAATAGAAAATATTTATGTTGAAAGATAATTTGATAAATATTAAAAACTGTTTTCATGCACCTGACAGACGAAATCGAAGAGTTATTATTAGTAAACAATATCGAAAAAAATAAAGCTTTTTTTTTTTTTTTCATTTCAGAACTATATAAGGTGTAAAAGAAAAGAACAATACAAATATTTAAAGCAGAGTGTCTTAAAGTCCATAGGAATTTATATTTTTATTACAAGCATTAACACTTAACATTTGTAAAAAATTTAAAAAGTTGGCTGTAATATTTTACTGATAATTAAATTCGACAACATATTTAGTATTCCAAAACAGATGAGCAATATACTACTTTTTAAACTAAAAGTTTTGCAAGAAAGTTTTTGCAAAGTTTTATTTTTTATTTTTTATTTTATTTTTTACTTGAGAATGAACCATCTTCTCTTGTCATCTTCATTTTTTTCCATTTGACCATGGTGGACAGGCGAGTATAATTTCGATAGATTTCGTTAATCTTCCCAAGGTACTGAATGTCTTGGTATTTCCCCAAAACAAAGTCATTTATTTTGTATTCAGTGTAATCAGAAGGTCCTTGATATTATAAAGAATCGTTTTTGGTCTTGTAATCCGTTGGCATTATTTTCAGATTTTCTGGGGCTCAGGGAAAAGTGCAAACGAATAAACCTTGACAAAATCTTTGCAGGAGAGTGAGAGAGAAAGCTCTTAAATATATATGGAGTGGTTCTTCTCTCTTCGATCTATCATTCAGAAATCCCAAGCTATGTCATAGCTATGCAAATACACCCCATGTCTAACTATTTTAATTAGCCCCAGATGTATTCAACACAATATCGATACCACAGAATCCCAAGCGTCAGAAACAAAAATTTATGATACATGCATTCAACCACAGTTATCGACTATGTTGAAAACCGCTATATCAGCCCCAGAATAATTCAATCTACAATTTCACCACATCAAAAAACTGCGATGAAAAAATTTATTCTCGAGTCAGTAAAAAAAAAAAAAAAAAAAAAAAAGGAAAAGATTTTTACTTTTTGTCGCATTCAAGGAGCCCAAAGTTATGATTAATCACCTACACATTAGGGTGGTTAGAAAAAAAATCGATTTTTTATTTCGGAATCGCGTTACCTCTCAAAAGTTGTAGTTTGGTATTCTCAATTGGGGAAAACTTAAAATAAAATTCTAAGTTTACATCTTCAGTTCGCGCATGAGGTTGAAAAATTGAAAAAATATGTTAAAAATTGAAATTTTCAAAAAATAATAAAATTAGTTTTTTTGTAATTTTTTATAATGCAACAGCCATAAACTGTTAGTATATAGCGTAGTTTCAACGTAAAAAAAAATTATAACTTTTAGATGGTATATTCTGTTCGCGCATGAGGCTTAAAATTTGAAAAAGTTGTCAAAAACTAAACACGAACTGTAACTGACGCTAAGTTGGTGCCGCGTCGTCGAATTCTTATTCCACCGCCGACTTGTCTAGACAGTAGACATATTCTAGTAGACGATTTAAAGGCTCTGCTCTCACTTTGTCAGTTAGTTAGTAGCCGCTAAGCAAGCAGTATCTTTAATTTGTAACTGTAAGTGAATCAAAAAGTGCAGCGTGTTTTGCTTTGAGTGGATAATTTTGTAAAGTTATTGGAGATTTTTATGCTCACGTTTTGTTATATTGTTCTCGTTCTCCAAATAATGAATAATGGGACCCCCGAAAACTTCTAAACGCTTAAGAGTTTGTCCGTTTTTCGGTGCACCAAAAGCGTTAAGTGGAAGTGTTTTACCCACATGTGCAGATGTTTTGTTAGCTTGTTTTGAAGAAACATCAAAATCTGTAAAAAACGAATCTTTTTCAAAGATTTCAGATTGCATTGCTGCTCAAATAGAAGAACTGTACTGTAAAGCTTTTATACCAGTAAGTCATAAACGTATAGTTAAATTGATAAAGGATTACCATAATAAGTACTACACTTTAAGAAAATCATTTAGTTGTGATAAAGATAAATTTAACTTCAAGACTAGACTCAATTACTTTGTTAATGAAGCGAAGTCCAAACTTTTTGATGTTGCATCCTGCTAGTGTGTAATGAATTTTGCGTGTTTGTGTGGTAAGAAGCCTATCTCTTGTATCTGTAAAGCAATTATGGATTTTAAATGTGATAAAGGAAATAAGATGCCTATTATTGAGAGAGAGTTTTTGTACGACCAGCGAAATGGCTGTTTAAAATATATTGGTAATTAGGATAGAGTAGAGATAATAAGATAGCAAAAAGAAATAAAAGAAGGATAGAATAGGGATAATAAGATCGCAAAAAGAAATAAAAGAATGCAAAGTGAAAAGAAAAACGAGATTGCTAAACCTGATATTAAACATAGCAAAAGAGGATACTCTTATAAGTTCTGACCAAAATATGAGAGTCACGAAGCAAAATGTGACAGTTTGCCGTCAACATCGCAAATGTGAGTTAAGCTTCCTGCAACAGCATTAATAAGCGATAGATATGGGATTTCCGAGAGAGACACTGCTGCTACTGCTTCCTGTGTTTTGCAAGATGCAGGCATGATAAATGAAGGAGATAAGTCTCTAGTAATAGATAAGAGTAAGATCAGAAGACAAAAAATATAAAATTCGATACTCTTTACAATCACACTCTCCAAATGTAGAGTTACATGGACTGTATTTTGACGGGAGAGAGAATAACACTTAGTATCATTAAAAGAATGGTAACAAAATGTACCGCAGACTAAAGAAAGAGGAGCACATCAGCTTGGTTCAAGAGCCTGGTGGAAAGTATCTGGGACATTTGACACCTCCAAGGGCCACTGGAAGTGAAATACCTAATAGCACCTTTTGCTATTTAGAAAAGAATAACTTTGATTATATTAAGCTTGTTGAAATTGGATGTGACGGAACAGCGACTAACACAGGATGGAAAAACGGTGTTATTCGCAACCTTAAGCTTAAACTAGGTCGTCCTTTACAATGGTTTATATGTTTATTACATTTCAACGAACTTCCGTTCAGACATTTGTTTGAAAGTGTAGATGGTGATACTACAGGACCCACAAATTTCTCAGGACAAATTGGCAAGAAGTTGGCTGACTGTGAAAAACTCCCTGTTGAAAATTTTGAAACGATTAATAGTAAGGAGATGAATGTGACCAAAACTGACTTAAGCAAGGGTTTACCTAATATTAGCACACAGTATTTACCTAATAGGCACAGTATTTACCTAATATTTATCGAGCAGTCGTGACAGGAGAGTGTGCGCAACATCACGCTGTGAAAGATCCTGGTCCTCTTAGTAACTCTAGGTGGTTAACATGTGCAAATAGGATCTTAAGACTATATATTTCTGAAGTAATATCTTCTGACGATATTAAACTGCTGGTTAGCTATATTATGAAGATATACGCTCCAGTATGGTTTGGAATTAAAATGCATCCCTCTGTAATGCTTGGAGGAGTTCACGTGTTTAAATTAGTACAGAGGACAAGACATCTGCCCGACAGGGTACGTAAAATAATTGATCCTGTCATTCAGAGGTATGCGTATTTTTGTCATCCCGACATCCTTTTAATATTAATGGTACTAGATGAGAGAGTGCACGTAAGACACCTAGCTTTTCGAAGATTGCTAAAAGCAAGAAAACAAGAACCAAAAGGGAAATCGGTGCGGACTTTTCAACCACCGACCATCAATTTTGCAGCTTCAAATTACATTGAAATTATTGATTGGTCCAAGTGCAAACTTACATCTCCACCAATAATGAGCAATGTGTCAACGCAAAGCCTAGAAGAACTTATTAACACTAATGTTCTCCCAGAGTTCGAGTTAATTAAATTTCCTTGCCACACGCATAGTGTCGAAAGAATTGTAAAGCTCGTAACAGAATCTTGTACTAAAGTATGTGAAGAAGAGGACAGGGATGGTTTCATAAGGACAAAATTGCACTCAAAAAATAGGAAAAGTTATTTAGAGAAAACTTTGAAAGAAGCTTTCTCCAAAAAACTTTTCTTTGGACGAAAGTTTTGATCAAAGTTATAAAGAAAAAACTTGTCGAACTGCAATAAATCAAATTTACATTTCGATAAAGTTGTGTAAATTAACACTTGCCAAGTGGAACTAACGCCATGTCCCCAGACAGCACATCGCTTCCCCAGGATATCTTTAAGATGTTTTCTGGATGAAAAGACATCCCAGAAACGTCCTTAAGATGTACTGTGGATAAGTTAAGCCTAACTGTGCTGTTAGGGTCCGATTCGTCTGGAATCTGATTGATGATAAAATACTTGAGAATGAATGGGTAAATTTATAATACTAGAAGCTGCTTCGATGCATTACGGGTAAAAGAACAACTTTCACGATCATGCTCCTTTTCTATATTTGACTTTTTGAAGGTCAACTATGCCATCATTTGACAATAAATATTAATTTAAAACAATGCCCAACACATCTAAGGAATATCAGAGACACAAAAAATACGTAAAATCTATAAATCATTCTGTAATTAGCTATGACATGCAGTGTTATTATATACATATAAATGTGTGTGTAACTATACTTGTACGTATAATACTGTAAAAAAAGGTTATATTCAACAAATTTAGAATTTTTAAAATACTTTGAAACGTAAATATGTCATGTATGTATTATTGTATATTAAGCACGTAATTCTCAAATTTTAGGCGATTCTAGCCCAATTTAAGGCGTATGCGCGAACTAACGATATTATGTAAAAGCTATAAACTATTTTTTTGGTTCCAACTACGTTATATACTGAAAGTTTATGGCTGTTGCATTATAAAAAATTATAAAAAACAACAACAACAAAAAAAAAAAAAACAATTTTGTTATTTTTTGAAAATTTTAATTTTTAGCATATTTTTTTTTCAAAATTTCAACCTCATGCGCGAACTGAAGATGTCAACTTAGAAATTTTTTTTTCCCCAATTGAGGATACCAAACTACAACTTTTGAGAGGTAACGTGATTCCGAAATAAAAAATCGATTTTTTTCAAACCACCCTACTCTACATAAATTTCTCATTATTACGGTAACATCGCTCTTGTTCCATAGTAACAGGAAGGAGAAACCGTGTGCCATCTAGCCCCTTTTGTAAATGAGTCACATTTTAAAATAATTTATTGCAGTTTTTATCTTTATTAGTTAAATATATATATATAAAATTACTTCAAGTACTTTTACAGTTTTCGTAAAATAATAATAATAATAATAATAATAATAATAATAATAATAATAATAATAATAAAAATAAAAATAAATAAATAAGATAAATTCATCGGCGTGCACTATAAACATCACAAAAAAAATCTAATATACATATCAAGCAACTTACATCTCTTAAGATTAGCTACATAAAATATAAACGACTTATGAATTTACTCATGAAATACCTAGAAAAATAATCTAGTTTATGAACATATACCTATTAACTAGAATTTTATTATCCTTTCATAGATTCGAGGTTCTTCGTATTAGAAGTACTCATAAATTTTAAAATAATTTATTGAATTTTCAAGTATTTAAGTCTTGAACGTATACAATTATTTTAAGTACATTTTATTTGTTTTCATAAAAGAGAAAAAAAAAAAATCACCAATTTATCGGCATAACAATAAATATACACACATAAATCTTTGAGATAACAATCTTAAAACAAGAAGAGAGCAGCAACTTATGTCTGTTAAGATCAGCTACAAAAGAGATAAAAAGACTTAAATCCGGAAGCGAACATACGCCGGTTTTACTCGAATTTGAATTTCTAACTCTTGAACCTATAAAAAGAGCAAGATCTCTCATTCCACGTCAACAATGGTTCCTAGAAATGTCTTAGCATTTCTTTCTGAACGAAAAAGACCCGTTTTTATGGTGCTCTCTGCAAGACATACGTTGCAAAATGGAAAAAAAAGTAAAAAATAAAAAGAACAGATACACACAGATTAGCTTCCTCCTCCCTCCTCCCGTTCTACACAACCCTCGCTTTTCTAACTTTTGCCCCTTATTATTCTGTATTTCATTTGGGGTTTTGCGGCGATCGCATAAAAGAAGACATAAAAGTGGTTCCAATCTCAGACTAAGACAGAAAAGAGCGACCCTTGAGATAAAGCGATTAAAGTCTCAAGCCTTTTGCAATTTTGATTCCCGGATGGTTAGACATCTTCAGAAGAAAAAAAAAAAAAAAAAAACATAAAATGTCTGTTACATGCTCGATTTCAGGACGTTTGTCTTCTTCTTCTTTCTTTCTTACTATCCTGTTTGATGTGAAGAATAAATGTTAGCAAATGGTTTAAAATGATTTTGAGTCTTGGCATGAAGAACAAATATGGTTCAGACAAAGATTTGGATATATTTAAAGAAAAGTAAAAACTCGAATTTTAAGTGAGATAGTTGGAATCACTCTGTCTGGGATTTCTAAATGGAGCATTAAATTTGTTTTTTAGATTATATTTGTAAATGTTTTTTACGTTTAATTTTAGGAGGATTTTGCTTTCAAAATTGGATTTTTGTTAAACATAAGTGTAACTAAATTTCTAGAGAACATTAAGTGAAGCATTTGCTTACATTTTAATAAAAGCCATAAACTTTCGTATAAAATGCTATGAAGAACAAGCCGTAAAAATATTACAAGAATTTTTAAATAAGTAATAAAAATTAAATTCCTAAAGAATAATCTATAATTGAGACTTTCATTTTCATGTGCTGTCCTGGGGCTTCGGTTCTATTAATTCTTTTACGTGCTGCGTCATCGCCACAAGGACGCTATAAAAATAATTCTCAACTGCAATAATTCTTTTTTTTCTTTTTCTTTTTTTTTTTTTTTACAAAATTTTATTTTTATAACTAAACTTAAAAAAAAAAAAAAAAAAAAAAAAAAAACGTTACTTCCCTTCTTTTATCTCTGTTAGGGAATTCTCATAGCTTTCCATAGAAAAAGAGCGAATTTATCTTGCCCTTAAAGGGTTGAAACAATAACGATATTCGAGTTAAACTATTTCAAATTTATTTTTGAATAATGCACATGTGATAATCTGTCGAAGATAAATATTTTAAACTCAAAACTTACATCATTTTATGTTTTACTGTTCATGGGGATTGCTTATGTTAGTAGAAAACAAACATTTTGCCTTCGGCTGACCTAAGGTTTCTTACTTTTCTAGATTTTCGCTAACTTTTCTAATTTGTTTTCTAAATTTTCTAACTCGTCTTACTTCTCTCTAACTTTTCTATCTTTTTTTAAACTAAGTTAAGTAGTTTAAATGCAAAATTCACTTCATTTTATGTTTTATTCTTCATTTAGATTGTTTATTTCAGTAGAAAGCAAACATTTCACTTTTGGCTGATATGAGATTTCTTACTTTTCTCGATTTTCTTTAAATTTTCTAATTTATTTTCTAAATTTTCTAACTCATCTTACCTTTTTCTGACTTTTCTATCTTTTCTAGCTACTAATATTACTTTTCTGATTATTTCGTTTTATTGTTTCATATTCCATTTGGGTTTTCTGTGATTGCTTAGAACAATACATAACAGTGGTTCTAATCTCAGACAATGACAGAAAAGAGTGATCGTTCAGATAAAGCAGGTAAAGTCTCAAACTTTTTGCACATTTGCTAACAGTACAGTAAGACATCTTCTGAGAAAAAAAAAAAAAAAAAAAAAAAACTTAAATTGTTTGTTATTTACTGTTTTACAGAATGTTTGTCTTTTGCTTCTTTTTTTTAATACTATCCTGTTTTATGTGAATAAATGTTAGCAAACGGTTTAAATTGATTTTAAGTCTTGACATGACAATATATATATATATATATATATATATATATATAGTTGAGAGAAAGATTTGGATATATTTAAAGAAAAGTAAAACTCGATTTTGAAGCGATCATAGTTGGAATTACAGGAGATTAGGGGCAACGCTCTCGTACAACGCAGGGGTAGGGTCACCAGATGAATACTACTATTTTATTTTTTAACTCCACTAATTTTATACCAAAGCAACTGTTCTATACAAGAACTAATTCAGGTGTAATTGAACCAATAAATTTATACTCTAAAAATTTATGTGTGTTAAAAATAATATTGTAGTATTTATTTCGCAACTTTGCCCCATCATTGTACGGGAGTCTACTACAGTTTGTCTCGGTTTTCTAATGTAGTCTCAAATTTCTTATTATTTTCTTCTATATTTAGAACAGGGGTGCAAGAGTTTCAGTATCAAAATAAAACACACACACCAGCACTCGTTATCAATAATTTCTATTATGATAAGTCGCGATAAATTAAACCTCAAATATAATATAAATTACTGATAAAAACACGCTGGTGTAAGTTTTCCGTTCTGAGACTGAAACTCTTGCACCCCTGATTTAGAAGAAGAAAGTATTGGATTCATGAAAATTTCCGAACTGCAGCTTTCGATGGATTTACATTTTCGTCTTTGTATCTCACGAACCAATAAACGAGATTCAACCACACTTAGTATTTAGTTAGACCCTGACCTAAGCTGGCACTGATTGCATTTCGGAATTAATTCCTTAACTGGTTGCGCTGTAATCCCATTTTTTTTTTCTTTCTAATTTTTTAACATGGCAGTACAGGACAAAATTTCGTATTAATGTACATAATGAGACTTATTTTTAACGCATGAATTTAAAATAAATATAAATTATTGATAATAGTAGTAGTAAACTAGGATTAAAAGTGTTTGCATGTAGAAGCATATGAAAATAAAGTTATTGACTTTTTTCATTTTTAACGAGAAAAAAAAAAAAATCGCATTTCTTCTGATGTTGCCACAAAACTGACTTTCTTTCGGCGTTTAGTGATGTACTTCTGTTATATGAAAATCGTCTGCATCCATCATGGGAAATAGTTTTAATAAATAATGATTTAATAAAAAATTTTTACTACGTGAATTTGTATAAGAATACACAGAAGAAAGTATATTGGTAGCCACAACACACTAGTTTTTCAATTATATTTATAAAACGTTTAGAAGTTCAATTTTAAAGAGAACTTAACTCTAATCTAAGATTTTCAAACATATTTTTAGCAAGAATGAAATCGAAATTTCGTAGCAATTCAACTTTAACGTTTCATAATTTTGATTTTTAATAAAAGTCATTCGAAAAATTGCATGAGGCGGTATCCCAGTCGGTAGAGCGCCAAGCTCGTAACTGAAAGATTGCGAGTTCGGTATTCGAGTCGGCCAAAGACCGTCGTGTACACTAATGATGGCTGGTGCTCGTTAAATCTGTCGTGGCCGCAATGTCTTCCACGTTCCCATTAAAATTATACCTCTGCAGGTCACCGAAATGGGGAACCATCCCTTCCGTGGAGGATCAAAATTGTGATGACATGTCTCAGGGCCACCTGTAAGGGTGAGTCCCAGACCATCGCCAATTGCCCATTGCACAGCACTAGTCCGATGGAAAACCCAACCAACCATTCAAATTTGCATAAAACGAGAAAACAAATCACAAATATGGAAAAAGAAGGATAATAAATAAAATAAGTAAAATACATTTAGCATGACTTTTAAAAAATAGCATTTAAATATCTGTGTGGTCCTCGAGATTTTAAATTAGAATTTGCCACAGAAAATCATGTATGTTCAAGAAATTCTGTTTGATTATTGACGGTAATTTTCTGAATCATCATCTTGTTGTTAATTATAAACATTTACTAACGTATTACAAACAAGACACTTAAAAATAAATACAAATTTATTTTACTTAATATTTGGAAGAAAGAGCTACTCGCAAATCCTCTTGGTGCACAAAAATTAAATGCATGGAGATTTATAAAAAATTTAATATTACACTGCTCGGCATGAAAATTGCATTCTGTCACCATTTCAGCTTATTCTTATGTAAAATGACCTCCTGAACCCGGATATGACGCCTATTTTGTCCTATCACCCTATCACCCTATCACCCCTATTTTTTGGAATAGTCCCCTATTTTTATCATTTTTCGGGAATTTTATGGCTATAAATTTGATTTTTAGGAAGGGGGAGGATTATTTTAACCGTTTAATATTTTCTGAGGGGTTACAGAGTTTGAAAATAATAAAACATGGACATTTGAGACAAGGAAAAATTTTTAGGGGGGATTTGCCACTGAAATTATGCATTACATATCTTATATTTTTTTTATCTGTTATTAATGTTATTTTTTAGACTTTATATTTTTTGTTTTCCGGTGTTAAATTAATTATTTTTCATTCTTCAAATCAAATTGATGGTCATAAATCGAATAGGGAAATAAATTAAGTGAGGGGGTGGTGTATTTAGAAAACGGTGGGTGACTGTGCAAAATTGAAATCAAATTCGGATTCAGGAGGTCATTTTACATAAGAATCAGCAAGAATGGTGTCAGATCTCTTTTTTTTTTTTTCTTTTGCAGAGCAGTGATATTGTTAGAGAAATTCTGTGAACAATAATAATATGTCAACAATTGTTCCTCAACGTTATCAATATTTCTTTTAAAGGACCATTAGAATGAGTAAGAGCAATTAAAATAAAGTAACATTTATTATTAATTTCATAAAATGACTCCATATTTATATATATGTATATATATAAAGTTCAAGTATGCATAAACGAAACTACTTTATTAATTTCTTTAAATATAATCTTCACTTATTTGATCACCAATTTCTGTAAAGTGATAAACTGATAGAAAGATTAAGCTTACTAAAACTTCCTTTATATAAGGATAACATTCCATTTCTACTTTAATTCATCAATTCTATCAACCCGCATGCATACATTTTAAGATCATCATTGATACATTTGAATCTAATATGAGGAAAATCCTGATTAATAGAATGCACTTTCATGTTTGAAGCAAGAGGTATGAGAGTCTGTCAACAATAATTCCCTTCTACATTCATCGCAATTCTCCACAAATCGATACAAATTAAATTACCTAAAATTATTTGAACTGAGTATTTTGCAAAGAATGTTTATTTATTATTTATTTATTTATTTATTTTGTTATTAGGAAATCGGGATGCTTAATAAAAAAATATATGAGAAATTGAAATAATATATGACTAGCAGATCTACGGATAATGAACATTAGTATTTAACTCAACAAGACATTAAGTGTTTTAAAAATGAAATACACTTTTACATGAAAGATTGCTGTTCTCTTAATATTTTATATTCCTTTTCTTTAAAAAAAAAAAAAACATAAGTCTAACATTTATAATACACATGCATTCGCTATTATACTGATTAAATGATTTATCGGAATACTCTTTGTGTAGCACTGTAGATTATCAATAATTTTGTGTATTCCATTTTCTACAAAAACTAAGCTTTTAACTTCATTAATAATATATGCTAATTTTATTCGGTACAATATAGTGTAACGATTAACCCGTTAGTAGCCGCTAGTTGCTCGATTCGCCGCCGATCCCTTCAGTGTTGCCAGAATTTTTTATTTAACAGACACCAAAAATTTTTAAACGGGAGATTTGGTATACATAAAAGGCGAATAGAATCGAAGAAACGTCGATTATATATATCATATATCACTTCTTAAAATTATTCGTGACAAATAAATAAAAAAGTACGCAATCTGTACCAAGTGGTGCTGCCTACCTCGACTACTAACGGGTTAAAAAAAAAAGAGAAAAGCCTTCTATAGATTTTAACGTTCTAAGTACATTTGTATACGCCTTTACATGAGTAATACATAATATATGCACTAAATTCAATGCAGCTAAGTCTTTGTAATTCCTGAACATTTATACCAAACTAAAAATAAGTTTGACATTTTTTGCAGTTGTTGCAGCATTCTTATATTTTTATATCTGTTTTGTTACATTTTTAACACTGGTTTTCATATAATTTTTTGTAAATGTTTTAATACTATTACAAAATGTAATAGTTTAATACTATAAAAAATACTGTCTGAAAATAGTGGTAAGTAAATAATAGAATTCTTGTAAAAAAAAAAAAAAAAAAAAATGTGAACGCTGCGATTCCCTTTTTTATACCTTATCGTGATACATTCAGTTACATAATGACGCACAAGTACATATAGAAACTTTTTTGAGTGTCACGGCGAGGGGCCACTGACATTTCGACAAAAATTATTTAAGTTGTTAAAAATTATTTAATTTATTAGTATAAGTATTTCCCTTTCATAAATAAATAAATAAAAATGAAAGTAGGATGCATTTTGTTTTTAAACATCGTGAATATACCTTCGTTTATATTCACCTATATTCAGCACTTTCCTATTCCTAAATAAGAACTTTTGAGTGCATTTTTCATTTATGTTTACTATTTGATAAAAGTGGAGCTAGTTTATCTAAGACCTTTTAACAAATTGTATAATTATTTCTTTTTTTTTCTTTTTCTTTTTTTTTTCTTTCTTTCTTTCTTTCTTTCTTTCTTTTTTTTTTTTTTTTTTTTTTTTTTTAAATTAAACATCTAGAGATCAGCATAGTAATTTGATTTAAAGGATAAAGAATTCGCTAGCATTTACTACTATTAACAGAACAGATAAAAATATTTCTTATTTAAAAAGAATAAATAAACATAAAAAGATCAACATAACAATTTGATTTAAAGAATAAAAAAAACCTTGTGTTTATTATTCACGGAATAGATAAAATTAACATCGTTAGAACAAAATAAATTCCTGATATGTATATAACTTAACAAAAAGGATATATATATATATATATATATATATATATATATATATATATATATATATATTTTTTTTTTTTTTTTTTTTTTTTTACTGCTCCATCTTTAATATATCAAAAGACAACAAAAATATAATAAAGGTAATACTGCTTTTCAAAATATAAATAAAATAAAAAAGATAAATTACGATAAATATGTTTTTATTCGAATTTATTAATTAAAATTTTTGGATAAGTAATATAAATCTGACTTATCGCGTATGGTTAATAAAACATTTGTATTGCCATAAGTAAGCAATTTTGTACCGAAAAAACATAAAAAATTGTAATAGTTAGGTGTCTTAAATTTCAGATTTACTTTCAGTATTTAAAAACCTTTCCACTTGTTTATTAAATATGTTTATTTATTTATTTTTATTTTATTTGTTATTCAAAGAAAACATTACTTAAAGTCATACTTGCCAATATCCTAATTAATATTCCGTAGTGTTGTTAATCCCGCTATTTTTTTTTTTTTTTTTTTTTTTTTTTTTTTTACTGCTCCATCTTTAATATATCAAAAGACAACAAAAATATAATAAAGGTAATACTGCTTTTCAAAATATAAATAAAATAAAAAAGATAAATTACGATAAATATGTTTTTATTCGAATTTATTAATTAAAATTTTTGGATAAGTAATATAAATCTGACTTATCGCGTATGGTTAATAAAACATTTGTATTGCCATAAGTAAGCAATTTTGTACCGAAAAAACATAAAAAATTGTAATAGTTAGGTGTCTTAAATTTCAGATTTACTTTCAGTATTTAAAAACCTTTCCACTTGTTTATTAAATATGTTTATTTATTTATTTTTATTTTATTTGTTATTCAAAGAAAACATTACTTAAAGTCATACTTGCCAATATCCTAATTAATATTCCGTAGTGTTGTTAATCCCGCTATTTTTTTTTTTTTTTTTTTTTTTTTTTTTTTTTACTGCTCCATCTTTAATATATCAAAAGACAACAAAAATATAATAAAGGTAATACTGCTTTTCAAAATATAAATAAAATAAAAAAGATAAATTACGATAAATATGTTTTTATTCGAATTTATTAATTAAAATTTTTGGATAAGTAATATAAATCTGACTTATCGCGTATGGTTAATAAAACATTTGTATTGCCATAAGTAAGCAATTTTGTACCGAAAAAACATAAAAAATTGTAATAGTTAGGTGTCTTAAATTTCAGATTTACTTTCAGTATTTAAAAACCTTTCCACTTGTTTATTAAATATGTTTATTTATTTATTTTTATTTTATTTGTTATTCAAAGAAAACATTACTTAAAGTCATACTTGCCAATATCCTAATTAATATTCCGTAGTGTTGTTAATCCCGCTATTTTTTTTTTTTTTTTTTTTTTCCACACCAGTAAATTTTTAGAGTATTCTTCTCTAAATGCAATTACAATCAAATAAGAAGAAAAATACTCTAAAAAGATAGTGGTGTGAAAAGAAGGCGGGCTAACAATACTATGGACTATTAATTAGTATATTGGCAAGTATGCTTAAAGTAATAAAAATAAATTACAAGAATGAAATAAAAATAATGCACATGCTCTCTTGAGGCATTAATTGTATTTAATTTTAAGTTTTAATATCTTAACGTCTTTAGTTATTAGCACTGATTTTTAACAATTCTCACTTTGTCAAAATATTTTTGTGTTATTATTAAATTTTGATTTTAATTATAATCATTATTCATAATCACGCTCTAAATTTACTTTGTTTTATATAGTTAGTATGAAAAAGCTATCGCTCGCAAAAACTGTCATAATCTTCAATATTTTCCTTCTTTCTTTACTCTCTCTCTTATTTCTTTTACCACAGAACTATTACTTTTGATATATCTAACCAGGAAACCATCCGTTTAGTGTAATAATAGAAATCAATTAAATGATGTTGATTCGAGAAGGCATAATCTAACGTGATTTTCGACACGTAAACTGTTTACCATCGTGAGCCCGTCCTAGAGAAATCTATATTTAAGTTTGAATAAAAATGTAGTAAATAGAAGGGTGTGGGTGGAGTCCTGATAAAATTTGTCAGAACCATGGCTTTTATCGGTTTTTAGATTCTACCTTAGCGAATTTTCCGGCATTATATCTCAACAGAATGTATATCAAAGCTAAAATGGGCAACTGATTTATGCATCAAACTCTGATTGCTTCGGATTCCATTCATTATTTAAGTAAGACGTGGTTGCCCAGACCATTAGCGATCCATAGCTGCCAATATTTAAATTTATTCCGGAACACTTTCAACTCCGCCTTTATTCTATAATACATTTTTTTTTTTTTTTTTCAAGAGTAAGTTTTTCCTTATTTTATCACAGCTGTATATATTGGAGAAAAATAGATTAAAAATAAAGTGGTGCGAAATAAAGGCGGAGCTAAAAATGCTCCGGAATAAAATAAAATATTGGCAGCTATGAGCGAACTTTTAGAATTTATAATTGGAAAACGAGCTGATCAGGCAGTTGTTTTATGTATAAAAATAAACATATTTATATATGCTCTTTCGATTAATGCTTGTTTGGATTATTTTATTATTACAGTACGGGACGGTTTCCTGGTAAGATATTAATGATACTGGAAATTAAAATTTTATTATTTTTTTAAGATTTCCGTCCTTACATTAGTTGGTTCAATATTTTAAATAAGAAAGATCTTCTACAAAGATCTTTCAATACTTTAAATGCACATTTAGCATGTACAGTCGGGGGAAAAAAAACGCAGCACTTGATGGTATTTCGTTATTAATTGACGCTGAAAAATTTAATAGACACCATTCAACAGGAAATGAAATGCACTTTCTGAAAATGTCGTCGAATTTTGAATTAGGGGTCATCTACATATTAAAATGAGCGCCAACTTTGATTTTTTCAATAGCAACACACAATTTTGACTTCATATTCGAATTTCTGACAGTCTGGCAGTGCGGAAAAGTATACTGTTTGTATACTTTATCTTTAGTATTCATAGAGTTATGATCAAAAATGTGTTAGGAGGCTATCTCTAAATATAGAAAAAATAAAATTATGATCCTACAAGAAATAGGCAAAATTATACTGTTTCACACCGGAAATATATCAAGAAAAAAAGGGTTATAAAAAGAAATAAAAATATTAACACCTTTGCAGTATCTTAATTATCATGAATTTAGTTTTTTGGATATGTATATACTTTAGTACTTCTTTACATAATTTTAGGTATATTTAAATACATTACACTTACGATTGGTCAGACAATACTTTTTATAAAAGTGCAATATTTTTCAATTAAAAAGTATCTATCATGGATATACTGATCACCAATAAAGCTTAAATTTTCTTTCGTACGTGTAACATAATATACAAACTGAAATGATATAGCTATATATATATATATATATATACAACAACGCATAAACTAAATATTTTCGGATAAATTATTGTAAGGTTTCATAAAGTAAATATTAAACAATTTTAATAGCACTTACCAGTTTTGGGTCAGTTGAACTCTTTGGAACTGTACGATTTGTTTTATAATTTCTATGAAAATATAATTTCTTAATTAACGCTTTCGCGACTGCTGACGTAGATTCACATCATTTGAAAATCTGTAACAATGTCAGTGGGCGTTTCTTTCGTAATTTGTGTGTTACTTATTTCTTAAGCATGTACCCAGTGTTCATATTTTTGCAATAAAATATACTATGGATAGAAATATATTAATTAGAAAGAATACAGTTATAATGTATATCCATCTGTAAGATAATTGTAGTACAGAAAATTTGTTTTGAAATATTTTATTTTGAGAGTATTTCAAACAGTAAACCCCGCCTATTTAGTTAATTGTTTTCTTCTAGTGTTCGTTTAAAGGATTCTAAATTTATCACCAGTAATCGATGAAGTAAATACCACTTGTGTATATTTTTGTGAATGTAAAATAAGGGGTTTAACACGAATACTCAAAGTCACATTCAGTTTTCGTTTCTGTATTGTTTTGTTTTGAAGAACGATAAAAGGCGGGGCATTAGAAAACAGGAATTCTTGATACTAACACAAATGTCTAAAAATCAACATTTTTTATGCATTTCTTTGCATTTGACGTTGTTGTTATATAATTTGACCCTTAAATAAAAAATAAAAATATATTGTTCAATTTTCTCCGTTATTTTTTAAGATTTGCTTCGTTATCTCATTCAAAATTTTTTAAGAAACGGCCCCCTAAACCACTCCAAAAGAAAGATTTATTTATATCTCGAAAACTAATAACTGGAATGAGCTGAAAATTTGCACACCCATATTTTTCAGCATTAGGATTCATTCTATGTAAAAATTAATATAGGTCATAATTCATAATTTTTATGAATATGAATTTATTAATATTTTTCAGAATTAAAAATATTTTTCAGAATCAAAATTAATGATGGATTATGTTTGGGTTTCTTCACTGTATCTCGTAAAAAAAGAATTATATCGATCAAGTTATTTTTTGTGAAGATATTAAAAAAAGTTTGAAATATGAATTTAACATTAGCACCTTCAAACTTTGAACGCTTATAACTCTGTGCAAAAATAAGCAAATTATACAACCAATATACTTTTTCGCATTGTCGCGATCCCAGGAATTCAAATATAAAATAAAAATGGGGCCTTACCATTAAAAAAATCAAAGTTGGTGCGCGTTTTAATATGTAGACGACCCCCAATTCAAAATTTTCGTTCATTTTCTGAATCTACTCTCAATTCCCCGTCGAATGATACCTATTACATTTTTGTGCATTGATTAGCAACGGAGTTACATCGAGTGCTGCGTTTTTTTTTTCCCCGACTGTACATAAGCATAAGCATAATTAAAATAACTTTAATGTCGATACAATGATCTGAGACTATCTTATATGTCTGTTTTTTCAAGTATGTAAAAAAAAATGTAATTTTCTATAGACTAGATGACAGGAATCGTCCAAATTCTCGATTGAACATTTTTAAATCCAATTGATGCTTCAATGATTTCTTCCTTAATTTTAATTTACATATTATTCTGAAAAAAAAAAAAAAAAAAAAAAAAAAACAGCCCTTTTTGACTTTTTTTCATGTATAACATAATAAAAGAGTGAACTAATTTTCAGATAATTTAAGTTTTACTCCAACATTATTGAAACTTTTATAAAGTTTTTATCTTTTATTATACTCTGAATTTATTATAATAATAATTTTCCATAGCCAAAATCATTTAAACTATCTTTGAATTAAATAAAATGCCAATCATATTTAAAACCTCTAAACGTTATTCTTAAAATGGCTATCTTTTACTCAATATCCAAACAAAATGTTACAGTCCCTCTTTACAATCAATCTGCATCTGGGAGCATCTGTCAACATTGAACTAATCCTATGAGGCAATCAACTATTAAAATTTTGGATATAAATCTGTGCCAAACAATTTAATCTCACCATTTGTATATCCGAGCCATTGAGGCTCTACAGACACTAGAATGTCTTATCCATTTGTTTTACTCTAATTAATATCGCCTTCCCATTTCCTAAATAAATGAATGTTTGAGTTGTACCACTTGCTGTCTCCACCTACCCCTTATAGTGTGTATGTCTCCAATTGAATTCATGCACGGCTGGCGGCGCGTTAAAATGACACAACTGATAAATGTTAGGCCACAGGGAATTTAATTCTGTGACATTTATCAACGATGGCTTGTTCCTGTCTTATAACCCGGGTATTTCTCAGTTTGAATGAAGGATGTAAATCATGAATGGCGATACATACAGGATTAAAAATAAGTAAAATTTGTTTTATGGTAAATTGGTATGTTCAGCCTATTATGAGATAGTTTACAAACGTTTTAATTAAAAAAAAAAAAAAAAAAAAAAAAATGTATATATATATATTTTAGTCTCCGTCTTCTTTTTCAGGACATTTTGAGATATTAGAAATTTATGTCTTTTCTTCTACCACTATTTTTATATAAAAAAACTGTACTGTTGAATCACGACATATTACTTCAAAAACACAATAAAGATTTCTCTAAGAAATAAGTGAAGGCGAAAATTTCTCAGCCGTGAAAATGTCCTGAAAAAAAAAAAAAAAAAAAAAAAAAAAAAAAAGTTGGAGACTACTACCCCTGATATATATATATTTCTAATCTAAAACTTTACATGATATATGAAGCTATAACCAAAATTACAATTGATAATTACTCGTAGAAAATAAAATAAAAAACTCGGAACGCAAGCATCATTGCGTACATAAATTAAAATCTCCACTTTCCGTTGTTTTTAAAATACCAATAAAAATAAATTTCATTTTTAAATCTTCTTTGAATATTTCTTGGTAAATCCCATAATATACATGATTCATCTAATTTCCATAACAGTAATTATTTCCTGTAAAACTTGTTTTTCATTCAGTGCACTGAAGTAGGAAAGAAAACAACTGCTAACGCAAGCGTTCAGTAAACGACGTATAGATGCCAATATTTTAATTTATCCCAGAGTATTTTTATCCCTGCTTTTATTTCGCACCACTTTATTTATAGAAAAATTTTCTCCAATACATAATTTCGATAAAATAAGTATTAAAAAATTATCCGTAAAAAATAAGTGATATATGAAAAAAAGAAGGAATAAAAATACTCTGGTATAAATTAAAATGTTGGCATCTATGGAGACGTTACTACTTTAAAAGCATCTTAGAAATAATTGTATTATTTTTAAAGTCTAAGACTATTTGCATTTACATTTATGATTGTTTCTCTTAGCTATTAACGCAACCCTTTTATAAAACCACATTAATTGTGTACAATTTTTTATTTTATTTCATCTGAGAAAACTTCTTTAAAAAAAATGTATAAAAATTCTCTATTTAAAATGATTGATAGGGAAAAAAAAGTAAATATTGTCAACTATGGTATAAGATATTTTTTAATCAAATTTAACGTGGATTTGAAGTTATAATTTTGGTGTTCACACTAGTATTCATTTTTATATGCACGAAGATAATTTAGCATTTTTTTAAAGCGTAGCATTTCTTTAAAACGTACTTTAAAATAAACTTTAGGATTTTTAAAATGTGTTATTCATTATCCGAATGTATATATATATATATATATATATATAATGTTATTAATGAATCCGTACCCTCAGTAATGTAGAAATGGTTTTAAATGGGACATGAATATGTTTAAGACAAACATAACAACAAAACAAATAAAGATGCCATTTGGCTATATACATATATTTCCATTTACATCTATGATTGTTTTTCTTAGTATGCAACATTAATTATTATTGTAAAAATTACAATTTATTTTATTATTAAAAAATACATTTGAATCTTTAAATTGCGTTCTTTCTTTCTTTCTTTCTTTTCTTTTCTTTTCTTTTATTTTTTAATAAGATTATTTCTATGAGATTAATATTTAAAAAAAAAAAAAAAAAAAAAAAAGGAAAAAAAGAAAGAATTCTTTCATGAAACATTCAGGAAATTTTTTTTTTAGGTTCGATTTTGTAATAATATTTCTTTTTTAAATAATAGAATTAAATAATATATATATATATTTTTTTTTAATTAAAAAATGTTTTTTTAAGTAATTTTTTAAGCAACAAATCTGAATGCGATAATAACCAGTTACTCCACCTTTTAAGTCTATCATAATTATGTAACATTAAACACATATCCTTATTTGTACTTTTTTAACTTTTACATGTTTGTGGCTTGCTACTGATTAGTTGAAATAAATTCCAATAAAAATTCAGAATCTCTTATTCCTATAGGAAAGATTATGTTAATCATTGCGAATACAGTGATGGAACTAGGACATCGGGTTGTTTAACGTGAATTCAGTGTGAATGTTGGTAATTAGTTTTCGGCAATCCAAATATAGAATCTAGCCTCGTTAAAAAGTTGCAAACATATTCTTGCTGTTATTTATAATGTTTATATAATATCAAGCAATGAGAGTTTTCCTGGCAATTTTTATTTTACGAGCAGTGTTGCCAGATCTGGCAGATTTTTTATTCAAATATCACCAATAATTTTAAAAAGTGATATACATAATAGACGATTAATCTTCGGAGTGATTAGGCAAACGTTACAATTACAAATTATTGGTGAATATTGAATAAAAAATTCGCCAGATCTGGGAACGATATGTACGAATCTCCATGTACTGTGAAATTCCGAAGAAGGCAACACTAATCTTTCGCGCCGTCTCCTGTTGGGAGCAGTTTCTTACTCTGGTCGAAAAAAAAAAAAAAGAATTTATATAAAAAATTCCTCTTTTCTGTGAATTATTGAACAGTATACATTAATAAAGTAATTGTATGTTGCACACAAACACAAAATATAAATAAATAAATAAATAATAAAAATGAAAACAATTAACATGATATGACAAATAAAGTAATAGTCATTACAGTTATGCTATAATATATGTGCTTAAAAAATTAATATACTCTAAATATATCATAAATATGAAATATCAAAATAATTACCTTTTTATCTTTTGTTTGAATGTTTAACTATTCATAAAGTATTTGTTGTAATTAAATTACACATTTAGATATATATAGATACAGAAATGATTTTTCATTTAAGCATATAGCTATTTGTGTATAAATATTTTTTGTGGTAGAATAATGGAAAGTAATTATTAATCTGTATATAAATATTTTGATAAAAAAAAAAGTTGTTTGCTTTAAAAAAAAGAATAAGATAAATTTATAAGTGCTGCTTGTAAAATTGAAGGAGAAGGGAAAAAAATGAGATAGGGATCTCTTAGACTAGCTGGCTGCCCAGTGACATTATAGAACAAAGATGGAAAGAGGAAAATTTAGAGGACTCATAAAACTTGAATGGAGCATCGCAAAAACAACTCCAGGCTAAGGAACGACAGGCCACCCGCACGCCACACACACAGATTCTCCCTTCAGCCCTCGACTTAAGAAGAGCATTTTTTTTAGAAGTGTGAGGAAGGCTTCGGGGTCAACTTTTCGGCGAGACGGTGATGGAATCTCCTGGTGGTGCAATCTCCCGGTAGCTCTCCAGATATACTGCTGCCTCCCGCATCAACGGTCCTTGAATTTTAATCTCAAGATATGAAAAATAGGAGCAACCCGAAGAGCCCAAAACACCTATGATTGATCTTTGAACAGAATCTATCGAATGGAGCCTCCAAATGTATTCCTATTCCAGGATCTCTAAGTGCCCTAGAATTGTTAAATAGAAGTCCTCTATGATTTGCTTGAGGAAAGAAGTAGAAATATCCTACTGCCGTTTACGATGGAATAACCTCTATAATGCTCATCTGGGTGAGTCAAATTTTAATAAAAAGAAAATATTTAATTGTATCTATCCCCATTTATTCTATTATTTAGTCATGTCTGAGTACTACCTAAAGTAATGTTGAATAAAATTAAACTTGAATTGAATAAAATATTAGTTTTGTATAAGAGACCAAAATATTTAATAAAATGCATTATTAATGAAATTCTTTGTATATCTATTAATTAAGGAATTATTTATTTTGGAAAATTTATTTTAATTTGAAGTTATCTCCTTAATAGATAGATAAGTTTTATGACCCATTAAAAATATTTAAAGAACTTGGGTGTAACTTTAATGTAATGAACGCAATGTACGATACAGTTTGGAGAATGTCTTAAATTAACAATTTCTCTCCAACACTGTAATCCAACCAAAAAGCGATTTGGTGCCTATCCAGTTGAGGTCATAAAATGATATAATAAAAAGAAAAGAATAAATAAAATAAGATAAACTAATTTATGAAAACTTTAAGGTGGACTCAGACAAAATAATAATATAAAAATATACTAAGCAGTTGCTTAAATAAAATTGGGTAGATATAAATAAAGGAAATCATAGCATTATAATGTTATTGTATTTGTATATGAATAACTGATAAAAAAAATAGATATAATTAATAGATATGCAAATGTGTACATATAATATATATATAGATATAAATTACACTTTCATTAATAATGATAAGTAGAATATGAAAATAAATGAAGTGTATTTGAAATAATTACAGTTGTAAATTTTGAAAAATTACTGGAAATATTTTATATGTACACATAAACAGCAAGATTGCTCAGGAAGGTTTCTTGAAATCAATTAATCTAATATTTTGTTTGTTTGATAATATTATTTTGGATGCCTGTATACATATAAAATTTGAATATTTTACTTTGAAGAAAGTAAATAGTTTCCTAAAATAAGGAATAATAATAATAATTGAACTAGAATATCTAGCTAGTCAGTAAATATATGTATACAAGCATAATTTGTGTTAATGTTAATACATATAAGAAGGATATTTTAAGAGTTGATTTAAAGTAAAGATTAGAAAGTAGGTGATGTAAATGAAAAGTACTTATAAATTGAGAAATAAAGTCGCGAATAAGTGTGATACAAAAACTCAAAATCAGAAGAAAACGGTGGAAACAAAAACTGAGAAGGTAGTACCGGGTAAAATAAAAATGGAGAAAAAATTAACAGTGTCATTAGATACGCTATTAGTGGGTCTTCCACACTTCAGTGGGGACAGTCAGGCTAATATAGATAAATTTCTAGAATCATTTGAGACATTAACAAATGCGACAGAATTAGACGATGGAATTAAATTATTAATTTTAAAAAGTAAAATCAGTGGAAAAGCGAAGGAGAAAATAAACTTGGATGAGGATTTAATAAATGAGAATGTGTATGAGCAATTCAAACTTAAATTAAAAGAAAAATTTAAGAGCAAAGTAAATTTCTCAAAAGCTCAGGCAGATTTCATGAAGATCAGGCAATCACCAAAACAAACTATAGAAGAATATGCAACGGAAATAATAAAAAAAATCAAATGGATTTTTAAAAGGGTCTGGATTCGAAAACAAAGATGGGGCAAAAGAATTTGTAAACAGTTTAAAATTAAATAAATTTATTGAAGGCATGAGGGCAGACATAGCATTTGAGTTAAGAAAGGCAGATATAAAAGATTTTGAAAGTGCATTAAAAATGGCTAAGACCATTGAAAATGCAATGCAATTTAACGTGGAGGAAATAAATACTATAGAGAAAAAAAATAGCAACGAAACCGATATGTGTACATTTTTATTAGAATTAACATCGAAACAAACTGAACAAATCAAACAATTAGAAAAAAAAAAATCGAAGAATTAGAAATAAGAAATAACAGATCAGAAAGTCAAGAGAGACAAAAACATGACAGCACAAGATTTTGTGCAATTTGCAAAACTAGATCACATAATACTGAACAATGTTGGTACAATTCAAGAACTAATCCCAATATTGTAAACAATACAGTCCCTATAATACAAGAGAGTGAAAATGCAGGGGTTAGAAACGTAAGATCAGACGAAAATAGATCTAGTAATACAAATTATGGAAATTTTGATAGGGGTACTAGAAATTATTTCAGAAGAAGTTCACATAGAAATTTTAGACAAAGAGGTACAAACCGCCCTGCTATACGTTTCCAAGGCAGTCGGGAAACTAAATGAGGGGTTTACCAAGAGTAAAAATAATAATAACATAGTCCCTGGTAAATCCCTTAACATATCCAGGGGACTAAAAATGCATCAAAATAGCGATAAAAAATATGAGAATCAAACAGACAAGGAATTATACAGAAATTATTATGAAAAATATTATAAAGTATGGAGGCAGAGAACCGAGAAAGATAACAATTCACGCAGATATAATAAAAACAAAAATAAATCAAATGTAATTCATACACCAGATCGATATCTGTGCACAAAAAGATGTAAAAACACACAAGAGATTAAATATTTGACAAATATTGATCAAATTGATATAGGTAACTTACCCATCTTAGATTTGAATTCAAATGGAGTACCTACACGAAATTTAATCGATACAGGCGCAACTTTAAATGCAATGTGTCCCAAAATATTTCAAAAAATCAAAGAAACAGGGATAGAAATTCAGTATTTGTCAAATAATGTAAACATACACACATTAAACAATCAGAGAATTAATTTAAAAAAATGCATTAAAATTACATTCAAAATTAAAGGGAAATTCGTGACAGGTGTACTTTATATATTGAACTTTAATTTTGATAAGACGTATAATGTAATATTAGGTTATGACTTTCTAAAAAGAAACAAAATGATAGTAGATTGTAAGGCAGGACATGTACTATTTAAAAACATGAAATTGGAATTAAATAAAACTCCAAACAACCAAGAAATTCCAAATCATATAAATACCATGTCAATAGAAACAAATACACACACATCACAGATGGAGGACAAAATACAATTCCCACAGTCAGGAGTGCATGATCAGGAACAGGAAGAAAATGGAAAAATTTATGGGTATTTTAAATGCTCAAAAGATCAGACAAAGTCAAAAAACAATGAAAATGAACTAATAAATTGGGAGGCATCTTCTAGTAAACAAATGATAGAATTAAATGAGAAAAATGAATAAAACATTATAAGACAGGATACGTTAAATCAAAATTATCACTTTGCAAGACTAATAAGAAAAATGGATGTTGCACCGAAACAAACAGTTTGGGCGGAAATAAAAGTTCCTAGAATATACAAACACGAAACAATATTCCTTGAACCACAAAGAAATAATTCGGGTACAAACATAAATTGCTCTATACATAAAATAGATAATGAAAATAAACTAAAAGTTCAAATTTCAAATACAAAGGACCACAAAATTACTTTGAATAAAAATATGAAACTGGCGAAAGTTACACAACAATTCATAATAACGGACAAAACAAAACCAAAGAGAGAAATTATTAACAATTTAAACATGGTAGATGTTAAACAAATGAGAAAAGCTGACTTAAAAAAGGAAGATTTTAATCTAAGTCATTTAGATTCAGTAATACAAAAAGAAATGCATGAAATATTAATGAAAAATTATGCGGCATTTTCCAAAAATTACAAGACACTAGGGCAAACATCATTAGTTACACCAATATTTAAATTAGCTCATAATTACCCCATTCAATTAAAACCGTATAAATTGGCTTATAATATGAAAGATGTTGCGAAAGAGAAGATAAATAAATTATTAGAGGCAAAAATTATTGAACCAACAAACTCTCATTATGCAGCCCCCGTAATTTTCGTAAAGAAAAAATGTAACTCAAAAACAAATGATCCCAAACACATTAAAGTGAGAGCAGCAGTAGATTACAGGGTCCTTAATGAAATCATAGAAGTTTCACCACATCCCATCCCAGATGCGAAAGAAATAATTCAGAGACTTAGTGGCAAAAAATACTATACTGTGATGGACTTTCACTCGGCATTCTTCCAAATTAATTTAAAAGAAGAAGACCGAGAAAAATTAGCATTCATTACGGAATTTGGTTGCTATCAGCCAACCAGATTAAATTTTGGTAATAAAATATCAACTATGACATTTGCTAAACTTATGGATAAGATTTTAGGTCACATAGATAAAAATAAAATTAGGTACTTCATCGATGACATTATTTTAGGAACAGACTCAATAGAAGATATGAAAAAATTAATGCAGGAAGTTTTAGACATTTTAATAAAAAACAATCTAACTATTGACCCGCAAAAGATGCAAATATGTAAAAATGAGATAGAGTTCTTAGGGTATAAAATCAATGAACATGGTTATTTACCTTCGGAGGGAAATTTAAACAAAGTAAAAAAATTAATGAGACCAAACAATAAAAAAGGTATCTTACAACTGTTAGGGTTTTCGAACTATTTCAGAACATTGATAAAAAATTACAACGACATAATATATCCATTATTACAACTTACAAGAAAAGACATAAAATTTAAATGGGGTGAAGAACAAGAGAAAGCATTTATAAATTTACAAACCGCGTTATTAAATGAACCAACTCTAAGAGCTCCAGATATGAACAAAGAATTTTATTTGATCACGGATGCTTCAAAATACGCAATATCGGCGATTTTGGCACAAAAAGAGAATGGAATCTTGCATCCGATTGAATATTATGGTAGGAAATTAAAAAATTCAGAAAAAAATTATCCAGCCATGAAACAAGAGTTACTAGCAATACATGAATCAGTATTAAATTATAAAAACTTACTGTTAGGAAAAAAGATATTTTTGTTAACAGATGCGAAGGCGTTAACATATTTTATTAATTTGGAGAAACAGCCTGACATAATTTCGAGATGGCTTTTAGATCTCCAAGAATTTGACATAACAGTAGAACATATATCAGGATCACAGAATCCGAGTGATTTTTTAAGTAGGCACATAGCAAACATAACGCATGGAGATCAAGAGAATGAAATGTATTTATTTAAAGCCGAAAAAGTGTTGTCAGAAGAAAACATTTTAAATGAACAAAAAAAATGCGACAAAATACAAAAAATAGTAGCATGTTTAAAATCAAAGAGAAATAATAAATACAAAAGAAAATACTCTTTATTAGAAAATGATCTATTAGTATTGAAACATTCAAATAATGCTACGGAAAATACGCAAAATATTATCATAGCTTCACATAGTTTAAGAGAGAAAATCATAAATACCGCGCATTCCCCACACTTCGGTTTTGAGAAAACATATCAAATGATTAAAAATAGATTTTACTGGATTGGGATGTACCAAACAGTAAAATATTTTTGTAGGAGATGTATTCCATGTAACTCTTACAAATCGCATCAAACAATAAAACTTCCGTTACAAGTAATGAATAAGAACTATGCATGTGGCCAAGCATTAAATATTGATATTGTTGGAAAATTAGTACCAACGCTAAAACAGAACAAATTTCTTTTAACAATTATTTGTGCATTTTCTAGGTTCTTAGAAGTAATACCGCTAAAAAATACCAATGCAACTACCATCATAAATGCGCTGCTAGAATATTTCGGAAAATATGGCCTATGCCAGTATATAAATTTAGACAATGCGCCTTATTTTTGAGGCAAAGAATTTACAGACTTCGCTAAGAATCTAAATATAACATTGCGTTATTCGAGCATTTACAAACCCAGTAGTAATGGTACGATTGAGAAAGCACATTTAATTTTAAAAAATTCCATCTCAGCCATGTGTCAGGAAACTTTTGATTGGGACACGAGAATAAATTTTTTTAAGTTAAACTATAATATGTCGAAACATCGAGCAACGGGATACGAACCCGCGGTGTTATTTTTTGGGAGAAAATTAAAAACTCCATTTCTAGATTGCAATGACAGAAATAACGAAACCCCTTCGCAATATATATCAAAAATAAAACAGCATATGCATCAGGCGAGAGAAAAAGCATTGCTAAATATGAAAAAAATTTCAGAAGAGTACAATAGAAATAAAAGTATAAATCCTAAAGAATTGGAGATAGGTGATGAAGTCTATCTTAAATCACTAAGAAAGAATAGAAAATTAGGTAAAAGGTTTGACGGACCATTTTGGTTGGAAAGGAAGTTCAGAAACTCGAATTACTTGATACGAGAAAAAGAGGGAAATAGAAGTTTAAAAATTCATATTTCAAAAATATTTAAAGTACCACCAGAAAAAGAAAATTAAAATAACCAGCTAAAGGATATAGGAAGGATCTACGTCAAATAATAGAACAAGTAAAAAACAAAAACAAAAAAAAACACTAATAATAATAGATAATAAAATAGTGTGGTTAGTTGAGACATACATAATTTTATTGTTGTAGAGGGGTGCTTCAGATTTTAACTGGTAACTGTTTGAAGCTGGTCTTCAAACAGAGAAATTAATATTTATGGCGGGGCCCCTTTATTAAGCTATAGATGTTCTTTTCTCCTTGCCAGTGAAGAATTTTGAATGTGGCCTTGATAACAATAATAAAAAAGTTTAATAATAATAATAATTGTAATAAAATTAACATTAGAATGTATACAAAAATGTATCAAGTTGAGTGTGCAGTTAATAATAATAATAGTGATAAAGGTATTATTGCATTTTGGCTGGAAAAACATAGAAATTGGAGTAGAATAAATCAATAACAAATGTAATAATAGAGAAATGAACGTGAATTACATTGAGAATAAATAGAATGTAAGATAGAGATTGGATGAAGGCTCTAAAACGGGGATAGGAATTTTCTTCTTAAACACTAGAGGTTAAAAATAACAAAAAAATCCCAAGAACGACAAAAAAAAAAAAAAAAAAAAGCACGGGTTTTAGACTGTAACATTAAGTAGATAAGGAGTTTTTAGATAAACTGTGTATAAAATAAAATAAAACAAACGAAGAAATAAATAAATAAAAGTTGTGTACAGAATGTTGAAATATGCAAATAATCCAGAAAAATAACATAATAGTATATATATAAACTGTGTGTGAAATGCTATGATTTTCTTTATTTATATTAATGTATAGATATATATATAATTTAAAAAAAAAAAAAAAAAAAAAAAAAAAAAAAAAAAAAAAACTTTTAAGAAAAACATTTTTAAAATAAAGAAAAATATTTTCTTTTTTTTTGGGAGTAGACTCACCCCAAAACATTTAATAATAAGATGTGCTCAACAGCAACAAACAGATATAAATAGATATAAAAATTACAAAAATATGTGTAGACTTTTTAGAAACAGAATGATGAAAAATGAACTATTATGTTTATCTATTATATTTTATGTCTCTGTAGGAATATACACAGAGGCATAAAACAAAGAAAAAATGAAATGAACTCTTACATTAAATGAACATTTAAAGTGCTATGGACTGAAAGAATGGACAATACATATTCTGTTTTCTTCATATCTCAGTATCATATGAGTATTAGTATTTTGTTTGTGTGTATTTTTGTATTTTATTTTATAGGTCAAAATGATGTAACAAAGGCTCATATATTTTTTTTTGTAGAAAGGGGGGATATAAATGTTGTAATTAAATTACACATTTAGATATATATAGATACAGAAATGATTTTTCATTTAAGCATATAGCTATTTGTGTATAAATATTTTTTGTGGTAGAATAATGGAAAGTAATTATTAATCTGTATATAAATATTTTGATAAAAAAAAAAAAAAAAAGTTGTTTGCTTTAAAAAAAAGAATAAGATAAATTTATAAGTGCTGCTTTTAAATTGAAGGAGAAGGGAAAAAAATGAGATAGGGATTTCTTAGACTAGCTGGCTGCCCAGTGACATTATAGAACAAAGATGGAAAGAGGAAAATTTAGAGGACTCATAAAACTTGAATGGAGCATCGCAAAAACAACTCCAGGCTAAGGAACGACAGGCCACCCGCACGCCACACACACAGATTCTCCCTTCAGCCCTCGACTTAAGAAGAGCATTTTTTTTAGAAGTGTGAGGAAGGCTTCGGGGTCAACTTTTCGGCGAGACGGTGATGGAATCTCCTGGTGGTGCAATCTCCCGGTAGCTCTCCAGATATACTGCTTCCTCCCGCATCAACGGTCCTTGAATTTTAATCTCAAGATATGAAAAATAGGAGCAACCCGAAGAGCCCAAAACACCTATGATTCATCTTTGAACAGAATCTATCGAATGGAGCCTCCAAATGTATTCCTATTCCAGGATCTCTAAGTGCCCTAGAATTGTTAAATAGAAGTCCTCTATGATTTGCTTGAGGAAAGAAGTAGAAATATCCTACTGCCGTTTACGATGGAATAACCTCTATAATGCTCATCTGGGTGAGTCAAATTTTAATAAAAAGAAAATATTTAATTGTATCTATCCCCATTTATTCTATTATTTAGTCATGTCTGAGTACTACCTAAAGTTATGTTGAATAAAATTAAACTTGAATTGAATAAAATATTAGTTTTGTATAAGAGACCAAAATATTTAATAAAATGCATTATTAATGAAATTCTTTGTATATCTATTAATTAAGGAATTATTTATTTTGGGAAATTTATTTTAATTTGAAGTTATCTCCTTAATAGATAGATAAGTTTTATGACCCATTAACAATATTTAAAGAACTTGGGTGTAACTTTAATGTAATGAACGCAATGTACGATACAGTTTGGAGAATGTCTTAAATTAACAATTTCTCTCCAACAGTATTCCATGACAGGATAAGTGCTTCTTCTGTTTTCTTAAGGTTTTAAATGAACATGTTGTAACGTTGTAAGAAATGTATTGAATTATTTAACCTCTGCAGACCTCGCAGCGTTCCTAAAATTTCACACTTATTTTATTATAGTCTCACCAGTACCGTTAATAAAATATACTTTTATACTTTCGACTGTTTTAATGCTAAAATATTATGCTTAAAAGTATTGTTTTAAAATTGTGATGACACTATAATAAAATGAGTGTGAAATTTTAGGAACGGTGCGAGGAATAGCTTCCTAAACTAGATGCCTGTCGCGTGGCTTGGAGACTTGGCAACTGTTGAAGCGGTATACAGCGCCACTTGCTACATATTGCACAACATTTTTATTCAATAGCCACTAAAATTTTTTATAGTGGGATATGACATACATAAAAGGCAAATAGAATCGAAGAAACGTCGATAATATATATCCTATATCAATTCTTAAAATTATTGGTGACAGTTGAATAAAAAAGTCGCGCAATCTGTACCAGGTTGCACTGTCTACTGCTTCAACTATTTCCAAGTTTGCGAGCCACACGACAGGCATCTAGTTTAAGAGGCTATGTGCGAGGCCTGTTTCTGTTTAAAGTCAGTCGGGGCCGGACTGTCCGACGTGGTTCAGAATCCACTTTCAGGCATAAATCCTGGTTTAATCTATGTTATTGAGCAAAACATAACAGAGCGGCAAACCAGAACGAAACTTTTGAAGCTTGTTATAAATAGCATCAGCAAATACGACAATTAAAACTCATACGTTAACACGAACTTCTGTTCAATTTAAATGCACATTTATTTGCATTTTAATAAAAGCCTTAAATATCTCATTTAAAATAATAACGTCACACAAAAAATCTATTTCAAATTACACAGTATTTTGATAAACTGGTGTTAGTAGTTTTATATATTTATAAACGACAGTGAAACTACCGAATATTTATTAAATTTTGCATTGCAACTATAATTAGAACTAGGAACACTCTATTGTAATGTTGCCCACAAACTTTTATTTTAAACGGATCCTAGCTTAATATTACACTTTTCCTTTTACACTCGCTTTTAAAATGGGTATAAACCTAAAAGCGAGGAGAGGGGATTTTGAGTGTGAGAGCTTATTAATATCCTGGGGCTTCAGGAATTTAATTTTGGCAGAGTAGGTATGCAGCAAGCTGGTGAAGCATTTTCCTTTTCTCCTAATTTCAATTTTCATTCTAGTTTTAAAAGGAATTTCTCTTATTATTTTGGAATTGATTTCAGAAAAAATGGATGTTATTTTTTTTTTTTCTTTTTGTTAAATACCATTGATTTTTATTGGTTTTTAATTGTTTATTTTTATTTTTATTTTTTTAAATATATAAATGAGAGATATAGTATGCGATTTAATAGATACTAAAAAAAAAAAAAAAAAAAAAAAAAAAAAAAAAAAAAAAAAACTACAAAACTAATAAAAATATATTTGGAAAAAAAACATCCATATATTGTTAAACAGGGTTGCTACGATCTCTCTCTCTATATATATACATGTAGAGAGAGGCATAGAAAGAGCTCTGAGAATTAATTATCAAATTAATTAAAGTTTAATAAAAAAAAATGTCTATATACAATATTATTTACATTGATGACCACATATGTCCAAAAAACAACATATTTAAGTCCACTTAGGACGCATTTTAGATTAATTAGAACGTACATAATCAAGCCACACAGGCATATAAGATGTTAACGCATGCATAGTGAAAACGTGACTCTTGTTCACAGAGTTATTTCTCTTTTATGTAGAAAAGTAAAGAACAAAAAAAAAAAAAAAAAAAAAAAAAGTTCTGATTTATCCTCGGCAGATTTCTGTCTCCTGGATGATGCAATTTCCTTCGATTGTACCTGAGTAGACTTTTTTTTTTTTTTTTTTTTTTTTTTCCTTCTCTCTTCCACACACATATATATATATATATTCTGCATTTTCTACTTTTTTTATAGTAATTTTTAGTAGCATGTTTTCACGATCAATTAAGGTAAAAATTACTTTTTGACAATGTTGGTGGAAGAATCAAGTAAAAAGATATGTCAGTATAACACTGTCAGCCATTTAAGAGTCATTGCTTAACCCTTTAACTGCCCCGGGCGTATATATTCGTTTCGTTAAGCCGATGCGTTAATTACTTCGGGCGTATATACACGTCTTTCCTTTGTACTGCGCTGCTAACAGTGAAACTAGTCCCACGGCTTTGGATTGCAATAAAACAACCTTGAATATGACCTTGACAGTGTTTTAAATAGATTTACTTATTTCAGAGAAGAAGGGTGCGGAAGGAATCTGAAAAGAAATGTTTCTGGAAAAGTGAAAGCATAACTACGCGCGCTTATGTGAAAAACGGTGGCACTGGGAAGCGAATCTCGTAAGTTTCGTCGGCAGTTAAGGGGTTAATTTGTTCTGAAAATTATTTAGCTAATTCAAAAATGTCTTTTAGAAACATAGTTGAACATAAATATGTAAAAATGAAAAAAAAAAAAAAAAAAAAAAAAAAAGTTTTTTTTTTTTTTTCAATTTTAGAGAAAATTTAATATGAAACTCTATAAGTTAATCTTTTCAAATTCGAATAATATTTAATTTAATAAATTAATAGCTTTGTAGGTAAATGTTATAAACTACAAAAACTTGCAAAAGTAGTTTTAAGTCAAAATAATTTACGAAGTTTTCATTAATCCTTTCTAAAGCAGGCATAGGGCATAGGCAATGATCCTTTGTAGGTGGCATATATTTTATCCCACCTAATTTTTATTCCAAACTACAAAAACTCTCCCCAGAATTTTTTTGCAAAATTTTAATTTAACCCTTTCAGGGGCAAGCAATTTTTTTCATTTAAAATCAGCAGTCACCAACAATATAAAATAATAATAATTATTATTATTATAATAAAATAAAATAAAGGAAGTTATTCTTCTAAATTATTATATATATAATCCCTGTAGCCAATTTCTGCAATTTTGAATTAAAATTTGCGGTTGCACTATGCAACCACCGCCCCTGGAAGGGCTAATGGCAGGGGGGAAAAAAGTCATTTATTTCGTTTTTTTTTTACACTTGTTCGTAAATTCTGGTGGCAGTTTAATTTAAATGAGCAAGATTTCCTTGCCCTTGAAATGGTTAATTCACAGCTGACAACTATTCTAATATTTTGAATCAGATTTCTCACCCCTATTAAAAAAAAAAAAAAAAAAAGAAAGAAAAAAAATGCATCTGCCATTTTTATTTCCTACGATTAAAAAAAATAAAAAAATAAATAAATTTTCCGGAATGAAGTCTCATTTAAAAAACGAGAGTCTTGGTTAAGTGAAAAAACTTAAATCAGTGCATCATGAAACCAGCAAAACGCGTTCGCGCCTATCAAGAATGTTCTTTTGACTTCTCTATTTGGCTTCCTCTGAAACATCATTTGTTACATCTTGAAATAGTGATGCTATCTACCGAAAAAAAAGAAGGAAAAGTTTAAAAATCCATTAAAACAAGGAAAAAAAAAATCTCTTGCAAATAATAATTATATAAATAATATAAATAACATAAATAACAATAATAATAATAAATAAATAATAATAATAAATAGCAATAATAAATAATAAATAATAACAATAATAATTAAATTAGATCAAATGTTTGGTTTCGATGCAAAACCAATAAAAGTTAAAGGGTTGAATCTGTTTGTACATATATTACAATATGATAATTAGTTTATGTATAGTAACTCTTATTGTCAATATTGTAAGTATTTCTTGTGTTGAAATACTTTCATTGCATTAATATTTAGAAATAAATTTACATATATATTTATTTGATATTGGGGAATGGCGCATTGCTATAAAAAGACACACTAAATGTCCGTACTGTGGTTTTATATTCCTTTTTTTTTTATTTATTTAATAGCTTTGCAGCTTTAAATAATGTCTATATTTTTGCTATAAGGATAAATTTGACTTTGTCATTGATATTTGCACATTTTTCTAATCATTGCTAAAACTTTAAGTTACAAACGTTTTCGGTAATTGTATTTTTAAAAGCAGTATAATCAATCATTTTATAAAATTAACATTCACATATAAATTGACAAGCACTAGGAAAAAAAAATCTGGGGTACCTTACTCAAGTTTTGTGAACATTTGGTAACTATTAGGCTTTTAAACAAATTTGAATCAAACAAAAATTCAATAATTAAACAAAAAATGAAAATTATTATAATATATTTGAGCAATTATTTCCGCGTTCATGTATTTTTACAGTGGACTGTAATAAATCTCGACAGATACTCAATGATATTGTTAAGAATCTCATTGCGTAGCTCTTAGAAATTTATCGATTGTCAGAGAGTTTTACTGTAAACAAAATTACTTGAGTTATTGTTGAACACTTTTTAGTAGACAGTCGAAATTTGTGGAATGAGAAGCATCTGTTACTATCAAACATAAATTTTATGCATACTGAATGTAAGTTAAAATCAGAAAAAAAAAAAAAAAAAAAAAAAAAAAATCTAAAAGAAGAGAAATGCAAACCATTAAGTTAATGTAAATGTATATATGTTATACATAAATATTCGATGAGAGATTATATTTATTAAGTTAAATTCTATAGAAATCGACTTATTACAATCACTTAGTTTATCTACTTAACTATCCATCTACATAATCATGAGAAATAAAATGTACAGCGATAACTTCCAATATCATCAATATCAAGTCGAAACAAAGTTGTTGAATGACCTAGAAATATTTTGGGTGCGTTGGACAAATTCCATGTGACAATCACTTAAAAATTTCAAGCTCAAATAAAATACATATTTATGAAACTTTTTCATAAATCTCTGTGTGTGATTAGCCAATACAAAGGTCTCAACGATGTTTATCTATGAACTTCATCAATTTTAAATAATTGACATGCAAGAAAACCTCAAAACATGTAACTTCACCGAAAACCGAAAATTTTTCTGAATCTTATACTTTCTTCTTATATATGCAGAAGCTAGTAATAAATCCACTTAAAAAAATAAAAATAAAAAATAAGTAGTGGATTTCATTTAATTGAAATGCAAGGACTAAACTTGCTAACTATGCTAGTTTATCCGTAATGGTGTCAGGCCCCGCCTTTTTTTCGCAACAGAATACATGTAGAATAATATTCAGCAATATGTTCTCATGATTAAATAAGAAGACTATTGCACTACAACTATTCTGGTGTGAAAAAAAGGCGGGGCTTAATACCATTACGGATAAACTAGCATAGTTAGCAGGTCTAGCAAGGACATCTCAAAAAATGTAAATTCATCGAAAACTAGAAATCTAAAATTTTTCTGTATCTTCTATTTTCTCCTTATACATGCAGAAGCTCGTAATATATCCACTTTTTAAAAAAATAAGTAGTCATTTTCAGTTAATTGAAATGCAAGGATATCTCAAATCATGTAAATTCATCGAAAATCGGAAATCAAAAGTTTTTCGAAATATTATACTTTCTGCTTATATATGCAAAAAATGTAGCAATAATTCCAGTTTTTTTTTTTTTTTTTTTTTTTTTTTTTATAAATAAGTAGTGAATTTCATTTAATTGGAATGGATTAGGTTTCAGTTTAAAATATGTCTTTAAATTAAAGCTGATTTAAATCAGAAAATAAAAGAAAATAAAAGAAAGAGAAAAAAGAAAAGAAAGAAAAAAATTAGATCTTAAATAAATTAGGGAAAAAAAAAAAAAAACAGAACTTTCATAAATCAAATTAATTTTTAATCTGCGTATATTTTCAACAATGTAAACTTTCGATCTAGCACTCATTCACTTAAATTTCTACCATTCTAATACCATTCTGTTTTCTCTTAGAATAAAAAATCTGAAATCGTAAGTATAGTGGTGCTACATCTATACAAATTACTGTGTCGATGGTTTTATTTGAGTTTTAAGAGATTGCCAGGTTTAACAACTTTCTACTTTATGTATTTCCTAAGATAAAAGAATATGCGTGTAAAATGGAAAAATGCATAAAGAAATAAAATTATTTTTAAATACCTTCTTGACATCGTAAGAAAAAAAAAATATTCTGAAAATATGACTAATTATATCTTTCGAATGATACCGTTTTGAATCCTCTACTCCAATAATTAATGTATTAGAAGTGTACCAAAAATTTCATGTTTGCCTATTAATATTTAGCTACTTCTTTTCTCGGACAGTCGAAGTTATTTTATTTATTTATTTAATGATCTCACGTGTTTACAATTATAAGTTCTGAATTTGTTAATATATATATATATATATATCAGGGATGGAACACGGGCGCAGAATTCATACCGGAATCCGTTTAAGAAATTTCTCTACCTATAATATCGTTGATTTAAGAAGTAGAAAATTTTCTTACATTGATAGTGGTATGAATTCTGCGCCCGTGTTCCATCCCTGATATATACATACATATATATATATATATATATATATATATATTAAAAAATAATTTATTAAGAAAAATTATAATCTAAAAGGGAAAAGAACAATATTTTTTCCTCTGTGTTTTTTTTTTTTTTTTTTTTTTTTTTTTATCGATAACCCCGAGAAAATATTAATTTTATAAACTTAGAACGCTCCAGTAAAGCAGATATTTCCAGTTTTTTTTTTTTTTTTTTTTTTTTTTTTTTCCACATTAAAAAATATATTTGAAAAGAATAAAGAAAACCCTATCTATTTTCAGTGAATCTGGCAGCACTCGTTTTTCAATGTAATCCATCACTTTTCCCAGACAAGATAATGGATGGATCAGGCTCATTCCGGTCAACTACCAATTACTGGCAATATCTTCATTTAGTACACGTCCACGTATAGCAATCACCTCCCTACAACATAAAATGCAAAAAAGAGGGAAGAAAAGAAATCGAATGAACCCTCTGTTGCTGAGGAAACGGAAGAGAAGCTAAAAAGAATTTCTGTTGAGATAATATGAAGTTTCAATTTTCTTGAAATTTTGATGATGACTGAATTTGATCGATATTTTTAATTTCGTGTCGATGCTTATGAAATTGATCGCACGTTATTTTTATCCCGAGTTTTAAACTTATATTTAAAAAGAAGAAGAAATAAATGATAAAATATTGTGCTACTTTTATTATTATTATTATTATTTTTAATAGTTTTAAATTTATATTTAAGGGAAAAAAATAGATGAAATATTGTGCTACTTTTAATCATTATTTTTGTTAATATGCATATATGTATTATATAGATTATAATTAAATTTACGATATCGAAAGGCTATAATTTTAAAATTACCTGTCAGATTTATTTGATATTTTAACAGAATGGAATCTTGTTTGCAAAGGATAAAAGAAAGTCTCGATATGTACCTTTAACCATTAGTGAAATATTTGTTTCGTGATCTTAGTTGCCAACTTAGCATCTTTTGGCTACCGGAAAATTTTAATATATATATATTTTATTTAATCAGTGAAAGCTGTTACAGTTCACTGATAAAATAAAATAAATATTTCTATTAATTTTTTCCGGAAGCTGAATAGTGATAAGTTGGCAACTATGTTCATGAAGGAGCTCCTCTTTTTTTCTTTTCACTCTGCCTGGGGTTAAAATTGCTCCGGAATAAATTAAAATGCTGATAACTCTGTGGTACGGTTGGTAGTGTTGCTTCAAAGTGTTAAGTGTTTATCGCCTATCACCTTTACCTAATCTGGAAACCAATCCTCAACATATTCTATAGAGAATTTTGTTATAAAAATTACTAATTACTAAATTAATATACGCAATTTCCATTTTATCATTCAGAAAAATAACTAATGTTAGCTTAGTGCTTCTTTAAAAAAAATTTGATCATTTATTTTTTTTATTTTTTAATACTTAGTGCATTTTGCGAATATTAATCTTCAAATGAAATATTAAATCAGGTTGGAGACAAGTCACATTTTACCCTGATTATTCAACCGGTATTATTCTTTCGAACTGTTTTAAAGTACCTTTTCACAATTAATTAACTAAAAATTCATCATAAAAAATGTACTGGTGGAAGAATCAGGGGAAAAAGGCGGGTCTGTAACCACCCTGTAAAAATATTTAAAAACTGACAAATTTAACAGTTTTATATTTTCTCAATTTCAAAGCAGAATTTAAACAAATTAATCGCTATTTCACGTAAAAAAAATTCCTTATATAATAACATGGAATTTAATTGCCGATGACGATAACTACTGCGACCGCGCATGTTTAAATTTTCTTAAATTTGGGGGTGAAGTAATGTGATTCCATATTTTTAATTCGTTGTTGATGCTGATGAAACCTGCAAAGCTGCCAACCTTACAAAATTTTAAATCAGATTTTCACCACTCTTTTTAAAAAGAAATCTGTTATATATATTTTCGACGAATAAATAAACTGAGAATAATAACTAAAAAGTCTTATATGAAGTCTCTCTGAGGAAATGGAAGCGTTAGTAGGTATGAACTTATCTCACATGAAATCTATGTTCTTAAATTATATTAAATAAATAAATAGACAATTGACATTTTTAATCATATATCACGAAAAAAAAAAAAAAAAAAAAAAAACTCAATTATATATATATTGAGATAGCTCTGGGAAAATACTAAATTAATAAATTTAAAACTCTCCAGTTAAAAGATTTTATTATTACTTTTTATGTTTTCCTTTCACATCAAAAAATGTATTTAAAATTAATTAAAAAATCTCATTTATTTTCCAAAAACTGACATCACCCATTTTTCAATATAATTCATTAATTTTTCCAAACAAGATAATAGATTTATGAAGTTATTTCCGGTCAACTGCCAATTACAGGCAATATCTTCACTTACGACAAGCCTACACATAGCGATCATATTCTTATTTAAAAAAAAAAAAAAAAAAAAAAAAACTACAAAGTATTTCCGATTAACCCTCTGTTGCCGTGGAAAAGGAAAAGAAGCTAAAAATAATTCCTGTTGAGATAATAGTAAATCTAAATTTCTTTAAAGACGAAGGTGAAAATAATGACAGCGATGTTTTAATTTATTATCGGCGCTGATAAATTGGAAAGTTACTTTAAAATCGAATAACGTTGTTACAATTGCATACTTTAAATTTTACGTTGTTTTAAAAAATAAATGACGGGAAATTTAAATGTATATGGCTGATAGATCCAATGACCTTTGATGCAATGCAATCTCATTTTATTCTAAGGAATAAAAGGATGGATTAGCACATTTTATTACTTAAATCCAAGCTTTTGTAATATCTTGATTTAAGAAAATATCGAAAATATAAATTTAATGAATGAAAAAGAATTTCAAATATTTTTTAAAGAGTTATTTTCAATTTATTTCAATTAGACAAAGACAAAAATGGCTAGTAAGTGAATTTCGTTTGGACTTTAGATGCTGATAGCCTAACTGGCAAGTATATTTCTGTACTGATAAGTATAAAGGATTTAAGTCCAAAAATGTCGATTTTGAGTTAAGTACATAGTCAGACTCAGAAAAAAATTCTCTAACGATTGGTATAAAGGATTTAAATCCATGTCATTTAGTCTTTGAGAAAATCCATTGGTAAAAAAAGATTCAAGTCAGAAATTTAGAATTAATCTTTGGTATGAAATATTTAATTCCGTTTTTTCCCTTTATTAAATGAAGATACACAATCACTGAATGGTATAAAGCGTATAAACCAATATAATCCCTTTTTCCTAATCGATGCTGCTGATAAGTTTTTAGTTAGTTTAACTTTATTTTTCGTCTCCTGAAAAATCAAGAATATGGACTTAAATCCTTTATACTTATCAGTACAGATTTACAGAAATCATCTAATCCACATGGATATATATTTTGGTACTCATGAAGCGGTAACTAAACATTGGGGTGGAGTCGTATAATGGTGTCTTGTCATTATAGTGCCGTCAAACATTAAGACATTGTCAACAGGCATTTTTCCTTTTTTTTTTTTTTTTTTTTTTTTTTTTTTTTTTAACTCTCATTTAAATTGCGATATTTTAGTGATGTAAACTAACTATAGGATAGCAACTCAGGGACAGCGTAACTATGATACATTATTTTTATATAGTAATCCTCAAAATAATTTTCTACATTTCATTTAATGAAAAGGTACAAACTTGTAATTGTGATCATTGCTGCCAAATTTAGGTTCTTTCTTATTACCACCTAATAATTTTGAGAAGCGATATTTTATATACAATATGGTGGATATTGAATAACAAAAAAGTTCCAAATTTTGGCAGCACTGACAATGATGTGAACATTTGCAGTTATACAAGCCCTTATGTGGGAGAGTTAATCACGCTCTTAAAATCGACAAAATCTGAATTTTCAATTCCCAATGCGAATACGTTAATTAATTTTAAATCGTTTAAACGAAGCCATAGAAAGACACATTTTAAAAAATTTACAGGGTAGAAATTGTGGCAAAATTTGTTTCTGTAAACTGGCAATTAAAAAATAAAATAAAATAAAATAAAGCAAGAAATAAAAATTAAGAAGAAAAAGAAAAGCCAATGGAGAAAAAATTCAACAATTTCAGAAAAAACTAGTATGTTGTGGCCACCACAAGACTTTCTTCTATATTTTCCTATACATATTCAACCAGTAACAATATTAAAAAAAAAAAAAAAAAAAAAGATTTTTTTTTTTCTTTTTCTTTTTCTTTTTCTTTTTTTTTTTTTTTTTGTGAAAATTAATACATATTCAATCACTAACAATAATTAAAAAAAAAAAAAAAAAAAAAATCGATTTTTTTTTTTCTAAGTTTTTTTTTTTTTTTTTTTTTTTTTTGTTAAAAGTAAAAAAAATCGATAACTTTGTTTTAAATTATCACAGATTTATGGTTCAACCATTCGTTTTAAAGGTATTGACGAGATCTTTCGAATGATACCCATCTTCAAAATTTAACCCCCCCGGGGGGGTACTTCCCCCCCCAGGGGGGGAACCGATGCCCCCCCATGCACAATTTTTTTTTCCTAGTTAACTACTACTATCATCAATAATTCAAATTAATTTTACAATCACAAGTTTAAAATAACTCTCATTATGCCCATTTATACGGAATTTTGTCCTATGCTGCCATGTTAAAAATTTGCATAAAATGCGATTACAGCGCCACCTGTTGAGCTATTGATCCCCAAATCTAATGGGCACCAGTTCATGTCAGGGTGCAACTAAATACCAAGTTTGGTTAAATTTCATTCATATGTTCGTGAGATACAGCGTCCACAAAAAAATGATACAGACACACAGACAGACAGACAGACAGACAGACAGACAGACACACAGACAGACAGACAGACAGACATTTTCTAAAAACTATCAATTCGTGTTCAGGACATCCCAAAACGTGTAGATCCGTCAAAAAACGGAGGTCGAAAATTTTCGCGAATCCAATACTTTCTCTATATTACATATAGAAGAAAGTAAAAAAGAAAAAACGAATTAACTAAATCTCATTTATGCTTGATATGAACTTGTGATCTAATCTAACCAAATTTCAGTTTGTTTTATGAAGTTCAAATCATTGCACTTGGAGTTCTAATAACTTCAAACCGAATATTTTATTAAAATCAAATGCTAATTTTTTTTTTTTCAGCTTTTCTACGATTCATCTTCCTTACGATATTGTACTCACTGACAAAAATCTGACTAACTGATAATCTAACTGACTAGTTAATTAATTGCATAATTAGCAACTTTTTAATTTATTTTGAAACACTGTTATTAACCGCCATTTACTCTTTTAAACAGTAATTTTCTTCTTATTTAACCTAATTCCATATTGGAGAAAATTATCGTACAAAGAATTAAAAAAAAAAAAAAAAAGTGAAAAGAGTAGGAAAAAAAAAAAAAAAAAAAATGTGTGTCGAATTGAATTAAAAAATTGGGAGCTCTGAAATTGAGTAACCTATAGACGGTCAGAAACACAATTTTGTAAACTCACAATTCCCATAATATATAATTTTTTTTATAAAACGAGGTCGAAATTTTAACGAAAACTAAATTCCCTATGCTTATAAGTCCATCAGGAAACTAAAATGCGAGTATCAGGTTAATCACCAAAAATAAATTCAAAAACTGGCGTACAGACAATAGCAAGAAATTAAAACTTCTTCACACACCATAAATTTTAAATCAGTACAACCGGTTTCGAAAGGACTTAGCCTGTCTTCATCAGGTGCAAACACGTGCAACTGCCTTGGAGGCAAAAGCAAGACATTCCTTGGAGGCAAAAGGCAAGACAGTCTTGCTTTTGCCTCCAAGGCAGTTGCACGTGTTTGCACCTGATGAAGAAAGGCTAAGTCCTTTCGAAACCGGTTGTGCTGATTAAAAATTTATGGTGTGTGTAAAGAAGTTTTAATTTCTTGCTAAAATGCGAGTATAAACATGGGACAGAAGTTAGTTTTTTTTTTTTTTTTTATTAAATGATTCGTTAAAAAATAAAAAATATAAAATAAAATAATGTAAAATAGTAGCTTTTATGATGATTCTTTTCCTGCTGTTAAAAAATTTCTTTTTTAAAACATAGAACAATATATTATTTGTAACTCGGGAGAAAAAAAAAAATCATCTTGGCTATAAAATTTAATTATAAGTAATTTTAATGATTAATATGTAGAATAAAAACTTAAAAAAAAAAAATGTATAATTGCAAGCCATGATTTTTTTTATGTTCTTTTCGTACCACCATTTCAGAAACATAGAATTTATGATATATTTTCTCAGGTAAATATGCACTCTGCTACAAAAATTTATTATAATTTTTATGCTATTATAATAGCGGAATAAAAATAGTAATTAAAAAAAAAAAAAAAAAAGAACTTGCCTGTGACAGCCCTGTAATCGGATAAGTAATTTACGGATGATCTTTTTATGATACTGTCATAAGCAGAAATGTCAACATTTTAATTTAGTCCGGAATATTTTTAGCCCCGCCTTTATTTTGCACCAGTTTATGTATAGAAAAAAAATTTCTAATACTTAACTTCGATAAAATATGAAAATAATACTTCTAAAAAAATAAGTGGTATGAAGTAAAAGCGGGGCTAAAATTATTCCGGAATAAATTAAAATTTTTGCATCTATTTCATAAATGTTGTTAAATATATCTAATATATATCTAATATATATATATATATATATATATATATATATATATATGTTAAATATTCCTTTTTCTTTTGATTAAATTTAGCTATAATAACTTTATTTATTGTTTTAATTTCTTTAATTTAATATAGATGGCGTTGTAAAATATTTTCGATTGTTTCGTATTTTGGTTAGTTGTCTCGCTGGAGATCAATACATACTGCTGTTTGTGTAAATGTTTGATCAATTTTCTGCCTAATTCATATAAGTTTTTGTCTGTTTCATATTATTTTATTTTATTTATTTTATTTATTTTATTTTATCCATATTGAATTTAGCCATATATTTATTAAACTGTCTGCCTAGGGGGAGAGTTTTGATTAATTAAAAGCATGCTTTAACCCCACACGTATGTCTCAAGTCATACGGGGCAATTTTTGACAGTTTAAATCATTTATTTTATGTTTTTGCCGTAAGTTTTACTTATGAATTGTTTCACATTTATTAATTTTCTCGTAAGTTTTTCTTTAGTTATTTTTGTTACATATTTTCAACTTTTATATGACTATAATTTCTAATATGACTATAATTTATATAATTATAATTTCATATACATATATATATATATATATATATATATAAATTCATTAAATGTTACATATTTAAATATAAAAAATATGATATATCTTGTGATGCTATATTTTCACATTTTATTTTATTTTATTACTACATACTTTTTTGTACAGAACAAATAAATTATTATATTTTTAAGTTTTATTTATTTTTAATAATTTCGTAGTAAGCGCTTTGGAATATTATCCATCATTTTCTTCAGACAAGATAATGAATATATCAGGTTCATTCCGGTCAAGTACCAATTACAGGCAATACCTTCAATCAGTATATGCCAGCACGTAGTAACTGCTTTTCTCTCCCTTAGAATACAAAAGATTAACAAAGTAGAGACATTTAGGAATAATCTATAGTATGCAGAGAAAAATGGAGGGTTTAAAATTTTAGTTAAAGTTATATAATATCTAAACTTTGTTAGATGAAGATAATGATGTTAAAATGATTAATGTTTCTACAGTCTTGTCAATATTATGAAGAAAAAGATTTACAAAAAGCATGATTAAATAAAATGTATGTTACTTTTTTTGAAAATGGACATCCGAAGCACAAATTTCACCAGAAACAGAAAAGCTCTAATTTTCGAAGTTGGTAGGCAGGAGCTATTATGTTCGAACCCAGGACGAACTCGTCGGCCTAGTCGTTTGAAGTTTTTCGTAGTTTTCTTCGATATTTGAGGAAATATAGGGTAGGACATCGTGAAAAACAACCAAAAGAAGGTATCCTACCTAAGCCTAACTGCAATGTAACCTTTGTGTAGTCAATCGACCTTTTCCTCATACATTAACAATCCTAAACGTGATAAAATCAAATGTACAGTCGGAAAAAAAAAAAAAAAAAAAGCAACACCAGCTGTTATTTGGTTATTAATTCACACAGAAAATTCTAATATACATCATTCAATAACGAATTAAGTGCACTTTTTGAAAATTAGGCGAATTTGTATACTATAACTTTAGTATTCATAGAAAGATAACTAAAAATGTGTTAGAGGGTTATCTGTAAAACTAGAAACATAAAATTAAGATCGAACAATAGTTAAAACTTTTTTACTTTCTCTTACCATAAGGTAGAGAAAGCATTGTTTTTGGGTCAAATTTTCGAACGCGAGATTTTGTTATATTTACAAGTTTTGAGGTCCCCTGAATACGAAAATCATGTTTTTAGCAAATGGTCTGTGTGTATGTCTGTGTGTATGTCTGTGTGTGTGTGTCTGTGGGTGTATCTGTCTGTTATCAGCATATCTCAAGAACAAATAGTAGCAGACATTCCAAACTTGGTATTCTAAATGTGTATCATATATAGATGCTACAATAAGCTTTTCGTTAAGATCAAGCAAATGGTTCGTGTACAGAGACAATCAAGATAATTCTAATACATTACATCTATGGGGGAAATTGCAGGTAAGTAGAGTTTAACGTCTATAGACTGCACTAAACCAAATGAAACGAATATATATATATTGTAATAGAGATAGTAAACTGGGAAAAAAATTCTGTGTATGTAGGAGTCTCGCCTTCCCCCCCCCCCCCTGAATACGAAAATCACGTTTTTAGCAAATGGTCTGTGTGTGTATCTGTGTGTATGTCTGTGTATCTGTGTGTGCGTCTGTCTGTTATCAGCATATCTCAAAAACAAATAGTAGCAGACATTCCAAACTTGGTATTCTAAATGTGTATCATATATAGATGCTACAGTAAGCTTTTATTTGAGATCAAGCAAATGGTTCGTGTACAGGGACAATCAAGAGAATTCTAATACATTACGTCTATGGGGGAAATTGCAGGTAAGTAGAGTTTAACGTCTATAGACTGCACTAAACCAAATGAAACGAATATATATATATTGTAATAGAGATAGTAAACTGGGAAAAAAATTCTGTGTATGTAGGAGTCTCGCCTCCCCACTGGAGGGGGGGAAGTCCCCCCTCGAGGGGAGTAAATTTTCATGATGGGTATCTTTCAAAAGAGCTCACCAATACCTTTAAAACGAATGGTTGAACCATCGATCTGCGATAATTTAAAACAAAGTTATCGATTTTTTTTTTTTTTTACTTTTAACGAAAAAAAAACTTAGAAAACAAATCGTATTTTTTTAAGTGCAAACTTCTTTAGGCGCGTTGAGCACTTTTGGGTGAACAAAAATCATTAAATTCGCGTCATCGTCAGCAATCGCTTTCCATCCTTTTATGATACAAATAATGTATCATGCAATTAATTTGCTAATGTGAAGTGTTAATAATTATATACTGTATATTGTTTTAAAATCTGGTGCGTCTCTACACGACTCATTTCATCTCCGGGCACTGTCTCTATTGCAGTTAGACCTTACAAAATAGTGAGAAAGGCCAAAGCCGTCATTTTTCTCCCGTTTTTACAATCGGGTGCGGCTCTACACGATTTCACTCATCTCCGGACACGGTCTCTTAAAGATTGCAGCCGGAAACGTTGCAGTCAGACCTCACAAAACCGTGACAAAGGCCAAAGCCGCAATTTTTCTCTCATTTTTACAATCTGGTGCGGCTCTACACGACTTCTCTCATCTCCGGCACTGTCTCTATTGCAGTTAGACCTCACAAAATAGTGAGAAAGGCCAAAGCCGCCATTTTTCTCCAGTTTTTACAATCGGGTGCGGCTCTACACGACTTCACTCATCTCCGGACACGGTCTCTTAAAGATTGCAGCCGGAAACGCTGCAGTTAGACCTCACAAAACCGTGAGAAAGGCCAAAGCCGCCATTTTTCTCACGTTTTTACAATCTGGTGCGGCTCTACACGACTTCTCTCATCTCCGGACACTGTCTTAATTGCAGTTAGCGCATTAAATAAAATTGTAATATAATTTTTGTAGTAGTAGTTTATATTAATGAATTAAAAAAAACCACTTCATTTAAAGTATTTCCTACGCAATAAAATATTTCCTGACGATTCAAGGAATACACACGTAATTGTTCACGTTTTCACTTCTGTCGGCACTCCCGAAGTGCAAATGTTTTTCTTTTTCTTTTTTTTTTTTTTTTTTTAGTATTGCGAATAAAATGGACTTTTTTTGGATATTTAGTGTTATACTACTTCTCTAATATCGAAACCGTCTGCATTATCATAAAGTATAATTTTTTTAAATAATAATTTTAAGAAATTATTTTTTAAAAACAGAATTATTTTTTAATATCCGAATTAAATTTTATATAAATCTAGGTGCACTAATGTAACGGGGGGGGGGGTTGAGGAGGGCGGCAGCCCCCCTCACACAGAATTAATTATCATATAAAACTCTTCCGATGCCTAATTCGAATTGTTTAACATGGATTTACATAACACCGTTATCTTACCTCTTAATCTCCAACCTGTATTTGTAGTATTAAATTTCAGGGTAAGTGTGAGTGACACACCACATTTTTTTTTTATTTTTTTTTATTTTTATTTTTTTGTTTCACACTGGAATTTTTTGTAGAAAAAAATGCTTAAAAAGTAATTGAGAATAGACACTGTTATTTCCATTACACCTTGGCTTTTCCTAATTGCGGGTTCTCTTATATTAAAATAAACCCTTTGCCGGCCAAAGCGTTCCAAAGCGTTCCAAAGCGGTCTAAACAGAGTTTTAATTCACCAATTCTAAATAGTCTTTTTAATTCAACTACCGCCACAAATTTGAGTACAAATATTTAATAAGATTCAGGAATGTGAAATTTATGTCTTTTTTGCTCCAACAATTTTTATACAAAAATTTCTATCCTGTTTAACCGCGACATATGATTTTAAATAAAATCAAGACTTCTGTAAGGAAAAAGTGGTGACTATAGGGACGGAAATTACTCACCCCTGAGAGTGTCCTCTAAACAAGGCGGGAAGTACGACCCCTAATATACATAATGAAAAATTTAACTTTCCAAGTAATTAGGCAATAGTTATAGTTAAAATTTAGAGATGGATGTTTAATTAAAAAAAAAAAAAATCATTAAATTTCACAACACTGATCAGAAACCAAAATTAAATAAGACCCGATAAATTTTAAATATCTTATTAGATAATAAAGTAAAATGTAAATACATACAGGAATATATTATACTTTAGATATATTTAAATATATTATATTTAAGATAGGCAAAACAATGTTCTTTGGCTTGCTCAAAACAATGCTCAAAACTTTATGAGCTAACACAATTTTTCCATACAACAAACAACGCACAAACTTCATATTTTCAGACAAATTATTGTAAGGTATATGATGAAGTGCACATTACACATTTTTAATCGTACTTACCAGTTTTTGTTAAATGTAAATCTTTGAAAAGACTAAAGTGTCCTTAAAATAACATCAACAACTCCGCTCGAAAAAAAAAAAAAAATAAATAAATAAAAAATAAATAAATAAATAAGAAAAAAAGTAATAATATAAGTAAAGCAATAAAAGAACTAAATAATTAACATTTTAACTATGAGGGTAGTTAAGGAGCGATTTAAAAGGTCTACCTTGCATTTCAGTAGTTACCAATAGACAATTCGTTTTTATAGTTGAAAATGTTTACTCAAGTTATTTTTCTATTTTAAACAGTAAGCTCCGCCTGTTTAGTATATCTTGCATTGAAGTATCTGTTTAAAGAATTAAAAATTTACTAGTAATGGATGAGATTAATACCACTGGCGTATATTTTTGACGCCGTAAATTAAGGGGTTAAAACGAATAAACCAAGTCAGTTTTACTTTTCTTTTTCTGTGTTGTGTTTTTTGTAGCATAACGATGAAATGCGGGGATTGTTTTCTTTAGAAAACGAGTTTTCTCATTTGCTATCATTATTGTCTTAAATTGCTCTTTTTTGTTTCTTCCTCTTTTTTTTTTTTTTTTTTTTTTTTTTTTTCCAATGGGGGTTGGGGGTGACGTTATTGTTGTAGATATGCACAAGTAAAATTTAAAAATATCTTGTTTAGTTTTCTCTGTTAAATTTAAAGATTTTCTTCATTATCTCACGCAAAAGTTTAAAAAAGATGGCCCTCTAAGCCTCTCCAAAAGAAAGATTTATTAACATCTCTAAAACTAATAACTGTAATAAGCTGAAAATTTGAACACCAAAAATTTTCAGCATTAGGATTCATTTTATGTAAAAAATAATTCATATATATATATTAATATGAGTTTATTAATATTTTTCATAATTAAAAATATTTTTTTGAATCAAAAGTGACCATAGATTGTGTTTGGGTTTCTTCACTGTATCTCGTAATATTTATATATATACATCAAACGATTTTTTGGCCGGGGATATATTACTAAAAGTTTGCGATATGAATTTAACATTAGCATCTTCAACTTTTGAAGACTTATAACTAAAAAAAAAAAAAAAAAAAAGTAAAGTGTACAACCAATATACTTTTTTGCATTGCCATGACCTTATGAATTCGAATATAAAATAAAAATTAGCCATTGCCACTGAAAAAGATCTGTGCGTTTTAATGTGTAGATGACACCGAATTTAAAATTTCACTTCCTTTTCTAAAAATAATCACAATTCCACGTCGCACCGAGGCCAAATGTTTTTTTTTTTTTTTTTTTTTTTTTGCCTCCTTCCGTCTGTACTTAAATATTGGTGTTGAATGATATTAATAAAATCTTCGAAATAGAGCATCATGAAATGTAAATATGACAACAATTATTTCGAGTAGAAATTGTTACACAGGATATTTCCACAGATGGAAAATATAGGCGCGATTTTAAATATTACACGCGGATATCAATTTATATTATATTATTATTATATAATATATGACGATAAAACCGCTGTAATATTATTAATTGTATTAGTAATAATATTATTATTGTATTGTAGTATTGCACAGTTATTTAATAGAAAAGATTCTACAGAAAATATGGTACATTGCAGCCTTCATGCTTAATCCGTGCTTTTCCCCTTCCCCCCTACCAATGAAAAGTCATTTTTAGTTATTTTTACGTAGCGCTCTTTCCATACGCATTTATTAATGATTGGATGCATGATGCATTGGGAAATTTCTTATTTCATTTAGTTAAATAGAATGAAAGTTAAACACCAGAAATTTATCATGTACAACATTTATATACGTTTTAAGACGGTAATTTAATCAGCGTTTGTCATCTCTCCTTACAACATCGCTTTTGTTAATAGCTGAGCGTCTTACAAAGTTAACGACTCTTATTAATTATTGCCAATATTCACGAGAAAAACTATTTTAGTAACAAATTAAATTTATGTTTGTCTCATTTGGCTTCAGGAATTCGATATTAGGTACTTTCTTTAATAAAGTATAATTTGTAATTGTACAGAAGAAATAAGATTTTTTAATTAATAGTCTTAACCTTGGTATTTTTCAAGAGGAAACATGAATTATGAACGGGGTATTGATTAATCCATGTGCATAATTTGAATTTAATTGATACGTTATGGATAAGCTAGCATTTTAATATAATTTCGTTTGTTATTACTTTAGTAACTAACCTGCATGTTTCACTATTTTGTTAGAATTGGATTATAATTGATTGGACAAAAAACTATCTTAGACTGAAGTTAATAAAATTTTAGAAATAAAGTCTTCGTTTCAATATAAAAGAAAGTTATACACACTTTTTCTTTAATTGAATGTAAATACTTTCTCTAGCTTCGGCGAAGATCAATAGATGAAAAATACTAATACAATAAATGCAACTGTATAAAGATTTTATTACAGAAACACTAGATTATAAAAACTATTCTTTAATTTTTACATTTTTTATACATTAATTTTGTTACACTATGCTATTAGTACAACTGAATACAATAATTTTGCGCCTACTGTTATAAATTTTGTATAGTATTTAGCTTATTAATAGATGAAATGTTCATATTGAAATACATATCATAATGCTGAAATATTGAACAGGGTCCCAGCTAAAAAAAAAAAAAAAAAAAAAAAAAAAAAAATCTTCAGAAAAACTAAAAAAAAAAAAAAAAAAAAAAAAAAAACGTACAAAACTGCAGATAATCTGAAGCTATTTGGAAAAGCAAAAAGTTTAGGGGGAAAAAATATTTACTTCCAAACTGCAAATTTTTTGCTTGTAAACTGCAGTTATTCTGCAAATTTTATGATTTTTGTTTCAAATACCTTCAGATTATCTGCGGATTTTTTTACAGTTTTTTTTTTTTTTTTTTTTTAGCTGGGATGATTTGGATTTTTTAAACTGAATTGTCTGTTTGATACATTTTATTGTAGCAAAATGTATACAGTCTTAATATAGCAACTATTTCCAGAACAAAAATTTGTTTAGTTTCGCTCAATACTTTAATACTTTGCAGTATACTAAAATTACGTTTCATATCAGAGCATAGACAAATTAAAAAGAAAAAAAAAAATTAGACAAAAAGAAGTTACCTTTTAATTTTTATATAGATTTAGATACTTATGAATTAGTTATAAAACAACATTTAGAAATCTATGCAATTTCCAAAATTTCGCGAGAAACAAACTTATTAACCTTTCAACATATATAAAGTTTTAACCATGCCTTTAAAGAAAAAGGTAAAGAAAGAAAGAAAAATGTTTTTATATGGAAAATACGTAAAGTCTCTTATATGCAAAGTTATAATTATTTTTACTATTATTTTAATTTAAAAACAAATATTCTAATCCATAATTTCGAATGTGCAGCTTTTGAAAATTCTATGTTTTTGTACCCTCTTTTCAATAAATAAATAAATAAATAAATAAAATAAATAATTCTTTGTATTGATTTGAAGTTACAAATTGTGTTTCGAATATAAAACAATAGCTAAGGTGAGAGAGAGAGAAAAAAAAAACATTTTCAATTTCAATTAAGTTTTTCATTAATTAATTTTGTAATCATCAAACCAGTTTTCTTGTAATTTTTTATCTTTTATTTTTTCCCGGATAGTAATTAACGCGAATAATATTGCAAGTTTTTTTTTTATTATTTTTTAATATTTTGTTTTTCCTTCAGTTCAACGTTTTTAAAGTTAATAAAAATGATTATAAAAAATTTATTTAATTAACCAATTTCATTCTGCAAGCCACACTTAGTTGGTGGCAACAATTAAAACGTTCGTAAATTAGGGAGCGAGCGCTGATCCGAAAATCTCAGAGGCTCTGCTAGAAAATTAAATCCGACAAGAAAATTGTTTAAATAATTATATTTAAGTCTCTTCAACCAATTTTAATTTAAAGAAACAATTATTTATTATTAAATTTCGAATAAAATTAGTTTTCTTTATAATAAAGCTTAATTAACATTTATACAGAAATTGGTAGAATTTTTTTTTTCTGCATGTACAGTTTTTTTTTTTTTTTTTTTTTTTTTATCGTCTAAAAGTGATAAAATATTATTTTATTGGCATACTTTATTCATTTTTTACACTTTCAGGCTAACTTTAAAAATATTTACTAGAGAGGCATTGACCGTCTAGCCGCGACCATTTTTAATTAAACAAATGGAGATTCCGGTTTCTGATGCCTTTACAGCGTTAAAGAAATTCTGTACTCTGTGATGTAATGCAAAACGGTCGAAAAAATGAATTAAAAAAAAAAAAAAAAAAACTGCTTTTTTTTTTTTTTTTTTTTTTTTAGGTTTTCGAGAAACGTGTGTGTGAGTCTAAAGTTTGAATTTAAAAAAATAAAATAAAAATTTAATAGATAAATTTGGTAAAAATATGACTATCTTTTTTTTTTTTTTTTCTCAATTTTGGTTAAGTTACTAAAAAAAAGTTCTTAAATACACATCTCTATGTGAAGAAGAAGAAGAAAAAAAAAGTTATGGTGACATAAAATAGATGTGTATGAAGGGATACAAACTGAATTAAATATTTTTTATTTCTTTTTTCTTTAAATTTGGTTCGAAGAAAACAGAATTTTGAGTTTAAGGATTTTTTCAGTTACCTAAAAATATTGCATACAAAGATAGGAAAACCGTTAGAAAAATTAAAAGACGGTTTAAAAGTTGGCGCAATAAACAAAAATATTTGTTGTTAAACACTTACGATGTGATGACAAATTTTGAAATGGGAGAAACACTTTTTCCCGTTCTGAAATTACACTGTCTTTCTTGCTCAACTGGACTGTTATTTTATGATTACACCATCAGTTAGAAGTTTCGATGTTATTTACTAGATATTTTTAACGTTATTAACTTTATACGGACTCGTTTATTTTTTATTTTTATTTATTTAAATTTCGTTTCATGCTACTTTCAAGAAAAGAACGCATATGTTTTTATCGTTCAATTAGTTAAATATATATATATATATATTAGAAAAACAAAATAGTTTTTATGTAAGAAATAATTTAATTCCGATAATTAAATAGTTTTGACTTCGCACTTATTTTTGTTCGTTTGTTTGTTTGTTTCTTGTTTCATTGTTTAGAAAGATTCTAAGGGAGATAACTTCCCTAGGCCTATGACCACACTGAAGTCAATTGGTCTTAACCCCCATCACCAAAACCTTGTCTACTGTCTAATAACAGGAAAAATCATATAAAATTTCTGCGCATGCTCAATTTGCGTGTTTTGGTCTTAAAATGTAGCCTTGGGCATATTTATATTACTTTAGTATGCAAGATGATTTCGATTCGTCTATCTTTCCTATATTTTATTTCAGGATGAATTTTCAGCATACTTTGAAGCTGATATATATATATTATTCAAGTTAAAAGTATTATTATTATTAATATTATTATTTTGAAAATAAATAATAAATTGCAGCACTAATTTGTGTACAAGGACTGATAAAGTAATTTGGATGCATTAATGTTCAGATTTTGTTTTTGTTTTTTTGTTTTTCTTTAAGACATCTTTCAATATACACATATTATCGATCACAACAAAATTAACATACATTATTCATATGTAAAAATTCATGTTTTCTGTTGAATGTTATGTAATTAGTATTACATTTTGGTTTACAGGGATAACAGTAGTATTCGGTTACCTCATGAGATCAGGGATGGAACACGGGCGCAGAATTCATACCGGAATCTGTTTAAGAAATTTTTCTACCTATAATATCGTTGATTTAAGAAGTAGAGAATTTTTTTACATTGATAGTGGTATGAATTCTGCGCCCGTGTTCCATCCCTGTGAGATATATAACCGTGATATGCTCAAAGTGCAGCATTTTTTACTTATACATTTATAATGCTTTCCCTGAAAACAAAATTGAAAAGTATTATTATTATTTTTTATATACATCAGAATATCTGTCCGCATTTAAATATCCGTAAAAATTTCTAGATTGCCTTGAAAATAATGTATATCAATGAGAATTACTATAAAAAAAAAGTATTAGAAATCCTACATGCTTCGAGAGAATCCTACATACTAAAAGAGGACTGCACAATATTTACAAATGAAATCACACTTATAGTTTTTACGAACGTCGTATTTATATTCAGATACGGTTAAAAAAATTTCAAAACATGCACAGTGGAAATACATAAATTATAATACTTATATATGCTTAATTTTGTATATTACAATAAAAATTTTGGGAAAATTAATTACGTTCTATTTTTAAGCACCCAAAAAAAAAAAAAAAAAAAAAAACTGTCACCATTCAAGTTTTTCTTAAAAAAATATTGTCTTTCGCAACATGAAATATTTCTTTTAAATAACATAACTCCTTTTTGAGTTAACACAGACATCACACACTTGTATTACGCCAAGACCAATTTCGAGTCCAGCATTTCATTGTTTATGACGTCACTAGTTCCAGCTTTTAGTGGTCGGATAAAAGCCTGAATAAAAAGAATAAAAAAACGTATGACAGTGGAAAAATGGTGTTTTTCTCCTTAGAATCAATAAACGCAAAAGTGATGTTTTCGAAAAATAAAAGTTCATATTTATTTATATGTTACTATCTTAGTTGTGGCAGCACGAAAAGTAAATAAATCATGAATGGCGTGCGACAGTTTGACTTATCGCGATGACATATGGGTGTCGGGTGGGCGATAAAAGCACAAAACCGCAGAAGCTGTAACCATGGAAGTAATACCAGCAATAAAAAATTTCGAAAGGGGAGGGTAAAGAGTCGATGCTCGACGGGGCAGTTGCCCCCCTGTGTATGATGAACTGCTTTTGAAGGAAATTCCTTGTGGCGAAAGTAATTTAAAACATTTTACTTTCACGGTCTATGCTGATTTATAGTTTTATATTTTTGTGGTTGGCAACACCTTTTGGAATACTTTTTCGGGAATTCAAATGGTGAGTAATGCAACAGAAATTCAGTATAAAGTGTTTCTTATGTGAAAACGTAATAAGTGATGGTCTTTATGCACTCAGTTCGAGTTATTTACTTATCTAATTTTAAATTTTAACTTTGAATAAAATCATTGAATCAAACTTTGTTTCTATCTTAAAATTGTTTCACTCTTTTTGATGAATAATGCTCATATCAAAGGTTGACACCAGAAATTAAAATTAGGTGGCCTAAAAAAATCATCAATGTTATCATTTAGTGGTTATATTGTATAAAATGTTAAACAAACTTATAAATATGCATACGTGCTAGACATATAATTTGTTTGCATATATCAATGCTTCTATATGAAAAGAGTGCAAGTAAATTACTGTTAATGTATCCCAAAGATAAAGAGCCTATTGTTTTTGTCTCATCAATAATAGTTTCAGCACATGTAAAAAAAAAAAAAAAAAAAAAAAAAAAAAAATAGATAATTAAAAATGAAGTTCTGCAATTGAACTTATAAATAATGCTAGACTGGCTTTTTAACAACTTCCAGAAAAGTGTATCAAAAAACCGGTGTGGAATGACGAAGAAAGAAAGCAAGCAACATAAATTTCAGAAACATTCCACAGTTGTTTCGGATTGAAATAAGTGAGTCTTCGTTAGGCAAAACAGAAGTCGTCATAAGTGCAATCAGAGTTGCCAACTTTTAAAAATTTTTCCGGATCATTGTCAGTCTCGTGATTTTTTTTATATCATTTTTTATTTAAGTGTATTTTTTTTCATATTTTATCGCAGTTATATACTGTCGAAAATTATTCCACAAATAAAGTGGTGTGAAATAAAGACAGGAATTTGATTTTATGCTCAAATTATGCTTGAAAATGCTCAGGAATAAATCATAAAAGTTGGCAGCTCTGGAGCAAAGTGAAAGGAACATCATGATATAACAGATTCAATGTAGCGATCTTGAAATTGATTATTGTTTTATTAATGGTATTTATTAAACAGACAAAAAAAAAAAAAAAAAAAAAAAAAAAAAAAAAAAAAATGGTTTTAGAAGTTTAGATTTTGAAAAGAAACAAAAACACATTACCATCGGGAATTCTTATTTAATGTAAAACATAGCCCACCCCTAGACATTCCTGTAAATGTAATATAGTTTTGCAAAATGATTTTGCGAATTTCTGTTTTAACTCCTTAAGTGTCGTCGGCATATATATATATACATATATATATATATATATATATATATATATATATATATATATATATATATATAGATATATATATATATATATATATATACATATATACATATATGCCATTGACATTTATATTATCGATTGTTGAGAATAAAATTTAAATGATTTAAGCTCGAACATATAAAGCCGTTTTCCTGAATAATACAACGTCTTAGAATAACCCCTAAAGGTGGGGCCTACTGTTGAAAATAAGAAAATATTTTGATGTCATTTTGTGCAATAATTCTTTCCATTTTTTTTTAGTATTAATAGAAAAATAGAAAAAAATAGATTTATGAAATTATTTTACTTGATAATGTATCGTCCTTATAAGTATTTCTGGCGACATTTATTAAAACTTTCGCGACCGCTGAAGTTGATTTACGTCATTTGAAAATGTGTAACTCCGCCAGTGAGCGTTTCATTCGCAATTTGTTTGTTATTTATTTCTTAAAAATCTACCCAATATTCGTATTTGTACAATCAATTAATCTATGAATACAAATACTTTGATCAGAAAGAATGCAATAATAATGTATACCCATTTGAATATAAATGTGAATATAGAAAATTTTATTCTGAAATATTGAAACTTGGGAGAATAACGCCCGCAGGCGGACAAAATTAACAGCACGGGATAGCAATAAAAATTGACAATAAATTGACTTAAATTCTACACTGAACTATTGATTTATGTAGTTGATTTGTATGTAGAAATTGCTATTAAATGACATAAGCAGAAAGATTTATTTTATGTTACTTTAATGTTATGTTATTTTTTTATTATTATTATTTTGACTTACAAATTATCTAGTCAGTCACAAAGTGACAACCATTTCACACACAAAAGAGAATTGCAATACGATGTGAGCGGAATGTGAATTCTATGAGGAGACAACTAAGTTGGTAGTGGTTGCATTTTACTTCCGTTTTCATATATTTTATTTTTGATTGATTTATTTAAATATAAATACAAAATGTAGGTTTCAAATATCTATGTGACTGTTACGTCTAATTATCAAATATATTTAATCGTTAAAACTGAGAAAAACAAATATTACATAAAAAAACAAAAACAAAAATAAATGAATAAATAAAATAAAATAAAATAAAATTTTTCACTAAATGTACATTTTCAATAAAATCCAAATTTCAAGTATACGTGAAAGATAAAATAAAAATATAATTCTATAATAAGTATATATATACATATTTAATTTTATTGACGCCAATTTTTCAGATGCATAAGCAAATTTAAATTTTGATATATTTTTATTAATCACGTGTAAATAAGTATATATTTATTTTTATGTCGAAAAAAATAATGAGCGCGTAAACATCTTAATATGCTTTGGACCTAATTCTAAAGTTAACATACAATTTAATTTTCATATTTTACTTAATAATGATAAAAAAAAAAAAAAAATAAATAAATAAAAATTCGAAAATCGGGTTTCAAGATGCAGGATAAGTTAAAACGTACCTCCACGCAAAGATCTATAGCTTTGTGGTTAGCTGCTCCTACGAAGCGACTAAAACACACAAGCACAAAAACACAAACATCTTCTTTCATTACATGTAAAGAGAACAGCAAATTATTATAAGATGTTTCCCCATGTTTCTCTGCTCTTCCAAAATTTTGTTAATTTGCTAATTTACATCTTCTTTTTCTCTTGAACAATGACACTAAATTATACTAAAATGTCTCACTATTTCTTCAATTCATTTAAAAGTATCATCTAATTCAGAGGTTACAGCGTTCCTATATTTTTTGTGATCGTTTTATTATACTGACACCTCAATTTTCAAAAAGAAAATTTTCATGAATAATTTCATGCAAAAGTGGCATAAAAACCTCCAAGATTTTTCTTTTTTCTAAAACTTCTGGTGAAAGTATATTAAAGCGATCGTAAAAATATAAGAACGCTGCGAACCTTGATAACTGTATATCTGTACTGATAAGTATAAAGGATTTAAGTCCATATTCTTGATTTTTCAGGAGAGAAAAAATAAAGTTAAACTAACTAAAAACAAATCAGAAGAATCGATTAGGAAAAAGGGTTTTCATTGACTTATACCATTTATACCATTCAGTGATTGTCAACCTTCATTTAATAACGGGAAAACTTTGAATTAAATATTTTATACCATACATGAATGCTAAATTTCTGACTTGAACCCTTTTTTACCAATGGATTTTCTTAAAGACTAAATGACGTAGACTTAAATCCTTTATACCAATCAATAGAGAACTTTTTTCTGAGTCTGACTATGTACTTAACTCAAAATCGACATTTTTGGACTTAAATCCTTTATACTTATCAGTACAGATGTATAGTGCATATGTTGCATATTACTTTCAATTTTTTTATCCGTGTAAAACTGCAATATAAATTTTATTAGGAATAAAACAAAATTATTAGGAATATTTAGATTTATTTAACATTCATTTTGGTGCTTCTAACATCAATACGCTTGCCGTAAGAGCTTCAATTTTCAACAATTTATATTAAAATAGCCATAAGTTTACATCGAATTTAAAGATGAAAATTTAGTACTAAATACAAAAAAATGTTATAATTAAGATGGTACTTACGTTATACAACTCCGAAACAGTCACTTGCATTTTGCGCTGAAGTTATTAATCAACCTTTTAGAAAGTTATTATATTGACACCAAAAATCTGCAATAAATGATAAAAAAGAGCATTCATTTATTAAGAAAGAATTTATAAATTTACAACATTTATAAATTTATACATTTTATAAATTTACACTCAATAAATTAAAATAATAATATTTTTGTGCAAATTGTAAATTGACATTGTGAATTATAAAAGATTAGATAATTAGATATGAAAAGGTGATAAATAAAAAATAATATAATTTAAGAGATTCAGTAAAATATGCCTACATTTTTACAAATGGGAAAGTAATAATAATAATAAAAATAGTAATAATAATTAAAAAATTGGCATATAATTTTTATTTATTTATTTCTTTTCTTTTTCTTTGATGCAATTAATTTTTTTTCTTTGTATAGTTACATCAGAACAAAAAATAGGAAAAAAAAATAGCATATATATAATTCTTCGGGATTTAAAAAATGTAAGTTTTTCTTTTATGATTTTTAAGTGGCTTTGAATGTTTTCTAAAAACAAGAAGATTTGTTTGAGCTAATAACAAATATAAGTCGTTTGAATAATATATCCTGTAAGGCAATTACTGTTTTTAACCATATCTGTGGAATATAAAAATAATACTCGAGAATTGAAGAAAAAGAAAAAAATATCTTTCACTTTATTTTTAGTCTTTGTATAACTTTTAATTCGTTGACTAAATGAGTTATTTTGAGTGCACGGATAAAATAAATAAATAATGTACCACCTCCTAGTATACGTGAGATAAAAGAAGTTAATAAAAAATATTATCTAATCACAAACAATTTTGTTATAAACGTATAAAGCTAAATCTTTTTTATTTAATTCTAACTAAAGCATTTTTATTTTATGTTAGAAAGATTAAAGAACTGATATTCGAATTTTTTTAATACCAGATAGGATATATATATATATCATATCTTTATGTTATATTACAAATCTCTAGTTACATCATCTTATATTAAATTTTAGTTATGATAATTAAATTCTTCAATAATGAAACTTTTATCTTATTCTGAAATATTGTTATGCAGAGTTGACCAAAAATTCATAACTAAATTTAAACTTTAATATAAAAACAAATAATTAACATATGAGAGAACGGCTTGTACTAGAATGATTCTCACAATAGAAACTTTTCTTAGAGTAAAAAAAAAAAAAAAAATAAGTAATACAAACACTTACAGAGTATTTATTTTGTTTAATTTACTACATTATTTTAATATAGGTGTCTCTTAAAATTCGAATGACATCAAAAAATTAATTTAATTCAATCCAATAAATGCTTTTTTATTGCTTTCTTGCATCTTTTATTACTTTTATTTATTTATTTATTTATTGTATGTTTATGTGTGTTCAAGAAAATTTATATTGAAATTTCTGTTTCGAGATTATTCATAACATTTCGTAAACATTAATCTATTTTAGATCCGCTTTTATTTCATTTTCTACTTTCAAGTTAATTTCCCCTGCAGACATAAATAATCCGGGGTACCTTTCACTCTGACATGTCCTGTTGATAAAAACCAATTAATTAATCTCATATGTTACACCTATTTTAAATTCGTGCTTGTACGTTATGTAGGAAATAATGTTTTTAGTCTCTTTTCGTTTACCCCATATAAATGTCCATGTATCCGCGGTTATTTTTTTTCTACGTATAGTTGTCTAGCAGATACATAGTTTGTTGTATTACAGGATCTTCCCCGTATTACGTGGAAATTTCGTTTAATTAAGAATATATGTGTGTACATTACACAGATATATATTAAAGAAAGAAGAAATATCCGCCAACCTAAAATTTCATGACCTATTAAACGTACAAACTTGTTAAGTGTAAATGTTTATGTATAAAATGTATAATTTTATAGTTCATTAAAAGTATTGTCTTATAATGTAAAAAATATTGGTATTCCATCTAAGTGAAATCTCGACGTAAGCAAGAACAATTTTGAGCGAGCAGTTAACCCCGGCGTCTTTTGAGCATTGTCAAAATTAGCCCTGCAGTACTACTGCTACTACTACTACTACTAATAATAATAATAATAATGTGTAAAGTAAAGAAAGCAAAAAATAAATAAATAAATAAATAAATAAATAAATAAATGAAGCAATCAAAAAACAGAGTAATTAAAACTTTAGATTTACTTAGACTTACATACAATGCATACAACAATTTTACATTAAACAATATCTCCGCCATTTTTCCGAAATGAATTGTACTTATAAAGATAATAAATATGCATTATAGTGACGCAATCAAATTTACTTGGAATTCTGAAAGGGATGCTTTTTAGCATAATAAACAATAATACAATATGTCATTTAAATAAATATTTACAAGTCCTATAGAGCAGGACTGTCCAACCCAAAGCACTTGCTGGGCCGCATTGGAAATATATTTTATTTAGGCAAGCTGAACCGTACGTATAGATTTGTATGTGTACCTATGTTTGTGAGTGTATAACTCATGTATGTATATACTTTTTTCGGGGGAGGGCAGAGTGAAGATTCGGAGTAGAGTGCATCCATTTAAATTATTTTCATTGATAAATTAGCAATGGTATTATAAAAAAAGACATACCTACATTAATAACTATAATAAAAAGAATTACTATTGGATTTGATAATATTTCATTACAACAATGTGATTTTTATCTACCATAACCGTTGAAAGGTATTTTCGCTTCGAGTAGTCAAAAAAGATTTATTAATTTTTAATGTGCTAAAACCAAATTTGTCAATCTTTAAATATCGTTAGTCTCCTCGCGGGCCGCAAAATATATATATATATATTTCGGTGGGCCGCAGGTTGGCGTCCCCTGCAATAGAGATTATTAATGTACAATACCTTAACAGACCTTTTTATTTTGCCTTTTGTTTATTAAAAGAAATATATTAGTGGAAGAGAGAAGAATTTTTATTTATTTATTTATTTATTTATTATTATTTTTTTTTTTTTATGAGCACCAGCAACGATAATGATGTTTCTAACAAATAGAAAACTTTTGAAGAACATTGTTCCGTTATACACTGACTAGACGTTTAATTTTTACTAAGTATCATCATTTAAAAATAGCAAGTAATGATCAGCTTCACTTAATTATATCGGCAAACAAGACTACACAATTATCAGACAAAGAAATGTCATTTACATGATTCTTTTTAAAAAGGTAAAAGGCAACATGAATAAAAGAAATATTGTACTATAAAAAGGCGCCTTTTAAAAGGCTTCTATCATTATGTACAAATTATTGAAAAAAGAACTAAGTGATAGCCGCCGGTTATTGATAATCCATTAAAAATCAAGCTATACATCGTTTCAAAACTGCTTTTAAAAAGCATCTCTGGAGATTCCTTTCTGAAAGAGTCGTGTTCTGTGGGAGCCATTTGCTTTTCATTTGCAATCTTCAAAACGGCTTTTATACCACAAGATGTCGCTGTTACAGAGAGTTGATTAAATTATAAAACGTTTTCAGGCTCTTTAAATGCACCGAGGGAATATTTTTTTTATAATGAATGGCGTGGGGATATGTTTTCAAAAGTAATATTTAAACTCCTGTGATTCTTGGAGAAAATAAATATTCGGAAAGCTTTAACATTTGCAAGAAAGTCTTTCTCTATGTTTCCGCTTATCATTCGGAAAACTTTTTTTTTTTTTTTAATATTTTCATATTATTAAATTTGTATCGTATTAAAAATGGAAAGGGAAAAGAGCGCATTTTGAAAATACAGCTAAACAAATTGAATGTTAATAATATTTTGATATTAAATTATAAGTACACTGTATTTACTTTATCATTTTATAATTGTTTTCAAGTGATTATAATGAAAAGAAACTTCTTTGTATAGATAGTATCTAATTATTATTATTATTATTATTTTAATTAGTAGTTTTTGTTGTTTTATAGTTTCAAAATAATAGTTTTAAGTAAAATGTTTAAACGCTTGGTACCATTTTTAAAAAATAATGTTTTGACTGTTAATTTAACAGTAATCACTATTCATCTGTGAATTTGTTAACAAAGAAAAAAAAAAAAAAACACTAGTTTTTCCTTGAAATATTTAAATAATAAAACAAGTTTAAAGCTATCTTTATGTAACGCCCTGATCTTAACTTTAATTAAATAATATATATATATATATATATATGTATGGAAGCTGTAATTTAAAGTTGGAAGATATATAGATATATATATGTATATGTAGTGTCAACTCAAGGCTGGTCTGAATTTCATTAAATAATATTTTTCTATAATACCTCTAATTTTAACTGAATTTAGAGATATTTGGATTGCAAATTCATAATCCCTATTTAAAACTATTTTTTTTATTTAAAAAAAAAGTCGATTGAAATTTCCACATAAAAAGAAGAAAAAAAAAAAAAAAAGCTTTCTTATATTCTAATCGAAAAACCTCATGAACCATTTAAAAAGAATTAGAAGATGGAAGATTTGCAACTTGTGAATTTTAAAATATGGATGAAAAGTGGCCTCAAAAAAAATAATAATAAATAAATAAATAAATAAAAGATGCATATATTCATCAAACATAGCTAAAAGCATCTATACCAAATCAGTGTTCCGACAAATGATAAAAAAAGTCTATTCGTTTGGGAGCTACAGAGCCACAAACATACAAAATCTTCAAACTTATAATAACCTTATTATAATTATCATATATATTTTTTTTTTCTTTGAGGGTCAAAAATAATTGTTACCTTTTCTTTTTTTTTTATATTGTGTTGCACTGCAAGTTTTTTAGAGGTTAAATTTAATTTTGTTTAGAAACAAACTTCCGTGCATTTAATGCAAACAATCACTCTCTGTAGTTTTTCTAAAATGTTTTAATATCACGTACACAAAATACGAAAAGTTCTTCGTAGTTTATGCAAATAAAAACAAAAAATGCAAAAACAGAATTAAAATACTGTTGTTACTACAAGAGGCTTAAAAAATTATGACACCGGAATGTTTTGTAGGAAATTAAGAACGAAAGAATGAATCATTCCTCTTTCCTTTATTCTTCCTAACAAATCTTAACACGTCAGCCTGAACACAAAAGTTTTATTTCCTTCAAACCACGTAGCTTTATTATAAATTTATGAGAGTTTTAAGAAAACATAAATTAAACTGTTACTTTTAGTTTGGGTGTATTTTCATACTTTACAATTATTTGTTTTTTTATTCATTCATTTAACAGAACAAATGTAGTTAAGTAAAAATTTCAATTATTTAGCTCAAAACACATTTATTGAAACTTGTTGATCCAAAGAAAAAGAATGAAAAATAAAAGTTAAAATTATAAATTCTAAATGTATTTGAGAAATAATAAAAATATATTAAATAAAATAACTGAATGTGGTAAAATACTACTACTACTACTACTACTACTACTACTACTAATAATAATAATAATAATAATAATAATAATAATTTAGGTTTTTTTACTTTCCGAACACTATAGTGAGGAAAGTATTGTAATCATGTCGAAATTCCGAATTAAAGATTTCGATGTTTCTATACGTTTCGAGGTCCCCTGAGTCCGTTTTCACTCTTTTTGCGAGGATGTATATATGTGTGCGCGTATGTATGTGTCTATGTATGTGTGTATGTCTGTGAGTGAACAAGGTAGCGTCTAAACTCTTTGTTCGAATAAGAAGAAAGTTGGTACGTAAATTGTAAGTCACCATAGTACGAACCCTATTGATTTTGGTGAATCTAGCACTTATAGTTTTTTTACAGGGACACAAAGAAAAATTCTTTATCGTTATGGCCTATGAGACCAAAATCTTAAAAGTGCGATAGCATCTAAACGCCTTATTCAATAGAGCAAAAATATATACACATATTATAGGTCACATATACTCAATCTGTATTAATTTTGGAGAATCTAGCACTTATAGTTTTTTTACAGGGACACAAAGAAAAATTCTTTATCATATTGGCCTATGGGACTCAATTTTGAAAAGTGCGATACCATCTAAACGCCTTATTCAATTGAGCTGAAAATTTATATGAATATTACAAATCACTGTTGCACTAATTATAAACATTTTGGTGAATCTAGCATTTATAGGTTTTTACAGGGACACAACGAAAAATTCTTTATCATTATGATCTAAGTGCTCAACGTTCAGTAGCGTTAAATAAAACATCGTGTAATATATGGAGAAAAATACTCAAACACTCTATTATGGTTTTCTCTCTTTTGTTTGTTTAACAACTCCTCTTTCTTTACTTTATCTACAAAACTGTTAATTACTCAATCATCGGAAAGTCGAGTGGAGTCACTCCAGTTTTTTTTTTTTTTTTTTTTATTAACAACTTTTGTATGCTTATTTTAAAAATTTCTCATTGTTATCGAATCAAATTGATCTTTAAAATATTTTTGCACTTTTGTCATTGCATTTCATTTACCTATGGTAATCGGTATTGTGCTAATTAAGAGTCTTCCAAAATCTTAGTTGCCTTTATAAAATTTGAAGTTTTTTAAACAAACAGTTACATAATTAATTTACAAAAAATATATCTTTTATTGTTCGTTTAATTCAAAGCTTTTCGGTCTGATATCAGGCCTTCCCCAGGGGTTGAAAACTTTTTCTGCGCTTTGCACTCGACTGCTGTTCCTTTAACTTCTGCTATACAAATTCTGATTGAGCCTCACGTCATTGCAACTGCCAGGATTCGTTAGTATTTCGATGGTTTCGCGCATTCCGGCATAATCATGCTTATGGTAGTTAGCTAACATTTTAGTACTATTAAAATCAATATTTATGTTAGATTTGTTTCAGGTTAGATTTGGTTAGTTAGTTGATTGTTTTAAAATAACTTTTCTACCGCCAACTCCCCGAGCGAGCATTCCCTTGCGGGACGCTTCTGGACCGGCAGAGCACGTAAGCTCTTTTTTTGAGGCCGCGGTAGCCTGGTCGGTAAGAGCAGCGAGTTCGTGATCGAAAGATTGTGGATTCGGTTCTCGAGCCGGCCGAAGACCGTCGTGTACGCTAATGGCGACTGGTGCACGTTAAATTCCGTCGTGGTCGCAAAGTCCTCCAAGTTCTTATAAAAAATTACACCTCTGGGGGTACCGGTACATGAGTTTAACTCGCTCTGATCCGGATCAAAATTCGAGTTGTTTGGCTGGTGCTGCCATCATTCACCAGCTTCTGGAGCTAAAGTCGTACTTCCTCCCTATGAGGCGCTCCTAAATAACGGAAGACGCAACCCTCATGCCTTAAAATTATTCCGGTAGTTTTACTACCGGGGCTTGGAATTTCCGAGCGGCACACGACAACAACAACATCAACAATAAAATAACTTTTTGAAAACACATTTATCTTAACCCTTTCAGTCGCAGTGTTCCCGTTGATTGAAAGCCTAATGTTAATTCTCAAGTGCAAAAACTCCTCCCGGAAAATATTTAGCAAAAATTTACATTTATAACATAGCAGAAAAGACCCCTTTTTTTAATCTAAAAATTTAAAATTTCTTTTATTTTAAATTTGTACGTAAATTCCGGTGGCAGTAAAATTTAAATGATCCGAATTACCCTGCGCCGCAAAGGGTTAAACGCATAAAATTTAACAGCAATTTAATTTTGCTATTTTAAAATAAAATATTTAATAATATTATATATAAAATTAAGATGATTGAAAAAAAAAAAAAAAAAAAAAAAACTTTACAAACTGGCTACATTGAGCCGACTTTGCTAATTCACGAATGACAGATTTCTCCTTTAGAAAATAGTTTATTCTAATTCAATATTGTTGAAACTTGTTAAAACTCATTTTTGCATCGATTAGGGTGTTACAGAGTAAGTAAATTTACAGTCAAAATAAAAATAAAATGGCAGTTCATTTGCTACCAGTAAGATCGGCCTTGACGACAAACTTGGTGACTTGAAGATGAAAATGGTACTTTGGGTTGTCTGAAGTTTCGAAATTCTATGTTAAATAGAAGCGGATTTCGGGAACTTTAAATTAAGTTCTAGTACGGAATTAACGGGATAAACGCCAAATTACCGTCGCCAAAGGTATGAAGTGAACCACTACTGAGAGACAATGTGCATTCAAAAAATGTTTTGAACGATTATCTCAAAGATGCTGTGTTCCAAGTAATTGTTCTTAAATTTGCGAAATTCTTGCTCTGTAGAATATTTGATGATTTTTTTTTTTTTTTGCCTAGTTATAAATTCAGTCCTTATCCTAGAAAGGAATGGGTGGTACAGCATATTAAAAACTGTCTAATAGCTCTGATTGTATTTATATGAGTAGTGACGTTGATATAGTCTCCTCGCGCTCTAACTCCCATAAATATTCATGAAATTTCTTGAAACTGATACAGTGAAACTTGAATAATTCGAACTTGTTTAATTCGAAATTCTGGATAATTCGAATTTTTTACTCGGTCCCTTGAATTTTATATTAAAATAACGTTAAAAAATTGTGGATAATTCGAATTCTATTTTGGATAATTCGAAATTTCATACGATTACCTTTAAAATATTACAGTAAAATTTGTTCCCGAGATTTTTCTCAGCTGAAGTGCATTATATATTTTAACAGACTTTCAAAAGAAGGATAAGGAAATGCAAGAGAAGCCCCTAGCTAGTGCATCAAAAGATATGGTGAATACATATGAACTTCGAGGTTTTTTTGAATTGAAAGTCATGTCTAATGTAGAAGATTCTATTTTTGCATCGAGTTATATGCTTAAGTACACAAAGATTGTACTTAAAGAAGAAATAAAAAAATATCTGACTATTTTTTAAAAGGTGTTGAATAATTAAGCTCGTAAAAAATAGTGATTTAATGTGGGAGGGGGGGGGATGTACCAGTATTCTTAGATATAAAGTTTATGTGTTAAATCTTCGATCGTAGAGTTAATTTTTTAATTTATCTTTTTTTTGACATAATAGTATACGTAATTCGAATTTTTGGATATTTCGAATTTTTCTCTGGTCCCTTCAACTTTGAATTATCCAAGTTCTACTGTATATGTTACTTAACTGCGGGATGTTCCCTATTTAAAATGGGATCAATACCATCACTGGTTTGTGTATAGGGACATCTGAAAGAACTCCAAAGCTATAAGAAATATTAAGAACTCCATTCTATAAGAAATATTTCTATATATTAGATTTTAATGCTTTTATTTCCCAAAGATCATTCTGAAAATGACATTTATTATTCATATCCACAAAACAAAATGTTTTCTATAGGATATTTTTGCATCTAGCATCCGTACAGATTTCCTGAATTCCTCCGAAATGATATAATTTTTTCCAGTTTACTATGGCATGTCCCCAATTTAAAATGATATAAATATCACTTGGTTTATGTACAGAGACACCTTGAAGAGTACCAATGCATTGGAATTTATGAGATGATTTTTTCTAAATCGTATTTAAGTAACTTTGTTCTGCGCAAATCATACTGAAATTCACATTTGTTGTAAATATATTAAAATATTCAGGTACATGAAGTGCTACAATTGGAAATTGATGGAATTGCACTTCCGTATCAGTTAAGCATTTTTAAAATTTTCCAAAGATGTTTAAGAGTGATTATAAATTCAGTTTAGTCTATCTGTCCGTCTTTCAGTCCTTCTATATATCCGTTGTATGATCACGTAGGTAATATGCATACAAAATTAAAAGATGCAACGAGTGTGTACCGCTGAAAAGTGTTAATAATCTATGTGAACCGCGTCATTTTTCGTTTCTGTTTTCTTATATGAGTTCTCTTTCTTTCTTTTCTTTCTTTTTTTTTTTTTTTTTTTTTTTTTTGTAATTACATATTGGAGAAAATGACTCTACAGAGAAAGTGGTGTGAAATTCGGAATAAATGCAGAATAGGATTTGCTCTAAAGGTTATATTTTTTTACTTTTTTTTTATTAACTCGCTTTCTCTTTTGTTTGTCCAGTCTCGTTAGGTTGTTTGTTTGTCCCATAGATATAGTAATAAAACATAGATTGATCATGGAAGGGGAAAAAGTAAATCCTCTTTCTCGGGAAAATTCACTCTAATGGCTGTCTTTCCCTGAATAAATTGCACACAGGAATGCACACGGGTAATTTAGTAAATAAAATTTATGAATGATTTATGTACTAAAATTGAATGAAAAACTTCAGATACAGTTTCAAATGCTTTTATTTTTCAGTATTTTTTAATGGCTGATTTTAGAACTTTTTTTCGGCATCAAACATTTTTGCTCGATAACGTGGGGATGATAGATCTATATGTATTACCATTTCTATGATTTGTCCAGTCTCGCTTTCTTGTTTGTTTTTTCCGAACAGATCTTGCAATCGAACTTTGATTAACTTCCCTACTAGCAAGACATTTGAAACTCTCAGATCAGCTGAAAACACGATGGCAATGCATTCTTTTAATACTTTTATTCAGTTAATAAATGTATGAAAATTTCTTATAATTGCTTTCTTTATTACGCATTTGGTCATTTTCTTTCAAGTTGATGGGATAAATCATTAAAACAAATAAATAAATAAATAAATTGTATTTTTTAATACATAGAACTGTCAAGTTTATATGATTCAACAGAAAATGTAAAAGTGTTTATATAAAAAATTCTTTTTTATTTTCTGATTATTTTTAAATTATTTTACTTATTGAGCATTAAGCCCTTAAGTTCAACAGGGGTATACGTACTAATAATATTTAACAGATCGATTGCTCAAAGTAAAAATTAAAGGAAAAACTTGGAAGTTATGCAATACCAAATGAGAATGAAATATTTTTGTACATTTTAGTTTATGTATTCCCATGAAAATGCAAAATAAAGATTTAAAACATCATTTTATTCGCAGTGAATGATAGATTAAAATGTTCAACGAGGGCAAAATATTTGGAAACATTCTAACAAATCACCATTTCCTGTGTAGAACTTATACAAATATACCATTCAAAAGTTTTAATACATGATCATTTTAACTGTACCATACTTTAAAAAGCCTATCCCATTTCGCATTCTACATCTTCCATTTCTATTCCTACAATGGCAATCAATTTTAAGTTTACCTTAAATGGGCGGACATATTTTGTATTTTAGCTCTCAGACGTAGACAGAATTGCCCGCCAGACAATTACTTGAATCTCCACTCTGACCACTAAAATTCTGATGTGTTTCCGAACCATTACGTTTTTGGAAATGTGGTCATCGGGTTCCATCCCTCAAGCAGTATAAAATCAGTCGATTCGAATAAAAAATAATGTATATATATATATATATATATATATATACTCACTCCCCTCTCTTTTATATGATACAAGATTTTTCTAATCGCTACATTAAGTTTTGATCTTTGATAAATTTGGTTTTTGTTCTTACTTTTTTTTCTTTTGATACAAGAGAAAAATTTAAGTAACAGAATATTTGTTCTTAAAAAAAAAAAAAAAAAAAAAAAAAAATCCGTCTGTGACTAATTTTGATAAGTGATTTGGTTAAAAATATTTATGATTTCCTTTTTAAAGGACACAACTATTTTATTGTTTTCTTTATTACTAGATTAGTTCTGACTGAAAAAGAAGAATTTTACAGATTAAAAAAAAAAATAGATGTTAATGGAAACGGCTTATTTTATTGCAGGATACCTTATTATTTAAACTCGGTCATATTTTTTCTGAGCATTTTTTAGAGATAAAATTCTTGAAAATAAATAAAATGTCTCCTTACATAGATATCATTACTAAACAAAGTATATTGTTATTAGATATGTTACACTTTTTCTGGTGGGATATTCTCAGCATTAACTCTTTGCCGATCCTAACGCTCTAAAAAATGTTATCAAATTTAGGGATTCTTTTATTAAAGAAAGTGCCACCAATAATTTTGAGAAGACATTTCATATGCATATTGGACGAATAACCTTCGAAGTGATTAGGCAACCATTACAGTTAAAATTTAGTGGTGGATATTGAATAAAAAAAGCCCTAAATTTGGCAATACTGATCTTAGAAGTGAAATGAAATAGGACATGTAAAAAGTTAAAGTGAGTACTAATATTAAATACCTTTTTCTTCTTTTTAGAAAAAAAAAATCACAATTTTAAATCACGCACATACACACACACACACAAAAAAAAAAAAAAAAAAAAAAAGAAAGAAAGAACGAAAAAAAAAAAAAAAAAAAAAAAAGAAAAAGGAAAAGAAAAAGGAAACTGTATTCTACTTTTAGTGATATGCTTAACAGATGAACATCGTAGGTTTCAGTCGATGCACTCTAACTTCCTAAGACGGGCGAAGATTATTTATGTTTTTAAATTTCCTGGCGTAGGGTCATATAGATGGTGGTGTAGGTATTACGGTCAAATGACCACAAGAAGTCTCGCAATCTGTCTACTAGTAAAGAGAGCTACGATATGCCGTGTTTGTCGCGTTCCACGTCACGTGAGTGAATATTTCGTAAAAAGAGTAAATAAGTGAATAAAAAATATCTGTCATACTTTACGAAGAATAGCGTTATTTTAATAAAATGTAAGCCCACTAAACATTCATGTTTGGTTAGTTTATTGTTATTTATTTATTTATTTATATTTTTAATACTGGAAAACTGAGAAAGACAGAAAAAAAAAATAACAATAGATTTTTAAAGAGATAAATGCCAATGTTTATATGATATTTCGTATATGTATATATATTAGCGTCCTAATAATTTTAAAGGAATACAATCTTAAGTGTTCGGTTCATGTCGAAAAATGAAACTTGTGCTTTCATCTAATTCATTTGCAATGTTAATACCATATTGTAAAGACTTAGACGTCACGTTGTGTTGAAGGGCTTAAAGAGTTCGTGAGACTTTTGTGTAGGTGTGGTATGTCCTCTATTTAGGTCATTTTAAAATATCCAAGCCATTATTCAACAAGTTTTAGAGAAAATCACGGAATAATCCGTTGAGCTGCGCAGCAGCGCCGACTTTGAAAAATTTCTGGGGGGGCACGAACCAAGGCCGTAGGCAGGATTATTTTTTGAGGGGAGGTGGCATCACATTTCTAATACAAGGTCATCAAATATGGTATAATAATGTACACACACCCAAGGAAAAGAACATATGCACACACAAACAACGGCTTGATTAACACAGGGGCACGGGCCAGGGGCCCTGAGTAGAAAAGGGCCCCAAAACTGGTCCTGAAAATGCCATCATATTCTTTGCCATTTAGTTTATAAAATTATGCAAATCGAATTTATAAAACAAAATTAAGAGTAGCAGGGAGGTCACTGGGATAATACGGCCATCGGCTACTTCAATTTGTAACCAATATTGTGATTATGGTTAAGTTAAAATTGGAGGGGAAAGGCAGAATCTCGAAATAATGCTATATCTTCTCTTTAAGTTTTAAAAACAATATTTGTTCTTACTTTTCATTTTTACTTAAAATGTTAAAATTTCATAAACTATCTTTAATTAAATTTTAATAGAATGGAGTAGAAGGCTGATTTTTTACCAACTATGTGAAAAATACCAGAGCCGGGAATCGAACCCGGGCCATTCCGCTAAACGTGCGGATGCTCTAACCACTGAGCTACCCTGGCTGATAACCTGCTCGGCACTTCTCACATAATTTATGTTGGCAAGGTCACCGAGTCTGCATTAGAGCAGCTATATCAAGTGACAAATTTGAACATGGCACAACTCCAATAGGCTATAAAATTTAATTAATTAATTTATTTTTTAACAGCTGTTAAAAAAAAAAGTTCTAAATATATTTAATTAAAAGCGTAAGGCCCGGGTTCGATAACCGGCTCTGGTATTTTTCACATAGTTGGTATAAAAAATCAACCTTCCACTCCAAAATTTTCTGAAATGAACTTTCAGGGTTAATGAATAAATTTCTAAATTAAATTAAAATTTCGTGGTCTATTGGAGTTGTGCCATGACTATTAATGTCACTTGATATAGCTGTGTGTACAGACTCGGTGACTTTGCCAACGAATGTCATGTGAGAAATGCCTAGCTGGTAATCAGCCAGGGTAGCTCAATGGTTTGAGCATCGCACGTAAAGCGGAAGGCCCGGGTTCGATACCCGACTCTGGTATTTTTCACATAGTTGGTGTAAAAAATCAGCCTTACACTCCAAAAATTTCAGCAATGATCTTTAATTAATTAATTAATTATTTAAGGCAATAGGACAAATGAAGTTAATATCACTACGTTCATATTTTTCGAACTAAATCGATTTATTACCTTTTTCTTACCCATAAGATATAGTATTGTTTTTAGGTCAAACTTTCTAAATTGAGTTTTTGTTATATTTACACGTTTTGAGGTCCCTTGAATCCAAAAATCATATTTTTAGGAATGTTGGTGTGAAAGTTGCCTGAATAATTTTAAATGAACTTTTGAATTTAATAACAGATTTAAATTCTACAAAAATGTAGGTAAAGTAATGAAACAGGGGGTTTGATGGGGTGGTAGCCCCCCTTAACCCCTGTGTGAGGGACCCGCCCCCTCACACCGAATTACTTGTCAAATAAAGCTGTTCCGAAGCCTAATTTCAATTGTTTTAACATAGGTTTGCATAACAGTCCTCGCTATCTTACCCCTTAATCTCCAATCTGCATTTATAGTATCAAATTTCAGGGTAGTCGTGTGAGTGACACACCAGATTATCAAGTTTTATTTTCCTAAAATAAAAAGTTTCATAAAAAAAAGGGGGTGGGGCAATATTGTATACCTTTTATTATTTATAAATTCATGACTTACATCCAAAAAAGTTCATTTTTATTTAAAAATGCCAAGGGAAAAAAGAAGCAACCAAATAAATAAAATGCAAATATAAGATTAATAAAATAAAAAATGTAATAACAATATGGCAGTAACTTTTGTGAAAATAGTTATATTACTTTGCATCGATGTTTCTGAAAACTTTTGCTCCTCATGCACAAACCATAAGTGATTGAGATTCCCATAGCACAGCAAAGGGAATCTTCCTCTGAACTCCCCCCCGCGCCCCATACAGAGATTTTCAGCCTTTCTTGTTTTTTTTTTTTTTTTTTTTTTTCTTAGTCGATTATGTCCATTTTCAATTGCAACAACCTTACTTCACAGCTATGATTTTGGTAAAAACTAAATGAGAAATAAAGGAAAGAATTTCTTGTTTAATAGGGAATCAGTATTCAAAATTTCTGGGGGGGCTCGAGCCCTCGAGCCCCCACATAGTCGGCGCCACTGGAGCTGCGTCGATGAGCGTGATCCGGTTTCGAACCTTACACTTCCATCTACTAGCTTCGAGAGCAGAATCTCTTGGCTACTGCTGGGGACCTTAAAGTTATGAGAATTTGAAGTCAGTGATATTTATATTTTGATTTTTTTTTTCTCAGCATCATAACATTATAATTGTTGAAAACAAAATTAAATGCATTTATTGAAATAAAAATTGTAGAATTTAAAATATGATCAATTATTATTTCTAAAATGTTATTCTTAATGGCATAAATTTCATGCGAGGCATGCATTATAATGTAGATTAAGAATATTTATGTGCACAAATCCAAACTATGATGAATAAATACCAACAGTCAATGTATGTTTGTCTGAAATGACAGTTCATTTATATCAAGACATACTAAAGGAAATTTGAAAAATTAACTGGCGAAATATTCATAACAAAGTACAGTATGATATTTTTTTTATCATTTTAAAACCTAATGATGTATTATTATTTTTATTTTTCTATGCCATGGAAGACACTTTATGTTAATCCAGCAATAAGTAAGTTAATTTTTTAGAGCCACAAGACCTAGAAAAAGCTTTTAATAAATAGCACGACCTAAGGAAAAAAAAATACACCGTAAATAATTACGAAATGAAATGCCGTGAAAATTATGTAAATAAAACAAATTGGTAAGAACATTTTTATAGATAATTGAAAATCTAATCGATGACAGCTTTAATTACAAGTGATAGAGTCAAAGGACAAATTTAATACTGTTTGTGTTTTCTCACTTATCGCTGTAAAATGTATATATTTCAGTGCATAACTTACAAAGTTAATCAAGATAAAACAAAATCCAGTAAAAGCAAGACATCTGTAAAAGTTAAAACTTGAACAAAGCAGAAACAGTTTCAATAGATCCTCTGCGTCGAAGTTCAATGAAAGATGATTCGATACGAACAAACAGATATAAGGACCTCATTAGCAGCTAAAAGTCGTAAAATTACAGCTTTCTACACTTATTGATTATCTATTAGATGCCTTCTTTTTGTTGACGAAAAGTAGCTTTAAAGATGCCTTTCGGCGCGATTTTAGTTCTAGAAGCAGATAATTTCCTTTTGAACGCCCTTTTGGCTTATGTGAGACATTTTCTGTCGTATCACTAATTAAATTATCGATGTTGTTTTGATTGGGTTGGGATATCGTCAAAAGTATGAACAACGCTGTCGGCATTCAAAGCATATTTTGACGAAATATGTTTGCAAGAGTATGGGCAAATTTAAGTTAAAGATGCAAATTCCATATATGTTCAAGGAAATTTGACAAATTGATCCTTGGCATGGAATTTACTGTCAAGTATAATTTTGATTTAAGATCTGGAAGTATTTAATTGAAGATGCCTCTGTAAGGATATTAGATTAATGAAAATCTTTATTAAATTTATTCTTACGATTAAAAAATATATTTAGTTCGTGTGAGAAATGCTGTTATCTTATGAAAACCTTTTTGAGAAATTTTGTTGCAAATGAATAAATAATTTGAACAGAAAAATTATATAAATACAATTTTAAACAAATTATAAACAAATTATAAACGACAAAAGATATTTTTTTTACAACATGTATGCTATTTTGATTTGGTTAAGATACCGTAAAAATATATGAACAATGATGTTGGCATTCAAGTATATTTTCATGAAATATGCAGTGTTGCCAATATTTTAATTTATTCAGGAGGTTTTTTTAGCCTCACCTTTATTTCACACCACTTTATTTATAGAATAAATTTCTCCAATATAGAAACACAATAAACTAAAAAATTACTCTTTAAAATTAATGATGTGAAATACAGGCAGAGCTGATAAAGTTCAGACATAAATTAAAATGGTGGCAACTCTGAATATGTCTTCAAGAACTTGATCAAGTTTTAGTTAAGGAGGAAAAATTAATATAAGTTCAAGGAAATTTGAAAAATTGTTTATTGGAATGGAATTTACTAGCAAGTATAATTTTGATTTAGGATCCTGAAGTATTTTATTGAAAGTGTCACTGTAAAGATGTCGGGTCTGAAAATCTTAATTAACTTTAATCTTACGGAAAAAAAAAAAAAAAAAAGTTAATACCGCAAGTGCTGTTGACCGAGGAAAAATTTTTTTAAGAAGATTTTCTGTAAGATAATAAAGACTTTTTAACTATAAAATTATATAAATTGAAGTTTATACTTCTTATTAACCCTTTAACGGGACATTTATCTTTAGTTATGATACATTAAAATATTTTTGCGATTGAGATTAATTTAAGAAAATAAATCCATTTAGCTTATTAGATAAATTATTTTAACCCTTTCAAGGGCAAGCATTTTTTTTTTTTTCATTTAAAATCAACAGTCCCCAAAAATCGCCGCCAACAATATTAAAAGACAAAGTTATTCGTCTAAGTTATAGAAGAAAAAAAATATATAAAATATATCCGGGGAAAGATTTTGCAATTTTGAATTAAAATTTGTGGTTGCACTACGCAACCACCGCCCCTGAAAGTGTTAAATTTTAGTCCACTGAAAGACCATGAAAAGGATATTTACCGCCTAATTCATTAATTTTAAATGAAAAACACATGGTAAGCTACTTTTTCACGCCATTTGTTTTTAGTTTAAGAGCCCATTTTTATGATGAAACTACTTACCACGGCCTGAGAAACAGAATTTGAGAAAAAGGAATGAACACAGAATATTGTACTTATTTATTTATTTATTTATTTATTATGCATTTTAGAAGAGGGAAAACAATAGGCGTGGTAAAACAGCCTTTATCATTTAAAAATTCATAATTTTGGTGGTAACAGAATTCGCACGCTTTGGGAAATTTCTTAAACTTTTCAACCACTAAGTTTGCATTATAATTTTTGTTATAATAGAAGCATATATATTTGAAAAGTTTCGATTGATAAATAAATTTATATTTCCACGAGCTCTTCCTTCGAAAAAGTATAGATTTCTCTATTAAATAAAATTTCTGATGGAGAAATGACACATCTTACCTGCGGGTTATCTACCAGAAATTACGGTACATTTGAACCAAACTATGGTGTTAGTGGAACCATGAAAGAAAAAAAATTCACTCAAGAAAATCTCGTAGAGTTAACTTATAAGGTATCATATTCTATTAAAAACCAATAAGCTATAGTTTATGTCTGAGAATGCCAAAACTGTAAGTTTAATAGCAACTAATCAAAATGAGGTCAAATTCGAAATGAGGTCAAAAATGGCAATACAATGTTACTCTATCCCCATTTTATTCTAAATATATGTATAATTTAAAGCAATTTTAAACACAAATCAACTCACATGTATAAACAACGTAACGCCTATATCTTTGAGATAAATACCTCACTTAAAAAATAACATTTTTTACTTTAAAAGGTAAAAAACAAATAAAATATAAAGGTAGACATTTACTTTTTAAAATGTAATAAATAAGTTATTTCTTCATTTAATTTAGCTTATACTGAAATACATTGAGATATATACTTTTAAATTGAACACAAAAAACTATAATAGAATTATTTTTGTTTCGCAGACTGTAACAGACTAATGGAACAGAAAAAAAGTTGGTTAGAAAGAATTTAAAAAAAAGTAAAGAAAAAAAAAACACTTTTAATGGTCTCATCTTGTTTTAGGAATGAGTCTTGCTTGAACTTTTTTTTATTCTCATTAAACCGTTCCTGTCCGACAAATTCTTCTTTAAGGACCTTCAGAATTCTTTGATTTTTCTTCCGCAAAAGAAAGACGGTGAAAAATCTCTTAGCAAAAGACTATTAACTACAGAAAATTCAATGAATGGTTCAAAAAACTTGTTCGAAATTTTAGAGGGAGGTGGAAGGAGGAAATTACCGAAGACAAGACTGAAAAGTCTTTTATTCCGTTCTTCTTATCTGTCACTCCTCGAAAAGTCCTCCAAATTTGTTCTTGCTTCATTTTTTTACTGATTTTTTGACACCTTTCGGGTCTTTGCTCTTCTTTAATGGTGGACCTGGAAGTTGTGAGCTTATAGATAAGTATTTAAAAAAGAAATCGTATATTTTAAGGCTCCGTAGATTTCTGCCAGAACGATTTTTGACCAAAGAAGAAAAGAAAATATATAGATATATATATTTCATCGGCAGATCATTTTCATGGTCCAAGGAGTTTAATACCTCAAAGACATGACGAAGAAAAAATTCTTGTTATAGATTAAATTCCGACTGTAATAAAATCGACATCTGTACAATATATTTCTTTATATCTTTTTTCGATTTATCTTATTGAATGCGTGTTTTCGAAGAATAATTGTAGAAGCATTTATTGTAGTAGGCAAATTGTCGATAGTTTTATAAGAGTATTTGTTGTGTTTTAATGCTTTATTTTTGTTGAAATGAAAATTATTTATTATTTTCCTTTCAAAATTTATCTTAAAGTATTATTAAATAAGAAAATAAAATCATGTGTATGCATATAAGGAACTATATAAAGACAATTACAAACACATTAAAGGAAATTATAAGAAGTAATAAATTCACAAATTCAAAAAGTCTTTAACACGTCCTTTGTTAAGTTGAAAATTGGAGTTTTGTCTGGTGGCCAAATTTTAATTCATCTCTTCCCTAGTGGCCAATATAAATATTATGCTCCTTTTTGCTGTGGCCGCTATACTATTCCACTTAGAAACTTGATAGCGACGTCCGCGTGACATCGCACAATCGGCCGTTTGGTGAGAACTCACATCACGCGACATCGCGTGATTGACAATGGATGCGTAAACAATTAACATTGGATATGCCGATGTGGAAATATATTGGAGATTAAATCATGAATTATTCTTTTAAAGAAGATATTAAACAACCATAAAGGATAAAAACTGACAAGAAAAATCAACAATGCATTAAAGAAAATGTATAGTGTACATTATTGGAATATTTACAAATATATATATATATATATATATATACATATACACTATATATAATTTTTCGATTCACGAAAAGGGACAACTGCATCTATTAAAACACAAAGAACAAAACATAAATCCTGAAAAAAAAAAAAAAAATCTTACCTTCAAAATCACATCTATTTACTATATGAGTACTAATATTTACATTTACTAAAAAGATCGTATGGCATAGTGTCTGAAATTAACCGTCGATATCTTTACTGTAATAAACAATTTGTCAATACTTTTACTGTGTGTGTAGTTAAATATTTTATTTCCGTTGAATCAGGAATAAACAGTTCATTTCATTTTGAAATTTATTTAAAAACGTTATCGAATAAGAAAATAAAAATATATGACAACTAAAAAAAAAAAAAAAAAAAGATAATAAAATAGTTGTGTAATTTTTTAGATTAACTAGAAATATATTGAATTTACATTAAGTACATCGAAATCTTTACTTTAATAAATGATTTATTCGATAAATTCGATAGAGATATTTAAATATTTTATTTCCGTTAAACTGCAAATTATTTTTAGGTATACAAGTAAATAAATTAATTAATTAAATTTAATTAAAAATTAAAAATAGAAAATAAACAATAAAATGTTATAACTCTATAATAAACTAAATGCTTAACTTTTCTGAAGAACAGTTGAAATCCTTATAATAATAATTAAAAATACATAAATACATAATTTTTTTAAAAAATGCAGATACTTTATAGAGGCATGTCGTATTTAATGTTCCTGACTCCGTTAAATTAACTGATAGGCTTAAATTATAATATTTATATGGAAAGTTTAGTAAACAAGGAAATAGAACCATACGTATACATTATTTTAAAAATAAAAGGTCTGTAGATATTATTGAAGTAATAGAGCTACTAAAATAGTCACAAAAAGTTTTTAATTATAAACAATATTTGAAATTAATTGCATTATATTTTGTATCTGGATATGTCAAAAAAATTCTTTATAAAAAATATAGTTCAAAGAGTTCAACATCTAAAATAAATACTGGAGAAAAATCTTGTACGAAGTCCATCTCTAACAAATGCGGCATCTGTTTTATTTATTTATTTTTTCTTTAAAAATACTTTTTCTTAGACTATATATATATCTACAAAAAAGACACTTAAAATGTACAAAAAAGCCAAGCTCAAAGAAAGAGAATGGATTAAAGTTGTGTCTAAAAAGGGTGTGATATCAAATTCCCAAGCTTACATTCAAATACTTATTTAATATTCCCTTTTAACTAAATTTTCACATGTGAATCAAGTGCCTTATGACATGTTGATAGAAATCCTTCTTTCCTGTACTAAATACATCATAGCGTGTTTCTGAAAAATATTATTATTTTTATTTATGTATGATGGGCTTGGCGGCCATCTTTCAAAGTTTTACGTTAGTTTGAATTCTATAAATCTCATCAATTATAGGATGAGTTGGTTGATTGGTTGGTTAATTGAGTTTTATATCGCACTTGTGCTGCGCAATGAGAAATAATTAAAGGATGGGAGGATGGGAGTGCGCCAAACTTAACACTGTTAAAACTTAAATTGATTCAACTTGTGTGCTTAACGGGGCTTTTGCGATGTTTTTAATGTATTTATTTTTCTTTTTTAATCTGAATATTTCAACCCCTGTTGAATGGAATAACCATATTATTTTTACGAGATATTTTTTCCAAGAAGCTAAATTCAAATTGGGTAAATATAACAAGGGGGGTGGGGGGGGGGGGGGGGTGGAAGCTTCTATGCTTCCCCCTCCCCCTCTCCTTCATGTTTTTACGTTAATTTAAATTTTTATATTCTTTATTCCCGGCATTTATAAGATGGAAGTGCACTTAATACTAAATAATTATAAGAAATCATGTTATCGAAATATTTCCGTCTCTGCTGAATGGAATAGCAAAATTAATTTTATATGAGACATATTTTAAGAAACTTCTTTCAAATTGTGTGAATGTTTATTCATTACTTGAAAGATGGCCGCCAAGCCCATCATACATAAATAAAAATAATATTTTTCAGAAACACGCTATGATGTATTTAGTACAGGAAAGAAGGATTTCTATCAACATATCATAAGGCACTTGATTCACATGTGAAAATTTAGTTAAAAGGGAATATTAAATAAGTATTTGAATGCAAGCTTGAAAATTTGATATCACACCTTTTTTAGACACAACTTTAATCAATTCTCTTTCTTTGAGCTTGGCTTTTTTGTACATTTTAAGTGTCTTTTTTGTAGATATCATTTATTTTTTTTAAATAGTTTTTATATTTACTGGAATTAACCTGATACTTTACATCAGATATGTCCTGGATTTCAACTCAGCTTTCGTGCGATGTTGTTCTTTGCGTTAAACTGTATTACAAAGTTTTCTTTGCGTTAAACTTTCCATAATTCTGGTTGCTAGACATTATCCATGGGTTTTCTATGCAGATAAGTATGTCGTGTCCATCACAAACCTTTCTTCTACATTTTCCTATACATATTAACGCAGCACAAATTATTTATTATTTTTTTCATTATAAATGCTGAATATTATCAACTCAGAGAGGTATTGTTGCACAAAATGTCCAACGGAAGTAAATTTTCACCATGCAGATGGCATCCTTTCAGTTCTAAAAAAAATTGTAGTATATGAGCTCCACTTATCGGCCGATAGGCATCGAGATTGAATCAGCATAATGTCTCATAATGGCCGTTTCACATATTAAGTTTTGTTTCATTATATGCAACAGAACCTTTCCTTAAATTGCGAAAATCGCTGTATAGCAGCGCCACATGTTGAGATATTGGTACAAAAGTTGATAAGCACTATAATTTGTAACAATGTAAATATATTTGTAAATTTGTGAAATTCCATGTATTAGTTACTCAGATATAGCCTTCTCTGAAATTGCGGCAATCACTGTATAGCAGCACCATGTTGAGCAATTGACATGCACCAAATATTGATAAACGCTATTATACATCAAGGTTCAATTGCATATAAATTTATATGTAATTCTGAGCAGTAGCTCCTGATATCTAGTTGGAACAAAACTTTCGCCACACACATAGAACGCACACACGCAAATAGAAATTTTCTAAAAATAGTCAAATTGTTTTCAGGAGCTCTTACAACGTGTAAATCCATTAAAAATCGAAAGTCGAAATTAATTTCAATAAAATGACAAGCGAAAATGGCAAAGCCTGCTAGTATACTATATAGAAGGAAGTAGAAATCTTTATGCATCATAATTATCATTGCCAGATTGAATTGAAGGATATTAAAATTGGATACTATATAGTGTACTGACTTTCTTATTCTAAGGTATGAAAAATATTAAAAAATCAGCAATTCAAGCTATAGATTTGAAACAAATGTTATTCAAAAATGTATTCATTTCTGTTTACAGGGATATAAAATTTAAAATTGTACAAAATAATAAAAGCAAAGATTCTTTGGTTAAAAAAATAACTTATAAAAAGAAAAAGCAGCTCAATTTGAAATTAATATTTTTCGTGTAAACTGAGATGAAGCAATTTCATATTTGGCGATTTATGTCTCTTTGGCGATATTTAACAGTTTTTCAGCAATTAAGATAGGAAATTTTGATTTTTAAAAGCTAAATTTTATAAAAGTTCCTAGATTAAGTAATTGTCTATCTGAAAAACCAGTTTTCAAATAATTCTGCACATTTATGAATTCTCTAGCTTGTTTTAAAAAAAATTTCTTGAAGAAGAATTTTTTTCAAAAAGTTGTCAAAACATCTAATTTTACGCTAAATTGAAAATGCTCCCATTTTTTTACTTATTAACTTAGAAAGTTCGTTTTTATCTCAAATTAAAGATCTCGTTGATACGAATATTTTACTTTTTGTTTCATTTTACTGCGATATTTGGTTCGTCCAATATTTAAAACTTTACGGAAAAAAAAATTTGCCGATTTAACATGGGAAAGTTGGTTTCTGTATAATAAGCATTTAACGATCTTGGGTTATTTCTGTCGATTTTATTATTGGCGCGTTCTGCTTTGTGTTAGTGGTAGTTTGTTTGTTTTGCTTTTCTATGAGCTTGGCTTGGCAAAACGACCGTTTCTGCTTGATATATATATATTGCTGTATTGTAGTTTGATTTTTTCAACACTTAAATGTACAAATAAATAAAATAAATAAAATGTACAGGCGGCAGCAACTTGAAAATCTGTCATCACGATAACTTTTAAAATACATAATTAAATTAGACCAATGTTGGACAGTGGACTTATAATTCAAAAATCTTATATAATTTTGTTAAGCATGACGCACTGCTCTTTTCTTTCCTCGTGGTGACCACTTGAAATGGCAGTGCCACTTTAAAATTTTTTTCTACAGTACCTTTAAAACACTGAATTATTTTAAACCAAAGTGAGATAGTAGACTTGTTATTCAAATATCTTAAGTACGTTCGCTGGGCAAAAGTGCTCCGCATTTCTGTTTCCAAGTTGCAGCCGCCAGAATGCTGCCATTTAAAAATTTCACACCAATGTTTTCTTAGAATGTTTTTCTTCTTGTTTAATCGCAATAGCAGTTGAAGAGAATTGCTTTAAAAATAAAATGATGTGGAAAAAGGGGAGGATACAAACATTACTACGGAATATTATTTAAGATGTTGGCAATTGTGCATATAATATATAACGGCTAATTATATCACAGTTGTCCACTTTCATAAATTATTTCGGAACATTTTTACCCCCGCCTTCATTTAACACCACTTTATCTATAGAAAATTTTCTCCAATATAAAACTACGATAAAATAAGAAAAAATAACTCTTGTAAAATGTAGTGTGAAAAAAAGGAGGTGCTCCAGAATAAATTACAAAATTTTTCAACTCTGATCGATGGCAGAAAGTAAGTGTTAGCCGCACAAAAGATTAAGATTTGGTGTTAGTGGTAAGAATTACCACTATCACCAAACAGAAATCTTTATTGTACATATAGAGCAGACTGGCTTCGAACAATTCGGAGCTTGGGAGGACATGGGCCCAATGCCATGCATCTTCATCTGTATAATAACATGAGTTTTTGTGATTTAATAGAACAGTAATTATTGTTAGAAAATATTGGTGGGAGCAAAAATATCAAAGTGTGAGACTGGTACTGCATTTATGTGAAATACACCAATATTTTTTACATAATATCTTAAATTATCTTCTTCAACCATAAAATACTCCCCAAACGTCAGCAGAATGCATCTAGACGAAGAAATCATTAAGAAAACGGTTTTTAGTCGTTTAATGTTTTAACTTTTCAGAGGCAAGCAAATTTTCTTCGTTTAAAATCAACGGCCACCAGAAATCACCAACAATACTCAAAGAGAAGAAATAAATGAAGTTATTCGTCTAAGTTACAAAAGAAAAATTGTATAAAAAATTTCTGAGGATAGTTTTGGCAATTTTGAATTAAAATTTGTGATTGCACTTAGCAACCACTGCCCCTAAAAGTTTTAACAGGCTTGGATAATTATACTCAACAAAGGTTTGTTCGGACACGCCTTTTTTATAGAACTCTTCCACTAGCATTTTTTAACGATAAACTGGTGCAAAACTGGATTATATAACCTGCGGAGTATCTACCAGAAATTACGGTAATCATAGCTTACTACGCCGATGTAATACACATTAAAAGTTCTGTGATGCCAAATGGTTACGATGACGCAGAATTTGTAGGGCTAGTTAGTTTGGAACATGCGCTCTGTTATTCATTGTATTTCTCACACTCTCTTAGAGGATCGCTGCAGACGTGTTTTTGACTTTTATGCAAATAACCTTGTGAGTTAAATTCTGTGGGAATGTCAACGCTTGTATGGAATCAGTTTTGGTACCTTTTAAGGAAAGGAGAATTGGGACAGTTTGAATTTAAACATTTATGGTATTTGAAATTTTATGGTATCATTAAAGGTTTTTTCGATGAACGAAACACTGCCTATCATTTTTTATTATGATTTCTAACTAATTTAATAACTCAAACATTTTAACACTCTCACAAAGCATAAAAAGAACAAGAAAATAATTACGGTTGAAAATCAAAAGGCAGAACTGTACAAGTAAAGCAAAATATATATCTATATGTATATAATAGTTATGCAATTAACATTTGCTTACACTTGCATTACTTACAAAAATTTCTGGTGTAAATGTAACGACAAATGATAACTGAAAAACTTAAGAAATAGAATAGATATAAAGTTGAATGCAAAACTACAAATAAAACTTATATCGCATATTAAAACTGCACAATTTATTTTACAAATACATCAATGGTAAATTTTCGAATTTTGGCGGGGAATGGGAATGTGAGCATTTTTTAAACTTCTGCAACTATCTTTGAATCATGTTTTATTTGGTTTCCTTAGGCTAAATGCAATATATATATTATTACGGAATATTAATTAGGATGTTTGCAAATATGGCTAAATGAAAAAGAAAAAAAAAAGCATATCCAAACAATTAAATATGATAGCCATTAGATCCCAATTCATCTTTGAGTAAAAAGGCGAGGCCACATTAATTCCATAATTCTATTTTACGCCTCTATTAAACCTACATACATATATATTTCTCTGTTCATTGTTGATTGTGGGTAACTCCTGAAGACGTCCCACGGCATTTTGAATTATTTTATTTATTATTCATTTTATTATTTTATTATTCATTTTATTATAACCTTTTACCTACAATCCGTTAAAAGTGCCTTCTTTTAGAATACAGTAGAACCTCGATTATCCGAAGTAATTGGGAGCGAACTTACTTCGGATAATCGAAATTTTCGGATAATCGAGAATTCATCAATAATCATCTAAAATATTTATCAGCACTCGTAGTTTGGAAAGGATGTCTTGCATACAAAAGGAATGTGGAAAAAAAAAAAAAAAAAAAAAAACTTTAAAAATACATATTTGTTAAGAGAAAATTTTGGATGATAGTAGAAAGTGAAAAAAAAGTGAAGAAGAAACCGACTTCGATTAACGGAGAGTTTCGGTTAATCGAGGTGAGTTTCGGTTAATCGAGGTTCGGATAATCGAGGTTCTACTGTACATTGAAAGATCCTTCTTTTATACATTTTCAACATGTTTTGTAATTTTAAAAGTATTAAATTTAGGTAAGTTATATAACTATTTTTCAAATAGATTGAAATTATTAAAACTATTTTATTTAACTAGTTACTGAATGGGCCTATGTAGGTTTTTGTGGTGAAATGTTCATATGATTATTATTCGTTCTCATTTTTTGCATTATTATCGTGAAAAGTTATATATATATATATATATATATATATATACCCAGCAAAACCACAGATGACGGCCAACACGAGGCCAAGTGCTGGTTGCCAGTAGTAGCTGCAGCTGGGCCATCGGTGGCAAAAGTTACGGTGCCGCAGGGAATATGTTACGCCGGCCGTCAGTAGGCCGTATTCAATCGATCCACTGTTGGTAGCCTGCAGTAAGTTAAAAATAAGTTAGTGGGCCAGTGAATGGATCGCTCTGGCAGCTAGCAGTATGATGAAAATAGGTAATGGGCCACTGTCGGTAACCGGCATTAGGTTGGAAATTGTTAGTGGGCCAGTGTTGGACTACCTGGTGGCAAACATAATTTTTCTACGTTATTGCTGGCAGCCTGCAGTGGGCCAGCTGTGGCAAACATAAAAATTTATATTACTGCCGGCAGTCTTCACTGGTCCTTTATATTTTCCCATTAAAGGCCCGCTTCACTCACCGTCGCCGGAAGCCGAAGCCAATGTTATTCTATGGGAAATTTTCTTTGCAAATAACTTATTAACTAATACATATTTTTAAATTCTGTTTTCATATTCTGAAAATTCCCAACTCTTAAATTGACGGACCTTTTTTAAAAAATTATTTTTTTATATTTTATTTTGAAGCTGCAAAATACGATTTTTCAATATGTGAAATTTTTCATTTTGCAAATTCAAAATAAAATATTAAAAATTAAAAAAATACATTTTCAAAAAAGGTCCATCAATTTAACAGTTGGGAATTTTCTGAATGTGAAAACAGAATTTAAAAATATGTATTACTTATTAAGTTATTTGTAAAGAAAATTTCCCATAGAATAACATTGCCTTGGACTTCCGGAGACGGTAAGTGAAGAGGGCCGTTAATAGGCCAGCAGTGATTTAGTTATAGCTAGTATATTTATTTTATTGGTGATACCTTTAATTTTATTAGTGCTTTTTTCTTTTTCTTTCTTTCTTTCTTTCTTTTTTTTTTTTTCCTCTCTCTCTCTTTTTTCTGATGAAGTAGCAGCCAGTTTTTTCTATGCATCCAATATTTAATTTGATTTTGTACATATTCATTTTTAAATACTATTTACAAGTATTTGATTCATACACTGGTTGTAAATTCAGGATTTCTAGTGCAGCATATAGGAAATATTCAGTTGATCCATTTTCCTTATGATAAAAGTTTAATTTGTTGCTTTCAGGGCAAATGTTTCTCTGTATAACATTTTTTGGAATAAAGGAGATTATGTTTTTCTTTTCTTTTTTTCTTTTTTTTTTTTTTTTTTTTTTTTAAGTGTTCAAATTTCAATATGTTTAACTTTGTTACGCTATTTGATATAAATAAATGTAACTTTACATGTGAAAATTATAGAATATTGAAACAAAAATTGTTATAAAGGAACATTGTAAAAAACACCATAAACTAAAAATAAATAAATAAATAAAAAATGCAGCAATTGTTTCCGGTTGAAATAGCACGAAGACCCTTCATCAGGCGAAACAAAGTGGGCACGAGTGCAGCAAAAGTAATTTGCTGCAATCGTGCTTTTTGTTAAACTCACGAAATTATGTGTTATTATTTCAACCTAAAAGAACTGATGCATTTTTTTTTTTTTTTTTTGGGGGGGGGGGGGAGGGCAATGTTTATGTTTATTTACAAATTTTTCTATTTTTTACTACAGTACAAAATCTGAAATCCGAAATCGTCCGGACCATGGCATTTCCGGATTTTAGGTCACTTTCTGATTTACGGCAATAAAAAAACGGACATTTCCATTCCGAACGCCCTTTTAGTTAATAACTAGCTTACGCCGCCCGAGGGTGCGATTTCTTAAGAAATTGGAGTATACTCTCAAGTAACATGTACAATACTTTGAATAAACACCATAAAATTTTGCAAACAAAACGCAGGCAGCTACGCTTGCGCTTTGTTTGCCGCACTCGTGCCTACTTCGTTTGCCTGATGAAGGATCATGTTTTCTTTCCATCCGAAACGAGTGTCGCGAGCTCTTGCATTTTATGGTGTTTACTCTTATTACTTTTAAACACCAATTCTGTGGTGCTTTTTTATTATAACTCTTAAGTGTCCAGAAAATCTTGAATATTTTTCTTTTCCCCTACATCAAATGGTACCCAACTGATAATTTTTTTCCCTTATTTTTAAAACAGCAGGCAGATGATCAAGTCAGAAAAATCCCAGAAATATACTGACATATATGCAGTACAGACACACAGACCACTTGCCAAAAAACCACTTTTTTGACTCAGGAGACCTTAAAATATGTAAATTAGGTGAAAACTCGATGTCGAAATTTTTGATCGAATACAATGCTTCCATTATCTACAGTACTCTGATTATGGTTACTAATACTACTACTACTAATAATAATAATAACTAGTAGGCTACGCCCACTTTGCTGGTCACTATGTTTAAATGAATTTTCAAAATAATTGGACCAGTATTTATGATTTACATCACATCACATTATTAAAAGAAAAAAAAAAAAGAGAAAACTAAAATTATTTTATTGAAATTGCTCTAAACCTCGCTTCGGGTACCCGCTACCTACGGCAACTCTTTTTCCATCCGCATAGTAGTGTGAGCACCAGAACACAGACAGACGCATAGATACTTCTCTTTATTTATATAGATTAGTTGACACAAATCCTGGCATAATTTCAGATAGAAATTGTTATTTTATTGAAGTATTTGTACTTTAAATAATTTAATCTATACGCTGTTAATAAATAAATATCCTCCTTTATAGTTCCTTAAAAAATAGAGGTCCCATATTCCCGCTCTTCGTTGTAATTTCTAGTCAATTTTGTCCTTTTATTACTTCCGGTGTGAAACTTTTTTTCTTTTACACACTTAACATTGCGCGTACTTTTCGTTTTCATCCCATGCTAAATCTATGGATTTTTAGCATCCTCCCCCCCCCCTCTATTTATACATTTAAAATACGAGAGGTTCCAAAATAGAGGTCACTTCATGAATCTTTATACTATTCATGCAATGATAACATATATTACACCGACAAACTTTTAGCTGTATACTTACAATAATTTTCATTTAAAAATAATTGATGAATTGACTTTTCTTCTCTTTTATTTTGTGAACGCTGTTGCTCATCATCTTGATAAACAAATTTCCTTCCTGCCCAATAGACCAACAAAAATAACGCTGATGCGACAACTCTCAGTTAAAGTTTGTTGTTTTTAAGTGCAGCTGGTTTTCTGATTTAATGAGTAGTCAGATATATAAGTGTGGGAGCGTGTGAAGCATGCAAAAATTCAAGAAAAAGAATTTCACTTGTTAATGTAATGTATAATTTTACTTCAAATAAATTTTTGAGTGTGTTTATTTACATTTTTCAACAAAATAGGATATTGCTTAGACTTCTGTCCATCTATCCGCGAATTTCCTTCTTTAAAAATGTTTTTAGAATCCCATAAAACTCATATATGTCATTACAGAATTTCCAGATTTATTGTAGGAAGCTTGTCACAAAAATTTGTAGAGGTAGCACAAATGGTTTGAGTATAAAAATTCATAAAATAATTTTGATACATTACAGTCTAAGAGAAGTTTCTTATCAGCGCACGCAAAAATTTTTGCACAACGTTAATAATATAGATGAACATAGGTTTTAAAGATGCAATAAAAAAATTTTCCAATCAAAAATAACAAAATAAATATTTGCGTTTCATTTATTAGCGATGCACAAAAACATTCTTATCCTTTACGGGGAATTGATGGGGGAACTATTTCAGTTTCGTAAAAGCGAAATTATTTTTCTTACTTGCATTCAAATAATAACTATTATTATTATAAATTAAATAAAATAAAATAGTTTGTTATGGTTACCACTTTTTTTTTTTTTTTTTTTTTTTTTTTCAATAATAGTTTATAGAAATTACATATTAAAATTATTATTTATTAAATTTATTTTCTGCGATGAAGGCAGGCGATTTGATTTTCATTTCAAAGAAGCATAATATATTAAATTTCGAAAAAAAAAAAAAAAAAAATTTTACCAATATCCGAGAAATATTTTAAGTATTTTACTTTCTTATATGTATATATATGTGTGTGTGTGTATATATATATATATATATAAGAAGAAAAATTTCGACTTCCGGTTTTCGATGTATTTCCATGTTTTGAGATTCCTGAACACGATTTGACCATTTTTAGAAAGTTTCTCTCTGTGAGTGTGCATAAAAAAATTTGTACACGCTGTATCTCACGAACCAATGGACGAAATTAACCAAACTTGATTGGTCAGACCATGATTAAAATCGTTCCCGATTACATTTGTGGATCATTCACTCAACACATAGCTCTATATTTCTACTTCTTCGTAATTTTCAGTATGACACAGTGTAGGAAGAAATTTTCTATAAATGTACTAATTATATTATTTTTTTTATTTTTAAAATGAATTAAAAAAATAAATATTTAAGTAACTAACAACCAAGGAGGATTTCTTTTTTTTTTTTTTTTTTTTTTTTTTTTTGGTATAAGTTGAGAAATCGTTCGCCCTTCCCCATGATGGAGTAAATTTTCAATGCTGGTATTTTTCAAAAGAACTCGTCAGTACCTTTTAAGTAAATAACTGAATGAAATTTGTGGTAAATTAAAACAAAGTTATAAATTATTTAAAAAAAAAAAAAAAAAAAAAAAAAAAGCATTTTTTCAGATGTTGGCACAATTTTTTTTTTTTTTTTTTTTTGTTAATTGAGAAACACTTTCCTAAGATGAAAATCGTTTGCATGCATTCGGGAAAATAATCTTAACAAATTATCTGCATTGCGCAAATTTGCATAATAAAAAATATAGAAGAAAGTTTTGTGGTGCTACAACATATTAGTTTTTGTCAAAAATTAAAAAAAAAAAAATAATAATAATAAATTTTCCTTAAAATATCACAGATATATAATTCACCCTTTCGTTTTAAAAATACTGGCGAAATCTTTTCAAGGATACTCATATTGGAAATATACTTTATCTGGTATATTTCTCCCTCAGGGGTGGGGAAGCAACGTTTGTACATTTACAAAAAAAAAGTAGAAGTAAACTTTTTGGATTTATATCACTTTAAAAAATTTTTGAGCTCACACCGAGGGACAAACAGACAATTTCTCAAATTCAGTTCATCGAAACAACCCAAAAAGTGCAAAATCTGTCGAAAACCGGATGCCGAAAATTTCCCGAACCTAATGCTTTCTCCTTAAATACACTGAAGGAAGAAAAAATAAAAATAAAACATTAACTATAAATATTTATATATATTCTAATAACATTCTCCCGTCCATATAATATAAATATATAAATTAAGATTCATAATTTTTATTTTATGAAATTTATTAAATTAATAATAAAAATAACAAATGTAACTAGAAGGTTTACGACTATTATAACTTACTTAAAACGGATCAAATGAATATTCGCTTTCTAGAAATCCTTTTATTATAATAATGACTTTAGATTCAAACACCTTTAAAAAATAGTATTTAAAAAATAATAGAAAATCAAATTAATAATTGAATTACTTACTCATATAATATATTACTTTTTCGTGATTTAACATCTTTCAGTCTAGAACCTACATCCGCAGACTACAATAACGAACAAACTTCGTATGAAATGGCAGATGGCGAGCGAATTTCAAATCAACAGAAAATAAATCACAGCGCCCTCTAGGCATACAAATTGGTTATGGCCTAATAATTTGTGGCCACAACATGAAAAATATTATGTTGGCCTTTTGGTGATAGCCTGCATAAGGCCAACTGTGTTTATGCCACTTCTGGACAACCGACCATTTTTCTTTAGGCCTCCAATACTGCAGGCAGCCATAAACGGCCCACTGGTGGAGTTATGTGAGGCAACCGGCAACTGATATGGCAAGTGCAGGATGCCGGCTGTAGGCCATAATGAGCCCATCAATATAAGTTTTGCTGGGTATATACGTATATATAATGTAATGTGATTCTCTCAAGTGATTTTAGAAACAGCTGCTCTTTAGTTTAAATGTTAGGGTGTAATATTTAGTAAGACTGTGTCTAGAACTGGTAAATTTAGAGTTAACTTTTATTCTCTAGATTCGTAGGTTAATTTATCAAACTTTTAAAATTCATTTGTTTAATGTACTGTTGAATTATCTTGTAAATAATTATCCTGCTTTAAAATCGGTTTTCATTGGAGTATGGATAAGCTTTATTTAGACTTTGTGGTAAATGTAAGAGAATGGAACACTTTTCAGGATAAAAGAGTTAAAAATAATGATTATAGAATGGAAGCATTCGTTCCATTATTAAAGTAACAACAATAACGATAACAATAAATAATTTTATAACAAGCACTGTAAAATACAAAATTAGGCAGGAATAATTTTGAGTTGAAATAAGCTTGCACTAGGTTTTGATAAAGAAAAATGTACGAAATTCTGTATGAATGCATTTTATTGAAAATTTTCAATTTCGTAATATCTTTTTTAAATATTCCTTAATAGGTGTTCTCGGTAATTTAACAAAATTTAAATAAAATATTTTAAACATTTTTTACTGGCTGTATGTATGTCATTAATTATATTATATACAATTTCCCTTTTCCTTGTCCGAGTGTTTTTTTTTTTTTTTTTTTTTTTTAAACGTAAAGAGATCAATAATTTTTTGGTTAACTGAAGGCTCAAGACATTATTTTATTTAATAATGATGTTATACATAGGTTCTCATTTCATAAAAATTACAAATTTCAATAGGCAAATGTTATATTAAAGGATTATTAAATTATAGATTAATTATTAACTGAATGTTAAACAAATATTTTTCTGTAATGATAAGCGACGTTTTTAATTTTGTCTCCATGAAAATGAATAATGCAACCATATTTCACTACAGGAAGATGCAACATTTTTTTAAACATAATATTTTTTTAATACAAAATCATCAAAGCATACATACATATATATATATATATATATATATATATATATATATATATATATATATATATATATATATATATATATATATATTTTTTTTTTTTTTTTTTTTTTTTTTTTTCTGAAACTAAAATTAATTGTAAAAATAAATTTTGCACGAAATAAAAGGAATAATTATTTTGGAAATATTTTCAAAATAAAGAAATTAGATAGTGAAAAATGAATCCTATTCTTTTTGAAATTCATATTGATGTAATACTTTAAATTTATCTAAGGAAAACTAAAATTAATTGTAAAGATAATTTTTGCACGAAATAAAAGGAATAACTATTTTGGAAATATTTTCGAAATGAAGAAATTAGATAGTGTAAGCTGAATTCTATTCCTATTTTGAAATTCATATTGGTGTAATACTTTAAATTTTTCTAAGGGAGATAAAAAAAAAAGGCTGTCAGCGGAAAATTACGATTTTTCTTTCACACAAAAGCAATATTATACATTTTTTTCAAACAATCAAGCATTTTCATTTAAGTCCTTCTTTTCCAATATGAGAAAAATGACGATATTAATATACTTCCTTCCGAAAATAAAAGTTTTAGTTTAGTAATATTTTTGACGCAGGCTCTTTTAAGCGAAAACTATATTTATTTACTATAAAACAGCAAAACATAGAGAATGTTTTTATGAATAAAAAACATTTTTGTTCGGATATTTTTTCCCTCCCAAATTCTTTGCTTCCAGGTGTCAGCGCTGTAATTGGTCGGCATATCGTCGCGTTGCTATGACGACACCTTCCTAATTTCATTACAGTGAAAGCGCCTAGAAGAGAAATTTACATGTCCAATCAAATTATCTCTATCTAGAGAGCCAGGCGCAAATTTCTACTTCTGAACGCCGAGTCTTCTTTAATTACACAGCACTCTAAAGAACAAAAAAGAAAAAAAAAAAAAAAAAGATGTTCTAAGGGGGTCGAATAGAAAATTAAATTAAACGGGCTTTTATTTTGTTTGTAAATATTGACACTAGGCTAGACTCTGAAGCTTTAATTTGATACAGCGCATTGGCAGGCTTACCCTCGGGGCCTAAATCGAAGTCGTTTCGAAAGCTCAACAGCTTTGAGTACAGCAGGTCAAGTGAATTCGAATTTTGTTCCAAATAGGAAATGGGAAGACTTGCATTTGTTGTTTCTGCTGGGAAAGTTAAAAATTAAGATAATATTGAGTTAGTGAAATTCTAAAGGATTTAAAGAGTTAAATGATTTTACTAAATCCCGCTACATGAGCGTAGCTGCCATGTGTTGTGTATTTCGTTTACCGGTATGTTTCTATAGAAAACAGTTCTTTCAGCAGTTCTTTTTTATGATTAAATGAGAATAAATTTTCGACAAAAAGGTGTCTACCAGTGAGGTACTACCAGTGTCAAATTTACTGGATGTATGTTAGTGAAAGTGATGTCTGTGCGCAGAAGTTGTAGAACTTCTTCTTCTTTTTTTTTTTCCCCTCCCTAAATTTATTCTATTATTCAGATACAATTATTAAATATTCAAAACATAAGCATTTATAAATTATTAAGACGCAATTCAATTTAGAATATAAAACCATCACGAGTTAAATAAAACTCTAGCTCTTCCTTCAGCCAAAAAATATAAAATAAATGAAATGGGGGTGATCAAAAGCTAAAGAAAAAAAATTCGTTATTCTACATTTTTCTGACGCAGTTCAAAAACTACACTTATTTACAGAGTTGACGCCAGCAAGGAATACTCATTACTTAAAAAAAAAAAAAAAAAAAAAAAAGACTTGCTTGTTATGACTTTGGGATAAAAAAGAAATATATAATATGGTAGAAAATCATTTAATGTACAAATGCACACACTTGACATATATATATATATATATTTCTGCACATATTAATGCAGAAATGTACGAAACGATCTTCTAAACACAAATTCTTTAGGCATTTCTTTTAATACTCTTTCCTGCAAAAATAAAAAGGTCTAATGTCACTAATTAAATTAGACATATAAATTATGCAAGACCTATTTTTAGTATATTCAGAAAAATGCACGGAGAAATTAGTGTTAATTGCATACACCATAAATCGCAGGAAAACGCAACGATTGTTTTAGTTCGAGGTAATGAATCAAAATCCTTCATCAGGCAAAAAGTGCATTGATCACGGACGCAATTTTGAAGAAAAAATGCAATATAGTAGACTCAAAGACTGGTAAAAGAAGGGAATTAGAAGACAGAATAATCTTAAATTGAATTATTGAGCTATTAATAAATTTATTAACCAGACAATGAAAACTAGAATTACAAGCCTGTTTTAAAGATGTGGATTTCACATTTTACTGAATTTTTATAAATATTAAAATGTATTTATCCCCCCCTTTTTTTTTACATAAATAGAATATATAAAAATTCCTGGAGGAATGTTATAAAAGGTGATGACATATCCGAAAAACAACATGAAGCCAAAATTAAAACATAATAAATCACGAAGTAGAACACTTATACTAGAATTTCCCCATTGTGGTTGTGAAATTATGTAATATGGGTCATTCGAGACGAAAGTTATACATTGATAAAAATGATAGTTCAATGTTTCACCCCAAATATGGTGAAAATAATAAATAAAAAAAAAAAAAGTGGCTGCAACCACTATTTGAAATAATTTGGTGCTGTATGTTGAACCATTTTATTAGTTCTATTTGAATAGCAAGCATTATTAAAATGGTTGTTTCTATTAAAGTAGCCATAGCCTCCTAAACTAGATGCCTTCCGCGTACCTCGGAAACTTGGTAACAGTTCAACCGGTAGACAGCGTCACCTGGTACAAATTGTGCGACTTTTTTATTCAATGTCACCAATAATTTTAAGAAGTGATATATGATATATATAATCGACGTTTCTTCGATTCTATTCGCGTTTTATGTATATCAAATCCCACATTAAAATATTTTTGGTGGCTGTTGAATAAAAAAGTCGTGCATTCTGTACCAGGTGGCACTGTCTACCACTTTAAGTGTTGCCAAGTTTCTGAGCTACGCGAGAGGTATCTAGTTTAGGGGGCTATGAAGTATCACTACTAAAATGGTAAAACATATAGCACCAAATTTCTTAAAATGATGGTTGAAGCTAAATTTTCTCAAATGCACATTTCTTAGTGTTAAACTTTGAACAATTACTTTTAACATTGTAGTAACTATAGATCTGAAAGCTGTTAAATAAGTGTAAAATAAATAAAGTAACATAGTACTACCCAATGTTTTGGTAGACTAAATATGGCACCCCGGTAGCCTTGGCAGCTATTGCGACAGCCCTCTTGCGTGAAACAATTAACTTCATTTGCCATGCATGCTAATACACAGTAAGACAACTCCTTTTAGACAACCATTCCTCCAAGCGAAAAATAGATTTATAAAATCATTTTAGGTAGCAAATTTATTGTCCCTGTGTATGATTTTGGCGACAATTTTTGTTGATTTAATGACAATTGTCGCTAAGTCATCAACGAAACATAATTTTTTAACAAAGATCAAATGCGAAAGTTACATACATATACCTAATAAGGACATTTCATAGTTCTATCGCTTTTTGAAAAAATATCCCCGATAGTTTAAGTACTATAAAAAACTGTTTACGATGTCGATAAAAATCAACATGCAAAGTATGTATTCTTCGACCACATTTCATGAAACCATGGAAGCGTTTGCGCAAGTGCTAACTCAACGAGTCCTGTGTTAAAATAGGGGGGACAGTCAACTGATTCAGAGAAAATAAGCGGTAAGAAAGCGCCGAATTATTGGATGTTTTCTAAGTCCCACCTTGTCGGTCAAGTTGGCACCACTCCAAATTTTTGGACTCGTCCTTACTCCTAGTTTTAGGAAGTGTGGCTACACTATATATTGGATACATAAATGGTCACTTACAGAGCAAGTGAATTCGAATTATGTTTTGAATATAAGACGAGATGCTTTCTCTGCTGTAATTGTTAAATATAAGATTATGTTAGATACAATCTTACTAGCATAAAGAGTTTTTTTTTTTTTTTTTTTTTTTTTGTAAATCTCCTTACAGTAATAAAAAAAAATAAGCTCACTTTATAAAATTTATATATATATATATATATATATATATATATATATATATATATAGATAGATAGATAGATAGATAGATAGATAGACATATAGATAGATTTATGTTATCATTCAGTTATTATTATAAAATATTTCAAGCACTTAATAAGAACTGCTAAAGTATTGACAAAATATTCACTTTTTAACAGTATCATAAGAGTAATAGTATTGTGAAAATTTACAATTCATCCATCAATATATAAATAAGTAATTAAAACGAATGATGGATGAAGTTACAAAAAGACAATTTGGTTGGTTTAAAATTTTCCAACAGAGAATAAGAGTTATACTTATTTCTATAAATAATATCAAATTCTGAACTACAAAGATATGTTTAATAAGGTTTATGCGTAATCATTTATCAAAGTTTTACAATGAAGATCACCTTCATTAAATTTACACTGATGAGAATAGATGCCTATCAATTTTTCCACATCATTTCGGTGATGGTTTATTCACTATAAATATGAATTCTAGAAAACAGTTCAGGATGTTAGAAATGAACAAGCAAAGTATGTACATCGGACGTAGGATTTGCTACTAATTATTCTTAGCAGGTCTATAGAATTTTGAATTTTGTACCAAATATAAGACGATAGAAACTAAGTTTTCTGTCTCTGTTGAACAGTTTAAAATTAAGTCAATAACAAGCTAGTTAAATTTTTAAGAATTTAAAAACAAAATACTTTTACTGAATCTTTTTAACATAGTAAAACATAAAGTGTACTATCCTTATATTTGTATACCATTAATCTTTTATAGCAATTTCTCTCACAAAATAAATAAATACATTTAAGCAGAATTTTATTATTTGAGAAAATTGGTGGAAAAGTCTTTACAAAAAAGAGGATTTAAACGAACTTTGTAAAAAAAAAAAAAAAAAAAAAAAGAGCTCAAGTGGTGGAGTTTAATTTTTTTTTTATTTCTTAAATGTTTTGAATGATACATATATCATTTAAAAATATTTCAATAGCTTTAAAAAGACTCTTAAATAAAAAGGTAATGTGCTGTGAATTTTCGAACTGAAATATAAGGATTGCAAGGATTGCATTGTGCCAGAGAGCTATGCATAAGAGAACCTATGTAAAGTGAAGTAGCATTAACCCTAACAGTATCAACTGCTCCGCACACAGGGAAACAATAAAGAAATAAAAATAAAGAAGTAAAATAATAATAATAATAATAATAAAAGATGAAGTTAAGGGAGGGAAAATTCGTTGACATATCATTTGGTTGCCCTGGTTAAAAACTACGATATTACTAAAACGGAGACTCGGATACCAAAGCTGCAAACACATATTCAATGTGCATGTTTTGTAAGTCCATTTCTTTTTCACTGTAGAAGTGACGATTGTAGAGAACAGGACAAAATATTAAAAATGAAAAAGCAAAGTATACAAATCTGATATATGAGTTGTTACTACTCAACAATCTTTTTTCTAAGATTTTACCCTTATGTAAATAAAATTTATTTTTATATCTATTATACGTTGATTACATAGTTATATATTTATTATCATGTTTATTAAGATCTATACAAGAAAATAATTGCGTAAAGTTCATTGGTTCACAAATTTAAAATATTTTGAAAAACTGTATAGATTTGTAAAGTGCAAGTTTTTGAATCTGAATATTGAAATAAAATAGAGATTTTTTTTCTATTAGTTTTTCAAGATTCAATTTCAGATTAACCATAATTAATTTTAATTTAATGTGTTTAAAGAATTTGGTATATTTATACATAACTGTAAGTTAATTTTCAGTTTTGTCAGAAAATTACGATCTTTCCCAATAATAAATTTACTTAAAATAATAATAATAATAATAATAATAATAATATCATACGCAATAAATCAAAATGTTTACAAGTTAGTTATATCTAAATGAAATGCAAGTAATTCACACTAACAATAAATATTAGAATTAGAGAAACACCGAAGAAAGAAATAATAAAGAAATTGAGAGAGAAAATTCCAAACGCAATTTTTTAGCAAAGATACATAAAAGCATTTTAAGAAAAGAATAGTTCACTAAACTCAATCTCATAAGAGGTAGAAATTCACCATTTAATAAAATATACCTTATTAAGAATTTCTATTTTACTAATTTTAATTTTTATGTCGTATTCTGTGTTATTCTGACAATTTCTCTAATATAGGATAGCTTTTACTAAGTAAAGAAGCAATAGTACTTTTAAAATTTGTTACAGATATGCCAGCCACCCAAGGAACGCACTCGAAAGCAGACAAATAAATATTATTTAACCATGCTCGAAATAATAATAATAATAATAAAAAGTATCCACTGCATAAAATATTAATAAATCCCATTTTGAATTTTATTAAAACATTTAACAAAGTTTATATCATTACTTTCTCTTAAAAATCTAGCATTTTTTTTTTTTTTTAATTGAAGCATCTATAACTACTTCACAAATTATTTATATGGGCTACCAATAGAAGGGCAACTTATTCAAAACATTACGTACATTCTTAAGGTTGCACACAATACTATTTTGAATTTCTTCAAAATACAATGTAAAAATTCTAACATCATTCTGTAATCAAATTGCACTTCATTAAAAGTGCATGCATAAATATTGTTCAAAATATTTTCTTTAATTATCTATTTATACAAAACAAACAATAACATCTTGTTCAAAATGCTACGTGTAATATTCATACACCTATGTTAGACTCCCAGATCACCTTAGATTTTCCTGTAAAAGGGAAACTACATAACTGCGCTTTCCAATCAACAAATGTGCATTTAGGAGGCTACACATAATTACGACGATATATTGTTGCCACAGGGGCTACCAGTTCCCACATTCTATTGTCTAGAACTCTCAATTGTTTGTCTTTATACGGGAACTCGGTCGTTTAGCATTTATTGCTATTGGCGATGCTGCAAGCTCATCTCTGATTCTGGTGCTAAATGTTGTAAATTGGAGCGAATTGCAGAAATGCTGGAAATAAAAGACTCGGTATGTTTACCTTAGATAATGACTTCGTTTCGAAATTATATTCATGTGCGCGAATTGTTTGGGTAGTACCCTCAAAACAATTTAGCATATTGTTTGTTTCGAAAGTTACTGCCGTTAATGAGAGATGCAGAAATTTTTAATAAAGATAAGCAAAATTTTCCGTTATGTTGTTTTGCAGGAAGAAATAAAAATTAAAGATTTATAGGAATTAATATCAGAAATTGTAAGGCGTAACTTTGTTAGTAATTTTAATTGCGAAGATCAGTAAACAATTGTAGTTATTCTCAGCCTGTCTTCGTCTGATAAAAATCAAAGTTATTTTCGTCTGGATGTTAATATATTTTGACAACAATAAATTTTGAAGTGCAATAGTATGTGATAAGGAAAGCATTTCAAAATATTTTTCGATAGTTGTACAAATTTATATGACTATTCTTAGCACTGTAAATTCAAAATTAATATAACTATGTTTTAGTAGTTAGTAAAAGAAATTTATACATAAAATTATAAAAATTTAAAAATTTTAGGTATAGTTTCTAATTAAAAAATCATAAATTAATAATAGTGATAATAGAAACTATCACATTTTAAAACTTTATTTATAAACTAAAATATTTAAATTTAATAAATATTTCATATATATATATATATATATATATATATATATATATATATATATATATATATATATATTATTTAATAGTCAACTTGATTCATATTACACATTAAATGAGTTTAATACTGAGGTACATAATAAAGTTGAAAATTCTGAAGACCTTACAATGTGCAAAATTGTAAAATATATTAAATAGAACATACAATAGCTTCAAATTAACCATATGCAATATACGCATATATGCAATATACGCATTGGGTATTTTGTAAGCTCATACGTTTCATAAACTTACATTCCAAATGAATTTAACTTACACATGTTCTTAAATCTTGCATTAAACTGTCCATTATTTACAAATACCTGTCTACACATACATCCGCACATACTTCCATTTTTCATATATAAATTTTGCGGATGTATATATATATATATATATATATATATATATTTTCCAGTTTTGTTAAACACATTGCAGGGGTATTTTTCCACGAATTTACGAGTGTAGCGGGTGTTTTTTCGTGTGGAATGTCAAAATGCGTGACGTACATTTTAAAATAGGAAATATTCCAAAAACAATGCGTTAACACTTTAAACTTCATTGATTTCGCACTGAAAACAAATATTTAACTTTTTTTATTTATGATCAGTTTTTCAAAAAAATTTAAATGTTAAGAAAATTACTCTGAAAGTATTACGACGTGGAAAAGGGGCGGGACTAACAACAATCCGGAATAAATTAAAAAACTTGGCAGCTATGAAATGCGTAGTCGCTGCTTTAATGATGCATCCAAGCTTAGTTTTTTCACTTGATATCGTGCAATGCTATAATTTTCACTTTTTTTAGAGTACTTTTTACTTTCCGAACACTATAGTGAGGAAAGTATTGTAATCATGTCAAAAATCCAAATTTGAGATTTTGATGTTTCTATACGTTTCAAGGTCCAATGAGTCCGTTTTCACTATTTTTGCGATGATGTATGTATGTATGTGTGTATGTATGTGTGTATGTATGTGTGTATGTCTGTGAGTGAACACGCTAGCGTCTAAACGCTTTGTTCGAATAAGCTGAAAGTTGGTACGTATATTGTAAGTCACCATAGTACGAACCCTATAGATTTTGGTGAATGTAGCACTTATAGTTTTTTTACAGGGACACAAAGAAAAATTCTTTATCATTATGGCCAAGGGACCAAAATCTTAAAAGTGCGATAGCATCTAAACGCCTTATTCAATTGAGCAAAAACTTTATACACATATTATAGGTCACAGATACTCAATCTGTATAGATTTTGGAGAATCTAGCACTTATAGTTTTTTTACAGGGACACAAAGAAAAATTCTTTGCCAAATTTTTAAAAGTGTGATAGCGTCTAAACGCCTTATTAATCTCAGCAAAGAATTTGTACACATCTTATAGGTCACATTTGAACCAACTGTATAGATTTTGGTGAATCTAGCACTTACAGTTTTTTTACAGGGACACAAAGAAAAATTCTTTATCTTATGGCCTATGAGACCAGCGATAGCATCTAAACGCCTTATTCAATTGAGCTGAAAATTTGTATGAATATTATAAATCACTGTTGCACTAACTATAAGCCTTTTGGTGAATCTAGCATTTATAGATTTTTACAGGGACACAACGAAAAATTCTTTATCCTTATGATCTAAGGGCTCAAAGTTCAGTAGCGTTAAATAAAACCTCGTGTGATATATGGAGAAAAATATTCAAACACTCTGTTATGGTTTTCTCTTTTTTGTTTGTTTAGCAACACCTCTTTCTTTATTTTATCTACAAAACTGTTAGTTACTCAATGTTCGGAAAGTCGAGTGGAGTCACTCCAGATTTTTTATTATTTCACCGTAAATACATTTGAAGAGAATTACTATAAACATTATGTGTCATGGAAAAAGGGCGGTAACAAACAATACTCTGTATTAGGTTTGCAGGTATGTTACATATTTTTATTTCTTTGCTTTCAATCGCAATGTCTTTTAATATCCATTTAAACTTAATATCCTGATTTTTTAAATTTTATTTTTAGGTTATGTTATATTGTTATAAAATTTATGATACAAAGTCTTTGGGCAAATAAGTTCACAATTCCGTAACGAGTTGGGATATTTTAAAATTTTTAAATCTTCCAGTTTCATGAAGGTTTTCACCTCATGAACCTCACCTAAATTTTTCTTAATGTACTGTGTATGTGTACAGTAGACTGAAGTTACCGAAATCCATATTGCAAGTAGAAAAAAAAAGCAGATTTATTTTTTCATCTAGCACACATTTTAAATTATACAAAACTCATATTTTCAAAAGAAATTTAGTTTTAGTTTATGCCTGAAATTTTTTTAAAGTATAAGAATAATGGCAAGTGAGCAAAATGAAGACAAATTCAAACTATGCAAAAAAGTTGTTACAATTAGCCAACTTTAGCCTATATGAACTTTAGTAAAATTTGTGAGACTTCATACAATTTTCATTAGAAATTATCAATTCGGGAGTTGGAAAGAAGTCGAGTTATGTTAAAATGTTTACCTCTGATTTAAGAAATCTATTTTACGATTTTAAAAAGAAAACTTCGGATGTTGCGGAATTTGGCAATTAATTGATTTGAATAACTTTGTTGGAAACTAGGTTTCTTGTAGATGAAATGGATTCTCCTGTGTATAAAAGGCAGGTTAAAAACGAACTTGAGGTTGAGTTCAGTTCTAGGAGTTCAGTTCAATTCAGGGGTTTAAAGTATATTGAGTTTAGTAAACATAAAGTGTATTATTAAGGTTTACAGTCTGACGCCAGTTGTGACTCCGAAAACTTATTGGCAATGGGAAATCATTTTTTGTTTCATACTTATTTTTTATTCTATTGCTAGCAAATAGTCCTACTTTTCTCCCATTTTTAAGAGCTTTAATAAAATAGTTTTGTTAAGTTTTAATTCATCTCTGTTATTCATGTCTTGAATACCCAGCAGGAATGGAGAGGTATGACGAAGTTCTATAGGAAAATTCTTCACAAATTTGTTGGGCAGGTACAAAATACATGTCCCAATCAAAGAATAAACTGTACCCAAGGAAAATGTGCCAGTATGTTTAAGAGATCCGTAGATTATTAAAACAAGAAATGTAATTTAATAAGGCAACATCCACTACCGTCATATAACTCGTGAATATATTTAAAAATATAAAATAACTGTAATTCCTGTAAAATCATTGCAAGGTTACCTAAGAATGATTATGTAATTTCAAATTTTTCAATTTCATTTAAAGAATAATTATTGCACTGCAATTGAAATGTATAAGGTGAAATATAGGGACCAAATATCAGTAATTATTGAAAAGAATGAATTTAAATTTGTACAAATTTATTTATTATTTTTTTTTATTCGAAGTATGTGTGTAAATCGTAAAAAAAAAAAAAAAAAAAAAAAAAAAAAAAAAATGTATTTTTCAGGGTATTTTTAATCAATAGTATATTTTTTAATATTGTTCTTTTAAATAATTAATAGTAGTTATTAATATCAGTAATATTATTAGGTATTAATTATTATATTATTTAGATTGATAATTGAAAATAAATAAATGTATAAATTGGTAATTTGGAAGATTATAGGTTACATTGGATATTTCTCACTTCATTTTCGTTTTAAACGTTTTGTAGAACTTTTCAGTTTTACAATTTACTAAGTATAAAATAACTATATCATATACTTTTGCTATATTAAAAAAAAAAAAAAAAAAAAAAAAAAATCTGCTTAGATGCAACTTGCTATGTTTTCCTTTTACTTAAATTTCTGTCATAAAAACATACTTCTTTGAACACTTTACTTTTATGTCATGAACGTGCTTTTTCTATATTTGAATGGAGAAAAATCCATTATTTGAAATTGTTTTTCCTCAAAAATGTCGCAAAACATATTTCAGCATTACGCTATATTAGATAAAGGGGAAACACGTTAAAATATTTCAATGTTTTATATATATATATATATATATATATATATATATATATATATATATATATATATACAAATGTGTGAATTTCAGTCTGTATATATGCATAAATATATAGATTTGAAATATATATATATATATATATATATATATAATTTTCATAAATCTCATTTAAATAAAATAAACTTTAATCCTGATCCCCCCTTCTTTTTTTTTTATGGTTATTTTTTATATAAACAAAATCTTTGGATATAATAATAATAATATTAATAATAATTAATTAAAAATAATAATTAATTGAATTTTCAAAAATGTTAAAATAGCTTTTACCATATTATGTTTTCTTTACATGTATGAAGAATACATGCGATATTTTTGTTACCGACTGTAGGTGTTGCTATTTTCCATAATTAATTTTGAGCCAATATTGTGATCAAAAGTAATGCTTTTTAATAAAGACGTTAAAGGCATTTGCGAAGTTAAACGAAATATATATATATATATATAATTATGTTATCAAAAATGTATTAAAATCATAATGTATAAAAAAATTAACAAAAAAAAAATACAACTTTTAACAGATATACAATAAAACCAAGCAAGCAAAACTGAAAATGAATTATAGCAAATGCCGAAATCTGAATAAAAATGAACTGAAATATTAAAATTGGCTCTGCTTATATAGTGATATATTTAATAGCATCACTAGAATTTAGAAATCAATTTTGTGATACATTTTAAATTTAATTTTTTTTTTCGGCAAATAACAGGAAGAAATCAGCCTAGAAAAGAACAAAAAACACGAAAGATTGATTGAAATGCCTAATGGTTTGTAAGGGAATAGTAGATTTTAGTGAACATTATTAAGCCATTAAAGAATTATTTGAATTCTTAGCACATTTAAATTAAATTGCACATAAAAATACGTTTTGATTTTTTTCTTTTATTTATAGTTGCATAGTCTTATGGAATTTACTATAATAGTTTAGATTTAAAGGTGGTAGAAGAATGATGGTGGATTAAAGTTTCATATAGTAACTAAAAGTGTTAATTTGAAAAAGCAGAAAATGTTATTATATTTTTTTAGCTTCTTATAATTTTACTAAAATTATTTATGGTACATTTTTGAGCTAAGGTTATACTATTGTTAAAGCAAATATTACTATTTTTAAGCAAAAATAGTAAATGAATATTTAAAAGACAAAGTTAATATATGTGATAATTGAATTAAAACAATTAAAACAATTTCAAGTAAAAGAAATCTTGAATGTTGCCTTTCATGTTGAAATAAATAAATAAATAAATAAATAAATAAATATTTATTTATTTATTTAAATTAAATTAGGCGTCAAAGTATGTTTCAAGTAAAATTTAAATAAATTTTATTCAATCTATTACAAATGAAATTTTAGTGTTAGTGTTTTTTTTAAAGACACGGGAAACATGGCAGGTGCCTGGAATTTACTTAATATTTACAAAAAAAAAAAAAAAATACTGATTTCTAAAAAGGTTTTTAGGTTTCTAAAAACTCCTTATAGTTTTACTCAAACATTTTTTATGATAAGTTTTATATTTAAGATAGTATATAACGGACAAGCATATCTAGTAGGTAAATTAAATTAAAATTATTTTAAACTTGCAGTTTAAAATAAAATATGTCTTATTTATTTATTTTTATTTATTTAAATATATTATATGAACTGTTATAATTTATTATGCATATTTAATTATTGGTAATGAGGAAAATCAAAAGTCTGTATAACAAAATGCTTTTACATTATATGGAAATAATTGAAATGTTAGTTAAAACAAACAAACAAACAAACACACACACAAAAAAAAAAACCTTTCTTAACAGATGGCGTTGTAGAACCATTCTTTAAATTTTTTAAAATAATAAGTAAATAATATATTCAACCAGCAAAGATTTTATACAGAATGGCTCCTAACCTTCTGGGATTGTTTCCCAAATATGTTACATTTTCATTAGTTTTCTAAAAAATATTCGTCAATAACTTAAAAGTGAGTATTTGAGCCACTCCTCTGTGATAATTAAATTTTTTTTAATTGAAATCTGTTATTTAAAAAATATTTAAAAATAATCATGTTATAAGTTGTCATCTGTAAAGCTCGAAATTTACTTTATTTGGGCATTTACAGTTATGTTTCTCTAAAATCCAAATCATGGTAAATAGTTTTGGTAAAGAATAACTTTAATAAAGGATTGGCTTGTGTTAATTTATATAGTAAAATATAAAAGAAAATGTTATGATTGCCCCAAAATAATAGCTTTTATCTATAGTACTGTAGAGTTTATTTACCTATACTTAAAAAAAAAATATATATATATATATATATATGTTTTTTGATATTTATGATTTTTTCTTTCTTTCTTTTTTTTCCCCTAAAAAATTTTAACTGGTCATTATTCATGACCGGTAACCTGATATATTTCTCAGTACTAGAAACTTATTAAAACAGGAATATCACTGTAATAATTTTGCAAGAACATTTTTAGAAAAGGAAGTCGGTTAAAGCAGACTGAAACATTTAGTGCAGTTTTTTATTGATAAAGTATTAATCCAAAATAATGAAACCGAAGTTTTTTTTTATAGACCTCCAATAGCCTATTTAATTGTATTTTATATTTACCGTAGCATATTTAATATTAATTTATACTTGTATCTGGGGAACATTTAAGTAGCTTTTCCGGAAATCTCTTATATTTTAATCATGATATAAAATTTGGAAGTTATCAGATGTATTTAAACCTTTCATAAATGATTATCCACTGTAAAACTCACACAAGCTTTTTATTTTTTAAATAAAATTTTAATTTTATAGGTCAGAGGATAACAATATTTTTTTCTTCACTTCTAAAATTGTTCATAAATGTTTGAGGCAGTTGGTTTTAATAGAGTAAGATTATCTTTCCCTAGAAATGGTTAAAAATATTTTTAAACTTCAACGATAAATAAAATAAATAAATAAATAAATAATTTAAGTTAATTAAAATATATAATAATAATTAGCACCATTATTAAATTGAAACTTGCTGGTTTTTATTTTTAACGTAATGTGCGCTATAAAAAAAAATTACGTTTAAAAATGCTTCAAAAGTAAAATGAATAGTAATTCATATTTCTGTATTCATTTACAAGAGATTCTGATGTATTATTCAGCATTATTCTTTTTTCGTACTGAATCATTTGTTCTAAACACGAAGGACAGTGAGAACACGCAATTAATCATTTCATGTCATTTGTGAGAGACATTTAAAATGGAATTTCTACTGCATAAAAATTGGTGATGTGCGTAAAAGCACCAGCCATTTTGAACTAATTTCGTAGAAATTCTGTCATATGCATAAGTACATAGTGAGGAAAACGATGTGGTTAATCGTATATTTTAAAGAACTTTTAAACATGAAAAGTTAAATTAGAAAGCAAACAAACAAAAGTGCTTTACTAATTAAATGGAAATAAAATAATAATATAAATAGTGTGTTTAGGTCATTACAATACATTTTTTTATAGTTTCAAAAAAATTATCGTAGAGCAAGGCATTTATTAAAATTATTATTATTATTATTTCCACGTTGAATGCAGACGATTTCCATTTTAGAAAAGTATAACAGTAAATGTAGCATGGAATATAATTTTCTGCCCTTCAGACGATAGTTCAATATTTACTTCTATTTGTCATAAAAAAATCGTTTTTAATAAAAAAAAAAAAAAAAAAAAAAAATATCACAATCTATGGTTCAATCATTCGATTTAAAGGTATGTACGAGTTCTTTTGAGAAAAAACTTACAATGAAAATTTACTTATACAAAAATCTAATTCGTTTGACTATTACAATTTAAATGCATATTTTAAATTTCACAATAATGAGTTAAAAATAATCCTTTTTTTTTTGTACATTTATGTGGAATTTTGAACTATGCTGTCATACAGTAAATTAAACTGCAAAAAATAAATGACAGCGCCATCTGTTTAGTGATATGTACCAAAAGTTAATAAGCCTCATCTGTATTTAAAGTCCAACCAAATACAAACCTATTTTAAATTATATCTATTTTTTTATGCATCTAAAAACTTTTGGATTCCCGTACGCAAACAAACAAACAACAACAACAACAACAAAATAATCCGAAATCATGTGTACAGCTGAAAACATAAAAATCCATCGATAACCGGAAGTAAAAAAAAAAAAAAAAAAATCAGGAATCGAATACTTTCTTTTTAATACATAGACGGAAGTAATAATCAGCATAAATTCGAATTTTTAAAACGGTAGAAACTGACATAAACATGTTGCGTACTTTTAAAACGCAATTTATGCTTTAAACAACTTTACATTTAAAAATATCTTAAAAATATACAAACTATTAATTCATATTTCAATTTTCATTTACAAGTACTCGTGATGTAATATTCAAAACACTTTATCTTAACATCAGTATTTCGCAGAAAGTATAAATTTGAAACATTCTTCTGCATATAAGTTTCCTGTTCCGCAGAAAATTGTTCTTTCTCGTAAGGCACCATTTGTTCTAAACATGGAGGACAGAAAGCAAATGCAATTAATCACTTTCTGCCAGCTGTGAGTACCATTTAAAACGGAATTTTTACTGGATTAGAATTGTTGTACATTGTTACGATGTGTTTCTGCGCAAATATAGGAAATATATGATATGACAGGCATAGTTTGTGTATTATGAATATTCACAATGAATGTTTTGTTCAAATGTTAGTAAAATTAGAGGATTATTTTTAGCTTGGAAATTTTTTGTATTACAGCTTTGTTTCAAACAATGAAAATAGAAATAAGTCAGTTTTTTTTTTTTTTTTTTTTTTTTTTTTTTTTTTTTTTTGATAATACAGTGATATTCATATATGAAAAGTAAACGTAGTAACATATTTTTTATATGTAAGTTCTCAGTAATCATTTAAAGTGAAATTTTATTTTTCTTACTTACGTAAATATTTTTAGTGTTTTATCTGCGATTCTTGTGAAATAATTACAAAAAAATTATAAAATTTTGATTGTTACGATGAACAAAAATAAATAATGAATGATCAGAATAAAAAATACGAAAAAAAAAAAAATGTCAGGGACAGATTTTAATTCAGTACTACAGGGCGATTTTGTGTATTACAAACTTGATATGTTGAACTGGATATAGATATACTTTCATTCTAATTTTAAAATTATAAAGTTGCTTTCATTAGCGTCGTTTACTAATATATCAATTTAACTAAAAGTGATATTATAATTTTTTTTTCTATTATTATTTGTAGAAATTCATATTAGTAAGATATGATATAGCATTTTTCAGCTCCAAACAGAAAATAATCCAAATGAATTAAATTCAAAATTCATTTATTTAACTGTAAGAATGTGTGAAAAATAGTTTTCCCCCTGATTTTGAATCCAACCGTATACAATAAATAAATAAATACATAAAAATAAATAAAATAAAATAAAATAAAATAAAATAAAATAAACCTTCAGTTAAGGAAAATGACACCAGAAGTAATATTTGTGACGCAGGTATGAAAAATGGACAATTCAAAAAGTTAATTATTATTATTTTTTTTTAAATCTAATTTTTAAAAAGATTATTTTTTAACTCTAAAATAGGATATTTTGTTTAGCTTAGATATTTTACTATTTGCCAATTCAACAATAACAAGTGAATTTTCACATATGTAAAAGATTTAAGATATGTAAAGAATTAAAATGATAAATTTGTATGTTAGCGGACATCCTGACGTATTCAAGGTAATGGTATGACGTATTCACCGTAAATGATCATAACTAGAAATGTCTTGTTGAAAGCAATAGACCTGTCGTACTAAAAGTAAATAAATTAATAATAAAAGATAGAAACTTGGTTTTTATGTGTTATTTACAAATTATCTCGGCATAATTATTATAAAAATTTATTTTTTTTTCCAAAGGTTTCCTGACATTTCCGTCAGCCTCAGCGGCCGAGGGGTTTTGCACTCAAAGCTGGTAGACGTGAGGTACCAGATTTAAACCCAGGTCGCGCTCGTTGGTCTAACCGTTCGGAGTGTTTTCTGTAGTTTTCTCCGAAACATGCGTAAAGACGGGTAAGGACTCCTTTCAAAGACCCCCATGGAGGACGCTGTCCCTCAAACCTAGGAACCTAGTGTAGTCAATCGGCTTTACTCCCAAAACATCACAACACCAACACCGATTCCCGTCATTGTAGAATGATACAAATGTGGATTATTTCAATTCACTGCTTTCTGAAACCAAACTAATAGACTTATTGGGTGTAATTTACAATATTATATAAATAACAATCACTTAATTTTCAGCATGAATTTATAGAGTTATATCGATTACTTATTAGTAACGATTAAAACATTTTTATAATTATCAATAAATTGTTAAAAGAGAGGAGGCATGAATGATAATATCTTTTTCTATTTGCATTAAAAATACAATTTTTCCTGGTATTTTAGTTTCAGTATAAATTCACTGTTGGCTTGATTTATCGAGTATATTGAAATATTTTATTTATTTAATTACTGTAAGTACAATTTTCCTGGGGGAAATTAATGAGTATATCTTCATTTATTTGCTTTGCTATTGCACTAAATTAAGTTTGAAAATTAGAAATTTTCAATATTTCGAGGATATATTTTACGCATCAATGTTAACATTAAAATGACGTTAGAGAATAACTTTCAAATATTATATCCACTCGGTAATTAAAGAAAAATTTCTTTTACAACTTATTCAGAGTCATATAATGCGGTTCGTCACACTTACCTAATTTTGAAACCATTAAAAAATAATTTGTGACACCATGCTGTAACAAACTTATGTAGAGTGAATGCGAAAATAATAAGTAATTTTTCTCGCATAAATTACATAGTTAACGCAAAAGAAATCGTTTCAAGATAATTGGTCATAGAGGATAAAATAAATATCAAATCCAAATTTTAAATGGAAATTTCAGCCATTTGAAATATCTGTCATAAATGACGTCATTCTTTGGGATTTAATTTTTGTATCCAAATTAGTAATACATTATAACAAAAATGTCTGCTGACAAATGATACCTTATGACTCACGTGGGCATAAATATACCAATAAATTAAAATTATATATCTGAATAGATTAGAAAGCTGATTAAAACATTTCAAAATTGACAACGTCTCAATCAGACTTTTAAAATCAAATCAATTTTAAAATTCCCCTGCTTTTTAAATTAAAGATTGTTTATATTTAAAAAAAAAAAAATCTCTTACCTCTATACAGAACTACCAATCTAATCTGGAGACAGACCTGCCAACCTAATCCGGCAAATTGTTAGGACCGCCCCTTTTTCTACACCAATTAATTTTTAGAGTAAATCTCTTCATATGTACCTACGATGAATTAAGAAGACAAATACTCTAAAATTTAAGTGGTGTAAAAAAAGGGGCGGTACTAACAATTTCCCGGATTAGGTTGGCAGCTAGTCGGGGAATTGTTAGTACCGCTCATTTTTCTACACCGCTTAATTTTTAGAATAATTCTCTTCAAATGTGTTTGCGCTAAATTGAGAAGAAAAATACACTAAAACAGAGTGGTATGGAAAAAGGGGCGGTACTGACAATCTTCTGGATTAGGTTGGCAGCTCTGTTTATATATTTCTATTTAAAAAAAAATGTGATTTAGAAAAGTAAAAGTACAATGGGAAAATACAACATGATATAAATAATTATCAGTTAAAAATTCTAAATCCTAAACGTTTGCTAAAAATTCTAAATAAAAAAATTAAAGAAATTTAATTAGTAATAAATATTTGAATGAAATTCAACTTTAGTCTAAATAACTTCGATATCAAAATAATTGTAAATGGTTCCATTTAATTGCAACTGCATAAAAGAGAATGTAAATGTTCATTTCTAAGTTAACATTTAATGAAATCCAAATAACTTAGTACGATACTAATTTATTTATGTAAAAACAAAAACTACTAAGAGCAAATATTCGTCAAAAAATAAAAATAAATAAATAAATAAAATAAAATAAAATAAAATAAAATAAAATAAAATAAAATACCATTTTAATGAATACATTATTTCAAATGTTAAATAAAATGTATTATGAATTCTGAATCAGCTTAAAATATTTTGCTCAGGATACTAATCCGTCTAACTTTAGAGAGCTTTTTTTCATTTCATTATTTTAATATATCCGTATTGTATTTTCAACATCAAAAAGGAGGATATATATATTTTTATTACTTTGATAGTATCTTTTTTATTAGGAATTTAAATTAGATTTGTTTATTATTATTATTATTCACAAAGTAGCTTACAGAATTAATAAGAATAATTTAATTTTAGCATATTAGTATTAGTTTTATTATCATATATGTGATGTCTTATAATTATGTCCATTTCGTCAATAAAAAAATTAATTATTATTTGGTATCATAGAAAATAGTTATACTATATTGAATTTTTTACGAACATATAAATGTAATTCATGGAATCACATGAGAATCTAGGAAAATAATTATATTTTTTTGTAATCACCTAATAAAAAGAAATGCGTAGCATATCATCACGGAGTTCTAGAGGAATGAAGATGATTAAAATAACTCGAAATTGAAATAAAGTAAACACTAGTTTATTCACGTGCGAATTATTCATTTTGCGGATTATTCTTCGTCTTTTATTTTATGACTATGAATTACTATGTGTATTAAAGGGAAAAAAAAATACAATGGTTGAATAATTTTGTACAATTATTCTTTTAGTTAAACGTTAGAAGAAAAAAAAATGGAAAACAAAAATTCTAGGAAAGTATACAATAGTGAACAAATTGTAAGTGGAGCTTTAGATTAGCTTTCAAAGAGAGGGAGAAAGATGATATAAACAAAGAAAGAAAGAATAAAGATAAAATCATACCCAGTACACTAATAAAATCTAGTATTATTTTTAATATTTTATCAACAAATATTAGGATATGACAAGACAAAAAGCCTGATTTAAATGAATTTTCAATGTTCTTGCATATGTTTTCACAGTGAAAAAAAAAAAAAAAAAAAAAAAAAACTGCTACATGACGTTTTAGAGGCCATAAACAAGTTTTGAGCGACAACAATGATAAGGTAAAACATTACATTTGCATTTTAATTTTTGACAAGTTCGTAAATGCTTAATGCAAGTTTCTAAAACTTTTATGTTAAAATGCTTAAATTTTGTGCATGGCTGTATTAGGATTTGGAACATATTTTACTTATTCAAAATTTCAACAACAAATTTCCCGATAAAAAAATAAATAAAATATAAGATATAAAATATAAATTTCAATATTATACTTTTGCAAATCAGTTTTTTTTTTTTTTTTTTTTTTTTTTTTTTTAATAATCGATTTTGCTAATAATTGTTAAACTGATATATCATGAAATCATGTATTTTACTGCAGTTCTTAATATTATAAATATATTAAATATTTTTAAAAAATTATTCTTTAATTGTGGATTAATACTCTACAAGTTGTTTATAGAGAAGGGTATTTCAGAGGATACTTAGTTTACAATATATTCAACTAGAAATAAAATGAAAAGGTAAAATAAAGTAAAATAAATAAATAAATTATATCCTCACTGTTATATCAAAAAAAAAAAAAAAAAAAAAAAAAAAAAACCCTCTAGCTAAAATTTAAGGAGTGGTAAATTAAAAAAAAAAAAAAACATTAGAAAAGAGATTATCACATTCATAAAAAAAAAAAAAAAAAAAAAAAAAAAACTCTATAGCTAAAATTTAAGGAGGGGTAAATTCAAAAACATTAGAAAAGAGATTATCATATTCATAAAAAAAAAAAAAAAATCTAAATGACTGTTAAAAATAATAAGGAAGTGACTCGGATGAAAGCAAAGCAAACTTTTACTATCACCGTTCATATCGTGTAAAAGATTCATTAAAAAAAAAAAAAAAAGAAAGCGATATATTTAACTACAATAACGTTAAAAGGTTGGCAAACATTAATTTTTTAAAAACCAGTTTCTAAATAACTGTTTAAAATAATGAGAAAGTGACTTCCATTAAAGTAAAACAAACTTTATATATATCGATTATTTCTTTGGTTCAACAACTTCACAAATAGCGTCAGTTTTCTAATAAATTTATTCGATAGAGATCATAATAAATGAACTTCCAAATGAATAACATTTAATCACGACAGGATCTCGAAATAAATGAAGTTTGTGTATCATTGAATTCAACGATTTTTTTACTCGAAATGCAAACCACTGAATCGAATTTAAAATATACATTGTGTAAAGTAAACCATTTGCTTTATTTGGAGTATATACAAAATTTGGATATTTTACATAGTTGGTTTATTAATATTTAAAACAATTAAAAAAAAAAAAAAAAACACGATATCCGGGGTTTTTCGCTCACGTCATTTTTTTTTTTTTTTTTTTTTTTTTTTTTTATAAATTTCAAAACAGTAAGAAAATAATTAAATTATGAGTGCATTATTGAAATTGGCATTCAATGCAATTGTTGAATTCTAGATTTTAAAATAATAATAATAATAAATAAATAAAAACCTATATTTAAAATTAATTGAGGTAGTGAATCAACGAATGCTTTGCCACCTTCGCTGGTCACTATATTTAAAGGGAACTAATGTGCAAGTTGTACCTGACGGGACTAAAGTGAAAGTTGTACCTCAAGGGACTAATGTGAAAGTTGTATCTCACGGGACTAATGCGCAAGTTGCACCGAACGAACAAACTATTTCTTTCAACTCAAATGCCTACTAATCCTGGACGATAGGTCTAATATATCGTATCAAATTATATATCGTATTTATCGTAATATAACTCAATACTTATTTCGCTTCCTTCTTCGACTCGTTTTAATACGCATTCTTTATATGCATGAGCAGTCCCCGAAAAACAAAAACATTAAATCATTAAATTCATGTTTTTACTTATTTTTATTTCATATTATTTCACGCGCACTTTTTATTTCCTAATTCAAAATTATTAAAAAAAAACTTTTTCGATATCGCTTGTAACGATACTGATTATTATTAATTTTCTTTTCCCTTTCTTTCAATAATAATAATAATAATAATAAAAAGATTTTGATGAAATTCTGGAAAAAGAAGAATTTAGTTTAGGACGGAGGACTATTAGTTTTTTTTTTTTTTAAATTATAACATCGCTTTCAAATTATTCAATTATATTTTCGAAAAATTTTAGATTTCGACAAATGTCCAACTATCGAAATCAACAACGCAAAAATGACGCAAATTGAGACTAATAGGCCCTCAGTCCTAATAATCTGTTACTATTTTACGAAGCATTTCACTTTGTTCTTTCACTTGTAGAAAATTCAAATTTCCACAATCTCTTAACAATCATAATAAATTATGAGAATTCGATGGATGTATTTGATGACTTACACAATTTCATTTTGAAGAGTAAGTAATTCTCTTGCATCGATGAATAATTTATTAAGGATATTTTCTGCCATCACATTTGTAAGCTTAGTATTTTGTCATTTTGACCTTTATATCTCATTATTCATTTGTAATTGTACCGAGTTGGATAGTGTTCAGAAAATATTTATTTAATTCAAATTTTCACAAATATGCATATTAAAGCTAAATAAAACTATGAAGAATTTTAACATTGATTTATTGAAAACGATATTAATGCAATGCATTTCTAAGTAAGTAACAACATTTTACTAGTAAATTATAAATTTAAAAATATCGAAATTTCTGTCTAATAATATATACATACCAGCCAATATCCTATATAATATTCCGTAGCGATGTTAGTCCCGTTTTTTTTTTTTTTTTTTTTTTTTTTTTTTTTTTTTTTTTACACACCAGTAAATTTTTAGAATAATTCTCTCCGAATGCTACTCCGATTAAATAAAGGTAAATACTCTGAAATTATACTGATAAAAAATGCGGGGGTAACAATACTATGGAATAATAACTAGAATGTTGGCAGGTATGATATATGTATATATATATACATACATATATATATATATATATCTATATATATATATATATACTTACCAACCATCTCCATACTTGCCAACCATCTTATTATGAACCGTACAATTTTTAGTACCCGCCTTTTTTTTCAAACCAATATTTTTTTAGAGTAATTTTTGTCTTATTTAATCATAACAACATTTGGAGAGAATTACTCTAAAAATATTGTAGTGTGAAAAAAGGGGTGTTTTTTCAAGGGCCTTAACAATTGTACTGTTATTAATGAAATGGTTGGCAAGTATGTATATATAACCCTTTAAGAACAGGATGTTTTTGGTTAATTTTTAATAGTAAAACTCTCGCATATAGGCGTGGCTTTTGTAGTCAAAATGTCATTTACGGTTGTCGGTTCCGATGCAATTTTTTATTCTCATAATGTGACGTACCTCCCTTAAAAATGTACGTTGGGTTTTGAATCTCCCTGAAGATTCAAAAAATATATATAAAATTTTATCATAATTTTCATTATATATATATAAATTGTCATCATAATTTTCATTACACATATAAATTTTTATCATAATTTTTATTTTCAGTATCATGTATCATGTATCATGTATCAATTACCAATTTCATATATAATGTATCAATATCAATTTACTATCATGTAATTTGTGTAATTTTCTGTTTGTTTTACATATTATAATAAACTGACGTAAAATAAATCTATAATGTTTCTCACACTATCATTTTCTTAAAAAAAAAAAATACTTATATATTAATATATTAAACATTCACAGATGTTTTTACTTCTTTTGCAGTATATAAATTATCTAAAACACACAAAAAAATCATTCATAAATTTTCCGATCTGCAAAGAAAAACAAAATATAAATAAATATTTTCATTTCTAATAAATTCAATTGATAAAAATCCCAATAAACTGACTTTAAAATTAATAAAATTTAAATATTTAATCACGTTTCACATATGATGTACTTTATCTTTATCAATGCATTTCTCATTTTTTCATAAAAGAAAAGATAATGAATTCAATTGAATTCGTATTATCTAAGGTAAATTGCTTAAATTCATTGAAGAATATTAAATGTTTCAAGTACTTATTTTACTGATACTAAAATTTATGATTTGTCTATATTTTCTACACTATATTGTTGCCTCACTTAAATGCCACATGCACCATTTTTATACATGCAAAAATACTTGTAAATTGACTCTTTTAAAATGAACAAATCTTTAACTGGGGATCAAACGAATCTCCCAGAAAGATTATTTCAAGACTATGTGCTGAATAAAGTGCATTCATCGACTAAAACCTGCATATTCATTTTCGAATCTCTTTCTACACATTAAGAAGTTAAGGGTTTCGCAGTAATATGTTTAATTTAATAGGTCTTCTAGGAGTTTCGGGCCTATTTTTTCGGGTCGAAAGATGACACGAGACTTCGTCAGGCGAACAAAGTAGGCAGGAGTGCTGCAAATGATGTGGCAACGCACCTGTTTGCAGCACTCGTGCCTAGTTTGTTCGCCTGACGAAGAGTCGTGCCTTCTTTCAACAGGAAACAATTGGTGCGAGTTCTTGCATTTTCTGTTGTTTATTCAAAGTTTTGTACTTATTACTTTTAAACGCCAGTTCTGTCATGCATTTTTATAAGTTGTGTAATTCCACATCAGATTTTTTTCGCGCAAAATTTTAAAAATAGTATTAATTTCAAGCAAAGAATATTTTATATGTAATTCGATAATATTTTAAAAAAGTTTTTATTAACTAATAAAATAAGAATGTTTTACTTAAAATAACATCGAAAAGCGTTAAATATTAATTTTAATAGCCACTTTATTTCTTGATAAGCATTTTAATTAGAGATAAATTGACTCTTTTAGTGTAAAACAAGCTTTATATGTATATTGATCATTTTTCCAGTTCGATAGTTTCATAAATAGCGCCAGTTCTCGAATACATTTTATCGATAAATATCCCAATAAATGAACTTTCAAGTGTACAACATTTAATCGAGATTCTATTTCGAAATACATAAGCGGGGGCTACGTGAATGTATCGATTTTTCATATGGATGAATAACCACTGAATTGAATTAAATGCATGTGAAACAGTTATTGTGTAAAAGAGTATGTTTTCACTGTCTAAAGTATATAAATATGATCCATTTCAAGTGGTTATTGTGATCGGTATTCCAAGTGTATGATATAGAAATATTTTGTGTACTGCTTTATTTAAATATTTAACTTATTAAAAACATAAGTTGTCACATTCTGTTTAGATATTAATAATTCAAGCAGTGATATTTGGAATAACTGTATTATTTTATGGCATGAATAATTCTCTTGATTCGAAGAATAAACTTAAAATTTCATGATTACATTCATCATTCATTTTTGTGCATTCAACACTTCACTAATTTTAGCAAAATATCTTATTATGTACTTGAAGTTCCAGAGAAATGTCTTTTCCTATTAACATATTTGTTTCATTCTAAATTTATGCACGCTTCGTCAAAATTATATTAATGCTTGGAATTATTATATCCGTTGAAATTAAAATTCCTTATAAATTATTTATAATATTAATATATGCATAATATATTTTATATATTTATTGTTAGTGTAACTTGTAGGTGTACCTTCATTCAAATATCCCGTTAAAAAAAAAAATAATAATTAAATAAATAAGGTAAAAAATCATTCGAATTTGTTAGTTTTATTGGTTACTTTATATTTAAATAAAAATTTGAATTAGTTATTAAAAAAAAAAAAAAAAAAACAACTTTGTCCCCTTCACTTACCGTCGCCGGAAGCTCAAGCTAATGTTATTCTCTGGGAAATTTTCTTTACTTATTATAGTTCAGTAACTAATACATATTTTTAAATTTCGTTTTCACATTAAAAAAAAAAAAAAAAAAAAAATCACAACTGTTAAATTGACGGACCCTTTATAAAAAGCGGATTTTTGTAATTTTAAATATTTATTTTGAAGCTGTAAACAGGAGTTTACAATATGTGAAAATTTTCATTTTGGAGATTCAAAAAAAAAAAAAAAAAAAAAAAAAAATCCGTTTTTATAAAAGGTTTGTCAATTTAACAGTTGTGAATTTTCTGAATGTGGAAACAGAATTTAAAAATACGTATTAGTTAATGAGTTTAAAGTAAAGAAAATTTCTCAAAGAATAGCATTGACTTGAGCTTCTAGGGGCGGTAAGTGAAGAGGGGCGTTAAGCTATGGTTTTAATTCAGAAAAATCTGGAGTGACTCCACTCGACTTTCCGAACATTTATTAATTAACAGTTTTGTAGATAAAGAGCAGTTGTTAAACAAACAAAAGAGAGAAAACCATAATAGAGTGTTTGAGTATTTTTCTTCATATATTACACGATGTTTTATTGAACGCTACTGAACTTTGAACCCATAGATCAAAATGATAAAGAATTTTTCGTTGTGTCCCTGTAAAAACCTATACATGCTAGATTCACCAAAAGGCTTATAGTTAGTGCAACAGTGATTTATAATATTCATATAAATTCTCAGCTCAATTGAATAAGGCATTTAGATGCTATCGCACTTTTAAAAATTTGGTCCCATTGGCCACAATGATAACGAATTTTTCTTTGTGTCCCTGTAAAAAAACTGTAACTGCTAGATTCCCCAAAATCTATATAGTTGGTGCAACTCTGACCTATAATATGTGTACAAATTGTTTGCTCAGATTAATAAGGCGTTTAGACGCTATCACACTTTTAAAAATTTGGCCCCATAGGCCATAATGATAAAGAATTTTTCATTGTGTCCCTGTGAAAAAACTATAAGTGCTAGATTCTGCAAAATTTATACAGATTGCGTATCTATGACCTGTAATATGTGTATAAATTTTTTGCTCAATTGAATAAGGCGTTTAGATGCTATCGCACTTTTAAGATTTTGGTCCCATAGGACATAATGATAAAGAATTTTTCTTTGTGTCCCTGTAAAAAAACTATAAGTGGTAGATTCACCAAAATCTATAGGGTTCGTACTATGGTGACTTACAATATACGTACCAACTTTCAGCTTATTCGAACAAAAAGTTTAGACGCTAGCGTGTTCACTCACAGACTTACACACATACATACACACATACACACATACACACACACATACATACATCATCGTAAAAATAGTGGAAACGGACTCAGGGGACCTCGAAACGTATAGAAACATCAAAATCTCACATTCGGATTTTTGACATGATTACAATACTTTCCTCACTATAGTGTTCGGAAAGTAATAAATTAACACTAGATTTTGTAGAATACATCAATGTTTCATTATTATAAAACAACTAAATCGAATTAAATATATACGCAGCGTTAGTTGTAGGGGAATTTTTTTTTTTTTTTAGATAAATGCTTGGTTTGTTATTTTATTGGCATTATATGATATCTAAATACTTTATGCAGAAATTTATTTAAAATTTATTGAAATGTTTAGTGGGGGAAAAATAATCTTTAATGCCTCCTTTCAAAGTTATAGTGAATGCTCATGTTGAAAGGCTTAAAATTTTAAATATTCAAGGTTTAAAGTTATAACAAATGTTAAAGGATTATATATATATTCAAAAGTTTAAGAATTTAATATTAATGTATTCTTAAATCTCTTATATCAATAAATCGGTTTGAACAACTCTGAATATTTTAATCTTTTGAATTTATTGATCCGCTGCTTTTAAAATTTTATTGTTAGCAGGTCGAGTTGCATCAAACATATTATTGATGATTAAAAATTATTTTCGATAGAATTTTTGAACTTTACTTATACTAGAAAATCAATACAAAGTAAAGATTCATTTAGTTATTTCGTAAACCGTAATCAAATTAAACAAGAATGAAAAATCCTGCAGTACGGATTGATTATTAACAGTTTCCTGCTGTATTTCGTAAACCGTAATCAAATTAAACAAGAACGAAAAGCCATGCGGTACGCACTGATTATTAACCATTTCCAGCTGTACGTACTCGTTGTATTGGTTAACCTTCAATGTTCTATGTCCACGTTATCACACAACGGACAGACGGAAGGACAAAAAGGCATACAAATAGACTAATTCAATTCATTATCACTTTTAACATTGTTGTAAAATATCTAAAGTGCTTAACACAAATAGAAATGCAATTCTATCGATTTCCAACTGCTGTCTTTAAAGTATATGAAGAATTTAGTGCAGCCCTATAAGTCTTTATGCTATAATACTATATTCTAAAGAAAGCATTATTTTTGTGCATATGAATAATATATTTTTTTATTTCATTAAGAATTGTAAAAAATGAGGCTATTAAAATATGGTTTTTAGAAATACGTTTCATAGAACGCAATGCTTTAGAATACTTCCGGGTGTCCCTGTACATACACCTGTAAGGGTATTTACTCCATTTTCAATAGGAATATTCGATATCGAACTTGAATAACTTATGTCAGTTTCAAGTAATTCAATGAATATTTACGGAAGTTGGAGAACGTGTGAGGTAATTTTATGTTAGCATAACGCTACAAACGAAGTTCGCACTTTACGAATAACAGGTGAATGTGCAGAGTTTTAGGATTCAGTTGATTAATGGAGTTAGTTCTTATGCTAAACTAAATGATAATTTGTGGTATGTAATATTATAAACTGAGATGGATATAAAAGGTGATGTGTTTCGTAGTAGAGGAGGGGAGTGTTAGTGGTAAGAGTAGAAGTGGTTGGAGGTTAAAAGAGTTAGTAGCGAGCGGCTATAGTAGAAGATAGTTAGTCGAGTAGTATAGTGGTTTAGGGAATCCTCCCACTAACGAAAGATTAGTAAAGCCGTGAGAGGTAACGGCGTTAAGTGAAGCTGTTGAGATTATTTATGGTTATCTATCTATAGTTAGAGTATTTATGAAGGCTGCCCCTTTAAGTTTATAAAGGTATTGAATGTGAATATGGTCCAACGCCCACCTTTTCATTAAGCTCTAAATAAAAGCTCGTTATTTATTTTACAATTCAAGTCTCGTACTCTCTTTACTTACCATTTAGTTATCGAATTAAGTAATTAAGATGGAGTTTGCATCAACGCAAACTTCACAAATGGACTGACAGACAGAATGACAAAACGAAGTCATTAACTATTTTCAACTTCTTTGGAAAGTAATAAAAACAAAAATAATTGCACTTAATAAATTTAACTGCACTTAATAAATTTAAGGACATATTTAAAAGAAATATACACAACATAAAATTATAAATATAAAATAGTAATAGCCAGATGCAATAAATAAATCATGGCCCTATTGTTTAAATTATTTTTAATTAAAATTAGCTTCTTAAGATTTGAAATCTTAATTTTTTATAAATTTTAGTACAGTATGAAATCTCTCATGTAAAAAAAAAAAAAAAAAAAAAAAAAAAAAAGAATTTATGAGAAAGAAAATTATCAAGGTAATTTTTATGATATAATTTTCTAATTTAATAGTGTTTTTGATTATCTCTACTCTTTCACTGATCTTAATACTTACCAATGGTATTCAAGATAGATAAATATAAATGAATTTTGCCTCTTATAAAGATTAGTATTGTCATCGTCTTAAAAAATATATTTAAACATTTAATAAATCTTATAGAAATTTATAATCAGTAAACATTGTTTCCGTTTTAATTATAATAAATTTTAGTGGTTAAGTGTTTGGCTTAATTTTATTTAAACATCAATAGAAGTTCGTTCACAATTTATGAAAAAAAGATTTTAGAATTCATTTTTCTTTTTTGGGGTGTGAGCTAAAAATTTAGCAAATTTAGATATTCGACTGCTACTTTTATCTTTTGATTGAGGTGTAAAAATAAAAGATTTATTTTGAAAATGGCTTCTCAAATTGATATATGGTTCGAAGGTTACGTAAATACACTTCAGAGGAGAAACATTCTTATAGCCATATTATAATGCAGTGTAAAAATTATGGTTATTGTATTTCTAAAATAGACATTTATAATGTAATAAATTTGAAAGGAAGATATGTAGGTGAAAGTAGAAATGGAAACATGACTCGCAAAACTATATCTTAAGACTGTTAGAATGCCGGTAAATATCAAGAAAGTGAAGTCTCTGATCCTAAAGGAAAACCGCCCGGCTTAGAGGCGCTTGGCATCGAAACTGAGAATGACTTCTGCCACTGTAAGTAAAATCATTCATAAAGATTTGAAGTTAAAAATAATGTTAAAACATAAAGTTCATCTGCTTTTCTCAAAGCATATAGTTGAAAGTAAAAACAAGTTTTAGAAAGTGATATTAAAAACACTAGCTACTGAAAAATTAAAATTTGTAGTAATACTCGAGGAGGAATAGACATATTTAAGTAACTGTAATAAATAAATAAAAAAATAAATAAATAAAGATGACCATACAAAATGACTTTATCACTGTACAGAAAATTTTCCAAAGGGATTCATGATAGTGACAGGATTTTTTTTATAACGGGAAATAATAATAATAATAATAATAATAATAAAAAGTCTAAAATAAAACCAAAATTAATTCACTCTACTATCAATAGCATATTTTTGAACCAATTTTTGAAGAATAAATTCTAGGATATTGATAGGATGTTCATAAAGCTAAGCTTCATATGAAGAAATCCTCTAGTCACACGTCTAAATCAAATGTCACTTATTTAGAAAAGGAAGAATCATAAACAAGAATAAAATGTATCCTATTTTATGAAATATCTGTAAAATGGTCTGATGCTATTCCAGTAGACTTTTGCATTTTTGTTTATTAAAACGAGCCTTAGGATACGGCATGTAATAAATTTGAACGGACTGTGAAAAACGGTACAAGAGGAATGGGATAAAATTGACGTGACAGTTGTAAGAGAAAAAGTTTAATTTCATAGAAAATTCGAGATAGATTTTTATAAAGAGTCGTGGTTATCAGATAGAGGCAAATTGACGCAAAAAAATACGGGATTTATATGTAAAACTCAACTACTAAAATCATTTCTATAATGTGTGAATGACTTTCTGTATTTGTATCACATACTTCATGCACGTTAATCAATATTAACATGAAATATTTCATTTCGAATATAAAGGACTGTATGTGAAAGTAAAATTATTTTTAGATCAATCAATGTCTAATTTACACGAAAATGTGAGTATTCTAATATAGTACCTTGGTTTTCGTGTTTCGAAATCAGTTATATATTTATATATTTAAAGTTAAGTGTGTTTAATATTTTGTTTCATAAATATGCGAAGCTGATTTATTATAATGATGATAATGTAATGCGTAACTACATTTATTATAATGATTAACGAATATTTATTTAATAATATATAAGTTTCCAATTCTAAAACATACAAAATTATTAATGTAACTTAAGTAACAGAAAAGAAAAGCTTTTAATTAAATACAAGCAACTAGGCTCAACTATTAAAATGACAAGACATTTACACACAAAAACACATATAGAAAAAAATACTTCAATACATTACGATTTTTGTTTATTTTCAAGCGCAATGAAAGGAAAATAGGAAATAATGGAAGGGAGCATTTAGTTATATAGTTCATAATGCATCTGCCTGATGATTTAATAAAGATTGGTTAGCCCATTAAATTATAAATCTTCAGAAGTATTTCAAACACGAAATTCCTGAAATCTTCACAGCTAATTGAATAAATAAAATAACGTGATAAATACATATTTAATTTATTTTATCTCTTGAAATGAATATATATATATATATATATTTACATTCTTTTATATACACTAGAAACAAAGTATTGTACTTGTTAAAATTTTCGACAGATTTACACATTTGGAAAAGTACAGTCTACGATTTGATCTTTTTAAGAAAATGTCTCCATGTGTGTGATGAACCTATTGTAGCATTTATAGCTCAAGAGCTAATGCACATAATTAAAAAATTCATGCAAATTTATGTGTAGTAGCATTTTGACATAAATTAATGCTTATAAAATTTTATTAAAAATATCCCTACAAATTGCATTTTTATTCTGTGTTTTCACACTTTATAATATAGCAGTATAGAAGAAAATTTCATATGAATGCGCGCAATAAAAACTAATATTAATGAATCACTGTGAAATACACACACACACACACCTATATATATATATCACTAATGTTCGTTTTGGCAACCTGTTTATTTCTACTATCTCTGTATGGAATAATAGCAGGAGACTTGGCGTTGGAATATTAAAACAGGAATAAACTACTACGTCAGAAACGCCAAAGAAAAATTATTGAGGTGCATACAGCTGTTTCGGTAGCCTAAAGCGTACCGTCATCAGTGCAAAAAAAGAATACTGAATCTGGAGAAGTACTCGTATATATAGGAGAGGGTCCGGATTTAGTTCAACCAATAGGATTACGGAAGAGGTGGGGAGTGTGGCCAATAGGAATTAAGGACTGTGTAGCTGTGTGAACAGTAGAAAAATTAAGGAAATGTGGACTGAATGTAAAATTTCCAACAATCAGACAAATAGGGAACAGCGAAATCACAATTTACAAGGTTTTTAAAATTTTTATAAATATGAAAAGCTTCAAAGAAATCGAGTTCATGAATGGATTTCTTGTTTGCAGACGTAATTCATATGTTCTTTTAGACGAAATTTAAGACTGCGTTTAGTTTGGCCAATATATGATAAACCACACTGACAGGATATACTATAAATGCCCCAAGAATTATGCATATCAATAGGATCTTTTAACAGAGAAAAGATGAGTTTATTGGAAAGCGAAAATATTATTTTAAAATCATATTGTTTGAGAATTTTAGGTATGGTTTGACTGGTTTTAGAAAAATAGGGTAAAACAATACTGATATTAGATGTGACTGATTTAGTAGACGAAATACGAGGGAGTTGTAATTTTTGGATAGCTTTGTCTATAATGGATGGGTCATAACCTCTGTCAATTGCGATGGCTTTCAGGTATTTAATTTCAGATTTCAATAAAATAGGATTTGAACAAATATTAAGGGCACGGTTTACAAAAGTATAGAAAGCAGCCATTTTTTGGTTAGGTGGGTGACATGAACGCGCATGGGGAGGAAGGGAGACTGCAAAATTTTTTACGATAGACAGTGGTTGAAAATCCATTTACAGTGCGAGAGACGAGGGTGTCAAGAAATGGAAGGGAGCCATTATTTTCTATTTCATAAGTAAACTGGATATTACTGTCAATTGAATTTAAGGTTTCTAAGACATGGTCAATATTGTGAAGAGATATGTCAATAAGCGTGAAGGTGTCGTCAACATAACGGGTCCAAAAAGGAAAAGATATTTTCTTAAAAAGCTTGCTTTCGAAATAGTGCATGTAAATGTCTGCGAGAATTGGGGAGAGAGGGGAACCCATGGCTAAACCTTCAGAGTGACGATAGAATTTATTTTGGAAAGAAAAGTGGTTTGTGATAAACAAATGCGGGTAAGAGAAATTAATTCTTGTATTTCGAAAGAGGTGAAATGAAACTCTTTTAATCTATTTTCGAGACAACAGAGGGTGCCACTTATTGGAACATTAGTGAAAAGAGATTTTACATCAAAAGAAACCATTGTGAGATTAGTGTGAGGGCAATTTTGAATATTTTTTGCAAAATTTATGGAATTCTTAACAGTATAACTATTAGCAGCAAGAAGTGGAGCAAAAATTGTGGTGAGAAATTTAGCTAGATTATAGGAAGCAGTACCGATATTAGACTATTGGACGAAAAGGAATATTGGGTTTGTGAACTTTTGGTAAAGCATAAAATCTGGCACAATTAGCAATAGAAGGAATAGTTTACATGTGGACTTATTAAAAATACCTATTCCATGTTTCAGATTTTGTTTGTGTTACTGTTTAATCTAATTTCCTTTTTTTATTTTGTTTTGTTGCAAGATAGAGACTTGAGTTGTATATTGCTTGAATTAGCTATACAGCTTTCCGAAATCTTGCATTATGCTGACAGAGGTGCAAGTTTCCTGAATCAAACATTTCTGGTTTTCAGCATTTAAAATTTTATTTTTCATTTCATGAATTCTCTTTTCTTTTATCGGATCCTTTTGGTTAATTTATCTCTTTCCATTTCTATTATTTGATGAATGTTTCTATAGGTTTAATGTTTTTTTGCAAATTATGTCATTGTTAGGCTTATGTGTTATGTTTGTGCCATTTCTCAATGAGTGTAATATAATTAAATTATTACCATGACAATAATTTTATTCGAAATACATCTCATTTAAAATTTCATATGTTGGTATTTTCCTCTATCTTTCATTTGTTGAGTGTTGCAAAGGAATTAAATTATTCAAATTATATATATATACGCACCCCCACCTTGGGGGTGTACATTTTCAATTTGAGTATTTTGTAAAAGAATTTACCTTTAAAGCGAATTGGTAAAACACATATCGTTTTTTCTTTCCTTTCTTTCTTTTCTTTCTTTTTTTTTTTTTTTTTTTTTTTTTACACACACAATAAACTAAACATAAATAAAAAATAAATAAATAAACAGTTTTTAAGTTGTTGCCGTATGGGGTTGAAAACTGAGCTTATTTCGAAATTTAATATTACACTTCTTTTAGATAAAAAAGTCTTTATTCATCAATAAAATTAATTTTCATAAATAATAGTGTTACAAATAATTTGTTTTGAAGAAATTTGTATAAGGAAATAGAGAAGAAAGTTTTGTGATTGTCACAACATACTAGTTTTTTGTTTATTTGTTGTTTGCATGTAAAGGTTCAAATGTAGCTCTTCTTTTGATCGTGGGCCAAAAGATCTTATTGTTTTCTCCAAACATATATATAAGTTATACACGTGCCTGCCAATATTTGCTATTTATTTTCCTTTTGGGAAATAATGTAGTTTTCATGTCGTGTTGTTAAAAGACAGGAATTGTTTTCATACAATTATTTTTATTTACATATATGTAAAATATATTTTAAAGAATATTTTGATTTTAGATTTAAGATCCTTATCTAGAATTCTTATTCTTCCATCAGTGTAAGCATTTTAAAACATAATATATGTTTCTAAAGATATGTTTTATTATAAGGTAATTTAAGTTTAATTACCTTTTATCATTTACACAGGTTTATTTGAATTTTAAAATTTTCAGCAGAAAATCTCCTATAAAAAATGCATTTTATGTAGAGAGAAACTAATCTTTCAAAAAATAAATGCACATAATAATGATAAACATAATTTTGAATTATTTTTTCCTGGGACGTGTTACTAATTTATAATGCAAATTCTAAATTAGAAAATGTTCACTTTAAAATTTTTCTCAGAAATGAAACATGGAAAATATAAACAATACACTTAAGGAATAAATATTGAGAATATCAGTTATTAAATTTTGCTAAAAACTTTTGTTAATTTACAAGGAATTTGCAGAAATATTACGGTAAATTTACAAATAATGTTTTCGGCGTAGATACTAAATATAAGACACGAAAAATAATGTATTTGACATAGTATGAAACAAAATATTTTCTCTCTCTTTCTCCCTCTGTTTTTTTTTTTTTTTTTTTTTTTTTTTTAAGAAAATGTATTTAAAAGTTTTACTTAATGAAATACTACATTCATTCAGAATTTACGAAGTTCATTAAATATTCAGAAATATCCATTCAATTTTGAAGCATTCTATCATAACCAGTATTTGTTTCAAGAATTGAAGACAAGTGTGAAATCAAGAGGAAAATGTATAGAATGACTATAGTTGTGCAGAGATAGAAAAATGTAGTACAATAAAATTCTTAAAACATTATTTAAATCATCGACATACATAAGTAACAATTTATTACGGAGTCTTCATAACATTTTCACCCAAATCTTTTAATATTTTATTGTATGATTTACTTTAATTAAATAGGATGAAGTTTACTATTTGCAAATAGTGGTATGAAATTTATTTATAATTCGTTAAATGCATATATATATATATATATATATATATATACTGTATGTGTAAATGTAAGTCTGCCAAATTCCACCACATGTGATAGATCTGAATTACAAAAGACGTCAATTATATGTACATTACAATTCAAACTTATTAAAGTTATAACTTATAGTCAAATTATTTTTTTAGTCAATCGAAGTAAATTGGTTAGGTTAACTGACCAAAACAGTGTTAACATGACAAATAAATCAACAAATTCAGACATTAAATTAGTTTTCTTTTTCTATCAAAAGCTTTTTATTTGATGTAATACCCCACTTCATTAATTATTTAACTAATATATAAAATTTATAAATACAAATGTTCAAATGTATATTTTTTAACCCATTTCGATTTTCAATTAAAGTAAAAATAAAAGTAATATATTTCAGAGTTAAAAGGGAATTATAACAATGTATTTCTTGTTCTCTTGTATCAAGAAATAAACTTAAATTTGCAGCATATACTAATTTCTTAGTCACATTTAAAATGCTATTTTCACTGAGTTTACGCTAGCACAGTTATCTATATTGAATATATTGACCATCATTTATTTGTCATTGTAACACAAAAATAACTGAAGTATATATATATATATATATATACATTTTCTTTTTCAATTGATTAAATTTAAACTTCCTTGCGTTTCTTAATATTATTTTGTGACTCAATTTTACATATATGCGACATTTCTTTTAATTATTTACCTTGTTAAAACTACCAACTATATCCCATTTTGAATAAATATAAAAGCCAGAATCATTTCGCTCATTTTATCATTGTAATAATTTTTCACATCACATTCATATTGATTACATTTTCTGTTAATATACTGTTACGCTATTTTACATATAATGCTACATTTTCCATAATTATTTAACTTGTTAATAATATATCTATCATATCCCGTTTAGAATTGGAATGAATATCATAAATGATAGCAGTGCATTCCAAAGTTAAAAGGATTTCATTCCAAAGTATTGCTTGCTGTCTCTCCGTAGTATATATATATATATATATATATATATTTTTTTTTTTTTTTTTTCTTATGCGTAAATAAAAAATGTTTTTTTTTTTCAATTGATTAAATTTAAACTTCCTTGCGTTTCTTAATATTATTGCATGATTCAATTTTACATATATGCGACATTTCCTTTAATTATTTACCTTGTTAAAACTACCAACTAATCCCATTTTGAATAAATATAAAAGTCAGAATCATTTCCCTCATTTCATCATTGTAATAATTTTTCACATCACATTCATATTGATTACATTTTCTATTAATATTCTGTGACGCTATTTTACATATAATGCTACATTTTCCTTAATTATTTAACATGTTAAAAATATATCTATCATATCCCGTTTAGAATTGTAATGCATATCATAAATGATAGCAGTCCATTCCAAAGTTAAAAGGATTTCATTCCAAAGTATTGCTTGCTGTCTCTCTGTAGTATCAGTGAATAAACTTAATGCTTTGAGATGAATTTAAATTATGATGAATATTTTCATCTGCTTCATTTGAGAGTTCTCCACTTTGATAATTTTGCTGTCACATCTCATTATACAGTTCAAGTTGCATCGAACTGGCTTTTCCTATTAATATATTTATTTTATTAGAAATATCATATGCAGATGTTTTCAGCATAAGTCTAGCACATTTATGATAATTTCAGTAGTTTAGGAAAAAGAGATTAGAATTGATTTCAAATAACAGTGAATATGTGTTATTATGTGTAAGTGATATATTTAGGCAAGATAAAATGTAAAATTGTTAAATTATATTAAAAATCCCTAATCCCAATCAATGATTATTGAATTCATTGTAATGAATAGAAATAGAACCAATTATAGGTAAATAGATTATTTATTTACTTATTTATTATTAATACTATCAGACCCGTACGAAATATTCACACTTTATTTCTTTTCTTATTTACCTTTAAAATTTGAAACTGATAAATGTTATACAAATTTCACCACCTAATTAACATTTTAATTTACTAGAAGCCAAATTATTATTTAAACCAAAATAATACTGTACAATAGTGAAACCAAAATCTTCAAAGAAAGGTTTCCAAACAAAATTCATGGTTCACGACCCAATTTTCATACTGCCACAGGCAGTACAGTTATAATATAGGACTCCCACAATGCCTTTTAAATTTTTGTCATCATGTTGGCGGTGACATCTTTTTATTATTATTTTTTTCTTTAAAAATAAATAAATAAATAAGTAAATAAAATAAAATAATTCCTATTTTGATTACATTTTTTATGATTGTTTTTTTAGTCAATTTATGACGCAAAAGTTCATATTCTGTATATATCATAAAAATATTGATAGGTTTAAAAAGAAGCATGCAAAGATTCTGAAGAAACAACTGTTAAAAATACATTTTTTTCCTTGTTAGTCCATTGAGCTAAGTTCACGTGCTTAAAATATTGTCAATGTGTAAATATTATTATTTTTTATCCTCGCGTATCGTATCGTTTCGACAAAAAATAATTGAAACTGGTTTGCACGTTAGAGAAATATTATATAGATTGTATTTGTAGTTGATGATTGTTTTTAATGAACAATGAATTCGATTTTTAGAATGATTATCTTATTTTCTCTTTATATTCGTTACAGAAAGATAAATTTGTAATTGTAAAATATGCAGGGTGATTTAAAAGTCAACGTACAAACTTTTAGGGTTGGTTGGGAACGTCATATGGAGGGAATATTGCATAGAAACTCATGGCTGCAAACGTCATTTTAACCCTTTAAGAATTGGATGTTTCGGTCTATTGTATACTACTAACTCCACCTATCGTGTAAAATTTAAAATTTCGCATGCTTCATTATTTCAAAAGAATTAAACACAATGTTCACATTAAAGTTCAGTGCGATAAAATACATCAAATAAAAACATAAAATTTATTTATGTAAATATTAGTATGTAAAAACTTAAAAAAAAGCAGCATTCGAGAGCCATGCCCATATCCACACAAAAACAACCGCTTCTTAAAGGGTTAAAAGGGTTGCGGTCATGGGTTCCTGTATAGCTTTCAATTCTTATGATGTCCCTTACCACATCAACAAATTTGTATGCTTAGTTTTGAACCAAGCTGTATAGGAACTATCTTGTGTTAAATATTATTTTGTTTATTTAAGCTAGAATTCTTAAGACTAATTAGAATTTTTTTCAATTAGTAAATATAGTCATAGTTTAATAAAATACTTATTTTATAGTGTTATAGTGCCTATTATATTTTCTTTCTGCTATTTGTTTTTTTACTCACACTTTTTTAATAGTATACAATTAGATAGTTCAAAAAAAAAAAAAAAAAAAAAAAAAAAAAATCCACAAAAAACATTCTGTTAATGCTTTTTTAACCATTACTTAGGTCTAGAGGACATTTACTAATTAAAGTTTTGCTGGTACTCTTTCAAGAATTTTAGGATATAATGATGTATGTATTTAAAATGCATTCCATCGATATATCTGTGGACATATGTAGACAAGATATATTATCCAAAGAAAATTATACATGTGTGTTTACGGAATTAGTTATATGAAAAATATTAGAAGTTGCAAAATGCAACAGGTTTCCGAATATATACAGAATTATTATGAGATTTATTTCTGCTGTAATAAATATAAGTGATTAAAAAAAAGAAAAAGAAAGAGAAAAAGTTATTTATGGTTTTGTATTGTTGAGATATTATTTTGCATATCCAAATAGATTTATCAGTACGTTAATATGAGTTATTTTAAGCAGAAATATTTGTATATAATTCTGTTTGAAAGTAACCCAAATATTAAACGTTACACCGAAACATCTAATGTTCTGTGAATGTTACAATTCAAAGCAAGCTTAAAATATTATAGTTTATTCTGCCAAACTATATTCTTCACAAACATATTAAGTTAAAAATGTTAGATAGTGGATTTGATGTATGAAACATACTCCTCTTGGGGTTTGATTTCCTTTAGAAGAACTAATCCGGAAATTGCTATGTAATCAGAAAACAAAATAAAAATGCTGAATGTTTCTAGTATTACTACGGAAAAACTACTTTTGAAAGAAATGGTTATTACATGGATAAACATGACATTTTGTTGGAATCCACATTAGTAGGAGAAATGGGAAATATTTGTTTAGACAATATTCAGCTGTATATTTGTAGACTTATTTACTTTCATTTATAATATCTCATTCAAAATATGTTCTTTAAAGATTTTCCAAAGAGAATGGAGCATTTAATACGTTTTTTTTTTTTTGGTATTATATTTTCACATATTTTTAATCTATGGTAATTCTAAAAAAAAAAAAAAAAAAAAAAAAAAAAAAAAAAAAACTTGCTAATATATCGCTGCATAATTCTTAAATTTATGAGCTGTTTACAAGTATTTTCTAAATTCATTTAAATATCATATTGAGATTTTTAAGCCTGTATAATTTACTTTACAGTAACCTTTAAGAAGGACTTTAGGGTACAGCGTGCAAATAAGAAAGTTTTGTTTAAGGGGACAATTGAATTCCAAATTTATTGCTGTTTATTTTTAACAATCTACCACTTCACAAATCATATACTACTACGAAATCCAACATGTGTAAAATAATAAGAAGTAATTCAAGTTGTGGAAAGAGATCTTTCATTATTATTATTTTTATTTATTTATTTATTTATTTGTTTCTGATTAGAATTTTGTTTAGATATAAATAGTTTGAGAACGTCTTACATTCCTTTGGATTTAATTATAATATAAAACTATCGAGTAATTTTATTGATAGGAAATTTTTTTTAAACTTTTCTTTTAACACAAGTTAAAAATCGTTTTAACACAAATAAAAAAAGTGTTTATAATTTTGGTTCTTCTGCCTGTATATCAAATCCAAATTTTATATTTTGAAAATATCTTAGAATGCCTTTAAACTTGTATATGTTATTTGAGTACACTGCCGCCTCCTCCTCTATAAAAATAGTATTAATAGAACAAGTAGTTTGTGAACAGGCATTTACAAAAGAATTTTGATACATTACGATCTAAAGAGAAATTTCTTTAAACGTATTTTCGTATATTTCTACTGCCTAAAACATGATGGAATTTACATACAAACAAATTAATAAAAAAGGATAACTATTGATAAATATATTTTATTTTTCCCCTCTGGGTAATGGATAAATAATACATATGTAGCTTCAGAAATAAATGTACTTAGTTTCTATTTAAGTGAATCTAAAATGGATAAATGATACATGAAAATAGGAAACATCTATACATTTGAAACAAAATATGTACACTCAGGATTTTATCAACGAAATGTCGAGGAGCATGGAACAAAATTTAATTATATTTATATTTATTTTTATATATTTATTTTTCTTTTTTTTTTTATGTCACTACCGCAAATTATCAACATTTCACGAATTTAATAATATGTAGTAAAAAGCTCAAATAAAGAATTTTTTTTTCTAACAAGTATATAACAATTTTTACTTGTATTATGAGTAGTGTGAACACTTAATGAAAACGGGCTGAGCTTAAAAACTCATTTTTTTTTTCTTTCAGTGGCGCGACACTTACGACTTAGCATAGCCCGGGGGGTCACAGACTTGATGACCATTGGTGAAGAAGTATCAAACGGGCGGTCGTCGCTATCCCTAATAGTGACATCACAATCTTCCCTTGTCCGGGATTCGAACCCAGGAACAATGGTATATAAATCAGCGATGCTAACCATTACATAGTCTGGGTAGCTGAAAACAAACTTGATATGAAATAACGAAACATTATTTTATTATTATTGTTATTATTTTTTTTTTATGTTTAAGAAAGAAGGTAGCATATATAGCAATATGGAAGCTAAAGAAATAATAGCAACCATTTCTAATTTATTGTAAAATTTATAATATTTAGCATACGGAAAAATGAGGTTTATTTTATTTAATTATTTTTCTGTTACTAAATTCATAACAAAAACGATATATATTTACTTTAAAAGAAATTGCATGTGATAAATATGTTATTGCAACATAATAATATTTTTGCAAGATGTGGTTGGAAGTAACGCAACTAATGTTCGCTTTCATTCAATAAGTGGTCTGATGACTCAAGTGTTGCCAGATTTGGGGAATTTTTGTATTTAGTATCCACCACTAAATTTTAATTGTAACTTTTATGTATACCAAATATCACTTCTCAAAATTATTGGTGATAGTTGAATAAATTGTCCCCAAGTCTAGCAACACTGCGACTCAGATACTTGATTAATTTATACTTATGTTAAACATAGACGTAAATATCAATAAATGCAACTCCTAAAAATTTTGTAGTAACATGCTATATTAAGTAATTTCTCGATAGATTAGTTTTTTTTTTTCCAAAATTATTTTGGGATTCAAAAAACAAAAAAAAAAACATTTATTGAGTCTTGGAAACGATTTAAACCGAAGAGTTTTCCATTGCTTCAAATATAAATTAAACATGTTCATATACCCAATGTATTAAAATTCCTTTCTTAAAATTTGTAAAAAACAAATATTTAGATAAGCAAATAAATAAAACAAATAGTTGTTTTTATTTGAAAATTTTTTAATTAATGTTTTTCCAATATGTTTAAATCGTGTTATAGATATTTAGCATCATGGAATAGCACTGGAATTACAGAGGAATATTTAAGAAGAATATTGTACTGTCATATAATATGAATTAAATGTATCCAGTGTAGGAAGATTGCGGTTTAATATACGATTTTAAATAAAGCCAAATGAAATACGACAAATTTAGAAGTAGAATGAATTATTTTTAATCTCATCTAACATATATATATATATATATATATATATATATTAAAAGAACGTTCTTGTAAATTATTAAATTTCCTGATTTAGTTCATATTAAGTAAGTTTTGCTTCAATTTATTCGGCAATAATATCCTGCGTTAATGATTTCGATATTTTAACATTTCGTAACATTCGTGTTTATTATTACTATTATTATTACTATTATTAATATTATTATAGCTAACTAGTAGATATAGAAATAAATTTAATAATACGGAATTAGAATAATCTGAAAAACTAGCAGCTTTATATTATACTCATACTATTATACACAGATGTTTCTTCTCTTCATCAAATGAAATATATATATATATTTATTTATTTATTTATTTATTTAATCATTAACAAATCTTATGAACTTATATATCCTAACCTTTTATTCTTTGAAATTTTCTGACGACAAATTCAATAGTTGAACATCTGAAGACCAGAGATAATGAGGAAATATTAAGCCTTACAATTATTATTATTATTATTATTATTATTATTATTATTATTTTAAGGAATAATTGTGCATGTCAGATAACTCATTATCTCTATAGTATAAAACAAATTAGACATATTTTTTAAAGTCTTTATTTATATTCAAAAAATTTAATCAGGACTTTACGGTGTGATAAAAAGAGTTTGATATAAAATTTTGCTTGAATGTATGTTAAACTTAGTAAAATGATACATCTAAATATTCAATTACTCGAAATATTAAAAAAATGTCTATATAATATTTCGTAAAAGAAATAGTAGTTAAAGAAGCAGTCTCTTAGTATATATATATATTGTTGTTGTTGTTTGTTTGTTTGTGTACTAAAAAAGAAAAGTATTACGTATATTTTTCATTTTATTTATAAGTAACTATTTTAAAATTTTTAAACGGAGAAAAAAATTCTAAAATTATTTAATTATAATTTAGGTATAGTAGATATTCCTCTAGATCCTTAAGACTTTTTTAACGGTTCTTGAAAAAAAAAAAATTACAAATTTTATTCTAAAATATTTTATTCTTTTTATTTGCATAGTGTAACTAAATTTCTTAAAAATATATTTAAAAAAAAAAAAAAAATGTTTTATTCTCTGCTTAAAATTTATACGAAATGCAAAATTAAACTGTTAAGCGATAAGCGTATTAATTAAAACTTCATTGTAGATACTAAAATATTTTTATTGAATTTTTGGAACCAGTACGAGCAAAGTCCTGTTTAAAAAAATTTCGAAATAAAATTTTTACTAGAACTGTATGTGTGCAATTATTTCAATCTGAATATCAGGCTTTTAGAAACTTATATCTTTGTCTGTTTATGTAAATGGTAGTTATAATTAAAGTGACTCTGGAACCCGTTCTGACTATCGGATTTTGATGAAAGTTAATATATATGGACCATGGGGAAACGATTTATATAATTAAAAATATAGTCCAAATGTTGATCACCAGGGATACTTCTGGAGCTTAAAGAAGGACAGAACAAATCTGTCAAAATAAAAAAAATGTATCCAGGGTGTGCCCATTGACATCAATTACGCGTTCAAAGCTCATTATAGCGTGTTCAATGGTAGCGCGAAAAATCTCTCGCGCAACGTGGCGTACAGTCGGTAACAAAAGTGTAAGAACACTAGCGAAAATTCCTATGTAAAAAAAGTACACTTCATACGGTTTTGTTAAATAAATCCTTATCGAATCGTATTCTTACGCTGACTGAGAACAGGATTCGACAAGGATTTATTTAACAAAACCGTATGAAATGTACTTTTTTTAAATAGGAATTTTTGCTAGTTTTCGGACACCTTTGTTACCGACTGTATATTATTGGCTTTAAAGTAAGGTAAAGACCTAATTTCTCCTTTATAAACACAGTCTTTTAGGAATCCGTTAGGAATCAGAATACGTTGGGTGAACGAGTAGGTGATTTATTCCGAAAAGCTGCGTGTTTTGTGGTCTTGAGATTGCAGCATTTGCACCATGCGAATCCTATACAACTACCATTTTGAAATGGACCGTAGAATTTTTCGTACTGTCGACCGAGGACTCGCCAACTCACTTGCCACCGATCGATTACTCGCTAAAGAATAGTGGAATTGGAGGCTCTTTGAACCACAACAGTAGTGTCCTTATCGACAGTTTCATTCGCAACCAGTTTCCGCCCTCTTTTCAAATTTCCTAATCATCTTCTTCAAACCATTCTTCGACATGGTCCCTTTTTACAATCCCATTAAACGACGATATTCACTCAGTGCAACTAAGGTATTGCTGCCGTTCTGGTAAAACAGTTTCACCAGTAACGCTCGATCTTTTTTTCTGTAATGACATGATTAACGATGACAAAGTCACGCAAAATGCTCTTTTCCGGCTCTGACTGCAATTATCTTTATAGGTTTGATTAATTTGCATAAGAAAACTTTGAAAATTGCCATCTTGTGGTCAAAATTTGAACTATTTTTTATTATTATAGAAATTGTTTCTCCGGGGTCCATATAACGTATATACTAAATTTCATCAAAATCCAATTGGCAGAACGGGTTCTAGAGGGTCATAATAGGGTCTCTTTAATTATAATCATCCTTTATATTTACTCCTGTGTCTATCTGACATTAATATAACTAAAAAAAAAAAAAAAAAAAAAAAAAAAAATGTTGTTATGTTTTACGTAGGCTTTTCGTTGGTGCAGAGCTAAATCTGATAATTCCACCTCTGAATTTTTACTAGTTTCTATTAAAGAATCTAATTTAATCCATTTAATTATAGAAATAGTTAAGTTATTTAAAAAATTCAAAATAGTTTAATAAAAAAAAAAAAAAAGGATATTGAAACTGAGCGTAAAAAATTCAATGAAATTACAGTATTCAAGAGCTGAATAGATATAATAATATGAAGAATAATATTTTTTCTCAAAAATAAGCCAAACATATTCGACTGTAATAAATCTAAGAAAGAAAAAAAAAATATATATTGTCTTTTCTCATAAAACTCCTTCACATCAGTTAGAAGAAAAACTAATTTATTTTCCTTTATATAGTTTGTTACACCCCCTTCCCAAACTTTTAGCCGTCTCTTAATTCTCATGATACCCATCTGGATCCTACTGTCTTGAAACTTTGCTTATTGTCGAGATTCTTAGAGAAGATCTTAGCCGGGAATTGCTACCTGACCAGAAAAAAAGCTGCTATTATCCTGTCTTGCTGGATGATGAATTTTCCCGTTGAAGGCGGTAATTACTGCTTTCTTGCCGGACGCACAATATCAGATTTAGAAGAACAGTGAGATTTTTATGTTGATATTTTTTTTTTTTTTAACATGAGCGATTATTTTTTTGTTTTACTTTTTCATATATATCTATGATCAAGATTTCATAATAATATGATGGATAAATCATATAATATTTGACGTAAACATTGCTTTTTAAAAAAGTATAAATAAAATAAGATCATGTTTCGAAAAGTCTGTTAATATAACATTTACTTTTTTTTTTCTTCTTTATGAGAAGCATTTGTACTAGATCTTTAATGACGAATTACAATTTGAATTTTCCCGTTCAAGATGGTAATTACTGCATTCTTGACGGACGAACAATATCAAATTTAGAAGAACAATGAGATTTTTTATATTGGTATTTTTTTAACATGAGGGAATTTTGTTTTTGTTTTGCCTTTCCATATGCATCTATGATCAAGCTTTCATAAAAATATTATGTGTATTTCATGTATAATATTTGGCGTAACCACTGCTTTTTAAAAAAGTATAAGTAAAATAAGGTCATGTTTCAAAATGACAATTAATAACAACATTATTATTATTATTATTATTTTTAAAGAAAAGCAATTGTACCAGATCTTTATTGACAAATTACAATTTGAATTTTCCCGTTGAAGGCGGTAATTGCTGCTTTCTTGCCGGACGCACAGTATCAGATTTAGAAGAACAGTGAGACTTAGATTTTCATGTCGATATTTTTCTTAACATGAGAGAAAACTTTTTGCTTTGCCTTTCCATATTTATCTAAAATCAAGTTGCCATAATATTATGACGCGTAAATCATATAATATTTGATGTAAACCCTTTATTTTTAAAACAAGTATTAAAAATTAAATAAATAAATAAATAAGGTCGTATTTCGAAATGTTTTTTAATATAACAATTTTTTTTTCGTTAAGTGAATCAGTATCAGATCATTATTTACAAATTACAACATGGGATTAAATAGAACCTTAATGTAAATTTTAAAAGCTTTTGACGGTTTCATTTTTATTAGACATGCATTTGCTTTAAATATTGATACTTCATTTAGGATGCTTTTTCCGCATCTTTCAGAAAGGTAACCTTTTTTTTTTTTTTTTTTTTTTTTTTTTTAAATAATATATTAATTTAGGTTAAGTGGGTGTTTCTATTTTATATTGCATTGGGCTACACTATGGACAAATTGCGACGTTCTGAGATTCACCTGTAAGGTTTATCCAAAGTCATTCCATCACAATTCTGATCGTCTACAGATGGGATATATTCATTTAGGGAAAGCTGGAATAACGCAATTTTCAAACCTAGAATTCAAAAAGAAAACTGGGATTGCGAAAGCCTGTTTCTCGATTTGGTTTTTAGAAGATAATACAATAAATAATAATTTTGTTGACTAATGTCCACTGAGTTTTTATTTGGACAAAGTTGTAAAAGAATACTCATAGGTGTTGACGTTTACATTATTTTGCTGCAGGCAATTTTTAATTGTCTGTGTATATATATATTAATTTTGTTAAAAAAAAAAAAAAAAAAAAAAATGTTATAATAATGTGAATTTTATTTGCTCAGAGTAAAATGTGTTTAAAAAAAAAAAAAAAAAAAAGAAAGAAAAAAGAAAGAAAGAAAGAAAAGAAAAAGAAAAAGAAAGAAAGTAACCTACAATCTGTCAGCTATAAAGATTATACGTTATTTTTATTTCTTTAAAAATTATTATTTCCCAGATTTTTAATGTAGATCTTCAAAATTTATTTAATATGTTACAAATAAATAAATAAAAATAAAAAATAAAAAATATAAAATATAAAATTTTAGAGCATGCTCCACTGAAATAAAAATGTTAAAAATAACACCGAAAAACATAATTTTTATCATAACTGCAATATGATTAAAAAAACTAAACAAACAAACAAAAAAAATATTAAAATTAATGTACATAATTTCTTTTCCTTTTAAAAATAGCTTAAAGTTTTTTAATGGTTTACTCTTTTATATTAAGTTTATTACGGAATAAACTTTCTACGAAATACTTAATGAAAGTCACAAAGTAAAGAACGTAAGGGAAAAAAAAAAGTTTTTTTTTTTTTTCATATAAAAGAAAAACTTTTTCAGAACAAGTTTTGTGGAAAGAAACAGATTGTACACTCGTTAAAATGTAACCCTAAACATTTTTATGATCCATCAAATCAATGCGCTCCAAAGTTAAAATCATTTAGAAGTTTAAATCTAGAAGAAATAATAAATTTAGTGAAATACGCATATAAAAATTAATGAAAATAAATAAATAAAAGGAATACTTATAATTTTTTCAAATAGTTCTATAGTTCAAATTTTATGGCACTGTTTAAACTTACATCAAAATGGTTATGTATCATCTTGATATTTGAAATAAAAAATAAATATTTAAGCAATAAAATATATTATTTTTTAAATAACTGATATGCACATTTTTTAACAAAGTTTTGAACACATATGTAAAAAATGAAAAAAAAAAAAAAAATATATATATATATATATGTGTGTGTAATTTCGATTCAGATTTCATTTTAATTATCTAATAAAATTATTTTTAACTAAATGTACAAATATTATTTTTTAAATAGTTATTATTTATTATATAATAATGTATTTTTGGCATAATGCGTGTCTATAACAAACATTCGCAAATATATCTAATAATAAACTGAATTTATGAGTAATTCAATGGAAATTTTAAATGTTATAAAACAAAATAATAAACGTTATTTTTAAAGGAAATCTGTTTTACAATTGCAATCTTTGTAAGACCCCATATACATTTATATCTGAAATACTTTAGCTTTGTATAAAGAAACAGATTCTTTAGGAGTTTCTGAAGCATAATCCGATTAAAAAAAGTGTAAATTACACAAGTTATAAATGTTAAATTACACTTGAATATCCACTGCAGTAAATTATAGCACAGTTACATATTTGCAACGTTACAAAAAAGGTCGCAGTGTAACATTAATGACATCACAGACACGTCCAGAAACTCTGTATAAAAATTCAGGGATGCTGCATACACTTGTAAATACCATCTATTTACGATATGAAATAAAACATCTCATAATTATTCTATTGGTGCATGCATACGGAATTACAACAATATTCATACTGGTGTATGCATGGGGCGTTGTAATTCAGGGATGTTGCATGTATTTATACGTGTCATCTATTTATGATATGAAATCATAAGTTATGCATTGAGCTTGCATGTAACATTGCAAGAGTATCGTTGTCTCAGGAATATAATTTTTACGGTTTAATTCAACTGCACAAAACGCTATTACAGTGACTTATGTTTCATAGCGCAAAGGGACGGTACTTGAACCGGACGTTGCAATGTATCTGCAATGTACTTGGAATTACTGTACGGGTAGACACTTCACCAGTGGCCGAGATTTTCTGCTGTCGAAAATGAAGTGAATACATAAAATGTGTCTCCTATGGTAAAAAGTTATTACAATGTAAGAAAATATTTTGCACGTTCAAAATGCTTTTTAAGTCAATTTGTATGTATAGTAATTTCAGAAAATACATATAGGCATTTCAGTGTTGATAAAAAAAAAAAATGACTTACATATGAGTTAATAATTAAACTTTTATCAATAACTCATAATTCGTGTAAATTAAATTTTTATCATAATATGTTGAATAATTCATAAATAGAAGTTCCAATAATAGAAGAAATGGCACTGAAAGCAATAATTTTAAAAGAGATATTTTATTAAATGTTTGAAATATATTTAGCGTGTCTATTTTCTTGAATTTGTATTTAATGTACGTATTAAGTGTGGCCTATTTACAATAAATACATAAATAAATAATAGTGATTAAAAATTTGTGTGCAATAAAATAAAAAGTTTCAGAGCTAAAATTTTATCCGAATTATTTATATGAAAATTATTTTAGAAATATTTCGGGTATATAATTCATTCTTCTTTCGCTTGACAGAGACATTTTAAACAACACATATAATAAAAATATTAAAATTTAAATTTAATATACTCCAGATTAATATTTTAAATATATATATATATAAAAAAAAAAAAAAAAAAAAAAAAAAAAAAAAAAAAAAAAAAACTACTATTTCACTTTAATATATATATATATATATATATATATATATATATATATATATATATTTAAGTGTTATATTGAATTTTACAGTTATCTAAAATAATAAAAAAAAAAAATAAATAAAAAATAAAAAAAAAAATCTGGCGTGAAAAAACTACACAAATTTCATTACCCACTATTACAAGTATTATATGCATTTATTTGGAGATAATGTGATCTGAAGACGTAAAATTAACCTAACAAAGTATAAATTTTTCCGGTAAGAGAAACTTTATACACATGTAAAGACAGAAAAAAAAAGTGGTAGAGTTATTTTTTTGAAACACCAATTTCTGAGATCTAAAACTGACCTTCCTAAACAGGATGACTGTTAAATTTCCTCTAATAACCACATAATACATAAGAAATAATGTTTAAAATGGGTTTATGTGGCAATACTGAAGAGCCCTTTTTGAGATACCAACTTTTACCAAAACTCAATTATTGACCGGAAAAAATAATTACATACAAAAGGATATTTAAAAGAAAGTTTGTAGGACGAGTTTGAGAAACAAAATCCGTACAGCCGTTTTTAAAGGAACACGTTTACGTGACCTGAATTTGAGCTATTTATAGAGGGCGCCTATCAATTTTTCTGATCTAACAAAGTGTACCATTCGAAAGGATATCTAATAGAGTGTTTATATAGCAAATTTGAAGAAAATCGTTAGACCCGTTTTTGAGATACGGACTTAAGGTCCCTCTTTCGGTTTCCAATGTCCCACTTCCAGTTTTTCAAGTTTTACTAAAATTTGGAAAATTCATCTGTACACAACCTGTCTCAATTCTGAAGTTTCGTAGTTCTATCTTTTTTAGTTTCGGAGATGTGATAGCCAGAAGATTCATGTAAATTTGGTGAAAACTCGGTATCGAGTTTTTGGACCGGATACAATACTTCTATTAACTACGGTAGAAGGGTAATAGAAGTACCTGCCGCCCTAAGACTTCTTGTATATACTATTTTATATAAATTCACGCAGAACAAATTATTTTTAAAGTTATTATTATAAAAATCATCATAATGAATGGGAGTGATTTATATATATAACATAACCAAGAGAAAGTGAATTTTGTGCTGACATCAGAAGAAATGTTTTCCGAGTTTATTTCCGTTAAAACGAATAATAAAAAAAAAAAAAATCACTAATTTTGTTTTAAATTATCACAGTTCTGCAAGTCAACTATTTGATTTAAAAGTATTGACGAGTTCTTCCAAAAGATAGACATTTTGAAAATTTAGACCCCTCGGGGCGATACATGCGATGCTTCTACATGCATACCCCCCCCCCCCCAGTTTACTAATAACAGTATCAATAATTCATATTATTTTACAATCACGTGTTATAAATAAATCTAATTATGTATGTTTATATGAAATTTTGTCCTATACTGCCATGTTAAAAATAAATAAATAAATAAATAAATAAATAAATAAATCACAGCGCCACTTCTTGAGCGATTGATTCTCAAATGTAATCAGCACCAGTTCAGGTCAGAAGGCAAATAAATAGTAAGTTTGGTTTAATTTCGTCCATTTTTTTGTGAGATACTCTCTCAAAAATTCTTTCTTCGATTCACGGAAATTTTACTGGCAACAGTGTTGCCGGGATATTTCCGTTAATTGACGAATATCAGTTTCTTTTTTCACCGTTACAAGAGCGAATTTTTTCGTTATTTGAAGATCTTTTCCTTTTTTTTTTTTTCAAAACTTTTCATCTTACGTGTAGATAATTTTTATTTACGTTGGAGAAAGATTGAAATATTATGAATCAGTGCTATCACATCGGATTGTATTAGTACCTTTTTATTTATTTATTTATTTATTTTATATATAACGATAAGTACATAAATGAAAAATCATCTTTAATTAAAATTGAAATTGGAAAATGAACTACGGTTTCAAGCGTTTCTTGTGCTCGTTTTTCGAAAGCTTATTTTCTCATTTTTAAATTTTTACCATATTTACGTAAATAAAACTTTCGAAATTTATTGTTTTTTAGGAAAGATTTAAAATTTGGGCAACTAAATTTTGAATCCATTGTAGTGAAAATACTTACTTTCAGATGGTGGAAATAGAATATTGATAAATATATTTTTCCATTATCCAGTGGGTTATCATGGAATTTTGCGATTTGAGAGATTAAATGAAGATGATATTCAAAACACAGATGATGCTACTAAAAACACAGTTTTCATCAATCTGCCCGAAAATTTGTCTTTTAATGGATAAAAAGGAAATGGATCTTTCTTCCAATAATGGAAAATTTACGTCATGTAACAGAAAAGAAAAAATAAATAAATAAATGAAATAAAATATAAATAAATAAATCACACACACACAACGGACGTTTCTCCAATAACGGAAAATTTTTCTGATGTAACGGAGAATATTCGTCAATGAACGGAAATATTCTGGCAGCACTGCTGCCAGTAAAATTTCCGTGAATTGAAGAAAGAATTTTTGAGTGTGTAGACCGAAAGACAGCGGATAAAATGACGAATGCGCTTGTGTGAAGGAAATTAACTAAATTTTCCCTTTTCTGTTCTTCAGACTTTCTGGAAAAATTTACAAAAAAATAACGTTTCTAAGGTGTACGGAAGTTATTCGTTGAAAAATGAGGTATAATGTAGTATATAAAGGCGAGTTTTTCTGACAGTGTACAGCGTCCACAAAATTTGTGACATACACAGACACATAGACATTTTCTAAAAATAATCAAGTCGTGTATAGTATAGCTCAAAACGTGTGAAATCGTCGAAGACTGGAGTTTGAAAATTTTCACGATTTCAATATATTCTTCTTATATACCGGGTGATCCAAAAGTCACCGAATATATATATATATATATATATATATATATATATATATATATATATATATATATATATATATATATTATTCAAAAAGTACTGAACACTACGCAGTTTTTACGGAAATGCTCTGGCAGACATGGAATTTTTTTAGGTAGCAAAAAATTATTAGGAAATTAGTTGAAATTTTTTTCATAAGGTGACGCTTTAATTGTAAAAATATTTTTTTACTGTGGTTCAGTTCATTCAACGACATAACTAGGACAATAAATGTTACATGTGACGACCCCTAATAATTAGAATGACTATCAGACGTTGCGTATTGAAAATTCTCCGAATAAGGGCTTTAGTATTGACGATATGACACAATTTGATGAAAAGGATCTGTTTAAAATGTGAAAGGACACTGCAGATACTGTGCGATATGTTAGTGAAAAATATACTCTATAACAAAAAAAGTGACGCACCAAGAAGGAGTGGGGACAAAAATTGGTAGATGGGATGTCATGGGTGGTCCGAATTGGAAAAAAAATTGGTAGATGTGATGTAAACGTGGAAAAAAATCAATTGATTACAGTATCAGAAAATTTTAATGATTTAATCAAGAGAAAGAGCCTCACAAAGTAAACAAGTCAATAATGCGTTGGTCCACTTCTGGCTCTTATATACGCAGTTATTCGGCTTGGTATTAATTGATAGAGTTGGCAGATGTGCTCTTGGGAAGTATCGTGCCAAATTCTGTCCAATTGTTGCGTTAGATTAGTAAAATCCCGAGCTGGTTGTAGGACCCTTTTTATGATGCACCAAACGTCCTCAACGAAAGAGAGATCCGGGGACAGAGCTCAACCACATTTCACTGAGCCGCCTATTATGGTATTTGAAGTCCCTGAAGTACCAGATGAATGTAGGATCGGCGATAATGATGAATTGGCGCTTAATTCCATCAAAACCTGTATGTATGTCAATTTGTGTCCAGTTTACATTACTCCTGCTTCGTGCGTAACCTTTTTTTGTTATAGAGTGTATAACTAATGTTTTTTGTTATACATACATACACATATATATATATATATGTGTGTGTGTGTGTGTGTGTAAATCCCATGTTTTTCTCTACATTTTAGTGAAAATCTTACAGTTCTACAGTCAACATTTTTTGAATAATATTTTTATTTTTATTTTTTCTGTGACTTTTGGATCACCTGGTATATTGAAGTAAATGAACATATATTGATTGTTTAGCAAATAGAATTTATTGCTTTGAATAGAATTTTTTTCTCACATGAAATTCACAAGACACAATCTTTAACAGTAGAAAAATAAGTAAGACTACGAGAATATATTAATATATTTTAGGAAACTTATGGTTACGTGATAACATTAAAAATTGCTCACAGCGAATTCTTACGTAAGCTTTTAATCATTTTTTCCAAAAATGTACTTTCTAAAGCTAAATCTCAAAGAAATAGCGATCAAAACTATTTGTTTGCAAACATTTTTAAAGCATAAAGCTGATAAATCTTCTTCCAGGACTTTGAATTCGACATTTTTTTTTTCCCGATAAGCTCTCTGTCTTCTCATCTTGAACAGCAATGTCACGAAAAACCCTTATTTCGAAAAGAGAGAGCGAAAACGTCCGGAAAAGAATGAAAGTTCGATATCGGAAATCGGACATTCAAGAACTCCTTCGTGACATCTAGGAATGCATCTGGGGTGAGCCACCCTAACACCTAGAGTATCACGCTATTTTCTCCATTAATTAATGAAAGATTCTAAAGTTCGAAAAATCAACATCTTCTTATTCGAAAACTCTTTTAATAAATGATGAGTATAGGAAGTCAATAATCGATATATTACAAATTCAATTAATTAAAATTAGCTTTCAAAAGATTATGATGAGTTGAAGGAAAACAAAATTTGTAATTAATGATTCCGGTAAGAAATCAAGATAAAACTTTTTTTAAACTTTCCAAACTTTCAATAATGAATGATTTTCGTTAAACCGTTAAAATACATATTCCGTATCCATGTTACGTGTTACATTGGTTGTAATAATGCAAGTAGTTTAATTGTATATCAGTTTGAAATTTATTATACTTACTTTATTACTCATCACATTCATGAAATTAATTATTTTCATTAGATTGTATATTTTTAAATTGTAAAGTTAGTTTATTATTTTATGAGGATATCTGCAATATTATGGAAACATGGACGATTGTTATTTTTTCTATCTTGCATAATAATAATAATACCAATTTTATTTTTATCATTTAACATGGAATATATAGTAAATAATTGTAAAACATTCAATGAATTATTAAGGATTTAAGAGTTAGTACAAAAGTTTTGACTAAATTATTCGCATTTGTCACGAATTTAGGATATCCAATAAATTATGCTAAATAAATAAATAAATAAAACCGCAAATTAAATATCGAAGATAAGACGTTCGTGATTTATTTCGTGAGAACTATGAATAAATGTGAGCTTTTCTGGTATCTAGAGTATCACGCATTTTTCTCCTTTAATAAGTGAAAGATTGTAAAATCAAAGTAAAAACATTTTTTAATTCCCTAAAACGTCTAATGAATGATGAATGTAGGAAGCCGATAATGGATCAAATTGGATTTCAATAAAAAAATATTGGCTTTCAAAAGTGCAGAAAAAAGAACAAAAAAAAAAAAAAAAAAAAAAAAAAAAAAAATAGTGATTAATGATTTCACTATGGAATCATGACAAAACTTTTTTAAATATAAGAGAAGATATTGTGTGCTGGTAAAAGATGAAATGACAAACAGAAAAAACAGCGTTAAAAGTAGCACAAATTAAAGAAACTTAAAAACTAGCAAATGACCGTTTCGGAAATTTTAAGTTGCTTCCTCAGTGTTAGTATATATATATTTTTTTAAATAAAAATTAAAACATGATAAAACTTTTAAAAATAAATAAGAAAATTAGGATAATTAAAATTAAAACAGTGTAACAGGTCCAAAAGATGGACAAAGAATATGGCAAGTTTTAATATGTATTTCAAATATATGAATAATAGTTATTGGACCATCTTTACTACGCTTGCTTAACAAGCTCTAGGGTTTTAGTTTTCATTCTCCATCTCCTTTTATCTAGTTTTAATTTTTTTTATGACGATCCAACGTTGATGAAAAAAAAAGGAAGAAAGAAAGAATTTGTTACCTCTGATGAAGGAATTTTAGAAATTCCGAAACGGCCATTGGCTATTTATTTTAAGTTTCTTTAATTTATGATTATTTTATCTATGTATTTGGTTTGCCCTTTAAAAATTTTTTCAACTATGCAAACTTTCAATAACCAATGTTTTTCATTATGCAGCGAGTATTTATATGGATTTCGAACACACACTGCGTACAGCAACGTCTGTAAAACCGCATGTTATTTAAATGCATAGCAATAATTTAAATACATTTTTTCCCATACATGTACTGAATGATTTTCAGAGACTGTACATTAGAATTTTCAAAAGGTTGAATAATTTGCTGAGGAAAATATTTACAGTATACAACAACAAAATAATGATGTTGTATATCCTGCGTAATACACTATCTACCAATACGTCTTTTGACATATACGAGTTTAAACGTTTTGTCAAATATACATGAAAATTCTTTTGGAATCATCTTAAAATTTTAGAAGTATAAAGAAAATGTTATATCTCACGTATTTAAAGAAAACGATTGACCTGAAGAGGAAAAGGGGACCAGTAAAAAACTAAACAAAAATTAAAAGGCTTTGAATCACTCTGCAAAAAGTAATGCTTGAAATACATTTTGGCTGTAGTACTGGATTATGAAAATTCTTTTAATTGTCTGTAAAAAAAAAAGGTATTACACTACCGCATAAATTCATGGAGATATAACGGCTTCTTTAAAAAAATACCTTTTTTTAATTTATAACACGTAGGATATTAAACCCAGTGCAAAGCCATATTTAGGAAAGATGGCGTGTTGCATTAGACATAGTATGCTGCAATCAGAATACAAAAATATTACACATCTTACGAAATATCAGCACTTTTACTATGTATTTTTTTCACTACGCATGCGCAAGATTATACAAAATTCCACTTGCATAATTTAATAGCCAAAAGTACTGAGCTACTTATATGAAAACTCCAAACAAATGTCTTATAAATTCAAAAAGTTATGAGAGATAAAATGAACAGAATTTCATTTCCTATCGAAAAAACACTTTATAAGGGATTTTACTCACATTTGTGTTTCGATCCAATCAATGATCAATGGGAATGTAGTGTTCGTTATATTGGAAATAAATATTGATAAAATCCCTTATCATCTTCCTTTTATTTTAAGGAAAACGGAAATTCTGTTGACTCTATCTCTCATACCTTTTTGAATTTATAAGATATTCGTTTGGGGTTGTCATATAAGTAGCTCAGTACTTTTGGCTATTAAATTACACGAAGGAACTTTTGTAAAATCTTGCGCAAGCGTAGTTAAAAATTATCTAGTAAAAGTGCTCATATTTCGTAAGATGTTCAACATTTTTGCATTCTGATTGCAGCATGCTGTGTGTAATGTAATAATCCAAATTTTCTAAAAGTGGCTTTACACTGGATCTAATGCCCTACGTGTTATATTTAAAAAAAAGTTTTTTTTTCTTTTTTTTAAGAAACTGTTATATTTCCATGAATTTATGTAGCAGCGTCTTAAAAATTTATGCATATAATTAAAATAATTCTCGTAATTACATTGCATTTCAATGCATTTCAAGCACTCATTTTTACAGGATGATCCAAAAAAAGTTTGATTTTTGTTTAATTTTTTAATAGTTCTTTTTTCCTTTTCGGGGCAAAACGTTTTCTGAAATATATAAGGTTTCATGTGGTTCTTTATAATTGCAAGACTTAAAGGTAATTCGTAAAGAATTTTTCTAGATATTTGATAAAACGTCCAAATTCGAAACTGTCCAAATATTTATTGATAGATAGTATATTTCACCTTAATTTCAAAACGGATTCAAAATAATTAAGATTATTTTTCTACATTAATCAAATTAATGCTAAATAAAAATAACACGTTAACTTTTACCATAATAAGTAACACATTTCTAATGATACACATTAATATAAAAAACCCAAATTATAAGTACCAAGTTAACCCAATGATGCGGTAAGGTCACATAATACCCTATCAGCAGGTATACCAACAATGCTAATTTATCCAATTTCATGGTTCGTAACCGCCTTTTTTCCACAAATACTTTTGAATTGAAAGAACCGGTTTGGTATTTGATGCATATTTGCCAGCTATAAGAACTATAGTTACAATATCTTTTGTCTGAAACTATCCTTATTATATTTACTCAAAGTAAAAATGCATAATACTCGTAACGCGTATGCATAGGATACTACTAACATCCATGCCTGCACGGGGATTCGAACCCGGGCCCTGGTAATCCAGAAAGCAGCCCTCTACAGACCAGGCCACAAAGCCAACGAGACAGTTGAGAGCTCGTCCAGCTCGTCTTCTATTAGTCCAGCTCTTCTATTAGTCCAATGTCCAGATCGTCTTCTATTAAATGTGAACAACCATATTGTTTCATAGAATCTCTGGGGATTACCATGTATGATGGCATGTCTTCGAACCAGCCCTAGGAATGAATCGCAGACCATCGGCAATTGTCCATTGCGTAGCTATAGTGCGACGTAAAATGTACTCAAACTCAGACTCAACATCTTAACTCGAGTAATTCCTATTTTGTTTTACTTAATAAAGGTATTTCATTGTTTAACATAATTTAATTTAAAATTAAAATCAATATTTATTCTTTTTTTTTAATGAAAAGTGTAATTTTAAAATTTTGATGAATACAGTTATGTTTAGCTTATTATTTAAACATTTCTTTTATTTATTTTTAAATAAAAATATTTTTTATTAAAAATCTGTATTTTTAATGCTGTATAAATATTTGAATTCAATAAAATCTCGAATATCACACTTTTTCCCCATCACTTATACATAAAATCTGTTTACTCATTAGTTTTGTTTATTTGAAATGCAAAAAGTTTTATTTAAAAGCAAATTCAAATATTTTCAATTTTCGATAAATATTTAAATTCAAATGAGTAATTCAACAATGTTATTTTTGGAAACTTTCTCGACTAATATACATTTTTCGGAACCTTTTTTTATTATTTTTTTCTCATTTTCTCGATTGCAAAAGTTTGTTGTTATATTTAATATATATATACATTTTTTTTTTTCAAACACACCTTTTGTCTTCGCAACTGTTAATATTAATCATTAACTCCAAACAAAATCAAACACTTCTAGAATTTCTCACAATATGTACCAGAAAACCTTTTCCCGTTTGTTTCGAACAACAATAAAAAATTTTTCCTTTTGCAAAACTTTTATTTTAATTACCTTCCGATTCTTTCTTACAAACAAATTTAAAACTGATAATAAATCTACGATATTTGTCTTTCACAAAAGTCTGATTTAGAAAAGAAAAGTTATTACGCGAAACAAAATATTTATGAACGTAACTAGAAATAAAAACATGACCGGGCTTATTATGTTACATTATCACAGCCGCATTTTAATCTCTTTTTATAATAATGGAAAAATTCTCTTTAATATTAACACACTAGAAAAAACTAAGTTTTTTGTTGAATTATAAATTAATGAATTTTTTCTCTCTTGGCGCGGTGTGTGGTGTCTCCAACGAAATTAATTTTCGCGTCGATCACGTGATTTAATTTTGACTTAACTTATAGCAGTGAAATTATTCTAGTTTTTTTCCCTATATACTTTTTATTATAATTATTATCCCTGGGGACAATGGCGTATCATATTTTATGAGAAAGAATAAAAAAGGGATTTTTTTCAATCTCTGAAAAATGAATTAACAAGATAAGAAATAGTGATAAAAAGTATTTAAAAAAAAAAAAAAAAAAAAGGAAAAAAGTAAAAATATTAAATCTAAGATTAGGTTACTTTTAATTCTTCCAGGATACTGTTGATATTTTTTCTGCCTTTTTTTTAATCTATTCAGGATTAAAAGTTTCTAAGCAATTTTTTTTTTACATTTTGCAAATATTTTTGTTAGAATATTTTGCGTTCATATTTTTTCTATTTGGTTAAAAAATATACATAAAAAGATATAAAGATATACCTGCCAACGTTATAATTAATATTACGTAGTATTGTTATTACCCGTATTTTTTTTTTTTTTTTTTTTTTTTTTTTTCAACCAGTCTAAATTTAAAGAAGTTCTTTTTTATGTAATCTAATTTACATTTGGAAAAAATTATTCTAAATTAAAGTGGTGTGTGAAAGCAGGCATACATGCTACAGAATATTAATTAGCATGTTGGCAGGTATATAAAGAATATTATATATTTGTCGCCATACGCACGCAAAAAAAGAAAAAAGAAAGGTAGAAAAATCATTGTTTATATCTAGCTTTTGAAACAGTTTAAAAACGCTGAGGGTTAAACCAAATATTCGTGTATAAAAAACTATACTCAAGTTTTATTTAATAATTTAAGTACATACATAATTAAATGGGTGCTCAAATTGAACAATTTAAATTCCACACATATATTAAACCTTGATATTTAAACATTCGTCTAATAATATTAAAATTAAAATTTTTAATTTTACAAGAGCATTTTTAATTATCTAAAACAATACCTTTCATGAAGCTCTTGGACATCGGTTGAAGTACTTTCTGGGCGGCACCGCCCTTTCCTCAGCAACCTTTAGTGTCGTCCGCTACTGTCGATACTGTTGTAGGATTCCTTCTCTGTTGCTTCTTTAGAAGATGGTGCCACACCTGGTGTAGATCTGCGCGCGACTCGTGTCCGTTGCATGCACACCGCTAAAAAATATAACTTAAACATTCCCATTAAACAAAATCCGAATATATACCAACTAATCCGTAATGACAAAGATCTAATCCCCCTCTAGAAACGGTAGGTGTTACAAAAACCCTTTGAAACATTCCGACAATAAAACAGGTTGCTACATCGGCGTTACGAAAAGAAAAATATCCACCAGATTTAAAGAACATAATAATGATATAAAATACGGAAAATCAACCACTGCCCTCACCAAATTTAACCAAGAAAATAAAATTGATATAAATTTTAATGAACCCCGAAAAATTGCCAACTACAATAACCTAACCCGGACTGCGCATTTTACTGCGAAAAATTTGAAATGCTTAGTGACCTATCAGCATGCAAGGGGCACGAGTCGCGCGCAGATCTACACCAGGTGTGGCGCCATCTTCTAAAGAAGCAACAGAGAAGGAATCCTACAACAGTATCGACAGTAGTGGACGACACTAAAGGTTGCTGAGGAAAGGGCGGTGCCGCCCAGAAAGTACTTCGACCGATGTCCAAGAGCTTTATGAAAGGTATTGTTTTAGATAATTCGTCTAATATATTACCGACCCTTGCCAGTTTTGCGAATTCGAGATGTTCCCGTTGTGCTCACACCTCTTTCACAGTATCTTCATAACTTGTAAAATGAGTTATCTGAAGGTGATAAGGAACATTCCGACAATAAAACAGGTTGCTACATCGGCGTTACGAAAAGAAAAATATCCACCAGATTTAAAGAACATAATAATGATATAAAATACGGAAAATCAACCACTGCCCTCACCAAATTTAACCAAGAAAATAAAATTGCTATAAATTTTAATGAACCCCGAAAAATTGCCAACTACAATAACCTAACCCGGACTGCGCATTTTACTGCGAAAAAATTGAAATGCTTAGTGACCTATCAGCATGCAACGGGCACGAGTCGCGCGCAGATCTACACCAGGTGTGGCGCCATCTTCTAAAGAAGCAACAGAGAAGGAATCCTACAACAGTATCGACAGTAGCGGACGACACTAAAGGTTGCTGAGGAAAGGGCGGTGCCTCCCAGAAAGTACTTCGACCGAGGTCCAAGAGCTTTATGAAAGGTATTGTTTTAGGTAATTCGTCTAATAGATTACCGACCCTTGCCAGTTTTGCGAATTCGAGATGTTCCCGTTGTGCTCACACCTCTTTCACAGTATCTTCATAACTAGTAAAATGAGTTATCTGAAGGTGATAAGGAAGGCTCTACACTCGTTACTTTTTGAGATTTGCTGTAATCGTCGTTTAACAGTCGAATGTTTAGTGAAAATTAAAATAAATATTGAAGATATTTTGAATATTGAAAATCTCACAGAAGACACGACTAAAGGGCGGCCAACAAATGCAGAATTTGCACTTTCTGCCTATCTAAGAAACGCAGAAAGACAAAATACATATTCAATTACTGCAACAAGGCTGTTTGTGGAGAGCAAACTTTTAACTTCTGCAAAGAGTACAAGTGATAATTTTTACCATTTTTTTATCTTTTAATTGAAATATTATAATACCTTTTTTTAAGTTACGCTAATTTATTTGAAATAAATAAAGGAAATATAAAAATATACTTGCTTTTAATTCGTAGTCTTTCAATCAAATGATCAAGTGATTAGATGACACTGGTTTAAGTTTAGTTATCTAGGGTTAAGAAATTTGTGCAAAAAAAATGAGTACAGAGCCTGTTGTTTATAAATATATGTAACTGCATAAAAATGTGTATCATAAATTTGTTTAAAACTTTCCTTTAATATTTATCTTTGGTATCTCATAACTACGCCTATTATCATCTACAAACACAAAATTCATGATCTTAAAAGTATTTTCTTTTGAATATCCTTATGGTAAAATTTATTTATAGAAAAAATTTTATGAATAGGCACGTAATAAAGTATTTTGTTAACAAATGTTATTAATATATATATATATATATATATATACACACATATATATATAAGGATTTTAATAAAATAAACTATGAATCTATATATCCAAGGCTGCCACTGATGAGTATTTTTATACTTTTACCGTGTTACTGTTTCATAAAATAAAATTTATAATTATTTATGAAGGTGAAATGCAAATTTACTTGTATAAATGTATTATAAAAGCCTTTTTTTTTTTGGGGGGGGGGGGGATATTATGAAACAGATGTAAAAAAAAAAAAAAAAAAGAAAAAAAAATCCAGAGTCAGTCCTGTATATCGGGATGTCACAAATTAACTGCAATTAAAAAATTAATAGAAATTTGCCGCAAAAATAAAAGGAAAACTTATTTGCAAGTGTATAGCTTATCACTCCCCCCCCCTTCTTTTTTTTAACAGTTACCTGAAACTCTTATTCCTATTATTATTATTAGGTTCTTGAATCTCTCTGAAATTTTTGTTTGAAATCTACTCAGCTATGAACATTCTACACGCAAGATGTGATTTTCTTATAATATAACAAAATATAATAAGTAATTTGAGAAATATCATAAAAAATAATATGAGAAAATATTCTTTATGTTTTAGTATAATCTAATTTATACCTTTTACAATATGCTGATATTCTTTAATAATTTGGTTACTTTTTCAGCAACACTACAATGTAAAAAAAAAAAAAAAAAAAAAAAATCTGTTATATTACGAAAATTCCAGATAGAAAATTTGAGAATACATTTGATTGCTATTAAAAAATATACACCGACAAAAATTTACTGTAGCAGAACGATACAGAGAATATCCGTACAGAACAGATTAATTCCGTAGGCTGTAAAAGATATACAGTGTGTCCTAAAAGTTCCAGTACTCCAACTTAAAGAACTCATTGTGTCCATGATTTTTTTTTAATATTAAATTTTATCGTCTGCTTATTATTGCATCAATTCTTTAATTTTTATCGTTTGTTTCTTTTCTCGCTCAAGTAGTGTGAGAATAAAGTTTTATGCTATTTTGTTCTTCATAGTGAAATGATTTATCACGCATTCAGAGAATTACGCTGTTTGAAGCTTATTTTGAATGTAAATCGTATGAAAGATGCAAAGATGTTTGGCGATATAAATATCCAGATGATGCAATACCGAGTAAAAATATGCTATATCAGCTCGTTCGACAATTTCGTAATACAGGTTCTGTGCAGGTGTGTACAGGTTTCTCTACAAGAAGTCACTCCCAGCATGTTAAAACGCGTTTCTAAACACATGCGCAAACGAGTTCAGCTTTGCCTCCTACAAAAGGGTGGACATTTTGAACATTTATTATAAATGTAAGCTCTGTATTTTTTCCTCCGTTATTTTAAATGTGCCTTTTATCAATAGCATAAAAATAATAGTTTAAAGGTTTGTTGTTTTGTAAATAAAAAATACATCAGCGTCAGTACTGGAACTTTTAGGACACTCTGTTGTATTCAATAATGTTCGCCAGATCTATCATTCAAGACCGAACCAGAATTCACCGAATTGAAGTCGACGATGTTACCTCACAGCCACGGAAGCACAAGTTGCGCTGTTACTCAGCATTTCACAAGCTTATGATTCTACCAAATTCTCCGAATGTAAAACAGAAAATAATATGCAGCCACCCGATAAAGTATGCGTCATATTGGGAGTACAAATTAATTCGGTCCGTTTTTTTTCGTTAAAAAAACATTTTATTTATTATCAAAATGAAAAAACATGTTATTCAAAGTATTGTCCATCGGTAGCCACAACTTTTGTCCACCTTTCTGGCAATTTTCGGATTCCATCTCTGAAAAATGAGTCCTCTCTGGACGCAAACCATGAATCGAGCCATTCTTGAATTTCTTCGAAAGAAGTGAAGCGGTGTCCAGCCAAATCGTGATGCATCCGTCGGAACAACCAATAATCAGAAGGAGAAAGGTCTGGCGAATACGGCGGGTGGGGTAGGACCTCCCATTTCAACGTTTCCAAGTATTTTTTAACGACAATTGCCACATCGCTTTTCAACGTCGCGCGGTTTCAACTCGTATGGGACCCAATTTCCTTGCTTTTGAACCATTCCCATTTTTTTAAGCGCACGGAAATTGCTTGCTGAGTGACTCCCAACGATCCTGCAAGCTCTTGTTGCGTTTGGCACGGATCTTGATCGAGCAATTCCTCCAATTCGGCGTCTTCGAACTTTTTCGACTGGCCCGGGCGCTCATTGTCTTCGACACTAAAATCACCATTTTTGAAGCGTCGAAACCACTCTCTACATGATTTATCAGATGGCGCAGATTCACCATAAACTTCCACAAGCGATCGATGCGCTTCAGCGGCACTTTTCTTCCAATTAAAAAAGAAAATCAAAACTTCCCGCAAATGTTGTTTCTTTAGCACAAAACTCGACATATTGAATGCTCAAAAAACCAATGCTGTTGTATAAAACTCGAAGCTTCGTTGACTGAATATGGTTGACAAAGGTCAAACCTTTCTAACAATGCCAAAAACATCTATCATTATTCAGTAAACAAATCAGCCAGAGCCATCTATTGAAAACGGACCGAATTAATTTGTACTCCCAATACGTTACAGCTTTTATCTGGTTACAGCAAAAAATCTTTCGTTTGAAAACTGAGATGTAATTTTACCTTAAAATTCTGTAGTTTTAGAAAACAGAAATTTTCTGTTTTTCAACCGTAATTTTTATAGTGTAACTCTAATGTGATCTAGTCGAATATTTTTCAATTATGTCTTTCTATGTATCATTTTGACTAACTCATTATTTTAATATTACAAAAAAAAAAACTCAGCATTATTTATTTTAGTGTCTTTATTTCCATAAGTGTCACTATAAATGAACTTTTCAGTTCAGAAATTTCAAAATTATGATTTGAAATCCAAAGCCATATGTAGCAAAACTTTTCAATAAAAAGTAAACGATAAATCCCAGTTTTTCTTTCGGCTCATTTCAAAATGTCAGAAAAATTCATATACAATCGCAGAAACTCGCCTAATTAATCTTTGACTATTTCTTTATTTTATTTTTTTGGCATAGTTAGAAACTGGGGAGAAAAAAAAAAAAGTATTTCAATTTAAAAACGTATTTTTCCTGCTCCCCTGCAATTTCGTTACACTCTGGATGCTAAATTACACTGCATCCTGAGAAGACTAACTTTAATTTCCAACATTTATTTTATTTAGGGGAAACAAAAGTTTCTAACTCGGAAAAGACTTCTAGTAAAAAAAAGGAAAACTGAACAAAAGCAGATTAAAAAAGAACATTTGAGAACACGGAACAGTCCGGAAAAAATCCTCCAGATGGTCACGGTGTTGTTTCTTTGGAATGTGGCCAATATGCGGTGTTGCTTAGAAAGAAGTAAGAAAAAAAAATGCATCAATATAGACTATAGGCAGAAATTGATTTTTAAAAGAATTAGGAAAGTTTAAAGTTCTTTGTTGTGAAAAATTACCTTTCAATAAAAGTAAATTTTCAAATAAATAAATAAATAAATAAATAAATAAATAAAAATAAAATAAAATAAAATTTAGTCGTAAATATCAATTTGAGATTACAAATCACTATGTAACTATTTTTGGGTACAAACTTGACTTAAAAGATCTATAAATGTTAAAATTTGACCATCAATATGTTCTTTAAAATATAATTTTACGAAAAGACTATTTCATGTCATAGTAAAATCATTATTATTAGGTTTAAGTCTATACATTAGTCAGATCCCATTTTCTTCCCTCCAATATTATCCTTTGGAATTTTTGTTGACTTGTTGTATAAGGTATCTCATTAAAAAATGTTTTTTTTTCAAATTCTGTTTTTTGAATTCTACTTTTTAAACAGATCGCCTTTTAGCTTAATAAGTATTTATTTTAAAAATCGAATTTAAGTATTTCTTTTAGAGATTGATAATCAGAGTCCTAAGTTCAGTTAATGGTTTTATTTATTTATTTTGAAGCTCACTAAGCTAAAAAGTGACATGTTCAAAGAGTAAAATAAAACATTTTTAAATGAGATATCCTTTTAAAATGAAACATCAGAAATCCCATAAGAAAACAGAGGAAGGAATAAAGGGGAAATGAAAAAAAGAAAACTAAACTAAAAATACAGTGAAATATTGAAAACTTGAAATTTAAAAAAGAAAAAAAAAACATAATAAAATTATGAAATGAAATCTAGAACAGAAAAAGTTAAACTAAAAATACAGTAAAATATTGAACATTTGTAACTATAATAATAATAATAATAATAATAATAAATATTTCCAATCAACAATATATGTAAAATGCGATAGTTTTTGTCAAAATAATTCTGAGTTCTTTAAAAAGAAAGAAAGAAAAAAAAATCTCCTTTAAAAGATCTCCTTTTAAAAATCTCCCCAGACGCTTAGTATTTATCTATTTCTAAATTTCATTTACAGTTCTTCGCAAACATTTTTCGATCTCCCGACCACATTTGTACCATTTAAAAATCTCCTAAATGGAAGATAAACAGAGAGAAACCATCATTTTCTAATCTCGTTTTCCGTGCTTTATTTTGCGTTTTCGCGTGTCCATGCCATTTTGCACTCAAGAGGGCAAGGAAGGGGAAGTAAAACAACGATTTATCCCAATAAAATTTCTTTATTTTGTTTAACCATTAACTCCAGAAAGCGTGCCCGACTTTAATTTCAAACATTAATTTCATTTCAGCGGAAACAAAACTTTTCTTCCTCCTCTCTTTTCTGCATTTTGCTCCGCTTCATCATCAGAGATCGAAAAGAAAAGCTAAAACAAGGGTTGTGATACATTCTTTACATTCTAAACACGGGAAACCTTTTCTAATGTCGGTTGGAAAACTGCCAAAGTGCGTGGAAGCATGAGATTGCAATATCCATCGATTTTCAATCGGCATGCTTCGGGCGGAATTGCCGGCTATGTCTTTTTCCGGTTCGAATAGACCACGTGAAAAATATCTATTTTATATCTTTCCAAGAAACAACCCGCATTCAGTTGTAAATTTTCAACCCGGGGACTAAAATGTAATTTACATTTTTCCCTTTTCTTTATCTTTTACTCTTGTCTTGGAGCGTATTATTCTTTAAACTTCTGTTTTATCATCAACTTAAAACTATTCGAAAACTCTAAAACGCAAGGTAAAAGAAATATTATTTAAAAGATTTTTTTTTTTTTTTTCAAGATATGGTATGAATTATTCCTTTTAAAACTTTTTTTTATTTATTTTTTATTTTTGCATCATATTATATAAATTACAAAAATAATATTATCTATAGAGAAATTCATATTTAATGTGTTTCACGATTTTACAGTTAATTTATCTTTAAGTTAATTTACCAGAGTTGCTAATATTTCTAATTTATTCTGAAGTATCGAAAGCACCCGCCTTTTTTCCACACATTTATTTTTAGAAGAGTATTTTTTTTTTTTTTTTTTTTTTTTTTTTTTTTCTTGAATCGTAATTACATATTGGGAAAATTATTCTACAAAGATAGTAGGAAGGAAAAAAGGCATGCATTAACAATACTCTTTAATAAATTAGAAATTTTGATAATTCTGATTAACTTGTAGGACAGTTTAATTTATGAGTAAACATAAGAAAGAAACAACTAAACTTTAAGATAATGAATTTCAATAAATAAATAAATAAATAAATAAATAGAATGAAAGAGTGAACTCATCTTAGTATATAAATTGCAATAAAGATTATTTTACAACATTTAAACATAATATTAAGAGTAATTCAGTAACTTTAATGTAAGGAAAGTTACAACGAATTACCCGGAGTCTTTTAGCAGAGTAGCCATTCTTCCGGATTTTTTACGTAACACAATTTAACTTATTAGAGAATTTTTTATTATAAATATTTCTCTTAGAAATTATTGTTATTTAGACATGCCAATTATTCCATATATTATTCCTTTTATATTCCATAATGGTGTTCGGTCCCGACATCTTTCCGGCCCACCAGCGGCCGAGCGGTTCTGCGCTCAAAGCTGGTAGATGGGAGGTGCCGGGTTCGATCCCAGGTCGCGCTCATCGACCTAGCCGTTCGGAGTTTTCCGTGGTTTCCTCCGAAACTTGCGTAAATACGGGATAGGACCCCTTAGAAAGACCCCCACGGAGGGCATTCCCCCTCTAGGCCTAGGACACATCAGGAGTCAATCGGCCTTAAATCCTACAACCAACCAACCAACCCGACATCTTTCCAACCGATTTCTTTGCAGATATTATTTATTTATTTATTTAATCGTAAATACTTATTGGAGAAAATCACTTCATAAAATAAATGGATTGGGAAAGAGGCGGCTCCTAAAAATATTACGGAATAAATTAGAATAATTGGCCGGTCTGAAAATGAAGAAATCCGGAGGGTTGACAACTCTTTTTTCAGGTATAAAAAATACCATTTTACTAAGCCTCGCAATTATAAAAGTATCAAATCTGAGATTTATTACAGTTTTGTGAGTTTCATTGAAACTTTTTAGCATTACTATATCACAAGTAATTTTTTTTTTTTTTAATAACAATGCAATGAATTAAAGAGAAAACTATTAACAATAAAATTGCTGGAGCTAGTACTTTTGTAACTCTTTCTGTTTGACAAATCACTTGGGGTCCACCAGAAGGCGAACGGTTCTGCGCTCAAAGCTGGTAGACGTGAGGTGCCGGGTTCGATCCCAGGTCAAGCTCTCCAGCCTAGCCGTTCGGAGTTTTCCTTTGCAGTCTCCGAAACTTGCGTAAATACGGACAAGGACCTTTAAAATGACACCCACGGAGGACACTCCCCCTCAGGCCTAGGACACAAGAGTTGTCAATCGACTTTACTCCCAAACATAACGCACACAAATCCCATGAAATTAAAGAAATTTAGATCAAGAAGGTTTCTTTATGTGGCATATATTAAAAAAATTAAATTCAATAAAATATATTAACTGTAAAGAAAAAAAAAAAAAATGTTACTATTGGTATATTGTCAGAACTACGCTCACAAAACTGATGAAGAATTTGGATAGAACGACTGTTGTGAACTTGGTATTATAGGTGCTAAATACATATTACGTGAATGTTACTAAGACTGACTCTCAAATTTCACGATAATTCATGATTATATCTCTTTTGCTGCAAACATTTAAGATCCAAATAAATGTTGTTTATGTTGTAAACCAACTTTTCATTCAAGTAAAGACTCATAATAAATCTTTTTAATATATATATAGAGAGAGAGAAAGAGAGAGAGAGAGAGATAGGTATATCATCTGCTTTAGACCAATATCAATTCGAATATTCTTAAGAAATGTATTATACATGTGTTTTCTTGTTATAATTTGTACACTTGTATTTCTTTTCACATAATATGTGGATTTTAGGTAATTTTATGGGCCACAGGTATATACAGATTACAGGGTTTGTACTTTAAATTCTTAATACTTTTTATTGCGATCGGTTTCCTGGTTTCTTCGCTTTGTTGTAATGAAACTATGTATATATATACATACATATTTTATATAGAGCCCAAGACAACGAATTCATTCTTGTACGGCTTAATTTTATAGTAATTTTTCAGTATATATATATATATAATATCTTTTTTAAATTGTTCCTGGTCTCCATGTAATAATATTTATTTTTAGGAATGTCTGAGAAGCTTTTCATAATATATACATATATATATATATATATATATATATATATAGATAGATAGATAAATTCATAATTTTCGATAATGAATTTTAAATTTATTTATTTACCTTTAGTTAACTTTTTATTTATTAAATATCTTTGTTTCTTTGGATCTAGAAGAATATTAACATAAACAAAATATTTCACAATTAATAATTAATTAATCTAATTCTCTCCGCGTTCAAACATTTGTAAAATTTACGAAACAAATTTTGTTAATAAACTAGATGGAATTTAAATTTTGTTTAAAATAATCATTATGGCCTGTTTGTATATTTAATTGCTTCATTATTTAATATATTACAGTCTTCTTTTACTTTAAATATCGATCAATTCATTGAAAAAAAGAAAAAAAAAAAAGAATGTAACATTAAAATCGCCTATTATTCGCTAAAATTATCTGTTTATATTGAAGTTCTCCATTACTCTAAATCACATTTATTTTTTCCTACAACAGATAGTATACATTCAATAATTTTTTTTTTCATAAATGTAGCTTAATGTGTCATTTTGTTTAACGTGTTCATATGTTATTGAAAAATAAAGTGAATATATTTAAGAAAGCGTTTAAATATTCGATTTCTGGTAGACATATAGAAAATTTTATAAAGCCTGTTGAAAATAAAATAAATGTATATGAGACTTTTCATATCTCACTGCATTTGAAAAGTTTGAATAAAACATAACATGTTTTGAATAAATCATAACTTTATATTTACATAAAACTATGCATATTTTCCCCAGAAGAAGTTAAGATTTTATAGGCGAAAATAAGTATTTTTAAGAAGGTATAATATTTCATTTTACATTTTTATCTAGTGTTATCCAGTGAATTTTTACAAGTATTAGTAAACATTACGCACTTCCTTTCAGATCACGTATTCCATTTAATTTCATTTTATACATTCGAAGAGTTTTAGTGGAAACGTCTTAAGGCTAGGATTTTTTTTTTTTTTTAAGCTGCACTGATACTAATTCACACAGATCCATTGCGGGTTAAAATAAATAAATAAATAAATAAAATAAATAAATAAATAAAATAAAATAAATAAATAAATATTTTCTATATAAAATGTGAATATAGTATAATCATTACATATAAATTTAAATATAGCACTAAATAAAATATTGCACTAAATAAAATCCAGATTATGTTCATATAAAATCCAGATTATGTTCATAATAAAAGAATAATATATTTTTATTACGCAGTGTTAATTTTGTAGCCCCCCCCCCTTTTTTTTTTTTTTTTTAACCTTTTCATGGTTGTGTTGCATATCTATTTAAACAGAAGATCTAGCATCACTATTTACGATTTATACTATTTTATATACAATTTTTTTTACAAGTATTTATATATGAATTTATTGTTGAAAAATCATGCATTTTTTTCCCAGACGAAACGAATAAAATTTACAACTGTTCACTTCTTAAATAATTTTATATCATAACATAATGCTACCAGTTTTTGTTACGAAATCTTTAATTTGTTAAATTTGCTACATTAACAAGGGAAAAACAACCCCCCCCCCCCTTTTTTCTCACTAATTTAATTTTTCTACTACATGTTTTGCCAGTATCTTTTACTATAAGAGTACTTTTCGTAATCTTAATAAATTCCAGGCTTAAAAATAACCACATTATTTTTAAAAATGGTCTTACTATTGCTTTGTAAATGTTACATTGTACCTCCAGCTTTCATTATCTTCTTTTTCTTTTATAAATGGTTCGTTCAGCGTTGCCAACTTTAGGACATTTTTATTCAATAATCTTCTACAATTTGAAGGAGTGTTGTTTTATACGATAGATGATAATTCTTCGATATGATTAGACATACACTGAAATAAAACATTAGCGGTAGATATTAAATAAAAAAGTTCCTAAAACTGGCGACACTGGCTTTTTTAGATTTCCACGACCCTTAACAGTGCACTTATTGATAGTACATTCCGAGGATATTCGTGATATGTACTTTCACCAAAAGATATTTTGTGTATGTCTTGGATAGATTACATGGTCTTAGAGATGATGATGATTCTCTGTTTCAGATTTTTACTAATACTAGTATCGCCCAGTGGTCGAAACTCGACCATTTTTTTTTTTTGCAAAGCGAGGCAAAGCAATGTAGAATAGTGAATAGTTTTGAAATTACTTCATGATTATACACTTAATTAATTTTCTGTTATAAGTTAAGATCATGTCTTAAGGTTTTTTTTTTTTTTTTTTTTTTTTTTTTTTTAAGCTATGCAATTATTTTTATTTATTTATTAATTTATACTAGTATCGCCCAGTGGTCGAAACTCGACCATTTTTTTTTTTTTTTTTTTTTTTTTGCAAAGAGAGGCAAAGCAAAGTTATTGCCTTGTCCTAAACGGAATGCAATTGCAACACAGCTGCGGCAATTGTTTGCCGATATTCACTATAACTGAATCAGCAGTGTTTTACTTAACATAACTATTTCTCTCTGTAGATGTTAGCCTTTCCTGAAAAGAGAGTAAATCGCAACGTGAAAACGCCCCTTGTTGTGTGATACAGCCCAGAAGCTAATAGGTATCATGTCAAACCAAGGCCCAACCAAGTATCAAATTTGTTAAATTAATTCGATTGATTCATAAAGTACAGTGTTTGAACAAAAACACACACACAAAAAAAAAAAAAAAAAAGAAAAAAAAAAAAAAGGATATTTTTCAAAAATGGTCGAATTGAGTTCGGGAAATTTCAAAACGAGTAACTTTATCGAAAACCGAAAATCTAAAACTTTTCTGAATCTTATATTTTCTACTTATATATACAGAGGAAAGAATAATAAATCCACTTTTTAAAAAATAAAAAAAAGTAGTCATTTTCACTTAATTAAAATGCAAGGAAATCTCAAAACGTGTAAATTCATCGAAAACCGGAAATCAAAAGTTTTTATGTATCTTCTACTTGCTTCTTCTACCCACAAAAGCTAGCATTAAAGACACTTTTTTTAAAAATAAGTAGCCAATTTCAGTTAATTGAAACGTAAATAAAGCTCAAAACATGTAAATTCTGCAAAAAACGGAAATCGGAAGTTTTTCCGTATCGTCTACTTATACATGCACCAGTTAGTAACAAATCCATTTTCCTTTTATTTAGTATATCAGCTGAATATTTATTGTTTAAATATCATCCTTTGAAATGAAATGTTTATCTTTACATTCGAAACTGGAAGTTTGCCATTTTGTTTCCTGGAGTTTTGTGATTTTAAATTAAAATTTTATCAATTTTAAAGAAAAAATAACTCAATCAAACACACGTAGACAGTAACTTATATATAACTATACCCAAATATCGGAATTAAAATCGGCAGATGATTTCCGTTATTTTTTAATAATTTTTTACAAAAAAAAAAAAAAACATAGAAAATCTTTTTCATGGCTCCATGGACAGACAGTGACGTCATCAATTCGCTTGCGTATAGTGATGCTACATTATACAAATTACTGTGTCTATGGTTTTATTTGAGCTTTATGAAATTGCCAGATTTAACAACTTTCAACTTTTAGGTATTTTTTAATGTAAAGGAATACGTGTATAAAAAGGAAAATGGGGGAAAATGCATAAAAAATAGATGTATTTTTAAATACCTTCTTGACATCGTAATAAAATAATATTTGTATTCGTGCATTCTGGCTAACCATACCTTTCGAATGATACCATTTTCAACCCTCTACTCCAATAATTAATATGTTAAAAAGGGCTACAAATTTTATGCTTGCCTATTAATGTATAGATAACTTGAAAATCTGATGTTCAGTGAAAGTCACTTTTCACAGATCACACTATATTAGGTGTACCGGAAAGTTATGTCGTTTTGAATTAATAAAATGAAACCGGAAATTTTTGTTTAACAGTATTTACATGGTACTTTACAAATAACCATCTTATAAGTTACCTAAGAATATCTTAAATTTTATCCAGGATAAATTTCCGATGTCAGTATTTTAATTCATAACGACAGAACTTTCCGGTACACCTAATATCTTACACAAGGCTCGTCGCAGTCTTTTTTTTTTTTTTTATTTTTTTTTGAAAAGCACTCTTTTTATAAAGAAATGCTAATATTATTCAAACGAAGAGACAAATATTTACTATTAAAATAGGGTGATGTTAGAAAAAGTGACCACACCGACCCCTACTTGGAATAATGAAAATGTTTCATTCGATTTCAATTTGAAACTTGGTTGGACAAAACCAGACAAAATTATCACTTCAAACTTCACCAAAACAATTATTAAGATTCTGTTTCATTCATGATGTTGTTATCAATCTACGCTCTTTTATTATTATTATTATTATTATTATTATTTTTTAACATTAAGACTTATTTAACTAAAATCAACGTCTTAACGTTGATTCCGAGCCATTACGATCATTCATTCCTGAATCCGGTTATGAACCCTCGGCAGCTGGGAGCTGAAACAAGGTTGCTAACTATTCCTGGCACTGGTTTTGAATGATGAGGAAGGGAAATTATGTAAATAAACACCATAATTAAAAAAAAAAAAAATGTGCTTCAGTTGTTGAGAGTCAAAATAGTAAAACACGATGCGTTTATTAGGCAAAAAAAAAAAAAAAAAAAAAAAAAAAAAAACCTTCTAATTTATTCCTTAGCATTGTTTGTACACACCTTCTTTTCACACCAATTTATTTGTAGAGTGCTTTTATTTATTGTACTCGAATATGTAATTTTCATTAATATAAGATAAAATAAAAAAAAAGTGGTATGAAAAAAGACGAGTTCCCACAAACGAAATAAATTAGCAACGTTGCCACGTACATATACAACGCGCAACTCATATGACTTTAGTTTAAAAAGAGAAAAAAAAAAAATCCCAATTTTACCCCATCTCCACCCTTTCTTAAAAATTAATAAATAAATAGTAATAATAATAATAATATTTTCTGTATATAGTTGGTTAATAAAATAAAATACAAACGAAAAATTCCCTTTTAGGTAGAAGAAAGTCTAACATTTTTATACTAATAATTTGATGATTTTATCGAACAATCGTACCTTTATATTTTGTTTCATAAGAAGTTGTGTATAAATATTTTAACCCTAAATAATTGTAGCTCACTCTATATGAATCTTAATGATTTTTAATATATAGCATTATACAGAATTATTAAGAAATAAATTAAGCACGCTTTTTTGGAGACACCTTTATATATAGACGGGAACATTAAAAAAAAAAAAAGAATAAAATAAACATTATGATATTCATTTTATTTATTTATTTATTTTTTATTTAATTTGTGGAAAATGAGCCTTTAAAGTTATTTAAATATTTAAGATTTTTAAAAAATAAGAAAAGAAAAACATTACCCGCGAGAAAAACCTAATACTTCTCTGATGTTACAGGTAGAAGCTTACAAAAAATGCCTTAACGGGAAATAATAAAGTAAAATAAAACTTAAATGTTGAACATACCAAAAATTCCAGTTACACTCCATAGCTTTACCCGCAAACAAAAGATTCCACTGCTGTAACTGCCTTCTCGGGGGAATTTTTTTCTCAAAAACAAAGACAGAAAAATTTAAGAAAAAACTCCAAAAAAAAAAAAAAAAAAAGTTTAAGCCATGAAACTGGGAAAAACTGTTCCAAAAGGTGGTTTCACTGGATTCTTGCCAGAGAACCAGGGAAAAGGGAGACAACATAAAAATGACGTATCCATCGATTTTCCATCGAAAGATTTTTCTTTTGTTGAAGCGAAGTTGTGTTGTCGGCACTTTTCGTTAATTATATCAGCACATACAACAGCGGTGAACTAAAGACATTCCAAAATGTCATTGAAAAGCCTCAAAATGTCCAATTTCCAATATTGATCAAACGTTTTGTGCACGTAAACGTTCGAATGTAATTAGAGCTGACGTTAGTTTTCCTTCCCCTCTTAAGCCATGTGCCGCGGAAAATCCGAAAATGCCATGTTGAGTTTGAAGAAAAGTAGTAGAAGATAAGCTTTGAAGCCGCTTAGTAAAAATTTATTTAACAGACAAAGTGTGCTGTGGATACTTTGAACAACATTTGTGGAGTAACAATGCTAATATTGGTTTTGTTTCAGAAGAATAATGTAAGAGAAGTTTTTTTTTGGAAGTTTGTTAAGAGGTACACATGTATTAGTTGATTTCAGATAATTTATGTACGTATACCATTTAAAACATATTTATTTGCCGTCATATGCTTTGCAAAAAGGCACGATAAATTTAATAAATTTCCTTTCAAAGGAGCCTTTATTTCTTAAGTACTTGATAAATTTTGACTTTAATGTTAGAAAGGGAATGTGTGTCATTCATTATTTTATTAGCAATGGCTTCTGTTTATGGAATTGTGTATTTACTCCTTAATTTCTGACTATCGAAAATTTATCTCATGACAAATTGTGTTGCAGATTAATTAAATAGTGTTTTCGCAGTAACAAAATGTATATTGTTTTTATTTGAAAAGGTTTGTGTAAAGAAAGGATATTTTCTGAAGTTATTTTGAAGAGGCATATCTGTAACTTCATATGTATATATATATATATATAATCTCTTAAAATGTATTTATTTTACATGATATTTTATTTAAAAACAAAAAATCGAAATTTATTAAATTTTCGGTATTAGAACCATTTATCTCGTTGCCTTTTTTTTATTTTTTTTTTTACAGGAAATAGTTTAAATGCTTCCCATTATGATATATCCTCTTTTTAAAAAAAATGTTAAAGAATTTATTAAGCACAATAATTTACAAATGATTTGAAATTTTACATAATTAGTATTACTGATATTTAGCATGCTTTGGAAAACAAAATTATGAATTAAAAATTCTTTGGCACACTCACACATACGTATATAGTACAGCGTTTAATCATACACAGATACATACGAGAAATTTTTCGTGGTCCGTTTAAAAAATCTGGACATCATTTGTATTTATTTATTTATTTTATTTTTTAATGTTTTATAAGAAATAAGAAATCACACTGATAACAGTATGAACTTTATGATTTCCTGAGTCAATAATTCTCACACCATTAGAGTTTTCTGGATGACATTTTTCTATATGAGAGAGAAGATATATATATATATATATATATATATATATATATATATATATATATATATATATATATATATTAAGCTTGTATAAAAAATAATTGAATTATAATTACCAGGCATAGATTTTAGCACATTAAATTATTAATATGCTTTGATAGTTAGCTATAATTGCTCTAAATTTATCATATTATTTGAATTCTTCAAATATTTAAAATGTACATAATGAATATAAGTTCCCATTTATTAAATTTTAATTATCTAAAAATATGCCTATTATTAGATTTACCAGATACAATTTTATATGAACCGCTTTATTTTAAAAGGAGACTTCTACCATTTTTATCGAATTTTGCTTTTTCGCCTTTTTAAGTAAAAGGGACATAGATGTATTATTTTAAGAAGAAACGAGACTTTTTGGCTTATAAGTATGTCTACAGGAATGCTTTGAAATTTGCGTTTTATTTTAAAAGGGGACTTCTGCAGCACTCTTTCATGCCCTGTGATAGGGATTTTTCTATTATTAGAAGGATTGTTAGAAAAACTGAAATAATTTATACAATGGATGAATATGTTTACTTGATAAAAAAGGCTTCGAATAAATTTCAGAAATTTACAATTGTCCAACCTACACATCGTGATGTTTTGGATTTTAACAGCTGGTATCTAGAATTTTACAAAAAGACATGCCTCAGTGAAGAATCCTACGGTAAAACTGTACCAAAATCAGTAAAGGTTTCTTTTAGAATATCAACATATCACTATCTGAAATGTGAAGATTCTAACCCTGCGATACTTGCCACCAAAAACTTTATTTTGGGTTTAACTCAGCAGAAATTTAGACTAAGAAACACGCAAAAGAGCATGCCTTTGCCTGGTAAAAGGAATGTTCCTCGAAGACCCATACTGAAAAGTAAAGTAGACAATATCAAAAAAACTCTTAAATTGATTCCTCAGGAGCATCTGGCTTTTTGGAATACAATTATTACAGAATATCCTACGACTGAAAGTGGAATTAATTTGTAAATTATACATTCTGGTGAATTTACTTTTGTATTTAATTACTTTCTTATGTATTCGCAATTTATCTGGAATATTTGATATAAGATAATTCGTTACACTTTATTTTTTCATTTTTTCCTTAAAAATTGACAGACATTTCTGCATTTTATTTTAAAAGGGGACTCCTGCTGCATAAATAATTTCTTTTTTTGAAAAAAGTATTGACCATAAATTTGATTTTTATACATTAAAATATGTATATCAATGAGTACTATTAGCTGGCAAAAATTTGCACATTAAGATAAATTAAACCACAAATTAGGAAGTTTTTTGACTCTCCTGTAAAATTACAAAAACGGCAGAAGTCCCCTTTTAAAATAAAGCGGTTGATATATAGGAAAGATTTTTTTCACTATATTTAAGTCTTTCGTGTGAGTTTCTTCGTATATTGAAGCTATAAACATATTCATTTTTTTTTTCTTTCATAACTGTTTTGTGATAATCGGGCAGCCTTTATGCATCATTCATACTACTAAACGTGTTTTTCTTTTCTTTCATTCTTTCTTTCTTTCTTTTTTTTTTTTTTGGTTAATATATATATGAAATCAGGTTTATCTCATATTTATGTAGGTGTTCTGTAATCATTGCTCTCAGAATGTATATAGGTTTCTCAATAAACCGTATTAATGGTTCGTGAAATTTTAAATTATGAATATAGTGGGTCCGTGAAATTTTGGATCTTGAATTTAGTGGTCTGTAAAGCCGAAAAGGTTGGCGACCGCTGCTCTAGTTCATTTCTTAAAGCAGAATAGGTATTATTTTAATATTCAATTTCATTATAATTAGATGCATAACAGTTTAGTAAATGAGTACAATTTATATGTATATGAAAAGTTTATTTATTATTATTTTTTAATCAAATGGGTTTTTCTTGGCAAAATTTTAGTTCATTATAAAATATTTATACTTGAAAAAAAATTGTAAAATTATTACAATAGTTAAAATATAAACAAAATATGTAACATGCATTTCTCATTAAGTGTTCTCTTGTATATATTAAATAAAAATTTATTAAAATGACCTAATAGCATACAAACTGGAAGAAAATGAACATTCGTGACGATAAATTTCAAATACCTTTGTTCAAAAGTTTAACAATGCTTTAATAATTAAATACAGAGTCGAATTTCTATGCGAAAATATTTCATTACAGTAAAAGGATCTTACATGAAAGTTAGTGATTTAACGCATGTAAAATGCTGAAACTGCTAAATTCGTTTACAGCAGTTCCGACATTCAAGGAATACTTTTGATGTTCAATTCAGCATTCTACAATTAAAATTATCTTGAATCATATTTAAGAAATATTCAAGATAATTCGGCGAAATATTATCTTAAAAATAAAAACATTTATAAATACATTTTTATAATTTTTTATAAATAACAAGATTCCTAAATCTATATTTTTTAAAGATACATTTTCATAATTTTTAATACATTATTATTATTATTATTATTATTATTCAAAAATACAGGTGCGTTTGTCGAATCTTCAAACTCAAACAGAACAACTATGAAAAGTTTCAAAATTTTAAGTGAAAATAGATATATACTGAGCTGTTGAAGACATAAAATCAGCAGTTTCAATAAAATATTTTGCTACAGACTGAAAGATTAAAATGAATATGAAAAGTATCAATTTAAATGAAAAATACACAATCATATATATATTTATAAAAAGTGTTCTCTTGTGTACGGATAGTGAGATAACAATTGATTTCGAAATACATAATCAAGATAATGATTTTAATAATCCAAATGGTGTGTGAGGGAGGGGGGGGGGGCGAATCTGAATACAGCTTCATAGTCTTATAATGTCAGTTCGTACATCCATCGAAATACCTTTTAAATTTTAAAAACTATTTAATATGAAACGCATATCTTAAAAAATAGATTTAATAAAGATATTTTTAAAAAGTTACGGTGAGAGAGTTTTTTTTTTTTTTTTGTTCGAATAGTGTGATTCTTAAATTGTAAAATAATTTGTAATATGATCATTTATAATTATTACTAACATATTTAATTTTACTCGATGTAGGACCTTTTTATTAAATATCTTAAGGAACATTAAAATAAATATAACGTTAGATTTTATTTTATAAAAAAATGATGAAGTTTTCGAAAAAAAAAAAAAAAAAAAAACCTATATATTTTTTTAGGCTATGATGCTATATTAAGAAACCCGACATGACGGATAAAAATAAATAAATAAATAAATAAAAAATCGTCTCGATCACTTTAATGAGAGTCTACAGAAATTTCTTACGTTGAATATGCTGTCAAACATTCTTTTTTTTTCTTGCATAGATGGAAAGAGGGCTTGCTGTAGAATTGAAAGTGGCTGTCTGAACAAGTCAAACTATCGTTCGACGTCTGGGTCAAATCGATGATTTCAAGAGTGTATCAGCAACGACAAATATCATCATTAGGGTGGCAGTTGTCGAACTAGGGACATAAGAAAATGGAAAACGGAAAAGCGAGCGGTTGTTAGAGCGGCTGCCACAGCACCGGCTTCATTATTATCAACAACCAAACGTGTGACTCACGCACATGTATCCAACATGACCTTTCATAGATGACTGAGAGATTAGATCTGCTTTCGCCGACCATTACACCGTTTAACTCTCACGGCCGACCACCATCAAGTCCGATTACAGCGGTGCCGGGCTCGATAGAATTGGAGCTTCGCTGACTGGGTATGTATGGACTTTAGTGACGAGTTCTATTTCTGACTCGGTGATTACAACAACGTGTCTGGTGACGTCCAGGAGAGTGGGGGATCTGACTTTACTATCACACGACTCACATGCCCACAACAGATCATTATGGTACGGCGAACCCTATGGCAACCGGGCAACTTATGCAGTCATTTCTGGCATACTTACAGCACAGCAGTACGTTGAACACACTTTATGACTGATTGTGTTACCATTCCTTTTACGATAGCCTGGACTTCTTTTCAACAAGACAATACACGCTCGCTCATAGCACGTGTTAATGTGATTTGTATTCAAGATTTTCAAATGATTTTTTCGCCATACTGGTCGCTCAATCTCTTCCTCATAAAACTCATTTGGGATGTTATGGGATAGCGATTACACTCGAAATAATGACAGTTTAGCCCAACAATTATGGATATGGTAGGAAATTTGGTAGGAAACTCCGCAGGACATCATTCGGGAACTTTTTCAGTCTATGCCATGTAGCTGATAGTTTGCATCTAAGCCATAGAAGGACCAAAGTTTTATTGATTATTTGTAACGGTAAAACTTTGAAATAAATTATTAAATTGCTGTGAATTGTTAATCTTTTCTTTTTCTATGTATGTTCTCCGTAACTACCAATTTCATCGGAATCGAAAAACTCTTTCTTGATGAGTCAATTTTATTGTTATAGAGCATATTTAACTGGCAAACCTACAATCGGCATTTTGTAATAATTCGATTTTTTCCTCATTGATGAGTACTTGGTCGCCCAATCTCTTCCTCATAGAGCGAATTTGGGATGTTATGTGATAGTGAATACAGCCGTCATGAAATGCTGATGGTTTAGCCCAACAATTATAGACAATTTAGCAAGAAATTAAACAAAATATCATTCGGGAACTTTTTCAGTCTATGTCATGCTAGTTGATAGTTTGCATCTAGGCCAGAGAAGGACCGAAGTCTTATTGATTCTCCAATCGGTAAAGGTAAAACTCTGAAATAAATTATTAAATTGTTGTGATTTGTTAATCGTTTGTTTTTCTATGTGTGTTCTTCGTAACTACCTATTTTACCTCAATCGGATAACTCTTTCCTGATGCTTCAATTTATTGTTATAAAGTGTATTTAACTGGTAAACCTACAATAGGCATTTTGTAATAATTCGATTTTTGCCTCATTGATGAGTACTTGAATCCTTACACTGTTTTGCTATTTAAAAAGAAAAAGCTACTCAAAAATTCGTAGAATCATTACCATAATGCAACATTCAGTTGCAGGTGAGTCTTTGTACAGGAAAAAGGAATAAAATATTGATTAAATAATGTTGTAATTCGAACATATAACATTACTAATTTAATAATAATCTCCGTTACTATAGCTGGGATTCAAAAGGTTCTAAAACATCTATAACAAGCTCGATATAATGCGCAATAAAAATAGATAATATAGAAATATATAGAGAGCTTTGCAATGATTTTCTTCCTTGTAAGTTCACAACCTTTGGTTTGAAATACTGCAAAAGAGGTTTATTTTTTACCACACAAGCGGCCACTTTATTGCTAACTTTCAGATCTCATCATGTTATACAAGGTAGTTTAACAGACTGTTTGTGCTGATTGTATTTTATTGTTGTATGAAATATATTTACATAAATTATTTGAGATATTTTTACAAAATTCTTATGTACAACTTGAAGATTTCGAAATTAAAAGATAACAATTTATTTACTTTCAGTTTTTACTTTGGGCTTTATCCTTTAGATTTTTTTAACATGTCAGAAAAAAAGATTTTTGTTTGTTTGTTTGTTAAATTAAACGAAGTCACGATTGATCGATTATCTAAATATTGAACATTTCTGTATTCCTATGGAGCTATTTTGGGCCTGTTTATATTCTGCAGAAGACTGAACGAGAATGGGTTGAAAGCTATGTAAAATATTATTCCACAAGAAAAGAACTTTAACATGAAAATTTTAAAACTCTGTGCATATTTTTAAACTAGTAAAAACTTTTGTTTATGTAATTGTCATAAATTCTTTTACTAAAAATATTACATTGATGAGTAACTTTTTAGTTATTAACAAAAGTTAATTTGGAGTTAAAGATAAATTCTACTCATAATTTTAATATTATTTATGAAATTAGTGAATATTACTTAAAAAAATAAATAAATAAATAAATAAAAACTAACAGTATTCCTCCTCCTCACAAAAAGGAGATTTTATTTATTATTTACACATTTTTAATTTTAAAAAGACTCTAAAACATTGATATGCTTTTAATTTTGCTTATGATGGGATCTATCTTTTTTTTTTTTTTTTTTCTTCAGAATGTAACGAATGTTAAATTCTTTCAAAAACTGTATCATATAAACATTTTTTTCTGTATGTTTAACTGATATAATAAACAGTTTTTCTTAATTACATTTTTTTCAGCTTCTATAAATGAATCTTAAAGCTCAAAACACATTTTAAAAATAACTAACATTGCCCATTATCATAAATAAAATAAACATCCTATTCAGACAGTTTTATTAAAAAGACACTTTATGCATTATCACATTTTTGTCCTGTTCGATGGATATTTATAGGAATGAAACTAAAGAACCCGGAAAGCAATTACATTTCTTTTACTGCCCATTTCTTTAACAAGCTATGAACAAATCCCAAAAGGAAATGGACGTTGTTTGTCACGTTAAATAAATTAAAAATTCACGACGCATTTCTATTGTGCAAATTGAAACGGCCTCATGAAAATAAGATGGAAATTGAAATTTATGGCCCTATTGGGGGACGAGATTAAGATTTATTTTCGGAGCACTTACTCTCGAGCGCACTTATTCTTGTTTAAGATTTGCCACAGCTACAATTTTCGCCATGTACCTAGAAGTTATCGGGTGGACGCGTCGTAAATCAAAAAGGACGTAAATCAGGTACTTCTGATAAAAGCTAATCGGAACAGATAAGATATGGCTGGCGTAATTTTTGACCGATAATAGCATCTTCATTACAACTTTTTCCTTGCTTTTTAAATTAATCATTCTACTAATTCAGAAATGTCAAAATAAGGGTTGTGAGTAAGAGTTCTTCAGTATTTTTTTTTGTTCAGTAGAATTGCTTTAATTAAATAAAACAAGGGTATAAAAAATGAAGGTAAGAAGCGGGAAATAAAACTGCTTTATTAGTACATAACAGGATAGCTTATGTACAAAATTTCATAAATGCATAATCATGCATGCTTTAAATAAAATAGTTTTTCTCTGTAAGAGTTGAATTGATCTGAAAATTAAAATAATAATAATAAAAATTTGTATTACAAATATTTAATAATACTTTTAGTATTCCTTTTCCCCACTTTTATTTTGCACAAAAGTGTAAATCTATTCTTTAAATCTGTGAGGGGAGGGGGGGGTGTCTCATTTTATGTTTAATAATATGTATTATAAGTTGATTTTAACACATACATCATTGATTTTAATCATAAATAAGATCATTTAAATCATTAATCAATTTATAAGTAAATATATTTTTATATTTTCATTGTTTAATTTTCTGCCGAGGATAGAAACTTCTTTTATACGGAAAATAAATGTCGCCACGTAAATGTATCCAACAATATACTTACTTTCAAATGACACATAAACACACACACACACAAAAAAAAAAAAGAACGTCTGAAATCAGTACTTTGTATGTACGTCACGCTGAGCGGTGAGAGCCTGTACACGTCGTGGTACTGAATCATACAGGTTCTGAATGTAATCCTGGGGAACGGCATTCCAGATGGCTTCGACTTGACGCCAAAGTTAAAGCTTACTTTGCACTCCACCAGCTGTACGAGTGAATCACCGTGCTCGATGGGTGACATATCCGGTGAATAAGCAGGCCATAAAAAAGCGAGCAGTCTGAGAAACATGTGCAGAGGCATTATCCTGCTGAAATACAGCATCTGAAATGCGTCGAAGAATGAAAAGGACCTCTGGCGCCAAAATTTATCTTATGTCGCGATCACTGTTGAGGTTGCTTGCAATGTGCACTAGATGGAATCGACAATTATACCCAGTGTCTCTCCACACCATGAAGCTAGGCGTTTGTGCAGTATGACACTGCATAACACACTGTGGGAGAAGACGTGTCCCCACCCCCCTCTAACGTCTGACGCTTACATCATTGTACTCCAGATTGTAGCAAGATTCATCGGAGAAAACAATTTGTTGTCACGTATTGTGTTGCTGAGCCCATTGAAGTCGGAGGCGTCTGTGATTCAGCTAGAGCTGAATCTTTCGCAGATGAACCCTTGCATGCAGTTCATGCTGCAGCAGACGACGACGAACCGTGGAGCTAGACAACAAAACACCTGTAGCTCTGCTCCAACGTCGTGCTAACACACGAGAGGACGCTGTACAGTCCGTCACAGGCATGCGCATGCTGTCGTCTCGTGCTGTCATTCTATTGCGTGCTCCCCTGCCAGGTTGTCGGCTTGTTTGGTTCTCCTTTGTCCATTTCCTTGAAACACGCATCATCGTTGTGGCATTACACTGCGTGCGGGCTGCGATTTCTCGATACGAAAACGCACCCTCTCCCACACCAACGATGTGGCCTCGTACGAACTCCGTTAGTTGTTGGTAGGGCACCCTCCGCATTTGTCGAGGCATATTGACCACCAATGAAACGTTTACCGCAGACAGAGGACGGTAAACAGTATTCAACGCGCCTTTATTGTCCTTTATATGCCTTTAACAAGCGACTGATCAGGAGTCGTTCTCGTTCCACGCATGCGCAATCGCTTTGTAATTCTAATAATTTGCATGCCTTACCTCACTTTACGATTCCTATAACTTTGGTTCAATTTTCATAATTTCTTCATTGTGTTGCAATTTTCTCAAACATGAGTGTAATAAAGAAAAAGAAAATCAATCATCAAGGATAGATTAGTGAAGTATTTTCCAGTATTACAGGATAATTTTTTATTAAAAATGAATAATTTATTTTAAGAATGAAGAAAAAATAATTTAAATAACTAAATGAATAAATAATTGTTTAATAATGAAAATATTATTTAAGCTGAATTCATAACGACATTATTTGAGGGAAAGTTTGATATGGTAACTTAGACACGTTTTATTAACTAATCGATTAAATTAAATCAGAATTCTCACCTTCCGAAGCACACGTTCCTGTACTATACCAGCCACTTCAAAACCTTTACATATGTATAAAGTTTTAACGTAAACAATTTTTGTTTAAATTTTAAGAATTTATTCTGCTCTTAGTACATTAAAATATCTATCTTTTTAGCTTTGGAAATAATTAAAAGTCATTTAAGGAAAACTTTTCACCGTGGCAAAGGACCTCTATGCTAAAAAACAATATTTATTTTCTCCCGAAAATAAATATATATATAATTTACGTAATTAAAAAAAAATCGATTGTTTTGTGTATGTTTATTTTTAAATGATATATAAAATCGAAACTTCTCTATAAACGGAAATTCTTACCTCTGTATAAATAAAAATTATTGTGATGGCAATTGCCGCTGTTTTCAAGACGAAATTTAACGTTAGAGAAAGAATATGTCAGAAAAATTATGTGAAGATCATAAAATATTTAATTGGATTCGCATATTTTTATATTTTGAAGTGCATTAAATGAGGTTAATATTCAATTTTTACGATTGAATATTAGAAATTTTTTATATGTAAAATCATTTTCATCCTAATTTCTACTTTCAGTCGAAATAAATATAAATCCAATGAAGTAAACAATGCATTTTCTTTTTAATTTTGTGCTTGTATTTTAAGTTGCAGATAAATCGTTTATAACTTACAATTTATTTATAATTTATTGTAGGGAAATTTTTACTTATTTAGTAAAGCATTTTTGTTAAAATTTATCTGAACGAAATCGCGGAGAAAAAATAGTAAATAATAAAATGCTTTGCTAAATAGTTATAAGAAAGATTATGCATTGTTGATAATGTAAAAGTTTGTTACATAAAACATTGAACAAAATATAATTCACTAATAAAATTTGTACATTTTCTGAATGGTTACAGAATTTTTAAGCTTTGATTACACTTTATTTTTAAAGGAATAAATAACTGCTTTGTTTTTATGAGAATATATTTGAATAAATTAGTAAGTAATAAATTTTAGAAGAAATTGAAATTCTACAGTACTTTGTGACGCAAAAATAATATAATTGGCTGTAGAATAATGACAAGACTGTGCCTCGATATTCATGTGAAACTTTGTTATCCTTTAAGTGGAAGAGAAAATCATAAATTTTCTGAATGTTTTTCCCTTATAGAGAGTTTAAACTTTATTTAAGCTTCACTTCTACAGGATTTTTTTTTTTTTTTTTTTTTTTTTTTTTTAAGGATACTTTCAAATAGATTAGTAAATAATAATATTTGGAAGGAAAAAAAAAAAATAAAAACTCTGACAGTACTCTAAAATAGCGGTCTGCAGAACAATGACAACACAATATTATGTAAAACTTTATATCTTTTCCATGGGAAAGTATATCACTAAATGATAGATTTAAGAATTTTTCATTTTTCAAAATTATTCTTTTAAAGTAAATCTGATAAGTTTTTTTTTTTTTTTTTCATTTTTAAATTGAAATAAATAGCAGTTTTTATAACAAAAAAATTGGTGAAAAAAATGTTAGTAAATAGAAGTTGAAAAAAAAAAAAAAAAAAACAGGGAGGGGTGGTCCAAAAAGAAGGAATTGGAAAATAGTATCAAAGCAATTAAAAAATAATATAATCATATTTTTTTTTTTTTTTTTTTTTTTTTTTTTTTAACACGGTTACATAATTTTATTACATGGACATTGGAAATAATATCATAAAAAAAAAAAAAAAAAACATTCTTCCAAAATTATATTTTAACCGTGAGTCTAATAAGCTTTATCCATTTTTAAAGTGAAATAAATAGCGGTTTTATAATAAAAATCGATGAAAAAAAATATTAAAAAAAAAAAAAAAAAAAAAAAAAAAAAAAAAGATTCTGCAGGGGTGTGTGGACGCAGCTGGGGATTTTCTACTTACAAATAATCAGGAACACTCTGCAGCACAAAAGAAACGTGAGCAGCTCCTAGAACAGTTCCGGAGGCAACAAAATGAATAAAAATGTCTTTTTGAATGCCGAGGATATTTTTTACTGGACCAAGAAGAAAAAAAAAAAAAAAAGAAAAGAAAAGGAAGAAAAAAAATGTTTCTTATATTTCAATGGGATGACAGAAATTATTTTTGTTTTGATTGCCTCAATCTTATTTGTATTTTTAAAGTTATTTACGTTTCATTATTTGTTTTGGATTTAAAATGAAAAAAAGTTCTTTGAAAATATATTTGAAAAATGGTTTTCTGAAATTTTTAAGTTTAACATTTTTTTTTTTTATTCGGCTTCTCGTACAAAAATATAACTATAGTTTTCTTTTTATTTTAATTTCGAAAGTTCAATGAAAGAATTCTTTTGTTCTATTTTGCATGTATCATCGTAATAGAAAATGGTTAAATTTATTTAAATATTAAAAATAATTTGTTTGGAAATATTATTTCAAAGCAGTTTAATATGTTAGACAGATTTTTAAGTTATATCAAGCTTTATATGTCCTCTTTAAATAGATATATCGAGTTTTATGTATCACTTTTAAAAAGATATTTCGAGTTTTATACATCCTATTTAAAGATGTATTAAGTATTCTAGTTGACTTTATCACGTGAAACATGAAAGGGAAATCGATGATGTGTTACCCCTTGACATGCAAGTTAATTACGCGCATTTAAATTAAACGGACACTCGAATAAAAATAAAAAAAAAATGAAATACGACAAATAAATGACATTTGCAGCTGTTTTATAATAGTAAAATTTTGTGTAAAAAATTCTAGGATGAATTTTTGTAGTTCGAACTCAAAAATTGCGTCTGTTCGCGTGGAAGACACAGTGCATTAAGTAGTTAATGGGCAGATAATCGTTCTTATTCCTTATAAAATAATTAGTTAACATTATATATATATATATATATATATATATATATATATATATATATATATATATATATATATATATATATATATATATATATATATATAGAAAACAATTGACAGGAAAATATATAAAAATATAAGTTTTACTGATAAGAAAAACCAATAGGAGAATTACAAACCAATGCGCAAGATTGCAGCGAAAGGAAATGCAAAACTTTGATATAGTAATATATAAATACAGAAATATATAAACAAATGAATGAAATTAAATGTAGAAATATAAATACACAAATGAATGAAATTATACCCCAAAAAACACTGAAATCTTCATCAGGGAGGCCCCTCAGTGTAGGGGTGAATGAGAAGTTTCTGAAAGGACAGTAGCTATAAGCTAATAACTATCCTTAGCCCCCAACTTCTCACCAAACAGAAAACTACCAATAACTGAAGAGAAATCAAACATACATATAATGTATAAAACTACTAAAAATATTTTATAAAATTATCAAATTGTAAAAGTTACAAAATTACATCAATTCATTTAAAAATATATACAATACAAAAGAGAATTACCGAAGGTAAACAAGAAAGTATAAAAAGAAATAAAAATTACAACCTTTCAACTGGAACACAAACTATCTTCGGCCAACCAATTAAAAAAATATATCCCAGGGAATTGGTTTTGAACCGTACAGATACCGATAAAATCTCTTTCCTAGATTTAAATATAAAGAGAAATGAAGATAAATGGCTAATTGGATTATATGATAAAAGAAAGGATTTTAATTTTAAAGTAAATAGTCTTACTAATTGGTTTTCAAATATAAGTAGAAAAGTTTTAAAAAATATTATGTTCGCACAGCTTAAAAGAATTCATTCTATCTGCAATAATGAAGAAGATTTAAAATATGCTCTTGAAGACTTAAAAAATACCTTGCAAATTAACTGTTTCCCGTCACAATTTTTAACTGTGACTTTTCAGAGTTTTCCTGTCTCGGTTGGTTCTACTTCCTCATTTAAGGGCGATATTGAAGTACCAACGAGTAGCCCCGTTGGCCGAAGATAGTTTCTGTTCCAGTTGAAAGGTTGTAATTTTTATTTCTTTTTATACTTTCTTGTTTACCTTCGGTAATTCTCTTTTGTATTGTATATATTTTTAAATGAATTGATGTAATTTTGTAACTTTTACAATTTGATAATTTTATAAAATATTTTTAGTAGTTTTATACATTATATGTATGTTTGATTTCTCTTCAGTTATTGGTAGTTTTCTGTTTGGTGAGAAGTTGGGGGCTAAGGATAGTTATTAGCTTATAGCTACTGTCCTTTCAGAAACTTCTCATTCACCCCTACACTGAGGGGCCTCCCTGATGAAGATCTCAGTGTTTTTTGGGGTATAATTTCATTCATTTGTGTATTTATATTTCTACATTTAATTTCATTCATTTGTTTATATATTTCTGTATTTATATATTACTATATCTGTATATATATATAAATTACGTGTCACGATGTTTGTCCGGGGTAAACTCCTAAACTAAGGAACCGATTTTGATGAAATTTTGCACACTGTGTGCAGTTTGGTCCAACTTGAGAGATAGGATAGTTTTTATCTCAATTTATTGTCACAATATTGTTTTATTGCAATTATTTGTTAATTATAGACCTTTATTAAAGTTGCTCCAAAATATCTCTGAGTTCCATTAATTTAATTGTTGCCAAAAAAAAAAAAAAAATTACGAGTTCATTTTCTTTCGACATAAAAATAAATACATTTAATCAAACGTGAACGTTAAAAAATTATAAAAAGTTAAATTATGCATCTCACGAAAATTGACGTCATAATCAATTTAAAGATTTTATACACATTGATAAAGTGCTAATGTAGTTCTATCATAGATATAGTAATATATATAGATCTCTCATCCCCATGTTATCGTACAAAGATTTTTGATGCCGAAAAAAAATAAATAAATAAAAGCTTTGGAAACAGCCATTAAGTGGTATTGAAAAAAAAAAAAAAAAAAAGAAGAGAAAAGAAAGAAAGAAATATGAATTTGAAACTGTATCTGGAGTCTTCCATTCCCCTTTAGCAAATAAATTATTCATAAATTTTATTTGCTAAAATATTAGTATGTATTCCCGTGTGTATTCACTCGGGGAAAGACGGCCATATTTTGGTAAAAACGTCGTCTTTCCCAAATGAAAAGGAATAACTTTTTTCTCCCCAATGACCACTCTATTCTATATATGCTATACTATATCTATGAGTTCTATACGCAAGCGAAGTGTGACTCACTGACCGTCTGTGCAGCCAAGAAAAAGATTTCCTATGTTAATTGCCCACTGGATTTTTTGTAAGAAATTATTAAAAATCGAGGAAATTTATTTCCCGATTTTAATCCTTATATTTGGGTATAGATATGTATTAGTTATCGCGGGTGTTAGATTGAATTATTTTGCTGGCAAATTGACAAAATTTTAATTTTAAATTTCAAAACTCTGTCGCGCTTGGCTTTTTATTATTATTATTATTATTATTTGGCGATCAAAAGCGTAACACAAAAATATACATGCCAGATGTATGCATTGTACGAAATGTAATATGTATTATTCATTGTACGTATGTATGACATGTAATATGTATTGTACGAAATATTGTTTCATATTATTCATTACTTTTTTAATATAAGTTGTTAAAATAACCAGGATTTTTGAAAGTAATTAAATATTTTCGCCAGATAATTTGGCGATATTCTTTTTTTTTCGCCAAGGATGACAGAAATGAAATCTATTCCGCTGCAAAATATTAGTATCTTACATCAGATATTTTATTTAGACATTTGAAAACAAATTTGACTTCAAACTATGATAGAATATTTATCATTTTCCTTTTAATTAGTATATTATTAGTATATTAAAATTTAAAAGCATGGTATATAAAAAGTCTTTTTTTTTTTTTTTTCTTTTTTTTAATCTTATAATTATTCTTATCTTAATCCTCAATGTTTCCCATCTTTATTAACTTGAATTTACTATTAAAATTTTAACATACTCAAAAACTTCTCATCACTTCGTTAAAATACACTAAACTTTTCCAAAATCTTTTTCTATTTAAAATGATACATGTATTTACTTTAAATGTCCAATATTTCATAAGATTTCCAATTTTAAAGTTTTAAAATATTTATCAAATTTACTTATTTTTCTGGCTTAGCCTTATTGTTTTCCTTTTTATAACTACAGCTGTTGCCCTCTTTAAAATATTTAAAATGATGAGGTCATTTTATAGTAAATTTATCCATTATAGCATATATTATATTTCACTCCTCCATAAAAATTGATTTTAAAATCGTCTGGTTCTTTTATACTTTTATTTTAATAGAATTTTAATAGAATTTAATTTATATATTAGTCATTTTAGCAATTTTATCCAAAGTAGCATTAGAAATAATATATATCACTTCTCCATTAAAATTTATAGGACCCTACAATAAAATTAATTTGTGCTTAATATCAACACTACCAAAATTTTTATCAATCGCTTCCAAATATATCCTAAGTTTCAAATCTCAACCCTGTGGGTTTTTACATCAGCTACAACGTTTTCGTCTTTGTTCGTAAATAATAATTTGACTGTACTAAATAGTTTACAGCCGTATAATTCAACGTATAACTTAGTCACAGCAACGCGTGGCCGGGTCTGCTAGTATATATATATATATATATATATATATATATATATATATATATATATATATATATATATATATATATATATATATATATATATATATTATTATCTTTTGTGGATTTATAATTAGAAACATTTATTGAACTAATCATTGAATACTGATAAAAAGAATATCAAAATAAGATGAATTTTGTAACGAAAGATTATAGAAACAAGCACTTATTATGGAAAATTCAAATAATCAGGCGAAACATTTTATTTGAAAATAAAAAACCTAAGTGGCAGCATGATAGAAATTATCACTAAATCAATTTCCTTTAATACTACTTACTATGTCTTCACTGTTTTGGTCATCCTGCCAAATTCAGTGATTTTTTATTCAATATTCACCACTCAATTTTAATTGTAACGGTTGACTAAGCATTTTGATAGTCATTCGTACATTATGTGTATCAAATATCACTCTTCAAAATTATTAGTGTTTTGAATGAAAGATGCTTCAATTTTGCAATATTATTTTGGTGTTTTAGAGCGTTAAGGCCGGAAAAGGGTTAATCATGTCTGGTGCACGTAAAAATCCGTCGTAGATGAATTGCTCTCTATTTTCCGCAATATTAATACTTCTGGAGATTACCAAAACTAGGGAGCCATTCCCTTGACAGAGAATCAAAATTATGATGGCATATCTCATATCACTCCTAAGGGTGAATCTTAGAATGACGTCAATTGCCCACTGCGAGCGATAGTGCGAGGTTAAACGCTTTCAATCTCAACCCCTACCGGTTGAAATAGAATAAGAAAAATATTTCTAAAAATAATTTAATTTCTTTTATAATCAATTAAGGAGTTAAAATAATGATATAAAAAATATGGCTTTTCATTTTGGTAAGATATTTTGATCGTTACGCATAAGAAATAACTAATTATTATTTTTTTTAAACTAATAATAATAATAATAATAATAATACTCAAGATTTTTTTGAAGTAAATAATTCTATATACAATGTTATTTCCTATTTAGTAAATATTTCATGCACTTATTTCTAACGTGAATCTCAAGGGGAAAAGATATGTTCATGGTATCAGTAGTTTATGCTATCTGTAACCAATCTTCATATAACTAAAGTAATCTTCATTTGGTGAAAACAGTTCATGTTAAAAGTAATTCACTCTAAGAGTGTTCATGTTAATGAGGTTCGACAGCATATATATAATTCTTTTGATAATAAAGAAAAAAAAAAAAAAAAATATATATATATATATATATATATATATAATTGAATATCTACGTACCGGTATATATTCCATTTCTACTGATAAACAATGCTGCAAAAGGCGGTTATTCATTTAAAGTTCAAAAGTTTTCGTCCAAATACGTGGAACACGGTTTGTATTGGGGGAAGGACATGGAAAAGCTATTTACAAGGAAAGTTCCGAATAGAACCTAATATATTATTATCATATTTATATGCGGAACTGAATTTATTATGACAAAACACGTCTGTCTTCTTTCAGGTCAAATAAATATGGCATTTTTCTAAAATTTGAAAAGTAATTTTATAGTGTATGAGTATTTTAATTACTGTAGTTTGAAATATTTAATCGTATATGTATTGATATTTTAATTTTATTACTGTAGGGTAAAGTATTAAATTTTATTACTGAGAGCCTACATGAAAGTTTACACAAACACACACACACACACACACTTATATATATATTATATATATATATATATATATATATATATATATATATATATATATATATATATATATATATATATATATATATATATGTATATATATATATAAGGACATTTTAGAAAATAAATAATTTAAAACTGATTAAAGTAAATAAGGACAGAAAAAAAAAAAAAAAAAAAAAAAAACTAATATCACTAACAAGGAAACATTCAAAAGATGTCGTCTTCAAAAAATATTGAAAAAAATATACGTGATTCTACTCTTCCTTAAAACACCAGGAAGTGAAAAAAATTATCGGCTGAAATGAATTACAGCGACCACAAAGTGAAATCGCCAAATAGGCTTAATTTTGATAATTTTTTGTGGTCGCTGTAATTCATTTCATCCGATACATTTTTCAGTTTCTGGTGTTTTAGGAGCAGTAGAATTACATATATATATACATATTATTTTTTCAATATATTTTGAAGACGACACATTTTGAATGTTTCCTTGTAAGGAAAAATTATATTAAATGGTGCACAATATCTTTGTTATATTATTTTATACTAAATTGATAATATCAATACCTAAAATATTCCAAATTCTTGAACGCATGATTTTAAATATATCCCGAAAGAATGTATGTGAATGTAATAATTATATTTATGGTGAAATATTTTAGTTTCCAAAAAATGGCTTTTAGTCATGAGTAAATATATACATAAACTGTTGTTATTATTTTAAGCCTAGAGTAAAATGTATCAGCCCCTATGCATTTATTTATGTTTCAAAAAATTTCAAGTCCAAAATACATAGACGAAAGTATAATAAAGATTAAAAAAAAAAAAAAAAAAACTGAAATATGTTTTGTCTGTTATCCTGTAAATTTTGTTCTAAAATATCTATAACAGGTCTATAATAAATAGTAATTAAAAATAAATAAATAAATAATAAAAATAAATAAATATTAAATTTTTTTCTTGTAATTTCCGTTTATGAATAACTTATATTTGATGCAGTAGCGAGAAAAAATTATCATATCAGTTAATAATGTCGAAATATTTTTCTAAATCTATGAAAATGTTCAATACTAAGTCTTAAATATTTTAAGTGCTTATCCAATAAGCGCGATGAGAATATTTCTTTCTAACAGAAATCATGCAACTTTTGGTAATTTTATAAAACTGCTTATTGTATCTATCTATCTATCCATCCATACTATATATATATTGTAAATATAGTAAAACCTCGCATAAAGTCAATTTCTGTTTGGCCACTTTCCTTTAGAGCTAGTTTTACTTAGTTGAAAAGTTTTCCTATAGAATTGGCCACTTTCCTTTAGAGCTAGTTTTACCTAGTTGAAAAGTTTTCCTATAGAATTAAATACTAATTTACTTCTATTAAATGTGCATTGAAAATTACGAACTTTTTTAGTGGTTATATTGTGCAAAAATAGATGATTTTTTTTTTTTTTTTTCACTTAAACCTATCACTGTCCGTAACATAACTAATATTAACCTCCGCATATGATAAAATAATCTCTAAGTAGAGAAAAATGTTAGTGATAAGAATTAATGCATATGAATGTTCGTAATTAAAAATAAATCTTAAAAGTGAATTTTGTGTCATACCATTTTTAGTGAATTAATTTTAATGCAACGGTTTCCAAAAAAGTAATATTTACTTTATATGGCAAAAAAGAAATATTAAACCTAATTAAAATTAAAAATTAGAAATAAGTTATTATTTCCTTCCAGAAAATTTCAGCAGAAATTTATAAATTTAAAGATCTCTTTTTGATTGAAAAATAATGCTAAGTTGAATAACTTGTTCAGATATATAAAATAGTTCTTGAAAAAGTATTATTATTATTATTATTTTTCGAATCACCTGAAATTGAAATAAACTTATGTTAAAGATATAAAAAATATATATATTCTAATAAATTTCAATAAATTCTGGTAACTTGACAGAATTATACGGTTTCGTGAAAAAAGGCTACTTCCTGTAATTGTAACAAATTGCTGCAAAATTCAGAGTGTCGATTTACAGAAGGTTAATTCCTTTCTTTGAATTAAAAAAAAAAAAAAAAAAAAAAAAAAAACACACAGTTTTACTTTAATTTTACGGTCAGAAGAATTATTTTTCCTGTCACTGACAGTAATTTAACGAGGATTTTTTTTTCTTTTTAGTGTTACACGTATTTGTAACAAAGTGCTCTAAAATTCAAAGTGTTGACAATTTATTAAAGGTCACATCCCATCTTTGAGAAAATGTCATGAGTGCTTTACGGGAATAACTTTATTTTTTCGAACAGTGACTTGAAAATTTATTAATAGTCACTGACGAGAAAAAATATTAAACTATTTTATTGTGTATAGAGAAACATTTTTTTTTTTTTTTTTTTTTTTTTTTTTTTTTTAATAAGCATTCAATTTATTAAATGAAACAAGTATATTGAATGTATTTAGGATTTTTTGAATGATTTATAGTAAAAGAAAACCTCTATAATGGGCCAATTTTCTATGGCATGTTGAGTGGCCCTCTTGGGAGGTTTCGCCTTATTTCCTTCTTCGCGTATCAAATTAAAAGTGTCCTAGTCAAACTCGTCAGTCTGTAGCAGGCTTCCTTTCAGTAATGTAAACCTAATGGTAATGCAGTGCTTTATAAAATGCTGACACGACAATATCAATATTTTCATTTTTTTTTTTTTTACTTTTATTATTATTATTTTACGTACGCTTTGTTTTATCTTACTCACTTACATATATATATTTATAAGTAGTGTGAGTGGATATTAATGGAAGGCTTCGCGTTTGATTATAAAAGAAGGCAAATAACAACGTCTAGAATGCCAAAAATAAGAAAAAGGAAAGCAGAAAGATGTTTTAACAGCATTTAGCGCACCTTCTTCAGTGTATAAAGAAATGAGCGAGAAATATTCTTATATACAGGAAAGGGAACGAATTCAGCTTAGGATGATTAGCAAATAGAAATACGCAGAAAGTAAGTGATTCATCAATAGGAAATTACGAAACACTGGTTGTGAAAAATATGGAAGAAATTAAGAAAATGAAGAACTGAATGTAAAATTTCCAACGATGAGACAAATGGGGTAGAGCGAAATCCCAATTAACAATATTTTAAAGATTTTTATAAATATGACAAACTTCAAAGAAATCGAATTCGTTAGTGGATTTACGTCTGCAATTTATTTTAGCGGAATCAAATTTAAAATCGTGAGTTTTCTCGCAGCAATGTTGAGAAATAGCCGATTTATTGGTTACTTGTTTACGGACGTAATGAATATGTTCTATAAAGCGGAATTTAAGACTACGTTCATTTTTGCCAATGTATCATATACCACACTGGTAGGAAATGCTGTAGATGTCCAAGAATTACACATATCTACAGGATCTTTTAATTGAGAAAGGTGAGTTTATTAGAAGGTGAAAAACTTATTTTAAAATCATATTGTTTGATAATTTTAGCTAAGGCATGACTAGATTTAGAAAAATAGGGTACAACAATACTGATATTAGAAAACAGTGATTTAGTAGACGTAGTACGGTGAAGTTGTAATTTTTGAATTGCTTTATCTCTTATGGAAGGGTTATATCCTCTGTCAGTTGCTGTGGCTTTCAGATATTTGATGTCAGACTTAATAAAACAGTATCGGAGAGAATATTAAGAACACGGTTAACTAAAGTATGGAAACCTACCATTTTTTGGGTAGGTGGGTGGCATTAATACGCATGAGGAGGTAGAGAGACTGCAAAATTGTCACGATAGACGGTGGAGGAAAATCCATCTACAGTGCGTGAGACAAGGGTATCAAGGAATGGAGGTGAGCCATTATTTTCTATTTCATATGTGAAATAGATATTACTGTCTGTAGAATTTAAAGTTTGTAAGATGTCTTACAAACATACTGACCATGGGGTGAGTGGGTTTCATTTTTCTTTACAGCGTGAGCATGGTTCAATTCATCATTAATTTACAACTCATGGCTTTATTTATATAATTTTTTCGAGGAAATTGATATTAATAACGTGTCTCTTGTATTCTAAATTTTATTACGTTTTATATTTACATTTTTATACATTTTATATATATTAATATGTATTATTTATTTTTTAATTGATAATGTTCTCTATAAAAGTCTATCCCTTAAAAAGCCTATAAAATACGTTAATAAATATCAAGCTAAATGTAACATATATATATGTATATATATATATACACTGTGCCAGGAATAAAACGAAGCACACGTAGCTTAACGTATTGCTACTACATCACTGAGCTATCCCTAACGAAATATTTCGGTTGTACTAGAGAAATAAGTCTGTATAGAATGGCAGGTTTTATATCTTTAATCGTTCATATAATTTATTATTTATATCTTTAAAAATTAGTTTCAAATAACTAAGACAGTATATCTGAAATACATTTAAATATCATATTACTACCTCAACCAACTCACAGTCAATTATTTTAGAAATGTAACGTAATATTCAATGAACAACGGAATACAGTTACATTTCAGTGGTATTACATAGCATTTGAAAGTGTTTTGTTTCACCATTGAACATTGACGTCGTTCAACTGCTTTAGAATTCTAAGATAAGGATATATATCTTCCTTAACGGACAAAGGTAAATGAGTTTTACTATATGACTACAATATTAATAATTCTCTTATAAGGAAACATAGTATATTTACTAGCATTTCAACGTTCATTACGCATTCTCATTGTAATATTGAATAATTATAATTGAGATAAGAAATATTTAAAATCTTAGTCTGATAAAATTTAATTATATGGGTATAATACTTGTTTGGTAAGAATTTTATTCATTTATTTATTATTATTATTATTATTTAAGAAATTTCGGTTTCTTATATTTAATTCCATAAAGAAGATTGATGAAATATTGAACACTGTTTTTGGGACGTTTCTCTATTTATCATTTATATCATTTATGGCGAATGTTTGAAACATTCTATCCTTTAAAGCCATGAAATATACCACTGCCCTATGAACATCCTGAAATTTTCTATATATATATATTTACCTTTTAAAAAGTTTTTGCATCTGGGGAAACAAGTGATAGTCAGATGGCACCAGGTCAGATGAGTATGGTGGATGTGATAACGCTTCATAAATAGGAACCTGGAGCTTCACCTTCGCCTTTAAAGTTATGCGAGTCCTGTCGTTGTCATGTTAGAAGACTTACAGTTATAAAATACTGAAACAATTTCATGTATTTTTGTATACAGTCGGGTTAGCTGATAACCCAAGTTAAAATCCATGCTAGTACCAGCAAAGAAAATAGGCTAGTTATTGCTATGTTTTGCTTTGTCTGCTAGATTTTCATGCTGTTATATGCTTTATAATGCTAGCCAGCATAAAATGCTATATTAGCTAGCTTACACAGCAATAGCACGACAAGCTATATACAAGCATTTTATGCTTATTTGTTGTTTAAGCTTTTCCAAAGCCTGGAGAGGTATGTACCTTAACAAGCTATTATGTGCTTTTCTATGCTTGCCAGAGTAATATGTTATGTCGGCAGCTTAAGTAGAAATAGCATGGCATGCTAGATGCCAGTGAGAAGTGAGAAAATAGCAACAAAAAAGCATCTGTTGGTTGTGAATTACTGCTAGTATAGCAGAAATTTCAAGCAAATAGTAGTCATAATTACTGCTGGACCAGCAACATACTATTCAAGCAACAGAAGCTGGATTATGTATGCTGGACAAGCAATAAACTGTGCCAATACACACCATGACTTGCTGGTAATTTTGGTGGAACCAGCAAATATTTTTGGTATTTTATGCTATTTTACATGCTGGGATACAGCATTTAATGCTAGACTAGCAAACAAATACCAGCAAGAATTTTAACTTGGGAATAATATACATCTGTATGTCAGTTTTACCTGGTTGTAACAGGTACCACCAGATAGAACTTCAGCAATCTCATTAAATGCAAAGCATTAACTTTTTTGTTTTGTTGCAAATCGGTCTTCAAAATGTAAAAGGCGAACTTTGTTTTTTTTTTCTTTTCCTCACTACATTCACTACATTCACTACATTCTCATACTCAATCCATTTTCTTTAACCAGTAACCAGTTGATTTAAGAATGACTCATAATTGCTGTCGAGCCCAGAAATACATTTGATTTGCCACACGAATATATATGTATGTATTTCACGTAGAATCCAATGATTCCTTTTGTCGAAAAACAAGGCCTATTCAAGTGATTTTTAATTTTTTGTGAGATAATGCTTAACTTTTTCCCCAATGTCCCTTGTAGTTATTAGTGTTTCACTATTCGCGAAAGTCCTCAGAACGTAACCATCGAGTTTCTTTGGTCTTTCGGTTTGACATTCATCTTGAAACTTCATATCACATATTATGAATTTCTGAAATCTATTTTGAACTCCACACACTAAAATATAAAATGGTCCAAAGACGAAACAGAAATTTTTATTAGCTTTCTACGCCTTATGACCATGTTGAAATTCAAAATTTAGAGTGTATAAAATAGTGTTTTCATCCAACACATACACTTATTTCTCGAATTGTAATGATTAAAAAATACCCGTAACATCGATAATCAAAACATAGAAATACTAGATTTCGGCTAATACCAAAATCGTTTAAATCTCACAAAAAAGAACAAAATAATTGCATTTTTAATTCCAGGAAGAGAAAATGATAGAATATTCTTACCTACCTAATATTTTTGTTCATTTTCATGTCAGTTAACAATTAGTATTTAATGATACTATAAATTTTATAGTAAACATATGAATTTGAAAAGAGATAAAAATACCCCAAATTCAATAAAACGCACGTCAATAGTTTTTATTCTAAAGTAAGATCCATCAGGAGACAGAAAAAGAAAATGAAAATTACGAGTACGTCTTGAAAACAGCAACAAATTATTAAGCAGGATTAGGACTTTAGTATATTAGTGTTATGATGCTTTGATATACACTGCTGTCTAAATTTTTTAGCCTGTCATAGTGTTGGGCTTAATTTGATACCATGAAATCTTTGCAAGATTTATTTTTTTATTTTAATTTTTTTACTTTCTATAGCTTATGTGTAAGAAGAAACTGTTAAATTAGTAAAATTTCGCCTTCAGATTTTCGTGTATTTAACTTTTTGAGTTATCCTTGAACATGTTTTGACCAATTTTACAAAAAAAAATTGTGTGTCTGAGATTATGTATGTGTTAGTAAAATTTAGTTCCTGCTGTATCTCAGGAGTCAATAAACGTAATTCTATGAAAACAATAAAAGCTCTAATTGTTTAGTTCCTACAAAGCTTTATATTTAGTCCAACTTGATATAAATAGGTGCGAATTACATTTTGTCATATTTCAGCCAGCAGGTATTGATGTCATGCATTAATTTCTCAAATTATGAGAATGCTGTAGTTTGCTTACAGTGTATAAGTATACAAAAAATGATACGTAAGTTGAAAATTACAAAAAAATATGCTGATATATTTTAAACCTGGAGATGGTGTTAATATGTTTCAATTTTCTCCGGTTACTTGAAGAAAATTATTCAGTTTCTAAGTTACAAAAATGCATGAAACTTGATGTGCGAGACGCATGTTATTAAAATATTATTCTGATTCAAATTAGATGTTTATATTACAACGTTATTATTTCCTAATTTCTACGATTTTAAAAATAGCTGTATCTCAGGATCAATTGGTTATCGATCTATCGATATATGTTGGATCTATCAATTATTACGATTGCATCAAAAGCAAAAATAGGAAAAATAGAAACTATGGTAATTACATTCTTGGTCATGGTAATAGATAGGCTGTGTTTTTATACAGAATAATATAGAAGAAAGTTTTGTGATGTCCACAATATACTAGTTTATATTTTTGTTTATTATTTATTTTACATTGTATTTTTTTAAATTTTTGAATTTTATATTACATTTTGTTGTTTTTTACGAATTTGTTATTAGCTCTTAACTCTAAAATCTGTCATTTATATTGCATCTATTTACATATATTAAAAATCAGAAGACCACTTGTTAATGCATAAACCATGTTTAATCTTTTCAAATGTTTATACATATATATATATTTATATACATATAATTTTATCTATAAAAGTTTTATGCGAAAATTTTATCTTGATCTATGCATTTGAATTGTTTTCTGATTTTAATTTTGTTTCAAAAGTTACATAGTATTTTTCACAATAAAAAGAAAGACAAAACAGTAAATTCATTAAAACTTCAAAAGTTTTCAATGTATAACAAGGAATAGAATTTCAATTCGAAGATGCAACTCGCCATTAAATTTTCTAACAAAATAAACATTCTTCATATCAGCATACTCGAAATTGAACATATCATGACAGGACAGAATCGATCTGTTCGCTTTCAAGTGAAATAAATGGAGCATACATAAAATTGATAAAATATATGAAATTTAAAAGCAAATTTCATAAATAAAAAAATGCTGTTTCGAGTATAAATATTTAATCACTATTCTTCATCAAAAGATATAAATAAAAATACGGTTGCATCGTGAAATAAAAAAAAAAAAAAAAAAAAGAAGCAAAGAACAATTGAATGTTTTTTTGGAGTTCATACATTTATATATTATTGCCTCTTTTGTTTTTCTTAAATCCTCTCCTTTTTTTTGTTTTTATATATTTTTTTCAACCGAAAACTACCACAAAACTATTTATTTATTTATTTATATAATTATATTTATACATTATTTTAACTTACATTTTTTTTTTATATTTATAATTCATTTTGCATTTTATATTGTTAGCTTATAAAGCAATGCTTGATTTGTTTCTTGACATAAAAACTGGACTTATTTTATGTCAATTTAACACATTTTAAAAATATTTAAATCCGAAGTATTAAATTGAAAGAGTCCTTCAATTCGGAATTCTAAGTTAAGACATAGCAACTTTTCCAAAAGTCTTTTCATGTAGAGGAAAATATATATATATATATATATATGTATATAATCTTGATAAAAGTTTCTTTACTATAAATTTTAAATTAATCGATACAGTTCATTTTTATTAAAGATTTATGCAGTATTTTTCTCAACAAGCAGAAAGACAAAACTGTAAACATTCATGGAAAGCTCAGAAATTACGAATGATACCCAGGAATAGAATTTCAGCTCGAAAATAGAGCCTTGGAAATGCAACTGATCATGAAAGTTTTGAATAAAATATACGTTTTTTTGTATTCGCCCATCTAAAAAAATCTGCAGATAATTTGATGGTATTTGAAACAAAAATCATGGAATCTACAGAATAACGGAAGTAAAAAAAAAAAAAAAAAAAAAAAAAAAAAAAAATTGCAGTTTGGAAGCAAGTAATTTTTCCCTCTTAAACGTTTTATTGTTTCAAATACCTTCATATTAAAACAGGAAAAAACTACTACGTCAAAAACGCCAAAGAAAAATTATTGAGGTGCATACAGCTGTTTCGGTAGCCTAAAGCGTACCGTCTTCAGTGCAAATAGAATTCTGAATCTGGAGAAGTGCTCTTATATATAGGAGAGGGACCGGATTTAGTTCAACCAATAGGATTACGGAAGAGGTGGGGAGTGTGGCCAATAGGAATAAAGGAATGTGTAGCTGTGTAAACAGTAGAAAAATTAAGGAAATGTGGACTGAATGTAAAATTTCCAACAATCAGAAAAATAGGGAACAGCGAAATCACAATTTACAAGGTTTTTAAAATTTTTATAAATATGAAAAGCTTCAAAGAAATCGAGTTCATGAATGGATTTAGGTCTGCAAATTATTTTAGCTGATTTAAATTTAAAATTATGATTTTCCTCCCAGCAATGTTTAGAAATAGCCGATTTATTGGTTTCTTGTTTGCGGACGTAATTCATATGTTCTTTTAGACGAAATTTAAGACAAAAGTCCAACGCCAAGTCTCCTGCTATTACCTTCATATTATCTGCAACTTTATATATATATATATATATATATATATATATATATATATATATATATATATATATATATATATATATATATATATATATACTGGACGCTTACGCGAATCTGAAACCAGTATGAAAAAACGCTTACGCGTCTGTTCACTTTCAAATCAAATAAATATGCTACATTTGAAAATGATGAAGATTATGAAATTTGAAAGCAATTTCCATGACTGAACAAAAGAAGAAGAACGAAAAATCATGTGGCCCATTCATTGATTATTAACACTTTCCAACTGTACGTACGTGCTGTGTCGCATAACTTTCAATGTTCTTTGCATACTTTATCACACAACGGCCGACATAATAGTCCAAACGGCGGCTGCAAAAAATTGACTTGATAAGGTGTGAAGCTGATTTTTTTTCTATAGATTGAATTCATTGTTACAATAAACATCTGATAGGGTTGCCTGGTCAAAGCCGTTAAGTTTAAGAGAAACAACCTCACTTCCGGTCACAATTTTAACGATTTTCGAACCCCACAGGTATGAAGGTAAAACCGGTGCTAAAATGTAGAGATTAATATGCTCTTAAAAATTGCCTAGGGTTGCTTGGTCAAAACCGTCAAGTTTCAGAGGTTACCTCGATAATAGGGGTCAAATTTAAACGATTTTCGAACCCCACAAGTATGAAGATGAAACCGGTGCTAAAATGTAGAGATTAATATGCTCTTTAAAATGGCATAGGGTTGCCTGGTCAAAGCCGTCAAGAAACAGAGGTTGCCACGAAATTAGGGGACGTATTTTGCGATTTATTTACCCAAGTAAAAAGTGATTTTCCCAAGTGTAAAGATGAAACCGGTGCTAAAATGTAGAGATTAATATGCTCTTTAAAATGGCATAAGGTTGCCTGGTCAAAACCGTCAAGACCCGGAGGTTGCCTCGAAAATAGGGGTCAAATTTAAACGATTTTCGAACCTCACAAGTGTAAAGATGAAACTGGTGCTAAAATGTAGAGATTAATATGCTCTTTAAAAGGCATAGGGTTGCCTGATCAAAACCATCAAGTTTCAGAGGTTGCCTCGATAATAGGGGTCAAATTTAAACGATTTTCGAACCCCACAAGTATAAAGATGAAACCGGTGCTAAAATGTAGGGATTAATATGCTCTTTAAAATGGCATAGGGTTGTCTGGTGAAAGCCGTCAAGAAACAGAGGTTGCCACGCAAATAGGGGAAGTATTTTACGATTTATTTACCCGAGTAAAAGGTGATTTACCCAATTGTAAAGATGAAACCGGTGCTAAAATATAGAAATTAATATGCTCTTTAAAATGGCATAAGGTTGCCTGGCAAAACCGTCAAGACCCGGAGGTTGCCTCGAAAATACGTCAAATCTGTCAAGTAAAGCAGTCAACCGCAAAAAAATAGACGAGTTTTGAAGATTTGTAAAGTGTAAAAAAATACGAATAGCATTAACAAAGAAAATTAATAAGGATGAAATTATATGAATATTTGAAAGGTGTGGCTGGTTCCAGAATGTACAGCATAGAAGTTATTTTAAAATGGCATATGTTTGCCTGGTAAAATTCGTAAAGAAATAGCGATCAGTCTCCAAAAAGCTAACAAATATTAAAGGCGTTTAACACAAAGTGAAACACACATGAAGACTATTTAAAAAAGGTTAAACACGAAATGATTAATATTTAAAAGATGAAATTGCGAGCTAAATGTAGAACATACAACACTTTTCAATTTGCTTACGATTGGTGCTTCAAACCAGTCAAGGTATAGCGGTCAGCTTAGAAAAGGAAGCGAATTTCAATATTCGTTTATTTTATTTGTTTAATGATGTAAAATAATTTAAAGCATAAAGAAAATTAAATTATTATGCGTGACTATTCTTTTTCTAATCTGTATAAAACTAATTCCAGCTCACGAGCTCATTTTTTCCCCAATTTCCAATACTTAAAATATTCAAATTGTGTGAAAGTATTGAGAAGATAAATTCCCTGAAGAAATGTATGCGGCTGCCTTGTAGAATTTTATACGAAAATTTTGGGTTGTGCCGATTTTGTTATATTAAAAATTTGTCAATTTTAGAAAATTTTCTCAATTAATTTTTTTATATCTAATTTAAAATAATCAATAATACCTTCTGCAAATTAATTATGGGTACAAATAAAGCGAAAAACATTTTTAAAAAATTGATAATTTTTTCGCGTTTCTTAATGACCATGAATTAATTTATGAAATTGAAATTTGTAAATCTTGCTGTAAATCTGGGATAAGAGTTTTTTTTTTTTTTTTCATTTTATTTAATTATTTATTTTGTATACTAACAGAATTTTTTATTATGAGTTTCTTGGGCATTATTATCTTCATTTCTGTTAATTTTTGCGGGCGTATTTTCTTATCTGTATCCGCATGCTACATTTTTAATTTTTACTATTAATTCGTTGTTTTTATGGGAAATTTTAGAACAGTTTCATTACAATTTATTTATTTATATTTTCTTTTTTAAATACTTTTTATATATTTTCTTCACATTGTATAAAAAAACCCTTCAAAATTTGCTTTTTTTTTTCTTTCTTTTTTTGTTTTCGAGGCAACCACTATTTTTCGAGATTTTCACATGGCAACCCTATGATACTCTAAAGAGAATATTATTCTCTATATTTTACAAACGGTTTCATTTTTAAATATGTTAGGGTAAGAAAACCTCTAAAATTCGCCCCCTTCCCACCACCACACACACATATTTCGTGGCAACCTCTTTTGTTGAAGGTTTTGACCAGGCAACCCTATGCCATTTTAAAGACCATATTATTCTCTACATTTTAGTACCGGTTTCGTCTTTACACTTGGGGAAATCATTTTTCACTTGGGTACATAAATCGTAAAATACGCCCCCCTTTTTCGTGGCAACTGCTGTTTCTTGACGGATTTGACCAGGCAACCCTATGCCATTTTAAAAAGTATATTAATCTCTACATTTTAGCACCGGTTTCATCTTTACACTTGGGTAAATCACTTTTTACTTGGATAAATAAATCGTAAAATACGTCCCCTATTTTCGTGGCAACCGCTGTTTCTTGACGGCTTTGACCAGGCAACCCTATGCCATTTTAAAAAGTATATTATTCTCAACATTTTAGCACCAGTTTCATCTTTACACTTGTGGGGTTCGAAAATCGTTTAATTTTGACCCCTGTTTTCGAGGCAACCTCCGGGTCTTGACGGTTTTGACCTGACAACCTTATGTCATTTTAAAGAGCATATTAATCTCTATATTTTAGCACCGGTTTCATCTTTACACTTGGGTAAATCGCTTTTTACTTGGGTAAATAAATCGTAAAATACGTCCCCTATTTTCGTGGCAACCTCTGTTTCTTGACGGCTTTCACCAGGCAACTCTATGCCATTTTAAAGAGCATATAAATCTCTACATTTTAACACCAATTTCATCTTCACACTTGTGGGGTTTGAAAATCATTTAAATTTGACCCCTATTATCGAGGCAACCTCTGAAACTGGACGGTTTTGACCAGGCAACCCTATGCCATTTTAAAGAGCATATTGATCTCTACATTTTAGCACCGGTTTCATCTTCACACTTGTGGGGTTCGAAAATCATTTAAATTGTGACCGGAAGTGAGGTTGTTTCTCTTAAACTTGACGGCTTTGACAAGGCAACCCTATTAGATTTTCATTTGATTTTCACAATGAATTCTATCTATAGAAAAAAAAATCAGCTTCACACCTTATCAAGTCAATTTTTTGCAGCCGCCGCTTGGACTATAAGGGCTTTAAAATATACAGATAGACTATAGTCATTCTTAAACAATGTTGGAAAATGGTAAAAATGCTTAACGCAAGGGAAAAAAATCCATTCGTAGCTTTTAATTATAATTGCAGCACTTAATGCATCTGAATATTTTAGTGTAGCCAAGTAAATCTGAAGATTAACCATATCATATTATATGAAAAACATTATTTAAGCATATTAACAAAAAAAAAAAAAATCTCTTTCTGTGTAATTTTTTGCAGTTGAATGTTATTTAAATGTGACTTATAAAAATGTGTGCCCTAAAACAGAATTCATTAACGTTTTTCGGGGGTGTCCCTAGGATGCATTGATGACATTTTAAATAGGAAACGTTCCATAGTGAACCTGAATATCATATATCATTTTTTAAGACATTCTGATGTTATTTACTGTCACTGGTTATGGGCAGATGGACAAATAAAGAGGTGGACACTCACACAGACAGATACACTAATTCAAATCAAATTTAATCTTAAACATTGTTAGAAAATGTTAAAATGCTTAATTTAAGCAAAAATTCAATTTCAGCAAATTTTCAGTAATAGACTTTAATGCAATTCATTATTTTTGTGTTACCTTGTAAATTTTAAAGTTAAGCATGGTATATTCTATAGAAAATATTCTTTTGTGCCTATGTATAACATATTTAAATTTCATTATATTTTGTTCAAAGTAAAATTAATTAAATTTGGTTCATAAAAATACCTCTCATAGAACGCAATGCTTTACAATATATAGTTCTTGTCCACAAATCAGTTGTGGTATTTACTCCATTTTCTATTTAAAAAAAAAAAAAAAAAAAAAAAAAAATCCGATTGCAAACCTCAATAACATATTTCAATATCATTAAAATTTGTGTAAGGTAAAGGTACTAATATATGATTTAAACAAATGCCTCTCATACTACACAATGCTTTCAAAAGCTTTCGGATGTCCCTGTGTATACAAAACAGTAGAGTTATTTACTCCATTTTCAATTGGGAACATCCGATAGTGAACTTGATTAACGTATATCCGATTCAAGAAATTCCATGAATATATACGGGAGTTAGAGCGTGGACAAAGAGGCAGACAGACAGACAAACCGAAGTCATTAATACTTTTCAACCTGGTTCGAAAGTGTTTAAAAGATAGTTGTTTTGGGTCTAAAAATTTTAAATTGATTCTTCATTGAGCGATGAAAAAGAAAAAGAGTTCGAGTGCAGCATAAGAATAGAAATAAGTAATATAATTTCGTTTGAGTTATTACAATATTATTGCCTTCACAGTGTACTGTTGCCTATTTTCTTCTTCATCTCAAGATTTTTTTTTTTTTTTTTTTTATCACGGCATTTACTTATAAGAATCATGGCATTATTTATTTTATTTCATTCTATTTTGCATTTCACATTGTTCTCTTCAAAAGATATTATTAGTTGCTAACTCAAAATTTGGATTTATTTTATATCAGTTTAACTCATTTTCAAAACAGGTATATTAAAAGTGGTGAATAAAAAGTATTAACAAGTCTAAAGGACCATATGTTAATGTATTAAAATTTTTCTAAAAGTCTTTTTCATGTAAAAAATTAAAAATAATTAAATAAATAAGCAAATAAATATAGTAAAAGTGAAAAAAAAAATAATAATCTCTTTTCATAGCAGTTTCTTATTTGTAAATTTTAAAATTGACACATACTAATATACATACCTATATATTTTTCAAGAATTATACAATATTTTTCACAACAAACATAAAGACGAAACAGTACATTCATTTAAAGTTGAAAAGTTTTGAATAGATAGCAAGGAATAGAGTATCAATTCGCATAGAAAGACTCGGAAATGCAATTCACCATGAAAGTTTCGAATAGAATATACATTATTCGTATCCGCATACTCGAAACTGAATATATTATGACAGAACGCATCTGTTCCCTTTCAGGTCAAATAAATATGGCACTCCCGAAAAATCGGAAAATACATTTGATATTCTACCGAAACATTCAATAGATAGTTTCGAATAGTGGCATAGTGGGCCAAGAAATATGAGAAACTAGAGATACTCAGGAGAATTTTTATTACCAACTAGAATTTTTTAAACATTCTTTTTGGAATTTAAAGCTGTCTAAATGGGGAACATAGCAAAAGAACTTTGACTTATTCAAATTCATAAGAAGGCAACATGTTTGATAGATGACAGCACATGGTTTAAAGAGTTGTTATAAAAGTGCGGCATATCATTATAAATGTTAATTAAAAAAATATATAATTATATTTTTTAATTATTTTTCTTCTAAATTAAAGAATTTTGTTTCAATCTGGAGACTTTTTTTTTTTTTTTTACGAAATATAAAATTTTTGTTTTACTGTAGATAACCCAGCTCTCCTTTGTACCTTCGTAATAATAATAATAATAATAATAATAATACAATAAATATTATTATTCTTTCATTATTATTATAAAACTGCAGAGTATTAAGCTTGATAAATATATATTTATTTTTATATTTAATTACTTTTTTTTTGAGAGAGAGAGAGAGAGATCTATTTTCTTCGAAAACTAGATATGTATAAAACGGTAAAAATATCCATTCTTTGTGATTTTTATTAAATATCTAAACCGTGCGAAACAATTTAATGCTAATGCCCCTAAAAAAGAAATTTGTATAATTAACAAAAGTGAGTTTAATTAATAGTTTACAGTAACTAATTATTGTTCCCACCTACTTTTTGCTTTACTCATTATTCACAGAACTGAACTTCAAACGTCTAGTTAAGGATCATAATTTCAATTCTTGTAACGAAAAAAAATAAATAAATAAATAAATAAATAAATAAAACCTCATAAAATGCATGGATTTGAAAGTACCTTTTAAAAGAGCAATCAGCTTCATGAAAATTAATTTTTAACTAGTTCAGATTTTTGCAGAAAGTTTTTTTCAGATGCATGAATTAGAAAGTATCTTTAAAAAGAGGAGTCAGCTACATGAAAATTGGCTTTTTGTTCTTCAGATATTTGTAGAAAATTTTTACCAAATGTATGGATTTGAAATTATTTTTCAAAAAAACAATCACGCTACATGAAAATTGTTTCTCATGCAGCTGACTAAAAAAAAAAAAAAAAAAAAAAAAAATCATCAAATGCATCTATTTAAGAGTATCATTTAAAGGAGCTAATGAGGTACAGGGAAAACAGATTTTCATGTAGTTCAGATGGGGTAGTGGTGGTGCCAAATTTGTTCGATATAAAACTGACTAAATTCTAACTATATATATTTGAATATAATATACAGCGAGATGAAATCGCTTAAACTTTTTCAAATTAACTGTATTGATTCAGAAAAAAAAAATCGGAAAAGTATCCTCAATTTTTTTATTGAATAAAAAAAATGAAAAAAAAAAAAAATCTTATTCAAAAATGGGAAAGTTCTTTCTAAAAGTTAATTTAGCAATAGTGTGTCAGACGCACAAAATAACAATAGTTATAAGGATTTCTGCAAACTTAAAAGTGTGGAAATTAAATAAAAACGTGTTTAGTTAAGTTTATACCTTAGTAAGATAAGATGAAATCGGAAAGCGTTTATTACAAACACAAATCGATAAGTAATAATAAAGTTAAGGCTTATATTAAAATGTATTCGTTTTAATTAACGTCATTGTTCATTTTGGTTTCAGTTTATTATTATTATTATTATTATTTTTTTTTTTGGAGGGGGCGGGGGTTGAAAGTGGGTGTATTATAATATGTTATAGTACCCTACCCCCCCCCCCCCAAAAAAAAAAAAAAAAAAAAAAAAAAAAAAATTGTATGCGTATTATTCGTAAAGTAAACGGGTAGAATTGATTATTTTGAGTTATTGAAATTGATACTAATGTATAAAGTTTTAACTAAGATGAAGCTTCTGGATAATATATGGCAATAAAAATTTCATTTTTCGACAAGAATTTAACAGCACCTAAATTGTTAAGTATCCTATCAAAGAGATAATGATAGTTTCTACGTGTATCCGCATTTTTAACATGCTTTTATTAGCTTCACATGTATGTATGCTTGTAACCGCTCTGGGAGCAAAGAAAAAATCTATATTGTAAAAAAAGACTTTCCCTACGTGAACGCTGTGACTGTGAGGTAAAGCTCCGGGCTACGAACCTAAACGTCTAACGTTAGAGCCCAGTCAGGGGAGATTTTTTAAAAATGGTTTTTGTTTAATTCTAAATTATTTATTTCTCATTCCTTCATTATGTTATTTACATAAGAATATTTGCTAGTGTTCGGACATTTTTGTTACCGACTATACATTCCTGCAATAAAAGCGTGTTCTTTATTTATTTTAAAAGTATAAATTTATTATATAGTCTTTTCTACCACAGTTCTCGAACTTCAAACTTCTTTTTAAATTTTTAAACTGAGCTTTTCTTAAAATTGCTATTAAAAGTTTGCGCTAGACTAAATTAAAGTAATTTTAAACCCTAAGTTATAATAGTTGTAACCATAAAGCATATCTATTAAAGTGGTACCTATAGGAATTTGTCTGTAGACAATTTAAGAATTCATAACTATGGAATGAATTAGTAGAATTGAACGCAGTTTGCAAAAAAAGTCATTCTCATGAAGGGAGATTTTTTTTTTTTTTTTTTTTTTTTGGGGGGGGGGGAGGTAAAGAAAAAGAATAGTTAAATTTTTTGTCGACGATAGTTAGACAAATAGTTAAATTTTTCGCACGGATATGAAAGAAAAATATGCTGATGAAAGTCCTATAAATTGCACAGTTTTGCGATAAGAACACTTTATTTCATTTTTTGCCTTGTACTTCTGCATACATGAAGTTTTAATTGCGATAATGATTTGGTGGATAAAGCGCTATTGGTGAAGATGTTTTCCCTCATGTAAGAACCGTCGACTGAAGCTGAAATTAGCAGTGTTATAATTCGTCATAACGCTAATTTGTGGTAACGCTGGGCATATAGAATAGGTTTTAAATGCCTGTAAACATTTCCATGCGAATAAGTACAGTTTTTCATGAAAATGTGTGATATGGTCACGCACAGCGCCCTCTATCGATAAATAGCTTAATTATTATTATTATTATTATCATAATATATATATATATGTATATATATATATATATATATATATATATATATATATATATATATATATATATATATATATATATATATATATATATATATATATTAACAGGGAAATAAAACCTTCACGAGAACGATTATTTCGTAAGCCGCGTTGAATTCTATGAATTCATTCAATAATTATGAATTTTTAAAATGTCTACAGACTTATGGGACACCCTGTATTATAAAAAATTATTTTGCCAGAAAAGATTTTATTTTAAACTTATATTTATCTGAAGAAGATAAATAAAACTTAATTCGTCTATTCTCATTTTGCATAAATTAATTTTTTTTTTTGCTGGCAATGAGAATTCTGAAACCAAACTTCTTTGTAAGGTCAATGAAATCTATCATCGGAGAGATAGATTTTCATCACTTTTTTAATGACATAAAATTAACTTCCATCAAATTCAAACTGCTAGAAAATAGTGAAATCGAAAATCATAGTTACATGGTTATTGACACTTTAAAACTCTGTTCTTAAACAAGAAATTTCATCTTATTTACCATTAGCAAATGCCCTTGCAAACATTTAAGTTGGAATGTAATGAAATCTCCGTTGGATGCAGCTAATGAATGTTCTTATTTCTTTCAGTGCTCCTTATAACAGATTCATTTGAACTGTTCTCTTGTAATGACTGGCTAATTGCTCCCTTGTGTTTGGACTTATCCTTCAACGATTCACTGTTAAATGATACTTCGTTGCACTATCATCCTGAACCAGAGCAATGCATTCATTTATTATTTCTAATTAAAAAAGGTAGTATGCGAAAGAAATAATTAATAAAAAAAAAAGCGAATGAAATAATCAGACCAAAAAAAATTCAAGGTCTCTTTAAACCAACTAAATAAAGTATTTTTTATGATGGTAAATTTTCGAAAAAATAAATAAATAAATAAATAAAAAATAAATAAATACAGATAGCTTATAAATTATTAGATATGTTATTGAAAAATGATTGAAATCTGTAATAAGTATGTCGAAAACTGTTTCATGACCATTAATTTAGATGTAGGGGTGTTCTTTTAGGGAATTGCGCGATACATGCATCTGGGGTCTGAAGAATAAACATTTAAATTCCATCTAAATTATTTCAAGAAGAAAATCAATTATATATAGAATTGGTAATTATTAAAGGCAAAAGACAAATGTTTAAATAAATATTATTTAGATGCATATAACGTCCTTATTAGTCGGTGTCTGATAAATTAATTCTATATTAATATGTACACACACACACACACACAGACACACACACACACACATATATATATATATATATATTAAATCTTGTTTTATATAAAATCGACCGGGAATTTTTTTTTAAATAAAAATTTTAATATATTTCTTTTCATGTTATCTATTATCATAGCATTATTTTAAAGTTTCATTTTTATTAATACTTAGATTTGAAAATAAAAAGCTTACAAACAGCTGTTGAATAAAACAACGGAAGCACATCGATTATCCTCTCCTCCTTCTTTTTATAGGAAATCTTGAATATATTTACTGGTTTGTTGTTGACCTTTGGGAATGACATGAACAAGAAATTTTCTGCTTTTCAACAGTTAATGCGTTACTAAACATATAAATTGAAATGTAAAGCAATTTTCGTAAATGAAGTTAATGAATTTCTTATTGAATTAAGTTATTGAATGTAGAGCTGCCAACCTAATCCGGCAAATTGTTAGTAATGCGCGTTTTTCTGCACCTCTTAATTTTTAAAGTAATTTCTTCAAATACATTTGCGTTAAATTAAGAAGAAAAAAACTCCAAGAAATGACTGGTGTAGAAAAAGGTGCGGTACTAACATTTTGTCGGATTAGGTTGGCAGCTCTGTGAATCCTTCTTCTATGCTCTGTGTAACAGATTCATTTGGACTTATTTTGTTATAATGAATGAGTAATTAATTTCTCCCTAATATTTAGACTTACCATTCAACGATTGCCTGTTAAATGATAAGGCTATAGCCTATTATCCTGGACTAGTGTAGTATATTCATTTATTATTTATTTTTGAAGGAGACAGTTTAAGAGCGAAATAATTAATAAATATGTGAAAATAAATACCGAAATGTTTTGAAATAAATTAAACGAAATACCTTTATTGTGAAAGATTGTTAAAAAATATAAATGACACTATATTTTTAGTAACTTATTAATTGAAGAAAGATTAGATTCAACAATATATATCTAAAAAATTAGTTGCTTTTTGAGTTTTAATTTAGATATAAAAAGTTTCTTTTAATAATATTACATAGTTTTCTAATGTTTAAATGAAAAAAAAAATAAACTGTTTCTGCTTTAATTCAGCAAGAAATCCAATCATACACGTAATCAGTGTGTGCGTTTTAAGTCAGTATAGCATTTGTTAAAGCAAATATTTATTAGACTTTCCTAGCGTTTGTTAGCCAGTGGCCAATAAATTAAGATAATATTATTACTTTTTTTTTTATGTAATGGATTTTAATAGCTTGTTTTAGATAAAAACATTAGACACATTTAATAAATAAATAAATAAACACTCAATATAACTTTCTTTACATGTGATATATTATCAGACTATAATTATAAAATAATAATAATTTCTGACATTACTTAGATTGGGAAACAAAACACGTACATTTAGCTTGTGGAAAAAAAATTAATAATAATTTCGAATATAAATTTTCCTTGAATATCTTGAAAAATAGCTGATGTTTCGTCCTTGAACTTAGAAGAAATTTTCATTTTGTTTTCCGCCAAGAAAGTTTCTTTAAATAAACTTTAAATTTATATTAATCTCCATGGATTCAGTTAATAAACATTCTTATTTCTTATGTTGCACTTTGCTATAGATTCATTCGAACAGTTCTCTCGTAATGAGTTGCTAATTGCCCCCTAGTGTTTAGACTTATCCTTCAACGATTCGCTGTTAAATGATATTGCATTGTTCTATTATCCCGAAACAGTGATTCTTTTATTATTTTTAATTAAAACAAAAGATTTACGAACAAAACGGGAAAGAAAGAGTCATACCAATAAAAATGAAACTAATTTAAAATCAAATAAAAAAAGTACTTTTTCTTCTGACACATTAAAGTTTGAAATAATTTTAGCTTTCATACAACTTAATAAAAAAACTTAATAAAAATTTTATTGGAAGACAATTAAATCAGTAATATGTATGTGTAAAACTAGTTGTTTCATGAATATAATTTATACTTTACATCTCTAATTTTAGAAATGATATGTTATATACCTCTAATACACTGTTAAAAATTTGTTTCTTAAAAATGAGCTAAATTGTCTCAAAATAGCTTCGAAACAATATATGATTAAATTTGAAAACCCATGTACTCATTTTCGAGTATATTTACATGTCAAACATGGGGATATTGGGATTGTTATTGGTCAACCCCATTTTTGAGCATGTCAGTATACTTAAAAATGAGTACATGGATTTTCAAATTTAAGTATATGTTGTTTCGGAGCTATTTTGAAACAATTTAGCTAATTTTTAAGAAACTGTTTTTACAGTGTATCTGGAGAATCAACGTCTGTTTCTTGAGATAGAAAATTATTGAACCAAATAAGAATCAGTAACTTACTTTTAACATCTTTGGGTGATAAAGTAAGAACATATTAATATGAAACAATAATAATAAAACACACTTAAATAGTGTACGTGTTTTAAAACTTTGTTAAAAAAAAAAAAAAAAAAAAAACTTTTTCATATAATTATATATTTAAATGTGCTTAATTATCCTAGTATAATAAGAAACATATCATTTTTGTTATTACTTTGTTTTGAAAATAAAAGACGTATATATAGCCGGCTGATAAAATAATGGACACACTTTCGCTTTTCCATATTTTTTCGAATATTTGGATCACTGTTAGAATATTTACTTAATTCTAAGATTAAGAACACTGCTGAAATTTCCTTTTCTACCACAATAAATGCGCCTCAAAACATTTAAATTGGAATTTAATGCAATCCCCGTGGATGCAGTTTATTAATGTTCTTATTTCTGGCTGCACTTTTTGTAACAGATTCCTTTGAATTGCTCTCTCGTAATGACTGGCTGTGGGTAATTGCTCCCTTATTTTTGGACTTACTCTTCAACGACTCACGACTCACTTTTAAACTATATCACATTGCCCTGTCATCTCGAACCAGTTAAATAGATTTATCATAGAACCAGGGGCGACTCAAATTTATTTATTTATTTATTTATTTTTAATAAAAATTGATATTAAAGATAAGGAGTAACATTTTCTGTTCCGGGTATCCTGTTGTGTCCATTAGGTCAATGTCAAGTGAAAGATCGTTTCCACTTAAAAGAAAATGGCTTGATTGCAAAATATTTCAGAACAACAATTTTATTTTGTTTCTCAAAATCTAAGACGGTGAATTAGTAATACAGTTAAGAATACAAAATCCCAAATTCTAAAGTTTAGTCCCCAATTTGAAAGCAATATATTAGTTCTGATTTATAAAATCTAAGTACTACAACTCTAAGTACTACAACACCGAGCCCTTAGTTTCCAAATGGATTCGCTTTGCTCCAGAAAGACAAGAATGCGTAGTGTGCATTTATGCATGTGATATGTATTTATAAAAGTTTTAAATCCAAAATACCATAAAAAAAAGACTGAATGTTCTAGTATATTCGTTGTGCTGGAATTATTTTTTATGATTCTATTAAATATATGCATAATTATTCGTGCACTTTTCCCACTTATATTATATTGTAGTAAGTTTTAATTACACGCGTAAATTTCTCTCAATTTGTAACACTTTTAGTTTATTAAACTACAGTTCCAAGACATAGTGAGTGTAGATCGTTATGTAAATCAAATTATTTTATATGTGACACACTAAAACAGAATTGTAAATTATAAACATACTATTTTTTAATAAAAAAGTTCTGTACGATTGGCAGCGCTAACAACTTGGGGTTCCTCCCATAAAATATTTGTAGGAACCCCTAAAATAATAATAATAATACATTATGTTTTTGAATATATCATTTTCAGTAGGACGTTGTTTAATCACAGAAAACTATTACCAATTAGATTAAAAAATACTGGTATTACAAAATCGCAACTCTTGCAAACTATACTTGTATAACAATAATTAAAAAATATTATGCTCTTGCGCAAAATAGAAATTAGAATTTCAAAGTTTTAAAGTATGCCCTTGTACCTCACAGCTTTCAAGCTGCACTTTTTTGTGCTCACATTTTATCACCTCGTGAAGTGTCATACTTTATTATTCAGGCTCTAAAAAAACTTTACAGGCTTTTACATTTTTGTTGTTTGTTGTTCTTTTATCCTTTATTAATATTTCTTAACACTAAAGAAACCTCATAAATCAAAAAGGTCCAGCACAATATGGTGTGGTGCTGTTGGTGTTTGAGAACAACGCCGATTGGCTGCTCTAGGGTCCTAGGCCTAAGGTGGAGTGCCTTCCAGCACAACATGGACTACGAACATTAAGTGTTTCTTTTTTTCTTTTTTCTTTTTTTTTTATATATATAAATGATGTCTTGGATTAAGATTTTTATAAATGCATACTATTCATTTATATTTTCTTCTGGAGCAAAGGGAATCTGTTGGATAACCAAGGGCTGTATGTTCAAATGTTGCAAGTAGATTTTAGAATTTAAAGTTAGAGCTAATATATTGTATGCAAATTTAGAGATTAAAATTTTATATTTGTGATTTCTTGTATTCTTCATCGTATTATTAATTTCCAGTCTTAGATATTGGGGCACAGTATAAAATTACTGTTCTGAAATATTTTACAATCAAGTGGTAACATCGTTTCACATGAAATTGACAGCAGAGTAATCGGGACAGAAAATGCTACTCCTTATCTTTAATGCAATTTTTATTCAAAAAAAAAAAAAAAAAAAGGATTAAGAAAAACTTCACTGTATAGCAAAGGCAGAGTTAATGAGAGAAGAGGAGCAAAGCATTTCCTCTCGAATATAAAGAAAAATCCATTGTCTCCTCCCCCCCCCCCCCAATGAAATTTTGAAATGTCGGCGCCAATAATTGTGCATGTTAACCGCTATTATATAAAATAATACAGAAGAAAGTTTTGTGATGGCCAAAGCATACTATGCATTTTTTTATAATTATGTTTATAACTGTAAATAATAAATAGACAATTTGGCCTACACGATATAAGTGTGAAATTTCGAAAATTTTGTAATTTGTATCCGGGGACTTCTTTTTTTTTTTTTTTTTTTCAGGGGACGTTTCTTATAAAGGACGTTTTGTGGGGGAAGATTTTGCTAGAACCGTTTCAAACGCACCAAGGCTAATGAAAAACTTTCAAGTTTCCGCCATTTTTTTTTTACTTATAGACATTAATCGAATCTAATTGTTGGATATATAATATTTAGTACGCAATTTTAACATATTACGTTTATCAAGAGATCCTAATTTATTATTTAAATGTGATTTTTTTTTTATGTTTAGTATTTTATTTTACCAGCTGTAGCGTAACCAGAAAATGTGCATAAAAAGTATTGATTTAAACAATATAATTAACTTTGATTGTGTATATATGTGAACGAATGTTATGAGTGGCATTATATTTAATTTTATTGCCTATAAAAACAGACTGCATCTTTCAATATAACTTTTAATTTGAACACAAAAATAAAAAATATTGAGTTATCAGTAACGGTAAGATTAACAACAGTGATGTAACAATTACTAATGTTGAGATAAAGTTTAATGGTAATTTTTTATTTTAAAAGTACCACATTTCTTATGAGGTATCATTAATGTTTCCGAGGATTTTAGATTTGTTTGTCTTTAGTATATTATGATGGTTACAGCCTGAAATATATTTAAGACACACTTTATAGAATTTTCTAAAAAGAGTGGAACTTTTTCATACAAAGGAAAAAATCTTTATTTTGAAAATAACATAGAAGTAGTATAAAAAATGTATTATATATAAACACTCATCAAAAACCATTTCATCTTTCAGTTATATATATAAGCTATCGAATATCCGTAAATATATTAAAATCACGAATTACTCATAAAAGTTAAAAGTTCAATGCATTTTTATTGAATATATTTTAAATGTATGTTATAACACAGTATAACTACTATATTACATTTAAAAATGCACCGAAGGACGGGTATAAAAAAATAAATCGAAAACTTTGTAAGCACACGCAATGATTTGCTAAAAAGAGTGCAACAATTGTTTCAGGTCATAAAAATAGCCGACTCTACATCCTGTGAAATTCAGTGACATGTTCAGCATCATAAGATATTTGATGCATTCTTTATTCGCCTGACAAAGGATCGTGTTATTATTTCGACTCGAAACAATTCCAACGAGTTTTTGCAATTTATGTTATTTGCTTACAAAGTTATTTATTTATTACTCAGCGCAATGTAATATCTGTTTTAGAAAATAATAGCATAAAATTTCTAAACTGAATTTTATAAATAACAAATACTTACGCTAAAAAGGAAACCTAAAGCCGATTAATGCTAAAAGCTTCTAATGCATAAAATATTTAAAATATCATATTCAAAACTTTATAAAGCTTTTAGTTTACTCATGTTCAGTAAATATTTATCTGCTTCTGATTGCAAAATTATTTTACAGCTTCTGGAAATTTCAGATTGTTGCCAAATATTATACCTTTCCTAATAAATATTTCAGGACATGCTTCTTTTACTTTCTATTAAAAGCGGAAATATATCCATCATTTCCCTTCGAGAATTACCTTTAAACATCGAAGCTCCTCCATGTTTCAAAAATACTTCAAATTATTCTGGATTCTAGCAGAGACAGAATTGAGCAAATATATGTTTTTTTAACGAAACTAAGTCTGAGAAAAATTTAAACATCATCCCAGAACTTATGCTCTGAAGTATGAGATAAAATATGAATATTATAGAGAAAGAAACCTGTGGAGTTAAATATATACTAATATAAATAAATAATACAATTAGGTACTTTAAAACAAAATTAATAATAAATTAATATTTAGTTTCTGTAAATAATAGAACTACCTATTTTTTTTTTATTTTTTTTTTTTTCATCTATTTATTAAATGTACTGTTGGAGTAATTTCAAGGCGCTGAATTCACTGAAACTATCGTATTACTATTATTATTATTATTATTATTATTATTAAAGACTTTTTTAAAAAATTACTTTCTGTGTCATAAACCTTCTGCCGATTCCGTGTTAAAAACGGAAAAAGGGGAAAAGGAACTAGAAATATCAGACCTATCGTTACAAATTTGGTACCAATTGAAAAGGGCGATTTTTTTAAATCCAGGGATGCAAACTGTTTTTCGACACGATAATTAGATTTTTTGAAAATAACTAAGTATGAAATTTAGGTGACAACAACTTTTGTGTAACACATAAATTAAATTAGAAATATCAGTCCTATTGTTACAAATTCGGTAGCAAATGAATGGGGCGATTTTTCTGAATCCAGGGGTGCAAACAGTTTTTCGACACAAGAATTAACTTTTTTTTTTCTTTTTTTAATTAACTAAAGTATAAAATTTAGGTGGCAACAAAAAAGTTAGATTTTAACTGGGAATTTCTAACACACGTGACCAATAGACGATGTAGGATTATTACTATCATCATTATTATTATTTTTAAACCTTACATTCTCTACCATATGAAATTTAGGTGTCAACACTTTATTTTATTTTATTTTTATACTTTTTAGTACGAATCAAGCTAACAGAAAAAATCTTTAATTTATTTTGTTTAAATTTTATCTCTATTTTATCTCTATTACGTCAACATTTATGCTTATGCAGGGTAACATGAAGATGTTTGATCTTATGTTTCGAGATTTAAACGCTCTGTACTTTTTACAAGACAATAATTACACATAAATTTAAAATTAAAAAAAACCGCTCTTTTATTTCATAATGTACTAAATTATCTATTTCAGCGGTTGTGGATACTATAGATGTATGCAAAACTTCAGCTCAATCTGATGGTAGGAATTGGGTTACAATTCGAAAACAAATTTAGAGCTAGGGCTGAAGGCACAGGGTAGCTAGACTCCCACTTCTAATTCGGTTACTACTTCAGCATGTATTGTCATCGGAGTTGTACATGCATGCCCAGCAGCAAACCCGTTAAGCTTGTCCATGATCAGGCAGGTACGGGATGTCCAAAGGTTTCCGAGTTATACATGCATGCAAAATTTCAACTCAATCAGAAGATAGTAAGTGGGTTAAATTTGGGAAAGAATTGGAGTTAATAACTCAGAGTCTCCAGACTGACTTTCACTCCTGAATCTGTACTACTTAAGCATATATTGCTATCGTACTTATACGTGTATACAAAATATGATTCAAAATAATTGTTAGAAAGAGATTTAAAATTCAAAATAAAATTTTTAACAAGTGTTGGAGGCCCAGGTGGCCTAGGATTTCTCCTAAATCTGTTGCTTAGGCATGTATTATCATGTCTTTTACTTAGGCATGTATTATCATAAGACTGTTGCTTAGGCATGTATTATCACAAGTCTTTTGCTTAGGCATGTATTTTCATAAGTCTGTTGCTTAGGCATGTATTATCATAAGTCTGTTGCTTAGGCATGTATTATCATAAGTCTTTTGCTTAGGCATGTTGATTGAGCATTTATAGTTATGGGAATTGTACAAGTATGCAAAATCGAAGGGTGGAAATTCAACCCTTAGATTTGACCCAAAAACATAAACAACATTCTGCACATAAATAAATAAACATGATATCAACTTAAATAAAAGTGTGCAATCACAATGAGCCATATGTATTTTTTCTACACGTCAAGTCATTAGCTTAGCAAAACAGCATACTAAACACGTGATAATTTACTTAGCATATTTTTTTTTTTTTTTTTAATCCTATCAAGAATTTTCCGGTGTTACATGTGGCAATCATATAAACATATATATTACCCTTTGATAAAACGAAATAGGAATTAATTGAAATACTCATTTTTTTTCATTATTATTACCTTGCAAAAACACAAAACTGTAAAAGTTATGAAATGCATACACCATCATTGTCTTTTTTAATCTTAAAAACTGTACTTGAAATGAAATTTCTGAAGAATAATCCAAGATTCTACATAGGATAAAAAAATATATATATATTTATATCAAACAAGTTGCCAACTTGTTGTTCAGTAACTTAATTTATTGTAAGATTTTTATGAAAGTAATTTGAAAATCCCTTAAGACAAAAGATTTTAATATGCAGAAAGCTAGAAGATATTTTTTTTTTTAATATAATGTTAAATAAATATTTACTAATTACTTGATTCTGAATAAACGTAAACTTTAATCGTCTGGAACATTAAGTCGTTGCCAAATATTATTACATAATTTCTTATAAATATTTCAAAGCATATTTCGTTATTATTCTTTTTTTTTTTTTCTTTTTCAGTTAGAAAATGTTTCATTATCCCTCGAGAATTACCTTCTAACATCAAATATTTTTCAAGCTTCAAAAGTATTTCAAATAAATCTATCTTTCTGCCGTGACTGAATTGAACAAATATGTTTTTTAACCTAATTCTATTCCTTTTTTAATATGTAAAAGCAGATTAAAAAAGAATATTTTGCCTGGAACGACATTTGTGCTTTCATATATCTTTAAGAAAGTATTTAAAAAAAAAAAAAAAAAAAAAAAAAAAAAAGCAATTTACTTTTTTAAGTACATAATGTACCTGAACGATGCATTTCTCAATTTTAATTTTATTTAAGTAGGAAAAAAATAGTTCTTTTACATGTACATGTTTCTATTAAATGTCTGTTTTTTTTTTTTTTTTAATCTTTTTTTTCTTTTGAGTTTCTTAAAAATTCTTAAAATTTCTTTCAATAGAAAGGTATTATGATTATACTATTAAAAGTCGTTTTTTATATTAATTTGTATTTTAAAGCCTTAAAAAAACTTTTTTCTATGTTTCTTTATATAAATTCACGTACTTTAGATTAAAACAATCACCGTTGTATATTATATTCTAAGGAAAAAAAAAAAAAAAACAGAGAGAGAGAAAGAGAGAGACATACATAGTATTATTATTATTATTATTATTTTATTTTGTTTGTTAAAAATGAAAAATAATGATAAATGTCTTTCAAATTGTAATATATAACATAGTTTGACCGTTACTTTTAATGATCAGCAAGTTCTTCTGAAAGATAATTAGGTTGCAAATTTCTACCCCTGAAGGGGGGGGGGGGAGGGGAATGATGCTGCTATATATCGTACAAACATTTTATATTTGTTAATAATTATCGTTATCAATATATATATATATTCACTTTCACAATGATTAGTTTAAAATACGCCTTTGTGTCTATATTTATGAGAAATGTTGTTCTGTACTACCATCTAAAGAATTATGAAAAGACAGGATGGGAATGCCAATTGTTGGATTATTTTCACCCAAAAATTATAGCACAAGTTTATGTGATGGCGGAACTGCATATAAATTTACTTGAAGTTCCGTATATTAGTCCTTAATCAAGAGATGTCACAAAATTTTTTGTTATACATAGATAGACATTTTCTATAAATAGTCTAATCAGGACGTCTCAAAAGATATAAATATATCGAAAATTGGCAGTCCAAAAATTTTCGAATCTAATACTTTTTTATATTGTATATAGAAGAGTGTAAAAAAGAACTTCATGTATATAGTGTTCATTTACGTAACGATGTTAAAATTATAGGATGAAAAAAACCACTGTATCCACTATTTAAGAAAATATTTGAACAGATATATATATATATATATATACATATACATATATATTTTAAATAATGTCTTATTTTGTTAAATAAAGAACTTTTCAATTTCTTTATTTCACAAAAATGTTCTATAATAACTAACCCTTAATTACACTTTTTTTTTTTTTTTTTACAATTTTGAATGTAAAAGTATTTTGTAGCAAACATTTTTCTAATTAGGTATGCATTTAAAAATCTAGTGTATAACAACCACACGACTTTCATTACCCACTATTACACGTATAACATGCAGTATTTGGAGGTATTGTGGTCAGAAGATAAAAAATTGACCTAAAAACTAGATACTAAACAATTTTCCTCCAATACGGACTTGCGAATCTATTCCAGGTTTCATCTAACCCACTTCTGTTTCTTCAATTTTCACCAAAAGTGGAAAACATCATCGGTACACCAGACATAACGCGAGTCTGAAGGTTTGTCGTTTTACCTTCATTAGTTTCGGAGTTGAGCAATTACAAAAAAAAAAAAAAAAAAAAAAAAAAAAACTTTTTAGGACTTAGGAGACCATAAAACATTTAAATCAGGTGAAAATTCTACATCGAATTTTTGGACCGAATACAATACTACATTACCTACGGTAGAAGGGTAATGACAGTAAAAACAAATGGAATGTGTTGAAATAACACACCGAATAATGATTTTAATAACATGTTAAAGAAGGTAAAAATCAGTCGTATCGACAACAGAAAAATAAATGCTTCAAACACGAAGTGATAAATATACATATCGGAAACAGCAATTAGAAAAAAAAAAAAAAAAATAATAATTCCTGTCTCTCTTAATACCCGTTTCTTATTTAAATATTTATCTTGCGTGATCATATTTGAAACAGTTTTTATACTGTAGGACCATATTTAAAAATATATATATTATTTATGAAATAATAATAATAATAATAATAAAATTTATTTAGCAGATGTGTTCCAATTTTAAATCCTGACAAAAGAGTTTAAATTTTCAGAAAATTTCTGTTTCTGCGTCTTTTTAGCCTCTGGTCATTAGCTAAAAAAAAAAAAAAAAAAAAAAAAAAAAACCTATTTCTATGCGTTTTTACTTTACTTCTCTTATTAAAACTTTGAATGAATTTGATTGGGTCTTGTTCCTCTTTGATTAAAATATGTTGGATAGATTTAAAAAAAAAAAAAAAAAAAAAAAAAAAAAAAAGTAAATAAATAAACAAAATGCATTTTTACTATTTTTGTATACAATAGAAGAAAGCATAGAACTCGTAAAAAATTTCGAGCTCGAGTTTTCGATTGATTTATATATTTAAAGAGGTCTAGAATACGATTTCAACATTAAAAAATAAAATAAAATAAAATAAATGTCCGTTTGTCTGTCTACGTGTGCTTGTGACAAAATTTTGTTGCAGCTACATTTCAGGAAGTACTGCATAGAATTTCAAACAGATTGATCTATATTTGCTCCTTGACATAAATTAGTAGTTTTTAATAACTTTACTCAGAAAAAAAAATATTTTTTAGAACAGCGTTGTAAGTGATTTGAAATGCATTATAACTGGAAGAAGATATGTTTAATTCTATCACAAGTTCTGTAAAATTTATTTATATAAAAGTGATATATATAGAGAACTGAATCAGTGAAGCTAAAAATAAATAAATAAATAAATTTTCAATGTAACTGTTGCAAATCTTTCTCTTTTCTTCTCTTTCTTTTTTCATTCTGCATCCAGTTCGGTTCTCATATATATAACCCAATCAAAATATTAATTTGAAAACATCTATTTATTGCGCTATTTCAACAAATATTTTGAAAAAAAAAAATTAAATTCTGTTTTAATAATGAATAAAGTTACATCTTGATTGTCCGAATGAGAATCCGAATATTTCTGCTATCAAATTTTGAAACATATAGTTGTTTAATAATGAACTGTCTATCAAACGAAGAGCCTCTCTTTCGATACAGCCTTTAAACATTTATAAGTAGCATGAAATTTAGAAATCTTATATTTGAAAAAAAAAATATTTATAATTTTAGTTACCGTTATACTTAACAAATATATAGTAATTGCAGAGGGGAAAATAATTTCAAACTACTTCAAATTCAAAATAATCGTGCTTGTTTGGTGATAAATATTTCGTAGCATATGCTTCACTTTTGCTGTGAATTTGTAATATATTTTCAGATTCTCATGAGACTTATTCATAATTATCGAAATATTTTCATGCTTCGAAAATAAATATAGATTTTAGCAATTAAAAATAATTAAATATATTTAAATACAAAATAGAAAAATAATATATATTACATGCAGAAAAATTATAAATCTATTTACACCATACGGTTGACATACTTTAAACATACTATATTTTTCGTGTAACTTAGCTGTATAAAATGCGACAGGTCTAAAATGGAGATTTTAAACAATTAAAAATTTATTAGGTGAAATTGTTGAAATAAGAAATTGATTTTTATAAGTTTTCAAAATAGCTAAAGGATGTATAGTGCTTAAATCTCATGTACAAACGAAATAAAATAAGACGTAGAGAATAGAGATAGGCTGCAATATTGAATAATATATATTTAAATACCATTATTTTAGGACTTTCTTTTATATACATACGAAGAAAGAAAAATTTTGACCTTCGATTTTGTGAAAATTTTGTGAAAATTTTGACCTTCGATTTTCGATAGATTTTTATGTTTTGAGAAAGCCTGTATGCGATCTGAACATTTTCAATAAATATCATTCTGTGTGTTTGTGTGTTAATAACATTTTTGTATGCTGTACCTTACGTGGCAAGACACTGAATTATACAAAATTTTATATTTGAATCGTAATATACAGGATCTTGACTGTATGGAAATTGTGATTGATTATATTTTTAAATATATCGTCCAAGAGGTGGCTCTTCTATGCTACAAATTTCTCCTTTATACGAAAGGTTATATCTCAACGTTTGCAATATATAATTCAACAAAATTTGATATGCATAAGGTATGTGATTAAAAGTTACTTTGAATTAATTTGGCAGCTCATAGGTTGAAAGGTTGCGTTGCTATGCTGCAATTTAAGCCCGTTTCTGGAAAAGAAGTATCTCAGCTTCTATCAGACATAAATGCACCAAGGATTGTATCTAGGATGCATGTTAGGAAAATTTATGTCGATATATTTTGAATGTATATCGAACCACAGGTGGCGCTGCTGTTTCTTTCCCCAATTTTTCAGATGGCTATGTTTCAGTATATGTTGCTGAAAATTGCATCAAACTACATACGTTAAATGCTAATTGTAAGAAGAAATTTACGAGTATCTTATCCAGTATACGATGTTCTTATATACAAGATAGCTTTGTGATTGTCACATCATACTTGTTTCTGCTTTGGTAAAAAGCAGATTTGAAACTTGATCGTTCATATGAAAAAAAAAAAAAAATCATTGTTTTATTGATTAATAAAGAAAATTCAGTACGGTTTCTAAACAGCCTTAAATTGTTTATTACTACTTAAAAGTTTAAAAAAGTTTGTACTTCAAAAACTATTTACAGTTTTAAAGCTTTATAAGTTTTGTTTAAAGAATATTTATTAGCTTCAGAGAGCAAAATTAATTTTGAACTACTTCAAACTTATTTCTGCTTGTTTTGCAATATATATTTCACAGCGTGCTTTTACTTTGCTTTACGTCTGAAATATATTTTCATTTTCCCTTGAGATTTATCTATAAACAACTTTTCATATATCGAAAGTAAATCTAGATTTTAGTAATAGTTGAGTTAAATAAATATAAACTCAAAGGAAACTAAATATGTACGAATAGCATACCTGTTATAGGAGAAAAAAGCATACTCATAAATTATTACAATTTATATAAATTTATCTACGTAAAAGCGAGAGATATATATTTCTGAAAAAGGAAAATAATAAAAAATAAATAAATAAAATTGAAGCTATTAATTTAATGTTTCTAATCATAATTCTCTCTCTGTCTTTTCCATTTAATCTCGGAAGAGATATAACTAAATTGAAACTATAGTTTCGTTTTTTCTTTCTTGAGTCATATTAACAAGAAATAAAGAATTACAAAAGAATTATTAAATTAAAATAACAGGTTGAGAACAGAAATGGATTATTTACACAACGATATTTTGTATTTACTTTGGTAATGAGTGAACTTAGAAGGTCATTAATATTATGAAAATGATAATATTTCTTTATATATATATATATATATATATATATATATATATATATATAGAGAGAGAGAGAGAGAGAGAGAGAGAGATGTCAATAATAAGAATATTATATATATATGTATATATACGCAGGGTGACCCATGAGTCTCTAGACATTTTAAATATACATAACTATTGAACGAATTGATAGAATTATACGCGGTTTGAGGAAGAAAAAAAAATCATTATCGTGAAGTTTATTTATTTATTTATTTATTGTAAAAAAAAAAAAAAAAAGAAAAAAAAAAAAGAATAATAAGATTTTTTTGTCGACGATAGTTAGACAACTATTTAATTTTTTGCACGGATGTGAAAGAAAAATATGCAAATGAAAGTCCTGTAAATTGCTCAATTTTGCGATTAGAACAGTTTATTTCTCATTTTGCCTCGTACTTGTGCATATATGAAGTTTTAATTGCGATGCTAATTTGGTGGATAAAGCGTTATTGGTGAAGAAGTTTTCTCTCAAGTAAGAACCTCCGACTGAAGCTGCAGTTAGCAGTGTTATGACTCGTTTGCAAACTGTATTTTTTGGTGACACTGGACACATATAATAGGATTTATATGCCTGTAAACATCTGCATGCGATTAGGTACAGTTTTTCATGAAAATGTGTGATCTGGCCAAGCACAGCATCCTGTATGACAAATAGATTAATTATTATTTTTTCTTTGTCAAAAAAAAAAAAAAAAAAAAAATCCCGCTTATTTATATATATATATATATATATATATATATATATATGTATATATATAAATTTCGTATTATTGATTATTTACGAACTGCCATCTGCACGTTCTTAAAATAACCTTCAGACATTTATTACTATCTTGAAACTTAGGAAGTTTGTATATCAAAAGATATTTATTGTTTTATTCATCATCGTACTTAAAGAATATTTATTAGTTTTAGAGAGTAAATTTAATTTTGAAGTACTTCTAACTTGAAAATATTCTCGCCTGTTTTGCAGTAAGTATTCTTCTCTGCATGCTTCTTCCTTGCTTTACGTTCGAAATATATTTTCGTTTTCCTTTGAGATTTATCTATAAACATCGCAATTTCTTCACACTTCGAAAGTAAATCTAGATTTTAGCAATAACTGTATTATACAAGTATGAATAATAATAAAAAAAAATTGTTAAGTTATCAAATAATATCGTAACTTCCATAACATGTAGATGAATTTAAATTTTGATATATTCGTAGGAAAGTGTGTTTAAAAAAGTTAAGATTTTCATGTATCTTATTTACATAAGAGAAATATTTTTAATAAAGAATAAATTAAGTTCTTGAAACGATAAAGTTTTTAATCTATCGCAAAACTTTTAAAAATTTGGAGAAGAAAACAAATTACGATTTTATTTTAATTTATATTTTTTTTTATGATATAGGTTTTTATTTAATTACACAAACTACATATATAGATTTAATAATTATATATATATATATATATGTATGTATATATATATCATTAAGAATATTAAAATCAAATCTGGGCCGCAGATAAAATAATAATAATAATAATAATAATGATTTGGCATGATCTAAAATAAGATAAAAAACATAAAAAACATATCATTATTTTTATGTTAACCGAAATTGGTTTCGAAAAGTGATTGAAAGTGGAAATCATTGCAAGTGTGTAAACAGCAATGCTTGACATTTAGCATCCTATGAAATACAAAATGATACATGCTTAACAATGAACTATTCTGTAATTTAAGATCAAAATATCAAGCAAAAAAGTGCATTTAAATTTATATATTTATGTAAATTTAGATATATATTATAAATATAGTGCATTTAAATTCAATACATCATTAATCGTTAATATCCCAAATTTGGGGGGAAAAAAGTATTTCAAACGCATTTTTTTCAGTTAGTTAAAAAAATAACGTTTTAAGAATTATGTTTTAGTGTTAGTCTTTTTAGGATAAAACCAATAGACAATATGCCTATAACCTCATCATACTAAATAATGAAGAAATAGTGGGGTGGTACACAACACCACCATCTTATAACATAATTTTCCATGAATAATGTATTACTTATTGCTAGATTTGCGTACAGCTCTATATTTATAAGGTAGCAGTTTATCACTGCATTTAAACGGTTTTCTTTCTAACAATGTAGAAAAAATCTTCTAATTAAATGGGTAATTATGGCTTTATTTATTTATTTATTTATTTTTAAGAAAGATTTAAAGATTTCTATTATTTATCTATTTATTTATTTAATAAAAAATCGATAAAAATTGATAAAAATTTTGTAAATTATCTTAGATATAATAATCATTCGATTTAAAATATTGACTTTTTTTTTTTTTTTTTTAATAATATACTCATATTGAAAATTCTCCCACCAACCCAGGAGTAACTTTTCCAACCAGGCAGCAGGAAGGCAATGTTACTAAATATACGACTTTTTTTTTTTTTTCCTAATTGACTTTTTCTATAATAAATGATTATTTTTCATTTAACAAAGAATCATTAAAATTAATACTCATTATGCATATTTATTTGAAATTTTGTTCTATACTGCTATAGTAAATTTACGATAAAGCATGACGTATACGCCTCCAGTAAGGTAAATTTCACCAAAAGTTGAAAGACAGTAACCTCTGTTACAGCACCTTGAATGCATAGTGTGGTGGAAAGTGACCAACATATCAGCGCCTTAAAAAGTAAGTCTCTCACCAGAGGTCAGTGTGATCGAATTTGTTGCTAGAAAACCTCCATATTGGTTATTTACAGTGGTGGATATAATTATAAGGCACCTATCTAATTTGACAAATAGTGAAAAAAAAGGTTCAGAGCTTAAAAATGTTTTATCAAATACATCAAAAACATAAATTTATTCTGTTATCATATATAATTATTTTATAATAATGATATTTTCATACAATTTAATGAAGAAACTTAAAAAGATAGTGGGCAAAATTATAAGACATCAACCGTTTTTTCCAAATACAGTGGTCAACATAATTAGCAGACACTAATGGTCTAAAAGAAAATCCTCTAACATGGTTATTCAGTATTTGGTGGAGCCGCCATTGTTTTTTATAACATGAAAGATGCAATTCGGCATCGAATCTATCAATTCTAACAAAATATCGCAAGACAGTTCTTCCCAAGCACATTTTATAGCATTCTTTAGGTCTTCGACACATATAAACTGCCTCCCATTTCGGTAAATCGCACGAGCTAAGATCCCCCACGAGTTTTCGATGGGATTTAAGTCTGGGGAGCGAGAAGGCCACGGGAGAACATTGATACTTTGCTCTGAAAGCCACTTTTTTGTTTCGTGTGATGCATGAATCGGCGCGTTATCGTGCTGTAAAGTGTAGTTTTCGCCACAAAGAAGTTCACCGTATATAGCTAGTTGACCTTTAACAATATTTTCATACTTTTCGGAATTCATTCTTGAATGCACAAAAACAGTATCCGTTTTCCCTTGAGCCGAAAAACCAGCCCAAACCATTACTGAGCCTCCACGCATTTGGCGGCTCTTTAGTACATGAAGAGACTTCTATAAATCTTGCCAATAATATTAAAACCCGTCAAGACCATCCAGGTTACACTTTTTTCCTTCAGAAAATAACACAGAGTACCATTTGGAGGTCCAGCCCATAGTTTGTTTAGCGAGGATTAGAGATTCCATTTTGTGCCGGCTTAGAAGCGGTGGTTTTTTCTTCAATTTTTTATACTTCACATAGGAAGCTTTCTGCAACACCCTGCGAATGGTTCTCCTTGAACAATTCAGTTTCAAAGCATTTTTAATGCCTGTAGTGGTCATCTTATTCTGCATAGCGAGCGAAAGCACATGGCATCTGTCTCTCGAGGACAAGCGTCCAGATCATTTAATCAGCGATCCAATAATTCCTATTTTCAAAACATTTCTAATTGCACATCTAGAGCGTTTAATAACTTTTGAAATATTATTAATTGAAGCACCAGTTCCATTTAATCTCCAAATTTCGCGAATTTCATTTTCTTTTAATTCTGTACCTCGTGGCATGTTTGTAAATGCGTGAAGCCGGTTATCGTCTGCTTTAGTAAACTGCTGACGTCATAACAGCGTGCAGAAAATTTGAATATTGCACATTATTTTCGAAAAAAAAGCAGGTATTTTAATTAAAATATTAGGGTGTCTAATAATTTTGTCTATGGTATTTTATTTTATTTTTTTATTAAACTCTATAAATATATCATTTCTGTAAAACAACAATTTCTGTGATAACAGAATAAATTTATGTTTTTGACGTATTTGATAAAACATTTTTAAGGTCTGAATCTTTTCTTTCACTATTTGTCAAATTAGATAGGTGTCATATTATTATGTCCACCACTGTATGTGCTTAGATCACGTGACTGAGCAGACGAAACTCGGAAAACTTTAACGATTTAAGCCAAAAATTCGATTGCAGTGTCACCTGGGAAGCTTGTTTTTTTATAGCAAATTTTAAGCATACGATTATAAATGCTTGTCATATTGTATATTGTACAGTCGGTAACAAAAGTCTCCGAACACTAGCAAAAATTCCTATATAAAGAAAGTACACTTAATACAGTTTTGTAAAATAAATCCTTGTCGAATCCTGTTCTTAGTCAGTCTAAAAACAGGATTCGGCAAGGATTTATTTAACAACACTTTATTAAGTGTACTTTTTTTACATAGGAATTTTTGCTAGCGTTCGGAGACTTTTGTTACCGACTGTAGGTGCTGTACTTCTGCGAAGGTGCAACTTCATGCATATTTATATGAAATCTGTGCATTAGTTTTTGATCTACAGCCGACAAAATATTTACTAATGCACACATACAGGCAAGCAGACATTTTCAAAAAACAGTCAAACCATGTTCTGGATACTTCAAAACATGTAAATTCACCGAAATCCTAAACGCCGAATGTTTTTATGAATCCAACAATTTCTCCTATTAAATATAGAAGTAGGTAAAAATATGTACATTACATAACCCGATCTGGCTTATAAACTAAAGAATGTAATGACGTTTGTTACATGCAGACTAGGCAAAAAGCAAATGTTATACAGAATAAAAGATCCGCATAGAATAAGGAATTTATAAGTTCTTCATAATAAATAAATTACAAATTTTGAAATGTATATATATATATATATAGATATATAGATATATATATATTTACATGTTTCTGGGCAGGTGACATGAGTTTGTACTATGAAATTTTAAATGTTTTGATAGCACAGAATATAATACTTAACAATTTTTGTTCCTGAAGATTTTTTTTATTTTATCTTTTTTTTTTTTTTTTAATTCCACTTGAATTTTTTTTTCATACATAAGTAACAAATCCCAATAAACCGAGAAAAACAAAATTCACTTCGGATAGAAAAACCGAGTAGATTCCATCGTCAGTCAAAAATAACAGCATTTAGTGCAGTGTGTACGAAAGAAACATAATATAGCGCATTCAAATTTGTGCTGGTAGAGTACCATGAAAGTACAAAAACCTTGAAATTGACTACTGGACGACTAATTAAAAAAAAAATTATCATTGAAATATGGAATTAAAAGCATGCTGTACTTTATTATTATATTTTAGTAAGTTTTTTATTATTAAACTATTTAACGTAGTTTTTTATTATTATATAATAATAATAATAATAATAATCAATCATTTTTCATCAAAAAAAAAAAAAAATCTTTTTTGTAAAATTTTTTAAATATCAAAATATATTTGTTTCCGGTTTTCAAAGATATTATTTAGTAGAAAAAAAAAGTGCTTTTAAAAATCATTAAGTGAACGATAAATTTGTCGTCTAAACGTATGATTTTTGTGACATATTTTTCGATATAGTATGTCGCCGCTTAAGCGTAAACCCAGTAAAATACTCAAAATTTACCGATAATTTCCAAAATTTCTCTTTTATTGAACATTATTTACAGTATTATTATCATCATCGTTGATACTATTATTATTATTATTATTATTATTATTTTTATAAAAGCCAATAATATTTATACACTTTTTCCATACTGCAGTTTAATAAATCTATATCTATCTTTTAACATAGCAGACCACATAATCTCTGCAAAAAAGAAAAAAATAATATGATGTGTCACTCACACGACTTTCTCTTACATTAAACATTGTAAAGTCATATTACAGATTAAAAGTTAAGATATTATGTACTGTAAATACACCTATTTTAAAAACAATTTTAAATAATTTTAGAGGAACATGTTTTTGTGACATATAAAGAGGGAATGAGAAGGAGGTGACAAACGAAGGAGGTTGACCTCCTTATTCAACTCTTTGATTAATTAGAGAACCTTTATTATTATTTTTTTTAAGTCAAAGCATTTTAAGACAAAGAAAAGTGAATTAAATTTAAAAGTTTATTCAAAATTATTCAGACAATTTTCACACTCACCAAGTCTATGGACTTACCAATCTTGATGAAACTTTTCAAGTTGCAACATCATATGAGCACCAAAATAACAAATTTAAACTTTCTGCATTCATTTCGTTTTAAGTTATTCTGATAACATACCGCCCAACAGATTAAAAAAAATGCAGTTTCATGGAACCTAAAAACGTGATATTACATTGAAAAAAAAAAAAAAAAGGGAGCTGAAAACTGAAATTCAATTATTTTTTCTTTACTTTATGAGTTTGAGAAATCATTTTTCATCCCTGAACAGTTTTCAGTAAAACGTAGTAACACACTTCCATCAATTATATTCAATAGAAAAAAAAAATGTTTTCGCTTTAGTTTGGGTAGCAGTGTATATTGCCTATAAATTATAATCACATTGTATACATAAATTTAGTCATATGAAACAAATCATGCATCAAGTTCCTACAGTAATTTGATAATATATATATATATATGTGTGTAAAAATAAGGTTAGGCAGCCCTTTAAAGTACTGAGGAATGATTTACATACCACAATCTGTACAAAACATTCTTTTATGCATATAAATAATACATGCTAATTTTGTTTAGTACAGCATATGTTACAGTGTACTCAGGAGAAATTTTACCCATTGACGTTAAGTATTTGAATTCTCTTGGACGTCTCTGTAGACGAACCGTTCGCTTGATCTCAACAAAATGCTTAATGTAGCATCTCTATATGATCTACTCTATACATCTCTACTGAGTTTGGAATTTCTGCTACTATCTGTTCTTGAGGTATGCTCTAATAACAATTACACAGACACACAGGCAAACTGCAAAAATATGTTTTACGGATTCAGCGAGTTTCAAAACGTGTCAATATAACAAAAAACTCAATTTTAAAAAAAATTTCCAAAGACGATACCTTCTGTCATGTGTGTGGGTAAAAAAAAAGTAAAAAGGGGATTTTTTTTAAATTTATTTTTATTCTGCTATTTAGTCATTTATATCAAAGAAATTAACTGTTAACGTTTAGTTGTACCTTTTTATCCTACCACTTTAACTAACTTTGCTACCTTGTAAAAAACATAAAAATAAAAAGGGAAAATTTAACTAATTTTACCGAGAAACTTCTGTTTTTTGTTAGTTAATTACTTAACCCTGTAAATATGTTCTACCCGTTTCTTTTTCTAACATGCAGTAAAAGCCATTACTCAATGACTTTATAGACTTTGCCCATTTACGGGAATTTTTTCTTTTCTTGTGAAAAAAATAATATAATTTTACACAACATTCTCGGCCATGAAAATGCAGGTAAAGTTTCGTAATTTAAGGTTAAAAAAAAAAAATTAACAGTGTATACAGTTTAAAAACTATTGAAAAGAACTTTTAAAAATAAATATTAAATTAGAGTGGGAAAAAAATAATAATATCATTTTAAAAAAATATTTAAATCTTTCATGTGATTCTTACTTCAAATGACTGTTTGCTGCAGTATAAAATTAAGATTTTCGTACTAAAATCAAAACAGCACTTTTTCTTTATTTTTTTAAGAATTAAAAGAAAAATTTAAATTAAAAATATCTATTATATCATGATTATAATAATTTGTTAAATGCTATTTTAGTGATAGAAATTACGTTAACATTTCCTTAAAACATGAACTGTTTTACTTTCTCTTAACGATATAATGGTAAAACTATTGCTCTTGAGTTAGTTTTTCTACATTTAGCTTTTACTGCATTTTCACGTTTTGAGGTATAATGAATAAAAAAAAATCCAATTTTTAGCAGTTGTTCTGTGTATCTGTCAGTATCCCTGTGCACATGTCGATGTGTTTGTCTGTATGTATGTTTATGTGTGTAAGTCTGTTACCACCATAACTCTAGAGAAACTAAAATAGAAAGTCCAAACTCGGTATTGTAAATAAGTATCATATGGTGATGCTACTTAAAATGTTTTGTTGAAATCAGACAAATGGTTCCAAAGAATTCAAATACATTACGTCTATGGGTGAAACTTCTGTTACTTACATTGGAGTTACAAATTGACTAAACTAAACAAAATCAAATGTGGATACATTATTTTTTATGCATACAATCATGTTCATTATACAGAGCTGCCAACCAAATCCGGCAAATTGTTAGTACCGCCCCTTTTCCTACACCAATAAATTTTTAGAGTAATTATCTTCAAATATATTTACGATGAATGAAGAGAACAAATACTCTAAAAATTAAGTGGTGTAGAAAAAGGGGCGGTACTAACAATTTGCCGGATTAGGTTGGCAGATCTGATTATAGGATATGTATAATAATTATTCTGTGTTGGTTTAAAGAACTACATAAAAGGATTTGGATATATTAGGACTGTACGTGGAAATTACTGTAAATGCATTTCAAGTTGTGTTATGTCTTTTACATGCTGCGTGAGAATTAAGTACACTATGTGGTTTGCATATAATTTGTAGGCAATATACAGAGTTATCCAAATTTTAGTGATTTCATTCTTTTTCTATAAAATGTAATTGATAGAAGTGCTTTATTAAATTTTATCAAGTTTCGAAAAACTCTTTATTACTAATAATACTTTTTCATACCCGTGTAGTTGCTAGTTTGGTTTCCAGTTATTCTCATTTTTTGCTATAATTAAGCGATTTTATGCTCCCTGAGTATGAAAATTGTGTTTTCAGCAGTTCATCTGTGTGTATGTCTGTTATCAGCATTACTTAAAAACAGGTAAACGTCGAAAAATTCAATTGGGAATTTTGAAGATCATATGAGGGTGTGACTCGTAAAAATTGAGAAGTTGATTGTCGTCGTTTGACTATCACGATTGGCAAGTTCCAAAGGTGGATAAAATTTCTCTAAATAATTTGGAATAAACTTTTAAATTTAATAGCAACATATTTTTATTTTTTTTCTAATTTTAGATATTATGTTCAAACAGGGGTGAGGAAGGCTGTAGTTCTTGTCATACAAATATATACATATATATATATATATATATATATATATATATATATCAAAAAATTATGTTTCAATAACTATAGTATTCAGTAGTATATCTTAGTAGTATATATTAGTAGTATACACTATAGTATTCAGTAGTAGTTTCAATAACTATTTGTATAGAGTACTTGTTATCTTATAAGTTAATTTGTAATTTGTGTTTTTAGTATTCAAACACAGATTAAGAGAAAGTCATATGTGTGCAACACCAGACATATTTTATCGTTTTAAAAGTTTTTTTTTTTTTTTTTTTTCTATTTCTGTTTAGTCTGTTCCTGAAATATATATACATATATATATTAATTAAATGCTTTATTTAAAATCTACTCCATTAAATTTTATAATATATTATAAAAACGGACTTGTAAAGGTTTGGGTTTGAGGGTGTCACTCGAAGGTCATTTTATGCATATTATGGCGCTTTAGGTTGCTGCTTACCGCTTAAATTGGGTTCGGAACCATGACGAATGACCATGCTCGAACAGGGAACTAGTTAACTGGTACCTGAAGAGCATAATATTTTATAAAATTTCTCAGTTTAGAGAAAATGAAATTTTAGAGTTGTAATGACTGCCAGGAAGCTCACATTTATTTAATAGATCAGTTTAATCCTAATCTAAAAAGTGCCGTCTTTAAAACGTTGATTAAGACTGAGAATGCAAATGGCAAATACAGAAGAATAAAAACAGTTATTTAAAATATTATGTTTTTGAGATATTTTCGTTACATTAATTGATATTTCATACATAAACTAAAATAGTGAAATTTTTAAAGTTCTCTTAAAAATTATTTTCTGTTTTATTAAAATATCTCCAAATAGTCTATATATATATATATATATATATATTTGTGAATATTTCGTGTAAATTCTTCCTTGATTTTACATTTGGTGCACAATATAAGTTCGTGCACAATACAGTGTGACACGATTATGCGTTAAAGACTTAAAATCAAATTACTTAACATTTCAGTACAAAAATAGTTATTTACTTTAGTGCATTATACTTGAATTGTTTTTTTTTTTTTTTTTTTTTTTTTTTTACCTGAAAAGAATAATCCAATTTTGCATTTTACATGCATCCTACATAAAGAAACATGAACCTCTTTTTATGCTGAAATTAAGTCCTCATTATTATTATTATTATTATTATTATTATTATTTTATTTGTGAATATATCGTGTAAATTCTTCCTTGATTTTACAGTTCGTGCACAGTGCAAGTTTGTGCACAATACGTGTGGCCCAATTTTGCGTTAAACAGTTCAAATTAAATTACTTAACATTTCAGTACACATATAGTTATTTACTTTAGTACGTTGTACTTACATTTTTTATTTATCTGAAAAGAATAATCCTATTTCGCATTTTACATGCATCCTACTTAAAGAAACATGAACCTCTTTTTATGCTAAAATTAAATTTAGCCTCAGCATTTCTAATCCTCAAAATTATTCCTTATTTAAAAGACACTTCATCTTTTTTTTTTTTTTTTTTTTTTTTAATTCCTTCTTTTAAATTTTGTTTTGAGAAAGGTGTTATCTATACATGGTACGCCAAACGTCCCGCCTCCCCGTCCTATCTCGGAAATGCGTCAGAATTTTAAAAAATGACAAAACACGTATTTAACTAATTCAAGGGGAACTCTTTCGGCGAAAAATTTTTGGGCGCGGGGTGAACTAGAGGGGTTTCTAATTGGGCAACTTTAAAATTTTAAATAGGAAGGTATGTCTTGTGATACATCTCTGGAAACGTTTTTTTAAGACAATGACTTTGATATAAATAGTTTTGTCCTGCGATGATTATTAAAGGAGATACATGAGTGTAAATTACACATTTCAAAACTCGAAAAAAGTCGCCCCTCCCCCTTCTCATATCTGAGAAATGCGTCAGAATTTTGAAAAATTGCATAAACTTAAATTTCTTATTTTAAATTTATGCAATTTAAAAGAAATTGCACGTGTTGAGCTAATTCGAGGGGGACCTCTTTTAGTAAAAAAAAAAAAAAAAAAAAAAAAAAGTGCTCGGAAGGGTGGAGCATTGATGACCCTAGGAAGAACAACTATAAAATAAAAATTTGAAGGTATGTCTTGCGATATATCTTTAAGACGGTGAATTTGGTATAAACAGTTTTCCCCTTCGATAATTATTAAAAGAAATACAGGAATTTTTCAAGTTTTGAAATGTGGTTTTTATAATGTATCTCCTTAAATAATAATCGCGGTATAAGACTACTTATATCAAATTCATTGTTATGAAGAGACGTTTCCAGGGATACATCCCAATACATGCCTTCTTATTTTAAATTTTAAAGTAGTCTTCCAAAACAGCCCCCATAGACTCCCCACCCCCCACCCCCCGAGTGGAAAATATTTTCACTAAAAGAGGTCCAAGTCGAATTCACTGAACACTTGTTTCGCCATTTTTTCAAAATTTCGACGCATTTCCGAGATAAGAGGGGATATGGGCTTTTGGCGGACCCTATATATTGCTTTATTTGTATTATATATGTTAACACTGCAACATAAAATAACATGGGAAAGGTCGCTTACACACAAGCATGAAAAAAGAAAATAAAGAATAGTGCAGAAAAATATTTAAAAGAAACTTAAATAAAACGTGTAGAAGCATGAATTTGAGGCATTAAAAAAGTTTCCAGGGTTTTAAATTTGATGGCTATTTGTTAGTTCAATATACATGCGAAACCGTTAAGGACTTTTTAAATAAAACTTTCATTTTTTTAAATAAAGAAACAGACTAAACCGTATCGTAATTTTTAATAAATTTTAGTTCAAGTATGCATTTACTAAAGACTATTTATTAAATTATTACATATTAGATAATTTTGCTCACTTTTGGATCTTAAGGTATTGACATTTTTTACTTTTTATACTAATTTTTCTCCAATTTTTTGTTTTCGTAATGCTGTTATACAAATATTAGATCACCTAAAGTGCATAATTTTCCATTGGGATTTAAATAATATTACAAAATATTTCAAAAAGTGCAAAGTAAGAGGTAGCTGAAATTTTCTATAAATAAAGTTCCAATTTTTTTTTTTTTTTTTTTTTTTTTATTCAAGGATTTTCTTATAAATGAAATAAATTAATCTAAAGTAAGTGAAGTAAATTAGAGAAAATCTTCTATTTTATTAAATTAAAAGATATAAATTTTTAGAAATAAAAACTTTAGGCAGATTTATGATTTAAATTATTTTTATTCTATGACTGCTACTTACTGATGATACTTCAGAAAAAAATTACGTCCAAAAAAAAGTGTTATGTTTTCATATTCAATTTTTGTAAATTTTGTAATAGGTTAATGCATCGCAATAAATTGTTTCTATTGAGAGTAGTGTATATATATATATATATATATATATATATATATATATATATATATATATATATATATACTTTACATAAAAAAAAAAAAAAAAACCTTTAAAATTCGTTTTCGCGGTTCTATACTTTTAATTATTCCGAATCCATTTCCCTATTTCATGCTAGTGCACTCTATGCAATTTCCGTAAGATTCTTAAGTTTGACCGTTATAGAATACGACGATTTCCCTTCTTGGAGAAAAAAAGTCCCGTACCTTTGTTTGTAACAAACTGGTGTAAAAGTTGGAGTTTTGACCGTTTATTAATGGCCATTTCCATTCTTCGAGATAAAAGTCATGGCAGATTAATGAGCATAAATTCATTTTTATGGTCAGAGAAAGGAAAAAAAAAAGTTTACTGACTGCGAAGTAGTGCGCTTATTTTTTATTGTGTAGAATGCTTAATAAATGAATTTTAAAAAGAATTAGAAAATAATAAAATATATTATAAAAATTAAATTTTCAAAATTAAATCTTCCTGATTTTAATTTAATGTGATTTTCACAAAATATCTCATAATCTTGTAAATATTATTAATAATAATAAATAAATAAATAAATAAAATAAAAAATATTTAAATGATAAACATTTCACTTTTTCACCTGTATTTTTTTTAACATTAAAAATCATTTTATAAATATTTCTTTTACTTTTCTTTATAATTGATAAACACAGAGAAACCTTTACAATACTAACAATCATAAAATATGACATATTTATTGACGAACGTAAAGTAACACAAGAAAATATATTTTTGCTTAAGCGTTTGACTGTAATTCAATATGAATATATTTTTATCAATTTCAATATATTTTACTTCATGCCTCATGTTTTATTTATCTCGCAAAATCATCCTAATATCATATTCTGTCCGCATTACCCTTAACATGGAGCCACAGGCAAAGGGTCGATGTAACTTAATAAATGATACTTCAGAAAAATACCACCCTTAAAAAATTGTATCTGGCTTCCGATCCATAAAATCATAAAAAAAAAAAAAAAAAAAAAACGTAAAAAAGAAAAAGGGAAAAAGAAGAGTAGAAGAAAAAGTAGAAGAAAGTGATAAAAACTCACCGTTGCAGATTGTCTCTAGGGAGATTTCGCATCAATGCAAAGGAGAAAACAAATGACTTTTCCCGGCATTTGAAAACAGAATTGTCTGGGTTGTCTTCTTTTCATCCTTTTCATTGGGATCATCGCCAGGAAATTCAGACTTTTAAAAAAGACAGACTTTAAAGAATTTCTTTCGACGATATGCAGTCTTTCATGTGTTTCCCCTTCTTTTATCGAAAAGCAGTACAGTTTATCAATACACAGTTTTATGAATTGTAAATATAAGGTTTTTCAAGTTCTTGCTTAAGTTCTTCGATTTTGAAGAAATTGTTCATAGTGAAACCTCATTAAAAGATAATAGTGTAATGAAAAATATCCAGAAATATAAATTTTACAAAGTTCTTTCATTTTAATTTTTGTTTTAATATTTCTTTTTCTCCAGTTTTAGTCACTTTCTGTTCATAGAAGTCTCATCACAAATTAAAAGCAATTGCAAAATGCAAAAATCTGTTTTCGCAAAGTTAACTTCATATAAGTAGACATTGTCAATAACTTTAATTCACGTTCTAAATCCAGGCGATAATCGGGGTTGAATGTTTCTCACTGACAAATTTATAATGAAATACTGGAATCCTTGTCCATTTACACCTGTAAAAGTAAATAAGTATATATGTATTTTGTAACAGATATATCATGGTGTGATGACTAATAGTTAAAAAATCTATTATCATTAATCGTTATGAATTGGAAGAGAAGCGGAATTGTTAGCGGATCCTTAAACTTGAGTTATCGTATAATATTGTAAAAAATATTTTTGCTTTTTTATATGTCACAATTTTTTTTTATGAATGATGAACTTAAAATATTAAAAAAGATTCCTTTAAACAGATAAATCATGTGTTTTTTTCAGTCGGTAGCAAATTTATTGAAGCAAACATCAACACTTTATACATATATACATATATTTGTTAGTTTGATCGCTAATTTTTATCATCAATTTACTTTTTTATGAAATGTATAAGACTAAAATAATGATTCGACAAATATTTACATAACCAAAACAGTTTAATAAAAAAGCACCACAAAACTGGCGTTGTAAAAATTATTACTTACAAACTTTGAATAAACACCATAATATGCAATAAACTCGCAACAATTGTTTCGGTTCGAAAAAAACACACGACCCTTCATCAGGCGAATAAAATAAGCACGAGTGCTGCTGCAGTCAAAGCTGCAACGCAATTAAGTACCTATCCTTTACGTAGGAATTATTGCTAGTGCTTCAGTAATTTTGCTGCTGACTCTAAGTATTCTAAATTAATATTAGTAAAACGTAAATAAATTTATACCCATGATTCAATATTTGGGAAATCTGAAAGAATATTAATGGCACAGCGTTGTCAAGAATATCCACATTTTCAAACATTTACCGAAACAAATATTTAGCAAACACGCTGACTATACATTTATAATTATTAGAGAAATGTAGTTAATTATAAGTCTTTTTATATGAATTATAGAAAACAAAATTATCTTCACAAAAATATTGTATTTAGTAGGAAATAAAGATAATTAAAATTTTATTTTTACATGTTTATAAAAAATAATCTTCCTTACTATATTTTTGAAGAAAGTATATTATTTAATCAAATAATTATATAATTCTCTAAAATATTGCTAAAATTATTTATGAGTTACTGAATGCGTTTTCAACTTTTATTATTATTTCTTTTTTCAGTAAAAGGATTTAAAACTGTAGGATAGAGAAGTTGGACCATTTCCTTTTATAATGCATAGTTAAATCAATTTTACAAGAAATTAAGAGAAAACAAAAAAATAATAAAATGTCTCTTTTTTAGAAGAAATATATTTATTAACAAGTAATATAAAGTAGAACTTAAATCTGAAGTAAAGCTAAAATTTTTAAAAACACATTATATAATATGCTTCATTAAAGAAATCTTTCCACGTAAAATAATCGTAGTGTTCGCGTGTAATCTGCGTATATAATTTTCAGAAAAATGATCGTGTTTTTTAAACACATTTTTTTTTCCTTGGAAATTTCAAATTTTCTGTAAAATACATAACTGAAAAACAAAAGGAAATAAAATAAAATAAAATAAATTGAATCTGATAAAAAATCAATAAAGCACTTTTTAATAATAACTTCAAAGAACTTTAAGAAAGTTGCCTGTTTTCTTAATGCAGTTCAGATACTATTTTCACTAGCAACAGAATTACCTAACATCAGAAAAAAATATTAAAAAATAAAATAAAATAAAAAATAGTAAATGTAGCACAGCAATTTTATTTCTTTAGAAATTCAGAATATAATTCGAAATTGAATATAAATCAAAAAAGCTTAAAAAACAACCTCAAATACTCTTTTGTGCCATAAAAAAGGTAAAAATATCGGACAATATGGCTTACATTCACCATATACATCTAAGAAAAGCTACAAGTCCCGAAAAAGTTTTTTCAAAATATACAAAAATTCTATTAGGATCTAAATTAAAAGTTTAAAAAAGATTTTTATAATAAAAATTTAAACTTCTTGATGGAAAAAGTTTTAAAATAAATTGCACACCCTTCTAAGAAAGAGAACAAAGAGAGCAGAGAGACTTGGAGCGTCCTTTTCGGGTGACCGTAAGGGAGGAATGATGCAGGGGCGCAGCAAAAAAGATCGTCCTCCACTCCCGCGACACGTGGCGGTGCCTTTGAAGTTGAAGTTGCGTCCGTTTCCTAACCAGCTTCGCCTGGAATGCGCTTCTCTGCGCTGAACATCGAAATACGCTACCCATCCGATAGAGGGCACTTGATGCACGCCCCCCTGTTTTGCGCGCGCGCAAGCCCTGCGCCCCGGTCTCCAACCTTCCCTGGCAGCGGTCCCTTTTATCTTCTGACCAACGCATCCTCTTTTATTTCCCCATATATTTTTTTTTTCTTATTTCTGAGCTCCATCTTCTTTCTGCCAACAGGTTGTGCGCACAACTGCTCCTTAGTAGGGGCGGCGCGGTTGTGGGGCTTCATTAGGGCTACGGGGACGTTTATTGCCTCGTTCCTTATATAAAATATGACGCCCCCATGATTAATAGCGGTTCGTTTTGCGCTCACTTCTTCAAGCCGTTGTGACTATGCTAGCAGGGATAAATACGGCAGGGCATTTTTTGCTCCCTCTATCTTTCTTTATGCACGAGTTGAGTAGTTTCGGCCCTTCATCCATCAATCGTCAAAACTCATTTGCGTGCCACATTTTGAAATGATTATAATTACGGCCTATGCTTGAAGGAGGCATTTTCTCTGTCATTATTGCTCGTTTCCATTAACTTTACTAAGAGAAAAAAGGAGCTTCTACCGATAAATAAAACGAACTTTTCTGCTTCAACTCCTTCTTACTTTAGTTTGTAATATAAAGAATTATTTTTATTTTAAAAGTTAACTAGAAAAAATAGTTTTGGGATCTTAATGAACTTTGCATAAAGTTTTTTTTAAACTAAATAAAATAATATTATGGCATGCAATTTTTTAAAGTCATATAAGGTGTTAGTTTTAGTAATATATCTCAATTTGATATTTAGCTTAAATGAAATGTACATGTATATATATATTAAATAATGCATAGTATCTTGCACACACACACACACACACACACACACACACACACACATATATATATATATATATATATATTTTTTTTTTTTTTTTCAAAAAACTATATACATATTTGTAAATAATATCGCACTCTCTTATATTTAATTTAGTATTTTAAGCAAAAAGGAGTTTTTAAGCACATATTAATAATTAATCGTTTACTTATTCATTTACTTTATAAATGTAATATAATATTTGAATGACCACAGAATAAATATTTAAATGTTTATGTTGTTTTTTGAGGGGCTGGCTTGGTCACTTATTTAAATACCAGTTTTTTTTTTTTTTTTTTTTTTTTTTTTTTTTTAAGAAGAATTTAGTAATTTTTTAAAGTACATATCTTTGAGTGAATAATGTCGTACTTGCTTTATGAAAAAAGCGGTATTATTATAAAGAAAAAAAAAAAAAAAAAAAAAAAAGGAAGAAAGATACAGACATAAAGAAAATCTGCATGCAAGAATGCCTCTTCCAAAAATTGATAGGCGTGAGTTACATTTATTTAATATATCTTAATTTAATATTCAGCTCAAGTGTATTTTTTCCTAAAAATACAATTAAAAAAAAAAAAAAAAAAAAAAAAAATCTTGTACGCAATCAACTGAAATGTATTTTTTTTTTCACTCTAAAAATTATAAGTAATACCACTTCGTGTCAAATTTATTTCAAGAAAATAATAAAATTTATTTTAGTAATTATTTAAAACAAGCATATTATTTAAAAATAGTTCCAAAAATGCATATTAAAATTTAATAATTTTGATATTCGTTCATTTAATTAACTGCAGAATTGAGTATTATGTTTCGCGTGCTTAAAATTTTGAAAGGAATTGATTTTATTGAATTGATGTAAACAATATTTTGAGCATTTTGTAAAATGAAAACGGTTCATTCTTCGAAATGTGTCCATAATACATATTTGCCGCAGTATTGTTAATCCCGCCCTTTGTTTCACACCAATAAATTTTTAGATAAATATTTTCCAAATGCAATTGCGATTAAATAAGAAGAAAAAAATACTCTAAAAAGATACTGGTGTGATAAAGAAGGCGCGGCTAACAATACTACGGAATACTAATTAGTATGTTGGCAGGTATGATAATATATATACATTTTCTAAAATACATTCCGTTCTCACACATAGTTTAGATGTGATTTTTGTGAGAAATATTGCTTAAAATTTCGATATCGGAACTTTATTAACCTGCTCATATATAGAATAAATTAAGTGTTTCTTAAAGATAAATTATATTTCAACCCTAATATTTTTCTTGAACATTTTACGTACACAATGTGCTTTATTTTCTGTTTGAGAACTTCTAGGAGGGGTTGGGCACATTAACCCTTTAACGATCATTGATTTCGCAGCGAAACCAAGCATTTGACATGATTTAACAATTTTTATGCATCACATTTTTTATTATTTCTCCCTTGTTTTAATCAGGTTTTAAACTTTTGTTCCTTTTCTGTTCTGTAGATAACAGCACTATTCCGAAATTTAACAAAAAATGCTTCAAAGGAAGCTAAATGCATAAGTCACTAGACGTTTCTTAGTGTGCGCGGGTGCGAATTGCCGGTTTTATGATGCACTGATGTCTAGTTTTTATCATTTAATGAAGAGCTAGACTATTACTTTCACCTGAAACAACTTTTACGAGTTTTTGTAGCCGATAATGTTTACTTGCAAAGTGTTTTATCTATTAAATTTAATATTATTTGAATTTAATAAGATTAACTTATAGATGTTTTAAATAAAAAATTCTCGAAAAGGAACAATGCATTTTTTTTTTTTTTTTTTTTTTTTTTTTTTTTTTTTTTTTAATGATCAGCTACGTGTCTAAAAGATATTTTAAAAGTTAGTTTAGTAATTTTTAAAAATTAACTAGTGAATGTTAAAGGGTTAAGACGACTCGGAATCATATACCAATGTGCGGTCGGAATTACTTTTGTGACGTGAAGATATACATAGAAACGTAAGAAAAAGACTCCACGTAAGTGGTTATTCATTCTAATCATGAATGCAAATATTCATGAACAAAAGTAACATGGGTTAAAGATGGTGTTTAAAATTTTGTCCAAAATACAGTCACTCGTTAATTATAAAAAATAATGCACTTATTATTATTAAAACATATAATCAATTATGTGATGTCTTTTATTTTCTGATTTTTCTGTGTATACCACCGCATCACTCTGGAAAAGAATTCGCATTCCGCATTATTGTATGCTTCCAAATCGTCTTGATGTTACCTTACCCTACCCCCCTAGATGTTCGGAAGTGTAATACTGAAACACCCGGTATACGTGCTTGCGTGTGTGTATGTGTTTGCGTTCCCGAAATTTCTTTTAGTATACCAAATGAATAATACTCAGTGTGCATATAGAATTATTTATTCGCCTATGATATTAATTATGACCAGAAATGAAATGAAATAAATAAATAAATAAATAATAATAAATAATATTTCTTTAAATTCGTTTTCCCCAATTTTATTTGCCGACGAAAATGGTACTTTAATGCGGAATGTGTTGTTATGAGGTGTCAATTAACACTATGTTTCTAATTAAAAAATACATAAAGAATATAATATTTTTCGCTCACATAATTTTTATGTTAATTGTCAAAAAACGTGCAAATATTTGTTTTTATATTAATTATTATTATTATTTAGTTTAAATAATGTTTCTCATTAAAAATATATAAAGAATGTATTTTTTTTTTTTTTAATAATAATGGTCAAAACATGAGCAAATATTTTTTATTACACTATATTTTTTTTTTTATTAATTTCAGTACAACAAATATCCTAAAAATACATGTGAGTATAATAACATATCCTATTCAAAATTGTTAAAACTTATAAATGTTTATAATAGTTAAGTAAATTATTAATTACTTTTAAGAAATGAGGGAACGAATTTTAGTAAAATCTTAGGCAAATTCTAAACAGATAGACAGACATACATGTAATTAATATCTGCATATATTTCATTAAAAATGTAAATTTTTAAAGTAAAATAATAAAATATTGTAATAAGATAATATCTTATATGCACATATATAACTGTAATGTTTTTCTACTGAATTTGTGCCTTGTAAAATTAAAATAGTTATACTAACAATAAAATATTCTTAAAAAAAAAAAAAAAAAAAAAAAAAAAAAAAAAAAAAGAAAGAAAGAAGAAGAAGTTAAATAAATCAATAGGAAATTTACACAGTTCATAAATTTTAGTAAAGTATTATTTTAACTAATAATTGCATATTTATTACAATACAAAATTTTCATAATATCAAATACGAGAAATTATAAGTAGTTACCATATCTTGCATTTTTATGATGAACATTTTTTTTTTTTTTTTAAGGTAAAGTAACACGCATAACTCGTATTACTTTATCCTGCTCGTAAATACTTCATTATAGCATGTGACTTCTGGAAATGAGGGGAGGAGTTCGTATTTGTAGTGCAACACGGATAAATATATATATATATATATATATATATATATTTTACATACCTGCAGGTTGTAAATGATATTCCTGGTTGCTAAGGGATTGTCAGAGGAACGACATAGAAACCAGAATCATTATGCGTAGAATCATCTAAAATTAAAACTAAAATTATCTTGTTGAAAAGATTTAAATAATTAAGATATTGTGAATTGTAAATATTTAATACTGTTATCAAAAACTAAAGTGTTATTTAAAAAAAAAGAAGTATATAGATACCGGGTTATCTAAAAGTAAATATATATATATATATATATATATATATATATATATATATATATATATATATATGCATATTATTGAAAATGTACGGGCTGTAGCTTTATGCGGTTTTCACTAAAATGTACAGAAATGCATTTCATTTTTTAAATATATAAAGGACAAATATTAGTTACAATTTTCACCTACATATCGCGCTATATTCACAAAATCATCTCGAATTTCAAACAGATTTCACTGATCAAATGATGTCATATTGTGAATACTGAAGTTTTTTTTTTTTTTTTTTTTTTTTTTTTTATTAGGAAAATTTCCAATGTACAACGTCTGAATGTTATTCTAATGAGTGACGACCATCATATAATGCTAATTATATTGCTAAAGGTTCTGCACCGCTGTATAAAAGTAATTTTTCAATTATAACGTCTCTAGATTAAAACAATCTAAGCCAATTTGTTAATAAATCTTTTAATAACTAAAGAAATTCCATGTCCTTTTGTGTATTTCAGTAAAACACTGCATGGTGCTAAGGTCAATTAAGGTCAATAATTTTTGAATAATTTACTTTTTATTTTTTCTGAAACTTTTGGATCACCTGATATATAATGTAAGTTAAATTTTTTAATTTCAATTTTGAATATTCTTTCAAATCCAGAGCAGTTTTATTCACATCTATAAAAATATTTGGAGTACAGAGGCTGTTCGCACATTTTTTAGACGATTTTGATGGAGTGTACTGAAGCAATTTCACTCATATTTCGAGTTTTATTTGTTCACTTTGATAGCCCTTGTTCTTAACTAACATTCTACATCATAATTTCTATTATAATAATGCTTTTTATAATATCGGAAGAGGTACATTTTTCAACTCCTCTTGAACGGCTTTCCAGAATCCACAAAGCGCTGTAGGTCGGTGTTTGGATAATGTTGATTTTAAGAGTCGAAAAACACAAAAATCCAACAGTGATACATCAGAAAATTTAGCAGGAATGTCAGTGAAGGGTATGGTTTTAATTCCCGTTTTTTTGTTCCATTTTTTTCTAGAAAAGCAATTGCGGATTGTGATGTGTGGCTGCTTGTTTTGTCTTGATACAGTTCTACGGATTGATAGCATTGTGGATAAAGATCTGGATTTTAATTTTTTTTAATTGGAATTAAAATATGTTCTTGAGAGTATTTAGAGTTGATTTTGACATTTTTGTCGCATTTTTTTGCTTTTATCTTGCGCTTGTATGAAAAACCAGTGGCAATCATAAATCCTTTAGAAAAACTTTCTTTTGATGCTTTGAGCCATGTAGTAATTTTTTTTCTCTACTTTTGTGATAATAAATTGACCTTTTTTATTGCAACAACTTAAATAAACCCAAGATTCATCTGTTGTTGCACCATTTTTCCATTTTTCTCCTGATAAATGCTTTTCATAAAGATTTCACTAAAAACAATCTTTGGAAAGAGTGGAAACCTATCCTTCCATCCACTGCCATTTTAAAAGCGCATTTTTGCATCTAAACAAAAATTCTAAATATCAGAAGATAAATAAAACTTCCAAAAATATAACTGTTGTGAAAATAAAATTCTCCATGCAAACGATTTTTCCTTACTGCGAAATAAAATCGTCTAAAAAATGTGCGAACAGTCTCTGTAAAATAAATCAGAAATGATGGGGAACAATAAATTGTTGGCATTATATTGAAAATAACATAAATGGCCCCGTTCTTGCTACTTAATCCTGCAATGTAATTATATATATAGATAGATAGATATGCAATATTATCGTAAATACTTATTCATAAATTATCATAAGTTAACATTAAAAGATGAGTGAATTCTTAGTTTTCAAAAATTAGCAAGCCATGTTGACTGGAGACTAGATTGTGAGGATTATTCAGCTTTACCATATGTACTCTCCCTCTACCTTGCCAAAACTAACAAAAGACCATGATATTAGCAAAATGAAAATATAAAATGAAATAAAGTGAACATATCAATAATAAATTTAACTGGAAAATAAATAAAATAAAATAAAATATAATCAGGGGTTGATTTTTGGGGCTAATTTCTGAGAAAAAATATTTTTGCAATAATCAAAATATTTTCGTGATTTTTTATTATTTATTTATTTATTTTTCAACACATATATTGTGTAAATATTTGGAATAATGTGTTAATTAAGAAACTTGTTATATTGCTTTGTGATTTGTTCTTTCCAAAGACATTCTGACGATTATTATTATTATTATTATTATTATTATTATTATTGTTTAGAATCATCAGTGCTTCTTTAGTTTTATATAATCCGTTAAGAATATTTCGCGTTATTCTTTATATATAATAATAAAATTAGAAATAATAAAATAATAATAATGTTAATAATATTAAATAAATGAATAAATTTATGTATTTTGCAAATATGTCTAAAATGTTGTCAAATATGTAGAATTTTCAATTAATAAATAAACAAAAGAAATCAATTTATAAATAAAAGCGTTAAAGCTTGAAAATTATTTAAATATTTACATAAAATGCAGCTAATTATTTCTTTCATGTTTAAAAAATTCTCATAAATGCTCCGTAATAACAAAGCCAAAAATTTTATTTTATGAAAGTTTTAAAAATGATTTTTAAACAGAGATAAAATTGTTTACCTAAAATAATACCGTTTTCAAGGAAAAATTATTATTTTATTTATTCCCACATTTTTCCTTATAATCCGTTCATTAGCTACAGACTCTCACAAGAGCAAAAGTACGTATTTATGGTATTTTTTTTCCTTCAAACCGAATAATTTTTATATTTTCAAAATGTATTTATTATTTTTTTTCTTTTCAAAAGAAAAAAAATATTTTTTTCTGTCATTTTAATGTTTTATTTCTTTTCAGTTTATCCATTCGAATTTAATCGTTGGAATACTGATTAATATCTGCATTGAGAGCTTTTATTTTTTTATTCCAAAGTATTTTATAGCGACATTCGAAGAAAAAAGTAATAATAAAATAAAATAAATAGAAACAGGTTACATATTAAAACATATTGATTTTTTTTCTTTTTTCCCCTTTCATTAATCGAAATGAAAAAAAAAAAAATATTTCGATATAAGTAGGGAAAAAAATCAATACTACCCTAAAGTCAGAAATAAAATGTGGTAGCTCAAGCAAATGTATTAAATTTTAACCTCATGCTCTTGGGAAAAAAAAAATCCACAAACAAAAAGTGTCAATAGGTTGTAGGGATATTTTTTTAAAACCCTTCTTTAACATAGAACATATATAAATAAATCGTGTAACTTAGTTTTAAATTGTATATAATGTTCCCTTAAGAATATTAAATAAATAAATTGAAAGTTTCTTAAATAAAAATGGAAAAAATATACTTTAAAAAATAAAATGCTGTATTTCACCAGAAAAATTGTTCCAATTAGCAGCAACCTATATTCTGGCCCAAAGTTTTTCCATTACAATGGTATTTACTATAGTACCATTAAAATGGTGAAACATTGCACCAGTTGGTTTCAGCTAATTGGAACCATTTTTCTGGTGATATATAGCATTTTATTTTAAACAGTGAGTCCATATAAGGGATAAGATAGTTAATTGATTGATATACATTATTATACATTCATACTTATTCATTTTTACACTGTTAAAAGTGGTTTCTTAAAAATCAGCTAAATTGTCTCAAAATAGCTTCGAAACAATATGTACTTAAATTTGAAAACCCATGTACTCATTTCTGAGTATATATTGACATATCAAACAAGGGAATACTGGGATTCTTATCGGTCAGCCCCATTTTTGAGCATGTTAGTATACTCAAAAATGCGTACATGGGTTTTCACATTTAAGTATATATTGTTTTGGAGATATTTTGAGACAATTTAGCTCATTTTTAAGAAACCACTTTTAACAGTGTAAATTTAATTGAATTTGGAACTTCTATCTTAAGTGTTTTTGTCCAACATTATATTTAAATAATTTACAAAACACTACATGTTTTGCTAAAATTGAAAATACATTTATTATTATAAACTTTAAAAGTATGTCAAATCTTCTATTGAATTCTGTATAATCACTGTAGTTTAGGGTTACATTATAGAATGCTGTAAGATCTATTCAGTTAGAAACAACCAAAAGTGGGTATCTGATCATAAAGAAGGAAAAATAAGCACATACAGTGAAACTTGAATAATTCGAACTTCTTTAATTCGAAATTCTGGATAATTCGAACATTTTACTCGGTACCTTGAATTTTGTATTAAAATAATGTTAAAAAATCGTGGATAATTCGAATTCTATTTTGAATAATTCGAATTTTTCGTACGACTACCTTTTAAAATATTACTGTAAAATTTGTTCCCGAGATTTTTCTCAGCTAATATATTTTAACAGTCTTTCAAAAGAAGGATAAGGACATACAAGAGAAGCCCCTAACTAGTGCATCAGAATATATGGTGGATATACATGAACTTTGAGGGTTTTTTTTTTTTTTTTTTTTTAATTGAAAGTCATGTCTAATGAAGAAGATTCTATTTTTGTATCAAGTTATATGCTATGACACAAAAATTGTACTTAAAGAAGAAATAAAAAATATCTGACTATTTTTTAAAAAATGTGTTGAATAATTAAGCTCGTAAAAAATCTTGATTTAATGGGGAGGGGATGTAGCAGTGTTCTTAGATATAAAGATTATGTGTTAAATCTTTGATCGTAGAGTTTTAATTTTTTAATTTATCTCTCTTTTTTTAACAAAATAGTATATGTAATTCGAATTTTCAGATATTTCGAGTTTTTTTCTAGTCCCTTCAACTTCGAATTATCCAAGTTCTACTGTACTACATATTATAAAAACACGCAACATCTGTTTTATGTAATAAAAATTATGAACATCCTTCACTAGGGAAAATATACACTTATATGAGTGCAGCGAAAACGTAGTGATGCCCTGATACTTGAAAACTGTTTATTGCATTTATTGGTATATTCAATTAAGACTTATATGGTGTGTGTACAGAAGGTCATTCACACTTTATGGAAACGATTTTATAATTTATTTTTCTGTTTTGAAGTTTGAGATAAAAATTTGGCAATGAGGTTATGCTTAAAAGACATCCTGTCTATGTGCTTAAGATACAAGTCTGATACTTTCAATCGTCCGTGAGGGAAAATTATTTTGGTAAAATTTGTTATTGTCTATGAAAGTGTTTATATGTAATTATAAAGAAAGAGCTTAGATAATTTTACATGATGGCAAAATATTTGTAAGAGAACATATGTCTAATATGAAGAAAACAGACCATAGGTGTACCAAATTCAGTTTTCATCGTCTTATTTATTGTTAGTTTGTTGTAATTAAAAAAAAAAAAAAAAAAAAAAAAAAAAAACAGTGATAATAAATCATGCTATTTATTAAAATGACGTAAAGGTTGACAAACAATATATATTTACATAAAAGTTAACAAAAATAGTCTGTGAAATTGTCGTCTAATTTGGAAAATAGACGAAAAACATGTATTTATTTTTTAATTTTGGAAACTTCGGTAGAGTTTTTTTTTTCTCTAAAGAGAGAGTAGAGCCTTTTGGTAGAGCCTTTTATTTTTTAAGCTTTCTCTATCTTATTTTCGAAAACATTTTGGAGAGCCATTAAAAAAAAAAAAAAAAAAAAAAAATAAAATAAAAATAAAAATAACTTTACATCAATTTAAAAACTGTTACTTATTTAATCTTTTTTAGTAATTTCTGCAAAGTCTTTTAAAAAGTAATAAGCTTCTTTTGTACAACTTTTGAAGCTGAGTGGCAGTGTTAAAGTTATATTACATTGATATGAATAATATAGATAACTAATCCAATCAAATACATGGAAAAAAAGAACTCTACCAAAATTATCGTTTTGCTTTATGAAATTCAGTTCTATTGTTATTATTATTATTATTATTATTCTTTTCTTGATATATTACCCATTAAAAATAGATTCCAGAAACAATGTATAATATTAACTTTAATTATATATATAACCTTTCGGCCTTTAGTTTTGCTTATTAATTCCCAGGAGAAAAAATAAATAAATAAACAGTTAAATGTCTATGCATATTTACTCTTGTTAATCAACTTTGTGGAAACTTTGAAATAATAACCATAATAATAAAGTCAAAATAAGCCTAAAGAAACAATAAATAAATAAATAAATAAATAAATAAATAAATAAATAAATATACACGTTGAACAAGGAATAAGCATTAAAATATAATCTACTGCACTTAAATTAAATATATATATATATATACGTTTTTGGATATTTTATTTATTTTATTTTCAGTTCTCTGTCTCTATTTCTAAAATGTTATAAATATCTATAAATATTAGATGAATTACAGGTTATATTAACTGGAGTTTAATTGTGTAAATATATTAAAAAAAATTATAATTTAAACTCCAAATTGAAAAGTTGGATGGCCGTTAATCCGTCGCATTAAAATATGGTTAAATGTGCAAATCACATGTAAATATCACTGGTAAAAAAAAAGTACATAATTGGCTAATTGAATGCTTTCGCACAGATTAAGTTCTAATACACCGAAAAAAAATATATACCACCTTCATCTAGAAAGAATAAGTAATTATTTTCTGAATCCCTAAATTAGAAATATAGAATTTAGAGCTATGCGTATAAGGTAAGCCAATAAACTGATTAGACGAAATGGTCGGGAATCTCTAGCTTATACACTTCTAGATGGTGAAACATCAGTATGAATATTGTAGATATTATGAATTCTTTGTATTGCGAGAAAGTCTCGCTTGATATACTAGAATAAAGTTATAAACTCGAATTAAAGTTTTTAAAACACTCCTTCTGTGTTTACAATTATTTGCAGAATTTTTTAATAAATGACCTCGATATTATAGGTAAACTGGTAAACGTTCTGGAATTCTAATAGCACTAGTAAAATGGGGATCAATAGCTTCATAGTTGGGGAGACCGGGGTACAATGAACCATGGGGTAAAATGGACCAAACCTATTATATATTTCATTTATTTATTTCTATGGTTCATATTTTGGCACATAGATAACAGCACTGCAGTGATGGAATTAATTTAGAAGCTTCATGCCTAACTCATAAATTAGCCATTTTATTCGTGAAATTCAGTATGAGGTAGACAAAAGTAAATATTTTTAGTTAAACTTTTTTTTATTTTCATCATTTAAAATTATGGTCTGGAAGAGGTTATTTAGCACAATAAAGAGCTAAGGTCATCTATTATTATATTTTATCTCTTTAAAATACTTTTTTAAAGGATTTGCTTTTTCTTTTTTTTTTTTTTAAATATATTTGTTGCCAGATTTCCACATGGGGTAAAATGGACCAGCTGGAACTGGGGTACAATGGACCATGGTCCATTTAACTAAATTCTATCTATATGTTTTTTAAGTTGAACATTATACGTCAAATTACGAATTAATAAACTTATTAACAAAATGTACATTTTTGAAGTGTTACCTATAAATTATATATACAAATTTCAGAATTAACCTTTATTAGATCTATTGAATCTTCAAAGAAAAATAAGCAAGCAATTTATTTTGAGATTTTGTTTTCCATTTATTTTTAATAAATATTCAGTTACTTTTAAATAATTATATTTTCAAATAATTATATTTTAAATTTTCAATACTAATAAAATAAAAGTACGCAGATAAATTTTTGTCAAAAATTTGACGAAAAAGACGGTTTTACTTTTTTTTTTTTTTTTGGCCCAATCGCACAAATGACTGATAAAGAATCTGTTTCTATGAGATAAATGCAACGAAAACCTAATCAAGATAGCGACATTTTTCCTGAGAATGTTAACGATTCTTCTGTAATTTTTCGAGGTATTGTAATGACGAGTCTTCCAGACCCTAAAAACTTCACAAGAAAACAGCAGACTTTAAGTGACACAAAAATCTTTTGGTTTATCATTTTCTGTTTTTATTGTTCAGTATTTGTTTGAACCGAAGACATGAAAAAAACAAACAAATATAATTTATTCTACATTTTGTACTCTTAAAAAACACACTACATTAATATATTTTTTAATTTTACCCGCTTTCCATAGTGCCCCATGCTATCGCCCATTTCACCCAGGGCTTGGGGTAAAATGGTCCACTTTGTCAGGTGCTATTAAAAAAATTATATTAAAAAAGTAAGCATAATTATTATTTTTGGCTTAGTGTAATATATACCCCAATATATAGGTGATATGCACAAATATTTTCATCAGTTAAAAATCCTTACTTTATGAGTAAACACTTTAAACTTACAAAACTGGTCCCTTTTACCCTGGACTCCCTTATTGGTTACCGGCAAATTGGAACCATTTTTTCTGGTGAAACATACAATTTTATTTTAACTACCTCCATATATTATAAATAAACAATTTTGAAATAGTTTATATTTTTTTAAAGAAATTAATTTTATAAATAATTAAATTTTCATTTTTTTACTTATTTTTTGTTATTATGATGATTATTATCGATGTATAACGCTGTTTAACGCGTTGTGTTCGTGTTTGTAAATTTTCTTATTTTCTCTTTAGACACTCTTCTTTTCTGTTTGAATCTCATATGCCCATCAGTGACCGAGCGGTCCTGCGCTCAAAATTGATTGGTGGGAAGCGCCGTGTCAAAACCAGGTCCCGCTCGTCGACGAAATTGCTAGGGGTTTTCCATGGTTTTCTCAAAAACTATCGTAAATTAGGAGCGCTTAAAAATACCAAGACACCTACGGAGGGCACACCACTCTAGGCTTAAGATCCACATCAAGTCAATTGGCTTTATTCTCAAGCGCAAACACTTGAACTTCATATAATGTGATATAAATATCCATCTGTTTTAAATGATGTGAATTTCTAATAAATTTGCAAATGAGACTTTAAAAAAATCGAAATATGAAAAAAAAAAAAAAGTTTAAAAAATCAAAACTTTTTGGATCAAAAAATAGAGATTTTCTTATGGATTTTATCAAACTTAAAGATACTTTAAAATATTCTTTAGTAAAAATCTTCATTTGTTTCATAAATAACAGAAAACGTGGACTTTTTATTCTAATAGTAAAATATGCATTCCTTTAAATGTATTTTCAAGAAAAAGAATTACAAATCAAAATTTTGCAAGAAATTGTAAACAAATTAAAACATATTTGGATTTATTTAAGTTATTATTATTTATCTCATTTTAAATTAAATTTAGAAAGTGTAATTAAAATTTAACGATTTCTTTACATAGTCACATAAAAATAAATAAATAAATAATCAATTTTTATAAAATAAATAGTAAAAAAAAAAAAAAAAAGAAGAAGAAGAAGAAGAAGAAGTGCTTATTTTGACAATAAATCACGTCTGAATTTTATTTAGACATTATAAGTACTTACACAAAATATTTTTACAGGGAATTCAGTTCATTGATTATTTCAAAAGGAAAGACAGAAAATTGGTTAGACGTACTACTTTTCCACATGACCTTTTTTTTCTATTTTAGTACTATTCTTTTTATTTAGTGATTACATTTATTCACCAGAAAAGTGATTAACATCATGCCTAAATTCTTATTTTTCATTGCTTTATTCCAGATTAAAAAAAAAAAAAAAAATGTAAGTTCAACGAATATAAATATTTTTTTCGAATCAATTATAATGTAAGGAACCTTTTTTAAATGATCAGAAAAAAGAAATGAAATTGAAAGAGACTTAAATCAAGAAATGAAAAAGTAATCACTGAAGCATATGCATAAAAATTTAATCTCTTACGTTTAAAGGGAGATCGTAAACAAATAAAAAGTGTTAATTTTAAGTGTTTTCTGTTCATTTATTTATTTGACATACAAACTAAATATATAAAAAAGGTAACTTCATATTATATGCAGTTTTTTGATTAATAATGGTAAAAGAAGAAAATTAGAAACCGTAAATTAAATTCAACCAAACTCGCTTTACTTTCTCAAAAGCAATTTAAAAAATACTTTGTTAATTTAATATATTACGATTAAGAAATCTTTACGTACACAATTTTGTCATATACAATTTTTACCTATACATTTATATATATATATATATATATATATATATATATATATATATATTAATATCTTACAGCAATGCGTAATAATGGACTTTAAACGTATATAATCCATAATAAGGAATTAGAAAATTCTAATTGACAATGAAACAATAAATCTTAAACAACTTTAATGCATGCAATCTTTTTAAATACTTATTCTTTAATATTTTGATAATATACGGTTGCCAAATAGAAATAAACATATTTTTAACTTGCATAATAAATTTGTAAATTTAAAATTAACATGACAAAAGCTATTTATGTTTTAAAAATACACGTATATAAATGAACTGTGTTGACCCATAATTCAGAAAATACACTCCAATTTCAGATAATAAAAAAAAAAAAAAAACAGGGTTAACTTAAGTGATAAATCTTGAATTTAGTGTGGTGCACAATTGAAATTTCAGTGATAGTTTGAATCAAAATTTGGTACTATAGCATATGTACACTTACGGTGGTTAAACCTTCTATCACGATTTTTTACTTCTACAACGATTTTTTTTTTTTTTAATCGGTTTATTGTGCACCAAAAATCGGCATTAATTTGCTGGTTATATATAAAGAAAAAAAAATGCACAGGTTTTATTACATTTTCTTGTTTTAACTTGACGTTCATACTAAATCTAGTACAATTATGGATGATATTTTATAGTTAACAAATTAATACCTATTTTTGTTGCAAAGTAGCATGCACTGTAAAACTTATGTCCTATTTGCTGTCATAAATTCTCTGTAATTCGAGAAAATACGTTCTGGCAACGTACTTTTTTCGTATATTACGGGTATTGTCTCTAATTACAAAGAATTTCTGGCAGCATGTAGGACATATTTTTTACTGTGTAGGACATATATTTTACAGTGGGGAATATTTTACTATATAAATCTCTCTCTCTTTCTATCTCTCTAGCTATCTATCTATGTATCTCTTTCTCTCTATATAAAACCAATAAAGAAAATGCTAATTTTGAAATATAAATAAAATGGTTAAAAAATTAGTCATATTCTTAAAGTGAAATTAAGATTGTATCCACGTAGTGCCAAAACTTTCTTGAAAGGAAAAAGGTATGTTTGATTAATAAAATATCTTCCTATCAAATAAATAACTGATAATAAATGTTAAAATATGCAACCAAATGAAAAAAAACATCGTTTCACAAACAACTTTTTTAATAATTCCAGATAACTTTCATAGAAACAAAACACATAACGCAAGATAATTAAAGAAAAAAATAAATTTATTAATTTTTAAATTTCAAAAACATATACACTGTTACTAAAAACTTGCATCTTTAGCCTTCTATTCATTTCTCGTTATTTTTTAAATAATTTTAATCGCCATACCAATCTACTAAATAATACCGTCATTTTTATTAACGCATTTCCTAATTCCATATGAATAAAATAAATTCAAACTCACAAAGAGTTTCAAATATTTATAATTGTTCCTTTTGTTAATCAATACGAACAAATATATATATATATATATATTTAAATACTTGCAGGAAGAAAAAAAAATACAAACAGACAAAAAAACTGGGAATAAAATGGGGTCGGTGAAGCACAAGCATTAAAATTTAATCTCTTACTTTTAAAGAGAAAAACAAAATACCAAGGGAAAAAATGTAAACATGCTGTAAGAGTTTTTTTTTTCTTTTTAATCTGTTTCTGGCTTTCAAATAAATAAATAAATCAGTCTCATTTTATAAATGTATTTTTGTGATTTTATATCATAAATTTTCATTAAAATCGTAAATAGAAATTAAGTACAAATCAAGCTTTGTTGTTCTAGTATGTATGTATATTTATATATATTTATACATTAAAAAAAAAAAAAAAAAAAAAAATACTTCAGATAATAAATAAATACAATGATGTGAAACGTAAACATATGCAAGTTTTGAAAATTTTCTACTGAATACATGATATCATGCAAAATGTTTAATTATCATGCATTAAATGAAGAAAAACAAATGAAAGGTAGGGTAGACTGATGAGTTTAACGTCGCTCTAGTACTACGCAATATGGCAATTGGCTACGTCTGAGAATCACCCCTAAAGATGGTGCGGAGAGAAGCCATCACAATTTTGATTCTCTGGCTCCCCCAATTCAGTGACCCACAGAAGTATAGTTTTGTGGCAACAGTGCAGTTAAAAACATGTACCTGAATTGTAAATAAAAATAAAAAATCTGAAACTTGGAAATTTCGCAGTTATTTAAATAATTGGTTTAAAATACTTAATAGATATTCATTATGTTGATAAGTAACACAAGTCAACAATGAAATTTTTTCTCTAAGGTGATATGTTTTCTGATGTATTTTTAAATGCTGATTAAGGAAAAACTATTTGAATTTTTCCATAACGTACTGTTTTGGCAAAAAATGGAATTATATGGGCCTAACGCTCCCATCTCAGTTATTTCCTAGAAAACTCTGGGTGATTTTTCAAGAACAAGGATCAGAACAAGGACAGTTATTTCATCAAGACACCAAAGTATTATAGAAGAGGTATCAGGAAAGGTAAGGTGCTAAGATTTTCCCAGATTATTGTTGGATGCTGCGTAGAGAATCCCTCTCACACGCACAAGGCCTTTTACGCGTACACAAGGTAAAATGCTTTAAAAGGAGTTTCCATGTGAAGAAACACATTTAGAAGATAATGTGTAAACTATAGCCGATCTTAATGTGTTTTATACATAAATTGGTTCGAATTTGTTATAGCCTCTATGTGAATTCCCCTGATCTTCATCCTTACTTTGTGAAAATTCCTTATGCGATAGGAGGAAAAAAAAGCGTTTCATTTCTAAAGTCAGTGCATCAAAACTCGTGAAAAATACCCAATGAAGTAAAAAAAAAAAAAAAAAAAAAAATTAAAAGTACGATTTTGCAGGCCTGTGTAATTCTTGCTTAATATAAATTGGTTAGTAATTGTAATTAAGATTATTCATAGTTTTTTAAAGTAAATTAAATCAACAGTAACAATTCCGAGGTCTTCTAAAACTCTTCAACCAAACTCCATGTTTGCTTAAATTAGTGCTACTTACGATTAGTGTAGCTTCAAAGCATGTTTTAAGAATTTATTTCTGGTGAAACTTTGTTTATTCTAATTGTTGATTTTAAACTATCTTATTTTCAAAATTTAAACAAATCCAAAGGATTAAGTAATTTAGAATACAAATAACTACCTTGAATCATCATCCTTTTCCGTTGTGCATATATACAATCGTCAGCAAAAGTATCCGAGCACTAGCCAATAATTCCGATGTCAAAAAAGTGCACTTAATACTGTTTTGTTAAATAAATCCCTGTCGAATCATGTTCTTAGACTGACTAACAGCATGACTCGAAACGGATTTATTTAACAAAGCAGTATTGAGTGTACTTTTTTTAGACAGGGAATATTGCTAATGCTCGTATACTTTTGCTGCTGACTGTATTTCAAGCGCCATCGCTCCCATCATTGGTGCACATTGTGACTTTGCCTCATTTGGACTGCTTTTCCTTTCCCTTTCTTTTTGGAGTTCCGCTTCACTTCCCTTCATCCTTTTTAACATATGTTTCAATTCTGTTGGGGGCCGTGGTAGCCCAGTCGGTAGAGCACCGGCCTCGTAATTGGAAGATTGCGGGTTCTTTACTCGAGCCGGCCAAAGACCGTCGTGTACGCTAATGGTGGCTGGTGCACGTAAAATCTATTGTGGCCGCAATATCCTCCATGTTCCCGTCAAAAATTATACCTGTGGAGGCCACCGAAGCGGTAGAGCCCTCCTTTCCGTGGAGAATCAAAATTGTGATGGCATGCTTCCGGACCACCTCTAGGGGTGTGTCCCAGACCGACGCCAATTGCCCATCTGCGCAGCACTAGTGCGACTTAAAACCCAACCATCCAACCATCCATCCATTCTGTTGGAATTATGCTGTGTTCCCGGTGAGCACAACTGAAAAAGATGATGATTTAAGGTAATTATTCATATTCTAAGTATCTTATTTTCTTTTATTTCATTCAAAATATTATTTTAATTGCAGAGTCAAGTTATCTTTAGTGCATTTTGCGTAAGATCGCTTGCCAAATAATGAAAGATGCATATTTTAGTTCAATAAGTGGTTGGTAAATGCTAACGAATTTCCTCCGTATTCTGAGCCATTTTATTTAGTATTATTCAATTTTTTGAGCCTTCTTTCATAAATTCAATTTTCTCAGGTTCATTTTGTTATTGTTATTTCGATAAGAAACCTTTTGCTTACAACCAATTAAAAGCTCATCCTTGTTATGTTTCTGTGTTTTATTTTTATTTGAATTATTTTAAGGTCAGTATTCATATTTTTTGAAGTAAATAAATTAAAAAAAAAAAAAAAAAAAAAAAAAAAAAAAGTTTAATAGTTATCAAATTGGCTTTTGTGAGTTGTTGTGGCATTTATCTGTTTATTTTTTATTATCATTGTTATTGTTATCATAATATTTACACACACACACATTATACCTATATATATATATATGTATATGGGGGGTGATAAACTCACTCCACATTCAATCCTTTTAGGTTTCAGAACTAATTTAGAATCCCAAATCCCAGTCTAAGCAAGAATGCAAATTTTAACATATTCTGCGACTGAAATATTTGACTCTTCTCCTTCCAGGTATTTGTTAATAAAACTTAAAAAAATATTAAAAAATTAATCATTAAAAAATACCTGAATTTACCTAAGATCGTGTATATACATTTGGCGAATTGCATTAAACATTTTCAATTGATTTTCGTGACAATCAAAATCCACGCGAATAACAGTGCCATAAATCAAAATGGTAGATGTCAGCGATAGATGTCAGTTTCATGGCTGCCTGAATAAATAAAGGGAAATTCCATTCCGAGCTTATTCTCGTATTATCCATAATAAATCATATATTTAAGTGTTATCCTCAATGAAACGCAAACAGTTCAAAAATTTATTTTTTATGAATTTAGTTTTAGAACTATTTAAAGTAAAAACGATAACATATTTCAGCAATTAGGTTTTCACGTGGAATATAGTAGATATTTACATGTATATAATTTCTATATAGAGACACAAAATTATGCATATAAAAACTAAGATATGCATTTTTTTTTCTTTAAGATATAAAAGTTTATGAAAAAATTATAGAACAAACAAGAACGGAAAACCATGCGGTAAGCATTGATTATTAACACTTCCCAACTGTCCGTACATCTTGTACAGTACAACTTTCAATAATCTTTGCCCACATTATCATATAACGGACAGACAGAAGAATTGAAAGACATACAGATAGACTAATTGAAATCACAATCACTCTTAAACATTGTTGGGAATTGTTAAAAATGCTTAAGGCAAAAGAATAAACAGCCCTTAGACTCTAATTGCAGCCTTTAGCGTATCTGAATATTTCAGTGTAGCCCTGTAAATATGAAGGTTAACCATACCATATCGTATAAAAAACAATGCTTTAGCATATTAATAATAAATATCACTTTCTTTATGATTTTTACAGTAAAAATATTTAAATGAGATTTTGAAAAATGTCTGCTTTTAACCCTTTCGCTACCAGAGCCTCAGGAGAAAGACTGCCACCACAGCCCAGACGTCTTATTATTTAAATATGATACCAATCGTCATTTATTTTTGTGGGATGTATCTATAACGTCCTAACGAAAACCAATAACATCCTGTATCTATTTTATTGTTTTATAACATAACCCGTCTGTGTGCGACATGATTTGGTGCAAACAATTATCATAAACTGATAATGAACATCCGTCACATACTTGTGACGACGGGCTCAGGTAAGAAAATCGGATCGTCACATATATGTGACGCTGGTAGCGAAAGGGTTAAACGCAATGCATCGAGTTTTTTTTTCAGGTGTCCCTGTACACAAACTAGGTGTACAGGACCTATTAATGTCATTTCCATAGTGAGCTTGAGTAATCTATATCTATATCTATATCTATATATATATATTTTTTAATATTTATGGACTCTGGCAGTTGGTATAAAGACAGATAGAATATATACAGTCGGAATGACGGATACACAAACTGAATTATTCACACTTAAAATTTATTAGAAAGTGTTAGAAACGCTTAATGTAAACTAAAATACAATTCCAGGAAATTTTCAATAATAGTCATTAACGTAACTGTATATTTTTGCATGGCCCGGTAAATCTAATGCTAATCATATTATATTCTATAGAAAACGTTCTTTTGCGCATACGAATAACCTATTTCAATTTCATTAATCTTTGTGCAAAGTAAAGTTATTAAAATTTAGTTTATAGAAGTACCTCTCATAGAACACAGTAATACTTTCTAGTGTCCCTGTACAGAAACCGGTGGTGGTATTTACTTCATTTGCTATAGAAAACATCCAATAGTAAACTTGAATAACATATTTCAATTTTATTAAGACTTATGTAAAGTAAAGGTGTTAAAATATATAGAAATACCTCTCATAAAACTTAAATTTACGTTTATGTACAAAAAAAAAAAAAAAAAAAAAAAAAAAAAAAAAAAAAATCTGGTATATTACACACAAGACTTTCTCTAACCCTACATTTTAATTCATTAAATATGCATTGCAGATTAAGCCGTAAGATCAATAAGGTAAGATAACAATGTTTAATGTACTTAATAATCTAAAATAGATTTAGGAACAGTTCTATTTGACATATAATTCTGGGTGAATGTGGTTTCCACCACCTCAACTCCCCGCTCAATTATAGTGTCAACAATTTAAAAATAACAATAATTGTTATTATATTTTTTACAATACAAGGTTATTTTTAATTTTTGCCAAACTTGATCAAATTTTTCAAGTGACAACACAGTACGAACTTTAAAAGATCAAATTTGAATGTTTTGCAGTTATTTGTTTTAATATATACTGATAACAGGTATACATGCAGATAAACCGATAAAAATTGGACTTTCGAACTCAGGGTACCTAAAAACTTGACGTTATATATAGAGTTGTAAATTGCTTAAATTAGCTATATCCGAAATCTTGTATATGCTGACAGACAGTTTGCTGATGAATGATCATTTCTGGTTTTCAGCTTTTAAAATTCTATTTTTCATTTCATGAATTCTCTTTTCTTTTAACAGATCCTTTTGGTTAATTTATATCTTTCCAATTTTATTATTTGATGAATATTTCTATTGGTTTTATGGATTATGCAAATTATCTCATCGTTAGGCTTCTGTATTATGTGTGCCATCTCTCTTCTGCGTAAGTACTTTAACATGTTTTTACTACTCAGTGTAATTAAATTAAATTATCCTCGTGACAATAATTTTATTCGAAATACATCTCATTTAAAATTTCATATATTGGTATTTTCATCTATCTTTCATTTGCAGAGTCTTGTAAAGGAATTAAATTATTCAAATTATATATATATATATATATATATATATATAAAGAACAGTGTTGCAAACAGCTTAGAAAAATACTTTGTTTAGTGTTTGGGTATCAAAAATGAATTTTCCTTCCTGAGCAGTATTCGACGGCATAGGCATTCGTCAGCGAAGCACTTGAATCAATTACATTCAATGGAAAAGAACGCTTAGCTTAATTTTGGATACCTTTGTATATCGTATATAAAATATATCACAACATATCGTGTAATTAAATTTAGTCTTATATGAAAAACACCTAATACAATTTTAAATACATTCCCAGACATTTCCATGTTTGACCTCAATGTATCCAAACACTTTCAGTGGCCCTAGAAGCAAATGATGAATGATTTCTAGCGCACAATTTACACAAAACATGATTTTATGCAAAAAAAAAAAAAAAAAAAAAAAATGTATATATTTATTCCATTTTGTTTAGGTCAGCAGATAGATGCTACACTGCTCTGACCAAAATTGTAATGTATATGAATTCTTTTGGATGTTCCTCTGCAAACGACCCATTTTTTTTTTTTTTTTTTTTTTTTTTTTAATCTTAATTAAAAGTGTAACATCACTGTATGTCATAGATTTAGAGTACTAAGTTTGGACGTCTTGCTACTATTTGATCTTGTGAAATGCTGATAACAGACACACACACACACCAGCCACTAAAAACATTTTTATCGGATTCAGGGGACGTCAAAACGTGTAAGTATATCAAAAACTCAATTTTGAATGTTTGACCCCAAAACAATACTTTCTCTAACATATATATGGGTAAAAGAAAGTAAGAAAAATAACTCACTTTACTTATCAACTTACTTCCTATAAAAAACAACGTGGTGGATCAAAGAAAAAACTAGTATGTTGTGGCCACCACATGACTTTCTTCTATATTTTCCTATACAAATTCACTCAGTATAATTTATTAAAATTACTATTTAAAAAAAATATCTTCCATGATAATGCAGACGATTTCATATTAAAGAAGTAGTATAACATTAAATATCCTTAAAAAGTCGAATTTATTCTCAATAATACATAAAATTCTCAATACATAAAATTCTCAATAAAAAAAAAAAAAAAAATTCTAAAAATGAAAAAAATCGATAACTTTATTATTTTAAATTATCGCAGATCGTTGGTGCAATCATTCCTTTTAAAGATATTGGCGAGCTCTTTTAAAAGATACCCATCATGAAAAGTTACTCTCCTAAAGAGGGATCCCCCCCCAAGGGGGGAAGGCGAGATTCTTACATACACATTTTTTTTTTCCCAGTTGACTATCTCTATTGCAAATAATTCTTTTAAATTTCATAATGATTATTAAAAATTAATTCTCTTTATGTACATTTATACAAAATTTTTCCCTATACCATCATGTTAAAATTTTTGAAAAAGTGGGATGGCAACGCAAGCTGTTGGACAATTTTTACCAAAAGTTGATAGGCACTAATCTATGTCAATGTGTATCTACATACCAATTTGTATGAAATTCTGTGCAGTAGTACCTGAGATACAATCGCCTCAAAATTTTGTCACACACACAGACAGACGGACGGACAGACATACAGACATTTTCTAAAAAGGGTCAAATCATGTTCTAAAGCTCTTAAAACGTGCAAATCAATCAAACACCCGAGGTCGAAAATTTTTACGAATCCAATACTTTCTTCTATTGAATATAGAAGAAAGTAAAAATATGACAATATTTTAGAAACCATATTTTGGACACTTGGTTTGTAGGGTATACAATTTTTTTTTTTCGGAAAAGAAACATTTTTCTTTCTATTGCAGTTAAGTTTGAGAAAAGGTACTTTGATACAAGGAATTTGGCAAAACTAGAAGTAATTAGCATTTTATCCATACATAAATTATTAACAAAAGAATTGTTCATTTATTAGAGAAAATGGTCGTGATACTTTCCTTATGGGATAATGCATTACTTGATAAAATTGTATATCGATAACACATCAATGCTTCTACTTCTACCAATGTAATTTTGACAATTAAAGTGGTTTGAATACAATATAAATAAGCCTTTCCGGTTTATTCGGAAGGGTAGGTCGGTTTCTTTTTTTATCAAGTGGTCGCAATTTCGAAAGAAATTAACGAATAAAATTTTCTTTTAGACTTGTTGGACATTGGACAATGTCATTTCGAGTTTTAAGCAAATTGATTCATTAATATATTTTTTATATGAACTTGGAACTTTCAAGTGGCTGGTACTTGGAAACGAAATGGCGGATAAATTTCGTCGAGAAAATATGAAATGAATTTCTAAGATAAGTCTATTTTGCAAATTTGGTTCGATTGGATCAATATTTCAAAAGTGAAACTTTTAAGTAGATGCCATTTGGAAAGAAAGTGGCAAAACAAGTTCCCCAGCGAACTCATCTAAGATATTTTAAATATAAGTCATAGCTGCCAAGTTTTTTAACTTATTCCGGAATGCTGTTAGCCCCGCCCTTTTTTCACACCGTACTCTTTGTAAAAAAAAAATTTCAATATATAATTACAATTAAATATAAAGAAAATTACTCTAACATTATTACGGTGTGAAAAAGGGGCGGGACTAACGACATTCCGGAATAAATTAAAAAACTTGGCAGCTATGATAAGTTCTTTATACAACTTTGGTTGGAATTTGTTCAGTATTTCAAAATCTATCACGTTGACAAATTTTCAAGCAATAGTCTGATACCAAGTTGCCTCAATTTGGAAACTAAAGGGCGAAACAAGTTATTTAGCGAATTCATCCAAGTCATTCATAATATAAGTCCACTGCCTAAAAGCGTTTTGAACTTTTTCAGTATTTCAAAAGTTATCAAGACGATAATTTTTCATGTGGCAGTCTGATAATAACTGGCCGCAACTGGGAAACTAAATGGTGAAGCAAGTTACCTAGTGAACTTTTTCATGATATTTGTAACATAAGTCCATTGCCCAAATCTGGCTCGAAACAGTTCAGTATTTCAAAAGTGTTTTCAAGGGCAGACTGTTTCAAGTGACCGCCACTCAGAAACAAAATTGTGCATCAAATTATCCAGCGAACATGCAAATTATCCAGCGAATTTCCATGTCTGGTAAATAAGAAATTCTACTGCATCCTTTTGTGGAATTTAACTTAAGGTAATAAAAGTTATGATTATCTACAGAATTAAAGGTTCTCATTGAAATGGATAGGAAATTTTGACAATTTGAAGTGAATAAACTTACCACAGATGCCGTGCAGTAAGGTGCATTATCATCTTGAAATGCTGGGTGCGGAAATGTCGAAATGTACCTCCAAAATAGTCGGTCAGGTACCACTTTTATGAAGATTGTGTTTTATTTCGAGATAATTGATCCCTTGAACATAAAAATTTGCCCGAATGTTTGAAAAGTTATGCCTCACGTACATTATGGTACTTCCGTACCATAATGTACGAGGAATGTGTCTCTATTTTAAAAGTGCTATTTTCATTAAGTCGATCATATTTCCGTTGTCAGATCTGCTTGTTTTCTTTAGCTCAAAATAAGTTAAACATGACTTATCAAAGAGAACCAGTTCAGCACAATAATTATCTAATCATTAAAAAAAAAAAAAAAAAAAAATTAGCCTACTGAAGTCTTGCTTTTCTATTTCTCTTCACTAAGAATGGATATTTTTCATATTTTCTGTCATTTAAACCTGCCTTGTTTAATAGTTGCTGTACTGTAGTTAAAGAAATTATGCTGCTAAACACTTTTTCTGAATCTATTTTATGTTCCAAATGGTTTAAAATAAATGGTTGAACCATCGATCTGTGATAATTTAAAGCAAAGTTATCGATTTTTTTTACTTTTAACGGAAAAAAAAAAAAACAGAAAAAAAATCGTACATATATATATATATATATTTTTTTTTGTGAGAATAAAATGGACTCTTTTTTAATATTTGGTGTTATACTACTTCTCTAAAATGGAAATCGTCTGCATTATCATAAAAGATATTTTTTTAAATTAATAGTTTTAATATATATATATATATATTTTTTAAACAGAATCATTTTTTAATAACCGAATTAAATTCTATATAAATGTAGGTGCATTAATGAAACGGGGGGTTGAGGGGGGCGGTAGCCCCCTCATACAGAACTAATTATCATATAAAACTTTTCAGAAGCCTAATATGAATTGTTTAACATAAGTTTACATAACAGTACTCGATATCTTACCTTTTAATCTGCAACCTGTATTTATAGTATTAAATTTCAGGATAAGAGAAAGTCCTGTGAGTGACACACCAGATTATTTTTAGAAGTTATTAGTTAGAATCATGATTTCCACAGTATTTGGTCGAATTAGAGAAATAGCCAGATTTACAAATTTTTTAATAAATCGGAACAATTATATGCTAATACATTCTTAATTTTATCCAATACCTTAGAATAAAATTTAATTATCTCTTATGTCTTATTCCAGTCAAGCGTCTGCTGTTGAAAGAAAATCGTCTGCGAGAGGAAATCAACAAAAGGTACAGCGTCATAACATCGCCGGAAAAAAATATAAAACGAAATCAAATTTCACATTTTAATAATTTTTATAATTGTAATAAAAAATTCGAAAATCAATCCCCGAGGTGCATCATGAGGGGGTCAAAACGGACCTCCATAGAAAAAAATATATTTTATTTATTTATTTATTTATTTATTTTTGCCAGCATTCGTTTGTCCACAAAGCGACTGACATACACACACACCAAGAAAAAAAAAAAAAAAAAAAAAAAGACACTTTTTATTACATATAGAAATAAAACTGATTCTTTAGCGATGTTTCAGTCAGCGATGTTTTCGGCACGGCGAGGTTTACAGGATGATGTTTTGACTTCGATGTTTTCACGCGCGATGTTTTTCCGGTGATCAGGGCCCGACTTAGACTACCTGGAGCCCCGGGGCAAGCCTATTCTGGGGGGCCCCCTTGCAGTGGCATATGAGGTCTTTAGGTTGCAGAATTTCTTCATACGCCTGTAGGGGGTCCCTTCCAGAAGGGGGCCCAGGGCATTTGCCCCGTATTCCCTGCCGTTAGTCAGGGCCTGCTGGTGATGTTATGACGTGCTACCAGATAATTATTCAAATTTGAAAATAAGTAATGTTATATCAGAACATCTTAATAATATTATTATAATTGAACAAAAAGCTACTCATCGAAGAAGACAAGCTCGTTTACAGCACGGCTTGCGAGTATGCTGTCACTTCTTTTAAGCCTCTCTTGTTTCATGTCAAGCAGTATTCCAGACATATTCTAAATATTTTCTAAAAATATGTATATCGTATTTGTTTCTAATACTTCATAAAATTGTATGTTATAAATTTTTAGATACTAGAATTTTCGTTTTATGCGTATGTTACGATACAAATATTGTAAGAGAGCTTATTATATTATTGATTATATTATATTATATGAGAACTTATTATTACGTATTAACATACGTCTACATACATATGTACTTATTTATGTACGAGGTGGTTTAAAAGGAAATGCCGTATGGCACGTATAGGTTTGTCAGGTAATGAGCAGTAAGAATCACATGGGATCCGGGGATAAGATATGCGACTGTAACCCGTCAGCGGGCGATAAGCTCTGTTCAACTTGTGCAGGTTCAAAACTGGGATCCGATACTCGATCGTGACAGTGCAAATGCATCGTGACAGTGCAAATGCATCGTGACAGTGGAAATGCATCGTGACTGTTACGTAAAGAAAGGATACAAACGATGCAGAAATACCTTTATTTTACAAAAAAAAAAAAAAAAAAAGGGTAGAAAAAAAAGCAATTGAAATACAACATAGAAAAAAAACGGTTAATAATCATAAGAAGTGCTCAAAAAGTGCTCTATTAGTCACGATACATGATTCAATTATCACTTGTGTCTTTTTGCGTGCGTAGAGGTTAGAAGAGTTTACCGCCCTCTAACGGATTGCAATTGCGTTTCTGACTCCAAGTTCCTACATAACTTTTATTCCTTGTGCTCAAATACACCCACACTTTCCGTTTGTGTACGACCTTATGAATGACTCTGAATGTACAAATTTATGTGACTATTTTATACATAGCAAAAGAAACTGTTTTTATTTTCTTTTTTTATGCAAATACATAGGACGTTAAAAAAAAAAAAAAAAAAAAAATCTTATGCCGTTGTGATTTCTTGTTAAAATTTCTAAACATTCAGAACAAATCAACAACATGTCATAATTTTATATTTCTTGTCTAAACGAATAATTATAAGGAAATAATATATATATATATATATATATATATATATATATATATATATATATATATATATATATATATATATATATATATATAAGTTATTCTTTTACTTAGTTACAGAAAAGTTAACAGTGTAATCATTAATTGGTCAACTTACTCATTAAAAGTCAATCCACGTTTTTTTTTTTTTTTTTTTTACTCATTAAAAGTCAATCCACTTTTTTTTTCATTCTTTTTTCTAATTAAGGTATATCAAGAAAAGGTTGTTTGCAAGTAAACCAAGAGTTCTTATTGAATAACTGTGGTTAAAAATTAATTATAGTTGATATTTAAACATATGCTTAAAATCTATGACAATCAAAAGCACATTTTTCACGTGGTAAATAAATGGAGATTACAAATGGAGCACATGATAATATAAATTCTATATGATGCTTTATAGGATGGGTTTAGAACCATCACAGGATCTATATAATAACTTACAAAGAAGTTTTTTTTTTAAATCTTTTTGTTAGTTTTTCTTTACACACTATGTTTGTTTATTTGTGTGCCTATATATGAAATATATATACATACATATACAGGGCTGCCACATGCCATTTTTTTAATAATTTCATGTCAGTATTTAAAAAAACAAAATTTGTAATATATTTACGCAGGTAAATTTGTAGTTTGCTTGCACGAATTTATAATGTTTTATGTCAAACACTATCTACCAATAAGTATATGGACACGTTCGAATTTAGACATTTTGTGAAATATCTACCAGTGTTCTTCAGGAATCACCTTGAAACTTTGGAAGTGTAAAGAACATGCTATACCTCATATATTTCCCCAAAACGTTTGTCCTAGAGAGGAAAAGGGAACAAGTAAAAAATTAAACAGAAATCAAAATGTTTCGGGTCACCCTGTAAAAAGTAATGCTTTAAAAGTGTTTTGGCAGTAGCATGTGATTACGAAGATTTTCTCATTATTTTTTTTTAACTTTTATAAGGTTACCACCAATATTCATGCAGATATAACTTTTTTTTTTTTTTTTTTTTCAAAAAAAAAAAAAAAAAAAATCTACTTTTTAAATTATAACACATAGGGTATTAGACCCAGTGCAAAGTCATTTTTAGGAAATTTGGCATACTACATTAGACACAGTATACTGCATTCAGAATGCAGAAATGTTAAATATCTTACAAAATATAATAATTTATACTAAAGAATTTTTAACTACGCATGCACTAACTTTTAAGAAATTTAATTTGCATAATTTAACAGCCAAAAGTATTGATCAAATCAATCAAATATCGTGTAAGTTATGAGAGTTAGAATGAACATAATTTTAGATTTCTCAAAAAAAAAAAAAAAAAAAAAAAGAAAGGAAGATGATAGGGGTTTTATCATTTGGGGGCCATTCATTGAAGCAAAATAAAAATGTGAGTAAAATCCCATATACTTTAGCTTTCATTTTGAAAGAACTGAATTTCTGTAGCTTCTATCTTTCATAACTTTTTGAATATACTTGATATTTGTTTCGGGTTTTCATATAAGTTGTTCAATACTTTTGCTATTAAATTACGTAAACTTTTTTTTTCTTAATTAACGCATGCGTAGTTAAAAATTATTTAGTAAAAATGCTCATATTTCGTAAGATATTTAACATTTTTGTATTCTGATTGTAGTATGCTGTGTTTAATATAGAATAACAAATTTTCTAAAAATATCTTTGCACTGGATCTGATACCATATGTGTTACAAAAAAAAAAAAAAGTTATATCTCCATGAAAAAATGTAGTAGCTTCATAAAAATTTATACAGATAATGAGAAAAAAACCTCATAATCGCATGCTACAGCCAAAATTTCAAGCACTACTTTTTATACGGTGATCAAAACCGTTTTTGCTTTTTGTCTAATCTTTTACTGGTCCCCTTTTTTTCTTCAGGATGCAAATTTTGCTGAAATATATGAGGTATAACATGTTCTTTACACTATCAAAGTTTCAAGATGTGATTCCTAAAAAAATTTCCTACATGTTTCGCAAAACGTCTAAATTTGAAAGTGTCCATATACTTATTGGTAGATAGTGTAGAAATAGTGATACGAAAGTAATAAAAAATAAGTCACATGGGGTAGCCCTTTTTCTATATACATATAATCAATAAAAATGTACTGTTCATTTTTAAATTTTATATTGGTTATTAAATTTTATTTTAGTTGATTATGCAGATGGTAGATGTTCATCTAAATATAGCTTTGATTATCTAAATTTTCTTTGAGATATAAAACAAAAATGACGATTATTATATTATATGTTATCAGATGCTACAATGTTTTCATATGCGCATCCAGTAGCGTACATTTCTAATTACATCCAACATTTTCAGTATGTTTCCGTGACAGTCAAGATCTTCTAGAATAACAAGCCCATAAATCAAAACGGTAGTTGTCAACGCCCCCGACTAACTCGCTAGTCTTCCTGAATAAATAAGGAGAAATTCTATTCCCAGATTGCTCCCGTATTATCCATAATACATCAAATGTTTAAGGGTTATCTCCAACGAATCGCATATAACTCAAAAGATCTTTATTTGTGTTCTATTTGGTTAAGGTTAATCGCAAAATTGGTGGATTATATTTTGCAATACTATCTCATTAAATTAACTCCAATAATTCCATGTATTTCATTGTTCAGCTTAATAGCAGAATTTAAATGTTCATTTTTTGTGAAAAAAAAAATGTATAATATGTTAGTTTTCTTTTGTTTATTTGTTTCCATTGCTATTAATTTCATTTTTTTACTTCCATTACCCTACTACCGTAGGTAATGGAAGTATTGTATTTGGTCTTAAAATTCGATATCGGGTTTTCACCTGATTTACACGTTTTAAGGTCCCCTGAGTCCAAAAAAGTGGTTTTTGGCAATTGGTCATTGCGTATGTATGTGTGTGTATGTATGTATGGGGAGAATCTTCTGGCTATTATAGCTCAGAAACTAATAAAGATAGAGTTACGAAACTTTAGAATTGAAATACGTCTGGTGTACAGATAAAATTTCCAAATTTTGGTGCAAATTGAAAAACCGGAAGTGGGGCATCGCAAACCAGAAGTGGGACCGTAAGTCCGTATCTCAAAAACGGCTCTAACGATTTTCTTCAAACTTGCTATATAAACACTCTATTAGATGTCCTTTCGAATGATATTGTTGGTTAGTTCAGGAAAATTGATAGGCGTCCTGTATAAATAGCTCAATTTCAGGCCTCGCAAAGGCGTTCCTTTAAAAACGGTTGTACGGATTTTTTTCAAACTCGCCATTTTAACTCACTTTTAAATATGATTTTGTATGTAATTATTGTTTTCCGGTCAATAATTGATTTTTTGTAAAAGTTGGTATCTCAAAAACGGCTCTAACGATTTTCTCTTTAGGTCACTTTTATTTTTTCTGATCACATTATCTCTCAAAAATGCATATAATACATGTAATAGCGGGTAATGGAAGTCGTGTGGTTGTTTCACACCAGATTTTTTCCCATTCTTCTGCATGTAAAAAGTATGCAGCTGAGTTAATCTCGCTTGTTTTAAAAATTAAATAATTTGTGGTAAAAAGTTTTTTTTTTTTTTTTTTTTTTTTTTTTTAGATTAATTAATAATTTTAATTCCCCTAACCCAAAAATGGAAGGGAAAGTATTATTTGAAAAAAAAAAAAAAAGTATGAATATTTTTCTGTATTTGAACATTTTCAGGTGCCCTAAATCCGAAAATTAAGTATTTAGTGGTTGGGATGTATGTTGGTTTATAATACTGACACACATAATTTCAAATTCGGGATTTTTCAAATTCAGGGTTATTCAGGGCAACTCAAGAAAAAATATCAGCAGAAATTTTCAAAGTAGATATTTTAAAACTGTATCATGTGGCGATGCTGCTTGGAACATTTCGTAAAAATCGATTATTGGTTAGTATATAGGGCTATATAAAATGATTAAAATACACTACTTCTATTGCCAAATTTTCTTATTGGTATAGTTTGGTAATTTTCGATTTCAATAAGCAAAATTAAATTTGTATAAATATATTTAAGGCATAAATGCATGCTTTATGTAATATTTCCCGAAAAAAAAAAAAAAAAAAAAATTCTTCGTTTACAGGATTACACAAAAGAAATGAATATTAGTACTGTAATTGGGAATGCTTCAGAATACATTTTTAAGTATTATCGTTTATTTTTTATGTGATCTATTTTTTATGTGATATTTTTTATGTTTAAGTACATTATTTGACACAAATGTGTAAAAACTATACAAAGCAACTCTAAATTTGCTCATTAAGTTTCAGAGAGGGGTGTGGGTGCTATTTTCTGAATAATATATATATATATATATATTTCTGTAATTGATTTTTTTTTCTTCTTTTTTTAGTGCGCGCGTGTGTGTGTGTGTTTGAATCCACGCATTTCGTTCTTTGATAATAGTTTGAAAGGTACTTTTACATTTTTCGAAGAAATTTATTTCAGTTCATTTATTTGGCAACGTTTTGAGCTTTACAAATATTTTAAAAGTTGAATAAAATATTTTCAAAATGTATTTACCTATCACATCACAACTACTAAGACATAAATAAATTTTCTATATCATTGGATAGTGTTGAAAAAGCATAAATCAACTGAATATGCCTCTCCAAACATATTCCGTAATTCAATCGAATATTTTCTTTTGACTTATAAATCAATCATTAATAAGATTTTCTAATGCGATTTACATTTTTTATTTTCTTTAGAAAATTTCTTTTATAGCATCATTGCCCTCTGATAAGTGAGGGCAATGGATGGATGTTATTTTGTTTGTTTAACATAGTTAAAAATTTTTGAAGTGTGTTTATAAGAAATTAGTCTCTAGACCGTAACGTATTCGAATTATTTTGTGAGTCCTTGAATTTAACCATTTACGATCGGTATACGAATTTTACATATGAAGCATTTTACGTAATATCTGGAAAACCTAGCTAACATCAATGAGTTTTACGGATTTCTAAAAAAAATATTTATGTAAATAAAAATACGAATATACAAGTAGACGAAAAATATCATAAACGCTAATATTAATAATAATAAAAAGAAAAATAAATAAATATTCACAATTATTCTCATATTTTTTTCATATTTATATTAATACTTAAACCCAACACATTTTAAAAAAATGCAAATACTTTTTTTTTTTCTTTTTCATTTAAATAAGCCTGCATAAAATAATGACATCTTATGATAATATATTTTAAAATATATTATAGATCGATAATATATTTTAAAATAGTAAATTTAACTAATATTTTTATTGAAAAGAAATATTTTATGAAAATATATTATAGAAAATTGTATATAAAATTATATGTTATATATAATTATATAAAATTATAAAATTATATATTATAGATTTAACGAAATGTTTAATTGCAGGGGTTCAGGCCAATTATCTGGGCTAAGGGGCTAGATCTAGATGACGTTTACTCCACAGGCATTTTTCTAAGAAATTTCAGACCTTTTTTACGTGGGATTCGAAGACAAATATGGAAAACTCCAAAAGGCTGTGCATCTTAAAGTCAAAACTAGCAACTCTCGTCTACCATACATTAGAGAGCAGAATCTTTTAGCCGCTGGGGCAAGAAATTTAGTTAATGTTATTTACGCTTGTAAAATTTATATATTGTGTTATCAGAATTAATTTTGAAGAATTAATTTTTCAGTGTTTATTTAAATGAGAGTTTTTAAGAGAATAGTGAGCGTTACAAATGAGATTTTTTTTTAAAATAACACTGACTTAAGAATTATCGAACTTTGCATATGTATGCATTTAAATGTAGCCTTAAATTTCTCAAAAATTATTTAAGTTAAAAAAGTAAAATTCAAAATCTTAAACTTCTTGAAAAAAATTTTTAATGCCCTGGGATAACTAGTTTAACTTTTTTCTCGGTTTTAAACTATTTCAATTAATGAATATATTATAAATAAATCTGGCTATATCTTAGTACACTGTTTAATAGATGAATTTTTAAAAATATTTAAATTAATTCGAATACGTATATATATATATATATATAAGTACGTACCATAAGTACATATACATTTTTGACTTTCAAACATAAAAGTATTTTTAAAAAAATGTGTGTTTCTATTGAAAAAAAAAATCAAAGTTAGCTCTCATTTCAATATGCAGATGACCCTAATTCAAAATTTGACATCATTATCAAAAAGTGCACCTAATTTCTTGTTGATTGATGTCTATTAGATTTTTCTGCGTCAATTAACAACGAAATTAAAGCGATTTTTTTTCCCAACCGTACATTTCAGATAAGAATTATTAGGTATGTGTAGTTTAAGTCACGTGGTTTTTTACACGTGTCAAAGTGAAATTATTTCACGGTTTCGTAAAAAACAATTAATGACATTTATATACATATATATAGAAAAAAAATCGAGAATCATATATAATAGATCATAAGGGCCTAAACCAAAATAGTATAGACATCAGTCATCCCAACAACCTCTAAAAGCGGCCTGAATAAATAAGAAGTACAAAATTCGGATTGCTCTCATATTATCCGTAATGCATCAAATGTTTAAGGGTTATCTTCAACGAATCGGAAATAACTCAAAAGATTTTTCCGTGTATTCTGTTCAGAATAGATTGATCGAAAAAACGATAACATATTTTGCAATACTGTCTCATTAGGGCAAGCTTCAGCGATCTATTTTCATTTCGTATACTGTTTCTATCTTCATAAATTGCATAGAATTGGAGAAGAAAAAGGAGAAATCCTCGAAATTGCAATGATTAACATAAGTGATGTTTTTTTCTAAAATAAGAATAATACTCAGAAACTGACTTTTATTTAGCATGGAGATATTAAGTAACACATGTTTTGGAAAATGAACAAGATTTTGGAATTTACGTAAAGTGCATGTTGAATTTTTATCGAAAAAGAAAGGGGGGGGGGGCATTTGAAGTAACTGGTATAAAATATTTTGGTTTCAAGTTTTTAGGTAATGCAACTATCAAATAGTTGTAATTTGTATTATTCGAACATACACGATGCAAAACAATATCCAAATTGAAAAATAAATAAATAAATAAAATATTTTTTAAATTTCAGTGTATCTATACGCTTCTAATTCCTTATTTGCTATTTGAATAGTGATCAGTGTTTAAAACTTGAAAATATTTCTGTATTCAATATCTATTTCTAAATTTTAATTGTAATATTTGTGTAACTGTGTGTTTGTGTAACCAACTATCATTTATAGAAAGCGTAACTCTTCAAAATTAGAGTAATTATTTAATAAAAGGTTCCTGAAAATTAGCAGCAGAGATAGTTATATATTATATGTATACGCGTGTAAATGTTTCTGATAGCATATAAAAACTTTTTTCTTTCGATTCAAGTTAAAGTTAGTAGTTATGTTAAAGATCATCATTGCACGAACTGTAAAAATTCGAGTATAAAACTCACTGTTCTTGTACTGCGACACAAAGAACTTTTGTGTGCTAGTGTTTAAACTTAAATTTCATTTACGATGAAATTGAGGAGGCATACTGCATGTCAGTGTTCTGAGAATTATATGGATTTGCATGAGTGTAGGTCTTCTAGTATTTTAAGGGTATGCAAACTTGACTTTTTATGAATATGATCTATAGATTTAAACCCTAACAGCACAAAATGTTTCGGAAACGTAACGGTCATGTAACATGGAAACATTCTAAATATTACAGAAACGTTCAGTTAGCTTTCCGGTGACTTTCATAAACGTAGAAATGTCCGCGATCGTAACAAGAAAATCAGATACGTAACAGAAACGTTCCAATCACGTAACAGAGGGAACATAGATAAAGGCGAATGTTTCAGAAAGGCACCAGAGAGCATATTTAAATGCGTTACGTTTTTGAAAGTTTGTAAGCATTTTGCAACATAACTAAAACATTCTTTGCTGTATGGTAACTATTTAACTATTTATTGTTTATTTTATCAATGTTAAATTGTTAAAAAAAAAAAAAAAAAAAAAAAAAAAAACTTCTAAATGTTTCAAAATTTTGCTAAAAGTATGATCTTGATCATTACGCAGATGCGTATTACTTATGTTTTTTTTTTTTTTTTTTTTTTTTAATGGTTGGTTGAAAGAATCCCTGCATATCATTCCCCATTGTAGTTAACTATCTGGAGTGTATTAAATTATTATTCATAAAGAATGAAACAGATGAATGTTTCATCTTTGATAGACATTGCGTACTTACAAATTATAGTTCTAGAAGAATCTTCAAAATTATTCTGATATTTTACGGTCCATATTACATGCATATAAACTTGGTATGTTTTTTTTTTATGTTTTTTTTTTTGTTTATCTACTGACATATTCTCTGGTTAAAATTCATTTCAATAGTTGTTAAATACTAAATTTGCGGAAATTGAGTGGAGCTACTTCAGCTTTTAATTTTAATTTCACTTTTAGATCAATTGCTTCGACATTTGAAAACCACCACCATTTTATCATTTTCTTGACAGTGGTTATTTGTTCCAGTATTAAGTTTCATTAAAAAAATTATTATTAATATTATGATTTTATCCACAGCTCTCATTCAGAAATTAGACCTGAAAACAAAAATTTCAAAAACAAACATATTTCTAAAATAAAGATTTACTTAATTTTAAGTAATGATTTACTTAATTACTCAGAAGTAAAAAAATGACGGCATTACAGACAACTAAAATGATATTTTACGTTGTAGAATTTCAATATGTATGCTAATTTCTTTAAAAACTTTAAATCACATACTAATCAACCCACCTTAATGTATAAATGAAGTGACTGAGAACTAATCAATGTAAAACTATAAAATGTAATTAAAGTTTGTTATTTTATCAAGATTTAAAGACACTAACATAAAGACAATAAAAAAATTTACTCAGATTGCTATACTGCCATATAACTTCGTTAAAAAAATGGATAATTTGGAGTAGAGGTAGACATTGAAGCGTGTTTTAGCCCACCTCCTTCGAACCATAAATGAAAGTAATTTCGCAAAGTTCTTTAGAGTGTGCGTTGTGCAGACATAATCAACCTACACATCATAAAATCCCCTTCCTGATATATTTTGAAGCAGAGCTTGCAAAAGTTTTCTTTTTCTCCTTCTACTCTCCAAATAGAGTAAAGAGGAAAATCTCGCAAAATCCTTTTAAAGTAGGGTATCCTTGCATAACTAAACCAAACACCAAAACTGACATTCCTGTGATAATTTGGAGCAGTGTTACGCTTTGAAACGTGCTTCATCCTCCCTCCCCCTCTACCGTCATAAAATAGAAGGAAGGTGGTTTCGCAAAATCTTTTATAGCTTGTGTTGGATACATATAACTAACACACATACCAAAATGTAACCTTCCTGGGAAAATATGGAAGAGAGTTATGCTTGGAAATGTGTTTTTTGTACACATATGCATCCCCCCAAATGGGTGAGGGATGAAATTTTGCAAATTAGTTTATAGACTTTATTAGGCACGCATAACGAACCCATGCTCCAAAAAATCGCCTTTGTGAGATAATTTAGAATATAATTACATTTATAAACATATTTCATCCAGATCTCAAAGTTGAAACACATTTAGTGAAAAATAGTTTTTTTGCCCTCCCCCCACTCCGAAAGGGGAAGGAAGAATTTCACAAAATCAAATTCAAGTAGAGGATACACGTAACGTACCGACTTACCAAATTTGTGACTTCACCTTTCATAGATTAACCAGTACAAATATAACGCAAAAAGGGTTTCTACAGCTTTCTCTCTCGTAACGCCCTCCCTCTCGGAAAATAAATATTGAAGAATTGTAAAACACATAAAGCAGAAAATTCAATCGCAGCGCCATCTGGGTACTTATTTTTTTTAAGCAGTATTTTAAGCATTCGATCATAAGCTCGGTATAACTTTAGTGTATCCCCACAACTGAATTTGACGATTTTTCTTTGGCGCTGTTTAAACGATAACGATGTCGTTCTGGACTGTTTGCGATATAGTATGGCAGCTTATATGTTGTTTATTTTGGATTTATGATTTATGATTTAGATTATGATTTTATTCTTTATTCCGCGATGAAGTTGTTCATAAATGATGAACAACTTCATCATTTATGATTTATGATTTTTAGATTTATGATTTAGCCATAATCGCCAACAAAAAGTCGCCAAATATCGTTGTGGGGATATACTAAAGTTGTTCCATAAGCTCTTGCCATACTGTATATTCTAGGCGCCGCAGCCGAGTTATGTTCACAAACATGCTTTTGCCGCATCCCCACAGGGTAGAAAGGGAAGAACACTTCAAAACCTGCCTAAGCGATGTTCATGACCACAAAATCAACATTCACTCAAAAATTCTTCACCCAGTCTCCCATAAAATTATCACCGTGGACGTACTCTTTATATAAATAGATAAAGAGTTATGTAATATAATGTTTTGCCCCTGCATCTTCACTTGAGTGAACAATTAGAAAAAAATTCTGAAACTGGTCTTTAGGAAATGGTGTTTGCTACACTTTTAAAATTTTCGCATACCTGCATTTTCTTGAGAATATGAAGATTTTTGTCATATCAAGTTTTGGCTTTCTCCTAAGGAGACGAGTTTTGTAAAATAGTTTTTTAGAGGGTGTCTACGTCCTAAAAGAAATGTTTTCACCAATTTTCGTGCTTTTAGTTGCAAAGGTTTGGGTTGGGTGATGATGGAACAGTCAGCCAGGACAGACGAATTTCTATATTTAGATTTTTATTATAAAAATATTTCTTTTTTAATGTATGTTTGTTTGTTTATTTATTTGTTTATTTATTATTATTATTATTATTATTTTGCTTTTTTTGTCAAAATATTTCGAATGATGGATTTTTAGAAGTAAGTTTTAACTCGTCTATAATAATGTTATACACAGAAATTTTGTTGGTAGTTAGACTCATATACTTGTAATTTTTAAAGGGTAACATTTAAATTATCTATAATATTTAAAAAATAAAAGTAATTATTTAAAATTTTCATTAAATAATATAACTGAGTTTTTGTGCATTATTATTATTATTTATTTACTAGCAAACCCGTGCGAAATATTCGCATTTTATTTCTTTTCTTATTTAGCTTTAAAATTTTAAACTCATAAATGTTCTACCAACTTCACCACCTAATGAAAATTTTAATTTACCAGAAGCCAAATTATTAATAAAACCAAATTAATATTGTACAAAAGTGAAACCAAATTCATTCAAAGAAAGATTTCCAAATAAAATTCATGGTTCACGACCCAATTTTAGTAATTCCACAGGCATTACAATTTTAATACAGGACTCCCACGACGCCTTTTAAATTTTTGTTGTCATGTTAGGAATGACTTTTTATTAATTTTGGTACATGTATAATATATATATATATATATATATATATATATATATATATAAAATAAAATAAAATAATTCCTATTTTGGTTTTATTTTTTATGATTGTGTTTTTAGTCAATTTATGACACAAAAGTTCATATTCTATACATATCTTTAAAATATTGCTAGGTTTAAAATGACGCTTGCAAAGATTCTGAAGAAACAACTGTGAAAAATACATTTTTTTTTCGTAAAATAATCTCATCAGACATATGTCGACATTTTTTCTTATTAGTCCATTGAGCTAAGTCCGCGTGCATAAATATTGTTCATGTATAAATATTATTTTTTTATTCTCGCGTATTATATCGTTTTGACAAAAAATAATAGAAACTGGTCCACGTTAGAGAACCTCAAATTATACACCACTGCTGGTCGTGCTGGATAGTCAAAATCTGCAAGTTTAGGTCTGGTTTTGGGTCGGGTGTGGGTCAAATTTACTGAAAATGTGCTGAAAATTATGTCACAAGAAACACAATTGATGTAATTGATGTACACGTCTGGCAGGCTTTAAGAAAGTCAGTTTAATATCTAAAAGTGTTTAAACAAATAGTTGTAGCTGATTTGAAATTACCTGTTTTTAAACTTTCTGTTTCAATATCCCCCCCCCCCTCTTCTTTTATTTCTCCAAAATAGATATATAAATAAATAGATAAATATTTTTTAGAAACATAATTTAAACATCCGAACATTCACATATGGACCTAGTTACAGATATCAACAGATGTTAGTACATAAATATGCATCGAACTTATAATATCACAAGCTACAACGAATATTTAATATATTTTTCAAACTTAAAATTTCAAAATCGACTTTCTTATATTAAACGATGCCACCCTATATTTTCAACATCAAGACAAAACGTGAGCATGATTGATTATCAAATGTCAAAAGAAACTTTTCATTTTTTGTTTTCCCTTTTTTCAAAATAATACTCTACCTTACATGTACAAAAAATTCATCTGATTTTTTTTTTCTTTTCATTCTCTTTCCCAAGTGCATTTTTTCCGATATGTAGAATTTTGTAAGGTGTTGGAAGTTATTGACAAAAAAAGAACCTAAACAAAACTTTCGATTTTTTTTTTTTTTTTTTTTTTTTTTACGAATAAGTTTTGATCGCTGTTCTTCGTTATCACATTTTGTCTCCAGATAACCGCAAAATATTCGTCGATATTTGCATTTATTTTTTTCTGAAATATTTGACAATTTCAAATGCTGCTAAGAATTCTTTTCTCATACATCAAAATAGACGCAAGAGATGCCGATCGAATTGAAACATACGCGATAAAAGTTAGAATAAATATGAAATATTTTATTTCTTCTAGAATTCCAAGTAAATTTTCAGTTTTGCTGCATCACATGTTTGCATATATTTATTGTTCACGTTAAAAATGTAGTTCCGTAAATCAAATTTAACTTGCACTATTGCCTACGGTTATCTTTAATTTTTAAAGTAAATAATAATGTTATTTTGAATTATATATGTATTATTTTTAACAATTAAGTATTTATTGATTTTACATAAAATATGTAATAAACTAAATATAATTGTATTAAAAATTATTATTCTTATTATTGTCATTATTTTAACTTTTTACATTATGTCCCAAGATTTAGAATATACAGTTAAAAATATTTACTGTACGTTGTAATATATGTTGTAAGTGAGATTTTAACCCCCCCCCCCTCCTTTTTTTTTCTATTCAGAATTTATTAACGTTAATAATTTTTATTAAGTTGAGTCAATTTTACTTTGTGTTTGAATATGTATTTGCGTAGGACATTAAGTGACCTAATGCAATGGGACCCATAATAATGAGAATTTCCCCTTTCAGATCGTACAATGATTCCACTGCTCTTGTTGCATGGATATTTTGATTAATCAGTAAAAAACTGCTTATATTTTCTCTTGACAACTGAAATTTCAATAATATATAGTACGATTATACAATATGTATTCACAATTTATGATTATATTAATATTTTTCTTCAGTATGTGCAATATATACAGTGATTTAACATGCCAAGTTAGCAAGCTTATACAAGTTTAATTAGGCAATATTTTCAACTTTTAAAATACTTAGATTTTACTAATTCAATTTTTTTTTTTTTTTTTTACATTATTCGAAGAAGAAAGTATTGGATTAATAAAAAGTTTAAACGATTTAGGATGCCATGAACAAAATTTAACTATTTTTAGAAACGCCTATCCCTGTTTTACCGAAATTTGTGGGCGCTGCATTTCAGGAAACAATGAACTGAATATCCTAAAACTTTATACTTGTTTGAAATTGATATAAACTCGTTTTGATTAGATTATGGCATATATAAACCAGCATGTGGCACTGCTATGCTATGGAAGGTCTATATCTCAGTTCCTATAGTATATTGCCCGACGCAAGCAGGCCACTCACCGCCAATTCTATAGTATATATATGAATAAATGTAATATGTGAGATGGCATTATAAAAAGCTTTGTTGTTGTCATTTCTGTGCATATCAACCGATAGGTGGTGCTCTTTGGCTCAAGTTATTACAGTTTATAGAAATTTTATATATCAGATTTTTTATTTAATAAGTGCGGCCCACCTTTATCGTTTTGTGATTTTTATGAGCCCAAATTGCCCACAATGTGAGAATGATGAAATTATGGACAGTAACTATATGTCGGGGGCTCGGCTCTGCAAGTGGACAACGAGGTGAAGAGATATTGGAGTCACAGACACCTGCAGATGACATATTGACTTTTTTCTATTACTGTATTCCTTTTTATGTTATTCATGTTTCTTGTTATTCTGTAACAGTTTGTCATTTTCTCATGGCATTGGAAATAAAAAAAAAAAAAAAAAAAAAAAAAAAAACTATTTAACAAGTTTATAAACTTTATATGTAGGATGGTCAACAAATCATTCTTCTTTTACTAACTTTCTAGAATTGTTCATATGATTACAAGTTCAAATTTGTTGCATAAAATTGTATCATTGTACACTACTTTATTCATGGGTTCGTGTCTAAATCTTACCCAACATGTGTTTTCGCATTCTTCATGTATATTTGAATTTTCCTATAAGACACAAATATATTCCTTTTGAACACAAACATTCACAACCTACAATACAAATATAAACATTATATTGTTGCATTTTCTCTGTAACGGTCAGTTTTCGAGGTTTTTATGACGTGACACGGATGAAATTCATTAGCAAATGTAAAATAGTTATTGTGAGAAATTATTATGATCAAATTTTTGTACATGTTAATAAATAGGTGGCTCTGTTTATTTAAATGATATAAAATAATGTTTTACTATGGCGGCAACAAGTTCACTGTATTGTATTATATTTTAAAGCACAAAGAAAAAACACAATTTTATAAATAAAATTTCGCATTCTTCAAAAGATTAACTGTTTATTATTTTTATTATTTTTATTTTATTAATTTCTTTATTGTTGCTCAACGATAATAATATTAATTGTATACGTTTTTTTATGCTTTATAAATCTTTAACTTTTTAAAGTTTAGTGATGCAGTGTTTAGTAGCAAAACTTTTATATAATATTTCTTAATAAATCCTAACTTCTGCTGTATATACAATACACATTGTAAAAAAAAAAAGAAAAATGTGAACACGCTACAATGTGAAGGTAAAATATTACGCCAACTCTTTTTTGCGGTACATTTTGAGCGTTTTGTTAATAAATGTTTAACTGAAATTTTAAGGAGTACTGTATAAAAATGCATGCACGTCATTTAAATTTAATCGAAAAACATACACATAAAATAATATTTTTTACAAATATAGAATCGAAACAGAGCGTGAGCGTAGGAAATGAAAATGTTGACAATAGTCTACCGATTTTCTTCTTTAATATACATAAATATTTACCGAAGCCTACATTTTTTTTCTCTTTATACCCTATATATTTTTTTAAATATTCACTTAATATACTTTTTCCTCAAAAAAGCACTGATAGTTAATTCAAACTAAAACCATTTAGTGTGCTGAGATGCCAAATGTCAGCCAAGTAAATCAATTACTACGGATATATAATCCTAAGACAATTTATTGTTTTAGGAAAAATGCTTTCTTTTTGCATCCTTTTTTTTTTTTTTTCAAAGAAAAAAAGAAAATGAGAGACACAAATTAATCAATCATGTTGATTTTTTCTACTGCTTTAATTCCCTCCCAAACTTTTTTATACGTCACATGAATATCTCCAATTTTCTTTATAACAGGAAAAAAAAATCCAATACTTAATGATGAGGCATAAGAAAGTTGATTGCGGATTGTGCTAATCGCATAATCGATTATAAAATGCAATTGATTATATTGTTAGTGGCATCATAGAATATCGATAGTACGGTATGTGTAATAATGAAATCTATTGTTTATTCTGAATGCTCTGTAATATATATATAATTTCTTTAATGTGCTTATCGCTTATTAGTTTTTTTTTTTTAATGGGGAAGTTTATTTAAATTCAGGTTTCTATTATCTCCACATCACTCAAACAAATGATAGTTTTATGTAGAATTTATAAAATTTCAGTGACAAACACGTAACTGTTTTAATCCAGATCAGTTGTTTTCTACATATCATGATTTATTTATCTATTTATAACATTGAACGCTCTTAAAAACATTTACGTTCTAAATAAGTCACTTTAAGTTCAAAAAAAAAAAAAAAAAAAAAGAGTTGACAGATTTTCCGTAAACTTTAAGTAGTTATTACTTTCTCTTACCCATATATACGGTAGAAAGTGAGTTTTTGTTATATTCACATATTCTGATGTCCCCTGAATACGAAAATCATGTTTCTAGCAAATGGTGTGTGTGTATGTCTGTGTGTGTGTCTGTGTGTGTGTGTCTGTCGGTTATCAGCTTATCTCAAGAACAAATAGTTACAGAAATCCAAAACTCGGTATTCAAAATATGTATCATATAGGGATGCTACACTAAACTTTTCGTTGAGATGAAGCAAACTGTTCGTGTACAGGAACACTCAAAAGTATTCAAATACATTACGTCTATGGGGATATTGCAGGTAAGTAGAGTTTAACATCTATAGACGGCACTATACTAAATGAAACGAATATATATTTTTTGTAATAGAGATAGTCAACAGGGGAAAAAATTGTGTATGTAGGAGTCTTGCCTCCCCACTGAGGGGGGGGGGAGGGAAGTCCCCCTTCGAGCTGAGTAAATTTTCATGATGGGTATCTTTCAAAAGAGCTCGCAAATACTTTTAAAACAAATGGTTGAACCATCTATCTGCGATAATTGAAAATAAAGTTATCGATTTTTTCATTTTTAACAAAAAAAAAAAAAAAAAAAAAAAAAAAAAAAAAAGGAATATTGAGAATAAATTCAACTTTTTGTGGATATTTAGTGTTATACTACTCCTCTAATATGGAAATCGTCTGCATTATCATGGAAGATAATTCATTTAAAAAATAATTTTAATAAATTATTTTACTGAGTGAATTTGTATAGGAAAATATAGAAGATTACTAATAATCTTTTACTATTTCCAGGAAAGCTGTTCGGGAATTGAAATAAATCCCTCATAGAGATGTCGTAAATAATGTATGTTTTAATTTAAATATTCATCGCTTGTTTTTTGTATAGTTACATGTTTTGAGGCTTCCTGATTACCGTAGTGAAGTTTTCTAACGTTTGATCTTTGTTTGTGTCGCTTGGAGTGACTTAAAAATGAATAATTTTAGGCGATCCAAATGTTGTATTTTGAAGTTAATATAAGTTTGTACTGGAAAAGTTTGATCAAGATTGATAAGTTTCAAGGAATGTTGCGTGTGAAAATTGTCTGTATAATTTCAATTAAACTTTTGATTTTAATAACATAATTAAATTCTCTATAAATGTAGGTGCATTAATGAAACGGGGAGTTGAGGGGGGGCGGTTGCCTGCCTTACACAGAACTAATTATCATATAAAATACTTCCGAAGCCTAATTTGAATTGTTTAACATAGGTTTACATGACAGTACACGTTATTTTACCTCATAATCTCCAACCTGTATTTATAGTATTAAATTTCAGGGTAAGAGAAAGTCGTGTGAGTGACACACAATATTATTTTTGCTGTGCTTAAGTCAGTATTTTCAGAAAAAAGAAATAAATAAAGTGCTACAATTGCTTGGCGTTATAACTCGTATTTTTTAAGTATAACATACTTGTATAGAAAGAAAAATTATATAAAAATAAATACATCTGTTATTTAAAAAATAATTAAATAAATAAATACTTATAAATAAAACGTTTTTCAGCAAATGTCTCGTCAAATTTTAGCATTAGTTTCTTCTAAAAAAGAAAATTATACGCCTATTTAGTTTAAAAAATATTAACTGCTTTAATAGGGAATAGTGTAAAATATATATATATATATATATATATATATATATATATATACAATTTATTTCTCGATTTTTTTTTTTTTTTTTTTTTTTTTTTTTGTAAATTTTAACAATAATGCCTATAAGTATTTTGTATTTAAACGTATAATTGAAACATCATGCACATTCATTAGAAAAAAAGAAGACTGATATGTGTAAAATATGATGTCTCGAGAAAAGATGAAATTATATGAAAGGCTAATATATTCAGGAAAGCAGAACTATTCGTATGAAATTTTGTTTACTAGAATGATTAATTTAAACGAATTATTATGACATAACAGCAAATTAAAATTTAGATAATTTCTTCCAAGAACAGGCTGTTTCTCTCCAAATTAGAAATATCATAACTTCCATACAATGGCAAACAGGAAGGTGAAACAAGTGGTTTGTTGGGTGGACAGTTCTGGATATTGTTTTACACGGGTTTAAAAAATAGTTTAAAAATTGACTAATAGGTAGCGCCACAAGCACATGAAGTTTTAAATAATACTTAGAAGTAGAAAGAGTCCATTCGTCTATTTGTTTCATTACTGAAATATTTTTAAATTGACTAATGGGTGGCGCCACGGTCACATGAAGTTTTAAATAATACTTACAAGGAAGCATTCAAAAGGTGTCGTCTTCAAAAAACTTTTTTAAAAATATATGTGATTCTACTCTTCATAAAACACCAGAAAGTGAAAAAAAATATCGGCTGAAATGAATTACAGCGACCACAAAAAATTAACAAAATTAGGTATTTTGGCGATTTAGCGCTGTTAGGCGTTCAGTTCTAAGCATCGAGACTTCGTGTACGAACAGAATCGTGTTTTGCTTCGCCAAGAAGTCAAAATCAATCGCCTAACAGTGTAAAATCGCCAAATATTCTTAATTTTGATAATTTCTTGTGGTCGCTGTAACTCATTTCAGCCGATATTTTTTTCACTTTCTGGTGTTTTATGAAGAGTAGAATCACATATGTTTTTTTCAATATTTTTTAAAGACGACAACTTTTGAATGTTTCCTTGTTAGAAGTACAAATAGTCCATTCTTGTATTTGTTTCATTGCTTAAATAGTTTTAAATTGACTAATGGGTGGCGCCACGGGCACATGAAGTTTTAAATTGTACTTAGAGGTGAAAAAAGCTCATTAATCAGTTCGTTTCATTTCTGGCATGTCCAAGGGAGTTGTATAGAATCACTTATTATAGAAAATTATAGAACATCATGTCTTACTGGAACAACGTGTTTTTATTGTACTGGAATGCCACCGATTACAACGAAGTACGACGGATACAAAGTGAAGCTTTTAACAAAAAATAATGTTTAAAAGGTTAATGTTTACAAAAAATTATGTCAACAAAAAAATAATGTTTAAAGAAGACAATTCATAATTTATTCACATAGAAAATTCCAGACTTGTCTGTCCGACATACAACTGGTTTCATTTTTCTGTTTCTCACTGTTTCTAAGTTATGTTTAAAGTTAGAAGATCCTTTCTGCTAAGTTGTTTCAGCTAAGTTCAAATAGATGCAAATTTTACATACATGTAGCTAGTTTTCACAAAATGTTCTGATATATATTAGAGTAAATAAATCTATATCACCAAATCTTTATTTAGAATGTATATACTTATGTAAAATACAAATATTCGACAGTGTGACAAAAAAAAAAAAAAAAAAAAAAAACCTCTTTTAATATTACTTTGTGCTACATAATTAAAAATATGTGATGCAATTAAACGATTCACTTTTTATGGCCCCTCAATTGCTTTTCTCTCTTGAAGCTGTTTCAATACTTTAAAATACCTAATAAAATTTGTTAAAATTTGTTTTAAGAACGAAGTAACACTAGCAGAAATTTAAAATAATAATTATTACAACGTATATTCAAATATAATTTCAAAACTGTAATGAAAATTTCATGATTTTTTTTAAATTTTTTATTCTTAAATTTATTTTAAAAATATACAAATTCCTTATATTTAGAAGATGTTCAAATTGTTTTTTATTTATAAAATTTATAAAGCTTCCACTTAAAAAAAAAAAAAGTGCACATATATATTTTTTATATAAATATTTATCATTTCATGAAACAAGTTTGAAACATGAATATTCCCCAACGAGTTTATCTCTGGCATACTCGATTACAGTACGAAATTTAAAAACGAATTTTATACAAGTGTTTTTAATCAGAAGATAATAATTTTATGCCTATGTGTGATAAGGTTAAATATGGTAATTGAGGCTTTCCCACTTAACCTTAAAAGAAAAATCTAAAATTAATATTTATTATTTAAAAATTGAAAATTCAATATTCTTTAAATATTTCTCATATTTAAATCAAAAGGCTGCAGCATTCGAATAATAATAATTATAATAATAAATTATTAAAAAATGTAATGAGAAAAATGAAAAACTAAACATAAATAGTGAACATCTTATTTTAGTTGAAAAGCTGTAAAAATACTAAAAACGTAATCATAATTAAAAGAAATGTTATGTATGATATTATACTAAAACATTTAAACATTCTTTATTGATCACAAAATTGATTAAAGAAGCTATAGTAGAAAGAAAATTCTTTCTTCTCTATGGTTAGACAATGAAAAAATTTTTACTGCCAAAGATGAAGAAAAAAAAAAAAAAAAAAGAAGAAGAAACAGAAGCAACCTAATCAATCATGCTGATTTTTTTCATGGTTTTATTCAATCTCAAAAAGTTTTATTCGGTGCACAAATATCTTTAGTTCTTTTTAAAACAGACGGAAAGTTTTTCTTTTTAATGGGTACTACAAGCCGATGGAGCAATTTATTGTCAGTAGAAAAATCCGGATAAAGATGCATCACTATGGAGATTCGTCATTGTAATAATGCCTCATTATAGAAAAAAAAAAGTTATATGTAGTCTAAAATAATTAGACTTAAACTTCCTTAAATCGAAATAGTTTAATAGTTTAAATAAAAAATTATAAAAGTACAAATGAAGAGTTAAAGAGAAATATAAATAGTTTCAAGCATTAACACACTAATTTTAATAATCCTACTTAATTTTATTATACTGTAACCAGTTCTGGATGGCGTTTTGTTAACCCTTTGGGTACATTTGACGAGTGAGACTCGTCATCCGCTTACTTGGACGAAGTTACGGTGGACGAGTGTGACTCGTCATCTGAATTTAAGAAGTAGGCGTTAATGTTTGCGGCACCACCGCCAGTGGGCGTTGATCGCAAACACTTTCCTGGCATTTTTTATAATATCTTACGACCATACTTATATAATCGATATAAGTATATTCCAAATAAAATGTATTACGTTTACATATTAACACTTTCGCGAACGCTGACGTAGATTTCCATCATTTGAAAGTCTGTAACTCCACCAGTGGGCGTTTCTTTTGCAATTTGTATGCTATTTTTTTCTTAAATATATAATCAATATCCACAATTTTACAATGAAATATACTATGGATGCAAATACTTTGATATAGAAAGAATAAAAATATAATGTATATCCATTTGTAATATAAATTTGAATACAGAAAATTTCATTCTGAAATATTGTGACATGAAGAATAACGCCCATAGGCGGACATTACTGTCAAAAATTCAAAATCATTCCATATAGCGACAAATTAAGTCCGTCCTATAGCCATAAAAATCTTCAAATAATTCAGTACTCAAAGGATTAAGTGAAAAAATTTAGTGTTTAATATATATATATATATATATATATATATATATATATATATATATAAATCTGTGAATAATTAAACAGTTGTGAATAATAAATATAACTGAGATTAAATATCTTGTCTATGATCTAGATAGAAGAGCGTGCAATATTCACATGTGGAGTCTTATAAAGTATTTTAGCAATTGAATTTTGTGAATTTCTCACTACATCAATGGTACAAAGCTCCACTGGTTACACAGAACACGTTAAATTTCGTATATTATGGCCCCCCACAATAGTTCCTTATTGCCGGCATTTTCAAAAAATTGTCAAATCGTGTCCAGGGTATCACAAAAAAGGTAAATTCGTCAAAAACCGAAGATCGAATTTTTCACGAATCCAATAATTTTTATATGTGTAGAAGAGAGTAAAAAGAGGGAGTTTTGAATAGGTATGCTCCGATTGTACCGATTGACGTAGGACATTGGAAAGAAACGAAGGTAAGTTCTCTTAGTTCATGTTTTGAAAAACTTAAAAACGTTCTTAAAAGAAGTTTGGATTGTCCACATTATAAAACCTAATAATACAAATTTTCAACTCTCTAACTCTTATTTCTATATTTGTGCGTCTTCACCCTCCCCCAAACCTTCCCGTCTATCCTAATAATTTTACAAATTCGAAAATATCTGCAATTGATTTGTAGATATCAAAAACATCTAGTGCCAATTTTGAACAATCTAACTTTGTTTATATTTTTTTGCTCCTCTGCCCCCCCTTCCCACCCCTAATAATAACATTATAATTTTGAAAATCTCCCCAATTGACTTACAGGGCTCTAAAACCTATATGTACCATTTTTTAACGGTCTAAGTGTATTTCTATTTTTTTCCCCATAGTCCCCCCCTCCAGCCCCACCTGCACAAATTTCTAAAATTTCAGAAATTAGTTTTTAGGTATTTGTGCGAGCAATATTTTAGAGCAAAAATTTCACATATAAATTTTGTTGTTGTTATTGTTCGTGATATAAATGATTATTGGAAATCATGTTTTACCCCCCCCCCCTCCTTGGGGGCTCAATTAAAAAAATTCCAAAAATTGGTTTTTAGGTATTTGTATTAGCTATATTTTAGAGCAAAAATTTCACGGATATCTGTTTTTTTTTTTTTTTTTTGAGATATATATGATTCTGTGAAATCACGTTTTTTGCATGCGAAATTACGTTTTGCCCATTTCCCCCGTTTGGGGACCGAATTTCTAAAATTCCAGAATTTTTAGATATTTCTGTTAGCTATATTTTAACGCAAAAAAATAACTTTTTTTTTTTTTTTTTTTTTTTTGAGATATGAAAGAGTTTGTGAAATCGAGTTTTGCTCTCCCTGCCCCCCTTGGTGAGAAAATTGTGTAAAATCACATTTAGTGGATGTCTACACCATAGAAAAACATTGTCACAAAATTTTATTCTTCTAGGTCCAGGGTTTAGGATGGGCGATGGTGAATCACTCACTCAGGACAAATGATTTTATATATATAGGATAGGTTACTTCTATCTTTGCATCAATATATTTTTTTTTTTCTTTAACAAGCGTGCAAAAATGTGCTATCTTGCATTACGATCGATTACGAAAAATCCCTTCCATGTTATTCAAAAAAAAAAAAAAAAAAAAAAAGACTTCAATTAGAGGCAACGTAGTTTCAAATATAAGAGACTAAAATTTAGTTTTATATCCATAATTTTGTGCTATTGCATGCTTAGTAAAATGGGGCAATTTCGAATAGCGTCGATTTGGAATACCTTGATGCAGTGTACCACAATCGGAGGCGTTGCAAATGTTTGTAACATACTTGAACAATATCTTTGGTTGTTTACCCCCTCGTTACAAAATTTTGTCTGCAAACCCTTCTTAATACTCTCCAATAATTTTAAAAGATGTTTATTACCTCTGTCTATCTATCCGAATGTTTGACTGATAAGATACGCATAAATTTTTTGCAAATTTTAATGCATTTATATCGCACAAATTATAAAGAACTTGCAATATTTATAAGTCTTTTAACCTATTTTCTACAGAATGATTTAAATTAATTTAGTTTTAAAATTTAAATAAAAAATGCTCTGATGCATTAAAGGATATAAGTAAAAAAATTTGAAAGTGCAATTTTTGTTCGGATATGGGTTTTCAACACTCTCCAACAAAGTTTAAAAAAAATATTCATGGCTTTAATTTTTCTTCTAATTTTTCTTTGATTTTTCTTTTTCTTCTTTCTGGCTTTAATTTTTATGCCGGCCAGTCTGGCGCATTCTCATTTCCATAAATAATTCAAAATTTTCATGAATCTGATTTCTTTTTTATGATTGATAGAAAGCATTAGGTCATACATCTATACAAGAGTACGTTTAATGCCTATATTTTATTTTCTGTACACGTCTATTAAAAGTAATACAAATATAATAACTAGTTTGTTTTCAGCAGCTCAAAAAATAATTTAGATGCAATAGTTTCTAACAGGCCAAGGTATTTGTGGTATAGGGGTTAAGACTGAAAGACAACACGAGGTTTTACATCTGATGGGAATATCCTCCGTGGGAACATTTTTAACCCTTTGAAGGGTGGTGGGATATAATATATCCACAAACTTTAGTTTCAAACGGCAAAAACTCGCCCAAGAAATTTTGTAATTTTTTTTTTTCTTTTGAAACTTAATTGAAAATCTTCTTTTATTTCTTCCCTTTTAACTTTGCTTGTGAATTCTGGTAGCATTTGATTTTAAATGAGCAAAATCACCTTGTCCCTCAAAGAGTTAAAGAATTCTAGATCGTATTCTGGTGAATTTATGATAAAATTACGGATACATTAAAACGTCTAGTCCGGCAAGACCGGGGGTCAGCAGAACATCTCATTTATTGGTATGACCTGACAATCTAAGATAGGTATTTCTCTATCCCTTTCAACATACTTATACTGCTCTAAACATAAAAAAATGAACATACATTTTACAAATTTAATAAAGTGTGTTTTCCATACAAAATGGTAGGATTATTATTTAAGGGTCCATCTAAAAAATATTTAGATTAATTCCGAAAGTTTGCCAGAAATACATTTTCAGTTACATCATATGTTTTAAATGCTTACTAACAACGATAGAAAGTATTTTTAACATAGTATTCATGATATGAGAGACATGTCCGCTTGGAAATTGTTTCATAATCTATGCAAGCAGCATGATTTTTTTTTCCTTATTTATGGGGTGAGGTGGTGGTAGGGTGACTAATTTTACGTTTTGTGCTGATAATTTCTGCTAATTTGCTTTTATCAAATGCTCAGTAATATATCTTCAACCAAATAACCATGCACACATGTATACAAATTATTGATTTAAAAAGAAAATGTTTCAGGTTAAAATTTTCCATATTTCATTGGTAATAAGAAAAAGTGTTTATTTCATGTATTAAGCGTGCTTATGTCTTTAATTTTATTGATAAATTTATAAAAAGTGGAAATCTAAACACTTGAATATTTTTACTCCAATCGAAAAAATATAAAATAAAATAAAACCCTCAATACTAATTAAAATTTATCTATCTTCAAATCATAAAATACCGTAGTAATATATTATCGTTAATAGAAGAAACTATGTATTTTCCCGATACTAGACCTTTTATATTTAGGAAAAAGATCCTCTTACAATTTTATGAAAAATGGGAAAAAAAATATATATACATCCTTATACGATTACAATTCATAGAGTTATGAAGCATTAAATTTTTTAAGCTAAGCCGCTTATGCAGAAATAGAAATCTCCTTTGTGGACTGGATTTAAGGGGCCATGTAAGTATTAACTTTTAGAATATTGTGTTTCAATTTCATAACTTTTTCTAGATTTGGTTTGAGTTTCGGTTATGGCAGTTATTCGGTTATTGGACTATCCGCGTACAGGTAGCTAGAAACAGTATGTTATGGTGGAATGTGTATTCATTTTATTGGCTGATTCGCTAATTTTGAGGAACGATGTAAATATGACGACATTTCAACAGTAAATCGGACAAATGAGCTTTGGAGGATATAGGATAAGTGACATTTTCTAGTCATCCGGAGATATCCGAGAAAGTCATTCACGAGACAACATTGGATTGCCGTTTTACAGTATTTTTTTTTTTTCGAATTAATGCTCATTATGCCGAAATCTAAGACTTCAAGCAGATTCCGAACCACTAAAAACGCCCATGCATCTAGGATTCCAGCTCTGTAATTGAAAACGGAAAAACATCGTGCTAACTAATGGACAATCGATATTCTTTCCTGATATTATTTTATGCGTTATATAAATTATAACTTTAATATTACTTAGTGTGAAATATTAAGCTAAAACTTTAATGAAATTGTTTCAAAATATTTATTTCTACAAAAAACAAATTTCATAACCTGCCTGTTGAGCATAACGCGTTATATAAAACTTATCAAAAATTTTCAAATCATTTGTTGATAATATTTTAGATCTGCAAGAATGTAATATTTCATTATTCTAGGTGGTAGCTTATGAACAAGTACTTATATAATATAACTTAATGAACTGACGAATCGTATAAATATTTAAGTTAATCACGACTTTATTTATTTTTAAGTTAACATATTCTTGAAAAAAAAAATCGTTTGAAGTTGTATATCCGCGATCAATTGTCGAAGAAATACACGTAAAAAATTGTTACTCCTAACTACTCATTATATATTACTTACATTTCCAGATCATCGTAGATAATGGAAGTATTGCATTGTATTCAGTCAAAATTTTCGATATCGAATTTTCGCCTGATTTCTATGTTTCAAGGTTTCCTGACTTCAGAAAAGTATTTTTTTGGCTCTGAGTGTACACTATTACAAAAAATAGTTCAACGCTTCACCAAAAGAATGGTTCTAATTATACATTTATGAAATATCGCATGTTTTCAAATTAATATCTGTTCACTTCATAATTTATTATAAATATACAGAACTAAAAAAAAAAAAAAAAAATCTTTAATAGAATTTCTACAAATTTACACAGAAAGAGTTCAGTTACACAAATTATTCCCGGAAATACCCCCTAAAAGCACATCTTCTATCCAAGATATCTTTAATATTTCTTCAGGATGAAAAGACATCCCAGAAACATCCTGAGGATGTTCTGTGGATAAGTGTGTTGTTAGGACCATAACTGTGTTTCGTTGACGTTTCATATATTTTGCTTAAGAATGAGAATCTATGTTTGGGATATTATGAATAACAATTATCGATTGCCAATTTTTGAGCATGCTAATATGCTCAAGATATGTACAAGAAGCTTTCAAATTTGTATAAATTTGCTTAGGAGCTATTTTGAGTATGTAACATACTCAAATTAAAACACAATTTTACTCATTTTCAGTATTTTGCCTCTCCCCCCTCCTTTTTTTTTCAGTGTCTGTAATCAGTAAGGAAGGAAGATCATAAAATTACATTTATAAAAAGTCAACTAAAAAAAAATATCTTATGATTAAATAAAACAAGCAATGTTATTAGATAAAATTCGGGAATTAAACCTTAATGTTTTGTATGATAATTAAAATTTTCAGCATTAATTTAAGCATTAATAAAGAATATTTATGTAGTTAAATAAATAAATAAGGATTTATTTAAATAAAAAATAACCTGCTTAAAAGACCTTCATAATCTTTCTTTCTTTATTTTATTTTATTTTATTTTATTTTATTTTTTATTTTTTTTTTTAAATTAAAAAGAGAATTTTCCAAAGAAAACTTCAAGCACCAATTTTATTAAGTGGCAGTTAAGATTTTGTTGATCTTTTTATATATTTTTTTTTCACATAAGCTCTTTCTTAATAGTCTTCTGTTTATCATAACGAAAAAGATTAAAGTTTCAAGTTTAAAAGTTAAGAAAAAGAAACACTGAAGATATTACTTTCTTTTTGAGGAGAAAAAAAAAATATGCAATATAGATTAAGCATCTTTAATGAGCATAAATCAGATATTTAAGCTTCACTTTTCTTTTCATGAAGAATTTTTATCGAATTTTCATTATACTTTATGATGATAGAACAAAGAAAAAAAATGCTTTTTAAAATATTGTTGCTTAAGTATAATTCAGTTTTTAAGTTTGGTACGTTATTTTTAGATAAATATTTTCCAGCTATAAACATGATATTATTTACAAACAACATGTGCATGTATATGTATACATCCGGAAAAAATTGTGATTTAATTTTTTATAAAAGATTCGCTAGGAATGAGATAGAAATTATTTATATATATTTACATACAGAATCTAAAATTCAGATTTGAAAGGGACAGTTTAAAACAAATTCTATTATAATCACCTAAACTCTTTGATTCATACACTTTGTAAACACTATATACATATTTTTTTTAATACAATATAATCGCTTTCAATTAATTTACAGAATAATGTTTGATTAAACAGTGTAGGGATGGAATTAGTTTTAATGTTTCCTCGATTTCTGAAATATGGTACATATATTTCGATTAAAAGAAAATGCCATATGCTTCAGTATGTTCACAAGGGAAAAATCTAGTTCAGACTCCATACAACGTCCTTATAAAAACATTTAAATGTACATGTTGTTACAAAAACATCGACATTTTCATGTGTGAAAAATCGTTCGTATATTAACAGGCTGTTTGTAGTTCATAAATATACCTGAAACAAGCCAATGAACTTATTATCCGAACCACAAATGTCACGATAGTATAACTATATACAACTATATTCAATAATTTTGTTGAATAACCAGTATTCGGTAACTGCGGTATATATAGTTATATACCGCATACTGGCTATTCAATAAAATTACTCGAAAGCTTTTTTGCAAAATCTCTCATTGACAAGTATACAGTTCAAAATGCATAGTTCACAATTTCAATGCAATGTTCAATTAAATTCAATCGCGTGTACATGAACTCTTTTGTGCTTTGACGAAAATTAGAGGAAAGAAAAAAATACATTATACCAAAACATTAACCCAGTTTCAAATAGAGAAAGGGCTTCTAGATGACGAATGTGTGGATCTAAGCCATATAAATTTTACACATGTGCTTAACAAGCAACATTTATTGTTTTTAGGCTAACGGCAACGTGAAAACTGAATTTATGAAAACAATTACATGGAAGACAGCCTATTGCAGTATGATGCCACATATTATTTTTTGTTTTCAAATGAAATATTTATGCAATAGATTTATTACTTAAATTTTATTAACCAAAATATTTATTTTTCTTTGTTTGTTTTAAAAATCAGACATAGCCTGTAAAATCTATAAACGGTTTTATTTAATAATTTATTTTCAAAGTTTTTAAAAAATCAATAGCATTAATTCGAATTTAATTTATACAAAATCATTCTCAAATCTCATGTGATATTTTAATAAATTTTTGTTGAATAACACTGCTTTATAATTTAAACATAAGTTTTATTCTTAGAAAATATTGAATATATTCTGTTTCTGTTTCTCTCCCTTTAAAAAAAAAAAAAATAGAATTCTTATAATTTTTTAAATTCCTAAGAATCGTTAACTAATGAAAATGCTGAAAACAATCATATATATACGTATATTTTTCATTAATATAATTTAATTTTATTTAATGTGGGTGATCTGACATAAAATGATCACACACCAGCAAATAACTATTTAATCTCAAGAATCTAAAAAATAAATATGAGGAAGAGTTTTTAATCTAGTTAATAGAATGCATAATTAGCATGTAAAAAAAATAGTCTGTTGCAATTTCCAGTAGCAATTGATATTTTGATTCTAAGTTAACTGCTAATTCGATATTCAAAGATATAGGATAAATACAGAGAAAAAAAAATGCATAAATAGCTTTAATTTTTATCATGTGGAACAATATATATATATATATATATATATATATATATATATGTATGTGTGATCGGGGAAAATGTCGCACCCTGACCCCAATGCCTTCAGCAGCACAGGCAATTGTGCGCTGTAAGCGCGCATTTTTGTTCGACACTGTTAAGGAATCACTATATTACCATAAGGGAAAAACATAAATATAAAGTACAAAAAAATTCTTCTCTCATTGGTGTAACAATCCGTCCTGGCCCCCACTGCCTGCGGCAGCGAATGCACGCCCTCATGGAGCGCGTGTTCCTTCGCCCTTCATTCATGCCCCCTCCTAATTATTTTACACTTGCAAAAATATCCGCAATCGTTTCCTCGGACTTTTAAACCTAATAAAACTAATTTCCAACGTTCTATCTGAAATTTTTTTTTTTTTTTTTTTTTTGGCCGCTGCGCCCGCCCCCCTTTTCGCCCCTCGTAATAATTCTACACTTTCGAAAATATCCACAATCAATTTATCTGGCCTTAAAACTTCATGTTTGTTTAAATTAGAATCTGAATTAAAACAATAAGAAATAACCCGAATAAATATTATATTTTCAAGAACGAAATTTTATTTAGCATGTAAGAAATTAAATTTATTTCTACTCATCGCTCTCTCGTATTTCCTCAATTCTTGAAGAAAAGTAAATGACATCAATAAAAAAAAGGACTTCGAATTATTTATGCACTTAAATTGAATTATAGACTTTCATTTTAATTCTTGATGACAAAAAACAGAATTTATCAGTATTGATCTAGATTTATGAGATCGATTACAGGTTTAAAAAACATTTTGAATAAGTACTACAGCATTTTTGCACATTGAATGAAGTATATACCAAATAAAGAATAAATATTTTATTTTTCACATAGAATAATATTCATAATTAAATCATTTTGACTCGACTATGAATTATGAATATATCAGTTTTATACTTGACTCGAAGAATATGCCGAAAAACACAACAACAATAAAAAAAGAAAAACGTTCTTGTTACCTCTGATCAGATGACATCTGCTTTCATTCAACTGACGCTACCTTCTCCGATTCAGATAACTCAACACCTCATAATACTAATTTTCAATGATGTAACTCTTATTTTTATAATTTTGCCCCTTCGCTCCTCCCCATTCTCGTCTATCCTAATAATTTTGTAAATTCGAAAATATCCACAATCGATTTATAGGTCCCAAAAACGAATAGTGCCAATTTTCAACGATTTACTCTATTTCTATTGTTATGCCCCTTTCCGACTCTTCTGAAAATTTACAAGTTTAAAAATATCCACAATCGATTTGTAGGTATCAAAAACCTCTATGTACTAATCTTGAACGATCTAACACTATTTTTATTTTTTTGCCCCTCCGCCCCCTTCACCGCCCCTCCTAATAACTTGACACTTTCGAAAATATCCTCATTCGACTTACAGGAATGTAAAACCTGTCTGTATCAATTTTGAACGGTCTGACTATATTACTATTTTTCCTACATAGCCTCCCCCCTTTCCTGCCCCACCTCTAACGAATTTCTAAAATTCCAAAAATTGTTTTTTAGGTATTTGTAATAGCTATATTTTAAAGAAAAAATTTCATGTATATCTGTTTTTTTTTTTTTTTTTTTTTTGAGATATATAGGATTATGTGAAATCCAGTTTTGCCCCCTTCTCCCAATTAGAAACCGAATTTCTAAAATTCCAGAAATAGGTTTTTAGATGTTTGTGTTAGCAATATTTTAAAGTAAAAAAAATACGGATATCTATTCTTTTTTTTTTTTTTTCGTTTGAGTTATGAAGGATTTAGTGAAATCGCATTTTGCCCCCCCTGCTCCCTTTGGGGGGCGAATTTTGTAATATCGCTTCTTTGTGGACGCCTAACATTGTCGCAAAATGACATGTTTCTAGGTCCAGGGGTTTGGGCTGGGCGATGAGGAATCAGTCACTCACTCACTCTCGCACTCAGGAGAAACGATTATATATATACAAGACAGATAGATAGATCATTAGAACTGGAGATATTGAAATTTTAAAATATTAAAGCGCCATCTGGCGACAGAGACTTGCGACGACTACTCTTGAAATCCAATTAAAATAAGTTTAAAAATCATATACTACTTTTGAAATTAGTCTAATTAGAAGCTGAGATACAAAAATAATTAAAATACTGTTATAAAGTGATTTATGTCTGTTTTTTTTTTTTTTTCGTGATTTTCTCAGAAACTTGCGTAATTCCGGGCTAAATAGCGTTAAAAATACTTAGTAGGAAATGTGAGCAGAGTATCAGAATTCGAAATTCTGCAAGATATAAAAGAATAAAGGCGTTGTGGGTTTTCCGTTGTTTTCTCCGAAATCAACGTTCTTTTTCTACATTTTTGCTCCTTCGCCTCCCCTACCAGTTTCCGTCCCTCCTAATAATTTTACACTCGAAAATATCTGCAATCGATTTATCTTGCTTTAAAACATAATAATACCAATTTCAAACGCTGTAACTCTTTTGTTTTCCCCCGCTCCTTCGCTCCCTCCCCCGCCCTCAAGCACTTCCAAATAATTCTGCACTTTCAAAAATATTCTCAATCAAATAATCTGGCATTAATTCCAAATACTATGAGATTTCAACGGCATATCTTAATTTAAAATACTCCAAAATATAAAAGAAACATAATCTTACATTGTTTTTCGTCTCGTGAGACGTGATAAGTATAATTCCCAATGAAAACGTAATTTTTTTGTTCATTCACATATTTTCAGGAAAGTTGAACTGTAGCCGTCTTTGCCGAGTATTAATTTAAATGTAACGTGAATGAAAATTTGAAAAAGTTTTAAAATTGCAATTTTCTCCCCACTATAAAACACGTGACGTCTTAATTGGTTACAATAATTTCCTTTTTCATCGCAGACAGTCGTCTGGCAGTTGAAATGAGGTTGCCACCAAAATTTCATACTTTTGTTAATTTTAAATATCTAATTGTTGTATCGATAATCCGCTTGTACTCTTAGATTCAGAAAAAATGCCCCTTTCGTTTGGTATTAAATTCGTAACGATCAGACTAATATTTATAATTTATTTTCCACTTTTTCTTCTTTTAACTGCGTTAAGATATCTATTTTTTTGCAATCGTGGTGAATTCTCAGTTATTGAGATCGGTTTTTGATTAGACATAGGTCGACAATTTAAATAGTACCTCCAAAACTAATTAAATTTTTATATTCTGCATTCAGGAGCCATTCGAGAAGGCTCCTGAGCATGCGTATGTAAATTTTTGTATTGCTACAAGCAATAAGGACTCAGCGTACAGAAGAACAGACAGACCGAAAGACAAATCTTTCCTTTTATTATTATAGATTGATTATGTGTTTAATAACCATTTTTGAAATTTGTTTAGGAATTTTCAAAATAAATTATGTAATGAAAATTAAAAAGTTAATTATTCGTATTTAATTTACATAAATTCTTTCACGGAACTCTTGTGAAATAGCATTAAATTTCTGTCGAATAAAATTACTGTAGAATAGAAACATAAAGTTTCATTCTTACAAAATCTTTAATTTACTTTGTTTCTCTTTAACTGGCTTAAAATAAAATTCTTATTTCGTAAGTTTTTAGAAACATTATTCCTAATATAAATGCTGAAAACAGAACCTTTTCATTATTTCGTAATGAAAATTTCATTTATTGAAGTAAAATTAGATATGATATATTATAAAATAATCGTTCAGCTTTTGTTGATTTTAAAACTCTAAGTTACATTTAATGGTCTTGGGTTTATTATGAAAAAAAAATATATTTGATAGCTTCACTTTAAAAGAGTCAAAAAGAAGGTTCTTGAATAAAATCGCTTTCTTTTGTCGAAGAACATGTAATGGAATATAGATTAGGTCGCTTTAATGATCATAAATCAAAATTTCAAAAGTTTATTTTTTGTACACTTCCTTTAAATTGCATTTATCGAACTTATCATAAATTATGATAAGATAATGGATGAAATGGGGCACCTCTTTTGATACATCGGAAAATTATTTTGGTTTTTAACGTATTCAACAATATTTCGCTTTAAAGAAATTTAAAAAAGAAAGTTTTTTCTATTATTCATTCTGTTGTTTCTCACATACTTTAGGTTTTATAAATGTAAATATATAGGAACGAAATATACTGCATGTCTATATGAATTCTTGATTTCGTGATAACCGGTCGAGGTCATGATAAAATTTTGGCGACTGTCCTAACGTGTTTTATAAAACTCATATGGATCGTCAATCATGAATTTCATTTTAAAACATTTTTTATATGATTCTAGTTTCACTATTGTGCAATATTTATTTGATTATAATAATGATTTGGCTTCCGGTAAATTTAAATTTTAATTAGGTGGTGAAATTGGTATAATATTTATGAGTTTCGAATTGTAAAGGTAAATAAGAAAAGAAATAAAGTGCGAAAAATTCGCACGGGTTTGCTAGTAAATAATAATCCCTGAACAACGAAGATGGTTATGAGATTGTGCCAATAGAAAAAATAATATTTTAAAACTGCACACCTTTTATACCACTATATTTTAAATTAAAGATTTACTCTTTGTATGCTCATACATACTTTAGTTAAATTGCATATATATATATATATATATATATAAACATAAATAAATAAATAAATAAATTTTTTGATGATTGAAAAAAAAAAAAAATAAATAAATAAAAATTTACAGAAATAATAAAGATAAATATAATGATAAAAAATGTTTTAAAAAAAATAATAAATATCGACTAATATATATATATATATATATATATATATATATATATATATATATATATATATATATATATAAATACAGGATGTCCCATAAGTCCGTAGACATTTTTAAAATTCCTAACTATTGAGTGAATTGATAGAATTGAACGCGGTTCGCGAAAAAATCTTTCTCGTGGAGGGGGATTTTTTTGGTCAAGAAAATAATAATAATTAAGCTATTTGTCGATAGAGGGCATTGCGCGACCAGATCCCCCATTTTCACGAAAAACTGTACATATTCGCATGCTAATGTTTACAGGCATATAAATTCTATTCTATGCGTCTGTCGTCACCACAAATTACAGTTTGCAAACAAGTTATAACACTGGTAATTGCAGATTCAGTCAGTGGTTCCTACCTGAGAGAAAACATTTTCACAAATGAACGCTTTATCCACCAAGTCAGCATTGCAATTAAAACTTCATGTATGCATAAGTAGGAGGCAAAAAAAGAAATAAACTTTTCTAACCGCAAAATGGGACAATTTATAAGACTTCTATTTGCATATTTTTCTTTTACATCCGTGTGAAAAATTTAACTATTTACTATTAACTATATATATATATATATATATTTGTCGACAACATATTTAACGTCGACAACATATATATGTCGACATTTTTATATGACGACATTGTCGACATTTTATCGACATTTTTATATGTCGACAACATATTTAACTATATATATATATATATATATATATATATATATATATATATATATATATATATATATATATATATATATATATATATATATATATATATTACCATAAAAAATCCCCCTTTACGAGAATGATTTTTTTCGCAAACCACATTCAATTCTATGAATTCTTTCGATAGTTATGAATTTTTTTAATGTCTACAAACTTATGGTACACCCTGCATATAAGAGCAATTTTTAAGTACTAGAGATGAAAGGTTTATTAATAAGATGATGTTATTACATACGGCAGTTTTTCACACCAAATTCATTTGAACCGATTTTTGCACCAATTTCTAGAGGCCGTACTTCGAAAGAGGGTTGCAAAAGTTGAGTCAAAGTTCGTGCAAAAAAAAACTGATTTGCATGGTGTAAAGTACGTATCAAGGTGCACTCTCTATCGCTCTTTTCTTGTGCCGACGAGAATTCTTCGTGGAAGGAGGATAAAAAAGATGATTCACTTCACGCCAGTCCCCATTTTTTCTCGGCGTGTATTACGAGCTTTCTTCTGATTGGTTTATTGTCGTAGGATAAATTGCTCGTACTGCACTTTTCATAACTGCTCACTGCAAATGCGTGAAACACTTTTGCAACGCTATTAGAACGTAATAGTAAACACTTCTAACTAAAAGTGTTGTGATTGTATTAGGAATGTGTTGCGATTGTGTTGCGCGAGGGAAAAAAAAAAGGGTTGCGGAAGTGTTGTTGACAATTACAAGGACAAGAAATGTGTTCAGATAGTGTTTCGATCAAAATCTAAGATCCCACACAAATTCTAAACGCTTTTTTGAACATTTCTAAAACGCATTCATCTTTAACGCTGAAACCCTTCATAAACGCTTATTAAACAGAATAGCCTATCCCGTGAAATAATATGCAAACGTTTTCTTAATAATTTGCTCAGCAGTGTGTATTATGGGGATTGGATTCAGAAGGCTGCTAAAGGTGAGAAAATGAAACTAGTATGTTATTGCCATCACAAAATTTTCTTCTATAATTTACTATTAAAATTCATGCAGAGCAAATTTTTTATTCGAATAATTATATTTTTTTTTAATTATCACTTATTAAAATTATTTTTCTATGATGAGTGCAAGCGATTTTTATTTAAAATAAGCATATCACTAAATTATGTTTCTTATGCAATTATGTCTGTTGCAATTATGTTTCTTAAGAAGTGTTCCAGCTTAGAACACCAAAATGTGTTGTTAATTTGAGGACAAAATGTGTTCTTAAATGTGTTATTTTTGTGCGCGTGCGTTTGCAGTGTAGAAATGCTCGTATTGCAGTTTTCATAATTAGCTAGAAAAATTTTTCGTACTCCCCACTCCTGTTACACTAGACGTTGAGACTATTGGAGCCAACAAAGTTGGCACAAATTAACAATTGACTCAAAAGTTGTGTGAAAAACTGCCGTGTGTAATAGGATCACACAAGAAATGTCATTAACGGCATTTTCCTAGTTTTAAACGTGTGGGGCGATTTTACTGATAAAACTTTCTCCTTCTTCAATTATCATTAATTTGTTCGTTTATTATTAGTCTTTTTATTTGTTCGTTTTTTATTTTTATTTATTTATTTGTTTATTTTTTAGTGTCTTTCTAAAATAATATTTATTCATTGTTTTCTCTATTTCAGGTTTTTAAACTCCTGCTTAATTTAATTTCTACCAGAATTTTTAAAGAGTAATACTTTTTCATTTTCATTTTATTTTGTCTTCTATTTTTCTTTTTCTACATATTAGCAAAAATAGATTTAAGTACTGTTGTCTGCGAGCTGCATTCGTGCTTACATTTTTTATCTCTAGGTTTTTGTGCTAAATTATTATGCCTTGAACAAATTTGTTGAAAATTTTATCTTTATTATAGTATTTCTTCACACACAACTCATATTTTACAATTTCTGTCGAAGAAAAAAAATAATAATAACAGTACATGTACTATTTTAATCTCTTATGTGCAATACTTACAACTTATAATTTACTATTTTTGTTATGTTTTAAAGCAATTACTTAAATTTCAGTGATGTCTACCAGCCAGTTATGTCATTAAACAGCCACCTTGAACGGACGTCTACAATTATACTTCAATTTTAAAGTAAAAAAAAAATATAGGTCTAATATATCGATAGGTCTAATATATCGTATCATATTATGTATCGTATTTATCGTAATATAACTCAATACTTATTTCGCTTCCTTCTTCGACTCGCTTTAATACACATTTTTTATATGCATGAGCAGCCCCCGAAAAACAAAAACATTAAATCATTAAATTCATTTTTTTACTTATTTTTATTTCATATTATTTCACGCGCACTTTTTATTTCCTAATTCAAAATTATTAAAAAAAAACCTTTTCGATATCGCTTGTAACGATACTGATTATTTTCTTTTCTTTTTCTTTCAATAATAATAATAATAATAATAATAAAAAGATTTTGATGAAATTCTGGCAAAAGCAGAATTTAGTTTAGGACGGAGGACTATTAGTTTTTTTTTTTTTTTTCTTTGTTTTTTCAAATTGTAACATCGCTTTCAAATTATTCAATTATATTTTCGATAAATTTTAGATTTCGACAAATGCCCAACTATCGAAATCGACAACGCAAAAATCCCAGATTGAGACTAATAGGCCCTCAGTCCTAAAAAAAAAAAAAAAAAAAAAAAAAAAAAAAAAAAATCTTATTTGGCCATTATCCACCTAGCAGTCTTTTCAAATATTATTGATTTTATTATTATTATTTATTATAATAATTTTACCTATTCTATTAGCCTTTTACATTCTCTAATTTTGCTTAAAGTTTTAACCATAATTCAGAGGTTTTCATCTGGGGCCGAGAAAGAAACCTCCAATTCGCCAAGTGGTCACAGAATTACATCTATTCATTTAAACACCTTTCTTTATTTACTTACATTTAATGAGGGGTATTCTCTCTCTCTCTCTCTCTCTTTTTTTTTTTTTTTTTTTTTTTTTTACAACACATCCTAGAAATTGTGATGTTATTTTTTTCTGCTAAGTCGTCCTTACTCCTCTAATTTATTCATTCCAACAAAGGATAAAAATGAACATGTTTTTTAATTCAATACTTTTTTTTTTTTTTTTTGGGGGGGGGGGGGAGCAATTAATCGAATTTTCAACATTATTTTCGAGAAACATGGGATTTTATTATTAAGGAAATAATGCATTTATGCGTATAAAAACTTATGCTATACCACTTTTAACGTATATCTTCGTATAAGACAGAAATTAAGCTTCTATATTTTAAAATAAATCTATTTTCAAGTTCCATTAAATATTTTTTTTTCAATATTTATTGAAAAAAAAAAAAACAATAATAATAAATAAATAAAAGAATATTATCACTGAAGTAAAACAAAAAATCCTTCCATTTCGCTTAAATTGATTTTTAAAATTTCCGACTGCCCTTTAAATAGGGGCTTATTAAACATCAATTGTATTATATAGCCATATCCTATATCTCTTTTTTATCTGTATGCTTGTATTTCTTCAAGTGCAAGGCAATTCAATTTCTCTCTCATTTTGTATAGAAAAGTTCGCAACATACTTAACCTATGAATGCGCATGCGTTTCTTAGATAACTGATACCGTTTGTGATCAAACAGGAGCAAGAAAGGTCCTTTTTGGTTTAGTAAAAAAAGAAGAAAAAAATGACAGAAGGAGGTGGAAGACAATATTGATTTTTCAATTCCGTTGCTTAAGAAAATATTGACTCATTGTGATTCGGTTCTCGATTCGATATGATCCATTCTCTCCCACATTTTTTTTTTTTTTTTTTTTTCCCAACAAGAGTGGAAAAATTGTGGAGGGGATTTGCGGGCTTTTTCTGAGAAAATGGTTATCCTTTGCATCAGAGCCTGAATAGAAATGGGTAGTTTCACTTTTGTTTCTGGAAGAAAAAGCCAGTTATGATGAAACACAAATAGGGTTGAGAAAAACAAATTTATTTTTTAAATTACATATCATTTTATTTTCTGGCTTTTATTTATTTTTTTGTTTCTTCTTGCGGGAAAAAAAAAAAAAAAAAAAAAAAAAAGTCGGTTTTTAAAAATGAGTTATGTGCAAGGAAAATTTTGCGTTTCAAGAAAAAAATAATGAAATTTATCTTCAACATATTATATTTGTATTTAATTGAATATATTATATTTTTTATGCTTTCCATACTAAAGAATGCGTAATGATCTGATTTTTAAATATTGATAGTATTTCATTTATAAATGTAGAAATAATATATCTTAGAAAGTAAAATAATTACGTTAGTATACATGTATTGGTGAAAAAATATTAATGAAATTTTGAAATAGAAATTTATAATCTCTCTCTAGAAAAGTAAAAGTTGATTTAATATCTTGATTTATTATTATTATTATTATTATTATTATTTTTGTGAACATTGAACTGATAGAGAATGAAAGAGTTGAATGGTTAATTTAAAATACTTTTTAAAACACGCAATAGAATTAATGTAAAATCTCAGTAAAATTTTGGAATGAAACTATAGAACATATCTGCAAACATTTTTGTAAATTTTATTTGATTGTTTTTTCGCGTTGCGACATTTGTAAATATAGTTTGATAGTCTAGAAATTTCTTATGACTCATTATAGAATGTTTCTTGTTAAAGTAGACTTATGTGATATTTAATTTCGTTTTCACAAATATGGAAAATAAATTGCATGCTTGATGATGAATGGAGACATTAAAATTACCTAATTAAATTTTTATAATACTATACTACTAGAAAGATGATAAAATAGATATAAGAGAATTTTACGCAATGGAACATATTCTATATATTTAAAAAAACAAAACAAAAGTATATAGCGTATTTCAAATTGAGTCCAAACAATATTGGACACACTATGGTCTTCTGGAGATATGTTTAAGGAGTTTTAAAAGCTTTACTTTTTTTAATAAACTACGTGAACTATCAAACATGTTAACTAATATCTTAACAGTACATGTAAGGTGACAATGGTATGATTTTTTATATTTTGTATGGAACTTTTGCAGGACAAAACAATAATTTCATTTTCATTATCATATGTTAATGAAATTAATCATAATATAAATAATAATTTAATTTTCTCACATAATTAAATTTTAATATATTAGGAAGCCTATAAATCTGTAGTTTGTACATAAAATCACTTGAGAAATCTGACGTTTCCTTGGCCCATCTCGAGCCGAAATATTCACCCCATGATCTTCATTTCTGAAACCACAAATTTAAGCTTTGCCTCGAAAATGCTCTAAAATGCTATAAACAGTGATGCCAAATTTAGAGACTCTCCTATTTAACTATCAGCAATAATTTTGAGGAAGAGGCTTGATATACATAATGGACGAATAATCTTCGAAGTGATTAGGCAACCATTATAGTTAACCCTTAACTACACGCACTGGTGTAAAAAAATACACCATTTAAAGTAAACATAATATAAATTACTTTAGGATCCCTCTCCCCACGCTGCGTGCACATCTAATCTATCATTGAAGTATTTATTCGAAGATTTTTCATTAGTTTTTATAAAAGAATTTGATAATTAAAACTTATACAGTCGGCAGCAAAAGTATCCGAGCACTAGCCAATAATTCTTATATCAAAAAAGTACACTTAATACTATTTTGTTAAATAAATACTTGTCGAATCGTGTTCTTAGACTGACTAGGAACATAGTTCAATAAGGATTTATTTAACAAAGCAGTATTATATGTACTTTTTTTAGTCAGGGATTATTGCTAGTGCTCGGATACTTTTGCTGTCAACTGTAGCATACATATATATATTTTTTTTTTCTTAATTAATTTATTTTCCCTAAAAACACGTCTTCTCCGAAATGCATCCTGAGGTTTTCCTGTGGATAAAAGGGAAATCCTATGGAATCCTCAGGATGTTCTGTTGACAAGTGTGTTGTTAGGGTTTATTTGATATTTTGGTGGTGTACAAAATACACCATGTGTGTACTTGTGTTAAAATATTAAGCGCGTGTAGTTACGGGTTAAAATTTAGTGGTGTATATTGAGTAAAAAATCCCCAAATTTAGCATAAATGACCAGAGGCGTGAAATTAAGCAGGACAGGGAAAAGGTTAAGCTTCGGTGCAGATATGGGTAATCGTAGAGGATCGAAATCAACTTTAAGGCGACACTTTATTAATTTACCACTTTTTTTTTTTTTTTTTTTTTTTTTTTTTTTTACTTTAGCACTAGGCTAAAAAATCACGTAAATCCTTAAAACAAATATATTTTATGCAGAAATATTTTTCAAAATGCTAAATCAGAATTTTTATTATTGATATCAGATGCCTTATTTTCAAACATATCATGCATTAAAAATAGCTAGCTTCGAATTAAAATGACTTAGATAAGAAAACTGGTACTCTTATTTTGAAAACAGAAAACATGCTTTTCTAGTTAATAACACATGCACTTATTGAGACATTGCTCTTCTAAAAAATTACTCTGACATTTCCTTATTTTGGGGACACAATTCTAATATTAGTAATAATAATAATTAATGGGCATATGTGAGGTGTCACGTGCATGTGCTGTCATCTGCTGTTTCAAAATTCATCTTGCGTCATTGTGTACTCATATGTACTCATATGTGGGTCAAGGGTGGTGATTTGAAAGTAGTCGGATTCGAACTGCGGAACTACCACTTTAAGCAATTTTTCTCAAATTATTCTGTCCGTAAGACAACACTTCTATAGATAAATGGAATTATCGAAATATTCGCACAATGTATTAAAAACAATTTCTTAATTTTGATATAATTACCATTGTTCCAAATAAAATCATAAAAGAATAAATCTACATAGTTTATGATCACAACGCTTATTTAACAATCTTTGTTTTATTGCACTTAAAATAATATTTTTCGTTTCTGTAAATATGTAATTTTTAAAAAAGTATTAATATTTAAAATTGAGAACAGTGTATATTTATTTTCAAGTAAAAGTTTCTTGAAAAAAATGTAAAGATATTTGTTATTATTTTGAAGCACATATTATTTAACAGAGCGTAAACTTTAAATTTAAAATCTTAACGTGTGTACATTTTTTTATATTATTTTAGAGTTCTAAGGAGTAATCCATAAGTACGCATTTTTTTTATATTATTTAAATAGTAATAGTATAATAATTTTATTACTGTACAGTATATATTTATTAATTTAATATCTTAAGACAATTTCTAGTTTATAAAGAGATGGCTGTTTCATTTACTTAATTATTCTACCGAACTATAGCCAGTGTTGCGAGATATGGCGGATTTTTTATTAAATAATCACCAATAATTTTGAAATGTGATATTTGATTTACATAATTGATTATCGGTTTTCGAAGTGATTAGGCAAACGTTACAATTAAAAATTGTTGGTAATTATTGAATAAAAAATAACGCCAGATCTGGTAACACTGACTGTAGCACAGAGTTTTAAATTTTAACGAAATTTCTCTTATTATTCATTACGTATTTCACTCATAATATGCCATTTTTACAGACCAGAAAAACTTTTGAAGAATTCTGACAACACGTTTTTCGAATTTTAATTGTGGTATCATCAATATATATATATATACACACAGGGTGTCCGAAGAGTCTGTGGAAACTTTAAAAATTCATAAAAAATGTAGAATTTAATGCAGTTTGTGAAAAAGTTATTTTCATGAAGAGGAATCGTTTTTTTTTTTTTTTGGGAGGGGGGGGGGAGTAAAGAATAAAAAAGTTAAAATTTTCATCGATGGAGGGCGCTGTATTGATGCTTAGCAGGAAATATGCAAATCAGAGACCTATAAGATACACATTTATAGATTAACTCAGCTTATTTATTATTTTGCCTCCTACTTGTGCAACAATATAGTTTTAATTGCATTGCTGACTTGGTGGATAAAGCATTATTGGTGAAAATGTTTTTTCTCAGGTATGAACCGCAGTCTGAAACCACAGTTAGCAATGATGTAACTCGTTTGCAAACTTTAATTTGTGGTGATAGTGGACACATAGAATAAGATTTATATGCCTGTAAGCATTTGCATGCAAATAAATATAGTTTTTCACGGAATGGTGTGATTTGCTCACGTACAGCACCCTCTATCAACGAAAATTTTAACTATTATTATTTTTTTTTCTTTACCATAAAAAATTCCCCTTCCCGAGAATAACTTTTTAGCAAACCGCATTCAATTCTACCATTTCTTTTAATTTTTGTGAATTTTTGAAAGGTTTACAGACTGATGGGACACCCGGTGCGCTTGTTCACTGTTATCTTAAAGTTTTTCTATCATTAATTTATTTTCTATGAAAGTTTTAATGTTCATTGATTTACGTACAATTTAAATTAAAATTTAACTGCCTTAAAATTATAATTTAACTAACTCAATAAATAATTACTCAGTGAATTTCATCGTTAATGAAAATGCTCAGACGTTAATTTTTTATCGATTAATTGTTGTTTGCAATGCTTTTATTTTTAATTTCTTTAATTAGATGGCACCTTCCTGTTCTCCAGTTTTGTGTAAAATAATACATGTGGCTACTCTGTTTTTTTCTCTCTGGATTCCTTGATTTGATTTAATAAATTATTTAATTTCGCATTCAAAATGGTTTTGCTGCCTCGATCGGGGCTGAAACAATATAAAATGCTATGATTAGGTATATTGTTTTACGAAATCGATGCAGCTTTCACAGCTTTATGAAGTACATGCCCCCTGAAATGTTCATACTTCAAATTTTAAGCATTTTTATCCAATTATTATTTCAGTGGTCATTTATATACTTTCTCCGTCATTAAGTTTAATGGTCCTTCTTTTATTATTATTATTCATGTCGGCGTAAGTAATTTGAAATTGTTTTTGTCTCTTATTGGTTCTTAATCTGTACCGCAACATTTTTGTGTCAGTCTACCTATATGTTACAATCAGTTCTATTTTTGTTGTGTTGGTATTGTTTAATATTTATTACTTGCTAAATTTTAAGGTTAAATTTTATTACGATATCTATCATCTCTTTCTATATATAATTCCATAATATATATTCACAAACATATATATATATATATATATATACTAATAAATGAATCATATGAATCCTGAATTCTTATTTTATGTAAAAAGTGGTTCACATAAATTGCTTTTAAAACTAATTGTCCATTCACCGCGAAATTGTGATTTCAGTGAATCAGACACTTAGATTAATCAAAGTGATTGATTAAACTGTCTGATTCAATGAATCGTTGTTTCATATGTCTGCCTCATTCAATTAACGACTTGTATATTTTAGTGAATGATTCAATTAATAATTAATGCATGTATATGGCTGATTCAGTCAACCTTCTAATCATTGATTCATATAACAGTTGATTAAACTATTGTTGACTTACCCAAATGAATCTTTGACAGTTTATCGGATTACATAAGATAAAATTACTAAACTGATTATTTTTACAATGACCGTTTTATCTCGAAGAATAAAATAAAATATTAAATGGGTCAACAACATATAAAAGTTTAATATTTAAAATGAAATTAAGTAAACTACATCACATTATGTATAATTTGACATAATGAAATACAAAAGAAATTCATTTATAAGGCAAGCACTTTTTTACAGAAAACTGAGGATGATCATTGCTTTTGTTATCATTACATTTTACAAAATGTAAATTACTCCTGATCTGCACCTAAAAAAAAAAAAAAAAAAAAAAAAAAAACTTAACATAAAATAATGTATATATTTAAACCATTTTTTCTTTTCTGAAAATTAATAATTTATATATTTATCTGAAAAAAAAAAAAAAAAAAAAAAAAAAAAAATCTATCTTGTGTGAAACAACCGCACGACTTCCATTACCCACTATTACGTGTATAATACACATTTTTTGGAGATAATATGATCGGAGGACATGAAATTGACTTAACGAAATAGAAATCTAAAAAAAATTTCGGTAAGAGAAACTTGATACACGTGTAAAGATATAAAAAACAGAGTTTACATAGCGAGTTAAAAAATAAGAAAAAAAAAAAAAAAAAAAATGGTAGAATTATTTTTTGAAACTCCAAATTCCGATATCTAAAACTGACCTACATAAGCAGGATGATTGCTAATTTTCCTGTAATAACCACCTAATACACGAGAAAGAATATCTAAAATGGATTTACTCAAGAATTTTCAAGAAAATTGTTAGAGTCGTTTTCGAGATACTAACTTGGCATACTCAGTTATAGACAGAAAAGCATTTATTACATACAGAAAGGTATTTAAAACGGAGTTACTATGGCGAGTTTGAAAATAATCCGTACAGCCGTTTTTAAAGGAACGCACTTGCGAGACCTGAAATTGAGCTATTTATACAGGACGCATATTAATTTTGCTGAAGTAACAAATTATATCATTCGAAAGGACTCTAATAGAGTGTTTATACGGAAACTTTGAAGAAAAAAGTTAGATCAGTTTTTGAGATACAGATTTACGGTCCCATTTCCGGTTTCCAATTACCACCAAAATAAAAAAAATATTCGTCCGTACACCAATCCTGAAATTTCGTAGTTCTACCTTTATTAGTTTCGGAGATATGATTCCCTACATACGTACACACATGCACACACACTGACCAATTGCCAAAAATTACGTTTTTGGACTCAGGAGACCTTAAAACGGGTAAGTCAGGTGAAAATTTTATATCGAATTTTTGAACCGAATACAATACTTCCATTATCTACGGTAGTTGGGTAATAGAAGTAAAAAAGAAATTATATTATTATACAATTGTAAAATCAAAAACCACATTTAAAATATTCAGTTCATATTTTTTATTTAATCTCTCTCTCTCTCTCTCTCTATATATATATATATATATATATATATATATATATATATATATATATATATATATATATATATATATGTATATATATATATATATAAGAAAAATATAAATATATATATATATGTTATATAAAAAATTATTATATACATATATATATACATTGAGAGAGAAAGAGAAAGAAAAATCTCAGTATTTGGTATACTTGAATGTGGTTTGCGGAAAATTTATTCTCAAGAAGAGGGATTTAAGAAATTTAGATTACTAAATAAAATTTTAGTTCTTATTACTTTTTTAAGTAAACAAAATATTGGTTTTCTGTCGCAAAATTTTTGTTAATAGAAAGTTAATATTTGTTATAATAATTCCTTTGAAAGAAACCCACCAGACTTTTATGAAAACTATTGTAATTTTAGTGTAGAGCAGTATTTACAACCATATCACAATATAAATATACAATAGCTAATGTTTTCTCCGAGAAAAGAGTTCCTAAACGTATATCTTTCATTTAATTAAACTGATTTGCATGTTTTATACAATCCCTTGCATCCAGCGCCGTATCTTGAAATTTTTTGGTAGAAAAAATATTTTTTTAATATTTTAAATTATCCTTTTGTCGTTAGAATAATTTTTTTCGCAAACCAGATTAAAGTAAATAATCAAACCACATATGAAAATGAATAACAAACAAACAAATTTAATTGTTATATTATATTAAATTAAATGATCAGAGATTTTGGATTATTCTTACAAAAAAGTTTTATTTTTATTAATTTATTATGAAAGTTGAAACATATAATTTCTGATATAATGATACCAAATGCTTTAATAATGAAATTTTACTATATATTACTAAAACGCACAAAAGTATTTCCAACTATGCAATTATTTTTTTTTTCTTTATTAAATACTAGATTAAATATGCTATATTTATCTGAGATAAAAGTGAGGCAATATAACTATAAGAAGCAGAATAATAATAATAATATTTAGAAAGTCTGAAATGGCATCTAAATACTGCATTCCCCCTCTCCCATCTTTAAGGATATTTAGAAGTTTTTCAATAGCTCAGTGTATTGTAGTTTTATTCAAGCAACACTGTAATTGAATGTTTCTGTAGTGCGCTTTTCTTTAAATAAATAAATAATTAAATAATTCAAATACGTATCTGAATAAAGAATTTCATACAAAATACCAAGTTTCTAGCTAAAGCAGTCCTCATATTCTATCGCCAACCATTAGCCTCATTTAGAGATGTGTAACAACTTTTTAATATCACAGTCACTCCTTTCAGGTGCTCAGGCTAATATGTGCCAATTTTGTTTCGAATCTGTATAATGGTGATTCGGATTTGTACAGATAGCAGATAAACAAAAAAAGAAAAATTCACGTTTATATACAGATTAAAAAGGAGAAAAAGTTGTTTTTTGAAGTTAAATTGCTGCAAAAATATATGAGGAGATAATTGAATAAATAATTTTAAACAGGAAAAAAAAACTGATTAAAGATCAATATTCATTATACACTGTCTACCAGTAAGTATTTGGTCATTTTCAAATTTAGAAGCTTTGTCGAACATATAGAAAAATTGTTTAGAAATCACCTTGAAACTTTGGGAATTTAAAGAACATGTTGTACCTCATAATATATCAGCAAAAGTTTCGTCCTGAAAAGGAGAAAAGTCAAGTAAAAAATTACACAAAAAGGAAAATGTTTTGGATCACCCTGTAAAAAGTAATGTTTGAAATATGTTTTGGCTGTAACATATCATTATGGGGATTCTTCTAATCTTCTGTATAAATATTTATGAGACTACAATATATATTCATGGAGATATAACTGTTCCTTATATATATATATATAAACACTTTTATAAATTTTACTTGAAGGATATTAAACCCATTGCAAAGTGATTTTTAGGACACTTGGTATACTTGTTTAGTCAGAGCATACTGCAATCAGAATGCAAAAATATTAAAAATCTTACGAAAAAAGAACGTTTTTCCTAAATAATTTTTAACTACTCATATGCGATCTTAAAAAAAAAAAAAAAAAATCATCTGCATAATTTAATAGTCAAAAGTATTTAGCTACGTACATGAAAACTCAAACAAATATCGCGAAAATTCAAAACGTTATGAGAGATAGAATGAACAGAAATTCAGTTCTCTCTCTGTCTCTCAAAAAAAAAAAAAAAAATGCTAAATTATAAGGTATTTTTCTCAAATTTTTATTTTGATTCAATCAATGCACAATGGTAATAGAGTATTTGCTGATTGTAAATAAATATTAATAAAACTCCTATCATCATCCTCTTTTTTTTTTTTCTTTTTTTTCAGAGGAAAACTGAAATTCTGTGTTCATTCTAGCTTTCACAACTTTCTGAATTTACACGATATTTCATTGGGGTTTTCGTCTAAGTTGCTTAATACTTTTGGCTGTTAAATTATGCAAATTATTATTATTATTATTATTATTTATTTATTTATTTATTTATTAATTATTTTAAGTTAGCGCATGCGCAGTTAAAAAATATTCATTATAAATGCTTATATTTTGTAAGATATTTAGCACTTTTTAGACATATTTCCATCAGAGTAAGAATCACATATATTCTTAATATAAATAAAAGTCATATAAGGATGTGTGTGGATATGTCCATGCATCTCCTCCCAAACCACTGAAACGATAACAACCAAACGCGGTACAGTTACTGCTTATGACAAGAAATGAAGTACTGTGAGGTTATTCTAGCGCATGCGCAATGGAAAAGGTTCGTTCAAACCCTCTCAAAGATCCAAATTTTGTATGAATTCCATAGTAAAAATGCAACTAGTAATTTAAGTATGTAGTCTACTTCTAAGGCATAGACATTCTCCCTAAGTAAAGCTTTTAAAAAATTCGAAAAAAAAAAAAAAAAAAAAACTGTGAAATTATTAGAAAAAAGTTCTAAATTGGCGCTTTCGTTAAAATTTCATGTAAGTAATTTAAAAATTTTACTGCTAATCCGTCAAAATAACGCAGTAGCTTTTACTTAATATGATTTAAATAAAAACAGTTCTTATAACATATTAGAATGACACCATTTTCAGAAAATCTCCCAAGTGAGGTACACTGTCATTTTAAATTTACCCTATTTATTAAAAGTCACTCAATGGGAAGCGTGCATTTACATAGAGAAAACTTCTACACTTTACCATTATTTTTATTTATTAGCGATAGAATAAGTAGCAGGATACAGTAATATTAACTCCAATTAATAATATAATGTTATAATACTTTTGCATGTTACAGAAAAATATTTTGTTTCTCTGCGTAAGAAAGACAATTTTTTTCATTTTTAAGAGAATTGCCCTCTCATTGTTAGGTTTAATGACTGAATTATTTCAAATATAGTTCATTTGTAGTTAAAGAGAACTGTTCATATTTTCAAGTCTTATTAATAAATATATTAATTAAAAAATTCACATTTATTATAATAAAAAATCTTTTACTTAAATGTAGGGACCAACGAAGAGGGTAAATCTGGATAGTAACTGAATATATTAGAATTCTGATATTATATGGCATATACTTTTGAAAAAGTATAATATCAATTTAAGGTTTTTAAAGAAAAAAAAAGCATTGTTTTATAAGGAATGTTATCTTATAAAATACTTATAGTATTTTTACGAATATTCTCTCTTTTTTTTTCTTTTTTTTTTTTTTATTATTATTGCTGATTATATATTTTCCTCATATATATATAGTTATTATAATTATTATTATTGTTTTACAGAAAAATAACATAACTGGACAAACTAGTGGCTATCACAAAACATACCTCTTGTTTATATATATATATATATATATATTTGCATAATTTATACTGAAAAAGAGACAAAAGGCAGTTTTCATGGAACAAATTGGGGAAAACAACTAATAAATACAAAATAATAATAATAATAATAATAATAACTTAGTTTTAAATTGTTTCAGATATATAGTTCATAAACATTTTAAAAAGTATTGACAATTTCTTTTGAAAATTATTCTTATTGAAAATGTTCAAAATTTACATATTTGCGAAGAGTAAATAGGTAAGGAATTCTTCTATTTACATTATATATATTATTTTCAAAAGAATTAGTAAAAATCATTCTTATTGTGTATATTTCTTCGAAATTTTGTTCTATACTTATGTATATGTACATTTCGCAAGCATTAGTAAAAATCATCCTCATTATGTATATTTCTTCGAAATTTTGTTCTATTCTAGCATATTGAAAATTATGAAAATACGGGACGAATTTTTGCTAATAGCATTTTTATCTAAATTTAACACAATATTTTTCTCACAAAAAAAACAAACAGACATTACTCTAAAAAGGTCAAAACAAGTTTAGAACCTTTTTAATAGGTATAAAAATTTAGAGCAGTAAAAAATTAGAGTAGAAAACTTTTTTACGATTTCTAATATTTTTTCTTATAAATATACTAGAAAGTAAATATTAATATAAGAAAAAAATGTGTGAATGTTTTAACCTTTTGATTTTTTTTTTTTTTTTTTTATTATTATTATTATTATTATTTGTGAAAAAGAAAATGAAGGCTATTTTTTCAACTACGTTCATTAAGAATTTAATTTTTTTTCCCTTCTCACTGAAATTGTACAAATGAAAAAACTATATAACAAGATTTAGATCTTAAAGCAAAATACGTCCTTGAAATAAGACTCTAATAGAATAACAGAAATATGACATGAATATTTTGTTTTCCTGAAATTCAATTTGCCGACTCAAGAAAATTTTAATTTGAAAAATGAAATTGAGAGTATTCGTTCTCTTTTCATTTTTCTTTTCTTTTCCTTTCTTTTTGTACACTTTAAAAAAGTAAAATTAAAAAATTGAATATATAAAAATAAAAAATAAATAGGGAAAACCACCATGATGCTAATTAAAAGTTTGCATTTTCGGGACAGATAATTTGCATTTGAATGCACGCGTTGAACTTAATTTATAACTAGAGCATCATTTCATTTCTAAATATTTAAATTTCTTATGTTCCACATTTCTTCATATTTGCTATGAAATACTTCAGTTTATTTTTTGGTTGCTTCATGAAATCTGGCAAGCTTTTCACTTCTCTGTTTTGGAAAAAAAAAATCGTATACAGAGATTTCTATTTTAAACATTTTCATTAAGATGAGTGCTAGTATATTTTTAGAAAATTGCAATTGCCTTCGATTTCATTTTACTATATTTTAATAATACAGCAATGTTGTTTTTAATTCTGTGGCTATAACGGAAAAAAAGTTATCTTTTTTATACTTAATCCAATCATTAACACTGTTCTAATAAAAGTTACAAGAATCAAAGCTAAACAGCTTTTTTTTGGTAATGAATAGCGTTACATATACACATATATATATATATATATATATATATATATATATATATATATATATATATATATATATATCCAATCACACACATCACACACAAATAACGTGGAAATTTTGAAGCATAAAGTTTTGAAATTCGAATTCTCTTAAAATTAGCACGACTTTGGTTACACATAATTTGTACGATGTCATTAATATCTGTATACTTTGCGACTGTCAGTTAAGAATAGCAATTGTAATTAGTATAGGTAATTTATCTTATATAGTACTAGACTTTTGTGGAAAAAAATTCAGGCAATATTCTTCCATGGGTATAATAATATGTTGAACTAATGCTGTTTTTGTAAATAATTAAGGATAATGTGCGATAATTACAATTTTAAACTACAAATTAATAATAATTACAAATCTTTAACTTTTCATTTTTAAACTACAGATGAATGGTAACGCGCATCAATCACAAAATCAGTAGCGCGAAATAATTCAGTAAAATAAAAACTTTCTGTCGTAAAAGCGTAAAGTTTATATTCAATTAAAATATTACATAAAAAATACATTTAATGAATGTGGAGTTTTATATATGAAAAAGAAACTCAAATTAAAAGCCTTATAATTGAAGGCATGTTTTGCCTCATTTTATTTTAGAAAAATGTTGAACTTACGTTCTACTAAAGCTTTACACATTATTTTAAGGCTCAACTATTGCTGTAACTTCCTATTTTACTGAAATAAAAATTCTTTCCGACAAGACCAAAAAAGCATAAAATGTTTGAGAAAAACATTTAAAATTCATGGCTACCATAAAATTTATCCTCTGAAAAACAACAGTTTCCTCTCTTACTTTTCCATACGGCGGTTTTAACACTCTTGGAATCTCTGTCCTAGAAACGTCCGCTCGACCTCACCAAAAGTCAGACAATGTCTGCGAATATAAAATAGCAATATGGCCGACATTTTGTTGCGCTCACCATTGTATAGTAAAATTTACTGCCAGGAATTTGCGACTAATATAGGAAGCACTTCATAGAAATATTCAAATTGAATTAAAAATTAGAAATTCCCTGGCATAATATGATTTTCATTATTTCAAAGAATTACTTTCATTCAATAAGGGGTTTCGCATAAATTTATTGGAAAATCCCGAAGAAAAAACGGGTGTAATATAAATAAACAGAATTTGGCCTTTAAACACGAAAAATGGGATTTTCTCCTTAAAATCTATGAATGTTATATAAAATTTCTTCCATCTTTACAATATATTTTACACTGAAATATGTTTTTTTATACAAGAAAAATTTCAATGAGATAATCACATGAAATTAAAAACTGAAAAGTCCCTGGTATATGTTATTATATTTATTATTATTATTTTATAAAATTACTTTCGTTCTTTCATTAAATAGTTTATTTTGATTTTATAGGAAAATCCTGTGAAACAATGGGTGTAATGTAATTTATATATACAGAATTTGACCTTTAAACTCTAAATATAGAAATTTCTCCTTAAACTATGTAAATAAATAGTAAGGTAAATTTATTCCTTTTGTACACTATATTTTACTTTCAAATACTGTTTTAGCAGTCAACAAACTCATGTTTTAAAGCATTTAATTAAGGCCAGAACAAACATACTCGATAATTAAGAAATTTTTATTACATTTCCTTTATGATTTTTCATTCATGTTGCTTGGACAAGCAATCACTTTCATTCAAACAGAATCCCACGGTAACTGGCATATCGTTCTTTATGGGAAAGTAACATTAGAATTATGTTAAAATTTTAACGTTTACTGAAAACGTAACTTTATACACGTAACTAATTTTATTGAAATATATATTTTAAATATATTGATAAGAAATCTGCCTAAATTTGCTAGTGATTCACGAAATACGGTATACCTACCAATAAGTATTTGGACACATTTGAAATTAAACATTTTTTTAAATATCTAGAAAAGTATTTTTGGAATCATCTTGAAACTTTTGTAGCCTAAAGAAGATGTTATAGCTCATATACTTCAGCGAAAGTTGTGTCCTGAAAAGAAAAATGGGATTAGTAAAAAATTAAAGAAAAATCAAAAGTGTTTGGGTCGCCCTGTAAAAAGTGCTACTTGAAAGGCATTTTGTTTATAGCATGTGATTAAGAGGAGTTTTTTTGTTATCTGTATAATTTTTTAAGAGGCTACCACATATAGTCTTGGAGATATAAATTTTTTTTAAACATTGAAAACAAAAAAATCCATTTATTTAATTATAACATTTAGGATATGAGACCAGAACCAAGACATTTTAAGAAAATATTGTATACTTCATTATACACAGCATACTGCAATCAGAATGGAAAAATTTTAAATATCTTGCGAAATATGAGCATTTTTACGAAATAACTTTTATCTGCGCATGCCCTAAATAAATAAATAAATAAAAAAAAGAAAGAAAGAAAGAAATCCTTTGCATAATTCAATAGCCAAACGTATTGAGCAATTTATATGAGGACTCAAAACAAATATTATGTAAATTTAAAGAGTTATAAGAGATAGGATTAACAGAATTTCATTTACCTTAAAATAAAAGCTAAACTATAAGGCTTTTTAACACGCTTTTATTAGCTTCACCTGTATGTATGTATGTATGTATGTTTGTAACTGCTCTGGGAGCAAACAAAAAATTTATATTGTAAAAAAATACTTTCCCTACGTGAACGATGTGGCGTTGAGGTAAGGCGCCGCGTTACGAACCTAAAGGTCCAGCGTTCGATCCCAGTCAGGGGAGATTTTTTAAAAAAGGGTTTTTGTTTAATTCTAAATTATTTTATAATCACCCTGTAATATGGTGTGTCACTCACACAATTTTTTCTTAGCCTGCACTTTAATACTATAAAGATAGATATTTTGTGCTTTTTTAGTTCACATTTCTATAAAAGCGTGTTCTTTAATTTTTTAAAATTATAATATTATCTTATTTACCTTTAAAATTTGAAACTCATAAATATTATACCAATTTTACCACCTAATTAAAATTTTAATTTACAAAAAGCCAAATCATTCAAATAAAGGTTTTAAATAAAATTCATGCTCGACGACTCAGATTTCATTCTTCCAGTTTTAGTACAGGACCCCCCTGACGCCTTTTAAATTTTGTCGCCATGCTGGCAATCATTATTTATTACTCACATTTTTATTTGTATTCAATCAATGCCCAATGGCAATATATTATTCGCTGACTGTAAATAAATATTGATAAAACCTCTTATCATCATCTTTTTTTTTTCTTGAGAAGAACTGAAATTCTGTTTATTCTATCTCCACAATTATTTAAATTTCCACAATATTTGTTTGGATATTCCATATAGGTTACTCAATACATTTGGCTGTTGAATTATGCCAATGAAATTTTTTTAAAAGCTAGCGCATGTGTAGATAAAAATTATTTATTGAAAATGTTCGTATTTCGTAAGATATTTAACATTTTTACATTCTGATTGCAGTATGCTGTGTCTAATGAAGTATGCAAAATTTTCTGAAAATGTCTCTGGGTCTAATACGTGTTACAATTAATTTTTTTTTTCAATGTTTAAAAAAAAAAGCTTTATAACCCCATGAATATATGTGGTAGCATCTTAAAAAATTATAACGATAATGAGAAAGTTTTTCTTAATTACATGTTACAGCCAAAATACATTTCAAATATTACTTTTTACAGGGTGATTCAAAACATTTTTATTTTTCTTTAGTTTTTTACTGGTCCTCTTTTCCTTTTCAGGACACAACTTTTACTGATATATGTGAGATATAACGTGTTCTTTACGCTAAAATAGTTTCAAGATAATTCCCAAAAGAAGTTTTTTAGATATTTGACAAAATATTTAAATTCGAAAGTGTCCAAATACTTATTGGTAGACTGTGTATCAATCGGGAATAAAGACTGTGAAAAAAGCAAACAAATTATTTTTTATTCATGAAAGGGAATCTATGAATCCTTAGGTTGACACAAGCTAAAAGAAGTGCTAGCTTAACACAAATAATTCATGGACATTTATAGTGCGCCAAAATACTTTGATAGAATATTCGATCTAACGAAAAATTCAATCCGTTTGAATAAAAAAAAAAAAAAAAAAAAAAAAAAAAAAAAAAAAAACTGACACTGGAAATGTATGTTAAAAAATATTTATACAATATTTAATCAAATAAAACCTAATTAATATTAAGCCAAATTTTTTAGTGAAAGTTTTTCAGTGCAAGCAGACAAAACTTTCCTTTACAAATAATAATAATAAAAATTAAAAAAATGCAGAAAAATGTGATTTTAACAGATTTGTATGGTTAGCATGAGCAATAATTTTCTTGAAAAATGCAAAATAACTTTTATTTTTTTACATTACTCACATCATGCCATGAATTATCAACAATACATGTATCAAAAGGGGTTGATTATTAATTAAAGTTTTATTTATAAAATATTCTAACTTATAATTTTTATCATATATCTCAAGATGAATGTATTGTTAAAAAAAAAAAAAAAAAAAAAAAAACTTTTAAATACTGTTTTTGCCATAAGGAAACGCATAATTCATTGCATTTGATTAAGGCCAGAGCAAGCATACTCAATATTTAAGAAATTTTTTATTACATATCCTTTATGATTTTTTCATTCATGTTGTTGGACATAGCAATAACTTTCATTCAAACCGAATTACATCGTAAACAGCATCTCATTCTTTACGGCGTAAAAAACTATGAAATATTTTAAGTGTTTAACATTTACTGAAAATATAACTTTATATACGGTACTATTTTTACTAAAATGCTTATTTTATTTACTCTCGTGAAATATGTACGTAAATTTTGTGATGATTAACGAAATATAAATCGAGAATAAAGACAGAAAAATAATCAAATAAATTATTTTTTACTCATGAAATGAAATTTATCAATCACTAAGATGGTGTAAGCATCCTCATAAAGCACGGACACATAGAGTGTGCCAAAAAACTTTGACAAAATATTCAATCTAACGGAAAATTGTATCCATTTGATTAAAAAAAAAAAAAAAAAAAAGGGCAAGAAATTTATGTTAAATAATATTTTTACAATATTTAATAATATTTGGTCAAATAGCATATAAATAATATCAAATAAGAATTTTTGGTGTCAGTTTTTCAATTCAAGCGGACAGAACTATTCGGTATTCCTAATTTATAAAGATCATATACAGAAAAATGTGATTTCGACAAATATGAATGGTTAGCATGAGCAAGAATATTTTTATTTAAACATAAAAACTTCTTGACACAACCTAAAACAAAGGGAAGTACTCCCGGTTTCGAAAGAACGTGACCTTTCTTCTTCAGCTGAAAAAAATCACGTGTATGAAAAGAAATATAATCTTGCTTTTCCCTCCGAGGTAGTAATATCTGCAAAATAATTTTTATTCCTTTACATTACTCATATAATGCCCTGAATTATCCACAATTCATATATCAAAATAAGTTAATTATTAAATAATGTTGTATTAGCAAATTTTTCTAACCGATATTTTTTTTATCAAGCATCTTAAAAAAAAATTAATAATAATAATGCGCTGTATGAAAAATAAAATAAAGAAATAAATAACTAACCATCATGTAATTTTAAAAGCTCTAAACTTAAATCACTTTTGTAAATTTTTTGTGCTGTAAATTTAGGACACTGTTGTACATTTTGGAAGAAAAAATAAATTAAAACAATATCACTGCAGCTAGAATTAGACTAATTTCATAACGTTACAGTTCAGTACACTGGAAATTGCGTTATGTTTTCGTGGTGAATTTCTTTACAAAAAAAAAAAAAAAAAATGTTCTCTAAGCTTACATAATCTATTTTTAATATAGTAATACATAAAAAAAAAAAAAAAAAAAAAAAAAAATGTAGGAATGTATGTTTTACGAACATTATAAAAATACAAGAAAACAGCAAAGAGAAAATACAAGAAAAAAGCTACAACAAATTTAGCTATAACTTTTGTGTAGCTTTTGTGTTTTTAGTTAAATTTTGGAATGAAATATTGGGAAACTGTGAGAATTTTTATTTTTAATCAAGATATGTTTTAACATTCATTTAGAATGAAATTTGAGTTTTGTCACAGCTAATTTATATTTTATTTGTTGCGATTCCTATATAAGAAATTAATTTTTCGACATAGAATACTTAATTTTACAGATTTTCTTTAGACAACAATAAGTACATAAAAAATTTATTTCACTATTTAATAGTAGATCCAAATGAAAATTCATCAGTTTTTCATTTAGAGTTTTTTTTTTTCTCGGTACAGAGTATTTTTTATATGGTGTTAGGAAGAAATTTGACTAAAATTGATACTAGCGTTAAATCAGCTATTACGTGTTTTGTATTAAACATACAAGCTATTGACCATTTTATACACAGATGTAAAAATTACGTATGAGACGCATAAATAGTATCAACATGATATAATGCAAAATAATGCACCAAAAGACCAAGTAGAAAATATACTCGGAACTGATACATTTGAGCATGTATAGTAATTCATGTACTTATTACTGCATGTATAGTAATTCATGCAGTTGTGGGAGAATCAAAAGAGGGCAAAGTACACAAGAGTTGTAAGCTCAACTATCTTATGAAAGAGTTTGCTCGGTGTAAAATAACTTCAACGATGTAGGGTTATTGATAATGCATGAAGTGGCCAAAAAGTAACTAAAGAAACGTCATCTGGATGTCTTTTCACCAATTACAAAGCGCATCATTAGGAATTTGAAATCCATGAGGCTACAAAAATATAAATTTTGCCCAACAAAAAAGTGTGAGACATCCAATTCATCTTATCAGAAAAACCGTTTTTGTGATCCAAGAATATTTTTTAATCACAATAAGAGTGAGGCTGATTCACTTTATGGATTAGCACCGATTTAAATTAAAGAGTAGAGTTATCAAAAGAGAGAAGGGGTCACGCAATCATTCTTACAACATCACCAAAAGAAACCAATCTGGCGCTGCGGAAATTTCCATTTTGGGAGGCATCATGCTTGAAAGATATACGGACCTCAATATCTTCCAAGGAGATTCATTCTTTGGTGTCAGCTATTGTTGTAACGTTTTCATGCTTCGCGAGCCTCTTTTGAGAAGTAATAGGTATCCAGATTACCCTCAACATTTCCTTCAACATCTCTTTTCACTCGGTCTCCCATTTACTATTAACGATATCCCTGTATATAAGCGTTTCACAATTTATAAGGAATGTATGATTTTAATTTCTTTCTTGTTACATGGTATATAATCAACCAATCTCTAAAAAGCTTTCACTTTTAAAACAACTAAATCCTTTAATATAGGAAAGTGTTATGCAATTCGTAAGTGATGTATAATTTTTCTTTCTTGTTTTTTACAATAAAACAGATTTATCTTATAGATGTGTAACTATACATATCGCATTCTTCTTTTTTTATTTTTAACATATTTGAGAATGCATGTTAAATATGTCTATGTATGCATATGAAAATATAAAGCAAATTGGACTTACTTTAATTGACATTTTTCCAAATATAATTCGATTTCTTCTAATTTATTACTCAAAGTTATTTAATCACATACCATAGACTTTTAAAAATGTTTAAAGTGCCTTTCAAAATTTTGCGGTGTCATACAACACATATATACACATGAAAAAACTCTAGAAAATATCCTAATGCATTAAAAAATATAAGGCTTGATAAATATTCTTGAATAATTATACTTTTTTTAGGCATAAAACAGAACAAAAAGAAATATTTGAGAAAAAAAATATTGTTAAAAGTTTTTTTCTTTAAATATCCCATAAGTTTGAAAATTTAATAATTTGTCTAGTGGACAACAAAATGGCGTGTGCAGCGAACCGTAGTAAAGCAAAGTTCAGAGATATATATGGACTACAGTTCGTTGCTCTAGCAACCGTTGTCAACAACACCGACTGGGATCATATTTTCAGGAGAAAATATCTCTGCGGCCGGAAGGCCATAAATTTGATAAAGAAGTGGAAATAATAGCTTTTTTTGGCTGACCACTGAAACGGTCTAGACTTTTATCTTCTCCAACCTCCGACGACGATTTTCCTGGCAAGTTTTCTATAGAAATCCTCTAAATATTGATTTAGTCATTACATGTTAGGTTTAATCTCCCAAAATGAGCAAACGGATTTTTTTTTTTTTTTTTTTTTAATGATAAAATAAATTTTATTATTTTTATTCACGGTTAAATTCTTTTTTAAATATATTTTATAAAAAAATAAATAAATAAATAAATAAAATAATAATAATAATAAAAAAAAAAATACATTATAGAGTTTTGCTTAATTAAAATTATGTTTTATTAACATAATATATTATCTTTAACATAATATATACAGCATATATTATAAAATGCAATGTAATAAACTATTTTCCTTTTTTCTTGCTTAAAGGCCGGAAGTTTATGCTTTCTAATCTGGTAGATGGGAGGTGGCATGTTTAGAAAAAATGCAATCACAGCGCCACCTGTTGAGCGATGGATCCACAAATCTAATCAGAACCAGTTTATGTCAGGGTCCAACTAAGTACCAAGTTTGGTTAAATTGCATTCATTGGTTCGTGAGAAACAGTGTCCACAAAAATCGTGAAACACACAGACAGACAGACATTCTCTAAAAACTATCAATTCGTGTTCAGGACATCCCAAAACGTTTAAATCCATCAATAAACGTAGGTTGAAATTTTTTAAGAATCCAATACTCTCTCTATATTACATATAGAAAAAAGTAAAAGAAAAAAAAAACTACAATACAATAACGTTTTAGAAGAATTTTCGAAATAAGTGAATTGAGAGGATTAAATCACATACTGCGCGTGCGCATTCTTTAAGCGATAGTTCAATATTTAAACTAGTGCATTTAGAAAATTATTAAACGAAATAAACAATAACAGGGAAAACAATAATAAAGGTAATAATGATATTATTGAAAACAAATTCATTAGTTAAAAGCATATTAAGGTTTTTTCAGAAAAACGTTTCTTTGAGGGACATCAAATTGTTTAATTTTATGAGAATTTTGATGTAATAAAGAATAAACACATTAAATTGAATATCTTAAAAAATAAAAAGATAAAATATAATATAATAAAAAATAAATAACTTAACGTGAAATATTTTAGTATTATAACATTTCAATCATTTTTATTGGTACTTCTCTAAAACTTTTACTTTATTGGTTAATTATAAACCAAAATAAAGAAAATACCAGAAAAAAAAAAAAAAAAAAAATGTGTTTAATAAAGGTGAAAATATTTATTATTTAAGGGGAAAAAAAGAAATAAAGAAAATTATAACCTTTATTAAAAAGAAATAGTTTTCATTTCAGACCTTGTTTTGTCGTAAGAAATAAACAAACACAACTTTTTATTTATTTATTTATTTATTTTATAAAAACTTGAAATAAAAGTACGAAAGAAATAGTCCTATGAATTTGGGGGAAAAAAGTGTTCTTTGTTATTTACAGCACTTTTAATGTTTTTTTTTTTTTTTTTTTTTTTTTTTTTTAATTCATTTATTAGAATTCGTTTTAGCCTGTAAAACCAAAATAGGAAAGTAATTTAAATTAAAGATGTCTGAAAGTATTTACATTATTTTAAACAAGATATTTTTATTATTTTTTTTTAATGACGAAACAAAAAAGTTTTCCTTTTGTGATTGGAAAAGCATAATGAAATTTTAATTTAATTATCATGCTTTAAAATAAACTATAGAAAAAATTTCAGTGCTTTAATTAAAAGGTAAAAATAAATTGTTTCATGTAATATACATGTGAAGATAAGAACGAATGCATTTTTAAATAATTTACTTTAAACAATTTAAAAACGCTTTTAATAAAGAAAATCAATAATAAGATCTTCATATATATGAACCTTTGCGTTTTAATTTAATGTCTTTGAACTGAACTCATTATCAATTTATATTTGAAAAAATATCTCATTTTATTTTTTTATCGTAAGATTTAATATGCATTTAATTTGTCATCATTAATCAACATTTGTTCTATTCTCTTTGTCTTCGGTTTTTAATTTAAAAAAAGAAAAAAAAAAAAAAAAAAAAAAAAAAAAAAAACATAAATAAGGGAAATAATCATATGAAAGTCTAATATTAAAGTACTTAAAATTCTAATTTTTATGTAAAATTTTGTTTGTTATATAAAAAATGCATGGATTATTCCCATATTTTTATCTCTGAAAATATTCTTTTTAAATAAATGTACTAATTATCTTCATGTAATTTATTTCAGATTTTCCCCTTATCTTTTTTTGCAGTGGCTTTAATTTCTCTTAATACATATAAACGGCAATAAACTCGACTTAATATACATTTAACGAAAAATTCTATTTCATATATATCTCTCTATTTCATTTTAAATTTTCTTTGAAATAGATACATATTTACTGGTAAATTTCGTGTATTCTCGATTTCAAATAACTTTAGCTGCTTAAAGCTGATTTCAAATCACTACGAGTCACCATAAATGAACAGGTATTCAAATTGGGCGTGTACAGATTGATGGATAGTCTGCTAATCAGAAAAATGACTTGCATATGCAAGAAAAGCAAAGCGACAAAACCGGAAAAAAAAAAAAAAGTTTTGATTGAACCATTTTAATATTTCTGTAGTTTGGTTTTTAAACTGAAAAAAAATATCAATTTCGTTTATTTAATAACCTAGAAAATCGGACTTGCTTTGCGAAACGACAAAGTGAATACTTGCAGCAAAAATTTAGCTTTCTGCACGCTATAATCGGCAAAGATTTTATGGTGGTTGTCTTCGGCATTCCTGGACCATGGATTGACATAAGGAGAGGACATATTGACTTGGCATTTTAATTATTTCTTTCATTCTTCCATAGTTCTCTCTCTCTCTCTCTCTCCATATATTTATATATATATATATATATATTGTAACGATATTTTGGCTGTTAGGTGACCAGCCAAAATATATATTCCCACTAATTATGATTTCAAATACTGAAATGAATTTTATGTAACTCTTAATGATGATGAGGTAATCTTACAGGTGAGTATACGCAGCAAAAATATATAAGAAATATTCAAAATTCACATAAATCAGAGACTGTTGTCTCTAGTTAGACCGCAGCAACATCATCGCTGCACACCTCGTGATGAGGGAATATCCCAATTTTTCGACATTCCGAGACAGGTGTCTCCTCAAAATAAAGGTTTCGAAAAAAACTTCTTTCTGGACCCAGGCCTCTCAAACTAATCTAAACTCTTATGTCCAAAATTTTCCATTTTCATCTTCGGGATGAAGGGAGACAATTATATAACCAGCGACGTCGTCTATTTGGATGACCAATATGCTATTTGGTTGACCGAACTGCTTGGAGCCATATTCGGATGGTCGGAGATATTTGAGAACTGGCTTTATTTATGTATACGTGTCATAAGCTTTCTGTATATTTTAAAGCTGAAATAAGCAATAGCTTTAAAAACTAAATTTTTCGCTGCATGTCTATATGCGTTCGCGGTTGTCTCTGTTCTACTCCAGGTTGAGCCCAGCAGATTCCGTCATTATCCTTGAGCTTGTTTCAGTGGTTTCTGTTTTGATTGGAGCTCATATTCATGTCCAAATTTGGTAACGTAAGTGTTTCGCAGATGCAAGTTGTCAAGTATTCATATCAATTTGCCTGTATTATAAGTCTCTGATATCATGATCATCTTAAAAGACATTTCAGAACGGCAGATTTTCTTAGTCCTTCGAGTTACGAACCTGATTATCAAACTTCAAGAAATATTTGAGAACTTATGCTTTGCAATAACAATGCATCTTCTCATTCAGCAAATTTCTTGAACAAAAACACATCAGAGTGATGGAACAGTAGTCTCCTGATCTTGCTATGTGAGGCTTTTCGAGAAATTTTCTTTTATTAATTAAATAATGTACTCACACAAGCGTATTTTTCATCGATTGAAAAAAAAAATGGGTGGCTTGAAGGACTTAATATTTATAAAACAAATATCTATATAATATATTGATGTTGGTGGGAACTACATTAAATACTCCTGGTATTTTTATTAATTTAACGAGTAATTTACCCACACTTAGAAAATTTCCCAGTGGCACTCATATAAAAATTTCTTACAAATAACTTTATTTAAAAAAATAAAAATACATTTACCTTTATCTTTTAAATTCTAAAAAAGTTTATTAACTTTTAAGATTAAATGCATTAATTTCTACGCAACCCTCAAATACATTCTAGCGCATATTCAAGATTCTTTTGAAGATATAAAATGTTTTACACTTTGAATTGGACAAATCAAATAAAAAAACCAAAGTATTTATTTTGTGAAATTATAGCTAAATTTGATGATTCTATGTCTGAAAAGAACCAAAGTTTTACAATAAAGAAAAAGGGAGAGAGAGAAGAAAAAATAGAAATAGAAAAAATAGCAATCCAAAAACAAGAACAAAATTTTCCGTAATAACACCTTTGTCTTGTTACTTCAGGTTAGATGGAACAGATAAGCTTACAATCCCCCGTATCACAATTTGTGAAGTTAAAATTATTAAAAACCATAAAAAAAAAAAAAGAAATAAATAAAAGAAAAAAGAAAAAAGAAGAAGTAACTTTATAGTAACACATGATGGCCGAAACAGTGGCTTCCGCTTGATAATTTATGTACTCGCTTGGTAAAAGCGACAACACTGAGGAGGGAAAAATGCTTACAGCTCGTATACATAACAGTCTTAACAAATTGCAAGTTTTCTGATAACGTAATTATTTTTTGCTATTTTTGAACAAGTTAAAATGTACCGCTTTCATAGTTTAAATGCGTTTATCATTAAATTTAACTTTTTGGTGCATATATATATTTATTTTTAATCAGGCATACAAATACGAAAAAGGTTCATTTAAAAAAAGTCCTTACACGAGTTGTATAGTCTGTAATCAAGTAGCGTTTAGTTAGTTACGCATAGATATATCAACCATTACTATTTTTTATAACGGGATATTATTATACACTACTTTAAAAAAAAAAAAAAAATGCAATAATTTTAAAAGCGACTAAAAATTCTTCGGAAATTATAAATAATTGATACTGTACGTATATATGAATACTGTTACCTTGAGAAAACACTTATTCTAATGCACCGGAAGAAATTTTAATTTAAATATACTTAGAAATATTGTTTGAAGGAAGCTAAACACCATTCAACACAAGTTTAAAGTCAGGAACCAGTAAAAGTTTCGGCTTTTATCCTGAAAATATGTCGGCTACTGTTTCACGGAGTTCCTATTTTCCAATAAAGTGAAAAGAGGCAAGAAAACCCTTTCCTTCAGGGGTGTAAAGAGCCTCCCCGCCAGATTGACAGAGATCACTTTATTACTTCGGCGGTAAAGTTTCGCAGAGTAAACAAGACGGCTGTGGCAACAGCAGGCACACTTGGTAGAGCGTTCTCATATTGTTATAAGATCGCTGATGTGTCAAAAATCTAATATTCTTTAAAGGTGCCGAACGCGAACTTTGAGCATACTACATAAGCGGGAAAATTTTATAGAAATATTTTTGGTACGATCTTTTCTTAAAAACAATGCAAATTTTTCACAAAATACTTCTATTTTAAAATATAGATTAATATATTTTTAATAATATTTTTTATGTATATTTTAGCTATCGTTCTTTACTTTAAGTATTAAAGATTTGTCAGTTTAAATAAAATGCGAGAATTAGCCATAAGAACCAAAGATAGAGATAACAAGAAAAATATTATTAAAAATATGAAAAATTAAAACTCAAAACACTCCCTTGATTATGATCTATAAAATCTTATAATTAGAAACAAGGAAGTGATTAAGAAATAGAGTCATAAATAAAAAAAATGACATTAAATGATTTATGATATTCATATGGTTTTATATATTTGTTAATATAGTCTCTTTCTAATTTCTCTCACCAATAAGGTAGAGAAAGTATTATTTTTCGTAAAATTTTTGAAAGTGAATTTTTGTTATATTTACACGTTTTGAGGTGCCCTGAATACGAAAATTGTGTTTTTAGCGGTTGGTATCTGTGTGTGCGTGTAAGTCCTGTCTGTTATCAGCATATATCAATAAGAAATAGCAGCAGATATTTCAAACTTGGTATTCTTAATGTGTATCACATAGGGTTGCTACACTAAGCTTTTCGTTGAGATGAACCTAATGGTTCGTGTACAGGGACACTCAACATTATAAAAATACATTACGTCTATGGGGGAAATTGCAGGTAAGTTGAGTTTAACATCTATAGATTGCACTAAACCAAATGAAATTAATATACATTTTTTATATGCGTAAAAACATGCCTCGTGAAGAATATGGCAGGTAAATCATTCACTGTTCCTTTACAGGGCTAAACAAAAGAACTAGATCATAGTGCAATAATAGCTGAAAATTGATGGAAGTAAATTTCAAGTTGTGCCGCATATTATTACTATAGGATTATATTTAAGTACACTATGTGGTTTGTGTTTGTACATATTCTTCAAAAGATATACTGGGTTGCAAATATTTAAAGAATAACATTCTTTTTCACTTTCCCTTACCCATAAGGTAGAGAAAGCATTGTTTCGGGGTAAAATTTTCGAAAGCGAGTTTTTGTTATATTTACACGCTTTGAGGTCCCTTGAATCTAAAAATCATGTTTTTAGAGGTTTGTCTGTGTGTGTGTCTTATCAGCATATCTCAATATATATATATATATATATATATATATATATATATATATATATATATATATATATCAGAAAGTTCAAACTTATTATTCTAAATGTGTATCATATAGGGGTACTACACTAAGATTTTCGTTGAGATCAAGCAAATGGTTCGTGTACAGGGATACCCAAGAGTATTCAAATACATTGTGTCTATGGGGAAAATTGCAGGTAATTAGAATTTAACTTCTAGAGACTGCACTAAACCAAATGAAACGAATATATATTTCTTATATGCGTAAAACCATGTTTCATGTAGCATATGGTATGGAAATCATTCATTGTTCGTTTAAAGTGCTGCACAAAAGGACTAGATTATAATGAGACAATACTTGAAAATTAATGGAAGTGTATTTCCGGTTGTGCCATGTGTTATTAATATAGGTATATATTTATGGACACTATGTGATGTGTACATAACATCCAGAAGATATATAGGGCTGCCAATATTTAAGCCATAGCATTCTTTTTTATTTGTTAGTGGAAGTGCTTTACTATGATATGCCAAATAATATAATATTTTACCATGTCAGAGGAAAGTTGATCAGGAATTGAAACAAATTCCTCAAATCCATACGGTAAATAATGTATTTTTTTTAAAGCTAAATATTCATCGGTTTGTTTCTTGTACACGTTCTGTTAGAGTAAATTAAAAACATATAATTTCAGGCGATCTAAATGTTGTATTTTGAAGTGAATAAGTTTGTCACCAGAAATGTTTCTTCAAGATTGGTAAGTCTCAAGAAATGATGCGTGTGAAATTTGTCTGATTAATTTTAAATGAACTTTTGAACTTAATAATAGATTTGAATTCTCTATAAATGAAAGTACAGTAATGAAACGGAGGGTTGAGGGGGGCGGTAGCCCTCTCACATAGAATTATTTGTGAAATAAAGCTGTTTCGAAGCCTAAGTTGAATTGTTTAAAAATAGGTTTACATCATAGTACTCGTAATCTTAACCCTTAATCTCCAATCCTTACTTATATTATTAAATATCAGGTTAAGAGAAAGTCGTGTGAGGGACACACCAAATTATTTTTAATCATTTAACACCAGTTTTTTTTTCTTTAATTAAACGTCAATCTACAATTTTAGCACATTTTTACTTTTTAATTATAATTTTAACAAAGTATATAACTTTAAATGAGAATTCTGGGATAATATGGTATAAAATGGTGAAGATGTATTTACATTCCATTGAAACTTCCAATAATCAGTATATTAGGTTAAAAGCATTAGAATGTTTAAAGATTAAACCAAACACTGTTTAATTAATTCTTCAAAAGTTAAATTTCTTTAAAACTTTTGTGTGTTACTTTTCAATGCAATTAACTAAAAGATAAAAAAAAAGTCCAATATTTATTGAAATACATGAAATGTTTTTCGGCATGAATTTTTCTTGAAAAAAATTCCTTGCTTCCGAAATAAATTTGTCTATAAGCAATTTATATTTCTAAAAATATTTGTAAATGAAATATGTAAAAATATTATTGCAAATTTTACTTTACTTTATATTCGAATTTTAGAAATTTTTTTTGAAGAATTAATTAAATTTACGTGAATTCAAAGACATGTTATAATACATTTTGTGGAACAAAACATGGTGTTTGTGGGGTTTGTTATGTTTTGAGGTGTAACTCTACATATAAGATAAAGTATGAATTTACTGTGTCTATAATAGAATAATGAGAATAATGTCATTTACCCGAAAATTCCTCAGTTGTTAATCTAAGGTTTTCTCTCATAAAAACCCTTACAGATATTTCGCTCATAGACGTAACGTATTTGAATTCTCTTTGAATTACCTGTACAGGAATTACTTATATTTTTTTTTCCGAGTTTGGACTTTCTGGTAACACTTGCTGTTGATTTATGATTATAACAAACACACAGACTGACACACACAGATCAAATACAAAAACCTGATTTTTCGATTCAGTGATCCCCAAAATGTATAGTTATAGAAAAACTAAATTTCGAAAAACGGAGTCAAAAACAACATTTTCTCTGTAATATAGGGGTTAGTGAATGAAACAAAAAATGTGTGTGTGGCTGAGAGGGAAGAATTTATTTCATAAAGCCAGTTTTTTACATCCCAATAAGAATTTTTAAGTAAGGATCAAATTTGCAAAACATTTTTAACTAGTCGGCATAGGTGGACTCTGCTGAGTTCCCCATCTTAAATATGTTCTCACAAATTTCTAGTGCAGGAAATTCTCTTAACATGATTATCATGTAAAGAGAAATGAATTGCGAAATTTTCAAAGTAACGTGTTTATAGTTACCGATGTTCATTCTGGCATCAAGACTGATATTTTAATATTGGTCTGCCATTTTTACATTGAAATTTTCTATTTACTGCAAGTTTAAGCGAAATTTTGCCCTATTCTCCCATGTTAAATTTCTAATAACTTACCAGGTTTTGTAATTCGAATGTTGCAAATGTATAGGATTCTTGCCAGTGTCGAAAGTAATATTTTAAAACCTATCTGACTTCACTGCGACAATTTGCTCTTGAGATATCGTGTACACAGACTAACATAGTAACACACTAAGGGACTAACAGACTAACCCACTAACAGACTAACAAACTAACAGACACCCTACAGACGGACACCATGCAAATATTGTCATTTTCTAATTCCTCACACCCGAAAAGTGTAAAAAAGTAAAAAAAAACAAGGTAAAACATTTTCATGATTACCTAAGTTCCCTCTATAACTATAGTATGATGAGGAACTAATAATGACCTTGTACGTCCTTTAATATATATATATATATATATATATATATATATATATATTAATTATTCAGGTAACCGACTCAGGTAACCAAGATCAATCGTTAAAATACTTATTTCCATATTCAGAAGACCTTTAAACATTTAAGTACATCAAAAATTAATTTCAAAAATTTGACCAGAAAACAATATTTTCTTTATTTTTTATGTATAAGATAATGTAAATTTTTAAATAATAATGATAATAGAAATATATTTTTTTTGGAATTTTAATTTAATTTATTACATTGATTTTTATTCATAAAAATAAACTTCTAAAAGGCATTGCATATACAGTTTTAACAGCCTTATAATACAACCTTATAATTTTAACAGCCTTATATAACAATTTTGTTTCTTCATTAGTCTTGCTAAATGAAATTTAGAGGATGGAAATTTCCTAATAAATTTAGGTATTAGATATATATTACGCAAAAATAGCTATGTTAAATAACCACTGACGTACTTTTCCCAGTTTATTCGTATGTGATAACATAATCGTTCGAAACCTCGGCGAATCGCGAATAAAGTGAAAACAGGGGTTGCTTCACGGCCCAGAGGTTTTAGCGCTAGCTGCGAAAATGCGCCACGTTGCTTTGTACGCGTATGCCACATGTTCTTACGCCACCCGAAAAATGAAAAGGTGTATTTCAATTTCTATAGCCTATGAATACATCAAACATTGTATGTTAAATGACTACTTTTAAAAAAAGTATACTATCTTAATTAGGGTGCACATACGGGCAGGATACGCTGTTGTTTCGATTTTTTCTGCGAGTTTTTGCATGCATCAGCGTCCGTTGGCTAAATCCGTTGCACCAAGTGGCATAAGTAAAATATTTTTTGTAAGAGGCTGTGATTTTTGTATATTTTACCTGTGAAGCTGTAATATAAAATGATAGAAAAGGAAGTTTGTGATGGCTGCACTATACTAGTTATTTTCCTAGACACATAAAGCATACTAAAAAACCATTATAAGTTGTTTTCCAAATTGGATTAAAACTTTTGATTATTTTGTTGTATGTTCACAAAACTTTGTAAGATTATTTCTTTTAAAACAAAACCAAATCATCTTTACACGCAATTTTCTCGTAATCGACTGCTAATAATTTGTTTGAATATTTTGTGACAAAGCCATTACTTACTTATGAAAAGCATAAAAAAATAAACTTGTGACGCGAATTTATTTTCTCAATAAACAGAATTTTTACGATGTACATGCCGATACTAGAATTTTATCAAAACATATATTGATTTTCAGTTTTGCTCTAAAGTTTCAAAGAATACTAAATGCAAATTACAAGCAAGGAAAAGAAAAGTAAGTTTAGCTTAAAAATATTTAAGGCTTTTCCTGCGGGGAAAATCCATTTATATGAAAATTCAATTTCGTGAAACTTAAAAGAAAAAAAAAATAGAAAATGAAATTCCCGCACATTTTAAAAAATATTTTAAAATGAGAGTTTTATTTTTACTGTGACATACATTTTTTCACATGTTATATTTTTACTTTCTCTTGCCCAAATATGATAGAGAAAGTATTGTTTTGGGGTCAAATTTCCGAAATTGTGATTTTTGTTGTATTTTTATTTATTGAGGTTCCTTGATCCTCAAAATCAAGTTTTTAAAAATTGATTTCTGTGTGTGTCTGGGAGCTTATCATCAACTTAATTCAAAAATAAATGATAGCAGAAAAGTAAACTCAGTATTTCAAAATTGATCCATTTCGGATTTACATATAATATTATATTTTGAAGTGTGACAATTTTCTGTGTAGAGATATATTCTACTAAAGGGAATTACTGTCCCCAAACAAAAATGTGTGTTAAATAAAACTATTTATGAATGAAAATTGAATTGATTTAAAAGTATATCGCTAATGTTTAAATACAAACTATAAAGTTTTACACCTTAAACACTAATAATATCTTGATAATGATGTAGGAGGTGGTGTTAGGATTAAGGTCAGTTGATTACGCTAGTGTCCTGCACCTGGGGGGAGTGCCCTAAGCGGGGATCTTTCTAAGGGGTCCTAGCACGTATTTACGTAATCATAATGATGAATGGTAAGAGAAATTAGAGTGAATGCCGAATCGTATTATTTTAGTTAACCAAAGTTCATTAATGTTACTGACGGAAATTTCACTTTTTATATAAATGTAAAAGTTATGCAATTAAAAAAAATGTACGTTGTTTTTATATCGATCATAAAAAATTTTGACACAATGTCCTGTTAATCTTTTTTTTTTTTTTTTTAGATATTTTTCTCCTTTATGTAAATCCTTTGATTTCACATAAAATAAATCATAAAATAAAGCATTTTGTTTGAGCTAAAAATGCATTATTTTCAGACATATCTACACATTCTACTTTTTATAAATGTCCTTCTTTCTTTTCCAGTTCTGCATTAATCTTTATCAGATCTACCTTTCATAGAGAGCTCGTTTTTCCCAAATAAGTACAGTTGGGGGTATGTTCACGCTAGCATGTCATTTTATCAGTTTATAATTTGCTACAAAAATAAATTTCTACGATAAAATTATTTTCCTTTTGTTATAGAAATGTAAAATTTTGTTTATTTTCAAATTTAAATAATGTTACATCAAATACATTATGCCTTTTATTTATTATAATTTCAAATTCAAACATCCTACTACTGAACTTTTCTTTAATAACAACTTGGAGTATGTTTGCTTGAAATAATTTTGAAACCTGTTAAGATTACATAATGTGTTTCAATTGCTGTGTTCCCACCTTCTGATAAAGAAAACACAGCTAGTATTGAAATTTTGGCTTGAACAGTTTAGAATTTAGTCTTTTCTTGTTTATTAATACTGTTTAAAAAAGTAATTGATTTTGTTTTTCTTTATACATCACACTTTCATTCCCCTTTATCATAATTCAAATTAATATAAATTATATTTTTATATGGAAGTTCAAAGCTGCTTTATACGCCTATTTTTTACAAAATTAAAATTTTCACTGTTTACAATAGTTAATATATATATATGTATACATATTTCCCAAAATGAATATTATATACCTAAAATACACATTTAATAATTATTATGCTCAATGCATAAATTATCGGAAATATTGTGTGCAACCCTATAAACGGTTAAATTAAACCATATGCATTTATTTTCACAGAAAGCCTCTTTGAGTATCCTAACAAAGTACATTAAATTAATTTTATTGATTATGTTATATAAGTGATCAAATGCACGTAAAATAAACGCTGCTTGAAGATTGAAATATATTGCAATTTTTTGTTAAGTTCATTTAATTCCGGGGAACTCATAAATATTTGTATCAAATAACCATTCTATCGGATATTTACTAATCTTATCTGAATTATTTTGCATTGTACTATAAACTAATTACTAAATCTATGCTACAATTTTTCTACAGAATATACGTATATATATATATACTAGCAGGCTTTGCCCGCTTCGCTGGACATTAAACTTAAATGAGTTGTCAAAATCCCATATCTTTATTAATAACCTAAGTTCTCGCTGTGATTGGTAGAGGTTTTCTCGCTCGCAAAGTGAGGAGTCTGGGTCGCCACTGTCTTCGGCACAACTTACCCACTCCTTACTTCCCCTTCCTCAGTGGGTGAGTTCGAAGTTTTGCAAAATCACACTAATGTACATAATGCGTACGCTTAATCAATATCCAGTTTGGGTCCCCACTGCCTTCGGCACAACTTACCCACTTCTTACTTCCCCTTCCTGAGCAGGTGAGTTCGAAGTTTTGCAAAATCCCACTAATGTACATAATGCGTACACTTAATCAATATCCGCACACCAAAATTCGCCATTCTAAGATAATTCAAAGCGAATTCAAACGGAAAAACATGTTTTTACACATGTTTATTGGGAACAAATTCAGTATAACCCCACAACGATATTTGGCGATTTTTTATTGGCGATTATGGCTAAATCATAAATCTAAAAATCATAAATCATATATGATAAATGATAAAATCATAAAACATAAAATCATAAATCCAAAATAAACAACATATTAGGCTGCCATATTATATCGCAAACAGTCCAGAACGACATTGTTATCCTTCAAAACGGCGTCAAAGAAAAATCGCCAAATTCAGCTGTTGGGTTATACTGAAGTTATACCGTTTATTGCCCTCCGACTCCGAGAAGGGGGGGGGGGGATTTCGAATTTCGTGAAATCCAGTTACAATAAGTGCCGGATGCAAACAAACAATTTACGCACCAAATTTCGTGACCACAGAAGTCTTTAATAGAAAATATTACAAATAAATAAATACAAAAAGCACAGCTTTAGTATGGGACCCCTTTGGACAATTTAAATATTTTAAGCCATTTTTGCGATGAACTGAATTGGCTATCTCAATTGTGCAATTAAAGATCTTGGCGAGAAACGTCCGAGCTACGTCGGTTCCGAATTTCAAATTTTGCCAAAGGGATCCAATACTAAAGCTGTTCCATACACAAAATAAATAAATAAATTAAATAAAATAATAAAATAAAATAAAAAATCTGTTCTGATATTTACAAAATAAAAATAAAAAATCTTAATAAAAACCAAATTATAATCATTTACAATTAATGGGAGAACATAAAAAAACCCTCATAAGGTACATAATGACAACAAAAAATTTTGTTTTACTGCAGGAAAGAAAAGTACTGTTCATAGAATAATAATAAAGGAAATAAGAACCATACCATAAGAATAATACCATAGAATAATTTATTATTATTCTATGGTACTGCTTAATTAAATAAAAATATTAAACTAATGCCAAATATCTCTATGAAAATATTTATCTACGTGCAAATTCCTCATAAAAAAAAAAAAAAAAAAAAATCTCCAACATTTGTAGGTATTTTTCTCTCTAATTTTTATTATTATTCACGTGAAATTAAAAATTATTCATTTTATTTCTCGAAAATAAAAAAATATATAAATGCATATTTATAAATATAATACCTTTTACCGAATCCGCGTTGAAAACGGAAAAAGGGTAAAATAAATTAGAAATATCAGACCTATATTTATAAATTTGATACCAAATGTAAGGGGTGATTTTTCTGAATCCAGGGGTGCAAACAGTTTTTCGATGCTACAATTAGATTTTTAAAAAATAACTAAAGTATGAAATTTAAGTGGCAACGGAAAAACGGTAAAAGGGGAAAATAAATTAGAAGTATCAGACCTATCGTTACAAATTTAGTACCAAATGAAAGAGGTGAATTTTCTGAATCCTGGGGTGTAAACAGTTTTTCGATACGAAAATTAGATGTTTTAAAATTAACTAAAGTATGAAACTCAGATGGCACATTTCAATCTTTTCATAAATTGTAGTGCGAATCACGCGCTTAAAAAAAGTCTTTATCTTAAAAATTTATTTTTGCATTTTATTTTTCCATTCAAAGCGTTTTAGTGAAAAAATATTTATGGCGCATGTGCAGGTGTTTTTTGCCCACAATTTAAACACTAATCAGAATTTTGAAAATTTCTATAGATATAATTTTAAGTTGGGTGAAGACCTAAGTTTCTGCCAAGCGCCGTTGAATTCCGTCCAGCCGTTCTCGAGTGATGCCCGGACAAACGTGTTTTAGTCTTTTACCCCCCAGGGGGGTACGGGGGGGAATTTCTGAAAAGTTGATAGATATAATTTTAAGTTGGGCGAAGACCTAAATCCCTGCCAAGCGCCGTTGAATTCCGTCCTGCCGTTCTCAAGTGATGCCCGGACAAAAAAAGCGACGGACACGATGACACACACACACACACACAGGCAAAATTTTCTGAAGTCATTTTCGGCTTTCATGGGGTGTGAAACGTGAAGATATCGCAAAATTTTTCGATTCCGACAAATTTACAGACAAAAGTCTGATTTTATTAATATATATATATATATATATATATATATATATATATATATATATATATATACATATATTAAGTGTTATAAGCATTATGTATGTTAATTGTATAACACTGAATACAAAGTAATGATGTTGAATGAAATATTAGTTTTGAATCGCAATGTTTTAAAATAATTTTGCTTGTTACTGTTCGCGACATACAGGGTGATTATAATTAAAATTATGATTTCAAAACGTTATTATTTTAAGAATACCCATCAGAGCGATTTCATATTTCACCAGAGCAATCGTGAGGCAATGAAATTTTGTTTGGGGGAGGAAAAAAAGTAGTTTCAAGATATTCCTATAGATGGCGCTGTCAGGGGAATATCAGGGGAAATGCCTAAATGGACTCATTAAACACAGGAATGCTGTTAGCAACACAATGGAATAGCAGGAAACAATAGACTTCAAGGGTTTACTACATTTTTTTTTTCGCAAAAAGACAAGAATACGTATTTATAGCGGAAACAGTCATAGTGAAAAAAGAAAAAGAGGAGCTTCATGAAAAAAATACTTTACAAATAATTAACGGCACAAATTTTAACTTTCTTTTTTTTTTTTTTTTTTTTTTTTTGTGCAAAGCATAATTTCATTGCTTCACGATTGCTGTGGTAAAATATCAAATCACTCAGATTGGTAGTTTTAAAATCATAGTCTTTTGAAATCGTAACTTTAATAATTATAATCACCCTGTGCAAGCAATATGAACATTAAAAACTATACAGCTAATTAATTACACGTAATAATAAATACTTTTTCTGAATTTCCAGTTAATAGAATAATTGTGGAACGTATCGGGATTTTTCATGTAACCTTATGAATTATAAATACTGTACTTTTTACAATTTTCTCCCACAATTATGCATTTGAACATCCAGATAAGATATGTCAATGTAATTATGTTAAATGGAGTGTAACGAGGTTAAATTTCATTAAAATATAAATCTTTCATATATCGTAATAACTCGAAAGTATTTTCTGTCCCCCTTATAAAGCCACAAACATAGTACAAAACAAAATAATTGTACAGATATTTCTTGCAACTCATAAATACTTGTACGAAATTCGCTGTCAAATATTTGCATAACGTATCGGAAATTTGTCAGTGGCCTCGTAAAATAAATTTTAATTCTATGCCTACAATTTTCTATAGAAACCTGTTTCTAATACCGTATGTCAATTATATTATGTTAAATAGCATTTAACAATGCACTTAACAAAAGTTCTGTTTAAAGACCGTAATGTTAAAAATTTGCTTTGTGTGTCTCTGAACAGGAGCCAAAACCATTATGCTCATTAAAAACCTATTTCGCGAATTTCTTATTACTCATAATTAGACTAATTGCCAATTACAGTAGAACCTCGATTATCCGAAGTAATTGGGACCAAACCTACTTCGGATAATCGAAATTTTCGGATAATCGAGAATTCATCAATAATCATCTAGTTTAATATGCAGTATTGTCATTGAACCGTTATTATGACTATTTTAACTGTTAAATAAATTAAAATCATAAATGAAAATAAATTTATTTCTGAAACAAAAACTTACAATGGTTTAAATGGAAGCTTGATATGGTGTAAATTGGCCATCCTTTGCCGTGCAGCTCTATCCCGAAGTTAAAGAGGATAGGTTCTTTGCACTTGCTTACAATCAGAGGGTGCAATAACATTCGATTGTTCTGGGACTCGGCAGTATGACCTTCCAAATTTTGAATTGGGGTATATTTTTGTTTAGAACAAGGACGTTTGAAAGTGGGGAAGAGTACACTCATACCGGGAATTGAGCTTGCGAGAAGGAATTCTAAAAAAGAGAATTCCAAAATATTTATCTGCACTCATAGTATGGAAAGGACGGCTTGCATACAAAAGAACTTTAAAAATGCATGTTTGTTAAGAGAAAATTTTGGATGATAGTAGAAAGTGAAAAAAAAAGTGAAGAAGAAACCGACTTCGGTTAATGGAGAGTAGTTTCGGTTAATCGAGGTTCGGATAATCGAGGTTCTACTGTATATGCTTAAGACAAACTAATCTAGACAACATGTTTTTAAACACTTTAATAACGTATGTTAATTACATATAGGGAATGAAGTGTATCAAAAAAGTGTAAAAAAGCTGTTATATGAAAATATGTCCATAGTCTGTAATTGTGTGAAACTATATAGTGTATTCTTGTAAATGACTTACATACATTATAGTCGCCAATAAAACTATACAACTAAACCTATACAGCAAGTAAATATCTGCACCTAAATTGACATCATTTGGATGATTACAAAAGGTTATTGAATATCCTTTGTTTGGTCCTGCACTTTAATTCTTAAATGCAACGACCTTTTTTTTTTTTTTTTTTTTTTCTTACAGAATTCATGATTTTAAGAACCTTAATATTTTTATTTCATTTTATTTAATGTTGTGTAAGTTCATTAAAATCTGTGTAAAATAAATTATGTGCATAAACCGTAATGATAAAAAGTACTTTAATATGTCCCTATTCAAGAACTATAAGCAATATACACATCAAAAAATATACAGCAAACTAAGCATATATCATAAACATGTGCATTATTTTTTAGGCCAATCAGTAGCCACTATCGCTTTACACACAAATTCTGTATATAGACCGTAATGGTAAGAACTCATTTAGCGTATCACTGTACACGAACTCAAAACAGAATGCCCACTAACATATGTACAGGTAACTATGTATAGATCCTAAACTGGTGTACCAATTTTCAAGACAATCGGTAGAATTTTGCAGTCGCTATCGTGGTACACACGAACTCTGTACATAGGCAGTAACGATAAGAAAATATTTGACGTACCCCTGTATACGAACTCTACACAGAATACCCACCAAAATTTTTACAGCCAATTGTATGTCTCTCATGCACATGTGTACCAATCTTCAAGTAAATCGGGTGATTTTTGAGGCCACTATCATGTAACACATACTCACACACACACAGATATCAAACAACCTTTCAGGGAGGCCTCTACTGACGTTTATGCAGTAAACATGTTTATGGTGTATAGTTTTGAAAATAAATAAATAAATAAAAAAGTAAAATAAAACTCTACCATCTTTTGATTACTCTTATTATTTTTTTTTTTCTAATATTACTTACGTTTTAATTATTGTTAGCCCTGTTATTCAAGTTCACTGTGGGATGTTTGCTAATGAAAATGAAGTAAATACCACCACTGGTTTGTGTACAGGGACACAAAAGATTGGATTACATGAGAGTTATTTGCATTAATCAAATTTTAATACTGTTATTTGCCATTAATCATAAATTATCACAATGCAATTATTATTTATATTCAGAATATACGAGTATATTATAATATATTATAATATACTCGTATATATTAGGATTAGCATTAAGATTTGCAGGGCAACAGAAAAATATTCAGATACATTAAGGGCATTAACGTGAAATTGTTGCAATTGCTTTTTAGTAGCTTCGGCAAAGCATTTTTTTTTAAACATTTTTAAACAGATTTTAAAAATTATTGTGTTTTGATTTAGTTTATCGGTTGGTTTTCTGTATGTCTGATTGGTCACATATCTATCTGTACGTCTGTACACTCCCAGATATGCATTTTAAAAATTTCTTCAAAATGATATACGTTTTAAAGTTCCCTATATAAAATGAAATAAATAAAACAACTAGTTTGTGTTTACACAAAAGAATGCCAATACATTGTGTTTCGTGGGAAGTATTTTTAAAAATCACACTTAAATAAGTTTCTACAGCAGAAATCACGATTAAATAGATTTTTATTACTTATAAGCTAAAAAAAATATTTTCTGTAGAATCCAGTATGTATAGCGTTAGGCCTATACTAAAGTATTCAGATGCATTATGTGCTACAATTAGAAATGACTGGACATGCATTTCCATTTGTGTAAGCATTCTCAACATTCCCCAGCAGTGTTTAATTGTGAATATCAATTAAATTTGCTTCTCTGTCTGCCTTTTTGACAGTCTGTCTGTCCGTTGCAAGATCACTTAGGCAAAGTATATTGAAGGTTAAGCCGTGTAACGGATACGTACTGTTAAAAATTAAGGTATTTTAATAATTTATTACGGCATTTTAAAAATTACGGTATTTTAATAATCCACGCGAACCGCATGTTTCTTCTTTATTTTATTTCATTTTATTTTTACTTTAAAGCCACAGAACATTTTGGTTCACTTAATATATGGTACTACTTTCCTTTTTGCTTTGTTAGCATTTATTTCAAACCTTGTGATATTAGTTTTTGTCTTTTAAATTATCTTAAGCTTGCCATATTAAGAAGTTAAACGTCGAAAATATAGTTAAGCATTAAAGCTTCTATAGTAGTCTCTGAAAAACTTTTAAATCAGCATCAACATATGCCAACATTTTAATTTATTCTGAAGCTCTGCTAGCACAGGTCCTTCTATAAAACAACTTTATGTGTAGTGAAATTTTCTGCAGCATATGTAATTTTGACTTTAAATAAAATGAAAAACACCATACAATCGTTAATTAGAACGTCCTTCAATTATATGAAAAATTAACGTGTTATTAGCTGCTTTTATGACATAATTAATAACAAAATTTTTATAGTACAATGTTCTTCAGAACTCTTGGTAAAAAAAAAAAAAAAAAAAAAAAAAAAAAATGGGTGATAGGAGACATCTAAACGAGCGGTGTTTGTTATGAAAGCATAGTCGCAAGTAGCGAATCGCTAGATGGCGCTTCAAACTGAATTTCACTAACTTGCCATTGTACGTTTTTTACGTGTGATAATTTTATGTGGATATTTAACGTTTTTTCACGCTGTGATGTCTACTGCACTTTAGAATGAGAAAACCGTGGGTGTGTTTGAAAGATAGGTGTAGAATACACAAAACTAAATTCAAAACTGCTGTACACTAAATATTTAAGACGTTGAGTGCCACGCAAATTCTTAAAATCCATTAAAATTCCATAATGATTCCTCCTGTAATAAATAAGCAAATTTTTAATAAATTTGCAATCATTAAATGTAATATTTTTAGTTTTATATCCTTTTTTATATATCCGCCGCCGATGGTTGACGCGGCTTTATATCATATTTGACACTGTCAGATACAGATAGTTGACAGGACGCTCAACGTTTTAATTTTTTATTGGTACTGCGATTACTATCGCGGTGAAAATTTCACTGAAATGTTTTAAGTATATCATGTTCTGCACACTCCTAATGTTTCAAGCTGATTCATTCAGTACTTAGTGATCTATGACAAAATATCTAGAATCTAAAATGGCTGACATGGCGCTCAACGAGTTAAACTTTTAAACTTCTTCACACACCATAAATTGAAGACAGCACAACCGTTTTCGAAAAGACGTGGTCTTTCTTCTTCAGGTGCATAAAACACGTGCTACTGCCTTAGAGGCAAAAACATGACTTTTGCTTTCAAGGCAGTAGCACGTGTTTTTTGCACCTGAAGAAGAAAGGCCACGTCCTTTCGAAACCGGGGTGTAGAATAGTTTAAAATCTATGCAAAATAACACTTAAAAAAACTTCACAATTATATGTTTGGAAAATTAAATCTGATGTTTCATATAGCGCTTTTTTTTTTTTTTTTTTTTACAAAGAATTCTGAAACACCTTCTTCCAATTTAGTAAACATTTCTCTTCCATGTTTTTGGTTACTTTTATTTAAAACTTATTAACTTCTTTTACGGAGAAGATTTCTTTTTCAAATACGCTATATAATGTCTATAACTAAAAATTTCGATTTTCACAGTCTTATCTATACTGACATATCAACTTACACACACACAACACACACACACACAAAAAAAAAAAAAATCTTTCCTTTTTTTTTTTTTTAACCAATTCAGCTTAAATTAACTTAAATGAAAAAGTGTTTTTTATGAAGCTTTTTATTCTTTTTATTCCAAAAATGCCTTTAAATTTTTTAACGTTTTTCAAAGGTGCTTTAATATAGTTATTTTAACTTTTTATTCATTTATTTTTCAACATTTTTTATTCCTTCGCACTCTGATGTCTTTCTAGTCTATGTTTTTAAGAACAACACTTTCATATTTGCATATCCAAAATATGTTCTTTTTTATGCAAAACATAAAAGACATTACCTTATGAATCTGTTTGGTTAAAAAATGAAAATTTTGCCCTGTGTTTGCCGATATTGTAAATTTATCTAAATAGCTATCGATTTTTCTTTTAACAACATAGTTTCAAAAAATACTAGATGAAAATTAGATGAAAAGGAAGAAAAAGAGTCAATTTAGCTTGTAATTCTGAAATTCATTCTTAAAAAAGAAAATCATTTATAAGAAAATTCAATTTCGTATAACACCTCTACTTAATTTACAAATTCTTAAGCAACTTAAAGTAACTTCCCAGAATAAATTTATCATTTTTCTTTTGACACATTTACTTTATTTTTATTTTTTCTCTCTTTTTAAACTTGTAATCAATATTATTTCTAGAAAAATTCTATCGATGGTTTAAAGTGCAAATTTAATTTAATAATTTCTATTTTAAAACATTTTTCATTTATACATTTCTTTTACTAAAATCTTTTTAAAATTAAATTTTCCTGATATTTTTCTTTATCATAATCTTAGAATCAACTTACACACACACACACACAAAAAAAAAAAAAAATCTTTCTTTTTTTTTTTTTTTTTTTAACCAATTCAGCTTAAATTAACTTAAATGAAAAAGTGTTTTTTATGAAGCTTTTTATTCTTTTTATTCCAAAAATGCCTTTAAATTTTTAAACGTTTTTCAAAGGTGCTTTAATATAGTTATTTTAACTTTTTATTCATTTATTTTTCAACATTTTTTATTCCTTCGCACTCTGATGTCTTTCTAGTCTATGTTTTTAAGAACAACACTTTCATATTTGCATATCCAAAATATGTTCTTTTTTATGCAAAACATAAAAGACATTACCTTATGAATCTGTTTGGTTAAAAAATGAAAATTTTGCCCTGTGTTTGCCGATATTGTAAATTTATCTAAATAGCTATCGATTTTTCTTTTAACAACATAGTTTCAAAAAATACTAGATGAAAATTAGATGAAAAGGAAGAAAAAGAGTCAATTTAGCTTGTAATTCTGAAATTCATTCTTAAAAAAGAAAATCATTTATAAGAAAATTCAATTTCGTATAACACCTCTACTTAATTTACAAATTCTTAAGCAACTTAAAGTAACTTCCCAGAATAAATTTATCATTTTTCTTTTGACACATTTACTTTATTTTTATTTTTTCTCTCTCTTTAAACTTGTAATCAATATTATTTCTAGAAAAATTCCATCGATGGTTTAAAGTGCAAATTTAATTTAATAATTTCTATTTTAAAACAGTTTTCATTTATACATTTCTTTTACTAAAATATTTTTAAAATTAAATTTTCCTGATATTTTTCTTTATCATAATCTTAGAATCATGTACTGTGAATCGCATTTAACTGTCAAGTAGTGTTGAGAGTTCTAAATGATTCGGCCATGGAAATGAATAAACATAAACCATACTGAAAACGACAAAAAAAAAAAAAAAAAAAAAAAAAAAAAAAACCAAGAAATATCTTTAACATTTGGAAAATTTGCAGCCGTTCGTTGCCCGTAATCTGTTTTTTACTTTTTTACTTCCATTACCCTGCTACCGTAAGTAATGGAAGTATTGTATTCGGTCTGAAAATTCGATATCGGGTTTTCACCTGCTTTACACGTTTTAAGGTCCCCTGAGTCCAAAAAAGTGGTTTTTGGCAATTGGTCAGTGTGTATGTATGTGTGTGTGTGTGTGTGTGTGTGTGTGCGTATGTATGTATGTATGTGGAGAATCTTCTGGCTATTATAGCTACGATAGAGCTACGAAAGATAGAGCTACTAAAGATAGAGCTACGAAACTTTAGAATTGAAATACGTCTAGTGTACAGATGAAATTTCCAAATTTTGGTGAAAATTGAAAAACCGGAAGTGGGACCGGAAGTCCGTATCTCAAAAACGGCTCTAACAATTTTTTTCAAACTTGCTACATATACACTCTATTAGATGTTCTTTCGAATGATATAATTGGTTAGTTCAGGAAAATTGATAGGCGTCCTGTATATATAGCTCATTTTCAGGTCCGCCCATTATTATTTTTCTAATTATTATTTTAAATAACTTATTTGACTTATAGAGCAATTTTGTTACTTATTTAAATCAAAAATGTATATAAAATGTTTATAATGTGTGTAGTATTGGGTAATGGAAGTCGTGTGGCTGTTATAAACCAGATTTTTTTTTTTTTTTTTTTTTTTTTTACTGTGAATATACGAAATGATCGAGAATCTTTTATCTATATATTTTTAGATGACGAAACATTCTTATGAATATTAAGAATATTATAAATCCTATGTAGTGCCCTTAATTTCCTAGAACTGGTTTATAAACTCGAATTATAGTTGCTAAAATGCATCTCTTGAGTTCACATTTATTTGCAGATTCTTTAAAAATATTTTGACCTCGATGATTTCGAAAAATGCTCTAGAATTGTAATACAGGTTCTTAGATGTCGCTTTCAAAAAGGATAAAATTTATAAGTATGACATGGAACTATTTTTACTAGAGCCGCAATTCACTTTTTAGATGTCAGAAACAGAATTTTGTCTCAGTGTGTATCAGTGATTTCAAATATTATCTTGTCATAGAAACAAATGTGTCTTTAGACGTACTACACTTTAAAAAATGTGTCCTATTTGCTGCCAAAACATTTTCTATAATTTGAGAAAATACGCGTAATTTACGAAAAAATTACGTTGTCAGAACACTTTGTTTGTAATTACAGAAAAATTCTGGCAGGGAATAGGACATATTTTTTACAGTGTAATACGTCTAAAGACAGCATTTTTTTCTATGACAAGATAATATTTGAAATCACTGATACACACTGTGACAATATTCTGTGACGGACATCTAGAAACTAAATTGCGGCTCTAGTAAAAATAGTTCCATGTCATACTTATAAATTTTACCCTTTTTGAAAGCGACATCTAGGAACCTCTATTATAATTCTGGAGAATCTGTCTATATCATTGAGGGCAAATTAATTTTTAAGGATCTTCAAATAAACGTGAATACAAGATATGAGTTTTAGAAACTATAATTCGAGTTTATAAACCAATTCTAGGAAAACAATTTCTCGCACTACATAGGATTTATAATATTCATAATATTCATAATAATGTTTCGTCATCTAAAAATGCATTCATTAAAAATTCTCGATCCTTTCGTATTTTCACAGTAAAAAATAAATAAACAAGATTACGGGCAACGATCGACTGCAGACTTTTCAGCCAAAGCCCGTAAAGAAAAAAAAAAAAAAAGGGCGATAAATGATATATTCTCCCATAATTTTATATAGTGACAAACATAAAACTTTCTACATATCAATCGCTGTTTGTATGAAAGTATAAATAAACTCTCTCAATCTTATACATTTTCAGTTTCAAGTATGAAATGATTCTTATATGACGTCACTGAAAAACTGACACTTTACATTTGAAGGAATTTGACCATAAGAATACAATTTGATGCCAGATTTGAGCAATTGGCGTAGATTAACGGCTTCTCCCCAAAATGCCAGTATTCTAAAATTATACTTTCCTGAAATTAATTTGAGGCTTTGACTGTTTATCTAGCAAAAAGGACATTTACCGTAATATTATACTGTCGAATACCGTGCTTGTACATTTTTTTCCCTAATGTTCATTTGCTTTACCTTATATGTATAAATCAGAAATCTATATTTCTAAATTAGGGATTCGGAAAATAAGTAATTATTCATTCTAGATGAAGGCGGCATATTCATTTTCTCAGTACAGATTTTATTTGGTAATAACGTAATTTTATTTATTTTTTTATTTATTTCAAACTGGAAACTTGGTGCTTTAAAGCATGATTGAAATGAGCCAAGTAACAAAACGCGGTTCTGTGGCTAATATGTTGTGGTGATGTTCAAGTTATTTAAACTAGGAAACTAGGCACAAGGTCGGGGCCCCTCCATAGGGGTTTTGCAAATGTGGCCCCAGCATGCATTCATTCGACTTGGATAGAAACACAGAAAGCTTTGAGCCGCTTGGTTCAAGAGCGTGACTTGGGACTCCGTGGCAAAAGGATGACATTGTTGTGTATAATGTGGTGCACCCGGATTCGATCAGGTTTAAACGAACTGGCAAATTTTATTTAATGCAAGTCTTTTGTTAAAGTGTGAATTACGAAAAAACATCTGTTGTGTAGAAACATTTTCTGTATTGTACTGTTGCGGAAAAGTTCTGCCAACATGCATTTTACGTAGCATACGGATATTTTCTGGAAACTTTACAGCCACATATTTTCTGCTATTATTATTTTATTTTATTTATTTATTTTACAATACATAATATTTAAAAAAAAAAAATCTTAATTTTTTTTTTTTTTTTTTTTTTTTAATGTTTGCTTATATTGTATTTTAAAGATAAATATTGTAAAATAAATTCACCCTTCTCTAAAGGCAGAAAATGTGTCTGTAGTGAATCTAAATATAATCAAATCTTTGGAAAACTATCCCATTCAGAAACATATATATATATATACTCAAAAAATAGTTTGAAGTTTATAAGAAAAAGTTTAAACATCAAACCTCTCTATAAATTTCCCCCAAACAAATCTTCATTGAGCTTTAGGGACTAAGCTATAACTTAATTGATAAATTCGAAATCAAAATTAAATTACCATCTACTCAGAATTTCGTTCATGCACAGACGCACAAATACCGTCGCAAAATAAATAAATAAATAAATAAATAAATAATAATTCACGAATGTTTCAAACATAAAAAACTAATCTGGTGTGTCCCTCACACGACTTTCTCTTACCCTGAAATTTAATACTATAAATACAGGTTAGAGATTCAGAGGCAACATAATGAGTACTGCTATGTAAACTTATGTTAAACAATTCAAAATAGGCTTCGGAAGAGATTTACATGATAATTAGTTATGTGTGAGGGGGGCTACCAACCTCTCACACAGGATTGAGGAGGCTACAGACCCCCTTAACCCCCCCGTTTCATTAAAGCACCTATATTTATATAGAATTTAAATATGTTATTTAAATTAAAAAGTTCACTTAAAAAATTATTCGTTTTTAAGTTATGAAATTATTCGTTTTTAAGTTACTCTAAGAGACACAGACAAAGATCAAATTTTAAAAAACTTGACTTTGGTAATCAAGAAGCCCCAAAACGTATAAATACACAAAAAACAAGCGATGAATATTGAGCTTAAAAACATACATTATTTATCATACGTCTATGAGGAATTCATTTCCATTCCTTATCAGCTTTCCTGGACATGGTAAAATATTATAGTAAAGCCCTTCACCTAGCGTATACAAGCGCCCAGGAATAACATGTGCACTTTCAATGCTCCAAAACCGACCTTTTTTCGATGGGTGTGCGATTAAAAAAGTCTTCTTTTAAAACAGTTCTCACTTTAAGCCTACCATGTACCAGCCAAACTATCTGCAATGTTTTAAGTTCATCTTGGGGATACAGTTCGTAAAATTAAAATCTCGACAACACTTGACAAAGAGGCATAAATTAGCTTGCTTAGAATTTGCTAAAATATATGTTTCGCTTGGAGATAAATGAACAAAATATAGTTCTTTTGGAACAGAAAAAAAATAATTTTGTTGAGCCAGATGGCTTTATAAAATACTGGCATACTACTAAAAAAATTAATGCCTTACTTTTCCAAGCGGCAATATGGAGGGGGATCAGTAGTGGTATGGAGAGCGTTTGATGATAATGGCACGTTACCATTTGCGGTAATTTATACCAAAATGAATGCAAAAAGTATATAAAGATATGATGGACGACAGTTTGCTTCCCAATACAACTCTAGTTATATCAGAAGGTTGGACATTTCTGACAGGATAATGCCAGCATCCATGCTGTTCATTCAAGAAAACCAAATGAGGTCTGTCTGCTTGATTGGCTATTCTGCAGTCGGGATTTAAACCCATTAGAAAGTATTTGATGCATTCTTATGTAATCTGTGTATAAGGACATGTGAGAATAATGAGGGAAAGGTTAACTCATCAATACGAACAAAAGTACATGGAAAAATATCAATATATAAACTTTATTTCGACTTGCTTGAACGATGACTTATCGACTGATAAAAATCATTGGAAAAAAAATTAATTTCTAGGATATTGATTTTATATTTCCATTCAAAACTCCTCGACCTTATATTTATTTCCAAGATTAAGTGCCATCATATTTTAAAATTTTCATTTAATGCTTTGATTATATTTTACATATGTTCACAACCTATGTTTCTGTTTTTTAATTTTCTTTCTAAGAAAAAGTGATATTAAATTGTTCGTGTTAACTGTGTTTTATACATTTTTTGTTAAAATATTTGGCGATCTTATATATATATATATATATATTTTTTTTTTCAGGGCCTTACATACAAGCTTATCTTCTGTATGTAATCCACTGTTAAAGAAAAACAAATGCCTACAACATTTAAAAACTTACTACTATAAGTCATTCATTTAATAACTTAAGATTACTTTTTGAAATCTTTACATAGACTAAATTAGTTTTAAATTATAGTAGTGAAAGTACACAGTCTTAAATAAACACGACAAAAATTAAATTACTTGCATAGATTTAACCAGGAAGACTTTTTAGAATAAAAAAGAATATATTTTTTCTAAGCGTGTCTTTTTAATTAAAATTTCGATTAAATTATAAAAGTGTAATTGAATGAAATAAAACCTAGTCTATAATAGAACAAAAATAATAAAGATTACATAAAAAGTGCCTCAGAGGAAATAAGAAATTGATTTCGAATATATGTATTTTTTTTTTCTTTACTTGTCGAAAAATTTCGATTTTTAACCTTCTTGTAGCAAATTAAATTCTTTTTAAACTAGCATTTCCGTGTTACAAATTGTTTAGTTATTTTATTTTTAAGGCTAGACAATTTTCACTTTTTGAAACCTTTAATAAAAATTTTTTTTTCGAACGCTTAGTGAGTTTTGGAATTTTATTTATTTTAAAATATGTTTGATAGAAATAAAGTTTAATGCATTTAGAAGGTAGATTATTTCCAAATAAAATTTTCAGTTTTTTAAATTTTATCGATTATTTGCATATGAGTGGAGATATATTTGTCGTATATGACAAATAATTATATTTGATAAACAATACGTAAGAAAATAAAAATTGAAAGTCTTTGAAAAACATTTCTCACTAAATTAAACAATGTAATAATTTTCAACGATCTTAAAACTTATTTCTTGACGCTGAAAATTGGTTTTATAACTACAAATCGGAACATGATATAATTTAAGTGCCTCAAATAAATATCCTTCAAATTTTATGAAAGTTATAAACGGTCTAAAACTTTGTAAAACATTTATTGTTTATGCAAGAAAATGCTGTTATCAGATACGACAACTTTTTACTCTCACAAAATCTGAGCCGACCGAAACCTAGCAGCATATTTGCTTGAAATAAGCTTGAATTTAAAAGTTCAAGGATATTTTCAACCAGATTCAAACTTCGGATACCTCATTTAATAAGCGTGAAAATTTTCTGAAGTCAAAGGTCAAGAATTTGAAGCTGCATACACAGTTCTTACTTTGTGCTCAATCAAAGAATGGAACAATCAACTTTGTAAACGCATAGTATAAAACTTTATATTGAAAAGAGTTAACAAAAGGGATTTTAATTTATAAATCAGTTTCTTATATTTGATTCATCTACGCTGTAGCAAGTAAAGTACGTGTTTGATACGTATTGATTCATGTTTAAATTATAAAGTTTAAAAGACGATGGACAAGTGCAAATTTGAATGCTTAATCATATCTTACACTAAACTTAGAGGCTTCAAACATCAGTTATGATGCAAGGTTTTTCTCCTCTTCAATTAATTCCATTTTTTGTCGACGCAAATAAAGTAAGGGTTATAAGTGACTGAAAAGATATTTGGATAAAAACCTATGATTTAGTTAAAATCACACAATCAACTGTGGAAGAAAATCATAGTTATTGAAATTTCATTTTTCCGATTGAGTGAAAATAATGCCTGGACCGGGAGACGAACTCCTGTCCAGGCATTATTTTCACTCAGCCGGAAAAATAAAATTTCAATAAATATGATTTTCTTTCACAGTTGATTGTGTGATTTTAATTAAAATTGTATTTCTTTCTCCCATTATCTAATGGTGTTTTCTATTTCCTGCGGCTTAATTTCTGTTGAGCTATCTACATGATAGACCAGAGATGTTTCTGCCTAAAGGTTGTCTGAGTGAGTAATTCTGACCGGGGTGTCGGCCTGGATAGCTCAGTTGGTAGAGTCTTGACCTTGTAAGTCAAAGTTCTGGAGTTCGACTCTCGGTCCAGGCATTATTTTCACTCAGTCGGAAAAATATAATTTCAATAACTATGATTTAGTATTTATCACTCTTCGCTTCTCTCTGATTAGACAATACAAAGTAAAGATGATTGTATGGTAAATCTCTGAAAATGAATAAAATGTTAGGCGACTTAAATTTTAGTTATCATGCTAGATGCATAAAAATTAACCTCCCGGAAAATTGGCTGAAACTAATAACTGGCTGAAAAATTCCGCGAAATTTTATCGCAATTTGTAGCGACTTGAATGAAATTATTGAACTATAAATATTAAGAATTATTATATTTGAATAATTATTTGAGTTTGATGGTTTGTGCGATGTTCTGTTAAAAGGTGCTTTGTAAAATTTTAATTTTTTAAAAATGTTAGCCATTTTTAACACGCTTTTATTAGCTTCACCTGTATGTATGTTTGTTTGTATGTATGTTTGTATGTTTGTAACCGCTCTGGGAGCAAACAAAAAATCTGTATTGTAAAAAAAAGACTTTTCATACGTGAACACCGTAGCTGTGAGGTAAAAAGCCGCGCTACAAACCTAGAGGTCTAGCGTTCGAGCCCAGTCAGGGAAGATTTTTTAAAAATGGTTTTTGTTTAATTCTAAATTATTTTAATTAAAGATTTAAATGTATGTAAATATTACGGTGTGTCACTCACACGATTTTCTCTTACCCTGCATTTTAATACTAAGATAGATATTTTGTGCTTTTTAGTTCACAGTTCTATAAAAGAGTGTTCTCTAATTTTTTAAAACTATAATATTATTTATATTTAAAGAATACAGCTGAGTAACATAAATTCACAAACAAAAGGAAATCGACTTTTATGTCCAGTATTATAGAGACAGAATAGTGATTTATATTTTTTTTATTGTAAATAATCTCTTTAGAGTAAATTCTGTATTAAAAAAAATCATATTTTGTATTTGTGTCTAATTTAAAAGCATAAAAATACTGAAATTTACTTTAGGAAACAAAATGTATTTTAAGAAAATCTGAATGTTTGTAAAATTAAATTTGTTTTTACAATATTCTTTATTGGTTATTAAATTCCTTGCATCGTAAATGATTCAACTTTAATAAAATTTGTAAATTTCTGCAAAAACTTTTACATCAATTTTGTTTTCCTTGTCCATGATCACAATATTAAAAAATATGTAACTGCTGTCCCCTACTAATTTTTTACATAAAAAAAAATTATAAATGGAAGCTTTTTAATATATGAAGCATATTATATGCTGAACACACATGAAAATAATAAATGCGATGATTCCGATAAGCGAAATATTGTTACTTTACCATTATCTTATTGTTTAAAATATTATAAAATTAATTTATGTATGAAAGTCTGTATATATTAAAATGACATATAAACCCATGAATACCGGATTTAAATACTCAATTTTAATAATGAATAATTGTTATATGTCAAAGGTAAAAACGTATTTTTAAGCTAAAATTCTATTTCAACAAGCGCATTATTTTTTTCTTAAACAGGTTGGAGCATTACTGTTAAAACAAGGAACTTATACAAAAAAAAAAAAAAAAAAAAGTACAACTAACATATTTTGGACGTTGTTACAAACTAGTATACACGAAAGTGTATAAAAATCATATAAATAATGATACATTCACTAATATTTTATCATTTACAAGTGGGTAATGTAGAACATTAATTGCAATACAGCAGTTAGTAGTTTAAAGTTTATTATAAAATATAAAAATGTTAATGATTTAAAAATGTATAATATTAAAATAATAGTAATAAATGTAACTAGTATGCTGTAGCCGCCACAATAACTTCTTCTATATAATTTTACACAAGTTTCTCCATTACAAATTATTTACGAAATTTTTATTTATGATTTTTTTTCCATGACAAATTCAGATAATTTTCATCTTACAGAATTATAACACTAAATGCCAAAAAAAGCCACTTTTGTGTCAGCATCAGAAGAAATGTGATTTATTTATTTTATTTTATTTTATTTTATTTTATTTATTTATTTGTTAAAAACAAAATTGTTAACTTTGTTATAAAGTATCACAAATCTATGTTTCAACCATTTACTTTAAAGGTATTGACGAGAACTTTCGGAAACGTACACCTCCTGGAGGAGTACTCTCCCCCCCCCCCCCTCAGAGAGGGAAGAACTGCTCCTACATGCACAATACTATTACTATTATCAGTAATTCATATTAATTTTACAAGCGTTAAAAATAGCTCTCAATATGTACATTTATACGAAATTTTGTCCTATACTGCCAAATTAAAAGAAAATTAGAAAAAATGGTATCAGAGCGCCACCTGTCGTGCGATTAATCCCTAAAACTAATCAGCTCTATTTCATGTCAGTACCCAAATAAATACAGAATTTTGTTAAATTTCGTTCATTAGTTCGTGAGATACAGCATCCACAATATTTGTGATGCACACGTACAGACATTTTTTTTTTTTTTTTAAATCAGCCGATTTATGTTCAGGACAACGAAAATCGCGTAAATCCATCGAAAAAAGAGTTCGAAAATTTTCACGAATCTAATTATTTTCTTTCTTTATACAGGGTGTCCAGAAAATTACTTACTGATTTCAAAATTAAATATCTCGAAAATTATATACAATAGTGGGATTAGACAAACTGTATATTTATTACGAAAGCTGTAAAAATTGGATGCAGGGATTTTGAAAATAATAACGAAAGTTGCCAACAGATAGCGCTGCAAACAATCTCAAAATAGAAACCCTCGCTATCTCAAAATAATCCCAAGACACTGGACGAGCTTGAAGAGGGAATCTGTGCGGCATGTAAGTCCATTTCCATTGATACACCACAGGGGGTGATGTCAAATTTTGTTGTTCGTTTACGCCACCTTTCCATGGCTAGCAGTGAACATTTTGAACAGATTTTGCGTTACTTCTATAGACTACTTGCGAAAGAACTGTTTTATTTTATTTTCCATAATCCTGTACAGTGTACAGCGCCATCTGCTGTCAACTTTTGTTACTAATTAAAAAAAAAAAAAAAAAATTATCAAATTTTTACGGCTTTCGTAATAAATATACAATTTGTCTCATTCCTCTATTGTCCTTCGTTTTCGAGACATTTAATTTTGAAATCAATAAGTCCTTCTCGGGACACCCTGTATATAGAAGAATGTAAAAAGTGAATGTTATAGTTTATCTAAAAAAAGTGACTTAGGAGATTTGGAAACTATGAAGTAATCGCCTCTCACCTGGAACTTTAGAAATAAGAACATATAAATATATAATTACCATCTACATCACATAAATATATTAAACAAACACATTGAAATTCTACTAATAGGTTAGCTAGGAAATTCTTCATATTTGTACCAAGAAATTGTCCAATATTATGATAGTCCGGTTTCAGTCGATGGAATCTTCGTCATAGTTTCCATATTTTATGATTTAAAATTAACGGGGATCATCAAGTATTAATTCGAAGTGCACTAATTCGTATGCTATAACGTTGCCAATTTGTCACGGAACATTTTTGAAGTCTTAAAACTGTTATGCTTTTAACATATATGTTTTAAACTAATCGAATAGTTTTAATGGATATATTATCATGCGTAAGGAGTTAAAAATAGTACTCGCATTATGTTATTTATTTCTTGTTCATTTCATATGCTTGATCTTTTAGGATTTAATCTATTTGTTTACTTAAAATGGTGGTTTTTTTTTTTTTTTTTTTTTTTTTTTTTTATCGTATTTCCACGGAAATTAATATGTAAAAATACCTGATATTTAAATTTATTAAACTAATTAATATTGGCATTCGAAAAAAAGTCAAATAAAGTATTTAAAATCATGATAATTATTAAATGTTAAAGACAAAAAATGACACTTAGCCAAAATTTCAATTCAGTAAGGTGATTATAATATAATATTAGGGAATTATAATGTAAAATTAGGGCATTATAATATAATATTATGCCATTGTAATAAAAGTAGCATAAAAATATTAGTTATAAAATTTCAATTAATTTAATGAAGTAAGTAAGTAGAATGTTATTTTAATTAAAATAATGTTATACTAATTATTATTTTCATTAAAGCCTTTGTATTTGTCCTTCTTGTAATAATAGCACAAAAAAAGCTTAATAATAATAATAATAATAATAATAATAATAATAACAATATATATTTTCCTTGTTTGAGGTACTGCCTTTTTTTAAACACGCAAACATCTTTTTTATATACTGTGCTTCATGAGTCAATTTGATTAATTTTTTAAAACACCAATTTAGAAAGAATTATTTCATTAAAAGATTTTTCTAATGGTATAAAAATTAACTTTCCTCTAAAGGTTTTCTAAATCTCTTTCTTAAAGGTATACAAAATATACGTTTGAAGCTTTACAAGCTTGTAATTGTTTTAAAAATGGTAAATGCCCTGGGGAATACGGAATCAGAAATAAACTTTTTAAAGAATCAAACGACGAATTTTCAAAAATTATGACGAAGCTATTTCAAAAATCGATTTTATCGAAGGCAGAATTTACAAAAACCTGAAATAATACTATAATGATGATACGTAACAAGGAAGGAGAAAAAAATATCAAAAATTTCTGTCTAATTAATTTATTTGTAAATCAGAAAACTTTTGAAGAATTTTATCAACTTGACTTAAACCATTCAACTTCTGCTTAAGAAGAAAAGTATTTAAATAATTATTTAAATAATGATTTAATTATTTAAATAATGATTTATCGTAATGGATCTTATTTTAATATAAATTATGACACAAAGATATAAAATAATATAATTTACTCGTATGTCTCACTATTGTAACTACATTAAAAAAAAAAAAAAAAAAAAAAAAAAAAAAACATTATATTCTGACTTATTTTTACTATCCTAAAAATACTCTCCTGTTCTTCTAAGGAGACTTCATATCATAATAATCTATAACAATTTTTAAATTTTTTAGTTGTAGGAAACACATATTATAGATTTCTATTTAAAAATAGCGGTTTGATTTTAAAATTCGAAATACTGGTCGATATGAAAACGTTATGGACAAAGAAAGCATCACATAAAGAAAAATATAAAAATAAAAAAGTTATTAAATGGTTTTCAAAATTTTTACCAAAACAATAAAGGCGAAAATTTTCAAATGACTACTATATCTTTATCAAGGGCAATCATAGCAGCACTGTAAAATGTAGTTAAGATGTTTCTGAGATAGCGATGTATGAAATTATATAAAATACTATCATTGGCTAACCAGGGGTCGTACTATGCGCCTTTTTCTCAGGACACTCTCACAGATAAGAAATTTCCGGCATTTTTGACACCATAAATTTCATGCAAAAATACTTCTGGTATATTTATAGTAATGTGCCATGATTATACAGGGTATTAATTATTGTATAAAAATAGTGGTAGCAATAAATTAAAAAATTTATCATTCCTGAGAGTGTCCTGAAAAACAGGGGAGGGTACGACCCCTGCTTACAACACATAGATTTTTCGAAAAATAATTTAAATATATGTTAAGTTAAAAATAATGTCAATAATTTAGAAAAATGGCGAATTATAAGTAAATTATACCAAGAAGAATACATCTGAATGCGAATATGTACACGAAACATGAAGAATGGAAAAAAAAACCAATTCGAGAATTTTTACCTTCTTATTTACTATCACACCACTTTCTTAATCTCTCTATCCTGCCACTTCTGTACTACTAACGACTGTCGCGTTGCTTCTGAAGTCTTGTGGCATTATTATTTTTAGATATTTTAGCTGAAAATAACCAATAAAAATTTATATGGTATCTTCGACTTTAGATGGCAGAAGCAGTGGGGCTTTTTTTTTTCCCCTTGAAAAGCTGCATTCTGACTTTAGACACTTTTAAAGTTTTTACGCTAAACCAGGGGTTAAAGTTAATGGTGAATATGGCCGTAAATAACATTACAAATTTTAAGACTAAATAACGTATATTATAGGTATATCATGTTTTTTGTTTAAGCCTTTATGGAATATTTTGTATTAAAAGATCCGATGTAGACAGAATATGACTTCGTCGTACACCTATAAAAATAAACATATTGTTACAAAAAACATTGTCATTTTCATATGTGACATGAAATTCGCAGATAAATAATAATTTCTAGTTCATGAATGCACTTTATTTCGTGAATATTTCTCAAAATAGTAAAACTATGTACATACTGCAAATTGTAAATAACTACTTCTTTAGAAATTGTAATGAATCTCTCGTAGCACTGTATCCATCGACATATGCACAATTCATCGTTAATTGATATTCACTCCAGGGCAGATTAGCCTTCTTTTATACTTTTTGGAGAAGTTTAAGTTAACGGTTTAATAGGTTGTATCAAGGAGAGAGAGATAATTGCGTCTCACAAAGAGATAGATCGTTAAGATTTTGGGAAACCTAAACTACTATTCGTCGGAACATTTGTTCACCAAATTCACGAAATTATAAAACAACATAGCCAAGATCGTCGCAATGACAGTTTATTCGAGGGACATCAACTCCCGTTGATTCGAATAGACTGCTTTATTACGCCTTTATTTACATATAGGGTGCGTAAGGTATTTGAGGACACATTGACAATAAAACAAATTAATTCATATTTCTTTTAAAATTTATTATATTTACATAAATTTTTTACACAATGTTAATTGACTCTCTGACTATACAATTATTCAGTAAAATCCACATTAGTGTCAATAAGTGACTCAATATGGTGTGAGAAACGACTGCATACACGAATCAAATGCTTTTTGCTCGTATTCATCATTGTAGACGATATGGCACCTTTCAAAGATGAAATAGTTTTATGGGGATGTTTATTGGTCTCTCGCTCAATTTCGCCTCATACATAGTAATTCAGGGGGTTAAGATCTGGGGAGCTAGGTGGCCATACATTTGGGGTGATATGGTCGTGGAAATTGACAGTCATCCAATCTTGAGTTGTCATGGCTTTGTGTCTTGTTGGAAGATGTAAGGTCTATCTCCACGTACACTGTCAATCCACGGTTTCACAACTTCTTCTAAAACCTTGATATAAGTGGCAGCATTAATCCGACGCCCTTCCTCAAAAAAGTAGGGTGGCATAACGTGTCTTTCATTGCTCACAACTCCCAAAACCATGACAGTTGCGGGAAACTTCATGTGCATAACACGGGGAACCTCTATAGGAGCGGAGCACAGCCACCTGTGATTTCTTCAATTTATTTTTTGATCTTGATCGAAAATTTTTTCATCAGAAAAAAACCACAACATGTTTGGAACTTCGGGGTGCTTGAGTTTGTTTAGGAGACGTTTTGTTCGAATGAGTCTCTGATCCTGAGTTTGTGGCGACATAAACTGTCCTCTACGCATAACGTAAGATTTATAACGGAAGTCCTCGTGCACACTAGACAGATTAGGGCTTCTGATACATTAAGTTTCCACACAATGGCTCTCATGAACATCGAAGGGAATATCATCAATATTCTCCTGTACTTGTTGCACGAATTCTGGTGTTCTAATAATGTCCGAACGTTCTTCATGTTTTTGCGTTTTGCAACGCTTCCAACATCGCCATCTGATGCTTCCAATTCGCATCGGACCTTATATACGATTGATCGGGCGCAGTTGAGAAAGTTCGAGATTTCTAAATCGGTGTATTTTGCGCATATAGCGACGATAACTGCATGTCTCTTCATTTCTTGTGTTAATTTTTAATCTTCCATTAATGTTCTGAAAAGAAAAAGAAGGAAAATATTTAATCTCCAGAAATTACAACCACATATATGAGTGTCCTCAAACACCTTACGCACCCTGTATATTTTCATTGAAATAATAGTTCTAATATAAAAAAGAAGTTTTAACCTTTATAGCAATATTTTTTCGTGGTAAATATTACAACGATCTGTCGAAATTTTAACTAGGACAAGAAATAAAATATGACAAAAAAATTTGGTTTTTGTGGATAACCCTAAAAGAGACAGTCATATAGTGACTAGGAAGAAGATATTAGAAATATCTTAAATAAAGTTTTTTAACTTTAAATTAACGTTCAAACGTTATTGAGTTACCCTACGAATACATACGCGCGAACACATACGTACACTCACGATTGTCACGGAAGAATTTATAAAACTGCTGAGTTCTCAAGATAGTTTCATGATTAAGTCCAGCATTTTAACTTATTCCGTAACAATGTTAGTTCCCACTTTTATTTCAACAATTACGTAATTATGATTGAAATAATAGGAAAATTACTCTTCAAAAAATGTGGTGTGAAAAATTTTATTACTAAAAATGCTCCGAATTACATTATATATGTTAGCATATCTCTATCTCTAAACTGGTAGGTCATATCAAGTTCTAAAGTTAGAAGGGCATTACTAAATGATATAGCATTTTCAAATATAAACTTCCAATATTCTACACCCAAAACATAAATAAAATGTAAGAATGTGAGAGGTAGAACTAATTTCAATGTTTAAAAATAATCACTTAAAAAGCTTTCGCAGTAATAAAGATATTTATCAAAATTACCTTACATTATACTTTCTTTTGTTTCTATGTTTACATACATTAAGAATTTTTTATAATGGATGAAGATTTGATTAAATATTTCGCACTATCTTTTTATAAAAATAATTTGCGTATTTAATCTTCAGAAGAATTTTTAAGAAATTGTTGATAAAAAAATTCTTAATGTTAAAAGGGCAATTAATTTTAGAGAAAAATTCTCAAAGGAACTTAGGATAATTTTACTTAAGGGGCAGATGTGCCAAATTAAATTTTTCCTAAATTAAATATAATCAGATTCGAAGTAAATTATCAGTATATAAAGTAAATATCGATCGTAAGACTATGTTGCTTTTTATGTCCTTCAAATTTGTATTTCGTTAAATTACTAAAGAATATGGACAATTAATGTTATGATTAAAGAGAAGACATATACTAAAATGGGATGGTTAAAAATTTATAACAAACTAGCGTACATTGCTGGTTTGGTTATCACTTTATTAAAATAAATCACTGAGATATACAATCGCATATTATAAAATCTCAAAAACTACAAACTCTGATCAGTATTTATATGGAAAATAATCCTCTATGATGCCTTTGGCAGCGTTTTTTTTGTCTCAATGCGCTGGTGACAGAATCCATTGTGTTTTTAGCGCCTTATCAGGCAGCGCTAAGAATAAATTATTTCACGCATGAATTTTGTTATTAAAATTAGGCAGTTTTGGATATGTAGTGATCCAATGTAAAATGGTCAAACAAATATGTAAATGGGTTGATTATATTAATTGGTAAAATTTGATCTTATATTCAAAGTTAAGTGCAATTCGGAAATCCAGAATCGTTGGCATTTAGTTGTGTCGAATAAAATATGAATAGTGTTTGCATTCATTGAAAAACATTAAAATTCAAGTAGGAAAAATCCAAATACGTGCCTTGTAATATATTAAGTACTTTGGGGTTACAAATGCTGATGCGCATTCGCTGCGGTTAGCAATAAATAAGTTGAAGATTTTTGTATTTGATAATTTTAAAGCTATCATGACGTCACTTTTGCCAAAAGATTTTTCGCTCGTACAAGTCTAACTTTTAACAAAGTTTCTTCTCAATTCATTATTCACGCGTATTGTGAGCAAGCATAGTAGCATAATACTAGGGATGGACCGGATATGGATTTTACCGGATAACCGGATCCGGATATCCGGCCGGATATATCATCGGATATCCGGCCGGATATATCATCGGATATCCGGCAGTCCCCTTCCCCAGTTCACATGAAATTTTCAGTTTTTTAAGAGCACATAATAATTAAACTAGTATATTGTGGCCACCACAATACTTTCTTCTATATTTTCCTATACAAATTTACTAAGGGCAAATAATTTATTAAAACTATTATTCATTAAAATTATCTAACATGAAGAATGCAAATGATTTTTATCTTGAAGAAAACTAAAACCAAATATCCAAATAAGGACAGTTTTATTGCCTATAAATAAATCTTAAAAAATGCTCATTTATAATGGTTATCTCATATCTCATACAAATTTAGATATAGTCTTCCCGTTATCGAGGAAATTTTCAGTATAGAAGAGCCATCTATTGGTCTATAAGCATCCAACTTGAATCAGCGTAATATTTCATAATGTCCTTCTCACATATCAAGTTTTGTTTGATTATACGCCATAGAACCTGAGATATAGTCTTTTCTTAAATTGCAGAAATCTCTGTGTGGCAGCGGCAGCTGTTGAGCGGCTGACATCAAAAATTGATAGAAACTAATTTATGTGAATATTCAACTACAGATAAATTTTAATGCAATTCTGTGCATTAGTTCCTGAGATATAGCCATCCCTTAAATTGCGGAAATCGCTTTTTTAGCAGCGCCACCTGTTGGCTGATAAGCATTATTTATTAAAATTACCCACCACGATAAATGCAGGCGATTTTCATCTTACTGCAATCTAAAAAACTGCACAATAGCAGCGTAACCTATTGGTAGATATACATCCAAATTGAATCTGCATAATGTCTCATAATGGTCTTCTCACATATCAAGTTTTGTTTAATTATACCGAATAAAACCTGAGATATAGCCTTTTCTTAAATTGCAGAAATCGCTGCGTGTGCGTCACCTGTTGAGCGGTTGACACCAAAAGTTAACAGATAATAATATATGTCAATGTACATCTACATATAAATTTATATTCAAATCTGTACAGTAATTCCTGAGATATAGCCTTCCTTATATTGCAGTATAGCAGCGCCATCTGTTGGACGATAAGCATTTAACTTGAATCAGCATAATGTATCATAATGACCTTCTTACATATGAAGTTTTGTTTGAACATATGCAATAAAACCTGTGATATAGCCTCCCCTTAATTTGAGGAAATCACTGTATTGCAGCGCCACCTGTTGAGCCGTGACACCTAAAGTTGATAGGCCCTAATTTAGGTCAAGGTTCATGTATATACGAATTTATATACAATTCTGAGTAGTGGTTTCGGAGATAAAGTTGCCACAAATTTTTGTCTCTCTCTCTCTCTCACACACACACATTTTATAAAAATTGCAAATTAATGTTCTTAGACCTCCCAAAACGTATAAATCCTTCGAAAACCGGAAGTCGAAAATTTTTACGAATCCCATACTTTCTTCTATTGCATATAGAAGAAAGTAAAAAAGATACTTGCATTTCGTTTTTATACAACTGAATTCCATTCGCATAACTAGTATATGATGTGGCCACCACATGAATTTCTTCTGTATAATTTTACACAACATTCATTGAACATAATCTTTTTATTAAATTATTTTTTATTTTAAATGCAGATGATTTTTATCTGAAAGAATTATATCACTACATGCTGAAAGAAAGTAAATTTTTTTGCCAATATCAAAAGAAATAAGATTTTTTTCTATTTTTTTTCCGTTAAAAGATTAAAAAAAATTATAACTTTGTTTTAATTTATCACAGATCTATACTTAAACCATTTATTTTAAAGGTAATGACGAAGTCTTTCGAAACAAAACACCCATATTGAAAATTTACTCCACCCCCGGGGGGGGGTGTTAACTCCCCTTCCAGAGGGTGAAGCTATGCTGCAAAATGCACAATTTTTTTTTTCATGTTAACTATTACTATTATAAATAATTCATATTAATTTTACAATCATACGATTAAAATAACTCTCATTATGTACATTTATACAAGATTTTGTCCCATACTGGCATAAAAAATGCGATCACAGCACCACCTTTTCAGCAATTGTACCACAAATCTAATCACCACCAGTTTATGTCATGGTTCAACTAAATAACAAGTTTGGTTAAATTTCGTTTATTGGCTCTTGAGTTACAGCGTCCACAAAATTTGTGATACACACACACAAACTGACAGACAGACAGACATTTTCTAAAAACAGTCAAATCGTGTTCAGGACATCCCAAAACGTGTAAATCCATCGAAAACTGGAGTTCGAAAAATTTCACGAATCCAATACTTTGGTAAAAAATGTAAAATTGTAAATATCATTGGGATAATAAAGCCATAACAGAGTTATTTTATTTTTTTTACGTTATTCTCTATTCAATAGAAGAAAGTATTGGATTCGTAAAAATTTTTGACTTCAGTTTTCGATGGATTTATACGTTTTGAAAGGCCTAGAATACGATTTGATCATTTTTAGAAAATGTTTGTCCGTCTGTGTGTGTGTGTGAGAGAGAGAGAGAGAACAAAAATTTTGTGGCAACTGTACCTCCGGAACTACTGCTTAAAATCACATATAAATTTATATGCAGATGGAACTTGGCCTAATTTAGTGTCAATCAATATTTGGTGTCAACTTCTCAAAAGGTGGCACTGCTATACAACGATTTCCTCAATTTAAGGGGAGGCTATATATCGCAGGATCTATTTCGTATAAGCAAACAAAACTAATATGTAAGAAGGCCATTGTAAGTCATTATGCTGGTGCAATTTGAATGCTTATCAGCTAACAGGAGGCGCTGCTATAAAGGAAGCAATTTAAAGGAATCTTATATCTCAGGAACTACTGCACATAAATGCAGATAGTTTCATATGCAGATGCAACTTGACCTAAATTAGTGCCTGCCAACTTTTGTTGTCAACCGCTCAACAGGTGGCGCTGCTATACAGTGATTTCCGCAATTTAAGGGGAAGGCTATATCTCAGGTTCTATTGCGTACAATCAAATAAAATTTAATATGTAAGAAGGCCATTATGAGTCCTAATACCAGTTCAATTTGAATACTTATCGTCCAACAGGTGGTGCTGCTGTACAGCGAGTTCCGTAATTTAAGGGAAGGCTGTAGCTAAGGATCTACTGCACAGAATTACATATAAATTTACATGTAGATGCACCTTGCCGAAAATTAGCACATACTTAATTTCCCCCATAGACGCAATGTATTTGAATTCTCTTGGGTGTCCCTGTATACGAATCATTTGTTTGATCTTGATGAAAGATTTAGTGTAGCATCCCTATGTCATAAAAATTTATAATACCATGTTTCAACTTTCTGCTATTATTTGTTCTTGAGATATGCTGATGATAGACACACGCACAGACACACAGACCAACCGTTAAAAATAGGATTTTTGGATTCAGGGGACCTTAAATCGTGTAAAAAAAAAAAAAAAAAAAAAAAAAAAAACTCGACTTAAAAAATTTGACCCAAAAACATTATTTCTCTACCATTTACATGGGTAAGAGAAAGTAAAACTAGTATGTTGTGACCACCACAAAACTTTCTTCTATATTTTCCTATATAAATTCACTCAGTTAAAATAAACTAGAAAGACTATTGTTTATTAAAATTATCTACCATGATGAATGCAGGCGATTTTTTATCTTGGAGAAAACTAATACTAAATATTCAAAGAAACACAGTTTAACTAACACCTTAAAAAATAAGTTTTCATACTGGTTATCTCATGCATGAAGTTTCGTACAGCTAAATGCCATAGAAGTTGAAGCATGCATTCCCGTTCTCTGGAAAAAACTGCACTATAGCAGCGCAAAATATTGGTAGATATACAACCAGATTGAATCGGTGTAATGTCTCATAAAGGCTTTCTCACATATCGAGTATTGTTTGATTATACACATTAGAACCTTGAATCTTCCCTTAAGCTGAGGAAATCGCCGTATAGGAGCGCCGCCTATTGAGCAACTAGTTCCAAAAGTTGATCCGCTGTAAGTTATGTCAAGGTGCATCCACATGTAAATTTTTATGCAATTTTGCACAGTAGTTCCTCAGATATTGCCTTTTTTCAAATTGTGGAAGTCACTGCATAGCAGCGCCACCTGTTGATTGGTTGACACCAACTGTTGATAGGCACTAATTTAGGTCAAACTGGCAGTATGAACACAAGAAGAGCTTTTGAGCGATTTCAGTATTTTTTTATTCTTTTTTTAATAAAGCGATATAGAAAAGAGTTTCCTTAAATATATAATGACCAGCGAAACGGGCAAAGCCTGCTAGTACACAATAAAACTGTCTTTCTTTGAATATTTAATGTCAGTTTTTTCTAAGATGAAAATTATTTGTATTCATTATGTTAGATAATTTTAATAAAAAATAATTTTAATAAATTATTTGCCCTTAGTGAATTTATATAGGAAAATATAGAAGAAAGTCTTGTGATTTTCACAACATACTTGTTTTTAATTAAAATAAATGAATTGCAGGAATCTACATCTATAAAGGCAGATCTCCTGACTGACGTGCTTGCTCGCTCAGCAATGCCGAGTCAAACTAACGGAGACACAAATGTGTAATTTTATGATATTATTGATTTAGTGACGTGATTTAAGAAGCTATTTTTTTAAGTTTCCCCGCAAACGGAGGGAGAAAAGTTGCTTCTCGCATTTCTCACCATATCTTAATGAAAGAAAAAAAAAAAAAAAGCAAATGTTAAAAAACCGGATATCCGGCATATTAACCGGATATCCGGTGATTTTGATCCGGATATCCGATGATATTTCGGATATTGAAAAATCAGCCGGATATGCCGGATACCGGATATTTTCCGGATATCCGGTCCATCCTTACATAATACCAATAGTAACTTCACTATTTAACTTCAAATTTCATTACAAAGCAATATAAGTAAATCGGGGGTTTCGAAAAGGACCTGAGTTGAAAAACACAGATGATTTTGAAAAACCCGTGTGTAATTTGGTCCAATAGTTCCTTAGTGTATAGCAAACACACATACAAACATTGCGATTTATAAATAGAAATAATATTATTTAAAGCAAAATTCTAATTAGCAAAATGTAAAGGGGGAAAAAGGCCTATTTAATCTCATTATGGTTATTTTATTTAAGAAATAAAAAGTTACATGTGCCGTATAATACATGTAGCTATCATTTGTTAATCAGAAAACATCTGCTTGTTGGCAGAAAATGTATCAAAAATATAATATAAATTATGCGTTATTTAAATTTTAAATTTTCGATGATTTTGACTCTTCCAACCTCATAATGCACTTTAAACACTCAGATGTGCCTAACTCAGCAGGCGACATGAAACGTATGCTAATTTTCTGATACATGTTATAGATGGTTCCTGTTAATTGAAGTTGAAAATGAACATTTTTTTTCTTTATTACCATTAGTTTAAGTTTAATAACCTGCAATTATAAAAGTCAAGCAGTTTTGAATTCGGGGAAGAATATATTTCTAAGTTCATAAAGACAGAAATCTCCTTTTCTTCATGAAATATTAGAAACAACGATTATACTGTAGATTGGCTATTAAGAATTTGTCGCTATAAATTTATTTGGGATTTTTTTGTTGGAAAATTATAGGCTTGGGGTATCGCTCTAATTTAATGTTTTGTTCATTAAGGCTCATGAGACAAGCACCTAAGGTAAAGCTAGGAGAGATAGCGCGGTAGGAGAGATTGCGCACATAGGGAATCGGCAGGAAAGAGTACAGTGGATGCTCTGAAACTACAGGTAGTTCTACAACATCGATAGTGGAGTGTCCACTTAAATGTGCATGTTCATTGCTTGAACAGTCTAAGATTAAGCGCTCTTATTTTGTCTCGTTTTAAAAAAAAATGTTTGATTAAATTTTCAAAACCCTTTCTAGAAATTTTATAGAATGGTGGTATTACAAAATATTTTTTTATTTAAACGATTTCCCATGGACTGGTTTATAAATTTTACTTGTGGCAGGTGGTTGCATGAAAGTTGCATCATTTATGACAACGAGTGCAACGATTATAGACAACGCCAGATTAGGTCAAAAAAGAAAACATTCAAACCGAAAAGGAATTTTATTAATTTTATGTTAAACATATTATCTAGTAACTAAATGTTACTTTTTATTATCTAGACTTGTTTTAAAATCTGCTTCTTTAATTTATTTTCTTTAAATAAAAAATTATCTTTTTAATTGCTTTTTCATTTTATGTTTTTTTGTTTTTTGTTTTTTTTTTAATTATTAAATTGAAATATCTACATGTAATGTAAAAATATTTCTTTACAAAACCCTTATACCAATGACATTTAAGTGCAATTATCATTGTTAACAATTTAATTGTAGTTAAAATTAAGCAATTAAGCACAATCTCTCCTACCCTACAAGGAGAGATTGCGCAAAATAGCTCTCTTGTTTTCATTACAGTTGTTTCTTTAAATCATAGTATAACAACAAATAGTAATGGAAATGCGTAGAAGAAGAATCACTTCAAAGCTGTGCACCAACAGTTTAGTAAAAAAATTAAATTTAGATTTTTCATAACGTTTTGTTAAAATGTGCGCAAACTCTTCTAGTTTTACGTTATAATTTAAAGTGGATTCCGAGTCACTAAAAACAATTATGACTAGACCAGCATTTAAAATCGACATTTGAATACTGAAAGTTAGAGCATTAAATAATCGACCAAGAAATGGGCTAGCAAAATATGAGAATTGTATACTCGTACAATATACTGAAATTTTTAACGAGTTGTAATAAAAAAATTCACACGTTTAAAAATGTACTTTATTTTAATTTAATTTATTTTAATTTTACTTCTGAAATAATAAAAATTTTCGTATAAAAAAATCTCTATTTACCATTTAATGATGACACTGCTCATTTATTTGCTTTACATTAAACATATTTATTTATATTAGATTCTATTGGTCTTTTCAGATATCATTTTCAGACTAAACATATTATAAGCACCGTCAAAAGATGAAATTAATTCTTATAAAAACAAAGACTAAATTAATTAATTCAAGAGATCTTGAATCCTGTTTATCTTGAAAACTGAGTTAACTGAACTAACAATGATTGGGGAAAATTACTCTTTCAAATGAAAGTCGTAAAATGATGTTTTTTGACGCTGATTGCAAACTTTTCGAATTTGGATTCTCCGATAATATCATGAAAGTTGACTTACATGCGATATATTGAAAGTAAACCTTAAGTTTAAATATTTAATCAAATTATATTCGTGACTTTTTTTAAACCATTTATGTCGTAAAATATTTTTATGTATGAATTGTTTAATTTAATTTCCAATTTCATCTGATGTAGGAAATTCATGGAAATTTTTGAACTAATATTAGAATATGACTCTAAATGAAAAAAGAAAATATATGTTAGAATACGAAATTAATTTTCACGTTCTTTTTAGGCAATGGGGTTTTTCATTTTATTCCCTTAGAAAAAAAAAAAAAATATATATATATATATATAAAATTTTGCATAAATTTGAATTTTTTTGTAATTTGACTTTGCGTTGGGCTAAATATTTTTAATTTGCATGCGATTTTTTTTATTATTATTTTTTAATATTTTTTAATTCTATGATATTATATATTCATCTTTTTTTTTTTCTTTTTTAGAATTATACCTAATATAAGAAATATGAAATCACGAAATAACCACTGATATGTGTAAAAAAATGTCCAGGTAAATCAGCATAATATTTTCTTAAAATGCAAATTGTTAATTAATTTTTGCTTAATGTGATGTGTAAGGTAAATCGGGGAAGACGAATAATAGCTGTGTTCCAACCTGCTGCTTTTAATAGCTGTGTTCCCACCTGCTGATGAAGAAACACAGCATTATTGAAATTTTTAGCTTCAATAATGTCGATTTAACCTATTTTCTTGTTTATACACAATGTTAAATTATTTGTTCTTGTTGTTTATAAATTCCGCTTTCATATCATCACTTATCATAATTTAAATTCATTAAACTATTTTATTATATAAATTTCGTGCTGCTTTTAACGCCTATTTTTTGCAAATTAAATTTTGTCGTTTATTTTGAAATTAATATATATATATATATATATATATAGTGTTTTTCAACGCTTCTTATAAATTTTCGCAGATTCGTTTATGTGATAATATTATAAAAGTTAATATTAAAGAATGCTTTTACCATTTTTTAATGTAAATTACCATAACTGGTTTAATGAATTTTTAACAGATAGCTAGCAATACCAGTTCAACAACAATGAAATTTTATTAAAAATTCCAAAATACACAATCTGTAAATGCACATCTATTTATATTTATATATATATATATATATATATATATATATATATATTGTTAAGTGCTCAGAGGTTTGCGACTTGTCTCTGAATTAATGACAGGTCTCGCAGAGGCTTTAAAGTTTATTTATAGAATATTCTAGAAGATTACAGATATGTTAATTAAGTATCCACATCAGTTTCACAAGAAAACACATCTTAAATCAAAGCTAACAGCATAAAAATCCCAACACAAACTGATCCATAGAATTAACACACAACAATTGGTTGCAATCAATACCAGAGACTTAATCTAACAGTGCTCTTTATAGAGAAATGCCTTGAAGAAAACTTAGTGACTTCGGCAGCGATGCAATTGTTTTATATAGCCTCATGTAGATCAAGAATTTATGAATAACTTCCGAAATAATCGAGTTAGAGTTTAGATAATCGATATATCGAAAATAAGTATTTTCTTGCCAAGGTCGCCATAATGGTAGCGAAGGAGCAATAAGGTTGCCAAATTTGTCGCCAGAGCCGTTACCTGCCTTGGTAAAGCTTTTTAAGTTTTTTAAAGGGGAAAATGAGCTATTTTACACCTAAACAAGCTCGAAATGCGGAAAATTATATATATATATATATATACATATATACACTGCTGGTCATTAAAATTGCAACATCAAGAAGGAATGCGAATATAATAATGATATTTATTAGGCACATACATTATAGTAGGAAGAACAATAGATTGAATTTTCAGAATGTTTTGAGAAATATATCCTGAGAAAACATTACATATAATAACTACACGTATCTGCCTAAGCATTGAATCAAACAGCGATTGGATGACATATTCGGGTACAGCACTTCATGAAACTTCAACAGGAAGCCATAGTTCATAGACCGCAGTTATTAGTGAGTGGTGTCGGACCAGTCGCTTTACAACGATTAAACAGTCATTTTCACTGGTGTGAGATCAGGAGAACGCGTTTACCGGAGCAACGCTTGAACACATTCTGCATAAAGGACGGTCCGGTCAACACAGAGAACTTGCGGTTGTGTATTTTCCTGCTTGAATATTGCGCTACGGAGGCGTCGAATATTGGGCAGAGGGCGGGTCTTAATTCAAAAAGAAATTTAATGGCCGTTATTCAGAGTGCCGGGAATGCGAACAAGAAGTAATCAAGAAGTGTATTCAATGGGACCCCATACCATCAATACAGGTGATGGACAATGTGAAGATCTTGAATCCCAGCTGTCAATGTGCATTATCCAAAATACCGTTAAATACGGATAAGGCAATCTTGATATTGTAAACAGCACTGTGATTTGTTTGAAAGATGATTTCGCGTCATTCTTGCGTCCGGTTTCGTCGTTGATCACACATTAAAGGAGCCCATATCAGTGATGCAGTTTTAAGGGTAATCAAAATTTTGGTAGCCACATACTGAGTCACCACCTGGAATGATGGTATGCAGTACCATTGGATTGACGTTTCGATCACCTTTTGTTTTCTTTCCCCCACTCTGAATACCGGCCATTACATTTCTGACGAGTTAAGACCTGTCACTCTGCCCTATATTCAAGGCCTCCGAAGCGCAACATTTAAACAGGACAATGCACGACCTTATGTTGTCCGTATTGTCCGGACATTCCATGATGCAGAATGTATTCGACCCTTGCTCTGGCCAGCGCGTTCTCCTGATCTCGCACCAATGAAAATGACTGTTTAATCGTTGAAAAGCGAATCACCCTCTGCCACACACCAGTAATCCCGATCGATGAATTGTGGCATCGTGTTGAAGCTTCATGAAGATTTCTACCCTTACATGTCATCCAATAGCTGTTTGATTCAATGCCTAGGCAAATAAGTGTAGTTATTGCTCCCAGAGCTTGCTGTTTTATGTACTGTTTTCTCAGGATATATTACTCAAAACTTCCTAAAAATTTAAGCAAATGTTCTTCCTGCTATAATGTATGTGCCCATTATATACCATTCTTATATTCACATTCCTTCTTCGTGTTGAAATTTTAATGACCAGCAATGTATATATACTCAAATTATTAAAGAAAAAAAAAAAAAAAAAAAGCTCTTGAATTACTTTTATTAAGAGAAAATTTTCATGAATTTTCAAGCAAATCAATCCGCTTATTTTATAAAGTCACTCGTCGAATAGTCTCACCATAAAATCTAATACATACTTTCCAAATATCAAAACTCCATTCATATAGATATGCAACTTACTGATTCATACTAAGTAGAATTTCATAATTAATTAAAAAGAAAGAAAATATATTGAACACCATCTTTTATAAGCGGGATTACTTTAACTCGCTTGAGTGCAAAAACACTCCTTTAATTGAAACTCGTAAACCTGGCGTTTTATGATCCTTCTTGTAAATTCTCACCGGCTCGTTCATGTGATAACATCATAAAAGTTAACATACGTATGCTTTAATGAACTTACTCTAAAGTTAAAATACTCACTCAAATTATACACACAAAGCTTTTCTTTTTTAAATATTTGCATCGTAAAAATTTTCATAATATGTACAATTTTAATTAAATTTTCGACGTAAGTTAACAAAGCTGAATAATAGAAGTTTTCATCGATCAATATGCAAAATGGAGCCGTAAAAAGTAAATAGAAAAATGAATCATGTGAAACAAGGAATTAATTTTAGTGAATCCCTTTTTAGATATGACAGAGTTTTTGGTTTTTATGAATGCTGCTTACAATGAAATATTAATCAAATTTTCAGGATTTTGTTTTTTTTTCGTTGAAAATTGGTTTAATATTTTATGTGAAAATGTTTTTTAAGCGTTACTTTTATTTAACAACAAAGATTATTTTAAATACAGCGTAGTTGACAGAATTATGTATATTGTTAAATAGTTAAATATTTAAATATACTCTTTAGTATAACAAGCTTAAAAGTTAAGATGAAATACATGTTTTAGTCAATACGATTATTTATATATATATATATAACTTGTTAAATCTACATAATGAAGAATTTTTTATAAAATCTAGTTTGCTAATCATATACTATTAAGTGTATATATATATATATATATATATATATGTATATATATATATATAGTATATACATATATATGTATATTTCACTGTTCTCGAAAACGGTAGCTCGGACAGTCACGTTATTTAGCACAAAGGTGCCCTCCGTAGGGTCATTGTGCACATCGAAGTCCGATTTTCGAATTTTTGAATAGTTTTCTTTTAATTAATAAAAATATGAAAATAAAACATTTCTATAATGAAGCAAAATGGAGAATCTTAAGAGAGAATTGATTGGTTTATTTGTTTTTCATTGATTTGAGTGTATTTTACATTGAACTACAGCTACGTTATGAGAAATTACAAGAGATTTGAATGGTTTATTTGATTTTTATTGATTTGAGTGTATTTTACGTTGAACTAGAGCTACGTTATGAGGAATTACGAGAGACTTGATTGGTTTATTTCTTTTTATCGATTTGAGTGTATTTTACGTTGAACTAGAGCTACGTTATGAGGAATTGCGAGAGATTTGATTGGTTTATTTGATTTTCATTGATTTGAGTGTATTTTACGTTGAACTAGAGCTACGTTTAGATTTTACTTAAAAATATTTGAAATTTTGTTATTTTAATATTGTGTGACTTTTACAGAGAGCAAATTACGATTGGCGCACAGGCGCCCGAGAGCATGTATTTTTCAGAAACATTTTCATGGGTCTCTGGCCAGCTAGCTGGTGAAGCCAGCTAGTTTGTATAAATCATTATTAATGCTGGACGATCTTTTTATTATGTGATCTTTTTATCATATTCAGAATTTTAAAATGTTGCATTATACGTTTGTTTACAAATAATTTATTAGAAGCATAAATTACAAGAGAAGTTATTAGAAAACATTATTCAAAATGAGTTTCTATGAAAGAAATAAAATTAAACTCTTCAAGTTAAAGATATTATTTACACTTAAAAGTTTTCATAATTCAATGAAACATATCTGCTCAACATCATCCCTTCCCGTCAGTCTATCATCTTATCCAATTTATTTCTAAATTGCAGGATAAAACAATGCACGTATGAAACAATTTGGTAATCAAGTCATCTATCAATATATCCTTACTCTACAAGCATACATATACATGCTCAATTTGAATAATAATTCACATCTGATTACATATAAATCAATTTCCATACAAATACATGTAAGTGTTGAAAGATTGCTGTGTATTATATTATACATACAAAACGACAATTTACAGTACATATATTGTTTATATTGTTGTTTAATTATGTATTTCTAAATGCGTTTTATTCGTTTTCACCACTATTTTAGAACATATATTTTTAAAATAATAATATAACATTAAAACCTTAAAGAAAAATTTCTTTTTATAAATAATAATGGCAGTAAAAAAAAACTTACGTAAAAACATAGGAACACTGCGAACTCTACCCACATTAAAAAAGAAGGGTGTTATGAGTTTGAAGTGTATCTGTGTGTGTGTGTGTGTGTGTGCGGTATTGTAGTTCCAGTACAAACAGAGGAATTTCACTGAAGCTTTATTATTATTATTATTGTTCTTCTTCTTATTTGAATGATTATTTAAGCAATATTGGTACTAACTATCTTTAATGAAAACATGTTAACCTGATTAAAGTGTTATTCTTTTAAGGTCAGTTTGCATTAATAATTTAAAATTTATGAATTCATTATTTTCAAACGTTAGCTGTTCTTCAATGAAAAATCAAGGGTGTTTTTCAAGGCCTGCCATGCCCTGACTTTTTACAGTTTGTATGATAGCGTTCTTCTAATTAATAATTACAGATATTTTATATATATAATATTTAATTAAATTCAAAATGTGAGGTTTTTATGGAACTTACCTTATTCTTGTAAGTGTATAGAAATAAAATAAAAAGTATACTTATAACTACTCTTTGTAAACAAATATCAAGAAGTAAATTATATATATATATATGCAGTCGGTAACAAAAGTATCCGAACATTAGCAAAGATTCCTATATAAAAAAGTAGAGTTAATACTGTTTTGTTAAATAAATTCTTGTCCAATCATGTGTTTAGTCACTATAAGAACATGATTCGACAAGGATTTATTTAATAAAACAGTATTAACTCTACTTTTTTTTTTATATAGGAAATTTTGCTAGTGTTCGGATACTTTTGTTACTGACTGTATATGTATATATACATAAAGTAGTGGAATCTGTTTAACAGGATAATTTTATTTAAACCTGAAAATTTGAAAGGAAGATATAATGAATACTCTGTCCGTTTATCAATCATTCCATGAATTAATGCATATATAGATCCGTACATAAATCTGACATGTAATCAATATATTCATCAGTTAATAAATAGAACATTCTATTTTATAGAACACAAATATACAAAAATATTTATCAATACTTGCATATATCTCACAGCATAGGTACATAAGTACACAGTGAACAATGATAATAACCATCAATTAAGGCCTGAGTATTCTGCAGAACATAACTTTTGTAGGAAGTTTTATCTCGACGGCATTATTTTATAAAAGAGGATAATAGGAGTATATCATGAATACGAATCGTAACTCGATAACGAAACAAATTCAGATCACATTTCAATGGTATTTTGCTTGGCAATCATAAGAGCGAACTTTTCACATTTTTGATGGATTGTATTGAAGTATTCATTTTCAGGGTATTTAGTATCGTTATACGTTAGAAAAGTTTGTAGATATCTTTTTTTTTTTTTTTTTCAATGCATAAGCGTATATTTTTGTCTTGTTGACAGAAATAATAAGAAAATAAATAAGAAAAGGAAGCATTAAACAAATCAAACTAATATTTTTAATAGCGTAATTTTGCAAAATATTATTCCGGTAGGTAAACTTGAAATTTAAAAAATAAAATATTTGTGAGAAATTAAGCGATTATTTTGAAATTAACGGCCTTCTTCCCTTACCGTCGCCGGAAGTCCGAGCCAATGTTATTGTATGGGGAAATTTTCTTTACAAATAACTTATTAACTAATACATATTTTTAAATTCTGTTTTCACATTAAGAAAATTCCCAACTGTTAAATTGACGGACTTTTTTTAAAAATATAATTTTTTAATTTATAATATTTTATTTTGAAATTGCAAAAAAAAAAAAAAAAAAAAAAAAAAAAAAAAATCGCATATTGAAAATTCGTATTTTGCAGCTTCAAAATAAAATATAATAAATGAAAAAAATAATTTTTTAAAAAAGGTCCGTCAATTTGACAGCTGCGAATTTTCAGAATGTGAAAACAGAATTTAAAAATATGTATTAGTTAATAAGTTATTTGTAAACAAAAATTTCACATAGAATAACATTAGCTTCGGATTCCAGCGCCGGTGAGTGAAGCGGGCCCTTAAGCATTAACTGTTTCGCGTCTAAATGGCAATTTAAAACTTCATCTTTCGAGAAAATATACTAAAGATTTTAGCACGAAGACTCTGCTGTTTTCGTAATGCACAGGAAATATGTAATATAAAAAAGAGCAAAGTAAAAGCAGCTTCAATTGCGTTATTTATTTTCTTAGACAAATGTGAAATTAACTTTCTAACTAATATTTTACGATGTGTACAGTTTTACTTGTAAAAATAAATAAATAAATAAAAAGCAAAAAATAAAAAATAAATAAAAATATACAAATATTGCGCTTTAAGAGTTCTCAAAAATCTCTAACTCCGGTTGAAAATTAGATATTTGACAGAGTGTTTTTTAAATAATTTAAAATCTGATTTTTTTTTCAGTCACTTTGAATAAATATTTTAAAAATTTTGAGCAGTCATCTTCCAACTTCCAACTCATGTTAGTTGTTAACGGAAGTGATTTTGTGATTGAGTATGAAAAGGCTCTGTTAAAAATACCGATTTTTAATAAATTGTACCGATTTTTAATAAACTGAAAATTGGTTTTAAATACTGATTATGATTTGTATAAATTACCTACTTTAAACAGAAACAATATTTTAATTAGATTTAAGAATAGCCATGCGTTAACGTTTTATAATTTGCAACATAAACTTCAGAGTGAATACTACATATTTCACATAAAATAACATTTAATTAAATTCTAGTTCAGGATTATATATATATATATATAGATAGATAGATAGATAGATAGATAGATAGATAGATAGCTTTACAGCTGCTTTCTTTTTTTTAAATTTAAATTACAGAAATTTATCTATATTTTGAATATTCATACTCTTCTGCGAAATTTTACAAACTGCGGATTACATGGACTATCAATTACCCCCGGTCAAAATCTCACCGCTCCAAAAATACCCCACATTTATCGACCGTTCGTCGTCTTAATGCAATTTCTCGTAATTGGGGGAGGTGAATTGACAGCACCATAAATTGGAAAAGAGTCGAGGTATAAAAAATAGACACCATTAGCTATTGGCGAAGTTCTAGGTTCAATAAATGGACAGCTAACCAGGAGAAGAGAATGGGGAGTAAGAAACCTTATTTGACGCGTCTACCGTCATTAAACGGCGGCACTTTTATCACAGACAATGCGATTTAACCGCCCATCCAATTGAACAGCATTAGTAGATCAGAAGAGTCCGTGGAAAAAAGTTACAGGATTATCCTGTAACATATATTTCAGGCGCTGACAACATCGATAATCATTTATGTAGTGGGCAATTTTTGAATAAATTCTCTTTTTTCTCTAATCAAAGGAAAATAGTGCATAATTTAATAAATGCTTGCATAGAAAATTTCATAAAATTAATGCAGAAATCATAGTTTAGTAAATTTGTTCAAATGTTAAAGGGAAAGGGTATTTTTCCTTTAATTATTTCTGATAAGTTTCTTTTCCTTATCTTGTCAGAAAATAAGTAAATAAATAGATAAAATTTATTTGATCTAAAATACAGCTACTTTAAACACTAAAATATGCCTAAAAATTAATGTATGTATCTCTATATACATATTGCATACATTATTATTTCCTTAGGTTCCACATAGTCATTATTTCTGTGTAACTATAGGTCACCACTGTGATAATGTGGGTCTTATGGCCTATTCGAGAAATCCAGGCCTCGGTGAGATACTCGCCGTATTAATCTTTCTTAGTGAGAACCTAAGAATTTTTTTAAGTAAAATGTTGTTATTCAGAATTCATGTAAGTATTATAAATAGTATCTGACTCATATTCAGGATGAATATAATCAATGTAATGCACGTTCATGAGAAATTTTGATTTATACTACCATGTAAAGAAAATATTAAATTTCGAACAACTCGCGCAGTTTACAGATTTAAATGATAAAAATCAATTTAAATGTAAAAACGAATATAAAAATAACGCTTATGTTTAAAGTAAAATAATTTTTTTGATATTCAAGTGAAATGATTAGTACTATCGCCTTCAGGTGTGCAGGTACCGTGTTCGAGTCCCGAAAAGGCATGTTCGTTGTCGTTCGAACTTTAATTTATGGTTCCTGGTGTGACGATCTTAATGTTAAAAATTAATAAATAAAAATACCTTAAAGCTATTCTTTAAACCAAAGCAATCCTTGACCTTCAAGTTTCAAATATATATTTCTAGATTTTCTTATTAAAAAAGAAGCAGCATTTAATATATATATATATATATATATATGTGTGTGTTTACCGATAAAATAAACAGTTCCTTAAGCTTTTCTATATGAAAGAACGTTATCTTTTTACCAAAACTGAAAATTTAAGCATCAATATAAATTAATTCACGTTTAGCTTCATAGTAAATATCTGTAATGAACTTTTAACCGATAACTGCTGCCACACTAAGAACAGAAATCATAGCGTAAATATACGGTACACAGAATTTAATATCTAACTTTTGTCGAGAACTAACGATTTTCAAACTTTAAGTAAAGAAAACCTTTTGGAGCAGAAAAAAATGATCCGGAATATATATAAAAGGAAAAATTATCGATATTATGTCAGTTGAATTATTTTTTCTGGAACTTTTTCCCATAAAACTGATAGAATAAGTTTAAATTTTTGCTTTTAGCTCTCATTTTTCAAGTAAAACTATTTAAGAAATAAGAAAAATGTTTTCATTTTATTTTGCTTGAAAGAATTATATCTAAAGATATTTTTATCAGATTCGATTACATTTCTTGCAGATAAATTTAACGGTAAATAAAACATTAAGCCTGTCATACTTTTCTAAGAGTATTTTATTATGTGATGAAGTTATTTACTTTCATAAAATGGTGACGTTACATACATTTTTAATTCTTTACTTTACCTTTTTTCTTTTTTTATCGTGTGTTATTTATTTATCGGATTTAATATCATAATTAAGTTAAAAACAATATTTATTTAATATTAAATACCTATGTCTCGTGTTGTGTTCAGACATTCACTTTAGATATTTAAATAAATTTTAAATCTTTCAACAAAGCTTAAATGTGTTTGTGACTTCGAACTGACTTTGTGTGTACCTGCCTGTATGTTTGGGCTCAAATTACTATAAATATTTGTGTCATGACTTGAAACATTTATGTGTTATTCAGTTCACTAAAACCTGTTCGTCCCACCAGTGTCCGAGCTTGTCTGCGCTCACACCTAGCAAATGGGATGTGCCGGGTTCGAACCCAGGAGGCTCGACGATCTAGCTAAGCCAGTCAGAGTTTGCTGTGGTTTTCTCCGAAAATGCTTAAATACAGGCTAAGACCCTTATAAAGACCCCTACGGAGGGCATTTCACCTATCGGCTTAGCACCCTAGTGTAGTCAATAGGCCTTAAGCTACACAACATCTATATCGTGTTCCCTATGTAAAACGGTACTAATACCATAAGTAGTTTATGTACAGTTTCTCACAAAAGTGTCAAATACATTGCAGTCTAAGAGAGTTAATTTTCTAAAGCTTGTTTTTGCATTTTTATATTTCACAAAGCATAACGAAATTAACGCACATTACGTAGATTGACATAAAGATGTTCCATGTTGTATTGTGCATGAGAGCCATTAATAATTGTTCTGCAGAGCCATTAATAATTGTTCTGCAGAGCATTAATAATTGTTCTGCAGAGCCACTTAAAATACCCAGATACATTTTGAGATATAAAAATACTATTCTAATTTTTTATGCATGATATTTTACGTATTTGTATTTTTAGATAGTATACAGGGCTACACAAAACAATTTGATTTATATTTTCGATTTAAGGTAAAGCTATAAATACATAAATTTTAAGCTTTTACCCTCTATAGTTGGAACAAATCTTACAAAGAAGTGTATTCATTTGTTTGGACGAACTTGCACACGGAAAAAAAAATCGGATTCATTAATGTGTAAGATAATATATTATTGTAGTTCCTTATTTTAATATAATACATTTTTGAAATTTTTATACGGCAGGAAACACAAAAGATTTAACATACATTATTCGGGAGCACAAAAGCAAGTGTTCTATAGTATAAGATATGATAAGCATTAACTGTTTTATAAAGCCTGTATACTGTAGATTTTCATCACCGCAATATCCTAAATCCATGACTGTACGGGCCGTGTAGAAGTTCATAAAAAGGCTGTTGAAAGAAAATCTCCTTTGTAGAAAAAGTAACCAGGCAGGGTTAAATTAACTTGTATTTATTGAGACAAGTTCACAAAAACGATCTTCTTCAAGCATGAATTACATCTTTTTTTGAAGCATAGATGAACATACCAATCTCTTACGGAAATTGAGACGGGGAGGGGAGGAGGAGCGCAACTGCCAAAACGTCTTACTCTAACAACGTCAAAATCGTAAAGCTTGACTAAATCTCACAGCTTCCTAGAAGTTAAATTGCAACACCAAAGATTGGCATCGGTGAAATCCAGCCAAAAGAATGCCAAACTGTTTCTTTGTCCTTCTAACATATTCATACTAAATTTTGAATATAAAAAGTCGTTACAAACGCTAAATCGATTTGACATTGAAAACCACCGCCAATTGTCCTTGACTTCAACGTACTTAAAAAAGGAGGTTTAGTAGACGCCACAGAGTCGTCAAAAATCCATTATATATCTATTTTTAGAATTATAATGACCCGCTTGAAATAATAATAGGTTTTTAACGTAAACATTCAAGGGTAATAAACATGAAATGAAATGATTATTTTATTTTATTAATAGCTGTATAAGCTAGAAACAGGTTGATAACGACTTTTTAAATTACCCTCTCAAAAATAAATAATTATAGCTAAACTGATTTAATCCATTCGGGGAAATGTATAAACAACACTACATTTCAAAAACCCCGATATAAAAATTGCTTTATTTTATTATGAGAGTAATGCGTTTGTAACAAAAAGGACAAAGAACACAAATTTTGATTTCTAACTAAAAGGGAAATTCTATATAATTAATTAATTGAATTAGATAAATTTAAAAAGATTTTTTTTTTATTATTTTATTAATCCCTCCTTCTTGTTATATATTAAATTTGAATAAATAAATAAACTTTTAAAGGACATATGTGTGAGAACACTCACACAGCCTGTTTAACAGAGTAACGCAAAATATTTAAATACACTATGAGATAACAAAGCATAAACTTTTTTAAATGACGGTCAAGTGCACAAAATTATGTTTATTACAAAATATGGAATCATTACCAAAAATAAATTCAAAAACTGGCGTACAGTCAATAGAAATAAATTAAAACTTCTTCACACACCATAAATTTTAAATCAGCACAACCGGTTTCGAAAGGACGTAGCCTTACTTCATCAGGTGCAAACACGTGCAACTGCCTTGGAGTCAAGAGCAGGACTGAAAGCAGGGCAAAATCCAGAGGGGGAGGAGCAACACAAACAACCAATAGGAAGTATCATGCAGGACAAGACCAATCACAGAGGAACACACGTGCACACACACTTTTACTTTTTTTAAAATGGATAATGGACTTTTTTAATGGATTATAATTAACGGATAAATTTTATTAAATTTCCTTATTAGTTTAATATTATTGAAATAAAAAAAATAATTAATTGATTACTCTTTTCCTCCCTCCCTTTTTGTGGTGTGTGTGTACGTGTGTTCCTCTCTGATTGGTCCTGCCCTGCATGATACTTCCTATTGGTTGTTTGTGTTGCTCCTCCCCCTCTGGATTTTGCCCTGCTTTCAGTCTTGATTTTGCCTCCAAGGCAGTTGCACGTGTTTGCACCTGATGAAGAAAGGCTACGTCCTTTCGAAACCGGCTGTGCTGATTTAAAATTTATGGTGTGTGAAGAAGTTTTAATTTCTTTCTATGGAATCATTAGTTTTATTGTCTAGTTTATTGAGCAATATAAAAGTATTCAGACACATTTTAGTTTATATAAATGAGATACGCTCGACGTGCATTTTACATTGCGAGTTACGATTTTTATTATATTCCATTTATTTATTTATTTTCTTTGCGTTTATTACAAAGCTTAAATGTTAAAAGTTTATAATCATGAAACGAGTTAACTTAGAGAGAACATGTTCAAAAATCTAGCTATATTATTTTACTTTTTTCTTTCAAATAAAAAAAAAAAAGAAAAGAAAAGAAAAAGCTTTAAACAATTTTTGTCTAAAATTTTCTGTGTTATATTTCTGAATTTTGATCACGTTAGATTTTCATTTTCCTTTTGAAAGTGTTTATAATAAATGATGAAATATAAAACAACAATAGTGAAAATTTTTATTATATTGTGTAAATACTTGGGTAAGTATGAGTTTTAACGCTAACGTTTCGCATCTTCTATTTTAAATTATTGACATCTTATTCAGTTACAAGTACACCCTCAAAACATTAATTGGGGAGATGACGGTGTATACATTAAGGACAATAACTCACGTAAATTTTGGAGAAATCCATGAAAAAAACCTAACAGCTTGACAGGTATATTAAGCATTTTTTTTTTATACTTAAAAGTATTGATACGCAAATTTAATTCCCTTTTTTACTTAATTCTATAAAAAGAAATTTTGCCTGGAAAAAAAAAAAAAATCGATTTCTAAATCTTGATGTTTTTAGAAAATTTAATGGGTCTTGAACACATTTTCTAAAGATATCTGGCTGTCTGAGTATCTGTTACAGAAATTTTGTGGCAACTCTAGATGAAGAACGACCGCCCAGAATTTCATGATTTATATATATATATATATACTGGTGTCTATCAAATTTGGTGCATACCACTCAACAGGTAGCAAAGTCATCCCGTTATTTTATTTTATTTATTTAATTTTTTTCATAATTTTATAATAGGAAATGTCATCATTTTTTTTTTACTCATTCAGTCACTTTTTTTCACCGATGCGAATGGGAGATAGTGGGCAACAGTCAGTTGTGTTTTGGCGAGATTAACATGATTCATGTCTCGGGAATTATCCACCGGCTATCACAGCAGCATAGTGATATTTACTAAACATTTACACAATGAAATTTGTTTTTATCCGATCATTATAAACTTAAAAAATGAATTGTGTAATAGCACAATCAATTAGGATAAAATTGTTGTATGTATAAGAACATCGCTTCCCCTTCCCTTGTGGTATATACTTTTATTATAAATAATATTCAATTGAACTTGTCAATACTTTTAAAGCGAGTGGTAACTGTGATAATTTGAAACGAAGTTATTGGTCTTCTTTCTTTTGAGTACAATAATTAGTCGGAGGGGGAAGGGGAGAGGGGTACCTCGGACCTATTTTGACTTTTCCAATTTTAATTTTGTAATTATTCGCCAAAACTAAATACAAATAGCTATTATAAATACTGTATGGTGTTATATACAACATATATTTATTCCAAAATATTATTAAATTTATATCAATTATATATATATACATATCTATCACAATCGTAATTTTATTAAGTCTAATTTCAGTCTAAAAAGTGGAAAATAATAAATATTAATTAAAAAAAAATTCTACATTCAGTCCTATTGTGATTATTTGTAAAAATCCTCTCACTTATTTATAATCAAGATTGTATTTAGATAGATCAATTCCAATTGTTAACTTTTAGAGCTACATTTCTAATTCACCACCAGTCGAAGGTAAACTACTAATATTGGGTTCAAGGTACACCACCCTGTGACTAAAAACGGAATTGCTAATCATGATGTTCAGGTTGGGCTTAACGTAAAAGCATATGGGGTTATAGCTGTAAAGCTACCTCATGATGCATAACACTCATTTAAGACTATACAGTGTATATGTTGGTACAGTATTACATAAATTACTGAGAAAAATTTACTTTTGCAAGGTGAATTTACTTTTTCAAGAACTCTTCAAAACGTTGAGCTTCCAAGCAAACATATATTACTTCACTGAGACCCCATAAGGTAAATGTTTTAACTGCATGTGATACTGTCCGTGTATCTAAACTAATAGAGCTAGAAAAATGACATAGGTCCGAGGTACACTTAGACATAGGTCCGAGGTACACTTATGTCCAAGGTACACCACTTTCCCCTATACAAATAAATAATATTCTAAAATTATTATTATTATTATTATTTAAGCGTTCCTTTGAAACTTTTGGATTTCCTTCCCTGTTTTTCCCCCCACGAACCGCGGTGATGGATGTGTTTTGTATCTGAATTACAAGACGTCGTATAAGAAAACGTAAAATAAAAAATGTTTTGATGAGGACACAGTATTTATTTGACAGAAATTGTCAGAATTTCTTTTATACAACTATGCCTTAATTTTAATAGATATTTTCAAATTATATATATATATATATATATATAATTTGAATAATTTAATTCCTTTACAACACTCATAAAATAAAAGATAGATGAAAATACCAACATAGAAAATTTCAAATTAGATGTACTTCGAATAAAATTATCGTCACGATGATAATTTAATTTAAGTACACTGAGTAGTAAAAACATGTTAAAGTACTTACGCAGAAGAGAAATGACACACATACCACATAAGCATAACGATGAGATAATTTACGTAATCCATTAATCTAGTAGAAACATTCATCAAATAATATAAATGAAAAGAGTTAAATTAACCAAAAGGATCTGTTAAAAAATAAGAAAATTCATGAAATGAAAAATATAATTTTAAATGCTGAAAACCAGAAATGATGACTCATCAGGAAACTTGTATCTCTGTCAGCATTATGCAAGATTTCGGATCGCTGTATACCTAATTCAAGCAATATACACATCAAGTCTCTCTCTTGCAACAAAACAAAGTAAAAAAGGAAATTAGATTAAACAATAACACAACCAAAATTGAAAAATGGAATAGGTATTTTAAATAAGTCCACATGTAACCAATTCCAAACAGAGATAGTAGAAATAAACAGGTTGCCAAAACGAACATTAGTGAAAAGAAAAGATTAAAAGTTAAGAAACGATTAATCGATCTAGTTGCTTCTGAAATGGAATAAATGAATGCATTAAGTGATAGTTATTAATCTTTAAAATTTTAAAGCTAAATAACACTATTAAAAGGACGATATTTAACAGAGTTATTTAATTTTAACATTAATATTTTTTTATTTTCAGTTTAGATAAAACGTTCAGCGTAACGTGAGCTAGCGCCATCTTACGTGAAAAAAGGAATTTGCTATTAAGTAATTATAGAAAATGTACGATTTGACTTCCAATTTTTAGTTTAGTTTAATTTTTATTCTTAAGCAATCTCATCAAAAGGCCAACAAGTGATAATTAAGGCATTATGATTATGTGATTGGTGAATTATTATTTTAATTTTAATATTATTATGTATTTTTTTTACGCATTTATTTGTTTATTATATATACATATATATACTTATATATATATATATATATATATATATATATATATATATATATATATATATATATATATATATATATATATATATATATATATATATATAGTTTAGAATTGATTAAAATTAATGAAACCACCAAATGTGATTATGCATAGAATGAAATTTTATGTTTGAATAATTAAACAAATATAATGTATGAAGAGTTGAAACTTAAATAATATCAACCAGAAAAAAGAGGATGCAAACTGGAATTACGATAATACTATGCTTCATTTTTTTAAATAATTAAATTCATCAACCCACCAAACCAACCAGTCATACAACACCACCCTTCCTCTCTAATAAAATATCTTCACTCCCATCGTCCACATTTTTCATTTTATTATATATATATATATATTTGTGAGACAGTGGACATTTATTGATATATAATAGAATAAATAAATCGCTTGGGATAACCCATATCAGTAGCAGTTTTAATAAAAGGGTTAATATTTTTGTTTTTGTACTGAGATGAGCAAAGTCTATGTATGCGAATATATATATATTTCAATTATTGCATTCACTTGACAAAGAATATTGAAGCTTTTAAGTTTGCATTTTTAATAATAAATACAATGAAAATTTAAATCACGATTATTTAGTAATTTAATTATAGAAACATATTATTCAAATCCTTATAAAATACTCAAATTTAATTTAATTTAATTTCATTTTATTTTCAAATTATTTTATTGATTTATTTATTTATTAATTTTGCGATTCCAAAAATAATTTTACATGTAACTTTTCTTTCCATTTTTTGTATGTTCTTCTGAAAATACTTTCTGAAATTAATAAATACCTGTTGAAAGAAAACAATATGTATATATAAATTAAAATACTCTTTTATATATCGCATCTGAGTAAGAAAAGTGACACAACTAAAAACTGCAAAGTTTGAAAAATATCGACTTACAGATAACGATAAAGCATTGACATAAAACTAACACTACTGGCTCCCAGTTGGATAATTTTTTTAGATAGATATGTGACACTTTTGTGTACATTTCATAGAAATGTCTTTACGATATAAATTTAAAATCAATATTTTTTGACTTGTGTCTTTTTTCTTGTCGGTGTGCTACATGCTAGTGAAATTGTAATTTGACAAATTGGTAATAAATTGTTACTCAGGAAATTTCTCTATATTAGGTTGTATAAATCAACCAAATATTTCTTAGTAAAAATGTAATTACGAAGCATTTTTAAGAAGAGTATAAGTTCAGGTTAGGGTACGGTCTGAAAATCATGTTTTGTTTAAAATTGTAATTGGCCTTCCACCTTTGCCTCTCTATTCACCAGCAACTCGTACTGATCAGTCATGATGCCGATAGCGAACAATTGCTTTATTAGATAAATAAATTTAGTTACACATGCTTACACAGTTAGTATACACTCATACACAATCATTTTTTTTTACTTACAAACGAATGTATTGTTCGTTCAATACATATATGTGATTTACTATATTCATCTAGCGTAGAAAATGCAATATTGCTTTTATGTTTTGTTATAATGTAGCAGTTTCAATAGCAAACAATATACGATTGTTTCGATGTCTATGTCAATATCTTTTAAGCATTTGTTTTTTCAAATTTACAGATATTCAAACGTAAATTGCTACAATGTTCGTGTCAAGTTGTGCAAAATGTTTTGCTTCAATAGCTACAATCATACATTTTTACTAGCAATTACTATAAGATTAAAAACTATTAAAAGTTTAAAATTATAAAACATTTCACGTGTATAAATAATATGTAAAAGGTAACAAACCACTTTAAAACACGTACATACAATATTTTTATTAAAAACTACACAAAGCTTTTCGCCATCATAATAATAGCACCATCAGGTGTAATTGCGTTACAACCATTTGAATTTCTTTATTTATATATTGCTGGTTCTATGTAACGCAATTACACCTGATGATGCTATTATTATGATGGCAAAAAGCTTTGTGTAGTTTTTAATAAAAATATTGTATCTACGTGTTTTAAAGTGGTTTGTTACCTTTTATATATTATTTATACACGTGAAATGTTTTATAATTACTATAAGGTTATATTAAGAAGTCAGCGAACATAGAAATTATCTCAGATTTCAAGACTTATGTATAAAAATTCAAAAAAGATGCGGTAATTGTATCATTAATAAACACTTTAAGGATATTAGTCTCTATATACATGCTACGAAGAATACTTATTAAAATATTTTTTATACTCGAAAAATGCATTTTTCAGAAAGCTTAGAAAGCCCCAGAAATAGATATTTCAAAACACAATAGTGGACAACATTGCTGTTCCAATAGTGAACATCTTTGAATTTTTTAGAAAAAGCTATAAAAAATGTGGTTTGGTTTAAAACAAATTCTTAAACTAACAAAATGTATTTTCGATTTCATTATCGTGTTCATATATCTATATCTATATCTATCTCTCTCTCTCTCTCTCTATATATATATATATATATATATATATATACAGGTTTTTATCATAAACCGAAAATAAATGTTTAACGATTTCAATAACAATGCGTAACACATGTATTGTTATAAATTTGCTATAAGTTAATTAGATTTAAATTTAAATTATGTTAAACCAATAAAAGTGACTATTATTTCGGCAGATAATAGAAAAGTTATCAATTTTGTTTTCTTCTTTCTAACAAAGTGTTTGATTAACATTCGCAAAAATTTAACAAAATTAAACTTGTTTCGTTTTTAGATAGTTTATATAAACTTTTTGAGAATTGCTAAGGAAAAACTGATTTTTGGACAGTAGTGTTTACGACAGCCGATAAATAATTGTAAAATTTTACATAGAATGTATTGTAGAGAGGAACCTGTTATCTGCATCAAAGGCAATGCAAAAAAAAAAAAAAAAAATATTACTCGTCCGTAATTCCATGAAATTATTTGCTTAACGAAAATAGTGCCACAATCTGTTGAACTTATTTCGATGCAATTCAGTGTGATGTCGCATTAATTAGATGCAGAATGCCTGCAATACATCCTTTGAGTACTTAGGTCGCTAAAGGTTGAAATACTGTTCAGAAGTATACCGGTGGTTGTTGAAAAACGCCGCAATTCGAGAGGATATATATGAATCCCTAGTGTCGTTAAGGAAGAGAAATCCCATTTTTAGTCACATAGCTCCAGACATTGAAACCGTTCTGTTATAAATAATCTGCCAGAACCCTTTCTCGACGATTGGATTAGGCTGGTGTGTATGCAGGAAAGGTTTCGCCCTTTATTCTATTCAACTACGCTATTGACGAGAAATATTGTGTTGTTGTAAGGAACATTGAATACTAGTTAGTGTGAAGAGAGATAGAAACACTTTACTCACCACAAAATATGAATGTAATCAGTAAGGTTCATCCATGATGATCTGGGGAATTGTGCATAACGGTTGAAAAACGCTTTACGGTTTTGCACGAGGTACCATTACATCAAAACTATAAAGCAAATTATTCTGGGACATGTATGTCTTTTTAGGGGTGAGGTAGATCCAAACTTTACTGGTTAAAATGCGAGTTAACCCATGACCACTGAAGTATCGGACACATTTGGAAAAGAAAATATTGATAGTTTGGAATACCTTGCTTATTTCCTTGATGTAAATCCAAAAGAGAATGCTTCGTATTCTCTTTGGCAGTCGTGTTTCTTATAGAACTCTCCCTCTCCAAACTGTACAATAACTGAAATTTGCCTTGAGAAATAAATGACACAATATCCTTCAAGGATTCCTTATGTATTTTTGTAGACAGCAAAAATATGGTACATGTGCACTAGTATCCTAGGCGATCACATTCTTTATTCAGTGGCTGTTATCTCACCTCATTTCATCTGATTTTGTTTTTCTTTTTGACTCTGAAACTTTTCAAAGGCGAACTGTATTTATTTTCCCATTTTATATGTGGGGATATCTGTATCATTTTGCAATAGCTATGTGATTTTTGTGATAGCTGTAGCTCTCTACCTCTGTTACATATATGATTAATTTCATTTCTTCAATAATAGCATGTAATTATTTATTTTAAAATATGTTCTTGTTCCTTTGCAATTGTCAAGTAGAGTAAATATCTTGTATGTACTTTTTCATATTTCATATCTATCTACAATCCAAAAAAGGATTAAAAATAAAAACAAAAACTGCAGACAAATATAGATGTGTATCAAATTTCCGGTGATTCAACTGAAAAGATTAACTGAATAAAATATGTTGCAAGAAATATCGAAAGAACTGCTATTTTATTGATCTGACAGTTCCTTTGTTGGTGTTTTCGTCGGAAACGTTCTTATTGTTATAGCAAAATTTCATGCCAAAATAATTCTCTTATGTATTTCTTCTTAAAAAAAGAACATTTTATTTTTAAAACAAGAAATGCTGTTTTTTTTCTCTTTATATTGTTGTAAATAAAAAGTGTCAGCTAATTAATTCCCACGTTGTTTAACGAATATTAATAGATTTGTTATTCATCAATATTTAATAGATATATTTAATTCATTTTATTGGTAAAATAATGTTTTTACGTCTATATCATGCATTCCAGAACATTTGTAAAACATAGTATATTTAATTAAAATGGAATAAAATTTCATTCGTAAGTTATTTTGTTATAGCAGTGGTGATATATAAAGAATTAAAATAACAGGGATAGAATTGAAGTTATCTCATGAGAAAGCAAATCGCTAAGGGTTTTTATCCATATTTACTCATCCGTGGAGGATCAAAATTGTGATGGCATGTCTCCGGACCACCTCTAGGAGTGTGTCCCAGACCGTCACTAGTTGCCCATCTGTGCAGCACTAGTGTGACTTTAAACCCAACCATCCAACTATCCATCCATTTTTACTTTATCTTAACCTTACAGTAGAGGTTTTAGGGTCAAATTTTCGAAAGTGATTTTATGTTATTTACATGTTCTGAGGTCACCTGAATACGAAAATCATGTTTAGCGAATGGTCTACGTGTGTGTGTGTGTGTGTGTGTGCAAAATTAAAGTTCTATTTTTCAAAATAATTTTATCATTGTAAATTCACAATTACTCATTTTTACTTTCTCTTACCCATAGGGTCGAGAAAGTATTGTTTTAGGATCAAATTTTCGAACGTGGGATTTTGTTATTTGCGTGTTCTGAGGTGCCCTGAATACGAATATCATGTTTCTAGCGAATAGTCTGTCTGTCCGTCTCTCTGTGTGTCTGTTATCAGCATACCTCAAGAACAAATAGTAACAGGAATTCCAAACTCGATATTCTAGATATGTATCATATAGGGGTACTACACTTAGCTTTTCGTTGAGATGAAGAAAATAGTTCGTGTACACGTACATTCAAAAGTATTCAAATACATTGCGTCTACGGGGGATTTGCAGGTATGGTAAGTGCATCAGTGATTGATACTTTTAGAGAAATCTCCGATGCTTTTAATGTTCCAGTCACCAAAAAGTATTTTTAGAAATCTTAAGTTACTACGTATGGCATGAAAGACATTCCGAACCACATATAAGTTAAAATACATACATTTGATAACAATTTTTTTTTCTGAATTTTTATTTGACACCCACTCAATGTTCCAGTAAATGACGCTGACAGTTCTTCCTTTTATCAGTAATTATCACCCTATGTTCCAGTGTTTGACACTAATAAATATTTATTTTACCAGATATTAGCTCCCTATGATCTAGCGTTTGACATAAAATGTTAAAATTCTTATATGTAAAATATTATGATTTTATTATATTTCATATTAATTATTTCGGGATAGATGTCAATTACTGGAGCATGCCAAGCACTGCAGCACCTACCCTAAGTATAGTTTAACATCTATAGACTGCACTAAACCAAATGAAACGAATATAATGTTTTTGTAATAGAGATAGTCAACTGGGAAAAAAATTGTGTATGTAGGAACCTCGCCTCACCCCCAGGGGGAGAAGTCCCCCTCGAAGGGAGTAAATTTTCATGATGGGTATCTTTCAAAAGAGCTCGCCAATGCCTTTAAAACGAATGATTGAACCATCGATCTGCGATAATTTAAAATAAAGTTATCGAATTTTTCATTTTTAACCTTTTTTTTTTTTTTTTAATGTAATATTGAGAATAAATTCACATTGTTTTGGATATTTAGTGTTATACTACTTCTCTAATATGGAAATCGTTTGCATTAACACGGAAGATGTTTTTTTTTAAATAATAATTTTAATAAATTATTTTTATTGAGGAAATTTGTAAAGAAAAATATGGAAGAATGTCGTGTGGTGGCCACAACACACTAGTTATTTGTTGTTAGTGGATGTGCTTTACTAATAATATTTTACCATTTCCAGGAAAGCTGTTCAGGAGTTGAAATAAATTCCTCATAGAGATATGGTAAATAATGTATGTTTTAAGCTAAATATTCATTACTTTTTTTTTTTTTTTTTTTTTTTTTTTTGCATATTTACACGTTTTGAGGCTTCCTGATTACCGTAGTCAAGATTTTTAACGTTTGATCTTTGTCTGTGTCTCTTAGAGTGACTTAAAGATGAATAATTGTTAGGAGATTCAAATGTTGTATTTTGAAGTTAATATAAGTTTGTTACTGGGAAAGTTTGATCTAGTTTGGTAAAATTCAAGGAATGTTGCGTTTGAAAAAAGTCTGTATAATTTTAAGTAAACTTTTAATTTTAATATCAAAATTAATTTCTATATAAATATATAGGTTCATTAATGAAACGGGGAGTTGAGGGGGACGGTAGCTCCCCTCACACAGAACTAATTATCATATAAAACTCTTCCGAAGCCTAATTTGAATTGTTTGATAGGTTTACATAACAGTACTCGTTATCTAACCACTTATTCGCCAACCTGTATTTATAGTATTAAATTTCAGGGTAAGAGAAAGTCGTGTGAGTGACACACCAGATTATTTATTTTAAATATATCCATAATAATAAAATCAGACTTTTGTCTGCAAATTTGTCAGAATCACAAAATTTTGTGATATATTCACGTTTCACACACCATGAAAGCGGAAAATGACTTCAGAAAATTTATACCTGTGTGTGTGTGTGCATGTGTGTGCGTCATCGTGTCTGTGTGTCGCTATTTTTGTCCGGGTATCACTCGAGAACGGCTTGACGGAATTCAACTGCATTTGGCAGGAATTTAGATCTTTACCCAACTTAAAATTATATCTATCAAATTTTCCTGAAATTCCCCCCGTTCACCCCTTGGGAAAAAAACACATTTGTCCGGGTATCACTTGAGAACGTATAGACGGAATTCAACTGCTCTTCACAAGAATTTTGGTTTTTACCCAACTTAAAATTATATTTATCAACTTTTCCAGAAATTCTTCCCCCCGTCCCCCCTGCGGGGGCAAGAGTCAAAAACACGATTGTAAGCATAACTCTGCTCCTAATTACTTCACAATAAATAAATTCCACATGGGTAGACTAGACATGAGTACAAATAATTTCTAGTAATAACTCGCAATAAGTAATAATAATCGCAGTACTATCTGCGATTTAGGAAATTTCAATTTTTAAGCGAAAGATAGGAAAAAATCGATTTTTATCGGGAAATTACGAAACTTAATGATTTGAGTAGAAAAAGGTTGAAAAAGGCTATGCGACTTTCTTAGGATATTTCCTAAAACACTTTAAAACACTTTTTTTTCTTGGGGGGGGGGGAGGGGCGGGGAGATTACGAGGGGCAAAATTGGGACACCCCTTTTAGCTCAAAATTTGTCCCGAGTAATCTATGGGAGCTGCAGTCAACGATTTTGGTGTTTGGATTGTTTGTATGCATCCGACACTTAAAGTAACGGGATTTATCAAAATTTATCAAATTTTCTGGAAATTCTTCCTCCCGTCAACCTTGCAGGGGCAAAAGGCAAAAACAAATTTGAAAGCATAACTCGGCTGCAAATTACTTCAGAGTGAAGAAATTTCACATGGGGAGATTAGATATGAGTACAAATAATACAACATCTGCTATTTAGGAAATTTCGATTTTTAAGGAGAGGAAGGAGGAAAATCGATTTTTTGCGGGAAAAATCGCAAATTCCGGATTTTTGAGTAGAACTCTACCAAAAATGGAACAAAGATATTGAAAAAAAAAAAAAAAAAAATATGCAACTTCCTTAGGATATTTCCAAAAGACTTTTGAATTTTTTGTGATCTGCCTTTTTTTTTTTTTTTTTTTTTTTTTTTGGGGGGGGGGGGGGGGTATGTGTTTCAAAGGGCAAATTCGTGACAACCTTCTTAGTGCTAAATATGTCCTGGGAAATTTATGAAGCAAAAAAGTGGTCGAGTTTTGACCACTGGGCGATAATAGATACCATTAATTCGCTGAAAATAAGTTTTTTTTTTTTTTTTTTTCCCACAAACCACTTATAGATTTATTCTATTTTTGAGTGCACCGATAATCCGCGAAGCTATCGTAAATAACTAAATTGAAATACATTTACTCTCAAATGAAATGAAACAAAAAATATTTTAAATTATTTGTTTTTACCTCAATTAATTTAAATATTGTAAACATTGGATTTTAATACAAACTTGAACAAAATACTTTATCGAAGAGATTTACTATTTATTTTTTTTTTTAACTTCAGATTTAAGTCATTGAATCGTTAGTAAATTTCTAGCATTATTAAATGTAACATTTTTTTTATTTAGGAATAACTCCATAGATTTGGCAAAATTACACTTTTTTTTTTTTTTCTTAACACTTCCTCAAGTGCTGTTTTTAGTAAAAATACTTGTATTTTATTAGACATTTAATATTTTTATACTTTAATTGAAGCATGTTGTATCTTCTGCAGTACGGCAAATTTTAAAATGAGAGCATTTGATTAGTTTAACCCTTTGCTGATCCTAATAATGGCGAGTGTTGCCAATTTTAATGATTATTTTATTCTATAACCTATATTTTAACACTGACGGTTCCCTAATCACTTCGAAGTTTAGTCGTCCATTAAGTACATCAAATATCACTCCTCAAAATTATTGGTGATAAATGAATAAAAGAGCCATTAAATTTGGAAATATTGTTTAGCTGGCTTTACAGCGATAGGTCCGACTGAGGGTATTATGTGAAATATATTAATGAATTTCCATGTATTTTTAGTATCAGTTCCACATTGAGATGTTTTTTTGCCTAAATTTTCGAATAATTTTGTTACGCTGCCTTTAACCTCTTTACTCAATATTTAAAATTGTACTTCCTACTTCTATAAACTCTAAAATAATTTTTATGTTATTTGTTCTTTGTTATGCGATACCCCTTCTGTCCCTTTGCAGTGAAATTGAAATTCAGGACACTCATCCCGTGAGTCTCCATCTTTAGGTACCGGAGGATATTTGACTCTGTCACAGGTGCCTCGATCCCACACTATCCGAAGATCTGAAGATGGAGCGTCTTAACATATTTTTTTGTGAAAAGCATTCTCATTTGTCCAAGAAAAAGGTAATTTTTTTTTTCTTTTGTGATACTATACTGGTTCACTTGTTGCTTTGGATAAATCTTCTATGATTTTCATTTCTGTTCTCAATTTAACTCTCTGTTTTCAAACATTTTTACATATATTCCTATCAAATATCCATGCCTTTTGACAGTGAAATAGTCAATAACACTTTTGCGAAAATCTGGACAGAATGTATTTTTACTTTATTACGTTTAGTTTTTATTTATTTGTTATTTGTTAGTTTCTGTATCTTGGAATATGAGAAGAATTTCAAAACCTATTCGTGTTCTATGATTTTCCTTTCTTTTTTTCTATAAGGATATAAATAGAGTTTATGCAAAACAAACGTAAAAATATCAGTTTGGGATTCAGTTATAAATATAACTCATTTTTCCAAATACTGATATCAGACATACACTCGTCACGTTGTAGGAATAACGCGACAATCATATGTGAAATATGCTGTTTGATATTTGTGCTTACACGTGACTTTTATTAAGTGCTAAATACAACTTTAATAGATACAATATCAAATAGCCCTTTTTTCCCAACTATCTGGGATTAATGTTGCAATTAAATGAAACATTCACTGAACTAGTAGATCTCCCTATTTGGAGCTTTAACGTCCTATTTTCATCACTCATTACTCAGAAGACCATTTTTATTTATTCCATATGTTATCTGAAATAATTATATATATATATATATGATTAACTTACTACATAACCGCACACGTGTATGAGGGGGCAGTCTGCCTTCCCTTCAACGTTGTATCTGTCTGTCTATATCTATATGTAGTCAGAAAAAAAATAGCCACTCTCCACCTAATTTCACCGTAAATTATCGTAGAAACATTATATGGGTACCGATCGATCTGTAATAACGTCTAGTTTAAAATGGCATAGTTAAATTTTGCTTAATGGCTCATCTGCATATTAAAAAAGACATCAACTTCATTTTTTCAATGGTAACCCCTATTTTGGATCTCATATTCAAATATCTGAGATCAAGGCGGTTCGGAAAAAAATTATATACTTTAAATCAATTCTTGATAGAGTTACAAGCGAAAATGTATTAGGGGTCCGGCTATACATTTAGAAAAAAATAGATGATGATGTACCACGGAATAGATATTATTCATTAAGATTCATACCGGAAATACCGTAATACAAAGGGCAAATTCGAGACACCGCTCTTAGCGCTAAATTTGTTCTGGGAAATTTATGAGGCAAAAAAGTGGTCGAGTTTCGACCACTGGGCGATAATAAATACCATTAATTCACTGAAAATAAGTTTTTTTTTTTTTTTTTTTTTTTTCCAAAAACCCCTTATCGCTTTATTTCATTTTTGAGTGCACCGGTAATCCGCGAAGCTATCGCAAATAACTAAATTAAAATTCAGTTACTCTCAAATGAAATGAAACAACAAATATTTTACATTTTTTTTTTTTACCTCAATTAATTTAAATATTGTAATTATTGGTTTTTAATATATACTTGAACAAAATCCTTTATCGAAGAGATTTACTATTTATTTTTTTTTTTTAACTTCAGATTTAAGTCATTGAATCGTTAGTACATTTCTAGCAGTATTGAGTGTAACATTTTTCTATTTTTGAATAACTCCATAGATTTGGCAAAAAAAATTACACAAAAAAAAAAATTTCCTAAAGCTTCCTCAATTGCTGTTTTTAGTAGAAATGCTTGCATTTTATCAGACATTCAATATTTTTATACTTTTTTTGAAGCATGTTGTCTCTTCTGCAGTATGGCAAGATTTAAAATGAGAGCATTTGATTGGTTTAACTCTTTGCTGGTCCTAATAATGGCGTGTGTTGCCAAATTTAATGATTATTTATTCTATAACCTCAATTTTAACAGTAACGGTTGCCTAATCACTTCGAAGTTTAGTCGTCCATAAGGAATATCAAATATCACTCCTCAAAAGTATTGGTGATAGTTGAATAAAAGAGCCGTTAAATTTGGAAATATTGTTTAGCTGGCTTTAGAGCGATAGGTCCGACAGAGGGTATTATGTGAAATATATTAGTGAATTTCCATGTATTTGTAGTATGAGTTCCACATTGAGATTTTCCCCCTTCCTGAGCTATTTCCTCTCACTAATATTTTCTAACAATAATCACAATATTATTTAATCACAAAAAATTTGTAAATCGACGATAAAGATTTCTATTTGGTGATAGTGGTAGAAAATCCTATCCTTCTGTGTGACTGATACTGCCTTCTGACATGGATTTACACATTATCCCTTTACCGGCCCTAACGCTCTGCTCTGCAAAGTGTTGCTATTATTAGGGACTCATTTATTCAGCTACCACCAATAATTTTGAGGAGTGGTGTTTGACATGTATAATGGACGAATAATCTTGAAGTGATTAGGCGACCATTGCAGTTAAGATATAGTGATAGATATTGAATACATATATCTCTCAAATTGGCAATACTGACCAGAGGAGTGACATTAAATAGGTGCAGCTAGGGGTTAAACATGTCATGACACTGATTATAAAACGCGCGTTTTCTGTGCTGGAATATCATTAAATGAAAATAAGAAATGACCAATTATTTTTATATATATATATATATACATATATATATATATAGAGAGAGAGAGAGAGAGAGAAAAGTCAAAATTCATAGAAAATAGCCTGAAAAGAAAATCTCGCACATTTACAAGCGTATGAAAAAAAAAAAAAAAAAACACAAACGAAAAAAAAGCAGAAAAATAAAAGAGAAAACAAGACCGAAGCAAACTATTTTCATCGCAAGAAAAAATTATAGTTCAAGTCATTTATTTCAAGTTAAAGTATAAAATCCTGATTGACACCTGTAAAAGTGAAAACTTATAATCAGGTTGTATTATACTCAGTTATTCGAGCGTCTTAGAAGATTCTTAAATTACCCCATTCACCCCCCCCCCTTTCTAATTTTTCGGCCACCCACGCTGATGTAATTCGCGAGATCAAAAATCGCGAGATTAAAGCCCTTACTTAATCGGAATCACTAATGACGCCCTCAAGAATCTACCCTTCCATTATATTCCTAAAATTACCCATTTATTTAATAATATTTTCAAATTTAACTATTTTCCATTTTACTGGAAAACTGCTGCAATTGCTCCTATTCTAAAACCTGCCAACCCCCTTGATAAGGCTTCTAGCTACCGCTCAATTTCTCTTCTTAGCGTCTTAAGTAAATTACTAGAAGCCTTTATTGTTCAACAGATTGATTCTCATATTGCAGAAAATAATATCATCATTCCGGAACAATTTGGTTTCTGCAGTGGCCCTTCCGTCCATCATCAGGACTACAGATTAGTTGAGCATATTACTACCGGCAAAATAAAGAAACAGAAGTTTTTCTTGACATTGTTAAGGGATTTGACAAAGTTTGGACCTTCAGCATTATTTTTAAACTTATTAATTATAACATCCCCCTCCCCTTATTAAATTAATCCATAGCTTCTTGATAGAAACTTCCACGTGAAGGCGAAATGGAATGTTTCACGGAACTTTTTTGCTCATTTCGGCATTCCGAAAGGCTCCGAAATTAGTCATAAACATTTAATCTTTATATTTACGATATAACCCATTACCCTAATACATCATTGGCTATTTTTGCAGACGATACCTGTATTTTTGCTTCAAGCGTCAACAGGCATTTTGCCATTTCGTCTATTTCCCGTCACCTTAAAAAATTCGCTAAATGGTTTTATAAATGGAGAATAGCATTTAATACCACTAAAACTGAAGCAATTCTTTTCTCATGTGGAAAAAATGCAATGACACCTGAATATAGAGATAAATGGAAAATCAGCCTCGGTGCCATCCTCCCACCATGGTCAAATCACTATAAATACCTTGCCGTTATTCTGAACCAAGACCTAACTTTCAATCAACATATTACTACAACTCGTAAAAAATTTCGTTCTGCTAAATATAAATTAATGCCATTTTTTGCCCGGAGTAGTAAATTAAACCTTAACAATGAATTGCTCTTGTACACTTCCTACTTAAGACCCATTTTGGCGTATGCATGTAATGTATGGTCATATGCTGCGAAAACCCATATCAAGTTAATCATGAGGACACAAAATGCAACAATTCGGCAAATACTTCATATGTTCTGTGATGTTAGAAATTTTCATATTTATAAAGAAATTGAAACTGCGAAATTAAACGATTTTATTCAATATATTCAATTCCATTTGGCTCTCGATTCACTAGATAACTCTGCTTTGAACACACTCGTAACTTATGACCACAACGTTCCTATAAACAGACGTAGCCCCAAAGCAGCCATATGTCTTAACTCCATCTTTAACTTTTATCTTTGTGTTTTCACCTCTTATGCATTTTTTTCTCTTTCCTATCGCCGTAAGGCATTGCCTTCTCTTATTAGATTATACTCTGTCCTTGTTCTTGTGCTGTAATGTGTTTGTTTGTTTTTGCCCTTGTGTTTGTTATTATAAAAACAAAAATGTTTTTAAAATGACAAAAACGTTTAAAATTTCCTCTTAAAAAAAATAGAAATATTCTTACTATCCCTAAATTTTCAAATAGTTTTGTTACGCTGCCCTTAACCTCTCTACTCAATTTTTAAAATTGTACTTCCTACTTCTATAAACTCTAAAATAATTTTTATGTTATTTGTTCTTTGTTATGCACTACCCCTCCCCTCCCTTTGCAGTGAAATTGAAATTCAGGACACTCATCCCTTTAGTCTCCATCTTTAGGTACCGCAGGATGTTTGACTCTGTCACAGGTGCCTCGATCCCACACTATCCGAAGATCCGAAGATCGAGTGTCTAAACATACTTTTTTTGTGAAAATCATTCCCATTTGTCCAAGAAAAAGTTTTTTTTTTTTTTTTTGTGATACTATACTGGCTCACTTGTTGCTTTGAATATAACTTCTGTGATTGTCAGTTCTGTTCTCAATTTAACTCTCTGCTTCCAAACATTTTTACATATATTCCTATCAAATATCCATGTTTTTGACTATTAAATAATCAATAAAATTTTTGCGAAAATTTGGACAGAATGCATTTTTACTTTATTACATTTAGTTTTTATTTATTTATTATGTTTTAGTTTCGGTGTCTTGGAATATAAGAAGAATTTCAAAACGTATTCGTGTTCAATGATTTTCCTTTCTTTTTTTCTATAAGAATATAGATAGACCTTATGCAAAACAAATGTAAAAATATCAGTTTGCCATTCAGTTATAAATATAACTCATTTTTCCAAATACTGATATCAGATATACACTCGTCACGTTGTAGGAATAACGCGACAATCATACGTAAAATATGCTGTTTTATATTTGTGCTTACACGTGACCTTTATTAAGTGCTAAATACAACTTCAATAGATACAATATCAAATAGCCCTTTTTTCCCAACTATCTAGGATTAATGTTGCAATTAAATGAAGCTTTCACTGAACTAGTAGATCTCCCGATTTGGAGCTTTAAGGTACTATTTTCATCACTCATTACCAGAAGATCATTTTTATTTATTCCATATGATGTCTGAAATAATTATATATATATATGATTAACTTACTACAAAACCGCACACTTGTATGAGGGGAAAGTCTCCCTCCCCTTGAACCCACTGTTGTATCGTTCTGCCTATATCCATATGTAGTCAGAAAAAAAAAAGACCCCTCCCCACCTAATTTTGCCGTAAATTATCGTAGAAACATGCGATTGGTACCGATCGATCTGTAGTAGCGTCTAGTTTAAAATGGCATAGTTATATTTTGCTCAAGGGGTCATATACATATTAAACCAGGCATCAACTTCATTTTTTTCAATGACAACCCCTTGGAACCTATATTTGATATCGGTTCAGAAAAAAATTATATAATTTAAGTCAAATCTTGATAGAGTTGCAAGAGAAAATGTATTAGGGGTCCGTCTATACATTCAGAAAAAAAACATTTACCACAGAATTGATATTATTCATTAAGATTCATACCAGAAAAAAAGTACAAAAATATTATTTATAAAACAAAAAATGAAGTTGACTTACAGAACGTATTGTGTTTGCTTATGAATTAAAAATTTTTAAATACTAATTTATTTATTTTTAATAAACACAGACGTCGCTTCATACGTTAAAACTTAAATAGAGATGAGTTCATCTCTATTTAAGTGAACTCATATGATCTCTATAATGTTCAATTACAAAAATCTAGATAGACAGATAAAAAAAAAAAAAAAATCGTAATAATGATGATAATAATAATAATATCAGCGGCAAAAAAAAAAAAAAAAAAAAAAAAAAAAAAGTGTTTAATATTTAAGAGAAAGAAATATATATATATATATATATACTTCTGATGGGTATATTTTTATTTTATACAGTAAGCCCGCATGAAAGTGTTACTGTAAAATTTTACATTTATTTTGAGGCGCACAAACCTAAAATATCAAGAGACTCGGCAGAGTCTCAAGTGACGCAAGCGCAAAAACAAACGAACGCCACGACACTCAGCGGAAACGGAAAAACGAACGAAACTGCGACACTTATATATACACGAATTTAAAGATCAAAGAAACCGCTGAAAGCCGACACTTAATATCTCAGGAAATATGGGAGGTTATGTTCTGATAATTTCAAAATAGTCTTACACCTTCTGTCTGATCCTACCCTGAAATCGTTACATTTTTGTGTGCAATATATTTCGAGATATGAATTGGCTCATTTAAGCTATAAATGGACGGCCTAATGTGTAAGAATTTTTTCTCGAATATGGCTCGAGCGAATTTAGTTTAATTTATATATGATATTAATCGCTTTTATCTGATGTGCCTGACATCTCCCTTTTCCCTAGGAAAACTCTTGTTTTTTTTATAACTCAGTTTAAAAATCGAACTATTTTTACTACGCGATGCAAAGATTTCTATTGATAATTCTCAGAATTCTGAACAGGTGTTATTCGGTTTGGTCTTGGAGTTGGTTGGTTGGTTCAATCTGAATGCAGTCAATAAAAAATTCAGATTTTGTTTTTTAATGCAAGAAAGAAACTTTATTGTTTCTTTTAAATATTTATTGTATATATACGAAATGAAATTTCACCTAAATATATATTTTTTTTGTTATAAAGTAAATATTTAAGATTTTAAAATTTCGCATTTCGTCAAAAAAATATTTCGATAATATTTTAAATCAGGAAGTATTTTGTAATTATAAGTATTTTACTTCATAGTTATTAATGATAAATTTACAGTTTTTTAAAGAGAAAATATTTCACATTTTTCTTGGCTTTTAGTGTGACGTAAAACGCGTAAAACGCATCCATCAATCAATCCATCCATTCTCCGCTATTGGCTAATTTTTCACTTTTCATCTTGTATTAATACGACGGGCAATAACAAATCGTATAAAGAAGAATTAAGTATTTATATGAAATCAAGGATTTCATACTATATTTCAGGTAAGAAATATTATTTTAATAGTTTTATTATATTTTTTTCTGTGTTATAAATATAATATCCATTTTTAATTTTTGTTTACAATATTCGTGTCCAGTTGTAGATTAAAAGTTGCCGTAATCTTTGAAAATGAATAAAAAAAGTCTTATTGACATTTAAACCACCCAAATTACACAATCAAAAGCCAAACTGGCTCCATACTGTCACACTTTTCTGTGATCATTAGATAAATAATACTAATTAGATAATAACTCCTTTTGCCCAAGTACAGTAGAATCCTGATTCTAAGGCATCTCTTCTCTGAATCAATGGAGATATCCACCAACTGCAAATAATGACAGTCGTTAATTTCAACTTTCACTGACTCCTTTTGCTTATAAAATAAGCCTTCCCTCATGAAATTAAAATGCCTAAACCATCTTTTATTAAAATATGTATACTTGTATACCATGAATCATAAAATAATTCGTGATAAAAATAATAATCAACTTAAAAATTCCAACAACAATTATCTGAACCTATCTGCAGCAAAATAAAATTTATTTTCAAACCATGAAGGCTGAACCAAGTCTCGTATCTCTAGAAATAATATCAATTCATAAAATATTTAATTTGTAGATGCAAATTTTTCATAAATTAAGACTATACAACCAATGTAGTAATCTAGAGATATAATGCAAGTGTATTTTTAAGCCTAAACATTTCTTTAGTTGTTAAATTCATCTACAGAGCTTTAAACAATCTGCTGCACCCGATGCCGGTCAACTCCCTCTAACTCTCAAAAGTTTTGTCCACAGGTTATGCGGATTATAGGAATTTGCAGATTAGAGATCATTGCCTTTGTTTACAGTTTTCTTTTGCAGATACAAAGTCAGTTATTATTAATTCATAAATAGACATAAAAATGGAAAGACGATTTCTAATAAATTTTAGAATAAAATATTTCTTCAATATTAATAAAACTAATCTATCTCATTCATATATGATGATAAATAATTCAAGCATATTCAAATAATAGGTACCTGTATAATATAAATAAACATATTTAAAAAATACAAAACAAAATACTTTTGAAAGTTCAGAAATAATATTCATCACTGATTAATTTTGTTAAACATTGATGTAATAGTGGTTTGTTTTAAGTGCTAGTCTGCATGAATTGCAGAATAATAAATACAAGAATGTTACCCCCCCCCCCCTATCCAATTTTGTTTCAAAGCAAGGATTAAGATAAAAATTTGGTTTAAAAAAAAAAAAAAAAAAAGTAAAAAGGTGAGAAAGGTGAATTTTTTTTAAATATGAGATGTAAATTTCTTTTACATTAAAAAATCAATTATGGATTAGAAGGATTTGCAGATTATAAATCTGTGGATTACAGGGAGTTGACTATACCGTATATGACTATAAAGAAAAAGTTTTTGATGACATTTTGTAATACAGTATTGACTACTGGTTCTTTTAATTAACTGGATGTTTGTTAAAAACTGCTTTATCAGAAAATATGAGAAAGTGATCCAAATCCAAACTATTATTTATTATCAGTTAAAGAAATAAAATTGTCTAAATTATAAAACTTTACACTGTTTAAATTGAAATTGATTTTTTTTTTTTTTTAACTGGATTTTGAGTATTTTAGAACGTAATCATCAGATAACGAAGATCACTATGGTAAAAATATCCATAATTATTAATTAAATATGTTATTAAATTTTTATAGGTATAATTTTGAAGTTACTTAAAGTTGTTTATACGATAAATGCATCCATTGTATCCACTAAGCTGGAAGTATCAAATATAACGATGAACCTAATTGTGTATATGCACTACAAAAGTTCCGAAACATTTCATGAAAACATGCTGTTTGCCATTTAACTTAATTTTATGTCCAAAAGGTCTTTTTTTAATTTCAAGATGTGCTAAATTCTTCATATGTACGTCAATTATTCTTTCTTACAACTACTCGGTATTTGATACATGGCTACTCGGTGCAACACTAAAAATGATCTTAAAGTTACTTAAAGCTTTTTATCCTAGTAGCAGTAACGGTGTAGCATGGCATCGGGTGCAGCAGATTGTTTAAAGCTCTGTAGATGAATTTAACAAAAAGAAATGTTTAGGCTTAAAAATACACTTGCATTATATCTCTAGATTACTACATTGGTTGTATAGTCTTAATTTATGTAAAATTTGCATCTACAAATTAAATATTTTATGAATTGATATTATTTCTAGAGATACGAGACTTGGTTCAGCCTTCATGGTTTGAAAATAAATTTTATTTGCTGCACATAGGTTCAGAAAATTGTTGTTGGAATTTTTAAGTTGATTATTATTTTTATCACGAATTATTTTATGATTCATGGTATACAAGTATACATATTTTAATGAAAGATGGTTTAGGCATTTTAATTTCATGAGGGAAGGCTTATTTTATAAGCAAAAGGAGTCGGTAAAAGTTTAAATTAAGGACTGTCATTATTTGCGGTTGGTGGATATCTCCATCGATTCAGAGAAGAGATGCCCTAAAATCAGGATTCTACTGTACTTGGGCAAAAGGAGTTATTATCTAATTAGTATTATTTATCTAATGATCACAGAAAAGTGTGACAGTATGGAGCCAGTTTGGCTTTTGATTGTGTAATTTGGGTGGTTTAAATGTCAATACGTAGCATAATAGCAGGAAAATTTTAAGAATTTTAGGATAACTAATGATATTTAAAGATATTTCAGGAAATTTTTTAAGAATTCAGAAAAATCAGGATATCTCTGATTGTGAGACTTTTTTAATTCATTTAAAATAATCTGAATTAAACTGTAATAGAAAGTTTAAATTGCTTAACAGGATTTTATACAAATCAGAATATAATACTCTATGGCCAAGTTCATGAAACATAACTCGCCCCTTTCTTTCATGGACGTTTAAATGCATGCTAAACTAAGTTTTTCTTAAAATATTTTAGATGTATAAAATAAATAATTTTTTCAAAGATTACGGCAACTTTTAATCTACAACTGGACACAAATATTGTAAACAAAAATTGAAATTGGATCGTATATTTACAACACAGAAAAAAAATATAATAAAACTATTAAAATAATATTTCTTACCTGAAATATAATATAAAATCCTTTATTTAATATCTACAATATAAACACTTAGGGTCGTATTCACCAAACTTCATTGATCGAGGATTAAACAATGGATCAGAAAATCCGAGAATCAAAGCTAACACTGGATTAAATTCCTACGGTATTCACCATCAGCCGATTGCGTGATCCATGGATTAATTGGGAGAGAAAGAAAAGCTTCGTTTTGATTGGCCAAAAACGAAGATAGATGTTCGGATTCACCGTTCAGCTTCAATTAACCAGGGATGAGGACTTTCAGACTTTTCTTAATTTTTTAAAAACAATTTTCAGGTTTTTGCTTCTAAATATTCTTATTTTTGTTCAATTTTCTTTCTTTTGACTGTTTCTAAATAATTTATTTTCATATATTTTCCAGTTTGGCTTATAGAAAGTATGATTTTGTGTATCTGTTTCTTCTTTTACTACTAAAATTAAATTATTTTTGAGTTTTGCTGATACTTTCAGACTTTTCGTCTATTTCCAACTCACATCTCTGATTAACTAATCAATCGGATTTGAAGATTAGAAAGGGTAAAAAGCAAATTGGCACGGCGAAAAACACGATTCTTCAAGCATATTCAAATAATAGGTACCTGTATAATATAAATAAACATATTTAAAAAATACAAAACAAAATACTTTTGAAAGTTCAGAAATAATATTCATCACTGATTAATTTTGTTAAACATTGATGTAATAGTGGTTTGTTTTAAGTGCTAGTCTGCATGAATTGCAGGATAATAAATACAAGAATGTTACCCCCCCCCCCTATCCAATTTTGTTTCAAAGCAAGGATTAAGATAAAAATTTGGTTTAAAAAAAAAAAAAAAGTAAAAAGGTGAGAAAGGTGAATTTTTTTTAAATATGAGATGTAAATTTCTTTTACATTAAAAAATCAATTATGGATTAGAAGGATTTGCAGATTATAAATCTGTGGATTACAGGGAGTTGACTATACCGTATATGACTATAAAGAAAAAGTTTTTGATGACATTTTGTAATACAGTATTGACTACTGGTTCTTTTAATTAACTGGATGTTTGTTAAAAACTGCTTTATCAGAAAATATAAGAAAGTGATCCAAATCCAAACTATTATTTATTATCAGTTAAAGAAATAAAATTGTCTCAATTATAAAACTTTACACTGTTTAAATTGAAATTGATTTTTTTTTTTTTTTTTTTTTTTTTTTTTAACTGGATTTTGAGTATTTTAGAACGTAATCATCAGATAACGAAGATCACTATGGTAAAAATATCCATAATTATTAATTAAATATGTTATTAAATTTTTATAGGTATAATTTTAAAGTTACTTAAAGTTGTTTATAAGATAAATGCATCCATTGTATCCACTAAGCTGGAAGTATCAAATATAACGATGAACCTAATTGTGTATATGCACTACAAAAGTTCTGAAACATTTCATGAAAACATGCTGTTTGCTATTTAACTTAATTTTATGTCCAAAAGGTCTTTTTTTAATTTCAAGATGTGCTAAATTCTTCATATGTACGTCAATTATTCTTTCTTACAACTACTCGGTATTTGATACATGGCTACTCGGTGCAACACTAAAAATGATCTTAAAGTTACTTAAAGCTTTTTATCCAAGTAGCAGTAACGGTGTAGCATGGCATCGGGTGCAGCAGATTGTTTAAAGCTCTGTAGATGAATTTAACAAAAAGAAATGTTTAGGCTTAAAAATACACTTGCATTATATCTCTAGATTACTACATTGGTTGTATAGTCTTAATTTATGTAAAATTTGCATCTACAAATTAAATATTTTATGAATTGATATTATTTCTAGCGATACGAGACTTGGTTCAGCCTTCATGGTTTGAAAATAAATTTTATTTTGCTGCAGATAGGTTCAGAAAATTGTTGTTGGAATTTTTAAGTTGATTATTATTTTTATCACGAATTATTTTATGATTCATGGTATACAAGTATACATATTTTAATGAAAGATGGTTTAGGCATTTTAATTTCATGAGGGAAGGCTTATTTTATAAGCAAAAGGAGTCGGTAAAAGTTGAAATTAACGACTGTCATTATTTGCGGTTGGTGGATATCTCCATCGATTCAGAGAAGAGATGCCCTAAAATCAGGATTCTACTGTACTTGGGCAAAAGGAGTTATTATCTAATTAGTATTATTTATCTAATGATCACAGAAAAGTGTGACAGTATGGAGCCAGTTTGGCTTTTGATTGTGTAATTTGGGTGGTTTAAATGTCAATACGTAGCATAATAGCAGGAAAATTTTAAGAATTTTAGGATAACTAATTGATATTTAAAGATATTTCAGGAAATTTTTTAAGAATTCAGAAAAATCAGGATATCTCTGATTATGAGACTTTTTTAATTCATTTAAAATAAACTGAATTAAACTGTAATAGAAAGTTTAAATTGCTTAACAGGATTTTATACAAATCAGAATATAATACTCTATGGCCAAGTTCATGAAACATAACTCGCCCCTTTCTTTCATGGACGTTTAAATGCATGCTAAACTAAATTTTTCTTAAAATATTTCAGATGTATAAAATAAATAATTTTTTCAAAGATTACGGCAACTTTTAATCTACAACTGGACACAAATATTGTAAACAAAAATTGAAATTGGATCGTATATTTACAACACAGAAAAAAAATATAATAAAACTATTAAAATAATATTTCTTACCTGAAATATAATATAAAATCCTTTATTTAATATCTACAATATAAACACTTAGGGTCGTATTCACCAAACTTCATTGATCGAAGATTAAACAATGGATCAGAAAATCCGAGAATCAAAGCTAACACTGGATTAAATTCCTACGGTATTCACCATCAGCCGATTGCGTGATCCATGGATTAACTGGGAGAGAAAGAAAAGCTTCGTTTTGATTGGCCAAAAACGAAGATAGATGTTCGGATTCACCGTTCGGCTTCAATTAACCAGGGATGAGGACTTTCAGACTTTTCTTAATTTTTTAAAAACAATTTTCAGGTTTTTGCTTCTAAATATTCTTATTTTTGTTCAATTTTCTTTCTTTTGACTGTTTCTAAATAATTTATTTTCATATATTTTCCAGTTTGGCTTATAGAAAGTATGATTTTGTGTATCTGTTTCTTCTTTTACTACTAAAATTAAATTATTTTTGAGTTTTGCTGATACTTTCAGACTTTTCGTCTATTTCCAACTCACATCTCTGATTAACTAATCAATCGGATTTGAAGATTAGAAAGGGTAAAAAGCAAATTGGCACGGCGAAAAACACGATTTGCTCTTGTTTACGCACGGATTAAGAATCAATTTTACTGTAGAACATTTTTTTAAAGAATAATCACGCAGACGCCAACTGTTTACGCTACGATTTAAAATTTTGATTGTTATGAATAAAAGAAAAAAATTCTCCGAACTACGCTCCCCCCCCCCCCCCCCAACACACACACAAGCAATGCCCCTGACTGTAGACCAATTACATACGCTATATCAAGCAGTCTTCAAAAATTAGTGATTTTTTTTAATTGAAAATATTTTTAAATAACTTTAATTAATTTTTCTTTATTTTAGTTAGCTCATTAGATTACTTAAAAATTTGGCTTGGAATAAGTTTTAAACTAAAACAATCAAATGAAGATAGCTTTTCCCTTGTTTCATTTATTTACCAGTTTTCAGTAGGTATTTCGGGTACATTTCTAAGTAGTAATTAATAAAAAGGTTAAAAAATATACAAGTTTATTAAATAATTTTATGAGAAATTGGGAAAAATATATAAATTAATGAAAACTTTATAAGCTAAAACCATAAATTATGAAACACGCAACAATTGTTTCCGTCGAAGTACAACCTTTCATCAGGCAGAAAAAAAAAGCACGATAATTCAACACTATATTATTATTGCACACATTTGTAATTTAAGGTGCTACTTTACAAACTTCATTCAACAAAAAATAATTTGGTGCATTTTTCATACATTATAGTTATATCATCATATGAAAGATATTTGGTTAAAATTGAAAAGTTTAAAATTTCTGCTATGCTACCCATTAAAATAAATCAATTTGTGAATTAATCTTTAACGATTAAGCTCATGGAAATGAAGGAGAAGATATATATCTTTATTGATAGCAAAAATCGCTTAATCAGCAAAATTTTATTTGACATGACAGAACAGAGTATAATGTCGTCAGAAATAATATTAACTTAATTCAATTTTAATTAAGTAAAAACACAATGATAAATGTGTATCATTAAATAATTATAGCATATTTTTTAATCAAACTCTTGTTCAAAATCAGGTATTTAAAGACTGTGTTTCAAGATTAAAATATAAAAAAAATCATCAAAATGATTTTAAAAGCAATTTGCTGCTAATAAAACAAAATTTATATTTCTTTCATGTTCAATATTTACGAAGCTAAGCTGCGTAGTACGCATGTGTTACGAAAAGATCCGAGAATTATCTCTGTTAATTCTCCCATATTCGAGGATCAAAAAAGAAGTGTTAAAGTAGCCGGTGAACTGCGAATTTTCGTTGGAGAATACCGATTTTCGTATGATCGAGTGATTACCGCTGATGCGAGATTTAATCCGAGTGTTAAGAAGTTGGTGAATACGGCCCTTAATGTGCTATAGTTTTTTTTTTTTTTTTTTTACGATTTGTTCTCTGGCGTATTAATACATTGAGATGAAAAGTGAAAAATTAGCCAATAGCCGAGAACGGTTCGATTGATTGATGGATGCGTTTTACGTTACACTAAAATCCAAGAAAAATGTTCACTTTACAGTGTACACCTTTCACCTGTTTTGAAGGGAAAAGTTGAAGTGATTATTATTTCCATCTAATAGCAGGCGTGTAAAGGGATGTTGGTGATTTATCATTCTGATAAACACTTAATTAAAAATAAATAAAATATTTAATTTTACATTAAAAGCATTTAAAACCTTTAAAATTACCGTTCCACACAATCGGTGTAAGGTATTTAATTTTAAACTATATTAATTTAAAACGAAGTGTTGAATTACTAAACTAAATACATGAAAAAACCTTTTCCCTCTTGAAACCGCGGGAGTCTACAAAATACCTTACACCAACCAAAACAACCAATCAGGTTCGTACATCGGTGTAACCAAGAGAAAAATTAAAACAAGAATAAAAGAACACATAAAAGATATCAAAACAGGAAGTCAGAATACAGCCTTGGCCAAAACATTTTACAAAGAAGATATTAATATAAATTTTGAACAAACAGCTAAAATAGCCAATTATGAGGATTATAACTATGCAATGTACTGCGAATCCATTGAGTTAGCAACCAATAGGAACACTTGCAATGACAGCGGCTCAGTAGCTCCGGACAGAATGTGGCGCCATGTTTAGAAAAGTAAAAACCATCACAACAGTCCAAGTCACGCACAGAGGAGGCCGTCTGACGAGAACCGGGAACCCGGTGGAAAAGTTTAACGGCAAGCAACGAAGTCAGTAAAGGTTTTTTCATGTATTTAGTTTAAAATATTTAATATTTACATTTAGTGGCAATCTATTCACCTGTTTCCTGTTTAAAGTTTAATTATATATTTTTATAAATTTTTAGTTTTATATTATCGATAAACACTATTACTAATTTTTTTCTTTTCAATTTAGTGCATAAAAATAATGAAATTCTTACAGCTACTTAGTATTGGCCAAGTACATGGTCAAAATTTGCCTGCATATAGAGTACTCAGCAGATTAGCTGAGTGCAAAGTACATATCAAGTACTTGATGCAGCTCTAATTAATAAATCAGATGATAAAAAGAGAGGGGGGGGGGCTAAAACTAGAGCTGTACTTTGTGCTAAGTATTCGGCCAATACAGAGTAGTTGTGAGAATTTCATTAATCTTATGCATTATTGAAAGAAATGTGTTAATGAGTGATATTTATTTTATACTAGCCGCTTTCGGCGACCAGCTGGCTCGCGATCCTTGAAAAATCCGACTTTATGAAACTCCCGCTCGGTGGGGGTTTCATAAAGCCCCATTTCACTACATGAAACAGCCTGTTCGCTCACCATGTTATGATCCTTCAAATTTATGACTTTGAGCAAAGTTCTGCTCGATGGCGCCTTATCCCCGTTTTATAACTTACAACACCTTCCTTGCTCATTAGAATTTTAAATATTGAAATTTTAAAATATTACAGCACCATCTGGTGGTAGAAATTTCTGTAATTTATTGTTCAATTCTAAATCAACAAAGCTTTCAAATGATGTATTACTTATGAAATTATTTTAATTAGTAACTTAGATACCAAAGAAAACCTAATCAGGAAATCTTTAAATGTGTAAATCAGGTGAAATCTTGAATTCCACTTTCGATAATATGGAAGTACTTTAAAATATCATTCGAATAATGTATTAAAAATAATTTAATCATAATTAGAATTTGAAATATTGAAATTTTAAAATATTGCAGCGCCATCTGGTGGTAGAAATTTCTGTAATCTATTGTTCAATTTCAAATCAACAAAGCTTTCAAATGATGTCTTACTCATGAAATTATTTTAATTACCGTAATTTTGTGTGTAATATAACCTGCAGGTAATCTATAAAAAAAACCCTTGACTTTGTATATCCTGCGGGGTATCTATCGCGAACAACGAGAAAATCAACATCAGTCTCGTTTTTGTTTCGGAAGTCTCGATTATTAACGCATAATAAAGATGAAATTGAGGACAGTGAAAAGGAATTTGATGAGGATTTGAATTAAATATTTTATGAATTGCTATGATTTCTTATCTGCCTTCATGGTTTGAAGATAAATTTTATTTTGCTGCAGATAGGTTCAGAAAATACTGCTATTGGGATTTTTATGTTTATTATTATTTTTTTCATGAATTTTTATATAATTCATGGTATATGCATTTTAATGAAAGATGATTTGGGCACTTTAAATTCATGGAAGGTTTATTTTATTTCATTAATAAAAGGAGTCGATAAAAGTGGAACTTAACGATTGTCATTATTTGAGAATGGTGTATATCACCATCGATTCAGAGAATAGATATCCTGGAATCAGGAATCTACTGTGCATGGGCAAAAAGAGTTAGTTTATTTAAAGAGAGAAAAACATCAAATTTCTTAATTTGTGTATATCACCCCATCAATGCAATCACAGTCCAATGCACCTAAAAATGAGTGCTAAAAAATGATAAATTTTGTAAAGCAAGCATCATAAATTAAAAAAATAATAATTAATAAATTAGTAATTGTTTTTTGTACTCAAAAAAAAAAAAAAAAAAAAAAAAAAAAAAAAAACTTATATCCTCATCAGAAAAAAGCAGGGTTGGCAAGTTTCTTCCAAGTGGAAGAATGGAAGAAACTGTTTCTCTTAAAAATTTATGTTATAAATTGCAGATATGTAAGATACAATGGATGCATTTGTCTTATAAACAACTTTAAGTAACTTTAAAATTATACCTATAAAAATTTAGTAACATATTTAATTAATAATTATGGATATTTTTACCATAGTGATCTTCATTATCTGATGATTACGTTCTAAAATACTCAAAATCCAGTTAAAAAAAAAAAAAAATCAATTTCAATTTAAACAGTGTAAAGTTTTATAATTTAGACAATTTAATTTCTTTAACTGATAATAAATAATAGTTTGGATTTGGATCACTTTCTTATATTTTCTGATAAAGCAGTTTTTAACAAACATCCAGTTAATTAAAAGAACCAGTAGTCAATACTGTATTACAAAATGTCATCAAAAACTTTTTCTTTATAGTCATATACGGTATAGTCAACTCCCTGTAATCCACAGATTTATAATCTGCAAATCCTTCTAATCCATAATTGATTTTTTAATGTAAAAGAAATTTACATCTCATATTTCAAAAAAATTCACCTTTCTAACATTTTTACTTTTTTTTTAAACCAAATTTTTATCTTAATCCTTGCTTTGAAACACAGTTGGAAAAGGGGGGGGGGGGGGTAACATTCTTGTATTTATTATCCTGCAATTCAGGGTTGGGTTTTTGCAGGCAAAAATGCATTTTTGCCAGGACAGCGGCAAAAAGTGGAAAAAATTGGCAAAAATGGAAAAAAATTAGGAAAAGTGGAAAACAACACAATCCCTTTGAATTTTCACCCTTTACACTTTGGCACCTCAATGAAAAAAATGTTTGAAGATTTTTTAATTTAAAAAGTAATTATAATTAATTAATTAATATAATATATATAACCAGTGTCCGACAAATTCCGGGTGCCAGGGTGACTATAAATATCCATTGGTGACCAGTTACGGCAGACTGACAAAAAAATTTTTGTGCATTTACAATATTTTTTATGTATATTTTTGTTTTTCCTCCCACCTTCTTGTCTTGGTATAAAAGATGACATTGCTGATGTATTGAATGAATAGTATGAGTTTAATGTTTTCTGAAAAATTTAACAATTATTTCTGTTTTTGAAAGATGTTTTTCCATGAAAGATAAATTCCCATATTTGATAAATCTTCTTACTACTATACTAGTACTTTCCATGTCAACATCTTTGTTAAACAAGATTCAATAAAATAAACACTATCTAAAGCAAACTATGTTCGAATTTACAACGAGAAAACTTAAATAGTATGATATTTATCAAATGGATTCTCTTTAAAGGATTTCTGTCCTGAAAAATTAATAGACAAATAGTATTTTAAAGCCAAAACTTAAACACTCTCAATATATTTGATTATATTAAGGGTAAAAATAATATTTATTTCTGTGGCTTTTTCCCCCCAATAGTTTGTTTTTATCTTTATAAATAAAAAATAGTTTTTTTTTTTTTTTTTTTTTTTTTTTTTAATTTCCTTAGTTCAAATTTTTAACTGAATAGTTCATTTATTCAATGTAAAATAATATGTGAATGACCTGCATTAATTATACAATTATGAAATATTATTAATTTTTGCTGTGAGTATTGTCATAGAAATAATTCACTATTTCTGGCTCCTAAGATATTGAAACTTTGTCAGTCCCTGAACATAACCATAAAAACAAAACTACAAAATTATATTTTTATTTTATTGAAGTAAAAAAAATCTTAAGTAAGACATATTCAGAGAGAGAGAGAGAGAGTTTACTTGCAATTTACATTTCAATTCCAAAAAATGCATGATCAGTGACTGACTGGCAAATTTTAGAACAGCTGAGTCAATAATTGACTCTGTATTTGACTTTTCCCCACTGTAAACAAAAATATGTAATACACTGAAAAACACAAATATTCTAGTAATTAATTATTGAAGAATATTTTTTAGATAGGTAATTTAAATATTTTTAAAAATGAAAAAAATTGTTAATTGTTGATGTTAAAAATTTCAGTTTAAAGAAATTTTAGAATGCATTATTTTAATGATGGATTCATGATCTCTGGTTTTAATTTGTTAAAATTATGATTTAAATATTAAAATCCTTAAAACCCTGCTTGAAATACTGGTAATTTTTGCCACTGGCAAAAATTGTGGCAAAAACTATTTTTTCCGGGTGGTTTTAAGACTTGTTTTAATCTTTTGATTAATTAATCAATAACCCTTAAAAAGTAATGATATCAGTACAAAAACCCTTAACGGGTTAAAAGTTTGTGACGCAGCTACTTTATCGCTATAAGAATTTGAAATATGGGTCTTAAAAATAATGATATCAAATTTTAAGTGACGCTTTGCTATTGGTTAAAATATACATAGATTTTTCTTATTTGATCATTTGCTTTTTTCTTTTATTTATATTTACAATGCAAACATATTTTTAACTTCAAGATAAGACAAATATATAAAATATACTCACTGATGCTTTTTCATTTTGCATTTCCATTTCAAAATAACAGTTTTAAAAGGAATGATATCAAAATTCCAGTGACGCCTCAATGTCACTTTAAAAGATTTGTTTTTAGATTCCACTAAAATTACCTTTGTTTTGTCTAATAAAGTATATTTACACATTGAAACAGTGCTTTTAATTTTCAAGTATACTGTCAAATAATCACACTTTCACTGAGTTTGCATTATAAATTGAAATTATTTATTTCAATAAATTGATTTGTCTTTTGCGTCACGCTATCCAAAACTGTGAGTAAAATTTATGTAAATGTTACTTTGTATCATAGTATCCAACTAAGTCAAAATTTGTTTGTGCAAAGAGATAGTGTGATGCAAAGAAAACATTTGCACAAATTTTACTTGCAGTTTTGGATAGCGTGACGCAAAAGACAAATCAATTTATTGAAATAAATAATTTCAATTTATAATGCAAACTCAGTGAAAGTGTGATTATTTGACAGTATACTTGAAAATTAAAAGCACTGTTTCAATGTGTAAATATACTTTATTAGACAAAACAAAGGTAATTTTAGTGGAACCTAAAAACAAATCTTTTAAAGTGACATTGAGGCGTCACTGGAATTTTGATATCATTCCTTTTAAAACTGTTATTTTGAAATGGAAATGCAAAATGAAAAAGCATCAGTGAGTATATTTTATATATTTGTCTTATCTTGAAGTTAAAAATATGTTTGCATTGTAAATATAAATAAAAGAAAAAAGCAAATGATCAAATAAGAAAAATCTATGTATATTTTAACCAATAGCAAAGCGTCACTTAAAATTTGATATCATTATTTTTAAGACCCATATTTCAAATTCTTATAGCGATAAAGTAGCTGCGTCACAAACTTTTAACCCGTTAAGGGTTTTTGTACTGATACAATATACAAAAATATAGTTAACAATATTTAAACAAAAATCTGAGAAAGAGCATTTAATATTCAGTATAAAGGATATATGTACTGTTAAAAAGCATTCATATTTTGATTAATAAGTCACGACATTATAAGTTTCTCTAAAACATCAAATTATTTAACAAATTTATAATTAAATAACTAAATTTTTGTCATCAACAATCGAAACGGTAAATTTCCTTCGTTTATATATGCTAGAAGCAAACAAAATAAAATTAAGGAAACAGGAACTATTTTTTAAAGTAAAGTATTATTTCAGAAGAAGCCAGAGGCAGGGGTTTATTATTCTTTTGAAATGCCATTAAAATCTGCTGCCTGCAATGCATTAATTTTTACAAAAGTAGATTAATTTGTATCGTAAAAACAGAAACCTTAGTTAGAAAACAATAAAGAACAAAACAAAAATAAAATAAAATAATATAAAATTTTTCAGTAGTGGACTGAATTTACATAAATTGGTCTGATAAAGTATGACCCACATAACACAATACCCAGAACGCATATATCGCGTTATACAGTAGTCTACTATACTTGAATTCTTAATTTTAAATGTGTAAGATCTATATCTTTAAAAGTAATAAGACATATTGCTTTGTTTTAATATTTTTCCATAGTAAATGTGAATTTTAAGCCGTGATTAGAATTAATCTAAAATAAATAATAATGCCCTTTGTTTCAATAATTGGTTTTTTATTTAAAAAAAAAAAAAAAAAATCGTTACTTCTTTTTGTATTTAAAAACACTTACTAAAAATCTAATATTTTTTTATGTTACGTCATGCGATAAAATATAAATAACATTAAGCTTACAAACATTACAGTAAACAGATACGAAAATGTCACAACTAGATTAAAACCGAAAATTCGTTTTAAAAATTCGTATAAAAATTATTAAATATTAATTATAACAATAATAATAATAAAAAAAAAAATTCTCAATGCTTTTAAAACGAATGGTAGAAACAAACTTATCTGTAATAATTTAAAGTTAAATTATTGATTATTTTCTTTTCTATTAAAAAAAAAAAAAAAAAAAAGAAATTAAGTGGACTAATGTGCAAGTTGTACCTGGCGGGACTAAAGTGACAGTTGTACCTCAATGGACTAATGTGAAAGTTGTACCTCACGGGAATAATGTGCAAGTTGCACCGAACGAACAAACTATTTCTTTCAACGAAAATGCCTACTAACCCTGAACGATAGGTCTAATATATCTTATCATATTATATATCGTATTTATCGTAATATAACTCAATACTTATTTCGATTCCTTCTTCGACTCGTTTTAATACGCATTTTTTATATGCATGAGCAGCCCCGAAAAACAAAAACGTTAAATCATTAAATTCATTTTTTTACTTATTTTTATTTCATATTATTTCACGCGCACTTTTTATTTCCTAATTCAAAATTATTAAAAGAAACTTTTTCGATATCGCTTGTAAAGATACTGATTATTATTAATTTTCTTTTCTTTTTCTTTCAATAATAATAATAATAATAATAATAAAGATTTTGATGAAATTCTGGCAAAAGCAGAATTTAGTTTAGGACGGAGGACTATTAGTTTTTTTTCCTTCCCAATTATAACATCGCTTTCAAATTATTCAATTATATTTTCGATAAATTTTAGATTTCGATAAATGTCCAACTATCGAAAACGACAACGAAAAAATCCCAGATTGAGACTAAAAAGAAAAAAAGAAAAAGAAAAAATGGATTATTGACTGCTCTTTCAAACAATAAGCCTCGCCTTACCTCGTTTCCTTAAACATGATCTTTAACTTGAGGTGTACGAACCCTACAACATTCAAGTATTTCAAAAGGACATCAGGGTTAAAATAGAATTTTAGCAATGAGAAACTAGGAAAAGTTATTTAATATTTAAGAAGAAAGACTTAACATTTCTAGATCGGTTATGTTCTTATCTTGGAACGTAAACTACGCCTTTACACATTTTTCTAAAACGTTACATTATAAAACAAACTGATTTTACATTGATCCTTTTTCAGTTCCTTAATTATCCAGAATTCATTTTTTTTACATTTGTATATATACTTCAGTGGTTTTTTAGCTAATTTTAGATCTATTTAAATACACTACACTTGCGATTGGTCCAGGCAGTATTTTTTTGAAAAAAGTGCAATATTTTTCAAGTAAAAGTGTCTATTATGGCTGTACTGATCACCAATAAAGCCTAAATTTTCTTTCGTATGTGTAACATTCTATACGAAATAAAATGTTGTATATAGATATGTTGTATATAGATATGTTGTATATAGATATCTATATACAACAACGCATAAACTAAATCTTTTCGGATAAAGTATTGTAAGGGTTCATGAAGTGAACATTAAACAATTTTAATCGCACTTACCAGTTTTGGGTCAGTTGAACTCTTTGGAACTGTACGATTCGTTCTATAATTTCTATGAAAATAAAATTTCTTAATTAACCCTTTCTTCACTGCTGACGTAGATTCACGTCATTTGAAAATCTGTAACTCTGTCAGTGGGCATTTCTTTCGTAATTTGTGTATTACATATTTCTTAAGTGTGTATCCAGTGTTTATATTTTTGCAATAAAATATACTATGGATATAAATATATTGATTAGAAAGAATATAATTATAATGTATATCCATTTGTAATATAATTGTGAATACAGAAAATTTGTTCTGAAATATTTTATTTTGAGAGAATAATGCCCATAGGCGGATCCTACTGTCAAAAAGATAAAATCCTGCGGTCACAAAAAGTGTTAAAATATATTTATAAAAGTTAAAGTATATTTTTAAAAATATATAAAGTTAAAATATATTAATAAAATTTTAAAAACTAAAGTATCCTTAAAATAATAATTCCCCTCCCCCCTACAAAATAAATAAATAAAAATAAAAATAAAACCAGTAATACATAAAGTAAATACCACTTGTGCACATTTTTGTCAACAAAAAAAATTGGTTAATCACGATTACTCAATGTTACATTTACTTTTCTTTTCTGCATTGTTTTGTTTTGAAGAAGGAGATAATGCGGGGCTTGTCTTCTTTAGAAAACAGGAATTCTTGATGCTAACATTAATGTCTAAAAATCATCATTTTTCTTTCGCTTCTTTGCGTTTGACGTTGTTGTTATATAATTTTACCCGTAAATAAAAAATAAAAAATATTTTGTTTAATTTTCTTTGCTATTTTTTAAGATTTGATCCGTTATCTCATGCAAAACTTTATATGAGACGGCCTCCTAAACCACTCCAAAAGAAAAATTTATTTATATTTAAAAAAATCAAAGTTTGTGCGCATTTTAATATGTAAACGACCCCAATTCAAAATTTCAGTTCATTTTCTGAAACTACTCACAATTCCCCGTCGAATGACATCTATTACATTTTCTACATCGATTAGCAACGAAGTTACGTTGAGTGTTGCGTTTTTTTTTTTTTTTTTTTTTTTTTTCTTTTTCCGACTGTACATGAAAATGGTTTATATTTTAAATTATACTATATGCATTAAAAATAATTTATGAAGGCATACATGTGTCCATTTATTTCTATGACTCGCTTATGAAATACCATTCAGTTTTTACCAACATGTAGAAATGTTATTGTAATGGGTCGGTGGTTTGCTTTAAATGTATTTGAACTTAAAGGTAAATGTGTGTAGTATATAATTTTTACTCCAATATTATTAGTAACTTGATAAATAATTCCAAATTTGTAAATATGATTTAATTTCATATCTGACTGAAATGCATTATTTGTTATTCGGCTTTTTGTAAATTTAATATTAGAAATATTGTGGCTCCACACAATGGTTTTTAGAAATATATTTCATTAATATAATCTGTTTCAATACATTGTATATCTAAGTAAATTTTTTTATATTCATGTTCTATTGCGCGACAAATCCACACTAAATGATACCGACAATGAAAAATACATGGTTGTTTTTTGCTCTTTATAATAATTTTAATAGTTTAGAAAAATATAATTTTATAAATACAGCGTTGTGTTGCTTTCAGTGTCATTTATTTTAAATGCATAAAATCATATTAATTTCACACGAAACTTATTAAAATTTTACAGTTAAATATTCTAAAACATTTTTAAAATCAATTGCAGGTGTGTCTGTGTCTACATTTGAGCTGCAAATATTTGCACATAGCGATTTTGTTTAAATTTTCGTTTGTTTTTCTTCTTCTTATTATTATTATTATTATATTTATTTACACGGCCATCACGATACGAAAATAGCGATATGAAACATATAAACTAGGTGGGACCCTCCATCATTTAAAAATTTTAATAATGGGTCGAAATTACAATACTGTCACATATCTTTAAAAAATACGTAAAATAATTAAGCAAAGCAACTTTATATTACTCCCTTTATAAAATTTGGATAGAATTTAAAACTATTTTTCTTTATAGAATCATTTATGATAAAAAAAATTTAATTACGAATGAGTATTCAAATACTATCACACATAAAGAAAAAATAAATATACAAAATAAAGAAATCAAACAAATCAAAGTTAAACTTTTTTTAAACTTTAAGTAGAATTTATTTTCTGTTTAAAATTCGTTATCGTCTAGAATTTTTAATGACAAATTCATACTAATATACTAACACATAAAAAAATGCATTATGCAAATTAATTAAATATTTTAACAATCAGTTAGTTATGCTTGAGTCTTTGAATCGAATTTAAAACGTTTTTTCAATGTGGAATTGACTTTGATTTATAACTCCTTAGAAAATAAATCATTGAATTCATTTTTATATAGTTTTCAATATAATTTTACTGAATATGTAATCAAGATTTTCCTATTAAATGCTGACAATTTGTGAAACTTGAACAAAAATTTCTGCTCTCCCAGTTTCCGAAGATTAAATCACGCATTAACATGTCATCATTAATGAAGTAATGTCTGATTTTATCTCTCGCTTTAATGAACTTTTCTCCTGAAAATAAACGCCATTCGTTACTTTAATCATTAACAGGCATTAATTATGAACATTTGCTTTTCTCATTTTTCTCCGTATTGAACAAATTATTAATCACAAAATCTAATTCTGTTGAATATATTTAATCATTCATTGGTATCGTATGTTATTTAAAGATGAAATAATATGTTCATGGGTGTAAATGCTTTCGAACTCGACATTTAAAATTCGATTTTTCTTCTGCTTTTGAGATGTAATTAATGTAAAATGAGATGAGCATAAAAAAATGAACACTTTTAGATATTAGACAATAGTGCATGAAAAAATATATTGAGAAAAAGTAATGTAATAATCATACTTTAAATATTATTTATGACTGATGAACGATAATATACGTAATTGTTTAACACATAATTTTTAAATAAGCATTCTGCGATAAATATGATTAAACAACCTTGAATATTTAAAAAATTTTATCATTATATAATTTAATAATAGTTCTATATTTATCATTCGTTGGTATCGTATGTTATTTAAAGATAAGATAATATCTTCATGGGTGTAAAGGAGTTAAAAAACAAAACTACATTAAAGAAAGGATTTTCTTCTGTTTTTTACTGTAATTGTTGTACAATGAGATGAACTGCAAAGAAATAAACACTTTTAGAAATTAGATTAAATGCAAGAAAAAAGTATTGAAAATTGGGATGTAATAGCCATTTTCACAATAAATAAATAAATAAATAAATAAAAAGTAAAATAATAATAAAAATAATAAAAACAATAATTAATAAATTTAAAAAAATAAATAAATAAAAATGATTAGTGAAGAAAAATTTGCAAAGATGCATTCATTAAACAAATTAAACCCCAGAAAAATCTTCAGTCAAACACAACTCCCGGAAATACTACCAGTTAAATATCTATATACGTAACCGTATGAATTCCATTAAACAAATTTAAGTACAATGTTAAAAATTTTAATAGGAAATTAATGGTTATCATATACCTTAAGACTTATGTAAAATTACAGAGAAAAATAATCGGAAATGTTAAAAAATCTAATTTACATAATCATTTTAACGACTAATATTAACTTAATTAATTATTGTTGATAATATATTTGTGACTTTGAATACGTTTTCTAAAGCAGAAAATTCTTTTAATAAATAAATAAAATTCCGAAGACTAATATGCTAAATTAATGAATTCATTTCGACAAGTGATTCTTAGAAAAGCAACTAAATAATGCAAATTTTAGTAAATAACATATCGTAATAACTTTTTTTTTTTTTTTTTTTTTTTTTTTTAACTAGAAGAGGGGGGAAAAAATAGATTTTCTGTATAAGTCTTCTTTAATTTGTTTTTGAAAATGTTTTAAGAAGAACATAAATAACAAAAATAGTTTTTCGTGTGAAATATGTACTAAAATTAATCAAGATCTAATACTTGATCAAGGAAATAAAGATGGGAAAAAACTAATTTAAATGCAGGTCTTTTAATTTTTTTTTCTTCCACTTCCAAATTAATTATTGCACATGACGTTCACTTCTAAGACTTTGGTGTTTTTTAAATAATTCACATACGTTTGTTTCATCGTTAATCAGTCAGAAAAAAAAATAAAAAATACGTATTTCATCCATTTAAAAAAAAATATCAATTTTAATCTATTTTTTCTGATTTTTCATTTTAATTATTTCTTTTGAAAATAATAATAGTATTAATGAAAATAATAAAATGGATCAATCTTTATTTCATTTTTTAGTTTTTTAATGGATATAACAGTTGTGAACTACAAACCGTAATTAAAAAATAATATTTATTGATATTTTATTTTTCCGACTGAGTGAAAATAATGCCTGGACCGGGACTCGAACCCCGATTATCTGAGTGAGTAATGCGGACCGGGATGTCGGCCTGGATAGCTCAATTGGTAGAGCCTTGACCTTGTAAAAAATAATACTTATTATAAAGCTTTTCCGATATAAATATATATATATATATATATATATATATATATATATATATATATATATATATATATATATATATCCAGTAATTTAAAAGATTAAAAACAAATTTGAAAGCAAACTGCAATTACCAAATTATTTCTTTTCGTTTATCTAATTTTCATACATTTTACAACATTATTTATATACTTTTTATAAATTTTAAGATCTGTTTGAAATACTATCATTTTAAAATATATCTGTGTGAGTTTCATTAAACCGATTTCAATACAATTACGAAGGCTAAAAATCGAAATTATTGAATTCATTTTGACAAACGCTTCTTAAAAAAGCATCTAAATAATGCAAATTTCAGTAAATACTACATCTTATTCGCAACCCCATGTTTTTTAAATCTCTTTTTTTTTTTTTTTTTTTTTTTTCTTACACGAAGGAAAAAGATTTCCTGTATATGTCTTCCTTAATTTGTTTTTGGAAATAGTTTTAAGAACATAAATAACAAATTTGTTTTTCCTGCGAAATATGTACTAAAATTAATCAAGATCTAATACATGAACAAGGAAATAAAGGTGATAAAAAACTAATTTAAATGCAAGTCCTTTTCAGAAGTTTCTTTTTTCTTCATCTGTCAAATTAATTATCGCACATGACGTTCATTTCTAAGACTTTAAATCGTGTATTTTGAACAATTCACTTACGCTTCTTTCATCGTTAATCAGGCAATAGGAAAATAATTATGGCTTTCATTCATTTAAAAAAATTCTAAATCTTAAATTTCTTTTTCTTTATTTCATTCTTTTTTTTTTTTTTCTTTTTTTTTTTCCCCTTTTTTTCTTTTTAACCATTTCTTTTTAAAATAATAATAGTAATAATAAAAATAATAAAATGGATCAATCTTCATTTTTTTTTTGTATCTTCCTAATGGATATAATAATTGCTAGTTACACACCTTGCATTTTAAAGCTTTTTCAAGATACAGTAATCTAACAATTCACACCATTTAAAGCAAATCTGAAAGCGAATTGTAATTACTAAATTATCTTTTTTCATTTATCTAATTTTTGTACAATATGCGGCATTTAAAAGTAAATATATACGTTTAAGAAAATGTAACATCTTTTTAAAATATTATCTCTTGAATATATAGCTGTGTGAGCCACATTATACAAATTTAAATACAATTGCGAAGATTATAACTCGAAATTAATGAATTAATTTTGACAAATGATTCTTAAAAAAGCAACTAAACAACGCAAATTTCAGTAAATAGCACATCTTATTCACATCTCTTTTTTTTTTTTTTTTTTTTTTTTTTTTATATATCTTCTTCTTTTAACCAGAAAAAAAGCAGATTTTGTGTATATGTCTTCTTTAATTTGTTTTTGAAAATAGTTTTAAGAACAACATAAATAACAAAAATTGTTTTTCCTGTGAAATATGTACTAAAAATAATCAAGATCTAATACTTGAACAAGGAAATAAAGATAGGAAAAAACTAATTTAAATGCAGGTTCTTTTTAAATATTTTTTTTCTTCCTCTGTCAAATTAATTATCGCACATGACGTTCACTTCTAAGACTTTAATTCGTGTTTTTTGAACAACTCACATACGTTTGTTTCATCGTTAATCAGGCAGGACAAAAAAAAAAAAAAAATATGAATTTCGTTTTAAGTACAAAAAATGCTCCTTTTTTCGCCCGATCAATAAGGTATACTGTTTTGTTTTTATTTATAAATTGCTGCGAGCTTGTAAGATTTTTTTTCTTTATTTTTGGTTAAAAGTGACATTAGCAATATGATTTTTTTTTTCAATTAAAAAGTAAATACTAGTTCTTATTCGTTGTAATAAAGAAATAAACCACGAGAAGTAATTGCGTAAGTTTATTAAATCGTAATTTTGTGTTTAAGTGCATGGAAGTAATTAAAAATATTATGAATGGAATATTGAAGTATGTTAGATTTTTTGTTAATTACTTGAATGGGGGAGGGGGCGAAAATTTTGGTAACGTCTTTCTTATGGACAATTACGTTAATGATTTAGAAATAAAAAACACCATTTACATTTATCATTGAGGTTGAAAAATAAAAAGATATAATTCGTTTTCGATTACTAAATTTTATGCATAGGGAAGACCGGGGTACAATGGACCAATTTTGGAAATCTTAAGATTTACTCACGAAGAAATTATTTCTCGCTATTGAAAATATGTTTGCATATTGCCTATATATTTGGTCTTAAGTTGCCTTTAGTCAAAAGCAATAATTATGTTTACTTTTTTAATATACATTTTTTAATAGCAACTGACAAAATGGACCATTGTATACCCAGACCACTGGATACTCCCAGTCCATGAACCCAGTCCATGACATGAGGCACTGTGGACTGCAGGCCAAATTTCAAAAGTACACTAATGTAGTGTGTTATTTAATAGTGCAAAATGTAGAATCTATTATATTTGTTTATTTATGTCTTCGATCCATACAAATAATGTAAATTAATAAACGTTAAAATTAGAAAATGATACACCAGACGATTTTTGTGTCACTGGAAGTCTGCTGTTTTCTTGTGAAGTTGTAGGGTATGGAAGACTCATCATTATAATACCTCGAAAATTTACAAGAGATATAGCAACACACTCAGGAAAAAATATAGAGATCTTGATTAGGTTTTCGTTGCATGAATCTCACAAAAGCAGATTCTTTATCTTTTATTTCTGTGATTATTACCAACAAAATGTAAAACTGTCTTTTTCGTCAAAGTTATTTGTATTATTATTTTTTAATTGCATCATTTAATTCAGTTCGTTATAGCTGTGTGATATTTGTAAAAATATAAGAATACGAAAGTAACTGAATGTTTATTAAAAATAAATAAGAATAACCTCAAAGCAAACTGATTTCTTATTCATCTTTGGAGACATAATGTATCTAATTAAAGTTAATTATGAAATTTTTAAGTATAATTTACAGCTAACACTTCAAAAATGTAGATTACGTAAATCAGTTTATTATGACAGAGAACTGGGGTAAATGGACCATGGCCCATTGTACCCCGTGTGGACCTCTGACAGCAAATGTAAAATAATAATAATAATAATAATAAAATAACAAATCATTTAAAAATTATTTTAGTCAGATTAAACATAATAATAGATGATCTTACCACTTTTTTATACTATATAATATCTTTCAAAGCACAATTCTTGAAAAAAGAAAAGAAGAAATCTTTATCAGAAAGAACACTTTTGGCTACCGCAAACCAACTTAAATGTCAGTGAAACATGATGATTCTGGCTACCTTTCATTACTGTAGTGCTACTATCTGTGTATCAAAATACGAACCATAAAAAATAAATAAATAAAAATAATTATAGGGAGTGGTCCACTGTATCCCGTGGTATATTGTATCCCAGTCTCCTCTACACAGAAAGAAAATGTTTTATTGAAACAGCAAACATTTTATTAAATCTTTGTTGTTGTTGTTGTTGTTGTAGCTTTAACGAAATATTTGTTACCAGAATTCAAATTATTTTGTTGTTTTAACCAAAAACTTTTGTTATTTCAATGAAATAGTTTTTTTGATTGAAGCTATATTTGTTTAAAACAAAAATTATTTTTGTTATTCTAAACAAAATGTTTTGGTGGATTCAACACATCACACACTTATCAGCTCATTACAGAGATATTTATATATAAACAAACTCCAATTAAGAGCCGAATTAAAAACACGTGTCATATTGTAATAAATTAATTAAAAACACTTTAAAAACACGTTAAAAATACATTTATTAAAATATAAAAAAACTTCCAAAGCTTTTCGCCTACATACAAGAAGGCATCATCAAAGAATCTGGTTTTACACATACTTCAGAGCAGTTATATGTACTTTTGAATCACATGGTTAACAGTTAAGTCCTTACATAAAATATATTCAACTGGAAGTCAGATAGAGACTGGAGCTATTTCAGGAAAAGGAGGTGCTACACTTGGACGCTGGAGCTATTTCAAGGAAGAGGAGGTGCTACACTTGGAGGTTGGAACTATTGCAGGAAGAGAAGGTGCTACACTTGGAGGTTGGAACTATTGCAGGGTGACGAAGTGCTACACTTGGAGGTTGGTGACGAAGTGCTACTCTTGGAGGTTGGAACTATTGCAGGTTGACGAAGCACTACTCTTGGAGGTTGGAACTATTGCAGGTTGACGAAGTGCTACTCTTGGAGGTTGGAACTATTGCAGGTTGACGAAGTGCTACACTTGGAGGATGGGGAGATTTTACTCTTCAATAGCCTCAGGCGATTCTTCAAAACACATATAATAAATTTTCATTCCCTGCATTTGCACTCTGATGTTTCTAAAGTCTCCCCATCCTCCAAGTGTAGCACTTCGTCAACCTGCAATAGTTCCAACCTCCAAGAGTAGCACTTCATGAACCTGCAATAGTTCCAACCTCCAAGAGTAGCACTTCGTCAACCTGCAATAGTTCCAACCTCCAAGAGTAGCACTTCGTCAACCTGCAATAGTTCCAACCTCCAAGAGTAGTGCTTCATCAACCTGCAATAGTTCCAACCTCCAAGAGCAGCACTTCGTCACTCTGCAATAGTTCCAACCTCCAAGTGTAGCACTTCGTCACCCTGCAATAGTTCCAACCTCCAAGTGTAGCACCTTCTCTTAATGCAATAGTTCCAAGCTCCAGTGTAACACCTTCTCTTCCTGCAGCAAATCCAACCTCCAAGTGTAGCACCTCCTCTTCCTTGAAATAGCTTCAGCCTCTATCTGACTTCCAGTTGAATATATTTTATGTAAGGACTTAACTGTTAACCATGTGATTCAAAAGTACATATATCTGCTCTGAAGTATGTGTAAAACGAGATTCCCTGATGATGCCTTCTTGTATGTAGGCGAAAAGCTTTGGAAGTTTTTTTTATATTTAAATAAATGTATTTTTAATGTGTTTTTAAAGTGTTTTTAATTAATTTAGAGATATTTAGCTTATCAAAACATAGAGTGTCGAAAATGTTTTTATATTCGGTTGATTAGAAAAAGTAAGTTGATTAGATTAAATAAGAAAAAAAATGTTAAAATGAAAATGAATAATTGATATAATAATAATAACAATAAAACAGTAAACAAAGCAAAATCGGTAATTTCAACAAAACAGCTTTTTTCATTGTACATCGTAATTATTTATACTCTGAAAAAATTTCTGTGACTGACATCTTAAAACTAAATTGTGTCTCTAATGAAAATGGATCCATTTCATCTTTATAAATCCCAATGCACTTTGCTAGCGAGTTCTAAAAACCCCTATTAGAATTCTAGTTTGTTTTCCCATATTATCATGGGGTCAAATTTATTTAAAAATCTCTGCAAAAAATGCGAAGTCAAGTGGCGAGTTTTAGTAACTATAATCTTGGTTTATGACCTAATTCAATGAAATGAAGCGACTATTTTTTGCAATACAAAGGATTTATGATATTCATAATATTTATTATATTGTTTCATCATCTAGAAAAATTTAGACTAAAAATAGTCGATCATTTTGTCTATCCAGATTATTTGTTTAGCTTATACGCATAGCTCCTTAACCCCTTAACGATTTAATATTTTTAAGAAAACGGTACAATATGTGCCTATTTTTTAATTTAAAAAAATTGTATGAAATAAAGTGTATGAACTATATATGTTTTCCTTTTTAATATTTAGATTTTTTTTTTTTTTTTTTTTTTTTTTTTTTTTTTTTAAGCTTGAAATCAAGAATATTTAATTTTGCAGTAAAACCAATTATCATGGTTATTATGACTGATTGTTGGTTTTCCAGTAAGTAGGAAAAAATAAATAAACATTAACACAGAATTTTATGAAAATAATTTTATGTACAATTAAATAAAGTAATTAAAGTAATTAATTACGTATAATTAAATAAATACACTATTCTCAGATTCACTATCCGAACTTTCATAAATACACTGAGGAAAATATATATATATATATATATATATATACCGCCTTCCTCTAGAATGAATAGGTGGCCATTTTCTATATCCCTTAACTAGAAGTATAGATTTTCGAACTATGTGCATAAAGCACGCCAATAAACTGAACAGACGAATTTGGTCAAGAATTTCTTGTTTACACATTTCTAGATGATGAAACTATATTCTGAATATTCCGAATATTCTGAATCTTTTGTATTGCGAGACATTCTCGCTTGATTTTCTAGAATTGGGCCATACACCAAGATTATAGTTGCTGCAACCCGCCTCTTGTAGTCTCACTTATTTGCAGAGATTTTTAAATAATTTTGCCCTCGAGAATATAGGGAAACGCTACAGAATTCTAATAGGGGCTTCTAGAACTCGCTTTTCAAGGGGACTAGAATTTATAAAGATGACATGGAACTATTTTTTCTGGAGCCACAATTTAGATTCTAGATGTCAGTTACAGATTTTTTTTCTCAGTGTATCACTTACTTTCAGAGTACTCTCAGATCCATTCATACTAAAATTAGAATCCGATCATTTTGTGATACTGATTACATAACATACACAATTTTAATATATATATATATATATATATATATATATTATTATTATTATTATTATTACTTACAAACTTTGAATAAACACCATAAAGTGCAATAAACTCGCAACAATTGTTCCGGGTCGAAAAAACACACAACCCTTCATCAGGCGAATAAAGTAAGCACGAGTGCTGCAGTCAAAGTGGCAACGCACAAAATCGTTTAAAATGAAAAGAAAAACTTTATAAAGTAGAAAGTAAATATAGCTACTGGTGTGAGTAGAATTGTACAAAAAAACAAGAAAATAAATAAATGAGTGAGATTAAACATATAGCAATCTAAGGATATCAAAATTTAAACGAAGATCTAAGTTACGTGAGTAATTTCCAAGCATCAGAGAAGAATGGAGTGGAAGAAATATCATTAACAAGATTTTTCGAATTTTTAAATATGTAAAATGCTTCATCAATCCAAATGGGAGGAATTTGGATCCAAATTCAATCCAAATTCAATCAATCCAAATGGGAGGAAAAGACAGGAGATGAAATTATGTTAGTCTTGGAAAAATCAAAACGATGACCTTGAGACCAGCAGTGGGAAGCAATAGAAGATTTGGCAATCTGTTCATTACGAACATTCCGACGGTGCTCATTTATTCTGTATTTCAAACGCCTCCTAGTTTGACCAATATAACCTAAGTTGCAGGACGAACACGGAATTAAATAAATTCCAGAACGGTTTTCGGTGGGAATGGGATCCTTAAGAGAAGACAATTTAATTTTATTGACGGGTTTGTAAATAACTTTGAAACCAAACGGTGAAAGAATTTTAGAGATTTTAAAAGAGAGTGAAGAATAAAAAGGTAAAACAACTGGGATGAGACTGTGATCGTTTAATGGGCACATGAAATAGAAAGCGAAAACTCATCCCGTCATCTTCACGAGAGCTAGAAGAATATCGTATATGTATATAAAAATATATAATATATATATTCAGGAATTAGATTTGAGTTGGATATGATGAGAGGTCTGTTGATATTGAATTCATATTTCAGACAGTCTTTTCTGTTAGAATTTTTTAACATTTATTTTTTTAAAGTTGAATGATTACGATCTATATATATATCTATCTATCTATATAAATTCATGAAAATTTTTACTGTCGTAACCTTTTTTATTTATTTCTTTATTAAGACTTTAAAAATTTTAAAGTGTTTACGTGTACTCAGACCTATGTCAATTACTTACATATAAAATAATATCTACATTATAAATACGGCGAAAAAATAAAGAAATATCGGAAAACGACGTAAAAAATTTTGAAGAAAACTATCGACGTAGAAAATTTCTAGTTATTCCCTTCTTAATGCATGACTGATGATTTTCAAACAGAGCCGGTTGACTTTAAAATAATCGATTCTATTTTTTTTTCACACTCTTTACTTGATAACTTTCTATAAATGAATTTTCCCGAAAGCAATATTTTTTTTTCCTCTCTATTTTTACTTCTGAAATTTATTCTCCTTTTCGAAAGCTTTGATTCTATTGATATATTTTTTTAAGAATCGACTGAATATGGATTCGCTGCAAAATATATTTAAAAGAATTGGACACATGGATGCAAAAGAAATAAAAATAGAATTCAGGAGGAACACATTTACAAACAGATTCTAGAGTAAAGAAAACTGTTTTATAATCATTATCGATAAAATTCAAGTTTCAGTTACGATTTAGTAAATTTTTATCCTTTAAGTAATATGTCGGCAGTTTTCGATTAAAACCGTAATGTTTCTGTCAAATGGTTCATGTACACAATATTTGTTGGATTAAGAGAATTTTATTTAATTAGTTATTAATTCATATTCCTCTGATTTTAATGACGCAGCCAGGGACTATCTTGTTAGGTATACTTTATAAAATCCCTTCACGGTAAATTCTAGAAACAATTTGCTTTATTATATGTTTTCTCTTTCCACACTCATTCTGAGTCTTTAACCCTTTTCCAGATATTTTTCTGCATACATTATTTTCCCAGACCGGTCTCTATTCCAAATTCTTCTATCTTTTACTCTTATCTTCTATATGTCATAATTTTTCCTTCCAATTACAATTAACTTTATTTCTTACATTCACTTATTTTATTTATCTCTTACTCTATGTATATATAATGGAAAATTTGTCTTCACGATAACTTTCGAAATACTGAACCAATTCGAAAAAAATTGGAAATTGTCCTTTTATTAAAAACACCGTGGCGAGTTCACAGGGTAAATTGCTCCGTTATTATTATTATTATTATTATTATTATCATTTTCAAATGGCAGCCAACTTTCAAATTCTAAACTCACATCGTAAAAACTTGTACTTAGTGCCAGCTTTGTTTAAATTTTGATGAAAAAATATCCATATTAGGGTCTTTGTCAAGGTTATTAACAACTTGACCCATCTTCTTATTTCAAAGTAACTGATGGTTAAAATGAAGCAGTCATTTGAAGTCAGGTTTACACTTGAAAATTTTCCACCACGGTATTTTTTAAAATACTGAAATAATCCATTAACGTTCTCGTAATTTATGAGAAAACGGTAAAAAAGTGCCTATTTTTTTATTTAAGAAATTTGTATAAAATAAAGTGTATGACCAATATATGTGTTCATTTTTATTTTTTGGAATTTTTTTTAATTCAAATCAAAGAAATTTAATTTTACTGAAAAACGAAGAATCAAGGTTATTATGATTAAATGTTGGTTATCCAGTAAGTAGAAAAATCATTGTCGAATCATGTTCTTAGTCAGTCTAAGAACATGATTCGACAATAATTTATTTAATAAAACAGTATTAACTTTACTTTTTTTACTTAGGAATTTTTGCTAGTTTCGGATACTTTTATTAACGACTGTACATAATCTATCAAATTTGTAAACAATTGCTGATTCATTCTTGAGAATCATTCACATAAGACCATAGAACATTGTTGCGAAACGAGTGCATGGTTGGTTGGTTGTGTTTTACGTCGTACCAGTGTTGCGCAACAGGCAATTGGCGACTGTCTGGGATTCATTCCTAGAGGTGGTTCAGAGATATGCCATCCCATTTTTGATCCTCCAAGGAATTAAAACGAGTGCAAATCATAGGAAATATTTTATTTAATATAGTACAAAGAGCGGGGGCATAGGCAACGGGTACCCGAAGTGAGATTTAGAGCGATTATAATGCAGTTTTTTTTTTTTGTTGTTTGTTTGTTTGTTTGTTTTTTTTCTTTTAAGTTTTTATTTATACTGTGATATAAAAAATAAATGGTGATTCGATTCTTTTAAAAAATCATTTAAATACAATGACCAGCGAAATGGGCGTAGCCTGCAAGCAAAAAATAAAATAAAACTCAGTGTTGTTAAAACTTGCAGAAAATTGTCAAGAATTTGTCATAGTTTAATTTACTAGGGATTGTGTTGATATCTACTTTTTTAACGCAAAAATTTTACATATTTTTTTCTAATTATATAAATATATTCACTTTGAAAAAGTAAAACATATTTTGAATTTCATTTACATTAATTATAATTTTCCGAATATAATTACTGAATTTCCTTTCCACATTTCTATAAATATTTAAAGATTTTAGAAGCAATTCATCATACATAAAACAAGTATTTTTGAAAATACATTGCACAAATAAAAGATGGGAAGTATGCTAATAATAACAGGAAGATAAATTATTTATATTAGCATTTCAAAATTTTCCAATTTCTTAAAATAAACAGATTTCATAAATATTTCAGCATGCACATTAAACTATTTACATTTAAATAAAGCGATCGATAATTGCAATTATTTCGATAATTTAGACGTAAAAATATAAATGTAAATTCCATACTTTCTGCATGTTATTCATCTGAATGAATAATTTAGATGCTAATTTAAATTCCGAGACTGATATTAAATTATATTTCGCATTCTTTTGTTAAATATCTTTTGGATTAATTACAATTTTCGGGGATTCGGGAATAAATAAACTGGAAAAAGTTTTACAAATCCACAGAATTTGTACCAAAAATTCGTCCAAGTGATATTTATAAATACAGATTAATTGCAAAATACACTTTTTTTTTTTTTTTTTTTTTTTTCAGCTTTGTATTCTTTGATTCAGGGTAATTAAAACTGACTTGATAGTACTCAGAGACAAAGAGCTCCAGATTAAATAAACAGATCAGAATAAATATTGAAATCTGTCTTCTCTAGACCACATGGCTAAGATTTATGCCCCCCCCCCCAAAAAAAAAAAAAAAAAGTTTTAACTTTTGAAACGGCTTTCCTAAATGACGTTACTGTGTTTTTATGCAAATTTGGTGGTTTTTGTCTAAAACACATGTAAAATAGTGTTGTTATAAAAGCAGCTATTACGCATTTCTTTATATCCAAAGTTATGATTATTGTCATTAAATGTCTTGTCATTGCCCTAATGACAAGGAACGATCTTATACAAAAAACCCCTTACATATTACTAATACTAATATGCATCTACTTTAGTCTACAAAGCATTATCTAGCAACAAAATGAAAAATAAATAAATAAATAAAATCCATATGTAATTGTCGGCTCCGTGATACGCTGACTTTCCATAAATTACCGGGCAATTTCAATATGAAATAGGGTGACCAGATTTTTTTCGATGGAAAATGAGAATAAATTATGCGATGTCATCATTTCCGTGGGGAAAATGAGGACATTTCTGAGGACTCAAAATTTCATAAGATTTAGGACAAAACTGCTTTTAAACTATGATTTTGTGTATGTTTTATTACTTTTGTTGACTGAATATTTATGGACTAAGTTTTCAGTGTAACCGTAATGGCAACTACATCAAATGGAAGTAATCCGAAAAATAACATATTGAAAAAGAATTTATCTGAATTAAAAAAAATATATATATATTTGTATGATATGGAAATTTGCTTTGTCAGGAATAGAAATTGAACTCAGGTCTTACGGCATAAATGGTCAGTTCTACATACTGAATTGCTTTGTTGACCTCTGACTGGCAATACTTACTTACTTGAAAGCAAGAAATTTTAATCCTAATCAATCTTAAGTTATGGTTGTGCTGAAAAGCATGAAATACCATAACACCTGCAGCAACTGCTATTTCAGCCACATTTTTTACAAGCTTGAAAATTAACAAAATCAACCATGCATTTGCTGCGTTTGACAACTTTGGACACTATTTTTATTCCTTAAACATCAATTGTGAGCATTTAGTGTAAATTACATATTTACATAAAAAAAGATAAAGAACTTTGTTAAATAATTTAAAATCTAAGGGAGCTAAAACTCTAGAATGACAATTTTTAAATTTTTAAACATCTATCATTTAAATTAATTTTTAGCGAGTAAAAATTATGCTATATGAGTGACGCACAAATATTTGTACATTATAATCAAGAAATTTTAGAGACATGTTTAAACTTTTTTTTTTTTTTTTTTTTTTAATTAGAGATTACTCGCAAATAAAATTGTATATGTGCATATTTACGAGGGCAATCCATTTCGGTAAGCAATAAAACAAGCAAAAACCTTTATTATTAAGTATATTTTATTGCATAAAGAAGTACAATGCTTAGACTATTTTTATAATAGTTGCCACCATTGTTGAAACATTTATTATAGTGGGACACAAGCTTTTGTTAGCTCTCATTGTAGAAAGTTGCCATCTGCAATATCACAGCTCATAACGAAGTTAAACAAAATTTGATGAAGAATTGAATGGCAAATTAGAAGAAATTGCACTTAGGGCCGTATTCACCAACTTCTTAACACTCGGATTAAACTTCGGATCAGCGGTACTCGCTCGATCATACGGAAATCGGTATTATCCAACGAAAATCCACAGTTCACCGGCTACTTTAACACTTTGTTTTTGATCCTCGAATATCGGAAGATTAACAGAGATAATTCTCAGATCTTTTCGTAACGCATGCGCACTCCGAAGCTCAGCTTCTTAAACAAATAACAAACATGACTGATGTTGACGATCTATTCTCACTAGATGATATTGAAAGCTTAGAACTATTGGAAACATTTCAAAGAAGGAAAAAGACAGTGCATCAAATTAGAGTAAATGATTTGGATTTATTGGATAATGTGGCATTTCGACATCGCTATCGATTAAATAAAGATTTTAAACGAATTTCTAATACGAATGTTAGATAATAGGCTGTCATCTGCTACAGAAAAGAATAATGCATTAACTTCGGCAGAAAAAAATTTAATGGCTTTAAGATTCTCGTAATCATAACAATCAAAATTTAAATCGTAGCGTAAACAGTTGTCGTCTGCGTGATTATTCTTTTTAAAAATGTTCTAAAGTAAAATTGATTCTTAATCCATGTGTAAACAAAAGCGAAGTAAACAAGAGTATCAGTGTTGCCATTCTGCTTTTCACACTTTCTAATCTTCTTAACCGATTGATTAGTTAATTGAAGCCGAATGGCTATCTTCGTTCTTGGCCAATCAAAACGAAGCTTTTATTTCTCTTCCAGTTAATCCAGGGATCACGTAATCGGCTGATGGTGAATACCTTAGGAATTTAATCCAGTGTTAGGTTTGATTTTTGGATTTGCTGATCCATGGTTTAATCCTCAATCAATGAAGTTTGGTGAACACGGCCCTTAAAGCGTCGTAATGATGAATCTTTGATTCTCCCTAATTTTCTCTTCAAATTATGTAGCAAATAAGTAGAGATGATCGCCCACATAACACCTCCTATATTAAGCCTTCGATCTGAGCTTTACGTAACGGAAGATCAGTCTATTCCATCTAATCAGCAATTTGAATAACTCTAGGAAGGTGTGGATTGGATGTAATCGGCTGATCTTTCGTGACGTAAAGCTCAGTTCGGATGCATTATTATAGCAGGTGTTGTCCCATATCGTACTCCATTGTGAATTACATGTCCTACATTGAAATTTGCACAGAATTTCTCATAGCTTTTTTTTTTTTTTTTTTTTTTTTTTTTCCCTGTAAATTTTACAAATTTGTCTACGTTGGCTTTTGTCTATTTTACTTGATCTTGAAGTTTAAATGGTTTAATATTAATTGCATTCATAAAGCGGATGACAGACCTGAAATTGCACGCTGCCGGCGGTTCAGTTTTTTAAAACATTATAATATCTCAACAAACAGCCAACTTAATACTCACCGATCTACAAACTACTTCAATTCTCTGACAATCTGTGAGTAAAGTGAACGCGCATGCCAGAAATCACTAACACTGAGATTCCGTGGAAAAGTTGGAAATGGAATATACTTTCTCAGTTGCCTTCGTTTATATGTTATCATTGTTTTCACTCGTAATTTCACCATAATTTCAGAAATGAGGGTCTGATATTCCTTAGGGTTCCTTTCACGCTAAAATCTTTTTGAGACATTAGAAAATGGTTTAAGCCAGCTTTTTGTGTCACGTGATACCTCTGAGACTTTTTTTGATAAAATGCTAAAGTTTTGTATATCACTTAAATATGGAACATAGAACAATTTACCGTTAGACATTTAATTATATGGGACGGGGGAGAATAATATAAAATTTTTGAATTTTTGAATTTCAATTTTTTTAATTTTTGTATCGATTTTAGTTTTGCACATTTTTACACAATTAAAAATGGTATATTATGTGATAAAATTAAAAATTTAAAGAATGAAATCCTAGATCAAAGTTTTATTATTATTATTATTATTTATACTGCATTACTCCGGATGATTAAAATAATATTAAAATATCATAATTCTTTAATAATAAATAACTTTGCGTGCGGCAACATAAAGTAACTTACTTATAAAATATGTTTCTAACAGGTATTTGAATGTATATTTCATTAAACAACACAGACTACTGTTCAGAATATACTAATTAAAAATAAAAATAAAATAATAAGGTTAAAAAAAGTGACATAAGAAGGGTCATAAGCATCAAATGCAGTACATGTGGTGTGGTTATTGAGTGTAGAGCTGCGACCTCGTCTTAAGTTTCGAGATATGCATTTTATGAGAAGGAAGGAATTTTCTTTGATTAAATCGTTGAATAATGTCACAGAGCATTTCAAACAAAAATTTCCATGCAAACCAGCGTTTTCTAAGTCAAAAATAGCAAATTAAATTTATAAATATTTAGAAGAAATCTCGTATGCCACATGAAACGTACAACAGTAGTTGTGCGAACTGCAGATGTTGTGAACAATGTTGTGAAACGTCGCAGTTTTAGAAAAGTAGAAAAAAATATATATCGTTAAAAAATGACTAGTAACCATACAGTATCATTAGAAATACCCGTGACACTTTCATTTCTCTAATCCTGGATATCGTATATACTTAGTTTTAATGCTTAAATATATTTAAATATTTAAAACTATAAATTGAGAAGAATATGCGAACCAATAATATTTATTTTAAAACTTTGGAATTATTAATATTTTCTTTACAAATTATGTGTAAAAATAAAAATAAATGTGTAAAAATAAAAATAAATAAACATAAATAAAAATTATACTCTTTTTCTTTTTTTAATTTATAAAATAACAAGTCTAAATTGATGTTACAAAGTCCTAATATCCCCCTTTACCTTAACTTTTTTGTACTTTAATCTGATGAGACATTAAACATGAAGAAGACTAAGCTCACAGCAGATTTTTTAAACCTTTTAGTGTCAGTGTTATTTATTTTTGTTACTTGTTTATTTCTAAAAAAAAAAAAAACAACACTAGAAGGTTACAGGTTAGAAAGTGTTTTTTTAAAGCGAATTACTGCTCTAGATTTCAATGTAATAGAGATTAGAACAAGTAGACTTTTAAGATTTTTTTTTTTTCCTGTAATGTTTTTTTTTCACTTCTTTAAATGTTTATACTTTGTTGGGAGAAATATAATGTTTTTAAAATGTGTTTATGTATCTTTAGAAAAAATGTAAAATAAACATTAATAAAATACAGATGGCTTATAAATTTTACAGTATATATACAATTAACAAAATGCACTGTTGAGTAAAAGGATGTTGAACATGGTATCTTTTTAAATGAAGACCTCTTAATAATAGATACGAAAATATATTGAAAAAATCTGGTGTGAAACAACCACACGATTTCGATTACCCACCATTACACGTATTAGATGCATTTTTTAGAGATAATGCGATCCGATGACATAAAATTAACCTAACAATTAAAAACCTAACAAATTTTTCGATAAGAGAAACATGATATACATGATATTCATATAAAACAAAGTTTACATAGCGAGTTAAAAAATAAGAAAAAAAAATGGTAGAGGTTCTTTTTTTTTTCTTTTAAATACCAATATACAACATCTAAAATTGGCCTACTAAAGCAGGATGACTCTTGATTTTACTGTACTAACCGCGTAATACACGGGAAAGGATATCTAAAATGGATTTACGTAACAATTTTCAAGAAAATCGTTAGAGCTGTTTTTGAGATACCAACTTTTCCCAAAAGTTGGCACACTCAGTTATTGATCAGAAAACAAAAATTACATGAAAAAGGATATTTAAAAGGGAGTTAATTTGTCGAATTTGTAAAAAATTCGTACAGCCGTTTTGAAAGAAACGCTCCTGCGAGATCTGAATTTGACCTATTTATATAGGACGCCCATCAATTTTTCTGATCAAACTAACTATATCATTCGAAGGGACATCCAAAAGAGTGTTTATATAGCAACTTTGAAGAAAATCGGTGGAGCCGTTTTTGAGATACGGACTTACATCCGGCATTCCAATTTTCACCAAAGTTTGAAAAATTTATCTATGTACTAGACCTGTCACAATTCTGCAGTTTCGTAGCTCTATCTTTATTAGTTTCGGAGATATGATAGCCAGAAAATTCCCCACGTACATACAAACATACACAGATATATTCATACATATACACACACACTGACCATTTGCCAAAATTAGTTTTTTGGACTCATGAGACCTTAAAACGTGTAAATCAGGTGAAAACTCGATATGAAATTGTTGGACCGAATACAATACTTGCATTACTTACGGTAGTAAGATAATGAATGTAAAAATAATACAGGTATGAGACCTATAAAGAAACGGAATATTCTATAAAAAGCATCTTTTGTGCATGACGTTTGTCAGTATCATTGTTTAGTGCAATCTAAAGATGTACACGTGTACCTGCCACAAATGTTGTCCATAGACATAATGTATCCGAATATTTTTGTATTTTAGTATACACAAACCATTTGTCCAATTTGAATAAGGCACATATATCACCATGTAATACTGATTTATAATACCAAGTTTGAACTTCATGCTAGTATTTGTTTTTGAGTTATGTTGATAACAGACACACCTGCAAACATACGCACACAGACGAAATTCTAAAAAGAAAAAAAAAAAAGATCTCAGGATTTTATAGCCTGTGAAACATGAAATAATCCCAAAATTTTAATCTCGAAATTAAATCGCAAAACAGTACTTTCTTTATCATAAACTGTTAAAAAAAATTCCTGTAAGTTTACGGGGAAAGCCCGGTAGCAGAGATTCCAGACAAAGCCCGTTTAAAAATATTGGTTTTAAGGGCAAAATGTTTTTTTACAGGCATGCACCGTAATTTAAAGTTATTATATACTTAATCAACGGTCTAAGCGTTTCATTTTACGGACTTTGTCTGGAATCTCTGCTGCCGGGCTTTTCTAATAATCTTACGGGATTTTTTTTAACAGTGTACACGAGTAGGAGGTTTTTGTATATTATAGAAACTTTTATAACTATATTCTAAAATGCTTTAATAATTTGTCGATTATTTATTTTATTCAAACTCGATTTCATAAAACAATTCGTTAATATAATTGTTATATAAAGGTTTAAAATAGTCTAGTGTGGTACACGCTCGACCATATTTTATCAGGTATTTCCATACTATAATGCGAGATTGCTGATTAAGGGATAAGGCAACAAACACTGTACATAAAATTATGCTGATTAAGGGATAAGGCAACAAACACTGTACATAAAAATATTTAAAAAAAATTCCAATATAGATTAGGATACGACTTTAAATGACCTATAATTACGTGTAAGGGGGTGTTACTACTCCACTCAACCCTCCATGTAAATATATTATGTACATTTTTAAAGAGTTCAAAGCTTTATTAAATATAAAAGTTTGCTTCATATTATTCAAATAATTTTCACCTTCAACACTGTTTTAAACTTTCCAATCTTGGTCGAATTTTTCAATTGGCAACCTCATACGAACTTCCAATTAGCAAACTTGAATTTTCTGCAGTTATTGTTTTTAAGTTATGATAATAAAAGTTATACATGCAAAACATCAGCTAAGAACATGCCATGGCATTTAGAGGCAAAACGCAAAACGCGCATATAAACAAAATGACAGAATTGAAAATTTAACTACGAAAAGTACTATTCCTACTGTAGTGGTAAGAAATAAATTTTCGTTCCTGAACAGTTTTCTACATTATAAAATGTAATAAACCACTTCCACAAACATTCAATAAAAAAAAAAAAAAAAAAAAAGCTTTCTTTTTATTTTATACAACGTTGTATATGTCTTTAAATAATATGCAATTCAAACTTTGTATTTAATGCTACTTAAATATTATATTGCTAATATTGTTAGTTAGTCTTGTATGAAAAATACCTAACACATAGTACGTGACGTGCATTTCTAGCAGTTTTACCTCAATATATCAAGCGTATACCCTGAATATATGGAACTTTTCGGTATCCCTGTAAATGAATGGGGATTCTTTATCACACCATATTCTACGCGAAACATGCTATTATGCATTAAAAAAATATATGATTATTTCATTTTGTTTAGTGCAGCCTACAGATGTTAAATTGTATTGTTTGATCTCACATAGCTAAAAGTTTAGTGTAAAAACCTTATGTCATACAAATTTAGAATACCTAGTTTGGGCTTTCTCTTACCATTTATATATATATATATATATATATATATATATATTGACTTGACAAGACACACGCACACTTACATGCATAGACTTACAGATCAACCACTAAAAACCTGTTTTATTTGTTCAAAGGATCTCAGAACTTTAAAATATAACAAAAGCTCAATTAAGCTTCCTCTATCGCTACGAAAACAATACTTCCTCTACCATAAATGGGTAAGAAAGTAAAAATGGATTTTACTACATGACCAAGGGGAAAAAAAAAAAAAAAAAGAGCCTCAATATGATTGCAAATAAGAAGTAAAATAATTAACTTTTACAAAACCGTATAAATTCTTTTTGGATGTATTTTTGTATATCAAATAATTTTTAATTTTGCAAAACTAAATAATAATATTCCATATATTTCATGTAAGCTTAAGTGATCGCATTACAAATTTAACTTTTTTCATAAATATTTAAAACTGCAGTATCAAATTTTATAGTTGCAGTCCGTAAGAATATAACTCTATGGAACTTAAAATAACTGCGAATTCACTTATCTTGAATAAAATTTTATTACAGATTCAGGTTAGCTATAAACTTTACGAGGAGATATTTCAAAACTAAATATCCTAATATCCGCCTTACAGTATTAAAAATGCTCTTTAAATTCTAGTTTGATATCAAAACATTGCCAATAATTGTACAAAAACGTGGCCCTACACTTTATGGTAGCAGCATAAACATATTTAATAGCATTTATTTATTTCCTCATTTTCCCTAGAAATTTCAAATAATTTTGTAATTCTGATGTAAAATTTTAAACACAGTTAATCAATTTATTACGACTTTTTTTCAGTAATTTTCTTAAATATTCAAAACTAAATATCCTAATATTCACTTTACTGTATTGAAAATATTCTTGAAATTTTATCTCGATATGTAAACATTGGCAATAATTAGGCAAAAATTTTTACGAATATGAATAAATAAATCAAGCATCATAGTCACATGACACCTGAACGAACCAATTCTAGCGTTAGTTTTTATAGGGTAATTCTAAATATTTCGTATTTTCTTAAAAGTTTTATTGCTCACCCCCTCCCCCTTTTTCTCTTCCGGGGCAAATATTTCATTTAAATATATGGGATATAATACGCTCTTATATTCACTCCGAAATTTTCAAGATTATTCGTCAAGTACTTTTCGAAATACATGGAAAAACGTCTTATATTAGAGTAACCAGACGTTCTCATTTCCTGAGGACAGTCCTCATTTTTCGAGTGCTGTCCTCAGCAGCCTTGAAAAAGTCACCTGTCCTCATTTGTCCTCATTTTGTAAATTTTCTTCTCATTTATCCTCATTTTTCAGAATTCCCTAATTTTACCTAAAATTGTATACAAAGAATTATTCAATATTAATTCTACAACAGAACACAATATGAAAAAATCATGAAGTCTTGCTATTCTATACATGAATTTGATTTGAATCTTTCATCGCAGCATGCATACATGTGGAATTCAACTGTGTCTATTCTCCTACATTCATAAAACTACTAAAACAATATATGGACACACTAAAGTCGTTATACATTAACGCTCGCGAATCCAGATTAACACTTATCCATAAAAATTTGCGCATCTCTTTACATTTGTTCTTGCGGTCTTGCGCCAGAAGAAATATATTTGTACCAACATACTCCGGCCTTATATCCCGCGCCCCAGAATCATATCGAACAGTTGTCAGTAATAAAGGAGTTGTTGCTAGTGTCAATCGGTTGTAACCTGCCTACCCCTGAGCACATGATTAGGTATCTACATCACATTTAGCATTATCATTTCTATCTGCAATAGACAAAACGTTACTTCCAGTTGATACCTCACATGAATTTCCCTCTTTATTTCACCATCCGAGAAGTATGCTACCTGCAATTACAAATACTCACTCTGATCGCCTTGTAAAGTTTAGCAAGAAATATATCTGATTTTTTTTTCATTGCCAGTGAAGGGGAAATGAATCTTTCAACAACAACAACAACAACAAAAAGAAATTAAGTCAACTTTGCCACTTTTTGTAAATATGGAAAAATGCTGCTTGTTTCCAAATATGTTAATATTTCTTTCATTCTGTGTATATTGTATAACTTGCTAAAAACATACTGAGATTTTTAAAATATAAAGTTTTATAGAAATATTTTCTTTCTTTCTTTTTTTTTTTTTCCTAAAAGTTTGTTGAGACTGATATTTCAGTTTGCCGGCTATCGTTGTCGTGGAGAAAAAAAGTATATTTGTTCTCCAAACGTTGGGTGATTTGCGACGCGTTAAAGAAGAAGAAGAAGAAGAAAAAAAAAAAAAAAAAAAAAAAACTTTTGTTCCTTAGGATCTTAGTGAGGTATTCGCGCATCGTTCTGTTTGTTAATATAATGCAGAAAAAAAAAAAAAAAAGTAAAATTGTTCGATTTTCACAAATTGCATGGTAGCCCCATTTTTGTGATGAAAACAAAAATTTAAAGAGTTTTTATTTAACTGATAGAAAGCACTATTGAACTTTTGATTCCGGATTATGAAAAGTCGTAGACAGTGTATAAAAAAGCAAGTGCATCAGATACCAATAGTGAAATCTTCACGCATTGAAAGATTGCCTTTAGGGCTGAACCACTTTTTAAAAAAATTTAAAGTTATTGCGGCATTATGAACATATCGCAGCCTGCATAGTCTTTGGGATGGTAAAATAAAAATGGAGCTTTCTACATTGAAATAGTTATGCAGAAATTCAAAGCTATTTGTTCCTTGGCTTCTTATCTATGAAGTTTTCGGTTTTTTTGCAATATCCAATTATTTACCAGATATTCGAACAAACAGTAAAATGCATATATGTGGTTTCTTAACATAGGGAATGTAGTGTTCAAGAAGTTTCGAGACAGGCAGGCTTGTCACACGGGTGTGTTTGGAAAAGCCCTTCAAATTATTCTGAAACGATATCCTTAGAAACTGTTTCTGCGAATTGGGTATACCGTGAAATGGAATCACAGCATAATTGTTTTTGTATTATGCTCTGAAAAAATATAATGCAATTTAAATTGTCTTTCGGTGATAACGCACGCAATTGTTATGCATGGAGTACATGAAACCAGCATACATTTCTTCAAGTATCCCTGCAATAATCAAAAATAAGTGTCTGTAATGGTTTCTACACTATTTTACTAATCGTTTCGATTGTTTTCTGAAAAATTGTAGGGAAATGTTTAAAAATATTTTCTTTCAGTAGTTAGCGCTATATAGAATTGTAAAGAACAACATTTTTCCCGAACTGCCAGGTCGGCAGAAACTACACAAGAGTTACCTTTATGCAAGATGAAACACTGCCACTGTAAAGACCATACATAATAAGAGATTGGACCTTGACCCTCCACGCCAGCCGATTTGTCGTGTTTGTACAATCTGTCAAATGCGATAACGTTACGTTCTACAGTTATTTTTGAATAATTATTTATGGTTTTCTGATAAATATAATTATTTGCTTGACACTTTAATTAAAAGATGGTGTCAGGGTGTGGTGAATGTATGTTAAGATCAACGGCAATCGAGTATATCTTTCAACGAACGTCAGCCATTTTGGTCCAATATCCAGTATTTCACACGCTACAGAATATTTACCTCCCTGATGGCTTGTACGCCATCTGTTACGCAAGTAAACAACTATTTAAGCAGATTTATTATTATTATTTCGTCATTGAAAAATTCGGCGACTTCTCGATATACATGGTATAAACCTGAGCATTTTATCTTTATTTATTCAGAAATTATTATTTTGGAACAATTGCTCTGACGTTCGGAAACCCGGACAAAAAAAAAAAAAAAATCCGAGTTGTAAATTTCTATAAAATATTATAGCAATAATATTTTTCTAATAATACCCTTTAATTTACATTACAAGATCATTTCTTCTACTTATAGATAGATCTTAAATTTTATTCAGAAAGTAAACTAGAATTAAATTCTAATTGACTTTGAGTTAATTACAAAGATTTAATAAGAAAGTTTTAATTGAAATTTAAATTTGCTTAAACCAATAATTCAATTAACATTGAAATGCAATGATAGCTTAAGTGCAAATTACATTAGCATTACAAAGTAATATTATATTTTATTTTATGAAATAACGCAGAATTAATTAATTATCTTTTATCTCATGTCTTATGTCAATTTACTTACAGCTTAAGCGCTGAATTCTTTTACAAATTATAATCTTGTTTCATCAGTTTTCTCTTAATCTAACATAAGACTTTAGTTAAACGATTAATAAATATTGTAAAACATACATACTATTTTTTTTTATGTTGATTTTGTGTTTGGCATATATAAAAATGGTGAATCTTTAGTAAATTTCATATATGTACACAGTATTGAGTAAATTAATAAAGTCAGTTACCAATAACATCATAAATTCTCTCTAAATTTGCATAAGACTTAGATTAAATGATTGATAAAAATAGCAAAATGTAGAAACTATTATAAAATAAATGTAGTTATTAAAGCTAATTGAAAAAGATTTAAAGATTTATACGTATAGAAATACTGAATACTTGATAAAACTCACAGGTCCACAAAACAAGAAGTTTTTATTGATTTATGAATTAATTAACAAATTATTTTATAAACTCATGAATATGAAAGCGGTTTTAAAGTATCCCAACATAAATAGTTATTCATTCTAAAAGTGAATTTATCGCTAAAATTAAATTTCATTCACGTTCCTTATTCAGAATACTTCTTGAATAATTAAATAATCTGTAATAACACAATTCTTTCATTAAAAAATGGTTTTATGTTTTAAGCGTATAAACGTTAATAATTTTTAAAATGTTCTTAAATGTCTGGGTATAAGGAATAACTTGTAAAATATTCAAATAAAACAAAATCCAAATATATAATTGTGTAGACCTTAAAAATATTTGTAGGATATATATATATATATACATATATAAGTAAAATGTCTCTAATTATGAACGTGTATTAAAATGTGTACAAGAAGAAGGATGGGCTTGGTAAATTAGTTAGTAAAAATAATCACAATTTAAAATTATGTAAACAGTATTAAATAGTGATTCTTATTATCATTAAAATTATTACTTTATTTAAAATATAGGTAATAAATGAACGTTTAAATCATCTATTTACAAATAAAGGATAAAATAAAATAAAAAAGCATCATATTTTATTTTATCGCTTAGAAAATTAAAATGGAAACATTAAAAGGTAACAAGTACTTCGGTAATTTGATATAAAATCATGCTTACAATAGTAAATTTTTAATGCCCATATCATTGAAAGATAAACTTTTTTTTTCACTCGTTTTATTATAATTCATCCTTAAAAAAAAAAAAAAAAAAAAACATGAATTACTAATTTAAATCATCTATTTAAAACATTAGTGTTTCGCCAACACTCTTTTTATTACTGTAATGCTGTTATGAAAAATTTGTTTGACATTACGTAATACAAATTTAAACTGGAAATGAAATAATACTTCTCGTTAACGCATTTGTTTGATATTACTGCGATATTATTTTTGTCATTATTTATAACCTCTTCACTAAGAGCTTCCGTTTTTGATAAAAAATTTAAGCTTAAGTTATCATTTTGATATTTGGTATTTATTTGCTAGATTTGAGACCAACAGTTACAATGACTTTTGTTTCGATTGATTAATAATGCAATAATTCACAGAAACAAATGCACAATATCTTGTAAACATAGGAAATCACAAACATGCATGACCGTACCAGATTCGAACCCAAGAGTTGGAAATCCAGAAGATAGTGCCCAACCGATGTTTTTCTACATTTATTTGTTTATATGTGCATTTTTGCATTTTATTCTGAAACAGGGTAGTCACACAATTTTAGCTCGTTTCACTTTATTTCATTTTAAGAATGACCTATTTTATGTAGTTATATATGTGTTAAACAAGAGACTAATACGAAAAACTAAGGAATATTGTGGATGCCATCCTGGTGGATTTTTATCAGTTTATTTTCCTTGTTATTTTTTCTGGTACCTTATCTTTTTCTATTTACTAAAAAAGATACCGAATTTTTATTTTTTGGTAAAGAATGATCCCCATTCCTAGTGGCCAAGAAGTTCTGCTCTTAACGCTGGAAAACGAGAGGTTTCGGGTTTCATTCTGGATCATTTTAGTTGGCCTGGACTTCCAGAGTTAGCATTTTTTTTTCTTAGAGACTCGCATAAATACGTGATAGAACCTTTTATATAAATAAATCAATAATCAATTATATAGGCAATCAAACGGAGGACATCTCGCCCAGGCTTAGGACTCTAGCGTAGTCAATTTTTCCTAAGCCACCCAGCCAAAACAACATTTTTTTTTAAGATTTCTTTTTCTCACCATTAACTGCTGAGATGACCATAAAAATATTTATTTTATATATTTTTTAATTTAAATTATTTTATATCTCAAAATATTTTTTAAATAAAAATAAATATTGAACGACAGACGCAAAGAAGAAATCATAAAAAAATATTATGGATAACGTTCAGAAATATATCTTAGAGCTTGATCCTCAAGTATTTGGTATGATTGCATCTTAACTTCTGAAGTTGAATATCTGTCACATATGATTTATTAAAATCCTCGGTTAGGCACGTCAATAAGAGACCGAGTAACGGCGAACGAAGTTTTCCCATGAGGGATAGAATATTTCTTCTCGCTAAGTATTGCTTTCTCAGAATAGATCATATCTGATATACGTAGGCAAATAGAGCATATCTTGTAGGTGAGCATCGCTTCATATCTGGTTGGAAATTTGATTATTTGACGAAGGTATCGATGAAGCGGTAAAAGTTATCGATCACAACCGAAACGAGCGTATTCGAATGCATTTGAGAGATATATATGCTTCTAACATTAAAGAGATAAATTTAATTTCTCGGAATTAATTTAGATCACAATATGCAAGGAAAATAGCAAAATGAAAGTAAATATAATAAATAAAAGATTGTTTTTGCACAAAGAGAAAAAATAAAATCGAGATTTTCATTGCGAAATGTTTTCAACCTAAAAACACGGTGAAAGATGTTTTAATTTATTTATTTAATTATTTATTTAAGAAATCATTGTCTTTTAAGAAAACAAATTTAAATAATAGGTAACACTTTACATTTTGTTTCTTTTTCTTTAATGCTTTAAAAATTTCAACAATAAATTTTCATTTTTTTCTTCTTTTTTGTTTTAAAAATCACATTTTTAATTTTAGAATATAAAGGAATTTTCTATAAAGATGACATTTTTCGAAAGAAGAGTTTCAAAATAAAATCTTCAAGACTTTCTCATGTGAAAAGAAGAAAAAAAAAAAATAGCATAATTTTTTAAGACACATGCTATTTATTTATTTTAAAAGAATATAAGTTGTAATAATTCCAAGAATGTCTGCATTTTAGAAACAATTAAATAATATATATATATTAATTGTACTAATATGCCTGATCTATTATATATTTTATAACAATGAAAGAACTTATGATTCCAAATCGCATTAGCTTTTTTCCTAATCCAAGGTAAGTTTTTTCTATTTTATTCCATTCTTGTTCTCTCCTAGTTTATAAGATTCATGTTTTTCCGTACTTTTGAACATGAAAAATCAACCTTTTTTAAAATTCTCTACCAAAGTATGATTTGCATTGTTCATATTACTGTTAGTCACCGGTGGTTCACACAGGCTTAGCTTTATTGAACTGCTTATGTATTGCTGAATCTTGTGTAAAAACCAAAATAGAAATAAGCATTGAAATACAATTTTCTCTGTACGCATAAACTGTATAATATATATATATATATATTATGGATATTAAGAGATTTGTGCATTTAGAGAAAATGTAATCATTCGGAAATTTCCAAGAGATATATGGCTGCAGATTCTAATTAAAATGTTAATTACTATTTATATTCGCGTAAAATTTATTTTATCAAAAAATAACTTTGTAAAGTTTGACAATTTTCAGAATGAAAAGAAACTGGCATGCATGTGCAATTGATATAATCTGGCGTAAATCGGCCTCTCAAAAATTTAAACACGTCTCTTAGCGGACTAATTGTTTAAACTTTGCTCCCATTATTACACTAAAATTCAACCAAGAAATACTTAATTCCGTCAGTTCTGTAAACAGTTCGGTAAGTTGTTTAAACTTTCCTTCCTTCGTTGCAACGAAGGTGCACTGAATTCGGTCAATCGCTGTTAAAAAATTTAGTTCAAACTTGAACGACTATATGGAGCAAAGTTATAAGCAATACCATAATACGGTTCAACCTCACTTTTAAGTTTTCTACTACTTTCAATTGAATTTGAAGCTACCATTCATTCACTCACAACGGAGGTATGAATCAGTAAAATTCCTATTGAAACCAAACCGAGCTTAAATAAAAGAACGTGATTAAAAACATAGGATAAAGTACAAACTTTTGTAACAACTCACCCATGGGCCAAGATAAGATCCTACAACATTTAGTCCCTTTGATCAACGAAGCAGAATTACCGGACAAGAAAACATGGCTCAATGCCAAAGTGTTTGACTTGGAGTCTTTTGTTCGTTCCCCAACTTGGCCGGATTTTTTTTTTTTTTTTTTTTATCTAAAACATAATACTAACATTTGATTCACCATAAAATTACCAAATCATGGTAAAAGGTTAAACCATCGGGTAGTTGCAGGTACTTTAGTATCAAGTTTAGGCTTAAACTAACACCAATTTTTTAACAGTGTTACGTGAGATGATTTCACTTCTGCATTTTAATACGTTCTGGGGAATTTAAACATGTCTGATCTCCATTAATTTGTGTTGAACCATATAGTACTCAAAATTGAGAAGAAATTGTGTTGTCAAACAACACATCTACCTGAAACAAGCTTCTTTTCAGCTGGTTCAATTTCATTCTTTTCAATCATTCTCAATATTCATTCTGTAACTATTTCATTAGCATGATATATTATTTTGCTACAGCATTAACTTAATGATTTTAGTGGTATTTTAAAAGCTTAAAAGAAAAATCTGTTATATTAGTGCATAATCAGGAATGATTTGACTCTACTATTCTCTTCTAACTTTATTCTAAACTTCGACTACTATTTAAATATTGCACAACGATGAAATTTTAGATTTGTGTAACTTGAAAAAAAAAAACTTATTATAAATCAGCATACAATTGAAAAACTTGTGCTATACATTCATTAAAATAAACTAAAATCTAAGTATTAAATTGTCCTTTTACGATAGCTACAGTAGGCAACAAAACTATTGAAGCACACATCCATATTTTTCATGTTTTTTTTTTTTTTTTTTTTTTTTTTTTTTTAGTTTGATTGCTAATTCCTATCGTGAACTTACATTTTTATAAACAACATAAAGACTAAGATTATGACTCTATAAATATTTGCTTAATAGAACAGTATTAGGCGCAAATATTTCAAATACGAGTTATTGCTAACGCTTCAGTAATTTTGCTGCCGACTGCCTGTGTTATTTAGTTTATGTTATTATCGCATAGCGTTTCAGTTTTACGTTTAATTTACTAATGTCGCACTAGATTTGCACAGTGGGTTATTGGTGACAATATGTGACTGATTGTGATGGATATTCGGATATGTGGCACTACGCGATCTTCCTTCTTCAGGTGCAAGAAACGTGCTACTGACTTGGAGAGAAAAACGAGCATTTCGACTTCAAGGCAGTAGCAAGCTTTTTGCACCTGAAGAAGAATGTCCACGTCCTTTCGAAACAGTAGTGTTCCATTAATTTTATGATGTGTAAAGAACTTTTTCAAGTTTAAATCTTGATAGTACACCATTTCTTTAATTTAGTATTGTGGCACTACGAGTTTAATCTTTGACGTAGGGAATGTCATACTGTTTTATTATCATGACAGCATTAATTAATATCATAATTTTTTGCTTTTTATTATAGGTATGGTGATTTACAGCGAAAAAGTTTTTAAACGCATTTTAAAGAAGATAAGATATATATCGGGGTTTTCTGTTTATGTATTTTGTACCATCGAATATTTAAATTTTCAAGAACTTCTATTAATTATCTACAATATATTATTTAATAATTGTATTATTAAATTAAAAAATATGCATATTATATCATTTAGACATTAGAAATCCATTCTAAAATACTTCCATTAACTATAGTATTAAAATTGTATTGCAGACTAATTTAACAAAATATATAACAGTCATCTTTAATAATAAATGGTTTAAACTAATTGTTCATGGAATATTATTGGCACAACTATAATACATATCATAACTATAAAATCTAATAATTAGCTTCTACAAATAACATTTCCTGAAATTTAAACATAATAATAAAAAAATATTAATATTTTATTCCAAAAACTACACTTAAATTATGTTAAACAAGGAAATAATTATTGGCATTACTTACATTCCTTGCAAAAATATTAAGTAAATTTGGCAACATAATATAATGTAACCTATTGTATAAATAAGATGATACTGCATTATTTTACAAGAACAATAATCCTAAGTTTATTAAAATTCATTATTACTTTATTATATTATATTATATTTATTATTTTTTAGCACAATTACTAAAACCAGTATCTTAATACAATTTAAATTTATTAAAGGCTATCTCTCTCTCTATATATATTGATTAAAAAGTAAATAAATACTAAAATACATATCAATCTGTACAAAAAGAAAAATAAGAACATTAAATAAAGTTTTTTCTCCTATTCTAATAACTTTAAATATTAAAACCATTCCCATTACTACACAAGCAATTATTACAAATAACTCAAATTAAGAAATCAATTCCAAATACAATAAAAGGGCTTCAGTCATAGCTATGCTTTCCTAATCACTCTCTTATTAATTTTCAATTTTCCGTGGAAAAATCAGACAATCAACATGGAAGTGATTTGGGAAATGTTCTTTATGGCACTCATCAGAAGTCTTAATTAAGAAATTCATTACAGTCATTGAATGCGAAGAGTTCTGAAAGCAAAATCTAGAACTATCTTATCAATTCGTTGGATGATGGAGAGCGATAAAATGCTTCATCGTAAATTTAGAGAGCAATTTGGGCTCTTATTAATAAATACATAAATATACGAACAAATTATAAGGAAATCTTGAGATTCTTATGCTTAAGATATGAAAATATTTGGAAAAAATCGTAATGAAATAAAATTAATGATACTTATCGGAAGTAATCAAAATTGATATTTTTTATTTATACTTTGGGATTAAAAAAATGTATCACAACTCATTATAACAATACAGTATTAGTGAGTAATTAGATTTAGATAATGTTCTTTGAATTTAATAAAAGAATTACATTAGCAGCGTTGCTGCACACTTGTTACATATTTAGTAAAAATTGCACTTAATTAATCACCATTTATTAAATTTATTTTTGAAAATGGGTATGTATAATATTCTGAGAATTCTATGATATGTAAATGTTTCTAACTACATTTTATTTAATATGGTTCAAAATATTTTAGTTAAATTGTTTAATATAAATTCCATCTTGCTAAATTATTATTGGTAAATGTTCGATTAATATGATTAAAACAAGCTGTTGTCGTGTATTGTGAAAATATAAATACGAGGGAAAGTTATTAAGTAAGTCACAAAAGATAATAAAAAAATAATTTACCATGATAATCACTTGGAAACTGTTTTTATTTTTTCACATAATCTCCAGCAACGTTGATGCACTGATCCCATCGTTTTATCAGAGTCCCAATTCCAGCTGTATAAAATTCATTGTATTGCTGTCTCATCCACAGTAGGACTCCATGTTGAACATTGTTGTCATCTGCAAATTGTTTGCCTCCAAGATGTTGTTTCAGTGGACCAAACGAATGACAATCGCTTGGGTCTAAGTTTGGGCTGTAAGGTAAATGCTGTAGCATCCATAAACAGGTAACATTTCTTTATGAATATTTTTTTTTATTCAAGTCCTTTCGCCCACAAAAATCGAACTACAGCACACTGCTATTCTATCGTACAATCTCTCAGCACCATCGCCATTTTCGAAACTGCATTACGAATGCGTGTGCATGTTACCTACTCAATATGAATTGAATATCACAAAGCTGTATGGTGCTGCCATGTATCACCATTGATTGGAGATATGTTTTGCTACTTTAAATCATGACATTTGTGACTTTCTTAATGACTTATCCTCGTACATTTCCGTATTATTACTCTACGAGGATAATTGTAAATGGTACACATTTTATTATATACTAGCTGACCCGTCCTACTTCGCACGGATGAGCAAATTTTAGTTAACGATGAATTGATATGCAAAAAATAAAAAAAATATCAGTTTATATGTTATAGTCAGGCAATACTATCAACTGAAAAGTCAAAATATAATTTTACAATTATTTTTTTCAATCAGTTGTTAAATGTTGGTAATTTTTACTTTATGTTATTTATTTATTTATTTCATATAAAGAAGCATGTCTTTACTCATGAATAAAAAATATTGAAAAATAAACCTATAACATGAATATGTGTTTGATAAAGTTGACGTCATAATTGCTTTAATTATTACTTTCTTCTATATGTAATATAGAGAAAGTATTGGATTCGTAAAAATTTTCGACCTCGGGTTTTTGATGGATTTACACGTTTTGAGAGCTGTAGAATACGATTTGACTATTTTTAGAAAATGTCTGTCTGTCTGTCTGTCTGTGTGTGTGTGTGTGACAAAATTTTGTGGCAACTGTATCTCAGAAACTACTGCACAGAATTTCATACAAATTGGTATGTAGTTGCACCTTGACATAAATTAGTGCCTATCAACTTTTGGTAAAAATTGTCTTACAGGTTGCGTTGCCATCCCGCTTTTTCAAAATTTTTAACATGGTGATATAGGACAAAATTTTGTATAAATGTGCTTAAAGAGAATTATTTTTTAGTAATCATTATGAAATTTACAATAATTATTTATAATAGAGATATTTAACTGGGAAAAAATTTTTGTACGTGTAGGAGCCTCGCCACCCCCTCTGTGGGGGAAGTCCCCCCTCGAGGGGAGTAAATTTTCAAGATGGGTATCTTTCGAAAGGTCTCATCAATACCTTTAAAAAGAATGGTTGAACTATAAATCTGTGATAATTTAAAACAAAGTTATCGATTTTTTTTACTTTTAACAAAAAAAAAAAAAAAAAAAAAAACTTAGAAAAAAAATCGTATATATGTATATATATATATATATATATATATATATATATATATATATATATATATATTTTTTTTTTTTTTTTTTACGAAATTTAATTAGACTTGGTATTTAGTTGGCCCCTGACATAAACTAGGGCTGATTAGATTTGGGGATCAATCGCTCAACAGGTGGCGCTGTGATCGTATTTTTTCTAAATTTTTAACATGGCAGTATAGGACAAAATTTCGTATAAATGTACATAATGAGAGTTATTCTTAACCTGTGATTGTGAAATTAATATGAATTATTGATAATAGTAGTAGTTAATTAGGAAAAAATTTGGGGCATCGCTTTTCCCCCCTAGGGGGAAGTACCCCCCCGGGGAGGGTAAATTTTCAAGATGGGTATCTTTCGAAAGGTCTCGTCAATACCTTCAAAACGAATGGTTGAACTATAAATATGTGATAATTTAAAACAAAGTTATTGATTTTTTTTTACTTTTAACGAAAAAAATTGAATTTTTTTTTATTTATTTTTTTTATTTTTTTTATTTTTTTTGTTACTGCGTGAATTTGTATAGGAAAATATAGAAGAAAGTCTTGTGGTGGCCAAAACATACTAGTTATGTATTTGTTCTTATAATATTAATTTCTATTAAACACAGAGCTTATGTGTTTTTAATTTTCTTAAATTTAACGTCCGCAAAGTAATCTGGTTATTGTTTTAGTAATGGTTCTCCATTAGTGATCGTTAATATTTTTGGTGATTTTGGCGGTGAATTAAAAAGGTTATCGCAAATACGTAAAGTCCTTCGAGTGAAACGTCCTAGCTATTGCGTTGCCAAATTTTAAATATCGCCAAAGAAGCCCTATACAAAAGTATATTTCTAATGCGAATGCACATTTAATTTATTTTAAATGAACCGTGTTTCCAATCAACATAATGAAACTTGCATAATCAAATGTCATTTGCAATTGCCTAGCGGCTGTATATTGCGCTACTTGCTTTCGGAAAAGATTTTATATCAATCATCCTTGGCGGAAAAAAAAAATGATTGCCAAGTTATCTCGCAAATATATTTACTTTTTTCCATAACTGATGGTTTTTAATAATGTATATTAAGGGAAAAATCAATAATATGAAACAATATTCGTATAATATATACTATTACAAAATCTGGTGTGAAACAACCACACGACTTCCATTACCCACTATTAAACGTATTATATACATTTCTTGGAGATATTAAATACATGCATTTTTTTTTTTTTTTAGATTTTCCAGTAAGAGAAACTTGATACACGTATAAAGACACCTACAACAAAGTTTACATAGAGAGTTAAAAAATAAGGGGAAAAAATAGATAGTTATTTTTTTAAACACGAATTACCGAGACCTAAAACTGAACTTCCTAATCAGGATGACCGTTAGTATTCCTGTAATATGCACGTAATACTTGAGAAAGGTTATCTAAATATAATTAATGAAACAAATTTCAAGAAAATCGTTAGAGCCGTTTTTGAGATACCAACTTTTACCAAAACTTGGCATACTCAGTTATTGACCGGAAAACAATAATTACATACAAAAGGATATTTAGTATTAAGTTAACATGGCGAGTCTGAAAAAAATTCGTACAGACGTTTTTAAAGGATGGCACTTATGAGATCTGAAATTGAGCTGTTTATAGAGGACGCCTATCAATTTTCCTGAACTAACCAATTATATCATTCGAAAGGACATCTAATAGATTGTTTATATAGCAACTTTGAAGAAAATCGTTAGGGCTGTTTATGAGGTACGGGCTTACGGTCCCATTTCCGGTTTTCGATGACCCAGTTCCGGTTTTTCAATTTTCACCAAAATTTGGAAAATTCATCTGTACATCAGACCTGAATCAATTGTGAAGATTTGTAGTTCTATCTTTATTAATTTTGGAGATATGACACCCGGAAAATTTCACACATTCGTACACACACACACACACACACACACACTGACCAATTGCCAAAAACTACTTTTTTGGACTCAGGAGGCCTTAAAACATATAAATCAGGTGAAACTCCATATCAAATTTTTTGACCGAATACAATACTTCCACTACCCACGGTGGTACAACTATAGTATTTCCCCTCAGCTGAATTGGGCGATTTTTCTTTGGCGACGATTTGAACGATAACGATGTCGTTCTGGATTGTTTGCGATCTAATATGGCAGCCTGCATGCTATTTATTTTGGATTTATGATTTTATAATTTATGATTTATAATTTAGCTTACGATTTTATCATTTATGCTATATGATTTATGATTTTTAGATTTATGATTTAGCCATAATCGCCCACGAAAAATCGCCAAATCTAACTGAGGGGAAATACTATAGTTGTTCCCCTACGGTAGTACGGTAATTGAAGTAAAAACATAGATCTCGTATTTAATACGAAAATATACAGATTTTCGTATTACGTTTTCGATCTCGAAATACAAAAATCGCCAAGGACGACCGATATCAATTCTATGCTTTGTTTTCAATTAAAATATTGAAAATTTGAATTAAAAATGTATTTTACCAAAATTTATTATAGCCTCTAGCACTTAGAGACAGTGTAACTTTTGATTAGTATAAAAAAAGAAAGAAATAGAAATCGGCTTTTTAGTTCTAGCGATCGTTCTCTACATATACATATAAACCTTTCCTCTTTATATATTAGTATAGAGCATAGATAGATTAAATAGATTTCTAATCAACATAATGTAACTCAAATAATTAAATGCTATTTGCATTGCAGTAATGGTTGTATGCGCTATGTATATTGAGCTACTTGTCATAACTGTTAGTTGCTAAAAATAGTCGTGAAATAAATTTAAACTTCTCAATTATTCTTTTAACAAATGCATAACGAAATGCAGACGATATTTTTTTAATTCACTTTTTATATTATTATTCGCGAGAAAATATATTTTATTATATGTCGAAAAATGAATTAACCCGTAAATTTTTTGGGCAACAATTGTAAATTAAATAATTTAATAAAAGTTTAGAAGTAACGCTTCATAGAATAATAATTAGGAAGAAGGAGCATGCCAATACTCTTAATGCTTACAAACCCCTTCTAGTGAAATGCCAGCGAAAGCTACTTTTGCTACTCAAAACCTTAAAGAAGGGCCATAGAATAATAATATTATCGCTGTTTGTTGTGGCAACACAACAGCTTATTAGAAACACTTATGCTCCTTCTTCCTTTATTATTATTCTATGTAACGCTTAGATCATTACATTATATCATATCATATCAAATTATATTATTAGAAAAATAAATACTTTAAATTTATAATGACGTCAGATTTAACGTGTAAGTTGAACATTTTGCAAAGCTTTATATGAATTTCAATTTAATTCACGTGCAAATATATTTTTTTTCTTTTCATGTCAAGATATTTTAAAAACAAAATGTAAATGTTTCTTTTATGTTGGCAACAACTAATTTTTTTAATATTTCATTATTTCCATTTCTATTATGGCTTTTATGGGGATTTTAATTAAAATGCTTAGATTTTAAACTAAAATTTATTTTATCAAAATTTAATATAGCCTATAACAATCAGGGATAGTGTAGCTTTTGATCAGTGAAAGAATTTTTTAAATCGGTTCAGTAGTTTCAGAGATTACCCTCCACAAACATACAATTTTTTGCGCTTTATATAATGACTAGCTGACCCGTCCGGCTTCGCACTGATGAACAAATTTTAGTTAAAGATGGATTGATATGTAAAAAATCAAGAAATATATCAGTTTATATGTTATAGTCAGGCAATATTATTAACTGGAAAGTCAAAATATAATTTTGCAATTATTTTTTTTAATTAGTTGTTATATGTTGGCAATTTTTACTTAAAGCTATTTATTTATTTATTTATTTATTTATTTCATAAAAAGAAACATTTCTTTACTCATGAATAAAAAATATTGAAAAATAAACCTATGACATGAAAATGTTTTTGATAAAATTGACGTCATAATAGCTTTAATTATTATTTATTTGTTCATTTCGCAAATATATTTAATTATTTCCATAATTGATTATTATTTTAATAATGTATATTAAAGGAGAAATCAATAATATGAAACAATATTCGTACAATATATACTATTACAGAATCTGGTGTGAAACAACCACACGACTTCCATTACCCACTATTACACGTAATATATACAATTTTTTGGAGATATTACTTGCATTTTTTGAGATTTTCGAGTAAGAGAAACTTGATACACGTATAAAGACACATACAACAGAGTTTGCATAGCGAGTTAAAAAATAAGGGGAAAAAAAATAGATAGTTATTTTTTTAAACACGAATTTCCGAGATCTAAAACTGAACTACCTAATCAGGATGACCGTTAATATTCCTGTAATAAGCACGTAATACTTGAGAAAGGTTATCTAAATTGGATTAAAGAAAAAATTTTCAAGAATACGTTAGAGCCGTTTTTGAGATACCAACTTTTACCAAAACTTAGCATACTCAATTATTGACCTAAAAACAATAATTACATACAAAAGGATATTTAATAGAAAGTTAACATGGCGAGTTTGAAAAAAATCCGTACAGGCGTTTTTAAAGGAACGCACTTGCGAAGTCTGATATTGAGCTGTTTATAGAGGACGCCTATCAATTTTCCTGAACTAAGCAACTTTTCAATCGAAAGGGCATCTAATATATTATTTATACAGCAACTTTGAAGAAAATCATTAGAGGTGTTTTTTAATATGGGCTTACGGTCCCATTTCTGGTTTTCGATTACCCAATTCCGGTTTTTCAATTTTCACGAAAATTTGGAAAATTTATCTGTACACCAGACCTGAATCACTTGTGAAGTTTAGTAGTTCTATTTTTATTAGTTTTGGAGATATGACAGCCAGAAGATTACACACACACGTGCACATATACACACACACTGACCAATTGCCAAAACCTATACAATACTTCCACTACCTACGGTAGTAGGGTAATTGAAGTAAACACATACATCTCGTATTTACTACGATAATATACAGATTTTCGTATTACGTTTTCGATCGCCAAATACAAAAATCGCCAATGACGATAGATATCAAATCTATGCTTTGTTTTCAATTAAAATATTGAAACTTTTAATTAAAAATTTATTTTACCAAAATTTATTATAGCTTCTAGCACTTAGAGAGAGACAGTGTAACTTTCGATTATTGAAAGAAAAAAAAAAAAAAAGCAATCGGTTTTTAGTTCTAGCGATCGTTCTCTACATATGCATATAAACCTTTCTTCTTTTTATATTAGTATAGCTATAGAGCATAGGTATATTAAATAGGTTTCCAATCAACATAATGTAACTCAAATAATTAAATGCTATTTACATTTCAGTAATGGCTGTATGCGCTATGTATATTGAGCTACTTGCCATAACTGTTAGTTGCTAAAAATAGTCGCCAAATAAATTTAAACATCTCAATACGCAAGCGAAGTGTGACATCACTGACCGCCCATGGATGCAAGAAAAAGATTTTCCATGTTAATCGCTCATTGGATTTTTTTTTTATTATTATTAAAATTCTAGAAGAATTATTTCCCGATTTTAATCCTCATATTTGGGTATCCGCGATTGTAATGAAATGCTCGCCCTCTGGTGGGCTAAGGTGAAATTATCACACCACTGCATATCATCATATTATGCAATCGATTTTCCATGATGTAATGGCGGATAAAGAACAATTATTAATCCACGTGGCTATTATATTTACTAACAACTGCAGTTCAGAGAGCGCCATCTATCGATCATTACAAACGCGGATAGATATGTATTAGTTATTGTATGCATGCGTTAGATTGAGTTATTTTGCTGTCAAATTGACAAAATTTTAATTTTAAATTTCAAAACTGTCACCCTTGGCGTTTTTTGTATTTGGCGATCAAAAAGTAATACGAAAATATACATGCCAGATGTATATTTTCGTAATATGTATTGTACGAAATATTGTTTCATATTATTCGTTACACTCTTAATGTAAGTTTTTAAAATAACCATGATTTTTGAAAGGAATTAAATTATATTCGCCAGATAATTTGGCGATATTTTTTTTTTCTGCCAAGGATGACGGATATCAAATCTATTCCGCTGCAACATATTAGTATATTATATCAGATACTTTATTTAGACATTTGAAAACAAATTTGACTTCAAATTGTGATAGAATATTTATCCTTTCCCTTTTAATTAGTTTATTAGTTGGATGTTTATTGTGTAAATATCATCCTTTGAAATGAAATGTTTATGTTTTCAATCGAATATGGAAATTTGCCATTTTTTTTTCTAGAGTTTTGAAATTTAAAATTCCAATTTTATCAATTTTACAACAAAAACAATTTAATCTAACGGATGCACATGATAACTAATTACATATCTATATCCAAATATGGGGATTAAAATGGGGAAATAATTTTCCTCGATCTTTATTATTTTTTTACAAAAAATCCAGTTCACTTTTTATATTATTGTTCGCGTGAAAATACATTTTATTATATGTCTAAAAATAAATTAATTCGTAAATCTTTTTGGCAACAATTATAAATTAAAATAAATAATATTATAAAATAGAATTTCTTATTTTATTTTATTTTATTTTATTTATTTATTTATTTTTAAATTCCAATTTCGTTTACACCACGGAGTAAAAAGACTCCGTGGTTTAAACATTGATGCTTAGATCATTATATTATATCATATCATATCAAATTAAATTATTATTAGAAAAATAAACACTTTTAATTCTATAATGACGTCAGATTTAACGTGTAAGTTTAACAATTATAAAAGCTTTATATGAATTTCAATTTAATGCACGTGCAAATATATTTCTTTTCTTTTCACGTCAAGATATTTTAAAAACGAAATGAATATGTAAATGTTTCTTTTATGTTGGCAGCAGCTATTTTTTTTAAATATTTCATTATTTCCATTTCTATTACGGCTTCTATGGGGATTTTAATTAAAATGCTCAGATTTTAAACTAAAATTTATTTTATCAAAATTAAATATAGCCTATAACAATATGGCATACTGTAGCTTTCGGACAGTGAAAGAAGTTTTTAAATCGGTTCAGTAGTTTCAGAGATTACCCTCCACAAACAAACAATTTTTTGCGCTTTATATAATGATATAGATATAGATGTACGAGGTAATCGAAAAATGCCTGACAAAAATTTAAAGGGGATTAGAGGAATAAAATGATTAAATAAAATCATATTAAAATAAAAATGATTACTTGTAAAATGCGTGTCCAGAAATGCCACGTGAAGGTGGTAGAGGGCGCTCTGTAGGGTTGTCGAAAAAAGCCAGCAGTGCTGAAAGCTCTCATTCAACATTGTGCGTTTATGTAACAAGCAGCGTTTACCGAATGTTAAATTAGCAGATATTCATAGCTATCAGTTCTTTTTAAAAGTCGAAAGAAAAATAATTTCGATAATACTTGAATTTACTTTCCGATATTTCTTATATCTTTAAAATCTTATATAAAATAAATATATAAATAAACAAAACAACAACAACAACAATAATAATAATAATAATAATAATAATAATAATAATAATAATAATAATTGTTTCAGAAACATGATTTAATTTTGGATGATGTCAATTTAATTTTAGATGATGTCAAATTAATTCTGGATGATGTCCTTCCCCCCCCCTCCGCACTTTTCGTACGATTATATACATTTTTGAATATTTTAGTACTGTAAATAAATTTTATGGTAACGATTTAGTCATCATACAGTTATATAGAGAGTTGGAAATATTTTAATACATGATATATGTGTGATTGTTTCAATTAACATACGACTGGTTTATAAATACCGATAATTATAAAATAATACTTTATTTTCACCTAAAAGTACAAAAAATTATAATTCAATATAGCCTATTATATTCAATATTGTTAAATATTTAACAAGCATTAATTTTCAAAATCATCTATAGTAAATTTATATTTTGTTTGCTTAGTTATTTTAATTTAATTTCAATTATTATTAATTAAATTATATATTTACGATTATTTTAATCTTCATTTCTCAAAGTTTTTCTTTTTAATTTTTTGAATAAAATCATTTTCAAAGCTACGTTGAAATTCTATTAGAGAGCCCAAAACCTAAAATAATAATAATAATAATAATAATGATAATAATTTGAAAAATAAATCAATGAAAAGTAACAGCCAAAATTTATTTTTATATAAATTATTATTATCATTTATCTGCAATTAAATTAGCATGTAAAGAAAAAAAAAATCATTTTTTGCTTTAATATTTTAATTATTATTAAATCATTATTATATATATTTTTTAATACACTTATTTATGGAATGAAAAGAATCATTCTTTGGCTTCTTTTTTTTCATCTAAATGCATAGCAATACTTCGGTATTTTTCTTGGTGCAATTGGAAGACATGGCGAAAAATCTTTGTCACCCTTTGTCCGAGGAGGAGAAGGACCCTGCGACAGTTAAGGGTGAAAATTGAAAAGCACTCATCATGTAATTTCAACGTTGGTTACTTGCTTCGATGAGGGATGCACACTCTACTAAGGCATATGGCAATAATATATATGTTATGTATAAGGTTATGGCATTAAACTGTCTCAAATTAGCCCCAGAATGATGTGCCATGAAAAGTAACGAACAGACTGCAGGATTATATCAATTTATCGCTGTGCCCTTAAAAATGTTTACTCAAGAGTATCAGATATTCCCTTGTTTCCTGATAGAAAGCATCACATGTCATTACACCTGACACTTAAGATATGCCTTTCTAGGACAAAGAATATTGTAAAATTACGATATCGACCCTACTCATTTAGATCAGGTTGTCATTTGCTTCAAGACTTTAGCAACATCCAAAACTGAACATTAATACTTTTACGAATTGCCTACAACACCACTGTAATGACTATGTCATTTTGCGAAAATAAAGGACATTTTCACTGAAACCGCATTTCTACCTCGCATCGCGAGCTAAAAAAAGTCCAGTGTGTCGTATGAAAGATGTTGAAGCACTTTAGATGATGAACGATGATTTCGTTAACGAAGATAATGCTATTCTAATAATCCTCTGATCTTGCGTCGCAATCGGATCTTCAGGTTTAAAAATATCATTCTGGCAAGAGATTGTAGGGTAAATTATTACTAGCAGTACCCTTGATTAGTACCAATTCGACTTTCGATACATTATTTCGAAAAAAAAAACTTTGAAGTGTTCTTTTTCAGATGGAGGCTACCACGAACTTATCGAAGTCTTTTGGCAGACAAACGTGACATCAAGCTGATGTAACACTTTGAAATACATTTGGTACTCCAGAGAAAAAAATACGATAGTAAACATATGAAATCCTTTCGATGTGGAGTTAACGAAAGAAACTTCTGCTACGATAAGTTTGATTTTATACGTCCCTATTTGACAATAGAAATGTTTCGATATGTTTATAGTAGAAGCTATGTTTTATAGCAATATTTTAGGTTTCACTATTTTAGGTTAAACCTTTGAAAAACTCCCACATCCAGTCTCTATTCGCTCATATGTGTAAATTCTGTGAAATATTAATTGGAAAATTTCTTACCTTTGAAATTTTAATATTTGAAAATCTGCACATGAAATCTCAAAAACAACATTGCTTTTCTCAGCTAGAAACCTAGAAACCTTAAAAAAAAACCTTATTACAAGGTTTTAAATCTTTTTCTTAACTCTTTAAGGGGCAGTGGTATATACCACCTAATTTTTATTTCTCAATTTCGAAAATTCACCCCGGAAATGTTTAATAAATTTTTATCTTTTTGACTTAGTCGAAAAAATTCATTTATTTCTTATTATCTAACTCTGTTCTGAAATTCTGTTGGCGCTTGATATTAAATGAACGTAATTACATTGTCCTTGAAAGTGTTAAAAGTTTTGAACAGTATTTCTAACTTGACAGTCATAGGGTGAAAATGTTTTCAAAAATCTGAAAATGATATCAGGGAATATGATGCAGGTGTTATTCATTGATCAGTACAACCACAAAATAAAGAATAACGGTTGTTTTCACAGCAGATTGTACTGACATCCATTTTGCCAGCACATTCTTGATAAATAAGATAATTTGAACGGAAACACTTGTAATTAGAGATTTTTTTACTTATTTTTCTGTTGTAAATTATTTCTTTTTAACAGCAGAATGTGCCGTCATCCCTATCTACCAGCACATTCTGATACAAAATCTACCGTTATTTTCTACAGTGCAGCCAAAAGGTGACTGTGGGATAACGCTAGATTTATTTTAAATTATCATGAAATCGACACAGTGTGTTAACTTTATTATTAGTTATTGCAACGCCGACTACGCCAAACATTTTTTTTTTTTTTGTTACTTGTCATACGGTTTTTACTTATTGCATAGTAAAATATTTTTTACTAAATATATCATTCATTATTTTGAACGTATAATCTTTTAACACTTGTTATAAAAAATGTTGCGTGCGAAATTTCGGGAAAATTAAGTATTTTTCAGGAGAGTTTATTCAGTATACTATGTTAAAAATAAATAAATAAATAAATAATACAAATTTAATAACATTTATTTAAAATTTAATAAAGAACATTATGTTTACAATCGTCTAATCTCCATATAATGCAAATAATAGTCAACATTACTTTTAAACTATTAAAGAAGTTTTTTTTTTTTTTTTTTTTTTTTTTGAAGGACAACAGAAAAGTTAAATCTACTTATTATTATTATTATTGTTGTATCGCTTCTTATATCATATACTCTCATATTATCTATCATTTTTATTCAAAGAACATATTTTAAAGTGTAAAAAGTAATTTTGTAGATAAAAAAGTCTCTTTTATGAGGAAAATAATTGAAAATTTCCAAATAATTCATGCGAATCCCAAATTATATTTAAATATCCATTTTTTATACTATGTATTTTTTATCTGTAACTTTCAACTCAAACTATTATCTCACTGATTATTAAGTTTATTATACAAAATTACTTCAAAAATTAGAGTTCTCTTATCGTACCTACATTGGCAGGTACCATGGAATTTTATTTTGTTAATTTTCCCATCACTGCAAACCTGAAAAAACGAAGACAGTTCATATAACATATCTTTGGGTTGTTTAGATGAACATTAAACATATAATTGTCATACGGCGCTTCGGCGAATACTGGCTTTTTTGAGAGGTACCAAAATTGGTAAATTTTATCAAAACATGTAGAGAGGGGCTATCTAGACATTTTTAATTTCAAGCACCAAAAACGTTTTATTAAATGATAATGAATTTAAACTTTGTAAACAAAGTCATAAAAACCATATTCATCTATCAAGATAAACAAATGTATAATCGAAATAAGATGTGCATCGGAAAATATGGGCACGAAGCAGCGTGAAAGCACCATTGGAAAAAAAAAAAGGATCGTGTTCAGTGTTTTCGACCTAAAATTGCTGTTACATGTCTGCCGATTTTATTATATTTATTTATAAATTTATTACTATTAGTGTAGATTACTTGTGTTCTTTGTTTCTGGTTTGCAATTTTAAACCATTATTAAATGATAAATATTATTTCATAAAAAAAATAATAATAATAATAATAATAATAATAATAATAATAACAATAATAATAATAATTAGCTAAATTACTATATAATATATAATTAATTTTGAAAAAATATTATTAAACTTAATAATCTTTCCAAATATATATTTACTGCTTTTCATATGTTAAACTCATTTAAGTTTTCTGCAATGAATATTAATGTTCGCAGCATTAAAACTGTTCTTCGCAAAAGTGAAGACAGCATATAATATTAAAACATCTCTCATATTTTTAATGCAAATTTTGACGATGCCTTATCACAGGTAAACAAATGATTTCAGCAACGCTCACGCTCCTCATTAGTAGAAAAACGGGAACAATTCATAGTTCATAAAAGAGTAAATCAGGAAATATGTTATTTCTTAGAGAACAGAATTTCATTAAATTATCCAAATCACCTCTTATTCATCCAATCTAACTTTGTCTATTCCTAAATTGTTTTACTTCAGATATCATTAATGAAATCGTTAAGCTATTCAAGAAAATCGAAATGCGAATGAGACGCTTTCGCAGTAAGGAGTGATCATTAAACATTCATTTAAAAGAATTTTCAAAAATTTTTACGAAGAATTCATACTTTAATTAAATGACGCACAAAGATCTCGGTAGAAATTTTGATAGCATTTCTAAATAAGGAATAATGAATTTTATTTCTTCTAGCTTCATTTATATTTGAACTTTAATGTAAATCAAGTAATAAAATGCAATTAAAGTTTTTGACAGTTAATTATTTCTTGGGTTTTGGAAGTTAATTATTTTTTTTACCAATGTACAAGGTAAAGAAAGTATTGGTTTTTGGACAAATTTTCGAAACTGGGGTTTTGTTATATTTAGACGTTTAGAGGTTACCTGAATCAGAAAATCATGTTATTAGCGGTTAATTTATATGTGCGTCTTTGTGTGTGTCTGTATGCATACTAATTATCAGCATATCTTAAGAATAAATGTTAGCAGAAAGTCTAAACTTGGTATACTATGTCTAAATCATATAGGGATGATACACTAACCTTTTAGCTGAGATAAAGCAAATGGTTCGTGTATATTGACATCGAAATATCTATGTGCGAAGTTTTTGGTAGGTACAACTTAACATTTATAAACTGCACAAAACAAAATGAAATAAACCTATATGATGGGGTATGAAAATCATACACCGTTCGTTTAGAGGGCTACCCTAAAGAATTAGAATATATTGGGACAATATTTGGTAATATAAAAAAAAAAAAAAAAAAAAAAAAAAAATGAAAAAAAGAAAAAGAAAACTGCTCAGAAATAAAGTATTTTTAAGCTAAAGTTTCAATGCTTGTTTTTTGCGTAATTGTGCACATTTTAAAGTACCATTAATACTTGAAGGGAAAGGTCAAGTTTTTTTTTTTTTTTTTTTTTTTACAGCTTTTAACAATTTTTATAAAAGTCAACTTTTTTAATGGTTTATTGTTTGTTTATGACTATTATTAGTATAACTTGAAAACAAATAAGAGCAAATAATAAAGTTATACTCATAATTTCTATTAAACTTTTAAATTAAATAACAGCCTGGAATTCTATGTAAATGTAGGTACTACAATGAAAGGGGGATTGAGGTATCGCTAGCTCCCTTATGCAGAATTATTTGTCAAAAAGAGCTACTCATAAACCTAGTCTGAATTCTCTCCCACATAGTTTTATATACAATACTTGTTATCTTACTATCTGACACATACTGTTAAGAAGGGTAAGAGAATTCCTGTGAGTGACACATCAGATTAATTTTCCCTTAAAATTGATGGAATTGATTGAATGTTATATTATTATTATTATTATTATTATTATTATTATTATCGAAGATTTCAAGTATTTTTCTCTACACTTAATTGTGTACTAAAGCTTATTTTTCCCTCGTAAGTTATTTATTGCACTGAAGTTAATCTTGCATATATTTATTGTAGTATATTCTTAACTAAAATTATCAACATTTTAACATATACTTCTATAATTAACTGTACATTATTTGATAAATTTTGTTAAAAAATTTTCCAAAACAAATTTTGTTTGCTTAGTGACGTAGAATATCAATACAAAATTATACAATAGCGAAAATGATTAGGTTAAAAAGATAAACCAGCTTAAAAAAAACGTTTATAATAATTATACATTTATTACTTTTTTCCCCCTCTCTAACAAGTTACTTAAATTTATAGGGTGTGATTTATGTCTAAGGTTTTTACGTATAGTTTAACAAACTTTGTTGTAGCAGATAATACGTATATGCATGGATGCCCACTATTCATTTATTACTAGAAAGTTTAAATGATTTTCAATTTTAACATATGATATAATCTTGGTTAAAATATCATTATTCAAATTATTAGTTTTCTTTGTAAAATATCTACATACAACGCATTTCATTGTAAATGTTTACATTGACAAGTATAATTAAAATATCTATCAAAACAAAATTTGTTGAATAAAAAATTTACAGATACAGTAATAATCACGGTCATGTAAAAAAAAAAAAAAAAAAACTTGTTACATTTTTCATAATTATGCATTCAATATGTGACTTCACTTAGATCAGTAAATTAAAATTTACAGAATTTGTATGTGGGTTCCAAAACAAATTTTATTGAATAAACAACTTAGAGATAACGGTCAGAGACAACGTAGAGACATGCAACATTCATGGTTATGGAAAAAAAAAAAAAAAAAAAAAAAAAAAAACTTTTGACATTTTTGTAATGATGTATTCAATATGCGAATTTCACTTAGAGCAGTACACTAAATTTACAGAATTTGTAATTTTTTATGCATGGTTTCCATATAGAATTTAAAATATATAAACTTTTACAAAAATAAATAAATAAATAAATAAATAAATAAAAATCCATATTATTTCATTTGTGGCTGTTTACTTTTTTACTTAAAATTGAAAAAAAAAAAAAAGTATTCAAACTTGAAAACTTCCTCACACACCATTAAATTAAAGCGTATAATCAAGTTTTCAAGTTTAAATATTGATTTTACTTCAGTTCTTTAAATTCGTAAATCTATATATGTATCCCCACTCATGTATTGTAAACCATTTGGCTAAAATTACAACCTTATTCAGCCTGTATTTTATGCAAATCTGCCAACATTTCTGATTTATTTTGCAGCATTGTTGTGATCCCGACTGTATATTTTTCTTCTTCTTTTCTTCTTTTTCTTTCTTTTTTCCTTTTTTTTTTACCACTGTTTTTGAAAATGAATTTTCTTCTTATTTAATTGTAATTATGTATTGCTGAAAATTATTCTATATAAATGTGGTTAGAATAAAGATATTATAAGAAAATCTACGAAATATATTACAAATTGTGCCTTATGTTCATGTAATACCGTATAGAACACGCTGCATCACGTACCAAAACTCAAAGTTAAAAATGAAAAAAAAAAAAAAAAAAAAAAAATTGGTTTCTGTTATTATTTTTTAGAGATTTTATTCTTTAACTGTTTGAAAAATGTCTTTAGCATCCTTAAAAATTAGATAAATGCTTTGTCTCAATGTGGGTTGTTGATGCTTTATAATTCACAGTATTGTAATTATTAACTAAATATAATTTTTATGAAGGACGCATAATACCCGAAGAGATTAAAGAAAATCAAACTACATTGAAATAGAAGTACTAGAAGAATAGAAGTACGATTCTATATAATATTATTGTACATATTATTAATGATTGTACTTAATTAAGCAAAAGTGTTCCTAATCAGGTTTAGACTGAAAATATCATATATAAATTATTCTTTATTACTACCACTTACTTTACTATTTATACCGTCAATAACTAAAAAAATAAATAAATAAATAAAATAAAAATAAATAAATACAATAAGGTGACTAATTCTCACTCAACAGAAAATTTACGCATTAAAATTTTTTATTTTTTCTGTTTCAATTACCCATTATGTTAAATTGAAATATAAAATCGATAAGATTCATTGCTTAATTGTTCATTAAATTCCCATAGGGTTATTATAGATCCTATGCAGAAAAAAAGACGTTTTACCAATAATAAATTGATTTTTAACGCAATTAGTTTATTTAATTAATAAATGTGGTAATTTTACATACATCTAAATATAGTTTTAAAAATGGTGAATTTTTTCAATGTTCCTAAATTTTACTCTATAGATTTAAACATATAATAAATTAAATCTAAAAGTAATGCTTTTTTTTATTACGAATAGTAGACAGTCAGTCAGTTAATAAACTAATTAAATAACTAATTAAATTACCAATCGATCGAATATAATGCTAATCTATATATATTTATCTATTCTCTTATTTATCGTATATTACAGCAACGCACATTGCATATAAAATATTTTATAAAACAATACAAATTTTATAAAATAACTGGAAAACGAAGTACTCATCCAAAAATCAATGCGTGCTGTAATTAATGTATTACAACTCTAACTATTCAAAATACGGAAAAATAAAAAAAAGAATAAGTCAGTTTTAAGAAACTTGTATATAATTTAAATATAGATAAACTTTGCTGTGAACGCATTTTTATAATATTAATAATTATATATATTAATATTAATATTAATATTAATAATTATATATATATTATTCATAATATTATATATATATATATATATATATGTTTCCATTTCTATGAACATACCAGATTTTTTTTTTTTTTTTTTTTTTTTTTTTTATATAATAAAATACATGGATAAATTTAAATAAATCATATGGTTAAAAAATAAAAAAATAAATAGGTATATAAGTAAATTTGTGGCATATTAGATATGATTTTGATGAGCCACTAATTTGGATCATGTAAATTCAATGCCCACCAAAGAAATTCAAATAAGAGCGATAAAAGAAGGTAAAAAATTCAAAGACAACGTTTGAATAAAAATGATAAAATTAGGCGCACACACACACACACTTAAAAAAAAAGAAAAGCAAATCCTTTAAATGATTATAAATAATCTGGTGTGTCACTCACACGACTTTCTCTTACCCTGAAATTTAATACTATAAATACAGGTTGAAGATTAAGAGGTAAGATAACGAGTACTGTTATGTAAATCTGTGTTAAACAATTCAAATTAGGCTTCGGAAGATATTTATATGATAATTAGTTCTGTGTAAAGGGGGCTACCGCCCCTTCAACCCCCGTTTCATTAATGCACCTACATTTATGTAGAATTTGATTCGTTTATTTAAAAATAATTCTGTTTTTAAAAAATAATTTATTAAAATTATTACTTTTTTCCCAGTTTACTATCTCTACTTCAAAAATATATACATTCGTTTCATTTGGTTTAGTGAAGTCTATAGATGTTAAACGCTACTCACCTGCAATTTTCCCCATAGACGTAATGTATTTGAATACTTTTGAGTATCCCTGCACACGAACCATTTACTTTATCTCAACGAAAAGGTTATTGCAGCACTCCTATATGATACACATTTAGAATACCGAGTTTCGAATTTCGCCTGCAATTTGTTCTTGAGATATGATGATAAAAGGCACATAGACATCCACACAGACAAACACACAGACCATTCGCTAAAAACATGATTTTCGTATTCAGGGGACCTCAGAGCATGTAAATATAAGAAAAACTCATGTTCGAAAATTTGACCCTAAAACAATACTTTCTCGACCCTATGGGTAAGAGAAAGTAAAAATTATCACTTCCTAGCACACATTATAATGTGTATTATTACTTTAGCATTTTAGAATTTCAAATACTTTCTTATTATTAAAAAAAGAAAAAAAAAGTCACTATAATGAAGCAACTTCTACACATTATTTTTTTACAGACATAAATTAACATATTTTTTCACTCATCTTTGCATCCCCAATATTTTCCTAAATATATTTTACAAACGTATAAATTGCTTGATATAACGTTCTCTTACATTTAGTAATAATTTTAAATGAAACAACAGTTTATTGGGTTTATTGGTATTTAAAGAAATACTTTCTATTGATGCAGGTTTGAAAAAAAAAAATGCTTAATATATTTTATGATGTAATATTACACAATTTAAAATGTTTTTTTTTTTTTTTTTTTTTTTAAGAATTCTCGATCAATAGTGAAAATAAAAGATACACTTAAATATTTATATTCTTTGATGCTGTAATCGTTTTTTACCTTTGAGCATAGTTCAAGAAATCACTTTAAAAAAAGACTTTCTAGTTTGTTACCTTCTATTTTTTAAGAGAGTAAATTAACACCAAAATAAAGAATGACACTAAAAGGTTTTTAAGAAATCGTCTAGGAGCTTAGTTCTTTACGTTAAATGTCTTATCAGATTAAAGTATAAATATATACAGCAGGAAAAAAAAAAAAAAAAAAAAAAAAAAAAAAAAACTTGTAAGAATTTGTAGCATCAGTTTCGTTTCAGTATGTGTTTAGTTTGTAAATATATTTTTATTATTAGCATTATTTCTAACAACAAGTATATGTATAATATGTAAGCATTGTATTAAATTTTACTCATTAAAAAATATATATATATCTAAACACTTTTCTTAGCATGTTTTGAAGTTAATTATCTTTAATTAATTAAACAAACTTAGTTTTTATTTATTTATTTATTTATTTAATATTTAAGAGGAGTTTTTAAAGATATACGTTGTTCAAATTATGCTTATCACCTTACCATAGTTGCTAATGAGGATTTAGTGGTGGTTTACTTTACTCTACACCACTAGTACATAAGAAAGCAAAAATAAATAAGTTCCCGGGGGGAAAAGTAAAAAAATTATATTTTTATTACTTACATATGACGCTTTTTTCTAAGTGTACTTTTTTCTAAGATGAATGGTAAAGGTAATACATAAATTAAATGTAACACAGGTTGAAATTATGAAAAAATATCAATCAGAAATATAAACAGTATGCTATAATCCTTTCGTGACTAAAAACGACTTCACGTAACACAGAGTGCCACTTATGGCCGCATTCACCATTAACAGCTCTTTTCACTTAACGTCACCGGAAGCCCGAACCAATGTTATTCTATGGGGAAATTTTCTTTACAAATAACTTATTAACTAATACATATTTTTAAATTCTGTTTTCCCATTCAGGAAATTCCCAATTGTTAAATTGATAGACCATTTTTAAAAATATATTTTTATTTTTATTTTTAATATTTTATCTTAAAATTGCAAAATGGAAAAAAATCACATATTGTAAATTCGTGTTTTGCAGCTTCAAAATAAAATATAGAAAAAAATATATATATTTTTAAAAAAGGTCCATCAATTTAACAGCTGGGAATTTTCAGAATGTGAAAACAGAATTTAAAAATATGTATTAGTTAATAAGTTATTTGTAAAGAAATTTTTTCCATAGAATAACATTGGTTCGGACTTACGTCAGCGGTCCCTTAACTTTAACTCCCGATTCAACACAAAAACTTGAAAATCGTCTAAAGGCAAGGTACAACTTTCAAGCAAAATTTGGCAAGCTGTTTCTGCCATCTAGCGACGAGGATTTCATATAATCTTTGATTGGTTGTTTTCAGCTAAAAAATCTAAAAATAACTATACCGCTAGATGGCAGAAACAACATTTCAAAATTTGATGAAAATTTGTATCCCGCCTTTATACGCTTTTCAAATTTTCATGTTCAACCGGGAGTTGAAGTTATTGGTGAATAACAGCCTTAGTGAACTGGATGCATACACATTCGATCCCAATGATTACTTTTAAAAGTCCTTCCATAAATTTGATTTCATATGCTTTTTTTATTCTAATAGTAATTTTAAGTGCAGTTGGTGTATAAACATTTAAATAAATCTTATAGATTAAAAAAAGAAAAAGAAAAGAAAAGAAAAAAATTGTATCATAACTTTTCATTATTTGCTAAAATAAACAAATCTCTTAAAAAAAAAAAAAAAAAAAAAAAAACCTTTATATTTACATAACATGATTTAATAATGTTAATATATATAAAGATTAAGAAACCACATCTCAAATAGAGACATTTAATAAACACATGTGTCATTGTAATTTATTAAAAATTACACTTTAAAACACGTAAATTTTCTTTAAAAAGACATATTTAATTAAAATCATTTTAAAATTACATAATATTCAAAGCTCTTCACACTGCTTATGAGAGCATCATCAGGAACAAATTCAAGACATAGTTTTACAACAAGTGCAGCAACATGTCCATTATGTATCACAAGAAAACACACGACAGTTACGGTCAAGCTTGATAAGTCAGTCCGAAATCACAAATTGTAGAGATTTAGTTGGAATTTTACTAGATCAACATGGAACAACTTGAAATCTGGAAAAGTTAAGGAACTTGCATGTAGTTGGAGCGTTACTGTGATAACATGGAGCAACTTGAAAACTGTAAATGTTCAAGAACTTGTATGTACTACTGGCAGCAACAGGATAGAAGACGGAGGGAAACAAGAAGTCAGCCTGGAGCTGCAATCGTGAAGTTAGTTGGTGGTTTTTTAGGGTAACCTGGAGTCACCTTGAAAACTTGAATAACCGAAGAATTTTCTTAGAGAAGTTGGATTAGTATCTGGAGAGGCTGCACTAGCAGTAACAGTAACAGAAAGTCAAGACTGTTTAGAGACTTGCTTGGAGTATTAAAAAAAAAAAAAAAAAAAAAAAAAGTTAGCTGTTTGAACATAATGAGACATACAGTCCACTGAAAAGATAAATTTGAATTAAATATGTGGTTGTACAGTCGGTAACAAAAGTATTCGAATACTAGCAAAAATTCCTATATATATAAAAAAAAAAATAGGGTTGATACTGTTTTGTTAAATAAATCCTTGTCGAATCATGTTCTTAGTCAGTCTAAGAACATGATTAGATATGGAATTATTTAGCAAAACAGTATTAACTCTACTTTTTTTACATAGGAATTTTTGCTAATGTTCGGATACTTTTGTTACCGACTGTATACGGAAATGCCATATTTTTGGTAGGAAAGCAGTATCTTTAGAATTAATTGATTTATGGTATTTTATTATGTTGGTTAGTTCTGAAACTATTAATTCTGATATAATTGGTGGAGAGGAAATAATTGCTGTTTCATCCCAAAAAGGTGTAGCTGAGTTACCGTAAATAACATTTACTAAAGCTGATTAAAGTTAACTAGTCAGCTTTAGTTAACTTTGCGTACGAGAACTCAGCTACACCTCTTTGGGATCAAGCAGCAATTATCTCTTCTCCACCAATTATATCAGAAATAATAACTTCAAAAGTAATCAATACAATAAAATATCATAATCATTTAATTCTGAAGATGGTTATTGCGTTAATTTACTTTTATATAGCAAGACATTACAAAACTATTTATATTGAGAATACATTTTTAAATATTAAGTATTGTATTCTAATCGCTTATTGAATATTTATATTTAGGAAAAATATAATAAAAACAACTTTTTTCTCAAATTTATATATATACTACCTGGCTACGTCCGCTTCGCTGATCGCTATTTTTATACGAATCCCTGTACGTAATGATTTCTCAAAATCGCCTTAATTTTTATCATGTGAAATAAAAAAAAATAAAAAATATTTTCAGATCGGGAAAAATGTCGTACCGGTACACCACTGCCTTCGGCAGCGCAAGCCATTGTGTGCTGCGCGCGCCCATTTATGTTCGATGCTCTTAAAGAAGTACTATATTACCGTAAGGGAAAAACATAAATATAAAATACAAGAAAAAAAAAAAAAAAACATCGGTGGAATCATTGGCCCGGGACCCCACTGCCAACGGCAGCGTATACACGCGCGCACAGAGCGCGTGTTCCTTGGCCCATTGTTCTGCCCATCTTATTTATTTTGCACTTAAAAAAATATCCGCAATCGTTTTATCTGGCTGTCAAACCTAATAATACTTATTTCAAACACTCTATCTGAATTTCTTTATTCCTACCCCTGTGTCCGCTTCTCTTCATGCCCCTCGTAATAATTCTACACTTTTGGAAAATATCCGAAATCAAATTATCAGGCCTTAAAACCTAATAATTCTAATTTTCAACGCTCTAACTCTTATCTCTATATTTTTGTCCCTTTTGCCCCCCCCCCCTTTCTCGTCTATCCTAATAATATTTCCCTTTTGTAAATATCTGCATTCGATTTGTAGATCCCAAAAACCTATAAGTTCCAATTTTGAACGATATAACTCTATTTCTATTGTTTTGCCCTTCACCCCCCTTCACAGCTCTCCTAAAATTTTACAAACCCGAAGATATCCGAAATCCATTTGTAGGTATCAAAAACCTCCATGTACAAATTTTGTACGATCTGGCTCTATTTTTTTGCCCCTCTGCCCCCCTTTTCCGTCCCTCCTAATAACTTTACACTTTCAAAAATATCCTCATTCGACTTGAAGGCCTCCAACAACTATCTGTACTAATTTTGAATGGTTAAACTGTATAACTCTATTTCTATTTCTATTTTTTTTTTCTTTTCACATAGCCCCTTATCCCGCCCCACTTGGGATGAATTTCTAAAATTCCAAAAATCAATTTTTAGGTATTAATGTTGCTATTTAGGCAAAAATTTTACTGATATTTATTTATTTATTTTCTTTGAGATATGAAGATTTTTGTGAAATCACTTTTTGCGCATGTGGACATTTTGCCACGCACCCCCTGTTGTGGATCCAATTTCCAAAATTCTATAAATTGATTTTTAGGTATTTGCGTTAGCTATGTTATAAAGGAAAAAAAAAAAAAAAAAAAAAAAAAAAAGCGGATATCTACTTCTTTCTTTGAGATATGAATGTTTTTGCAAATCATGTTTTACCCCTCCCCCCTCCGGGGGTTGAATTTCGGAAAATCTCTTCTTAGGGGATGCTTCCATTATATGTTATATAATCTGGCCCAGTTTCGAATAAGTTGCTCCACTAGATTTTGCTGTGCGTTGATGAGTCAGTGAGTTAGTCTGGGAGTGAGTGGAAGTACAATTTTATATATAGGTGGGCTAAATTTTAGCTTAATGAAATAAAAATTGTCAATTTATTCTTCAATTTAGTTTATTTAATTATATTGTAGATTCCTTAATTCTTTTATTTTATTTATTATTTCTATTTATTTATTTATTTATTTTACCTGTATTAAATCACTTATATATTGATAATTCAATTACGAGAATTTTCGGAAGTTCCACGATGTCTTTCTTCACACATTATTATTATTATTATTATTATTATACATATATATATATATATATATATATATATATATATATATATATATATATATATATTGCTCTGTTATTAATAATTTTAACGAATGATTTATTAAAACAGACCTAAAATAGTATTTGTTGGGGTAAAGGTACCCATAAAGGGTTAAAAATTTAGTACGTTCATTTTTCTACCCAACACATGCTTATACATTAGAGTTTTAGTACATACCAGAAAGTACTAAAAACTCCAATTCAGAGGATTAACGATTAATCGTAAGATTTGAACAAGCGGAAAGGTTTCCGTGCCTGAACATATTCTTGCTGAGACTTCAACACTGAAGATAATTTCTTATTATATAGGTCTCATGTTGAAATTTGAGTAAAGTCGGTTTATATCGGTCAAAATTATTTTATATATATTTATATCTATCTATCTATATATTCATTGTTTTTTAAGCCATGAATAATTTTTACCTAAAGTTGCCATTATAGATATTACTTAAAAGTTTAGTAACATAATATGTTATATTTTATAACTTTTGTATGTCTAAATTTAATATTTTTCAATTTATGCTTTTATTTAGATAACCATAGGGGTGAGTCACAGAATGTCGCATATTGTAAAATGTGTAGCTATAGTTCGACGTTAAACCCACACCATTACACAACACCACAGATTTTACATAAAACATATTTTTAAACATACGCATGTTAAAGAGATTTTCAATTTTTCATTTATCAATTTACTCGTGTTTTTAGCAATTTCTTAAAAATAAGAGAAAAAATGTCACATATTTTTACGATTTTTAATTGGTAAATTGTTTAAATCTTCTTTGAAATTTCGTAAGGTCTATTTGTTTATTTATTTTTTAAATAGAAAATATTTTATTTACACGTGTATGTATAAATATTTTTATGTTTGGAGTTCTTTTTTTTTTTTTCCTAATGACAGGTTTGTACCAAAAATTATTATTATTTTTTTTTTTTAATTCGGTGATGAAAACTGTAACTTATCATGAAACCAGTTTTTAAATAAAAAATAAATAAATAAATATATATATATATATATATACGTATATATATATACTTTTAAGAAAAAGATATGTTAAATAAAATTAGTTAATATTGAAATGTATGTATGTATATATATATATATATATATCGATAAGATTTATCTACATGATTTGTGCTCGTTTAGTCACATGTCCTAAAATTCCAATAATATGAGTCTAATAGTTTTATTTAAAAAAAAAAAAAAAAAAAAAAAAAAAAAAAAAAACTATCAATACTACCTCCAAAAATAATTACTTTTGATTCCCTAATTTTTAAATTTACCATTTCATATCGATCCCTAATTGAAAAACATAATTTTTTACTCAACATCTAAATAAATTCATTCATAAAATGTTATATCACAATACTTTTTTGATAAACATATCACGAACATAAAATAAATATAATAAAATCTATTTTATTGATTAACAAATAATTACCACAAATAACCTGAATCATAAAATCCATCCAAAATGCAATAAAACTGATTTTGCCATAACCATGCTTTAGTAATTACTCTGTTATTAATTTTGAGATTTTGGAAGGAAATTCAGACAATGAACATGAAAGTGATTTAGACGATGCGCTTTATGCACTCGTCAAAAGTCGTAATTAAGAAATTCATTACGAATCATAGAATGCGAGGCATGCTAAAAGGAAAATCTAGAACTATCTCATCTGTTTAATGATAGAGAGCTATAAATGCTTTATCATAAATTTAGCGAGTAATTCGGGCTCTTATTAATAAACAAATAAATGGAGAAGTTTTGGAGACATCTTAAGAATATGATAATAAAAATATTGAATGAAATTTAATGGGATAATACAGAAATAGAAATACATTATACTTAATAAAAATAATCTTAAAATTTTACATTACTTTTTATTAATATAAAAAATAACAATAAAATATTTGTGATGAGTTTGTAACAAAAACATAAAAGTTACATTTTCAGAAGTATTAAAACAATTACAAATTACACCAGTGTCGCCAGATTTTGCGACTTTTTTTGTTCAATGCACACCACTTAATATTAAATGCATAGCTGCCAATATTTTAATTTATTCCGGAGTAATCTTGGCCCCGCCTCTAATTCATACCACTTATTTTTTAAAAGATTTTTTTTCTTATTTTATCGATGTTATATACCGAAGAAAATTTTTCTATAAATAAAGTGGTGCGAAACAAAGGTGGGGCTAAAAGTACTCTGGAATAAATTAAAATATTGGCAGCTATGATTAAATATGTAACAATTACCTAATCAGATCAAAGATTAATTGTATATTATGTATATTAATTGTATATTATGTATATTAATTACCACCTCTAAATGTTATTGGTGACTATTGAATAAAAAATATTAAAATGAAATAAAAATTGAATAAAATAAAACTTTTTAATTAAATACCCACCACTTAATGTTAAAGTAACAATTGTCTAATCCATAGCTGCCAATATTTTAATTTATTCCGGAGTAATTTTAGCCCCGCCTTTAATTCGTACCACTTATTTTTTAAAAGTAATTTTTTCTTATTTTATCGAAGTTATATATTGAAGAAAATTTTTCTATAAATAAAGTGGTGCGAAATAAAGGCGGAGCTAAAAGTACTCCGTAATAAATTAAAATATTGGCAGCTATGCTAATCACTTCAAAGTTTAATCATATATTATGTATATTAAATACCACTTTTAAACATTATTGGTGACTATTGAATAAAATAGTAGAAAAATCTGGCGACTCTGAATTACACTTCTTTATTTTAAATCATTAAAATAATCACAATACAATATTGTTTTGGTCTAAATGTTAAAAAAAGAGATTACACAGGTGAAAAAAATAATGTTGGCAAAATTTGATTTCATAGTTTTAGCTAATACTTTTTTTTAAATTTTCTTTGGTGTGCTGAAACCGAAAATGAAGCCACTTTTTCTCTTTTACGTATAGATTTTCGCCATTACAAGGGAAGTGTTAGGGAACAAATTGCTTCGGTACCATAGACCTATTATAAGAGTGGACGGGACAATGGCAACCTTTTTGAGTGCAAAGATAACTCATAAAAAGGTCACGTGATTGTTGATCTACAGAAGCCAAGCTAGCCAATATTGAAATTTACTCGCCATGCTCTAAACTCTACTTTTTATTAAGCAGACGATATTTTTCCTTTTTCTTTGAAAGTTCTTTTACAATTTTTTTTTTCACTTTAAAAGTTAGATTGTTTTGAATTTAAAAAGAACTTTATAGTTAGAAATAGTAATTAGATGTACTTTAAAAACCCTAGAAGTTATGACAAATAAGGATTTAATTTCACAGGTAAGATTCTTTTTAATATTTTATTATTTCGTTCTTTTTAAGTAATTATTTTTATAAAATGCTTATAATTTCTATACTTATTTCTCTAAATTGAATTAGTTTAACTATATTATATCTTATATTATTTCAAAAATGGGAATAATTATTTACGAGAGTTAAAACGAATATAGACAAATAAAGTTATAAAAACTTTTGAACTTTGTTCAAAAGTGTTAATAACAAGGTAAAAATATATTTTAGTAGCTGTAGTGTTTTACACTAGTTTTGCTTGCTGTATCTTTTAATAATATATATATTTATATTGAAAGCAAAAAATCGCCAATAACGAGATAAATGTAGAAAAAGGTAACCTTTTTCAACATTCACGTGGTTTTATCTTTGCACCTTTTCTTGTATTCCCTTAATAATGGAATGCTCCGTCCACTCTTATCTTATAATAGGTTTATGTTCGGTACACATCATTGGCAGAAATATATACGTGGTAGAGGGAAACTGCCTTCAGTGTCGGTTTCAGCATACAAAATAACATAAAGATCAGCCAGAATTATGAAATTAGAATTTTAGATGTGAACCAGTGTTATCATACGCTTATAAATTTTACTGTGACTTGAATTTTTCTGGAAAGACGTGGTTTTCATTTTGTGCTATTGCATTGAAATTATAAAATAAAATTTTCTACGCTGTAAAAATTTGAAAATTCGCGGCCAAAATTTAGTTGTATATTTTGCGGTCAGCTATAAAATTTACGTTAAATAAACTGAAAAATACGGGAAATTCGACAAAAAAAAAATAATAATAAAAAAAAATACATTTCAGGCGTAAAATTTGTGCCTAAAGTTTGGCAACAAGGATTCAATTTTTTATAGTGTAAATTACCTTCCATTGTTTTAAGAATGACCTATTTATTTACTTTCGGAAAGCAAAGAGCAGAGTTTTGACTATTTTATATTAAAATGTATACCACACAGTTTTACAAAAACATTTTTAAGTTTTTTTTTTCTTTTTACGTTTCAATCTATAAAGTTTAAAAGTATATAACGGGTTTATATAATTTCTGATACTGCGCTGCAAAAATATCTGTTTAATTTAAAGGAAAACTTTTTTCCAGAGATATTTTCTGTTTATTTCACTGAAAAATGTGCTATTATTTAACAATTTTTTTTTTTTTTTTTTTTTTTTTTTTTAATAACCAGTTTACTGTTGTCTTTTGCATACTTATTCATATTTCTATATTTTTGTATGTAATTACAACCGAATTTCAATCATAAATTTATTTTATTTTATTTTTAATCAGTATCTATTGACTTTAATACAAAGTTATTAGAATTTATGGAAAGTAATAATTCTTTAGTAATTCACAGTAAACTAAACCACTCCTCCTATATATGAAATTTCTCATAAGTATAATTAAGAAATTAACACTTTTGCGACCGCATGTTTTTGTCTTTTTCACAGTAAGCTCCGCCTGTGGGCGTTTTTCTTCTCAGTTGCAATGTTTCAGAACAAACTTTTCCGTATTCACATTTACATTACAAATGAATATACATTATGGTTATACTCTTTTTAATCAAAACATTTATATCCATAGTATATTGATTGTTCATATATGAATATTGGTTACATTTTTAAGAAATAAATAACACACAAATTGCGAAAGTAACGCCCACTGGTTGAGTTAGAGATTTTCAAATGACGTGAATCTACTCAGCGGTCGCGAAAGTGTTAAATGATAAAATTATTGCTCTAAAGAGAGCTAAACAAATAATTTCTAAAAAAAAAAAAAAAAAAAAAAAAAAAAAGTTTATGATTTGATCACTTTTTAATAAAAGAAGCTATTATTACTGTTTTTTTAAGCAGCTGATATTTTAACAGTCCTGAAAAGGGCGCATTTTTAACTTTAAAGTAAACCAAACTACTTCTTTTTTATTTGAAATTCCTCATAAGCGTATTAATTTAGAAGTTATTAAATATTAAAATACTTGCTCTGAAAGCAATTAAACAAATAATTTCTTAGCAAAATGAACTATACTAAAATATACATTCACCGTATATGAAAAAGAAGAAAAGCATATGACTTGATCACTTTCTAATATATAAACAGCTATTATTACTCTCTTTATAAGCACCTGATATTTTTAATAATCATGAAACGGCCGCATTTCTAAGCTGAGATCATATTGTGCTATTGTTGTTCTGAGGTCGTATTCGGAACAATATCATATCCAGTACACAATCTCTCGTGAAATATAAATTCAGATTTTATCGCGCAATATTGAAAGATAAAATGGCCTGTTCATAAAAATATGATCCCTTTAATGTCTGCGGACTCCATTTTATCAGCGAGGCGTCCGTAGCCTGAGGCTACAGGAGTTCTCATTCTCTTGAGGTCATAACACTTCAGTCCACTAGCTCTTCCCGCCGTGTCGAAAATTTAGAAATCGACGCCTCCTGGTGGCTGATTGAACCACAGAATGTATTGTTTGACGCTCTTTTAAAATTTTATGCACAGATATGGAAGTCATATCCGATGGGAGAATGTCATGGACATTAAATGGAGACGTGCTAGGGGCATATTTATGTTAAACAGGCAACGGTAGGATTCTGGAATGATGATTTTCAAAATAAGCTTTTGTTGCTTTCATACCAAGTCTCTTTTATGATTATTATATTTATTTATTTTTCTTACATTTTGTTTTATATCGTTATCTATCATAATAATCTAGTTATATATGGTAATCCATCTAAAACACAAGAAAACTTTGTAATATAAGTTCATTGAAACTATATTTTGTTATATAAGACAAAGAAAAAAGTGATTTTACACCAAAATAAAAACGTGTAGCTGAAGTATTTATACGAAAGTATGATGTTTGAATTAGTTATTTATTCAATTTAAATAAGGTGTCAAGGTCCTATTTATGTATAAAAAGACATTGATAGGGGTTTTCAAATGATGATTTTCAAAATTTTAGATTTTAGTATTCTGATACTAAATCTCTTTTATGATTATTATAGTTATTTATTTTCCTATATTTTGTATAGAACAATTAGTAATCTATCTAAAATTCATAAAATAATATATTTAGGAAATTTATGAAACAGAAGTTGATTTTATTAAAAATATATCTTATACTTTAAAACTGAAGAAATGCAGCATCAAAACTCAGGAAAAACATGTAAGTAAACAATTTATATGAAAGCATGATAATTGAGATTGTTGACTTTTTTTTTTTTTTTTTTTTTTTACATGACAACGGGCATATTTATGTATTAACAAATAACAAATACGGTATGATTCTGGTACAATGATTGTTAAATTAAGCTCTGCTTGTCCATGTACAAAGACTTATTTATGTTTATTATGCTTATTTACGAAATATTTTATTTTAGAACATTGGGTTTACGTGTATAATGCATTTAAAATACTATAATTGGAAGACTTTATATTTCATGTTAATGAAATCTCTTCATTCCAAATGCACCCAATTCAGTATATTCTTAAAAACAATAAAACTAGATATTTTACTAGATTGAGAATTTTATTATATCTTATCTGTTTTCAAAAAACATCATCATGATAATGAGGTTGAATAAAAGCTGACTAAATAACCATTTGAAAATTTAGATATTTTATATCAATAAAATTTGAAATATTGCAGATTATTAATTTCTCTATAGTTTTATAATTTTAAATTGTAAAATATTTAAGAAAAGTTCAGTTATTTACAATAGCGACTCTTGAATGATGCTTTTTGGGTGTTGTATCGAAAAGTCTAGAAAATGTACATTGAACGAAGCCTTTATTCCTCTCATTGGTTGGTTCTTTTATTTTGCAAAAGAATTTATATATGTTGACATTTCATATGCTAATCAGAAAAAATGCTGTCCGTGTTAAAAAACTATTTTTTTTTTTTTTCGCCAGTACCTGCAGCTTCTTTAAGGGCCCGCTTCACTCACCGCTGCCGAAAGCCGAAGCTAATGTTATTCTATGGGTAATTTTTCTTTACAAATAACTTATTAACTAATACATATTTTTAAATTCTGATTTCACATTCTGAAAATTCCTAGCAGTTAAATTGACGGGCATTTTAAAAATAATAAAAATAATAATAATAATAATTTTTTATATTTTATTTTGAAGCTGCAAAATACGAATTTTCAACATGTGAATTTTTTTCATTTTGCAATTTCAAAATAAAATATTAAAAATAGAAAAAAAAATACATTTAAAAAAGGTCCGTCAATTTAACAATTGGGAATTTTCTGAATGTGAAAAATGAATTTAAAAATATATATTAGTTAATAAGTTATTTGTAAAGAAAATTTCCCCATAGAATAACATTGGCTCGGGCTTCCGGTGACGGTAAGTGAAGAGGACCGTTAAAAAACAGCACTCACGAGCTGTCACTAACTGTTTACTAATTTAGAGATTATTCGTTTAAGATCCAGTCATGCGACCTATAATTACTAGCCTCTTAGAATATCTGTTTCACAAAATGATTTTTTTCTGCACAGTATAATGTCACTATACATATAGTAGCATGTAAAAAACAGAAAGTTTTTAATATTGTTTGTATAACCTTGGGTGAGAGAATGGTAATCTAAAATCAATTTTACCACTTTAAACCGATGGAAAGTATTATCACATAATAAGAAAACTTGTGAATTAACATTTTTCTGAAATAATGATAATTAGGTTAATAAAATATTTTATTTGCTCGACGTGTCAAGATAATATATATATTAAACCGAAAGAATTTTCAAAATAATAATTTAAATAAAATAAAATAAAATAAAATAAATAAATAAATAACGACTTTTTCTATTAGCTTGATTCGCACTAAAAGTTATGAAATAATTAAAATGAAGTTTTGCCACATAAATTTCACACTTTAGTTAATAATAAAAAAAAAAAAAAAAAAAAAACTGTCGTGTCGAAAATCTGTTTGCACGCCTGGATTCAGAAAAATCGCCCCTTTCATTTGCTACCGAGTTTGTAACGACAGAACTGACATTTCTAATTTATTTTCCCCTTTTTGCATTTTTAAACCAGATTCGGCAGAATGTTTATGACAGAGAATGTAAGGTAAAATAATAATAATAATAATAATAATAATAATAATTAAAAGAAAGAAAAATATTAATTTTACAGTGCTTATTGGTGTTAGAAATTTCCAATAAAAGTGTAACTTTTTTATCGGCACCTATATTTGATGCTTTAGTTATTTTAGAAAATCTAATTGTCGTGTCGAAAAGCTGTTTGCACCCCTGGATACAGAAAAATCGTCCCTTTCATTTGGTGTCGAATTCTTAAAGATAAGACTCATATTTCCAATTTAATGTAGGTATTTTACAAAAGTTGTTGCCCCCTAAATTTTATACTCTAGTCATTTTTTTTTTTTTAAATCTAATTGCCGTGTCGAAAACCTGTTTGCACCCTTGTATTCAGAAAAATCACCCCTTTCATTTGGTACCGAATTTGTAAGGATAGGTCTGATGTTCTAATTTATTTTTCCCTTTTTTCGTTTTTAACCGGATTCGGCAGAAGTTTATGACAGAGAAAATAAGCTGAAAAAAAGTCTTCTGTTAAAAAAAAAGTTATTGTTGTTCGCAAAAGGATAGTTAAGATTCTAGTATGAAATTTTCTGGTTATAAAAATCCATAATTTTATTTTAATTCAAAGTTAGCGAAGTCCTTGACATATCTATAAATTCTAAATAAAAATATATATTACTTCTAGATTGAAAAAAAAAATACATAAATCATTCGAAAAACTAATAATTTAGCTCTGTAAAAGCATATTCCTTTAGTGAATCGTTTAATTTACCTTATTAAGAAAAAAATTCAAATCATTATTATGAAAACTAGCTTTGTTTCCTTTTGTGCGTTTTGAATGCAAAGTAATCTCTGGAGAATTTTCTGAAGTCAATAATAAAGGAATTTATTTCATTATGAATGAACTCCAATTTAACAAAAATGGGGCACGTAATCAGCACGTCTATGAGACAGAACAAGATGCATTTTTTTTTTTTTTTTTTTTTTTACGTTTTTCTTTTATTCGCAAATTGAGATTTGTATTCTATGGGATACAGCTAACAAATAAATTCATTCTTTTCAGCAAATTAAATATACATTTTTTTGCATCCAAATCCAATAACGATGGAGAATGCTCGAGACAAAATTAAGGAAATTAAATTAGAAGAACTCTTTTTTGGACGTTTTCCTTCTTCGTCTCTTCTTTATATGTTCTTAAATATCTTTTTAAATACTTCTAGATCATGAGATGTACTTGAATAATTTTAAATTATTAATATTAATAAGTAATTTAGAAATTAATTAGCTTTATTAAAATTGCTACAATCATTAAATTTATATTCGTACGTTCAATAAAAATGAATTATTAATCAGAAAAATAGATCTTTGTTTCTTTATATAAATATATGTATATATGTATATATATATATTTTTTTTTTTTTTTCGGGGGGGGGGGGGGGGGGAGGAGGAGGATGCTTTTTCGAAATTATCTTTAAACATCTTTATCTAAGTATGTTTTAATATATAATTGAAAAACATTAAGTATGATAATTTCGAATTAGTGTTTTAGTTTTTTTTCCCTAAAAAAAATATAGATTAGAAAAATTAAAATTATGTAAAAAAGTTAAATCCAATATATATATATATATATACATATGTGTGTGTGTCTGTTTTCTTAACCCTCCATTTCCCATGATCAAGGCGTTACTGCAGAAAAATTGCTTTCAGGTGCCGCTTGGCACGTTTGGCGAAAATCACCAGCACCGTGCTTTTTTGTATGGTTTAGAAGTTGCAACATTCCACTGGTTACGTTTGCTATCTCTGGCGAATTAGCGCACTTTTTGAATGAGGCGGGCTTAACTAAATTGGGAAAGTGAGGGTTAAAAAGGCACTGAAACAAACAACTAGATTAAAAAAAAAAAAAAAAAAAAAAATTTAATAAATATTATAAAAGCATGATTTTTCATATGATTAAGTTTGTCACGAAAGTTTAAAGGAGGAAGGATGCTTTTTAATCTTGTATATATAATTGCTTTTCATGTTATGAAATTACAACTTCGTAAATGAAGAATATCATGGTGGTTAAATCTGCTAAAATGAATCAACTTATTTCAATCAAATTTGTTATTTGCACGATCCATGTAGTGCGAGTAAGTAAATTAAAAAGTAAAGTTTCTAATTGTCTATTAGACAACGTTTTGCATACGAAAAAGGAATGTATAAGAAATGAATTAACTCATATGGAATAAATGAAAAAAATGAACACTTGTTAATTTATTGCTCATTTTGTGTAAGTTATTTAAATTGTGACATTTTAAATTTGTCAAATTCCATGCAAAGCTACACACGATGAATATTTTTTAAGCTAATTTTTCAGTTAATTGATCGCGACTCGTGAATCGTCATCATAAAAAAAAAAAAAAATTAAATTACAGTAAACATTTTAGGTTTCCACTTCTTTAGGACAATTTTATGTATTCTGATCATGTTCTTTCTCTCTCTCTCTCAAAAAATAAATAAATAAATAAGTAAATATAAAAATAAAGATAAAAATAAACAGAATAGGAAGGATTCTTATATTATAAACAAAAATGTGTCTGATAAAATTATTAGCAAAATAGTCTTCCCCTTTTCATTTAAAAAAAATAAAAATAAAAAATCCATCGCCAATATGGCGACAAAAAGTCAAAAGCCACCAATAGAGCAACATAATAAAGTTGTGTAGCACGATAATTTTTACCTATTTATTTATTTTTTTATATACTAATCACTATGCTAATTCATCATACAAATAAATGAGCCTCTGTATGTGACTGCACTTGCATGCCGTCGAACAGAAATATTTGATTAATTCAAATTAATATTTAAAAAATAAAGGGGACTAATGAGCAAGTTGTACCTGACGGGACTAAAGTGAAAGTTGTACCTCAAGGGACTAATGTGAAAGTTGTACCTCAAGGGACTAATGTGACTGTTGTACCTCACGGGACTAATGTGCAAGTTGCACCGAACGAACAAACTATTTCTTTCAACGAAAATGTCTACTAACCCTGGACGATATGTCTAATATATCATATCATATTATATATCGTATTTATCGCAATATAACTCAATACTTATTTCGCTTCCTTCTTCGACTCGTTCTAATACCCATTTTTTATATGCATGAGCAGCCCCCGAAAAACCAAAACATTAAATCATGAAATTCATTTTTTTACTTATTTTTATTTCATGTTATTTCACGCGCACTTTTTATTTCCTAATTCGAAATTATTAAAAGAAAAACTTTTTCGATATCTCTTGTAACGATACTGCTTATTATTAAATTTTCTTTTCTTTTTCTTTCAATAATACTACAAAAAAAAAAAAAAAAAAAGATTTTGATGAAATTCTGGCAAAAGCAGAATTTAGTTTAGGACGGAGGACTATTAGTTTTTTTTTTTTTTTTTTTTTTTTTTTTTAAATTATAACATCGCTTTCAAATTATAACATCGCTTTCAAATTATTCAATTATATTTTCGATAAATTTTAGATTTCGACAAATGTCCAACTATCGGAATCGACAACGCAAAAATCCCAGATTGAGACTAATAGGCCCTCAGTCCTAAAAAAAAAAAAAAAAAAAAAAAAATACAGTTGGCAGCAAAAGTATCCGACCACTAACAAGAATTCATATATAAAAAAAAAGGAAACTTAATACTGTTTTGTTGAATAAATTATTGACGAATCATGTTCTAAAACTGACAAAGAACAGGATTCGATAAGGATTTATTGAACAAAACTGCATTAAGTGTACTTTTTTAAAATAGGGATTTTTGCTAGTGCTCGGATACTTTTGATGCCGACTGTACATAAATGGCACATTTAAAATAATAATAATAATAATAATAACAGTTTTTAAATGTACAGAATAATTGATTTATAACACAGAACTATGAACTAGTGGATCTGCAGATCAGGAGCCTCAGCGTCCTATTTACATCAGACATTATTCAATAGGTCATTTTTATATATTCCTTATTATATAATCGTATATATTCATTCGATCGACTTGTTACCGACAGATACATTCCTGAGGGGGGCTGCCGCCCCCCTTAACCCCCCGCTGTATCTCTATTTGTATGTCTTATAGAGTGTTACGGAATTGTAAATAATTGCATTTATTTTTGTATAAATTCTTTCAAAGAGGTTTAGTAAAGTTAATAAAATGCTAACTTTGTGCATTTCTAGTCGTTTTAGCGTTAAAATAGCCTAAATTTCCCTTAAAAACACTTATAAAGGCTCCAGTAAGGGAAGAAATGGATTTGGCGCCAAATTTGGCGATTGTTTCCCTCCTTGGCGATTTTTTGGCGACCTTGGCGAGAAACTCCTTATTAGGGATATACCAAATATGGAAGCTCTAATTTCATTATGAGATACGAGAATTTTCCAGAACAGTATGTGTTCGATAGAAAAGTATAAAAGGAGCATTTTTTCGCCAAGGCGGTCAGTCTCAGATCTGTGTCAGTTTCGTCAAATGCTTGCTTTGCTTTGAGCCACTTTAGATGAGACTTTCTTTATTTGTTATTGCTAAACAGTTTGTACTGTTGTTTTGCTGTTAACTGCTGTTGTTTAAGCTGTGTTTACTAGTGGAATTGAAGCTGATACTTCGTTTATAGACCTGTATTTTTCTGAAACTTTCTGTGAATACATCACTGAATTTTTCCAAGTTTCGCATTTTATTTTAGGACAACTTACGAACTCCCAAGTACGCAACAATATGTATTCTTAATAAACGACGGTCTTGTATTATTTCCCTGAAATTCATAAATACTAAATTTCATACAAAAAAAAAAAAAAAATACATAGCATATCGGAAATATTTTGCGTAACTTTTAAACTAATTTCCAATTCTATGCCCGCAATTATCAACAGGAAAACATGCTTTTAAATTTCTAATAAAATTTCATTATATTTGATGGGGTGTAACCATGTTAAAATAAACTTTTACGAAATATCGACTATAGACCGTAATAGTACGAAATTATTTTATGTATCCCGGAAAAGTAGCCACAATCATTATAAACGCCAATAATAAGAATAAACCTAATTAATTATAACTCATTAATTTTTTTAACTAATTTGACATCATTTGGATGATTACAGTAAATACTCGGAATTATTTTGTGCGGTTCCATAAATTATTTAATCTATACATAACCTGTTTTAAGAGTAAACATAATTTCAAGCATCTTTATAATGTATGTTAATTTTATTAAGTTCAATTTAGCATAAACGCATCAAGGTGCGCGCTTAAATAAAAGTTTTTCTTAGGCTCTAATGTTACGAAATTCTTTCTTATGTCTCTGTAAACAAACCATAAACATCTTATACACCAGTAAAAACTATTCAGCTTATTTTGGGTTTAAAATTAATAATTGTTCCAAATTTAACATCGTTTGGATGACTACGTGACATTGTCAGAACACTTTTGTAAGATCCTGTATATTAATTTGAAAGCTTAAGAGCACATTTTTTCTTCAAACAACATGAGTTTAAGCATCTTTCTCACGTACGCTAGTTTCATTTTCTTCATTGCAAAGTAATGATATTAAAATGCGTTTAAAAGAAATTCATCCTATACGCCGTAATGTTAAGAATTTTGGCGTGTCCCTATACACAGTTTATATACAATATAGCAATAAAAATTATACAGCTACTTATATGCAAAACTGGAACGTGTGCGCCAATTTGCAATTCAATCGAAGGACATTTGCGGCCGCTATTGCGGTACATACAAATTCTTCCCATAGCCCGTAATGATAGAAAAACTTTAGCGTGTCCCGGTACACGAACTACAAATGGAATACACACCCAAAACTATACAGCTAATTTCGTGGGGATCATAGATACACTGTAAAAAAAATCTGTAGTTTGTACAAGACTACTCTGTATTTTTTACAGAAAAGAGCTGTTTTAGAGAAAAAACAATTTTTTTCTGTTTTTTTTAACCCTTTATCTGTTTTTTCCCACTTTTCTGTTTTTTAGCATGCTGAATAAAAAAATTCTGTAATTTTTACAGAAATATCTGTATTTTTAATAGAAAAGAGCTGTTTTTAACAAAAAACTGATTTTTTCAGTTTTTTATCCCTTTTTCTGTTTTTTTCCCTTTTTCTGTTTTCCCCCTTTTATATTTTTCAGAAAAAAAAAAAAAAAGTCTTGTGTGAAGCAACCACACGACTTCCATTACCCACTATTATACGTATTATATGCACTTTTTGGAGATAATGTGATCAGAAGACACAGAATTAACCTAATGGAACTTTTACAGAAAGAGAAAGTTAATACACGCGTAAAGACATATAAAATAGTTTACATAAACGAGTTTAAAAAAAAAAAAAAAAAAAAAAAAGTAGATTTTTTTTTTTTTTTTTTTTTTTTTTAGCACCAATTTCCGAGATCTAAAACTGATCTATCTGATCGGGGTGACTATTAATTTTCCTGTAATAACCACGTAAATCATGAGAAAGGATATCTAAAATGGGTTAATGGGTAATTTTCAAAAAATCGTTAGAGCCGTTTTTGAGATACCGGCTTTTACCAAAACTTGGCATATTCAATTGTTGACCGGAAAACAACAATTACATACAAAAGTATATTTAAAAGAGGATAATATTGCAAGTTTGAAAAAAATCCATACAGCCGTTTTGAAAGGAACGCACTTACAGTACCTGAAATTCAGCTATATATACAGGACGCCTATCAATTTTCCTGAACTAACCAACTATATAATTCGAAAGTACATCTAATAGAATGTTTATATAGCAATTTTGAAGAAAATCGTTAGAGCCGTTTTTGAAATACGGACATACGGTCCCACTTCCGGTCTCCGATGTCCCCCTTCCGGTTTTTCAATTTCCCCCAAAATTTAGAAAATCCATCTTTACACCAGACCTGTCTCAATTCTGAAGTTTCGTTGTTCTATCTTTATTAGTATCGGAGATATAATAGTCAGAAGATTCCCCCCCCCCAACACACACACACATTCACACTGACCAATTGCCAAAGACCACTTTTTTGGACTCAGGAGACCTTAAAACGTGTAAATCAGGTGAAATCTCGATATCGAATTTTCGGACCGAATACAATACTTCCAATTACCTACGGTAGTCGGGTAATGGAAGTAAAAATAATGCTAAACAAACATAAGTGCACTGTTCTTTTCTCAGTTAGTTCTAATGAAATGTAATCGAAATCGGAATTCAAATATTACTTATAGTAAACTTCTTTAAAAGTCCACCTCTATTCAAGTTTGAGGTCCACACGGGCCGAAATTTTGACGCCCGGCCCGGCATGAAATCGAAAAATCCGGCCCGACCCGTTTATTTTTTACCAGTGTACGGTCCAGCCCGACCCGGCCCTGCCCGGACAAAAAATGATAATAACAGGCTCGACGCGATTCCAAAATATGTAAAACGGCAACAACAACAACAACTTAAGGATAAACATAGTTAAGATAAAAAAATTCTTTTCTGTACTTGGATTAGAAATTTAATACCAGGAATAAATATAAAATTAAAAAATATATATATATATATATATGTAGAGTTTGTTATTAATTCTAGTTATTCTCTTTCTTTTTACTTCTATTACTGTTGGTAATGGAAATATTGTATTCGGTCCAAAAATTCGATATCGAGATTTCACCTGATCTACATGCTTTAAGGTCTCCCGAGTCCAAAAAAGTGGTTTTTGGCATTTGGTCAGTGTGTGTGTGTGGGGGGGGGGGGGGGGGAAATCTTCTGACTATTATATCTCTGAAACTAATAAAGATAGAACCACGAAACTTCAGAATTAAGACAGGTCTAGTGTACAGATGAATTTTCTAAATTTTGGTGAAAATTGGAAAACCGGAAGTGGGTCATCCGAAACCGGAAGTCCATACTTCAAAAACGGCTCTACCGATTTTCTTCAAACTTATTGTATGAACATTCCTTTAGATGCCCTTTCGAATGATATAGTTGGTTAGTTCGGGAAAATTGATAGGCGTCCTGTACAAATATCTGAATTTCAGGTACTGTAAGTACGTTCCGTTCAAAACGGCTGTATGGAATTTTTTTTCAGATTTGCAATATTAATCCTCTTTTAACTATCCTTTTGTATGCAATTGTTGTTTTCTTGTCAACAATATGTTGACAAGAAGTTGTTTTCTTGTTAAATATGCCAAGTTTTGGTAAAAGTAGGTGTCTCAAAAACGGCTCTAACGATTTTATTATAAAATTGTTACATAAACTAATTTTAGATATTCTTTTTCATGCTTTCCGCGGTTATTACAGGAAAATTAATAGTCATCCTGATCAGATATATCAGTTTTAAATCTCGGAAATTGGTGTTTAAAAAAAAAAAAAAAAAAGAAAAAAAAAAAAAAAAAAAAAAAAATTTTTTTTTTTTTTTTTTTTTTTTTTTTTTTTTTTTTTTATTGTTATGTAAACTCTGTTTTATATGTCTTTCCGTGTGTATTCATTTTCTGTTACTGGAAAATTTTTAGTTGTCTATTTCATTCGGTCAATTCTATGTCTTCTGATCACATTATCTCCAAAAAGTGCATATAATACGTGTAATAGTGGGTAATGAAAGTCGTGTGGTTGTTTCACACCAGATTTCTTTTTTATCTCTGATTATTGGTATATGGTTTATGACTCACACACTAATTTAAACTTATTGGCCACTAGTACCATTATCATCACTCAATGTTGTTCTAATAAAGAAAGAAAGTAATTGCATGAATATATAGATTACAGTCAGAATGTTGATATTCTATACTATTAATTTTTATTAATTAAAAGAAAGATGTATATTAATAACTTTAAGGAAGATTAAATTAGGGTTATTGTGGAACCCAATAGATCACGCCTTAATCATCGGAATGCCTTTAATTATATTTTTGGACTGATTTATTTTAATTTCAATATCCACCATAGCGTAATTCCTATAAGATACACCCTATAATCCCTATACACTGCTATTCTTCATTCAAGAACTACAATTTTAGAAATGGCTACATCTCAGTATCTAATGAACATTTTAAGTTTTTTCACTATGTGTTAGTCAAATCTAGATGCGGGTCGTAATTTTTCTATCCCCTTTCATTCATTTTAATTTTAATTAAAATAAATTCATAATTATATTAATATAAATTAATTACATTTTAGAAATTGCAAGCTTGATTGCCATACATTTTAATAAAATTAAAAAATTAATAACCTTAATATTTAATACTATATTACGATTTGATTCGGACCAAAATAGTAAATTTTAAAAATGTAAATGTAGAAAAAAACACATGTACAACTATAATTAATAGATTGTTTACTTCCCTTGGTGCCAGACTACTGCTAAATCACCGAAAACTTCCGATGATTCATTCAAATAACTCTTTTTTTTTTTGTTCTTTCTTTCTATGCGTTAAAAAAATCTTTTCTGTTCAGTCTGAAGTAAATTATGATTCAGCTTTGTTGCTCGCTACTCTTTGTTCAATTAGTTTTCAAATCAGTCCTAAGTTGAAAATAATATTTTATTTAGACACCTAAGTGGTCATAAGTTTATGTAATTTATGATTTCCGGACTCTATAGGAAAGTATTGTAATTATGTCAAAAATTCCAGTTTGAAATTTTGGTGTTTCTATACGTTTTGAGGTCCCATGAATTCATATTTACTATTTTTACGTGATGTGTGTATGTATGTGAGTGAACACGATAACGTCTAAACGCTTTGTTCGAATGAGCTTAAAGTTAGTACGTATATTGTAGGTCACCATGCACGATCCCTATTGATTTTGGTGAACACTTCTAGTTTTTTTTACAGGGACACAAAGAAAAACTCTTTATCATTATGGTCTATGGGCTCAAATTTTTTAAAGTGCAATAGCGTCTAAATGCCTTATTCGACTGAGCTGAAAAATTATACACATGTTATGAGTCACTGTCACATGAATTGTGGGAAAACTAGCGTTTATGGATTTTTTACAGGACACAAAGAAAAATTCTTTATCATTATGATCTATATGGGCCAATATTTTTAAACTGCGAGAGCGTATGCTTTATTCTATTCAGTTAAAAATTTATACAATCATGCTATAGGTCACCGTTGCACGAAGTGTATAAATTTACTACGTATAGAATCTAGCAAGTATAGAAATTTTACAGGGACACAACAAAATATTCTTTATAATTATGACCTATGAGCTCAAATTATTCGAAGTGCCATAGCGTCTAAATGCTTATAAGATTGAGCTGAAAATTTATATACCTGTTAAAAGTTACTGTTGCTCGAACTGTATAGCTCTTGGTGAATCTGGTACTTATATTTTTTTTACAGGAACACAACAAAATATTTTTTTTATAATTATGGCCTGTGGGCTAAAATCATCAGAATCTAAATGCCTATCCGATTGAGCTGAAAATTTATATATGTACTGTTGGTCATCGTAGCATGAACCATAAAGATTCTGTTGAATCTAGCACTGAAAGTTTTTTTTTTTTTTTTTTTTTTTAAACAGGGACACGAAGAAAAATACTTTATCATTGTGGCTTATGGGCTCAAATTATTTAAAATATGATAGCGTCTAAATGACTTATCCGATTGGTCTGAAAATTTTTATGCATGTTATAAGTAACCATCACACGAACTTTATAGATTTTTGGTGAGGGGTTTATAGGTTTTAGGTACTTATAGGTTTTTACAGGGACACAACGAAAATTTATCATTATGTTCTATGGGCTCAAATTATTTGAAACGAAATAGTGTTAAATTAAACAGCGTACTACATGAAGAAAAGTACCCATACGCCCTATTATAATTTTCTCTTTTGCTTATTTAACGATTTCTCGCCCGTTAAACAATCGTTAATTACTTAATGTTCGGAAAGCCCATTCGAGTCACTCCAGATTTATTATTACTATTATTGTACATAACTAATATATTACATTTTTCTCGTTAAATATCTTTAATTGAATAATTCAGGCTCTTTTCTGCTCTCTTCACATAAATATTTCCATTGTATAGGAAGGTTTTTCTCTGCGCATATACAAGTGTTTCAAAATACCAACGATTGAATTTTATTTTTCAGTCAATTTAATATATATATATAAATATATATAACGATCACTTCGTTCAGGAAATTTTATCCTCAGATTGAGTTCATTTTTGTTCTTCGAAACGTACCAGTATAAACGCTGCTAAGCAATGCAGATGATGAAAAAAAAAAAGAACTGAAGTAAATAAATAAGTAGTTTGAATACAAATTAAGACTAGTATGTTGTGGCCACCACAAGACTTTCTTCTATATTTTCCTATATATATTCCAAACAGTAACAATATTAAAAAAAAAAAAAAATCGATTTTTTTCTAAGTGTTTTTTTGTTAAAAGTAATACGTATTCAATCAGTAACAATATTTAAAAAAAAAAATAAAATAAAATAAATTACGATTTTTTTTCTGTTTTTTTTTTTTTTTTTGTTAAAGGTAAAAAAAATCGATAACTTTGTTTTAAATTATCACAGATTTATAGTTCAACCATTCATTTTAAAGGTATTGACGAGATCTTTCGAAAGATACCCATCTTCAAAATTTACCCCTCCCCCGGGGGTTACTTCCCCCCCAGGGGGGAGGGGGGGCGATACACCGATATGCACAGAAATTTTTTTCTAGTTAACTATTACTATTATCAACAACTCATATTAATTTTACAATCACAAGTTAAAAATAACTCTCATTATGTACATTTATACGAAATTTTGTCCTATACTGCCACGTTAAAAATTTAGAAAACATGAGATCACAGCGCCACCTGTTGAGCGATTGATCCCCAAATGTAATCAGCACCAGTTTAAGTCAGGGACCAACTAAATACCAAGTTTGGTTAAATTTCGTAAAAAAAAAAAAAAAAAATACGATTTTTTTTCTAAGTTTTTCTTTGTTAAAAGTAAAAAAAATCCATAACTTTGTTTTAAATTATCACAGATTTATGGTTCAACCATTCGTTTTAAAGGTATTGACGAGACCTTTCGAAAGATACCCATCTTGAAACTTTGCACCCCTGGGGGGTACTTCCCCCCAGGGGGGGGGGGGGACCGATGCCCCCACATGCTCAAATTTTTTCCTAGTTAACTACTACTATTATCAATAATTCATATTAATTTTACAATCACAAGTTTAAAATAACTCTCATTATGCCCATTTATACGAAATTTTGTCCTATACTGCCAGGTTAAAAGTTTGCATAAAATGCGATCTCAGCGCCACCTGTTGAGCAATTGATCCCCAAACCTAATCAGCACCAGTTTATATCAGGGTGCAACTAAATACCACGTTTGGTTAAATTTCATTCATTGGTTCGTGAGATACAGCGTCCACAAAAAAGTGATACAGACAGACAGACATTTTCTAAAAACTATTATTTCGTATTCTGGACATCCCAAAACGTGTAAGTCCATCAAAAAACGGAGGTCGAAAATTTTCACGAATCCAATTGTTTCTCTATATTACATATAGAAGAAAGTAAAAATGAAACTGCAAAAACAAAGAAAAGCATTTTTAAAAAAATCGAAAAAAAAAAAAAATCGTGAAAGTGCAACCCCGCATGGTTCAGACTTCTTTTCTGTCAAGTTTAGTTGATCTGTGAGCTTTGTTGATTTGGAATCGAACAGTAGATTACAGAAATTTCTACCGCAAGATGGCGCTGTAATTTTTTTAAATTTCAATATTTCAATTTCCATTTGTGATTAAATTATTTTTAATACATCATTCGAAATATATTTTAAAGTTCTTTTACATTATCGAAAGTTTTCACCTGATTTACACGATTTGGGGTGTCCTGATTAGGTTTTCTTTTGCATCTCAGCTAATTGAATTAGACCGTTCAAATTTGGTGTATGTAGGTTAAGTAGGAGGGGCTAAAAGGGTGGGGAAGAAAAAGGCGTGCACCGCGCGCGTATCCCCTAACTTGTGCGCTCGCAACGCGCACGGAACTGCGCTGCCGAAGGCAGTGGGGACCCGGTTCGACTTTTTAACCGATGAGAAATGATTTTTTTTTTTTTTTTAAATTTCATTTCTTAAGAATAAAAATTTGATTTGAGAAGGAATATGTGCGTGCAGCGCGTGTATACCTTCACACGTGCGCGCGCAGCGCGCATGGGTCTGCGCTGCCGAAGGCAGTGGGGACCCGATATGAGTTTTTACCCGATCAGAAATGATTTTTTTTTAGGGGCACGAAAGGTCAGGGAAGGAATACGCGCACGGGACTGCGCTGCCGAAGGTCCGACCGGTGGAAGGACCGGTGGGGACCCGGTCCGACTTTGTACCCGATGAGAAATGATTTTTTAAATTTTCTTTTCTTAAGAATAAAAATTTGATTTGAGAAGGAATATGTTCGCGCAGCGCACGTATACTTTCACACGTACGCGCTCAGCGCGCATGGGTCTGCTCTGCCGAAGGCAGTGGGGACCCGGTGTGAGTATTTAGCCGATCAGAAATGATTTTTTTAGGGGGCACGAAAGGTCAGGGAAAGACACACGCGCATGTATACCTTAACTTGTGCGCGCACAGCGCGCACGGGACTGCACTGCCAAAGGTAGTGGAGACCCGGGGCGAGTTTTTACCCAATCGGAAATGATTTTTTTTTTTTTTTTTTTTTTTCTTTTCTAAACACTAAAAGTTACTGTTAGTGATTCATTAATTATAGTGATTCATTTGAAAATACTGACCTGCGTCTATTTTAAAAGCCGCCAGTTTGTCTATCACTTTACTGTCTTCCGCTGTTTTGATAAGTTAGGAATTGAAAATGGAAAAGTAAATCCCTGAAAGAGATGACATTAAATACATTAGTTGGACCCTGACATAAACTGTGCTGATTAGATTTGGGGATCAATCGCTCAATAGATGGCGCTGTGATCGCATTTTTTCTAAATTTTTAACATGGCAGTATAGGACAAAATTTCGCATAAATGTACATAATGAGAGTTGTTTTTAACTTGTGATTGTAAAGTTAATATGAATTATTGATAATAGTAGTAGTCAACTAGGAAAACAATTTTGTGCATGTGGGGGCATTGCTTCTTCCCAGGGGGGATTTAATTTTCAAGATGGGTATCTTTCGAAAGGTCTCGTCAATACCTTTAAAACGAATGGTTGAACTGTAGATCTGTGATAATTTAAAACAAAGTTATCGATTTTTTTTTATCTTTTAACAAAAAAAAAAATCTCCTGATTTGCAAAAAATTGACATCTTTCGCCATTTAGTGATAATATAATATTGTCAGATAAAACCCGTCTGCATTTATAATGGAAAATAATTTGATAATTTAATAAATAATTTGCATTGAATAAATTTTGTGTAAAATTATATAGAAGAAAGTCATGAGGTGGCCACATCACACTAGTTTATTGACCTTTTAATTAAAATAAAAAACAGAATTAAAAATCTTCAAGGAAATTCAAAGAAAATCGGTTTGGGGGCATATGCATTAGGTTTGCAAAATTGATTCATTTTTTCCAAGTCCAGAAAAAGAAAATGGTTCAAATATTTAAAAATCTGTATCTTCAGTTTCAGTGCATACAGAATGCCATGCTAAACATCCTTTTAGAGGTTGTGAAGCATTCCTTCAAAAAATATATTTCTTTTATCCCCCCCCCCCTCCCCGACCTCTCAGACGGTATTATTCCCTGTCACCACTTGGAGGGGAAAAGGACGCCAGTAACTCAAAATTTACAGTCGACAGAAAAACTATTGAAGCACACACTTACTTTTCTCATACATATTTTTTTTTAGTTTGGCTGCTAATTTTTATTACCAACTAACAGCATGTAAACTGCATAAGGCTAAGACCATGACTCGACAAATATTCAACTCGATTATATTACTCGAAAAAAATCGATAACTTGGTTTTAAATTAATTAACACAGACCATTTTAAAGGTATTGGGGAGCTCTTTTGAAATATATCCATAATGAATATCTACACCAACTGGGATCTATTTCCAACCAGGGGGGTGTTCTAACGTGCACACACTTTTTCCCTAGTTTATTTCTACGATAATCAATAATTCCTGTTAATTTCACAATCATTTCATAAAAATAATTCTCATAATATACATATTTATACGAAATTTTGTCCTATGCTACACCCTAGCACACAGTCAGACAGACAGACATTCACTAAAAATAGGGTGATCAAATTTTCAGATGCAGAACAACTATAGAAGCTTTTAATGTTTTTTAGAGTTAATATCAGTAGAAAAATACTTTTTTTCACCACATGACTTATAAAACGGAAAAAAAAAAAAAAAAATAAAGTAAAAGTAACAAAATTCTGAAAATTTAAGAAATTTTTTGAAAATTGGGGGACATTTGCATGGGGATAAACGACAGAAAATGTGGTCTTCAATCGCTGTTTTTGTTTTTGGGGACAGATGGTCAAAATTAAAGACAGTCCCCAGAAAATGGGGACGTTTGGTCACCCTGTCTAAAGATGGTCAAATCTTGTTAAGGAACTCACAAAACATGCAAATCCATTGAAAACCAAAATTTGAAAACTTTCACGAATCCATCATTTTCTTCTTAGGTATACAGAAGAAAGTATAAATACAGTTATATCATGCAATCATGCTCGAGATTATCAAAGCATGTGAATCCATCAAAAATCAAGAATTGAAACTTTTTACCAATATTCTTTTGAATGTAGGAGAAAGTACAAAAAAAAAAAAAAAAAAAAACTTAAAAAGTCTTTTGAAACATTATAAAATTAGTTTGTTATGGTGATCACAAAACTGTCTTTTATGTATTCCAGTACAAATTATAAAAGTATTACTTTTATTGATAACATATACATCAGATTTGTATGCTTGACATATAGTCCGCTTGTAAATCTTCGTCAGATAACGACAGATAGCACATGACAGAATTACAATACGAAGAATTGGAGAAAACACCCAGGGCCAGCGCGGGAATCGAACCCGCTCTCCTACGCTCGAAGGCGATTAGCAGTGTGGTGACATATCCACTCGGCCACGGAGGGCCCAAGTATTAGAGAGGCATACTATTGTAACAATCGCAGCTATCGTAGATCACAAGTCGGATCGTACACTCCGCAGCAAAAGTATCCGAGCACTAGCAATAATCCTTGTCTAAAAAAGTATACTTAATGCTGCTTTGTTAAATAAATCCTTGTCGAATCATGGTCTTAGACAGAGTAAGAACAGGACTCAACAAGGATTTATTTATAAAAGCAGTATTAAGTGTACTTTTTTAAGACGGGGATTATTGCTAGTGCTCGGATACTTTTGCTGCGGAGTGTATGATCCGACTTGTGATCTATGATAGCTGCGATTGTTACAATAGTATGCCTCCCTTACTTATATAAATTATTTTCCTTCGAAATTGGAGACATTCCCCGGAAAATGGGGACATTTGTTCCCCGTGTATGATAAGCTGACCAAATGTTCACATTTTTTTGGGGACAAATGGGGACTTTTTTTTTTTTTTAAAGGCATTTTTGTAAGTTTTAAGAAAGTAAATTATTAATCAATAATACTTTATTTTTAGTCCTTATTTATTAGGAATGAAAAATTGATAATTGTCGCAATTTTTAACGCTCTCTATTATAAAGGTACTTTGATCTCGTCAGCCTACCGTATGAATGACTGAAAAATATCTACTACGTCATAGAGCTTAAGCGAAATGACCTTGAATTAAAAAAATACCTTCCTTCATACAAATATTAATTGGTTTATCAAGCTATTATTTATCAAATTTACTTACGGCGTATAAAACCCATTCAATCTGAAGCTCAAAGATTTTTCATGGCAAATCTTTTTTTTTTTAGTGGCAACGTAGCGTAGCACTGTTTTTGATTTGAAAGAGACATGGATTTTGCCGGCCCTGTTCGTTCTTCGTTCGTTATTCGTTAATCATGGATATTTTTCCATTTTAATTATGAAGGTAAGTTCATAAATATAATATTTATTGTTGAATATCGCGGTACAACTGTAGTATTTCCCCACAACTGAATTTAGCGATTTTTCTTTGGCGCCGATTTGAAAGATAACGATGTCGTTCTGAACTGTTTGCGATATGCTATATGGCAGCATGCATGCTATTTATTTTGGATTCATGATTTATAATTTAGCTTATGATTTTATCATTTATGCTATATGATTTTTAGATTTATGAATTAGCCATAATCGCCAAATTCAGCTGTGGGAAAGTACTATAGTTGTTCTAATATCGCTAAATTTGTTTTGAATAAACTGGGTATCGTTGCTATCACTGTTGATTCTGAATTTTGTTTACTTTTTAAATTTCATAAAGGGACTTTTACTTATTGAATGGTAATGTAATATTGGATCAATTTTTTCTTCCTGTGATACTTTACATTTTTTCTCTGACATCTGACATGTTTGAAAAAATACTTTTTAAATTTCATAAAGGGATTTTTACTTATTAAATGGTATTGTAATATTGGATCAATTTTTTCTTCCTATGATACTTTACATTTTTTTTCTCTGACATGTTTGAAAAAATGTTCATACATATATTTTTTTTGTAACATAGTTAATTGATTTTTAATTAAAAGTTTAGATGGAATTACTTTAAAAATTATATCAACATTCATAATAAAATATTCTAAAATGTAAGTAAGATTGCAGTGTAATTTAATTTTTCTAGTGTAAACAATGGCACTCATAAAATAATTTTTAATTATGTTTACAATTTGAAAAGCCAAAACCAAACTCAACAATTTCTGTTTAATTAATCAATATTGCTCTCTTAAAAATCAGCAATTACATTATAATGCAAAAAGGGTTGATTTTTAAATTAAATATTTTATGCAAAATGCATGATGTTGTATTACATTTGTTTTTTCTGATTAAATTTTTTAGTTTTATAAAATTTTACAAATTTGCAGGTAGCCGTCGAGTGCCCAACCTGATGCAGGACTGTGTGCGAGGCCAGTGAAACTTTTTAGGTAATATTTTTATTTTTTACTTTTCTTTAAAATTGTTAATATTGCCTATCCTTTGCTTATTATGTTGCTTGTGTATGTAAATATTACAGGGTTGGAAAATATCCCTGTTTTTTTTTTCAGATAAACAGGGTTTTATCGGGTTTAATAAGGGTTTTTTTTCAGAGTATTTTTGGATTTTATCAGAGTTTTAAGGAATATTTTCATTGTTTTTTTTTTTAAATATTAAATATATCATTCATAATAACATAATGTAAAAAAATTTATTTATTCATTAAAATTGAAATTTTAAAGATTTAATTTTAATTTTAAAATTTCTAAAGTCTTTTTATGATTAAGTTATAAAGAAATTTTAAGTAATAAATAATTGTACTTTAAATATTCTAAAAAAATTTTTATCTGCCTTTTACAACAACAAATTTAATTTTAATAATGATTTCATGTTGCTTTATTGAACTTTTTGTAGTTAATCGATTTTCATAAAACGTTTTAAATTATTGTCCCTCTACATTACATGAGTGTTGCACTGTTAAATAAAGTTTTCAGAAATTTTTAAATTTTATTTATATTTATTTATATTTTACATTCCTTGAGTCCTATAGTTTTCTTTATACTGAAAAACAACCATTTTTTCTTGCTTTTGTTTTTTTAATATAATTTTTTATTTTGTTTCAATAAGATAATTATATATATGTATATATATATATTTGCGGTGAATTTTTCAGGATTTTTTTTCTATACAGCAGTTTGAGCATCTCTAATGTTTCTGAAAATTTTTTGTTCATGTCAGGGTTGTTATTTTGTCCACTTTTTTGTCAAAAGTCCGGGAACCTGGACAAAACTGGAAAAAAACACATGAAACTGGACAAAATAAAATCCATTCAACTGTACATATTCGCTGCATAAAAATATTCTGTTAAAGCTATAAATTGTACTTTTAACTTTGAATTAGCAATTTTAGCAATAGAAATATTTTATTAGAAACTAGTAATTTAATTAATGAAAAGTGTAATTTCATTTTAATCATGACCAATAAAAAAAAAAAAAAAAATCAAAGAAAATGATAATTATAAGCTGAGATACAAAAGAAAACTGATTCAGGAGACCACAAAACGTGTAAATCTGGTGAAAACTTTCGATAATATAAAAGAACTTTAAAATATCTTTCGAATGATGTATTAAAAATAATTTAATCATAATTAGAAATTGAAATATTGAAGTTTTAAAATATTACAGCGCCATCTGGCAGTACAAATTTCTGTATTCCACTGTTCGATTCCAAATAAAAAAAGCTTTCTAATGATGTATTACTTATGAAATTATTTTAATTAGTAGCTGAGATACAAAATAAAGCTGATTCAGGACACCTCAAAACGTGTAAATCTGGTGAAAACTTTCGATAATTTAAAGGAACTTTAAAATATCTTTCGAATGATGTATTAAAAATAATTTAATCATAATTAGAAATTGAAATTTGAAAATATTACAGCGCCATCTGGTGATAGAAATTTCCGTAATTCACTGTTCGATTCCAAATCAAAAAAGCTTTCTAATGATGTATTACTTATGAAATTATTCTAATTAGTAGCTGAGATACAAAAGAAAACCTAATCAGGAGACCTCAAAACGTGTAAATCGGGTTAAATCTCGAATGCTATTTTCGATAATGTAAAAGTACTTTAAAATGTGTATGAACTCAACAAAGCTTTCAAATGATGCATTACTTATGAAATTTTTTTAATTAATAACTGAGATACAAAAGAAAACTGATTCAGGAGACCTCAAAACGTGTAAATCTGGTGAAAACTTTCGATAATTCAAAAGAACTTTAAAATATCTTTCGAATGATTTATTAAAAATAATTTAATCATAATTAGAAATTGAAATATTGAAATTTTAAAATACTACAGCGCCATCTGGCGGTACAAATTTCTGTATTCCACTGTTCGATTCCAAATCAAAAAAGCTTTCTAATGATGTATTACTTATGAAATTATTTTAATTAGTAGCTGAGATACAAAAGAAAACTTAATCAGGAGACCTTAAAACGTGTAAATCACGTGAAATCTCGAATTCCATTACTTACGGTAGTCGGTTAATGGAAAGAGACAGAAATTTGTGGCATCTACTCTTGAAATTCAAATCAAATAAGTTTCAAAATGACATATTACTTTTGAAATTATGCTAACTAGAAGCTGAGATACAAAAATGATATAAACACTATTATAAAACAATTTATGTCTGACTTTTTCGTGGTTTTCTCCGAAACTTGCGTAATTCCGGGCTAAATACTTTTAAAAATCCATAGTATGAAATGTGAAAGGAGTATCAGAATTCGAAACTCTGCAAAATATAAAAGAATAAAGGCGTTCTGGGTTTTCTGTTGTTTTCTCCGAAACAACCGTTCCTTTTCTATGTTTTTGCCCCTCCCCCCCTTTCCGTCCCTTCTAATAATTTTACACTTGAAAATATCCGCAGTCTATTTATCTTTCCTTAAAACCTAATAATAACAATTTCGAACGCTGTAACTTTTTTTTTTTTTTTTTGCCCCTTCGCCCCCCGCGCTCTCAAGCCCTTCCTAATAATTCTACACTTTCCAGTGGCGGATCCACAACTTGACTTTTGGGGGGGGGGGGGGTGCTTCAGCTCCCCTAGCACCCCCCTTAAATCTGACAATGACACTTTCAAAAATATTCAGAATCGAATTATCGTGCGTTAAAAACCAAATATTACAAAATTTCAATGGCATATCTCAATTTAAAATAGTGCAAAATATAATACAAAATTTAATCTAATTTTTTTTGTTTATCCACATATTTTCATGAAAATTGAACAGTAGCTTTATAATATGCTGTCTACGCTGAGTATTAATTCAAATGTAACGTGAATTAAAATTTGAAAATTGCAATTTTTCTCCCCACTGTAAACATCTTGATTGGTTACAATCATTTCCTTTCTCATGGCAGACGATAGTCTGGCATTTGAAATGATGTTGCCACAAAAAATTCATACTTTAGTTAATTTTAAAAAATCTAATTGTTGTGCCGATAAGTCACTTGCACACTTAGATTCAGAAAAAATGCCCCTTTCATTTGGTATCGAAATCGTAACGATCGGACAAATATTTCTAATTTATTTTCCACTTTTTCTGCTTTTAACTCCGTTAAAATATCTTTTTTTATGCAATAGCTGTGAATTCTCAATCATTGAGATCGCTTTTAGATTAGACATGAGTGGACATTTTAATTAATATCTCCACAACTAATTAAAATTTTTAAATTCTGTTTTCAGGAGCCCCTCGGGAAGGCTCCTGAGCATCCGTATGTCAATTTTTGTACTTCTGCGTTCAGTAGGGGCTGAACGTATAAAAAGAACAGACAGACAGACAGACAAACCTTTTCTTTTATTATTATAGATTTCTATACTAGATTAAAAAAAAAAAAAAAAAAATCTCATAAATGTAGATTTAATGTTTTTATCAATTTATTTCAGCAAGTCCTTTCAAAGTAAAGCTTTAAATTCTGTATAACATTTTATTTGCAATACCAACATGCCATTTTCTTATCCAAGAATTTAAAAAATCAAATTTACATAATCATTTGATAATTTTATATTCTTATTTTAATTTTGTAAAAAAAAAAAAAAAAAAAAAGTTATTAATTGGTAATAGAAATTCCAGATAAAAAAATACAAAACTAAAATTTTACTTCCAAATAAAAAAGTTATTTATTTTTTATTTATTTATTTTACAAAAGTAATGCCTATAATAATATAAATGTGCGCATATATACATATAAAACCAATTTAGTAAACATGCAGAAGCATTAAGAGAAGAAATAATAAAAATGTCGATTGACTCCACTCGAATTTCTGAACATTAAGTAATTCACTGTTGTTTAAATGAAATAAAGTAAGAGAAGTCATTAAATAAATAAATGAGAAAATTATAATCAGTGTTTGATTGTTTTCTCCCAATTGGTATATTGTTTAACAAAATGGAATATATCCAAAAAAATTTATGTATCTTTGTAAAATAACTAATAGTGCTAGATTCACCAAAATGTATACAGTTTGTGTGACATAGACCTATAACATGTATATAAATTTAAAGCTCAATCAAATGAGGCATTTAGACGCTATCACATTTTAAATAATTTCAGACTATAGGCCATAATATTACAAAATTTTTCATTGTATCCCTGTAAAAAAAGTATAAATTGTGAGATTCAAAATAAATCTGCACAATTCATTTGACGGTGACTTATAACATGTGTATAATGTTTCAGTTGAATTGAATAAGGAATTCAGATGCTATCACACTTTAAATTATTTGAGCCCCTAGGCTATAATAATAAAGAATTTATCTTTGTGTCCCAGTAAAAAAAAAAAAAAAAAAAAAAAAAAAAAAAACTATAAGTGCAAGATTTTTCAAGATGCATACAGTTTGTGCTACAATAACCAGTAATATATTTACTAAATTTTAGCTGATTTGAACAAAGCATTTAGACAATATTATATTCACTCATACTCAGACATACATATATCATTGTAAAAATAGTAAAAATGAACTCATGGGACCTCAAAACATGTAGATACACCAACATTACAAAGTTATGTTTTCGTCATGATTACAATACTTTCCTTATCTGTATATTTTCAGAAAGTAAAAAATTTCATGAAAGATATGTGAGCCATTCAATTTTATCGTGCTTAATAACAAATTTTTAAAAGGTATTTATGACTTATGGGAGAAGAAATGACAATGTAGTTGAAAGCAGTGCACAGTGTTCAGAATTTCAAAAAAGCTGGCCAAAAGTCGAAAAATTTAGGCGCGTTTTTAGACGTAAGTACCGCGGAAATACCTTCAGAGGGAGCCACTGAATGAAACTGTGAGGTGGAAAATTTTTTCTATCTACATATTTCTAAGTGTAGGCTGGCGGAAAACGTGACAATTTTTTCTTTTAATGCATTTTAACAGTTAAACAAATAGTGTTTTTCGGAAAATTTCGCAACAACAACATTCAACAAAATATGGCCGACAATTGTGGAGGTTAGTAGATAATATTTATGCTGTATTTTTTTTCATCAAGTGATCTCCTGAGCGGCTTTTTGAAGTTAACCTCAATTATAACATAACCAAAAGTTTCAAAGTATGGAAACTTTTTTATCTCGCAAGATCCCGCATTGATTCAAAGTGGAGAGTGTTAAGGGATGTCCATTTTATTCAGCCGTTAAAGAATTGGGTGCCCCCGCCTGCCCCTGTATGTGTAAAAGCATTTTAACTTTTTAATTTAATTTTTTGGACTTTGGTCTGTCATATTGGATCCGCCATCTTGTTTTTGAGTGCAAGATCACTTTTTTTATAAAAACTGATATTAAATTTGAATTTAGCGCCCTCAAAAACCCTTAAATGTGAAAATTATCCTTCATCTATCAATTTTTTGATTTTTGATCTGCCATATTGGATCCGCCATCTTGTTTTTGAGTGTAATATCACTTTTTTTAATGAAAACTAACGTCAAATTTGAATTCAGTGCCCTCAAAAACCCCTTAATGTAAGAATTATCCATCTTATATTAATTTTTTAATTTTTTGTCTGCCATATTGGATCCGCCATCTTGTTTTTGAGTTTGCCTTTGAAGTTTTCAAGAAACCAATGTCAGATTCGGATTCAGCGACCTCGAAAACATATCATCAAAACATCACAATTTCACTTGTTTTCTTTAATTTCGACTTTTGGCCAGCTTTTTTGAAATTCCGAACACTGTGCAGTGGGGAAAGAGAGGGGAATTAAAATTGAAACTATAAACTATCACGTTTGCATCCAGTCCACCATTAGAAAAATACAAATATATTTATTTATTGAATATTGTTAACTTTGCATGTCTATTTCATTCATATCTATTTTGAAGTAGTTAAATTGATTATATACACGGTTCCAGGAATTTGTAAAAATATAGTCGCCAACAAAAATTTCTGGTAGTCCGTAAAAAATATCCTCGTCGTTTTCTTTCTTTCTTTTTTTTTTTTTTTTTTTTTTTTTTCCTTTTCAATTTTAAAATTTACTTGAATGTAGAAATCAAAATTCTATGCGTAAAAATCAATTATTTATTAGGCTATAATGATACATCAGGAAACACCTGTTTAAATTTAACATCATGAAACCAGTTTTATTATTTTCCTTAAAACAATGCACCATCAACATTAATACATCATTACACCGGCACAACGATTCAGCATCAGGCCAATAGCATAGGCAAACAGGAGCAGTGTAAACCAATTCCATAAAACAGTGCAATAATTTAACACCGTGTTCTGTAACATTCAGGGAGATGTGTAAATCCCCTAATGGTGTATTGATTCAATAAAGTGTCTCAAAGTGGCGAGAGAAACAGGAATGAAAACAGTAAGAGTTAGCCAACATCGAAAATAGAATCAGAGCCTAATTCTGAGACCAATTCTTTCATAAAAAAAAAAAGGGGGTTGAATTTTCAAGTTGAAAACATCGCCAGTTAAAAAATAATGGTCGCCGATGGCGATCAGGTGACTGTATTTCTTGAGCCCCACACTTATACACATATAATTAAAGAATTGTTTTATATATATATGGAAAGAATAAAGATAATTTTTAATTTAGTACTCGCAAATAATTAATAGTGGACAAAATGGTAATTTGTCCGGGATGGTTTTAACCAGGTTTTTTCCAGCGGTTATTTCCACTATGGAGAAAACCGAACAATCCTGGTTCATGTTCTAATAATGTATATAATATTTGGTTTATATTTGCATGCTTATTGTAAGGTAGACAGAAGTACAATTTTAAACAAGGATTTTGAAAAAACCCTCTTGTTTTTTTTTTTTTTTTTTTTTTTTTTTTTCAAGTGGGTTTTATTGAAAAAAGCCACTCAGGGTTTTTTCGGGTCGGGCAAAATCTAGCCAACCCTGAAATATTATAAAAAGTAGATAATAATTTAAAAAAATTTAAAGTTATGTTTCATTACTTTTTTTACTTCATTTTTCTTATTTCTTATTTATCTTTTCTATGAATAATATATTTCATGTTGCATTTTTTAATCTAATAGAGACATTTGAATATGTATATATATAAATAAGCAAACTGATGATTAATGAAAATTAATCCCAAAACACACAAGGGCCTTCTTCTGGGGAGCCCCTTAATGTAGGGAATGGAATATGAGAAGTTTCTGATGAAACATAAGCTATTTACCCCCCCCCCCCCAAAAAAAAAAAAAAAAAAAACTTTTCTAACCCCCGACTTCTTAAAGATGAAAGCAAGACCATACAGCAAACAAATGAATACAAAGCATTAAAAAGCAATAAAATTCAAGTACAAAAGTTATCAATATAAAAATTCTAAAATATAAGTAAATACAAGAACAAACTTAAATAGCAAGTAGATTGAAAATATTTTAAAGATTGAACGTTCCCCCCCCCCTCCCCTCCAAATCAGAAAGAGTACTGAACCTGCTTCAGTTGGTAGGACCACTTACCAGTTCTTAATGTCACCCAAGATAGAGAAAAAACCTTAAGTTAGATCGTATTCAAGAAGATTGAAATATTTATTGAGTAGGAAAACAAGATAGTGGTTGACAGCTAAAATATTTTTGAGATTTTCAAGAGCTAAATTTAGGTCTAAATGGTTATTGCAAATCATTTTAATTATGTTAATTTGAGTAAACATAATGTTTTAAACTCTGTGACTAATATGGGAGAACTAATTCGTTAAATTACAAACTTTAAAGCTAAAATCGTGCCTTTTATCATAAATACCAATAAACCACTTTTTTAACTATTTTTCGAATTTTTAAATCCAGGAAAGAAATTTTGTCTTCAGTGTCAGTACAGTTTAAGATAAGGTCGGAGGGATAAATTTCAGCAGTATATTTCGCACAGTTTTTTGCTATTACGTCATCAATATATCTATAAAACTTAATATCTTTAAATTTTCTCTCAAGCATAAATAGAAAAATGTTAGCGAAGGCACTCGAGTAACTGGTTTCCATCAGGATACTGTGAATTTATAAAAAAAGATAATCTACACTGCTAAACAAAGCATTTTGAAATATACAAAATTTAATAAGGTTTCCAATAAACTTTTTCACAATCAATTACATGACAAAATTCATCGTACATTTTTTCAAAAATTTCAAGGAGGATCTACTTGCTATTTATGTTTGTCGTTGTATTTACTTATATTTTTGTATTTTTATATTGATGTATTTACTTTTGTACTTTATTTATGAATTTAATTGCTTTTTAATGCTTTGTATTAATTCAATTCGTTTGCTATATGGTCTTGCTTTCATCTTTGAGAAGTCGGGGGCTAGAAATGTGTCTTTTTTGGGTAAATAGCTCACCTTTCGTCAGAAACTTCTCATATTCCATTTCCTACATGAGGGGGCTCCCCTGAAGAAGGCCCTTGTGTGTTTTGGGATTAATTTTCATTTATCATCAGTTTGCTTATTTTTTTATTATGGTTTTACTTATATAAAAAATTCAAGTTTTATTTCTTATAATTTTTAAGATTTATCTTAATGTATGTAAGGGGTGACACCACTTACGACTGCCCCATCATAGCTACACCACTGTATATATGTAATATGTTAATAAACTTTCTAGTAAAAGGAATTCCAAATGTATTTAAATAATGGAACTCAGGGATCAATCTAGGGAAAAATTGGGTCCCTTTTGTACCCCTTCACAAAATTCCATATCATAAAAAAGAGCAGTTTACAAAATTCCACATCATAAAAAGAGATCCTTTGCAAAATTCAAATTTATAAAAATGATCCTTTTTGTGAAATAATGTTTCCATGTTTTCAGTATTATTTTTAATCAATTTCTTCAAAATTCTATGAACTTGATATTTAACACTATATAGAATTACTTAAAATAGGAGGTTTTACAGTTTTTTTTTTCCCATAAAAATATTTTATTTTTCACAATAAATAAAAATTTCACAAAGAAAGGGCCCAAAAATTAAAACCTGGATTGAACCATGGAACTTAAAAGAAAATCCACCACCAAAAAAAAAGAAAAAGCTATTTTTAGTAAATATTGCTTTTCTATTTTTATTAAATGCCTGTGTCTCATTTAAAAATTAATCACTCCTTAATTCACTTTTAGTTACAAGATATAACTTCAATATCTATTATGGAAAACAGCAAATATTCAGGAGTTTACGCAACAGTAACATTACTTGAGATTGTTGTATTTAATATATTCATCTTAATTTCTAAGGCATTATTAGCATGTAAATATTATTATTATTTTGCATAATTATCTTTCATATATAATTTTGTTTATTATTTTGTTAGAAATTAATAATGAATTCACTAACAGTTTTCTGTATTTTCAGATACACAGAATATATATTTTAAAAATAATTTGTGAAAATAAATTAGTTATTAATTAGAGTTGCACCAAATGTTTGGTTTGGCCGAATATCTTAATATTCGACGACCAAATAGTGGAGTTAAATTTCAAATTAAGTTTAAATATTGAAATTGGTAAAAATATTTTTTATTATATAAAATTTAAAGTTTTTTTTTTAACTGCTAATAATGTTAAACGATAACTTAAAAAATATTCTTCCCCCTTTATTTATATATATATTTGTTAATAAGGTTTTACATTGGTTAAAAAAAAAAAAAGAAACTATCTATTAAAAAAGAAAAGTTGGATACGTCGATAGATCATGCATTTTTTTCTGTCAAGTCAGTAGATGCCCTGAATGAGAATATACTTTTGGAAATTTTTCATTTCATTGAATTTTCATTTTATTCAATTTATTCTAGAACTTATGAAGGGGTAGAATTGTTTAATATCTCCCATTCATGTAATTTTTTCTTCCCTCCCATCCCACTCCATTTTCTACTAGTGGTGAATGATCAAATGTCCTGTGAAGCACAATCTTTTTCCATTATTATCTTTCCATAGTATTCAGTGTATAATTTACCCATTTAAGAAGCTATTTGACAATAAAGGGCAAAACTGGGAAAATTTATTAGTGGCCAGTGGCCGGTACTGACAGTTTCATTAGTAGCCACTTTTTTAAGTTAGTGGCCACATTTCACATAAGACTATTTCTTTCAGACTGCAAAAAGCATTGTCACCATTTTGCGGTATAATCACCACAAGAAAAATATGAAAATAAGAAATACATATAATAATACAATTAACACAGGGACACTGAAATTGTAATTTGTAATTACGCTCATTTTAAAAATCCTAAATTGCACATCCTAAATTAAAATCTGCTTATGGCTGTAACAATAACAGCAAAAGTTTTTATTTTTCAAATAATTCAGTAGTACTTTTTTTTTTTCAATTTATTTTTAAACAAATTGAAAAAAAAAAAAAAAGCTTTCACTTAAAAGTGAAATAAGCTGTTATCATTCACAGTTCACATGGATATTTTCTAGTAAATGAATCAGCTGATTCATCATCATCACAACCTTTTACATGGTCCTGTGTAAATACAGTTAGCAGTTTTATTATTTTTTCTTATTTCTAAAGACACACTTTTTTAAATGATTTTATTTCAATAGAGTTAAAATATTTTCTCTTAAAAAGTATAGATATGGAAACTTAGCTGCTTTATTAAAAATAATTTACTTAGCTGCCAAATTCGTAGCTTTAAAAATAGGGAGATTTCTACTTTAAAATGGGAAGGAAAAAGGAAGATTTCTACTCAAAAGAAAGCAAATACAAATTTTTTTGAAAAATACACATTTAAGCCAAATCAAATTTTGATACACACATTTGTCAAATATCTTAAATGGGTTAAATATACACTAAATACTATGAAGATAATAATGGAAAAAGATTGTGCTTTGCAGGACATTTGATCATTAACTGTTAGTTGAAATGGAGCACACATGTGTCTGTGTGTGTATGGGGGGGGGATACATCTATATACTTCTTTATAGGTTCTAGAATCTAAACATTAAATTTTAAAATAAATATTTACATTTATATTATGGATGGAGAAAGATTGTAAATCACAAGGCTTCAGTGGAGCATGTGATTGCCAATCGTTGGAGGGGGGGGGGGGATTACAAGAATTATGAGTACGAGATATTAAACAATTCTACTTCTTTACAGATTCTAGAATCTAATAAAGTAAGTTTAAAATAGATATTTATATTTTTGCGGCAAATGGAGTATGATTAGAAATTATAAAGCTTTTTATAAGCTGTGTGATCACAGATCTTTAGGGGGAGGTAAAGGGGGGGTCAAAAAATTATATGAGTGAGATATATATTGAACAATTCTACTTCTTTATAGGTTGTAGAATATAATAAAGCAAGATTAACATTGACATTTATGCCATGGATGGAAAAAGATTGGAAATCACAAGGCTTCGATTGCCTATCGTCGCTCGATTTTTAAAATCTTTTAATGATCACAAAAAGTGACGACTTTAGTGGCGATCAATGGATAATTTTTAATCGCCATCTTTTTTTATTTAGTCGCCATGTGTTTGCCCTTTATTTGACAAATGTGTGCTTCAAAATTTGATCTGGCTTAAATGCATACATATATAGAGAGAGAGTTGTAAAATTCTCGAGAATAATCTTTCTGAGAAATATTCTCCTGGAAGAGAATAATCGAGAATTTTCTCACTGAAGCTATAATAATGGATAATTTTTAAATTTGTGCTCTGTATAAGTATTAATTTATGTGCAATAAGTTAAAAAATGTATGAAATTATTCTTTTAATAAAATAATCAGATTAATTAAATAATTAAATCTATTTAGCTGTATATATTAAAAAAATAATAAAAAAATAAATCCTCTTCAAGGCTAAAAGGTGAAATCTTATAAATTATTGAAGATAAAATCTAGTGATATCTCAAGTAATAAAGGGACAAATCATTAAATTAGTTTTTTTTATTTCATTACAGACACTTATTTTTAAAGGGGACATTTATTGAAATATATTTCTAATTATTTAATGTTTTTGCTTTAAAATGTTTTACACTTATCTGTATAAAATAAAAAAGGTTTTATTCAACATGTATTTAAAGGATAAACATTTTTATATGGAACTGTTCACAGTAAAAAAAAAATTGTTTTTCTATAAAGAGAAGTGACAAATTGACATGTGTGGTGCACAATATAAATTATTAAAATAAAAACAGGAACAGTTGAATTTAAACAAAGTAATATCGATGACAAAGAACTGCATGGGTTGTCAGTATAAAGAAGGTAGCTTGAATGATCTGTTATCAAAAGATGAAACTAACTATTAACTTTGATTCTAAATTTTGTGTAACAAGTTAATTACAAAATAAAATTAATATCATTTTTAAGCTATTTGTTATTTTAGTTTTTAATTTAAATAGAACATACACTACCTTACCATAAATGACCCGACACTTTCGATTTCAAACTTTTTAAAAATATCTCAAAAAGTACTAAACAGATCGTCTAGAAACTTTAGGAGTGTAAAGAGCATGTTATACCTCATACGTTTCTGTTAAAGTTTTCTGCCAAAAATAAAAGGGGAACAAGTAAAAAATTAGAGAAAAATGAAAGTGTTTGGCATTACCCTGTAAAAGTATGGCTTGATATTCAATCTGGCTGCAGCATGCGGCTATGGGGCTCTTCTTTATTATCTATGGAAATTTTTATGTCTCTACCGCATGTAATCAAGGAGACATAAAGGTTTCTTTTAAAAAATAGAAAAACAATACTTTTGCTAAAATTTAAATACCTTATACAAAACTTTTCCATTTTGTTTGACTGATTAATTTCGAACACCATGTTCATCTTCAGAGTCGAAACACTAAACGCCGTCGTTCTTCTGCTGATGTTTACTTTGTCGGTGTATCCTGTGGTTGCCATTTCGCTTCACTTCGTATTCTTCTAGTAGCTGTTGCCATGCGGCGGGTATGATATAATGCTCTCTGTCATTCACGGTATTATAATTAGTGGTAATTTCGAGGGCTTCCCGTTTTAGTGCATAGTTTTGGTTATTGTAAGGGGCTATTTTTTTGGTGTTAATGGAGTTAATATTAATGGGGTTATTGATGTGGGTGGCGGAGAAAGCTGTGGAGGATTTTCCTAGTTTTAAGTCTGCACGATGTTCTTTTTCCCGTTCTGAAATTTTTCGTTTGGTCATCCCGATATAGCAGGCTTTATTTCCGTTTAAATGTTCAAAGTCTATTTTGTAAATTCCTGGGGTAGAGTTTTGCTGAATGAGGTCTTTTTCGTTGCGGATATGTTGAAAGATACTTTTGTTTGGTTTTATTGGGATGTTAACGTTTAAATTTTTAGCTTCATTTTTTATTTTAAGGCTAGCACCGTTCCTATATGGGATGGCAGTGGTGAAGATGGGTTTAGATTTCTGGGCACTGTTGATTTTGTTTAAAGATTTTACGCGTTTTTTATATAATTTATTTACCAGATTTTTAGAGTAGTTGGCTTTCGCGGCTATTTTTTTTATGTAGTTAAGTTCGTTGTTAAGTAGTTGTTTGTTGGAACAGACAAGTATAGCGCGGTTGATATAGGAACGAAGGGTTGATAATTTATAAGAGAGGGGGGTATTACAATTTTTATTTATGATTTCGGTGTTAGCTGTGGGTTTTCTGTGAATAGTAGTGTCAAATGTGTTATTAGGATTTTTTATGATTTTTATGTCGAGAAAGTTTAGGTTATTGTTGGATTCTTTTTCAATGGTGAATTTAATATTGTTGTCAAGATTATTAAGTTCTATTAGAATGTTGTCAGGGTTTTCGGATTCGGGAATTATGGCAAAAATGTCGTCGACATAGCGCGTCCAGAGTTTACATTTGTTAATTATGTGGTGGGCTGAGTTTTCAAGCAGTTGGAGTTTTAGTTCGGCCCCATCTCCGGAATCATCGCCGAACTAAAACTCTGACTGCTTGAAAACTCAGCCCACCACATAATTAACAAATGTAAACTCTGGACGCGCTATGTCGACGACATTTTTGCCATAATTCCCGAATCCGAAAACCCTGACAACATTCTAATAGAACTTAATAATCTTGACAACAATATTAAATTCACCATTGAAAAAGAATCCAACAATAACCTAAACTTTCTCGACATAAAAATCATAAAAAATCCTAATAACACATTTGACACTACTATTCACAGAAAACCCACAGCTAACACCGAAATCATAAATAAAAATTGTAATACCCCCCTCTCTTATAAATTATCAGCCCTTCGTTCCTATATCAACCACGCTATACTTGTCTGTTCCAACAAACAACTACTTAACAACGAACTTAACTACATCAAAAAAATAGCCGCGAAAGCCAACTACTCTAAAAATCAGGTAAATAAATTATATAAAAAACACGTAAAATCTTTAAACAAAATCAACAGTGCCCAGAAATCTAAACCCATCTTCACCACTGCCATCCCATAAAGTAACGGTGCTAGCCTTAAAATAAAAAATGAAGCTAAAAATTTAAACGTTAACATCCCAATAAAACTAAACAAAAGTATCTTTCAACATATCCACAACGAAAAAGACCTCATTCAGCAAAACTCTACCCCAGGAATTTACAAAATAGACTTTGAACATTTAAACGGAAATAAAGCCTGCTATATCGGGATGACCAAACGAAAAATTTCAGAACGGGAAAAAGAACATCGTGCAGACTTAAAACTAGGAAAATCCTCCACAGCTTTCTCCGCCACCCACATCAATAACCCCATTAATATTAACTCCATTAACACAAAAAAAATAGCCCCTTACAATAACCAAAACTATGCACTAAAACGGTAGGCCCTCGAAATTACCACTAATTATAATACCGTGAATGACAGAGAGCATTATATCATACCCGCCGCATGGCAACAGCTACTAGAAGAATACGAAGTGAAGCGAAATGGCAACCACATGATACACCGACAAAGTAAACATCAGCAGAAGAACGACGGCGTTTAGTGTTTCGACTCTGAAGATGAACACGGAGTGTTCGAAATTAATCAGTCAAACAAAATGGAAAAGTTTTGTATAAGGTATTTAAATTTTAGCAAAAGTATAATTATGCTTTTCCTTAAAAATAAAATTAAATAGAAAAACAATTTTCACGTTTTTTGCTATAACATGCAAGGTAACCCAGAGCAAAGCTATTTTTAAGAAACTTGACATACAATATTTGACACAGCAAACTGCAATCAAAATATAAAAAAAATATTAAATATCTGATGTGATATGAGAATTTTTACAAAATTTTTAGCAATGCATGTGTGACATTTTGCGAAATTTCATTTGCATACTTTAATAACCAAACGTATTGAACTACTCATGTAAAAAACCCAGACAAGTGTTGTGTAAACTCAAGAAGTTCTACACCATAGAATAAACTGCTATCCAGTTTCTTTCTACCCCAAAAAAACTCAACTATAAGGGGTTTTACTCACTTTTTTACCTTATCAATTTTTTGGCGGGAACAGCTGACATTTAGTTCTTTAAATGCCACAGAATTTTTTAAGTTCTGTTTGGGGTTTTGTAATACTTGTTTGAGTTTTTATGTAAGTAGCTCAATACATTTGGCTATTAAATTATGCAAGTAAAATTTTGCTAAATCTTACACATGTGCAGTTAAAAATTATTTAGTAAATACTTTGATATTTTACTAGATTTTTAATATTTCTTCAATTTGATTGCAGTATGCTGTGTCTAATATTGCATATCGGGTTTCCTGAAAATAGCTTTGCGCTAGGTTTAATACCTTATATGTTATAGCTAAAAAAGTAAAAAAAAAAATTGCAATTTTTTAAAACCTTTATCTCCCTGATTGCATGTGGTAGAGACATAAAAATTTATACAGCTAATAAGGAAGAGCCCCGTAATCACATGCTACAGCCAGATTGCATTTCAAGCCTTACTTTTTACAGGGTGATGCCAAACACTTTCATTTTTCTACAATTTTTTATTGGTGCCTCATTAACTTTCGGCACAAAACTTAAACTGAAATGTATGAGATATAACACGTTCTTAATTTTTTAGAAAATCTTTATGAAAAGAATACTCTCTTTAAATGTCAAATTTTAGTGATGGTTTTGTTATAAATGCAAATCTATAGGCGTTAAAAAAAATTAAATTTGTATAATTATTTATTATTTGCTACTGAATGCTTTCTGTCATGGTTAAGTATTTAAGAATATTCTCGAGTATTCTCTGAATTTGGAGCTTCAGAGAATATTCTCACCTCACATCTCTCTCTCTATATATATTAAATTCCTATTTGCTTTCTGTGGGTAGAAATCTTCCTATTTTTAAAGCTGCAAAGTTGCCAGCTATGTAATGTAGGTCATCTAAAGCTTTTGTATCTATATTTTTAAAGGAAATACTTTAACTCTATTGAAATAAAATTATTTTAAAAAGTATTTTATATTAAAATTGCTACTCTCATGATATAAAAAATAGCTATTAACTTAAAGTGGTTAGTGATAAAATTGATAGTACTGGCCACTGGCTACTAAAGAATTTTTCCAGTTTTGCCCTTTATCATTAAATATACTACCAAACTGAGTTTGAGTGATTTAAGTTCAGATGAGAGTAGCGTTGCAATAAGTGTAATCATTTTAGTTTTTTTTCTAAAGCATCCAAGATATCAAAATCAGACATGGCATGAGACATCAAATTTGAGAATGTTATTTCAATTTAATGGTGCATACAGTTATTTATTGTTTAAAATAGTTTTATTTATTCACATAGGAAAAAATTAATATGTTATTCTTATTTAACTTGCTAAAGTAAAAAAATATTTCTTTACAGGTGTTTTCTAGGAATAAACCCAAATCAAGGGGCGAAAGTAAATCCAGAACTAAAAAAGAAAGAATGTATGAACTCTAAAATTTTGAATTCGAAGAAATCTGTGTTAGAATGGATAATTGATTGTGTTGATAATTTGTATTTTATATGACTTGATGTACTATGTTGATGTAAACTTATATGCTAATTGATTTTTTTTTTTTTTTTTTTTTTTTTCCGATCTGAATTGATGTATTCAGATGTTAATATTCATATGTTAATCAATATATTTTATTTGAATAAAAATGCTGTATTTATGAATTTGAATAAATATCTTAATTTTTATTGCTTGTTTTTTTTTTTTTTTTTTTTTTTTTCTTTTAAATTCTGAATATATTGCTGATAAAATGTAGTTAAAAAAATATATATATATATTGGCATGTTGGATTGCAGACAAATTTTGTTTTGCTGCAGATAAATACAGGAAGTTCTGCTTCTGGGGTTTAAGTATAAGTATGTTTTGGCATACAGTGCATTTGAAAATTATCGAGACAGGTGATTTTTTAGTAGTACCAGTTAAAAAACTGTAATAATCATGAAAAAAAAAAGTATATGGAATCGGTATATAAGTGTATTATAACAAAGTAATATAGTATAAGTTTTACAGAATTAAAAAAAAAAAATGCTGTCTCAAAAATATGAAAACTTTTCGAGTATTTGGTATTTAAATTCAAATTTTGGATCATTATCTTTTAATTATCTTAAAACTCTTATCAGACATGTTCAGGGTGAGAAGTTGAAGAATGTGTGGCTGTAAGAAAAAAGTTTTTGTCAGAAATTAAAATAATAAGTAGAGCAGAAGAATGGTGCTAATTCAGCCATGCATTCTTCAAACTCTAATTCTAAGCTTGCCTAATAAGATTTTCAAGATAATTCAAAGGAATAGATCCAAAATTTGAATTTAAATACCAAATAGCATAAAATGTCTCTATTTTTGAGACAGAATTTGTGTTTTTAATATTTTTAGAAAAATTCTATGAAACTGTACTAAATTTCTTTGCTATAATGCACTAATATTTTAATTCCATATGCTTATTATTTATTTTCTTTAGGATCTCCTTTCTCTTCATTTTTTTTTTTTTTTTTTTTTTTTTTTGACTTATTTGAAAAAAATTACCTGCCTGTGGGATTTTGAGGTGCACTTTAGTTTGAGTTTGACTTCATTTTGCTTAGTTGTTATAAAACTTAGTTGTGAAACTTTTTAGGCATAAACTACAGCTAATTAATTTTTTAAAAGTTTTAGCTTATGGACTTTGTACATTTCTAGCAGTATGCCACTAAAAAAGAGGAAAAAAATGATAAGGAGTGCATGTATAATTAACCCAATTAAAATAAGGGTACTCCCATTTTTTCCCTGTCACATAAAGAATATATATTAAAAAAAAAAAAAAAAAAAAAAAATCATGTGGAAGAAATTTTAAATGTAGTGCCTATTTGCTAAGGAACACAATAGTAATTGCATGACTACTAGGTAAAATTTTCACTTTTTTTTTTCACATTTTTCTTATTTTAAATATTTTTCCATTTTAAATCCTGCACATGTTAATGCACTGGACTTCTTTAACATAAATGATAAAAATATAATATTGTATAATTTACTACTATGCACCAAATTTTTGTAACATAAACGATAAAAATATAATGTTGTATAATTTAGTACTAACATACTATGTTAATGTACTATATAATATATGTTCATTACTAATATATATCCAAATACAGAGTCCAAATATAAAGTCTTTTTATAATTAATAACTGTTCTTTAAATATTCTAAAATTCTGTTTATATGCCCTTTACAACAAAAAACTGGATTTTAATAATTATTTAGTGTTGTTTTATTAAATGTTTCATAGTCAATAGATTCTCATAAAATAGTTTTAATTATTGTCCCTCTACATTACTTAACAGTGTTGCAGTGTTAAGTTTACAGAATTATTTTTTAAAATTGATTTTTATTTATATTTTACATTCCTTGAGTTCCACAGTTTTTATTATATAAACAAACAACTCTTCTTTTGCTTTTACACATATAATTTTTTATTCTGATGTTCTCTGTTTACTCTGTTCTATGTTTACTCTGATATAATAAGATAATTATAATTTTTTTCCATGGGGGATTTTTCCGGATTTTTTTTTTTCTACAGAGTAGTTTGAGAACCTCCAATATTTCTCAAAATTCTTTGTTCATGTTCTAATAATGTATATAATATTTGTTATACACCGAAGAGTCATTACATTATGACCACCTTCCATCTGTAATAATGGGCTCGTCCAGGAACAGAACTACTGCGCATGTACAGCTGATGTTGGAGTATATAAAGCGGCTATGCATTGTCTTTCCAAATATAGTGCGATTAGCGATATAATGAGAAAAGCAGTTGATTTATAAGACTTCGATAAAGGTCAAATCGTTATGGCTCAGCGACTGGGAACATCAAAATCGCAAGCGGTATGTTTAGTGGGCTGTTCATGTTCAGTTGTTGTGAACACATGTCAAAAGTGGTGTATGGATGGTGAAATGACAAGTCGCCGGCCAGCAGTGTGTTGTCCATGATGCATTGATTCCAGAGGAGAGCGGATATTGTTATGTATTGTTCGCTGTAACCAAAGAGCTACAACAGCCGAAATCACCACCAGCTACAACAGTGGCGACCCAGACAGTGTTTCACAACATATTGTGCAGCGTACATTGCTGTGTATGGGCCTACTTATATCCCTGCACTGACGGAACGTCATCGCCAGTTGCGTCTGCAATGGGGCAAGAAACATCGGAATTGGACATTAGAAGAATGGATGAAAGTCGCATAGTCTGACGAATGTCGTTTTCTGGTCCATCACATTGTGTGCGAATACGCCAATTTCCAAAGGAAACCCTCACTTCCGGATGCACAGATGGACGGAGATAAACCGGTGGCAGGGGCATTATGGTGTGAGCAATGTTTTCATGGAGCACATTAGGACCCATAATCAGCATAGAACAATCCCTGGTGTCTGTGCACTACGTGAACATAATTGCAGACCAGGTTCACCTATTCATGACAACAGTATTTCTGGCAGGGGATGGTGTTTACCAACAGGATAATGCACCATATCATAAGGGTCGAATCGTCATGGAGTGGTTCGAGGTACATTCTAGTGACTTTCAAGTCATGTCTTGGCCTCCAAATTCACCTGACATTAATCCAATAGAGCATTTGTGGTCCCACCTGGAAAACCTAATTCGTGCTGCCACGCTACCCCCTTGCAATGTGCAGGAATTTCAGGACCAGTTGATGCATGCTTGATACCAGATGCATCAGACTATCTATCAGCACCTTGTAGAGTCAATCCTACACTTGGGTGCTGGCAGTTTTGAAGGCTAAAGGTGATCCTACATGTTATTAACAGGGTGGTCATAATGGTGCTATATTTATATGTTTATGGGTGTATGTTTATTGTAAAGCAGCTATCACACAGAAGATCCTACCCTCTGAACTTTACGCTAATACCTCTCTGAATAATCAAGCATTAGGTAATAGGGTTATTTTGAAGACTAAAATGAATTCAAAAAGGCATTAACAATTGGCTACTAATTGCTCACTATTTCATGTTTTAAACACACTCTGATTTTCTCACACTCCGATTGGTTGAATACGAGCTAACATCTAGCGTAGGAGATTTAGTCAGTCATAAGTTCGTCATTGACAAAGGTAGGAAAGGGAAACTTATCACACGATGCATTTTCGACTGTTTGTCTCTCGAAAAACCTGTTTCAGGTGGTTTCGGGAGAGAAAGTATCTGATACTGCTGATCACATGAGAGTACGTGTGATAGCAGCTTAAGTTAGATAAAAAGTGGATTTTAAAATAAGGATTTTGATAAAAAACACGAGTTTTTTCAAGTGGGTTTTATTGAAAAATACCACTTAGGCCAGCTTGTTGACCTAAAAAGATTGCATAACCTTTGCTCCCACGCACACATACACACAAAAAAAAAAAAAAAAAAACTCAGCCAGGATGCCAGTAAAAAATTGTATTCTTCACAGATAAAAACTATTTTTAAAACAGGTTTTCTGTTTTTAAACAATTGTTGTTATACGTTATGTTTACAGATAACAACAGTTAAACTAATGAATATATTCTGTAAATGTACGGAAAAAAATCTATATTTATTACATGATTTCTCTGTAACATTACAGAATATGACTCATTTTTACAAACAGTTTTTTCTGTGATGCAAACAGATTTTTTTTTTTTTTTTAAATAGTGAAATTCTGTTATTTTAGCAGAAATACTCTGTAAGTTTACGAAAAATCCTCTTTTTTTTTTCTGTAAAAAATACATGTTTTCTCTGCAAAAAATGTAAAATAATTCTGTTATAGTAACATTTTTTTCTGCAAATATAACAGAATGTCACTGTTTAAAAGACAAAAGAGATCTGTTTACATCACAGGAAAAAAATGTTTTAAAAATGAGTTTTCTGTTTTTTTAAACAGTCAAATTTCGTTGAATTCACAGACGAATTACATTGTTTTAATAGAAGAATTACGTTGCTTTAACAGAAGTATTTACGGAAATATTTACAGATTTTCCCAATTTTTTTTTTAAACGCTTTTTTTCTGTGAAGAAAACGGGTTATGATTGGCGTCCTGGCTGACAATTTTTTTCCGTTTTTTCGACAGTTTTTTTTTTACAGTGTATGTGTACCAAATTTCAAGACAATAGCGTGATATTTGCGGCCGCTATCGCGCGACAGACAGACAGACGGACAGATGGAACACAAAATCCTTTTGAGTCTCAACAGAGGGCCTCCACTGACGTTTCGGCAAAAATTGGAATTCAATAGCTTGATTTTTCCGGTGGCTATCGCGGTACATACAGATTCTTCCCATACGCCGTAATGATAGAAAAACTTTGGCGTGTCCCTGTACACGAACTACAAATGGAATACACACCTAAAACTATACAGCTAATTCCGTTGGGCTCATGAATATGTGTACCAAATTTCAAGTCAATAGCTCTATTTTTGCGGCCGCTACCGCGATACATACAAATTCCTCCCATAGGCTGTAATAATAAGAGAAACTTTGGCGTGTCCCTGTATATAAAGTACTACAAATGGAATACATACCAAAACCTATACAGCTGATTTCGTGGGGCTCATAAACATGTATACCAAATTTCAAGTCAATAGCGCTATTTTTGCGGCCGCTATCGCGCGACAGACAGACAGATAGACAGACAGACACACAGACACAGCCCAAAACCGTTTTGAGTCTCAACAGAGGGCCTCCACTGACGTTTCGGCAAAAAAGAATAGTTAATATCATTCAGAACTGTTTCTAAATTTTAATTTTGATGCCATCTGTTTCATTATTTTAAAAAACGAGTTTAAGAAAAAACTATTTGGCATAGGTGGACTCTGCTCTGTTCCCCATCATATTTATGTTCTCATAAATTTCTAGTGCAAGACATATTATAATCATGTTAAAAGCAATGAATTTGACAAAAGCTTGATACAGTGACAGAATTAAATCCCCACCTAATAGGCTATCCACCGTTCACTTCGATATATTTATCTTATTCTAATCTATTAATTTATTTTATCAGGGTCAATTCCGTTGTTTAGTTTTCATACTACAATTTCCAATGCAATAATCCTCAAAATTCATAATTATATGAAAAATTTACAATTTCGCTATGTTGCTAAAATCGTAAATTACGAATAATTTACGAAATTTTCCTATTAGAATATTTGTATTCAATCATGTTCAAACAAGTATCATAAATGTTATTTTGAAGTTGTCTAATGTATTTACGATCCTCAAAATGGAAGTTTATGCTTAATTTTGCCTTATTCTGATATGTTAAGTAAATCGTAAATTCCAAATAACTTACGAATTCTTTAAATTGGAAAAATCATAGTCTATGATATTAATGCCAGTATCCTAAATAATATTTTGAAAGTGGTTTGACATCTTTACGATGAAAATATCCCTCAAAATTGACGTTTATGTGAAATTTTCCTCTATTCTGCCATGTTAAGAAATTCGTAAATTTTCAATAACTTACGAAATTTTTATATTGTAAAATTCATAGTCATTAATGTTCATGCCAGTGTCCTAAATAATATTTCAAAAGTAGTCTGACATCTTTACGATGAAAATATCTCTCAAAATTGACGTTTATGTAAAATTTTGTCCTATACTGCCATGTTAAGATATTCGTAAATTTCCAATAACTTGCGAAATTTTCAAAGTAGCATATTTATAGTTACTGATGTTCATTCCTGCATCAAAACTGATATTTTAAAACTGGTCTGATATTTTTACTGTAAAAAGTTTCCATTTAATGCACGTTTAAGTGAATTTTTGGCCTATTCTCCCATGTTAAGAAAATAGTAAATTTCTAATAACTTACGGAGTTTTTTAATTCGAATGTTGCAAATGAATAGGGTTCTTGCCAGTATCGAAAATAATATTTTAAAACTGATCTGACCTCTCTGCGATCATTTGTTCGTAAGACTCGTGTAAACAGACTAACAAACTAACGGACTAACACACTAACAGACACCCTGCAGGCAGACACCATACAAATTTTGTCATTTTCGGATTCCTCACACCTGAAAACGTATAAAAAAAAATCAAAAAACCGAGGTCGAAATTTTTCACGATTACCTAAGTTCCCTATACCTATAGTATGATGGGGAACTAAAAATCATGAAATAAGATTTCAGAATCAAGATCCGCGGAATTAACAATGAATCATTTTTAAAATGTATAAAAAACTGAATTTCTTAAAAAGAGAAGAAAAATGAAAGGAAAAAGAACAACTAATATATTTTTAAATGCAGAGCTAATTCTAAAAAATAATTTTTAATGGTATACGTTAATCAAGTTCACTATGGAATGTTTTTTTTTTTTTTTTTTTTTTTTTTTTTTTAAAGGGCATTAATAAGTTTGTTACAACTGATTTGCATACAGGGACACACAGACAAATTTCAATGCATTACGTTTTAGGACAGATATTTTTATAAATCCCAATCAAATAAATTTCTACTATAAAAATTATAAAGAAATTGATATTTATTGTTAATATTCTAAAATAATGTTTTGTATAGAATAAGATATGGTTAACCTTAAGATTTACAGGTCTATATTAAAATATTCAAATCCTTTAAAAGGTGCAATTAGAATCACAGCGCTGCATTTTCTTTTGTGTCAAGCATATTTAATACTTTCCAAGAATGTTTAAGAGGGATTATGATTGCAATTAGTCCATTTGTATGCCTTTCAGTCCGTCTGTGTGCCCGTTGTGTGATAATGTAGGTGAAAACTATTGAAAGTTATGTGATACAAGAAGTACTTAGAGTTGGAAAGTGTTAATAATCAATTCGTACCATATGATTTTTCGTTCTTGTTTAAGATAGAAAAGAAAAAAGTAATCAATAGCATATGTCCATTATATAAATACGAGTAGCACCTTCAATAATAACCTCCTAAAAACTTACTACTGCGTATACTATCCCCCAAGCTAAATCGAGCCAAAATAGTGTTTCATGACAATCATCTTACATATTCATTTTAATACTACTTTGAAATATATTTATGACATATATTGTAAAATAATGGTATCTGTTATAAATTTTAAAATTAATTATTAATATATTGTTAAAAGGAAATATGGAATTTCAGAAATTGATATTCTCTTTGGATTTTATACGTGCGGCTAGATTTATAATAGAATAATATATATATATATATATATATATATATATATATATATATATATATATATATATATATATGCAGTTTTACTAAACAGATAATTTACAGAATTATTGCTTTTATTTATTTATTCATTTATTTATTTATTTTGCAGTATTTTACAATTTATTTACATTTTTAAAGCACGGCAAGATACATAATTTCTATAATAAAAGTAATATTTCTGAGGAAAAATAATCGAGCTGCTTTTCAGTTCCAAATTTAAGAAATTGTCCATGAAGTGCTTTTTTAAACCCGTTGCTCTCCAAGGTTGAAGACAAACATAAGCATATTGTGCAATTATGCTAATATGTTAGTGATATAAAATGGTGCATATATTATGTTTTTAATTGTTGAGACTCCAGTAAAAAATTGTTTGATTCATTATATAGCCATACCAGCATGATTTCTCATTTATCCAAATTTCGTACATATAGAAAACTTGAAGTATTTATCAATTAAACATATAAACAATCCAAGATTAAGTATACTGATCAAAAATTTTTTATGCACTAAAATTTACAAAATTTGGCTAAATTTTGATAATAAATGTTATGTAAATCAAGTGTTTTACATTTTAAATTTATTTCGAATGAATTTAAATACTTATAAGAATGCTTAGCTTTAAATCTAAAATTTTCAAAATTATACCCAGAATTGATGAATTTTGTATAAATCAAATGTTTTAAAATTTTAATTTATCTTGAATGAAGTGAAAGAATTATAAGCATACTTAACTTTAAGTCTCTTATAGATCATAAAATATATAGGATATAAATGGTGAATAAATGAAAACATTTTATTGAATAGTTCAAGTATTTACACTAGCTGCTCTCATTTGGTGTGGTAATTAAATATTTAAATTAAAGACTGCTATGAGAAATTTTTATGAACGAAGTATCCATTAGCTGAAACGTGAATATACATTTTTCACTTAAAAATAAACTAAGTTTTATAAATTCATGTAAGAAGAGAAGCAAAATATTATTGTAAAACCACTCATTTTACAGTTGGCGTTTTCGGTTTTTGTTTTTAAAATGACATTAGTGAGTCCATTATGTTTGTCGATAATACCAAAAAAAAAAAAAAAGCTCTTGATCACGTGATTAATAACAAACTTTCATTTGCACTATCTTGAAAAAATATATGTCATGAAAAGAAGCTTTAATTAAAGGTCTTCTATTATCGAATAGTCAAAAATATTTGAATATTCTTAGAAAGCGAATGTAATTTTATGCATTTCCTCCGAGATTTTTAAAATTCTTCATTGAGGCTCAATAACAAAATGAATGACAGTTTCAAAGTTATTTGTCTCATTTAATTATCCGTTTATATTCCGATCGTTTGAAACATGTTGATAAAAGCTTTGTTAAGCAGACAGCGTGTTTTGCACATAATATTTCAATTAATAGAATGTCAAACATGGGTTAATGTTATAATTTAAACGATAAATTAGCACTACTATCATTCTGTGAGTTTATATATATAAGGTAAAGCTAGGAGAGATTGCGCACTAGGGGATCGGCAGGAAGGACTACAATGGGTGCTCTGAAACTCCAGGTAATTCTAGAATATCAATAGCGGAATGCCCAATTAAATTTGCATATTCATTTCTTGAACAGTCTAAGATAAAACGTGGTTATTTTGTCTCATTTCCAGAAATGTTTGCTTAAATTTTCAAAATCCTTTCTAGGAAGAATTTATAGAATGGTAGTATTACAAAATATTTTGAAATTAAAGGATATCCCATGGACTCGTTTAGAAATTTTACTTGTGACAGGTGGTTGCATGAAAGTTGCATCATTTATAACAACGAGTGCAACTTTTATAGACGGCGTCGGATTAGGTCAACAAACAAGATACAGTACAAACTGAAAAGGAGCTTTATTAATTTTAAGTTAAATATATTATCTAGTAACTAATCGGTACTTTTTATTATACAGTTCAGTTTTTTTTTTTTTTTTTTTTTTTTTTTGTAATCTGCTTCTTTAATTTATTTTCTTTAAATAAAAAATTTTAATCCTTTTTAATTTTTTTTTTTTTCATTTTGTGTTATTATTATTATTATTAATATTAAATTGAAATACCTACATGTAATACAAAAATATTTGTTTACAAAAATCTTATACCAATGTCATTTAAGCACAATTATCATTGTTAACAATTTAATTGTAGTTAAAATTAAGCTGCCCTATAAGGAGAGATTGCGCAAAATACCTCCCTTGGTTTTATTATAGCTAATGCTTTAAATCATAGTATAACAACGAAATAGAAATGGAAATACGTAGAAGAAGGATCACGTCAAAGCTATGCACCAACAGTGTAGAAAAAATTGAAATTTAGATTATTTTTTAACGTTTTGTTGAACTGTGCACATTAATCTTAGGTATAAATATTTAATTCAATATTTCCCTTTATTAAATGAAGATTGACAATCACTGAATGGTATAAAGCGTATAAACCAACATAATCCCTTTTTCCTAATCGATTCTGCTAATTAGTTTTTAGTTAGTTTAACTTTTATTTTCGTCTCCTGAAAAATCAAGAATATGGACTTATATCCTTTATACTTATCAGTACAGATATATTCGTTTCATTTGGTTTAGTGCAGTCTGTAGATGTTAAACTCTGCTTACCTGCAATTTTCCCCGTAGACGTAATGTATTTGAATACTTTTGAGTGTCCCTGTACACGAACCATTCGCTTCATCTCAACGAAAAGCTTATTCTAGCATCCCTATATGATACACATTTACAATACCGAGTTTGGAATTTCTGCTACTATTTGTTCTTGAGTTATGATGATAACAGACACACAGAGAGACGGACAGACAGACTATTCGCTAGAAACATGATATTCGTATTCAGGGCACCTCAGAACACGCAAATAACAAAATCCCACGTTCGAAAATTTGATCCTAAAACAATACTTTCTCGACCCTATGGGTAAGAGAAAGTAAAAATGAGTAATTGTGAATTTACAATGATAAAATTATTTTGAAAAATAGAACTTTAATTTTGCATGAAAAAAAAGTTACCTTATATATATATGTGTGTGTGTGTGTTAAATATATATATATAATTATCTAATGAAAAATCATTAAGATAAAAATATGAAAAAAAAAAAAAAAAAAAGAAGAAGAAGAAGAAGAAGAAGAAGAACTAGAGAAAACAATATACAGATAATTGTTCGTTATAAAGATTTACGAAAAAAAAAAAAAAAAAAAAAAAAAAAGATAAACTTGAGATTATTTTAATGAAAATATAAATAAATAAATGAAAATAAAAATACAAAGTAGGATAAAATTTTAAGCTCACTTGCGTACCTTCCAATAATGTACCGATAGGAATCCGATTGGATCAATATGAGGATAAATAAACAATATAGACAATATGCCACGGAAGAGAATAAAGAAAAAAAAACATCACAATCTAAGAACATCGTACTCCCGACTGCAATTGATAATCCATTAGTGCCGCTGAAAAATGCATCATTTTTGACGTATATATTCTTCAATCCAATATAAATCTGTTCCTTTTATCATTGAAGAAAATAACAAAACCATAGCGATGAAAGATTCAGTTTTCAGATTGGGAAAATTTTTTATTCTACTTAAATTATTTTTTTTTTATGCTCTCGCCACTACATTCTTTGGACATGTTGACTGATTGTACGTTCCACTTTCTATAAATATTACACAAGAAAAATACTCTATGTATTTGAAAAGATCATACATTATTTCTACGCTTCATTGTAACCATTTTTTCAAAGCGTCTCTAGAGTTAAAAAATTTATGTTATTTTCATCGAATGCATTTTGTGGTTAAAAGTAATCTTTATTTTTGATTTCTTTTTGGGAGAGGAGGAAAAAAAAAATATTATTTTGATTATTTAATGCGTTTTATTTTTTAGTTACTCCGTGAAATATCTGCGCATTTTTGTGGAATAATTTTTCATTTTTGAATATAATGTTTATCGTAAGTTCGTTCAGGCGGGTGATTTAGAAAAAAAGAAAAAGGTTTGGGAAACAAATAAAGAGAAAATATAATTTAGTTGTTTTTTTGTAGCAGATATTTACGGATTTTTTATTGACAGTGAGTTTATAAAATTGATTTTATTTTCATAAACATTTCTAAAAATTGTAAAAAGGTTTCCTTTTACATAAATGTGATTTCTTGGTTTTAACTATTTATTATCTATAAATATTTAGAATTATAAATATATATACATATAAATTCTTCTAATTTTTCCTTTATTTATTTATTTATTTATTTATTTTATTTTTTTACGTTTTGCTGTTTATTTTATCATTATATTCTCTTACCCATATATAGTGAAGACAACATTGTTTTGAGGTCAATGTTTAAAAACAGTTTTTGATATAATTGCACGATTTGAGATGCCTTAAACGTAAAAGTCAGGTTTTTAGCGGCTGTTCTTCGAAAGCGTATTAGTGAGTCCATTTGCCTTCCCATTTGCCTCCACTTGCTTGTCTATTTAATCTCACACCTCTAGGTCAAAATGGCTGAAATTTTTTAACAAGCTTGGAATTTTTCTTTTATTTAACGAAATTCAAATCCGCCAGTCACACTGGAATAAATTTCTCATTCAAATACGTTTAAATTAAGACATTGTATGGTGCAGTTTACACGATTTCAAGACAAATCTTCGTTCATTTTAAACAGAGCGTTTAGGCTGACAAGGAATATTTATATTTCAATGGCTTTAGAGCGTTAGGACTAACAAAGCTTTAATATCAACCAATGTAATTTCTGGATTTTTCTGCATCACAACCAAATACACTTTCATCAATTTTCAAGTACTGTTCCACAAAAATCGAGTTCTTTTGTGTAGCCCTGTAAACGAATGTTGAATGATTTGTATACCATATTCTACATGAAACCTGCTTTTACGCATATAAAAATATATACATTCATTCCATTTGGTTTAGAGCAGCTTATAGATGTTAAACCCTATATACATTCTACCCCCCCCCCCATAGAAGTAATGTATATGAATACTCTTGGGTGTCCCTGAACATGAACCATTTGCTCGATATCAACGGAAAGTATAGAGTAGCATCCCTACATGATACAGATTTACGGTACCGAATTTGAACTTCCTGTTTATTTCTTCTTGAGATTTACTGATATGAGACACGCATACAGACACAGACCAACAGCTAAAAATATTATTTGATCCAGGGGAACTCAAAACGTGTAAATGTAACAAAAACACAATTTATAAAGTTTGTCTCAAAAACAATAATTTCTCTGGTATATATATGGGTGAGAAAGTAATAAAAAAGTATGTTTAAGAGGTAGCAGAAATCTCTTTAAATTTCTTAGTAGGTACAAGTGTGTAGCTACGCTTTAATGACTTATTCGTACGGAGTTTTTTTTTTTACCTGATGAAGAGACTTATTATTTTTATCTGAGGCATTTGTTGAGAGCATTTTGTAATTTCCGGTGTTTACCTATAAAGTTATTTATTTATAAGTTTAATTATTACTTGAAGTTGTAATTAGATTAACAAAAAGAAGTTTCAAGTAAAAAAAAAAAAAAAAAAAAAATCTAAGTATGTATAACATTTTCTCTCTCTGTTTTTTTTTTTTTTTTTTTTTTTTTTTTTTAACATATTTATGATCCACTATGTGTCTAATAGGCATTTTTGAAGTTAATTTAGCGATTTTTAAAGGAATACGCTCAATGAACATTAAAGGTTTAACAAATTAAATACAGATTTTTTTCTTTTTTAATTTAGTGCCGATTTCCATCCGAAAAGCTTACTATATAAATTTATTTGAATTACTCTAGGACTGTAAATGGTGATGGACAAATGAGCGTAAAAATTGTATCTAACTCTCTAAATCTTACAACCAAATGTGATTGACGACATATACCCTAGTCGGCGTAACCATTCGGAGGCCCTGGTTTTCTTCGAAATTCATGTAAGTACGAACTAAAGCTTCTTAAAAAGAACCCACGGACGGTATTCCACAGAGGTCTTGGAACTCTGTGGAATCAATCAATATCTCGTGCAATCAATAGGCCTTATGGCCTACACCACACTACTCCTCATCATCATTCTTAAGTTAGAAAATCAAAATTCGTCTTTTAACTGATAGTTAATTGCATCATTTTGGTATTTGATATTACTGTTTGATTTATTGTGTAGATAGAAGACGAAATTAACTACCAGTCACCAACAATCAGACTGGTACCCCCTTTTTTTTATATAAGATTTGGTTTCGTGCTAGTTGCAATTATTATTATTATTATTATTATTATTATTATTATTAATGTTAATTTATCTGAGACTACATTATAAAAATGACTCCGAATGACTCCGAATTAATTAAGTCTGTAAAAGAACTCCAACCCAGAAATTAACAGGTGAAAATTGAAGGCCAGAACGTTAAGTTTTCAATCCCAAATGGACTTTTTCTTCCAAGACTTAAGCACAAAATTATTAGACTCGTCACAGAAATTGTATATTCCGGAGCAAACATTTTGATTTCTAAAAGAAAAAAAAAAAAAAAATATATATATATATATATATATATATATATATATATCGATTCCAGTATGTATATATACATATATATATACATATATATAAATATAAATATAATTTTCTATAGCTTCTTATAAAAGGCTTTTATTTAGATACAATTTTATTTTAAAATTACAGAAGGTATAGTTAAATAAAGGCTTCTAAATTAAAAATGACTGAAAATTTCATACCTTTATAAGACAGAATCAGATTGTAATTGGAAATTTACCTATACAAAAAGTCTTAAAAGAAGTTTTTAAAACACGTTTCTAATTAGAGGATCGATGGGAAATACGGAATAGTTGGGTAAAATGGAATAACGTTATATCTGACCTGCACGGTGCTGCAACCTATCGCCCGTAAAACGTCCGTTTATACGTCGCCCGTTAACAGGGTAATCTGTGTTCAGCCCCTATCCCTGATTAGTCATTTTTCAATTTTGCTAAAAAATGCTTTTCCATTTAAAATGTTATTTTAACTTAGTTAGTTATAAAATCTAATTAGTAATAAAATAACTTCCAGCTTCATGTTAAATTTTTAAATACTTTTTTGTTTTACTTTTATGCAAATTCAGCCTTTTTTTTTTTTTTTTTTAATGTGGATTGGAGGAGTTTTTACGTCGCACTAGTGCTGCGCAATGGGCAATTGGTGACAGACTGGAACACCCTAAGAGGTGGTCCGGAGACGTGCCATCACAATTTTGACCCTCCACGAGCGATGCAATTGTGTTGGAAATGATTTAAAAAAAATGTAATGGACCAAGAAATCGGTATTTTTTTACGTTGTGTTGAGTGGGAGAATCAGTATTGCAAATTAATAAGTTCAGAAGCATCTCTAATGTTCAAATTTTAAGTAAAGAAGGAAATTGCTAAAAAATGAAGACAAATGAGGATATGAGAACTTCTGAAAACAACTGAGGACAGTGCTTACAAAATGAGGACTGTCCTCAGAAAATGAGGATATCTGTCACCGTATTTTAAGGAAATTGGTATTCCATACTTACTTCCATTCATAGCAATTCCATATTACACACTTGTCTCTTATTAACCGAAAATAGCTTTTTTTTTTTCCCCTTAAAAATTTGGCATGCAAACACTTTTTTTTACTTCCTTATACAAAGTATAAGGAAGTATAGTAATCCCGATTTGCAAAATGGATTTTGCATTTCACATTGCTCGAAAACGAATGATCGCTGAATGTTGCCAATTTATACGTGTGTCTGTCATGATGTCTAGTTGTACACCTGCAAGTGTCGTCTTAACACGAGCTCTCGTTTTAGAGATATAAGGGACTTTACACGATTTTACGTGACGTCTGTATGTATGTGTGTCTGTGTGTGTGTGTGTGTGTGTGAGTGTATGTCGCATAACTCAAAAACAGTTGAACGTAGAAAGTTTCAAATTGGTACATAGGTTTGTTATAACATCTAGTTGTGCACCTCCCTTTTTGGATTTTGTATGATTTTCCGTTTTGGAGATATTTAGGAAAATTAGGTTCATAATGGCCAAAATGTATCAAAAAACGGTAATAACTCAAAAACGGTTTGGACAAATCTTGCAATTTAACTGACTTCCCGACTAGCTAGACATTTGAAACTTTCAGAAAAGTTCAGAACACGTTGACAATGCATTTTTTTAAATATTTTTAGCCAACTGTTTCCAATACCTGCTGCCTTCAGCAGCGTTTATGTGATACAACAGAAAATTTATTTAACTAACTTCTCGACTAGCTAGACATTTGAAACTTTCAGAATAGATCAGAACACAGTGAAAATGCATTTTTTAGTACTTTTAGCCAACTGTTTAGGGTCCCTGCTGTCTTCGGCAGCGTTACCAGTACAAATCTTGCAATCAATTTTTAACTAACTTCCCGACTAGCTAGACATTTAAAACTTCTGGAAAAACTCAGAACACGGTGACAATGCATTTTTTAAATATTTTTAGCCAATTGTTTCAGGTGACTGCTGCCTTCGACAGCGTTTATATGGTTCAACAGAAAATTTATTTAACTAACTTCCCGACTAGCTAGACATTTGAAACTTTCAGAATAGTTCAGAACACGGTGAAAATGCATATTTTAAATACTTTTAGCCATTTTTTTCGGGTCCCTACTGTCTGCGGCAGCGTTACCAGTACAAATCTTGCAATCGATATTTAACTAACTTCCCGACTAGCTAGACATTTAAAACTTCTGGAAAAACTCAGAACACGGTGACAATGCATTTTTTAAATATTTTTAGCCAATTGTTTCAGGTGACTGCTGCCTTCGACAGCGTTTATATGGTTCAACAGAAAATTTATTGAACTAACTTCCTGACTAGCTAGACATTTGAAACTTTCAGAATAGTTCAGAACACGATGAAAATGCATTTTTTTAAATACTTTTAGCCAATTTTTTCGGGTCCCTGCTGCCTTCGTCAGCGCTACCAGTACAAATCTTGCATCGGTTTTTAACTAACTTTCAGAAAAGCTCAGATCACGGTGATAATTCATTTTTTTAAATATTTTTAGCCAACTGTTTCGGGTCCAATGACAATGTTTTTTAACATTATGTATATTTCTAAAGTGTATAAGGAAGTCATGTGGTGCCCACATCAGATTTTTTTCATAAAAATAACAAAACTCATCTTGAAAGTTTCAAGCCGCCGAATTCACAATGATTCAAAATACTACAGTTTAGTATGGTGAGTTCAAATAAAAATGATATTCCATATTCACCAACTTTCCACTATTTATTTATTCACGAAAAAGCATTCATCTATTGTTTGTTTTTCATTTCTCAATCCCTTTCATATTATGTCTCATGCGTCAAGTCTAAAGTGATTTTATTAATTTAGTAGTGAAAGAAATGAAATGGAAGGGAATATTTATTATTTTTGTATGTGACATGTGCAGCATGTATTATCAGTATGTTCTTTTTACTTTCATTACTCGATTACTGTTGGTAATGAAAGTATTGTATTCATTCAGAAATTTCGATTTCGAGCTTTCAACATATTTACATGTCTAAAGGTCTTCTGATTTCAAAAATGTCTTTTTTTGCAAATTGGTCAGTCTGTGCTGGTTGTAAGTCAGAGATGAGATATTCTGACTACCATACCTCCAAACGAGAAAAAAAAATGATAGGAAGTCTAAATTTTACAATTAAAAGAGATTCGGGCAATTTGTAAAAATTGGAAAACCTAAAATGGCATATATAAAGCCGAAAGTGGAACCTTGTCCGTATATCAAAGACGGTTTTAACGATTTTCTTCAATGTTAAGCTTTTCTAGATGTGATTTCACATGTATTAGTTGATTATTTATTAAAATTATTAGGTTGAATAACTAAGTTAATTTTCGATCTCTCAAGCAAGTTTCTTAAAAATTGACTCAACAGAATTTATGAATTTTCTTTTAGTTCTCCCTTCTTAAGTGATTGTTAGTTTCCGGTGAACAGAGGAGCTTGCCAAGTTTTTGTGAAAATCGGAAGTGAAACCGAAAGGCAATACTCGAAAAAAAAAAAAAAAAATCTTCTGTAATGAGATTTTTTCTTACATGTCCTTTGTCATGTACTTGGCTTCTATAAAAAAAAAAATAATAATAATAGGGATCCTTCAGTAGGCCAGTTTTAGACCTCGGAAATGTGAACCTCAAAAAACGGCTCTACCTATTTTTTTCTTACTCGCTTTAAGCTCTGTTTTATATGTTTTAAATGTATGTATTGATTTGCTAGGCGACTGACTGTTTAAGTTATTTTATTACCTTCTGATCACTCTGTCCTAAAAAATTCTTTCTATGTGTAATCGTAAATGTCTTGTAAATATTCTGCTAATATCTTTTTTGTGTGTGCGTTTTAATAAGTGTCAATGGTCTCCATTTTTTGGAGTGAATTTGTACCAAAGTGACAAAACTGGCTTTCGTAAATAAATAGTATTATTTTAGGTAAGACCCGTTTTTTTAATAAATTAGTCTGTTTTTCATTATATGATACATAATACTATATTTTTATAAATTTCTTATGTCTTTTTACTTTACCTTTCTATTATTATTTTAGCCTTTTATCATCTATCTAAAAATTGAATAAGTACCTTCTCTTTTGGTTAAAATAAATTATTATTTTGAAAATTTTATAAAAAAAAAAAAAAAAAAAAAAAAAAAAAAGAGTGTTATTAGCGTTTTTTTTTTTTTTTTTTTTTAGAATTTCGAAGCAATACCTGCTGATTTCATTGAATAATTTTTCATCTTGAATCTAAAATTTATCGTAAAAATATTAACATAGATGATCTTGGAAACAAATTTTAAACAAAACAATTTAGTTCATTGTTTGAGCAGTTATTTATGATTTGTTTATTCAAATTATTTTTACATCACTTTGGCACTGTTTGCGAATAAATATTTTCTTTTCTTTTTTCTTTATTTAAAAAGTAAAGTTATTTAATGAATTACTTGATGCATAATACTATATTTTTAATAATTTTTTATGTCTTTTTACTTTACCTTTCGATTATCATTTTAGCCTTTTATCATCTATCTAAAAATTTAATAATTACCTTATTTGGTTAAAACAAATTATTATTTTGAAAATTTTATTATTAAAGTTATATATATATATATATATATATATGTGTGTGTGTGTGAGTTATTAGCGTTTTTTTTTTTTTTTTTTTTTTTAGAATTTCGAAGAAATATTAACATAGATGGTCTTGGAAACAAGTTTTAAACAAAACAATTTAGTTCATTGTTTGAGCAGTTATTTATGATTTGTTTATTCATTTTTTTTTTTTTTTTTTTTTTTTTTTTTTTAATCATACATCATTTTGGCACTGTTTGCGAATAGTTTTTTTTTTCTTTTTTTCTTTTTCTTTTTTTTTTAAAGTAAAGTTATTATTAAATGAATTATTTGTTTGCTACAGCTACTGGGAGTCCTTTAGCATTAAAAACGGTTTTTCTGCTAAATTAAAACTTTTTTTTTTCTTTTTTCTGTTCTTTTTTAAACCTAGTTTTTGAACCTGATTGCTTTCAAAAGAAATTTAAATAAAAATACAAATTAAGAAAAAATCATGAGTTGTTAAAATGGGTTTTTAGACTTAAGCTGTAGTTTTCACAAAGTTAGTTTCTATACCCACCTTCATACATATCTGCACCATGGTGCATTTTAAATGATTTAAGAATAAAACATTTAAAAAATATAATTTTATTTTTAAATATTATAATCCAATATATTTTTTATTAACTATCTAGTTCTAACTATTATAGATTTTGAGTATATCTGCAATAGGGAAAGCACAAGTCTCTGTGTGTGTGGCTGTGAGCTTGTGACCACTTGTATCAAACTACAGAAATTAGTAGACGAGTCAGATGAATATCGAAGGGGACAAAAGGATATCAAGAGAAAAAATAAATAAAAATTAAGAGAAATTTAAGAGAAATGAATTAAAACTTTGTTTTAAAGTCTTATTCATTGAAATTTTGTACATTTTTAGAAAAAGAAAAAAAAAAAAAAAAACGCTGCTCCAAAAGAAAAGAGTATGACGAAAAAAAAAAATTAATACTTTAAACTACAATGCTGTTAAAAATAAATAAATAAATAAATAAAAATAAATCTTAAAATTTTCTTTGATATCAAGCAGATTATTCCTTCTTGCTCTAGATGATATTATAAATTTCTTCGAAAAATATGCATTTTAAATATTTTTTGTGATTAATTTTTTCCAGCGTTTGAAATTTCTTGTTTCCTTTGTGCATGATATTTTTTTAACTACCCTGTAGCAGTAGACAACTTTTAGATTTCGTCATAAAAGTCACCGTCAAAGAGACTCTTTTATGCTTTTTGTTTCTGTTTCTTGTATTTTTATTTATTTATTTACTTATTTATTTTTTTTTATAAATGATTATTTAAATTTTGAAATATATTTTTTCAATATTCCAAAATGTCTCTTTCCTTGTGTGTAATTCTTTTAATTGTCCTTTAGTAGTAACGCTCTCTAAGATTGCGTACTAAGAGAAATCAGCGGGAAGTTCTTTATTCACTCTTTACAACGATATATATATATATATATATATATTTTTTTTTTTTTTACTACGAATTTCAGATGTGACATTTGACAAAAATGGCAACATCGATTTCTTATACTAAATACGTCATATTTCAAATAATATTAATAATAATAATGAACCGTTGTATTTTTAGGTATAGAACAGAAAACTTCAGAAAGCTTTTTCTAAAAGAATAAAAATAGCTTGGAATTTTTGGGATTTATTATTTTTGTTTATTTATTTATTTGAGTGTGCTCAAGTGCAATGTTTTTTTTTCTACCGGTTTCAGATGTATTATTTACCGAATGTTAAAATTTCGCTGTTTTCAAGCTGCCATAACAGAAAAAGAAAATAATAAATAAATTAAATAAAAGACGGGGGGGGGGGGTGTGATGAAACATTTATTAGAAAAATGTGCTAGATTCTATAAAAACCGTGTTATAGTCTTTACGATGGTGTACACCCACCCACCCACCAACACACACAAAAGAGGGGAAATATCGTGTTACTACGATATTTTGTGCAGGAGGGGAAGAAGGGCAATCGACTGACTTAAAAACTTGTGTTATGAGATTTTTACAAACAGATATACGTGAATACATGAGAAGACGCTGCCGAAGTCATTGGCTTTCTCATTAGACATTAATGAGTAAATTCTTTTGGGTTCTCCAAAAATGCAACCCGTATGTGGCAGGTTTTCTAGAAGGCAAATGGGAACCTCACATTCGAACTAGTGAGCGGGATGCTTTCAAGGTTCTTTATTGGGTTCTTGAATGTGTCTGAAAAGGAGGAGAGCGTACTGCAGGCGCGAAAGAGTGAAATTTTGCTACGATTAGAATTTTCAAAAGCCGCGAAACAGCCCTCCGCCTAAAGCGACTGACATATCAATATATATATATATATACTAAGTCTTTCGCATTTAATGGAAAATATTTTGAAATCTACTTTTATATTTCAAGGGCCGATTTCTTGCAACAATTTACTTTTATTCGATAGTCTAAATTTAAGTTTTTGATTGAATTTCCAATAAAATATTTTTTTTTTTTTTTTTTTTCGCAACTCTGTTATACTAATTGCATCTTACATCTATTGTTCCGTTTTCAAAAATCTTGCAGTGATTCTGGATCTCATTTAGCAAATCGGGTTGAATTGTCATATCGAATGAGATAAAGCCTATAAGAGAAATGTGATCATTTTATAGATATTTTATTATATCTGATTTCTTTTTATGCTTGTTTCTAAATGAAACTTGTTTTTAATAAGCATCAGTTTACTTTTACGTACAATTGGAGAATTTATTTATACATACTCATAATATTTATACATTTATTCATAAATACTCATGACGTTAAACTCATATTTGAAGAAAAAGGTTAAACAAATTTTGAAAAATGTCTTAAAAGCTCTAAATGGCTGAAAAAAGAAAATGTGTGCTAATAATCGATGATCTGTGTGTGTATTTAGTAATTGGTAAAAAAAAAAAAAAAAAAATAAATAAATAAATAAAAAAAAAAGTGTTTTTATCTAGACTATTTTCTGGTAATGACTACACATATTATATGAGAGGTTCTCAGAGAAGTTCCTAAGTTCCATAGCAAATGTGAAATTTTGTTATCACAGTTAATAAAAATTACCGAAAATGCTTCAAGGTAAACCTTAAATTCATTTACTCTACTATTATTAGAAGACCTTATAATCACCAACTTTTGAAAAATGAATCCATTATTATACCACCAATAAATTTATGCTTCACATGGGCAAATTTTCCAGTTAAAATCACTTAGTTAGCTTTTACTTACTAAAGACAGGTTATAATAAGAAATAGGGATAAAACAAATCTCGTTTATAATAAAATACTTATAAAATAATATGACGACTCATTTATGTGTTTTATCGCATTCGATTTATCAAAAAAAAAAAAAAAAAACTTAGATAAATGAAATACAAGAACACTAAATGAAGTTTGAAAAATGTAGCAATAAAGTCGGATAAAAAAAAAAAATAATAATAGCAATAATATTAATAATAATGTTAAAAAAATGTAATATATGTATATATACTTTTATGGAAAATTCTATTTAGAACAATTAATTAAAAATTGAGACAATTAAACAGAAGGAAAATTATTACAATAAATCTTTCCTCAAAATTTAATTTATAGTTATACATTTATTTATTTATTTTATTTTATTTTATTTTATTTTTGTTTTTTTAATATGAACGATCTTCTGCAGATACATTTTATTTATTTATTTAAATATTTAATATTGTTTTGTATATAATTATTCTTAATGCATATATAAATCTGGATACTATTCATTGTCATTACTGTCCATTGCTAAATACATATTAAAAAAAAAAAAAAAAAAAACTGATATTTTATAATTTTAGCTTAACATTTAAAATGTAAAATCTGACATGTTTGATTTATGAAAAAAATCTAATTTCTTAAAAATTTTGCTATTAAAAGCGTTTTGGGAAAAGAAGAGGTTTTATTTTTCGTCAAGTATCTTATTACAGACAATTTTTTTCTTTTAATTTAATATAATATTTTATATTTTCAGATTTGACAAATCATTTACGTTGAAGAAGCAGACATCTATAAAAAAAATGAAGTAACTTTAACAATCCTTTTTAAATATTTCCAAGATAATTTGCTTCATTTTGACAAAATACGATTTATCCATTCTTCATGTTTGAACAAATGAAATATGACAGAAAAAAAAACTGATTTCAAATTAAGAAAATTTTCATTGTATGGCTGTCTAAAGCTTTTTCTTTTCCTTTTAATTTTATTGAATATTTTGTTACACTGAAATTATATTAATTAAAAGCAAAATATATTTCTTAAACATTTGCAGTTGGAAATTAAAAAAAGATGCTGCACTGAGAAAGATTCAAAATAATTATTACATTAAATCTTTAATTTAATGTAAAAATATAATGTTTATGTTTCATTAAAGTGGGGAAAATATTTATTTATGAATGTAATATTCATTAAAATTTAGACAATGTTTTACTTTTCGACGTATATAACATCTAATTATATTTTATATTTAAGATGAGAGTTTTTTTTTTAAATGCAATTTTATAGTTTAACAAGACTATATATAAAAACCGTCAAACCATATTTGTTATAAAATTATTACAAAATTACCATATCAATGTCACGTAATAAGGGAAGTAGACTAAACTTAAATTGGTAAATAATTATATTAAAATTTAAATAAAGTTTTACAAAATTCAGTACAATTTTAAACTATAGTTTCTAAAAAAAAAATTCATAACATAAATGAAATAAAACACTAAAGAGGCAAGCATTATTCAGAAATAATAAAATCGAATTAAAAATATCTCAAGAAATTTACTGTAGTTTTCAATTTTTAGCTAATTTTTTTTTTTTTTTTTTTTTTTTTTTTTTTTTTACAGTGGTTATGTTTTTATGTAATATTTTATGTTTATTATTATTATTATTATTATTATTAAAGTATAGTTTACCATTTCTTCTAAATAATACATCTCCAGGGTTTTAATAAAATAAACTACATAAGTTTGCAAAATCGTATTTTTTTCCCCACTGAATTGGGTGTTGCGAATATATTTTGTTATGTTATATTCAGAAAGGCTTGTCTTTTGTTCCTATGACGTAAGGATTTTTCACAAAGTAAAGATGAAGATAGGAAATAATTCAGAAGCAAGCAATATCAGAATAGAAAATCTTTACGTATAAAATATATTAAAATAGTTTATTATTTGCACATTATCTTCTAAATGTCTCTGTTTCTTTACATCCTCTTAACTATGCACGGTTGAGCCCTAACAACACACATGTCCATAATGCATACTGAAGATGTCCATAGGATGTCCATAGATGTCCTGTCATAGGACATCCTGAGGATGACATTTGGAGAGGATGTGCCGTTAGGGAGGCCGCTTTCTAAACAGCATCCAATAATAATTTGATGACATATTAACATTCCATCGACTGTGATGCCCCCTTCCCATTTCTTTGATGTCTTGATTAAATCACTCTCCTCGTTCCAGTCACATTGCCTAGATTTTTCGGGATATAACTAAGATAGGTGTTGATAAAGTGGATCCTTAAGCTCATTACCGTTAATAAAACCCATTTTTTGACAAAACTGTTTGTGTTGCAGATCTTTGAGCATTTTCTCTCAAAAAAAAAAAATCGTCTGAGACCTGTGTTTTAAAAGTTTACTGAAGAGTTTTTATTTATTTATTTATTTATTGTAATTTTGTAACTTAGGAATTAAAAAAAAAAATATTTCCTGATTAATATTATACGGAAATGTATATTACAATTTAATTAAATAAGAAATTTTCACAGTAATGCAATTTATTCTTCAATCAAATAAGCAGCTTTTATTTTGATTTCAGAAATAAAAGTTTATTTCCTTTGGAGAAGTAGATCGTTCGAAATAAACAAAAAATAAAATAAAATAAACAAATTAATTAAACGAAATAAAATAAGAAAATAACTTAATCCTGATCAAAAGAAAAAAAAAAAAAAAGATTTACTTAGCTTTTATGCATAGTACTCTTCTCTTTCTAAAGAAATAAAATTTTACATGAAAAAAAAAAAAAAAAAAAAAAAAAAACATCAAACTATGATTGCATTTTAATGATAAGCTTTCGTATATCAACTTTATGTACATTTGCTTGAGATTTATACAATACATTTTTTCTTCTTACTAACACATTTAATTTATTATTTGAAAATGAATATTTTAATTGAATAGAACATTTTAAACATAAAACAAACTTTAAAATATTATGAAGGATTTTTTAAAAAGTAAGTTGCAAGAGTTCAATGAGAATCTTATCAACAATTCTTTGTTCAAACATCAAGAATTTGTCAGTTTTTTTTTTTTTTTTTTTTTTTTTCCTTCTAGAAAAAGATTAAATTTTGATTGCTAATTATCAGAAGTGTATATGCTAAAATTAAATAAATACACAGGAATATAGGTGTATACAATACTTTTTTTTCTAAATATATCTATTTATCACTTTCTAGTTTTAAATAAAACAAATTACATTATTTGAAAAAGAAGCTTTTCGCAAACGATAAAATAAGAAAATTATTTATTTTTGAGTTTTCTCAACTTAAATTTTTGATGTTATATAGCTCTTTACAAACTATATTTTCAAAGATGTAGCATATCATAAGTGAAAATAAATAAAATGAATATAAAAGAAAAATCAAATTATTTTATGCTATAGATGCAAACATTAAAATATATTTTTTAAGTAAGCATTATATATGTTTGCTTCACATTTAATTTTTTGTTTTTTCAAAAATAAATTTATTTTATTTTATTTTATTTATATTTATTATTTATATTTTATTAATTTCGTATACACAAAACGAAATTAACCCTTCATTCTAATGCAATATTTTGTAACTTTAAATCAGTTAAGTTTTGAATAAGATTAACAATACGATTAGGTACCTAAATTAAGCCTTTTTAGAATTTTAAGGAATAAATTATGAAAAAAAAAAAAAAAAAAAAAAGAAAAAAAAAGAGAAAAAAGAAAGAAAGAAAGAAATTGGTGAAAGAATTAGCAATTAATTTTTCTTAAAATGCTTAAAATTTGCAAATTCGTAATTTTAAAAAAAAGATACTCTATGTTTAAAACAGATATTTCAAAATAAGTAAATAAATACATTTCAGAATAGTGTAGTTTCTTTAGTTTACTTTTAAAAATGTAATTAAAATACATATATATATATATATATATGTGTGTGTGTGTGTGTGTGTGTATATATATATATTATATATTTTTGATTGCTATATGCTTGTGAAAGACATTTTTAAAATAAGGAAATAGATACATTTCAAAATATTTACAAATAACCTTTTAAATATGTTTCTTTACTTTACATTTTTAAATGATAAATTATTTTATTTAAAAAAAAAAAAAACTATCGCAAAAATTTAAAAAAAGAAAATAATTTATATCTGATTTATCTTTCTAAATTTAAATTTCCACATTGTTGAATCCTCACTTTATACATAATATTCTTTAAAATGCAAATATTTTCTGTCAAAACAAAAAAACATATCACAAAAGAAAATCTAAAAGATTCCATGATTTTGTAGAGTTATAAAGATAAGTTTTCAGATTTGAATATTATGTAAAAGTTTCTGACATTTAAATGAATAGTTTTACTTTTAAAATGCATGCTTCTGTCATAATTTGAAAAAAATTTAAAAAATATTACATTTTAATGAAAAACTTTAAGCCAATTTTAATGTGGTAGTGCATGTAACAATTTTTAGTGTATTAGTTTTTTAGTATTAAAGATAAATTATAAAAGTTTGATTATAAAAATAAAATAATCAATCATCTACTTAAAAAAAAAAAAAATCTGAAATTTGATATCTTGTAATTTTATGAAATATCTTAAATGCTTAATAGTATTTTTATCCGAAAAATGTTTTTTTTTTTTTTTTTTTTTTTTTTTTATGAGTAAATAATTAAATTTCATAATAAGTGTAAAAAATTATTTTTTTTTTTATGAGTAAATATTTAAATTTCATATAAGTGTAAAGAATTACTATTATTATTTTTTTTTTTTTTCATAAAAAAAGAAAAAAAAATCTCTTTTACTTTAGCTTTAGAAATGACAATTTATTTTATTTGAAAATGCAAATTTTCACAAAAAATATAGTAATTAAATAATTCATATCTGAATTCCGAATTTTTTTTTTTTTTTTTTTTTTTTTTTGATTGTTTTATCACTCTTATTGTTAAAGATGTAACATTCTCTCTCTAAACTGATAAATTTATCCTAAAACAAATACTAAACGCTTTCATGCAATAAGAAGATCAGTTTTTGGATATCGGTACCATGCAATTTTCTTGATAATTCAGTAAAATATATTTTATCTTTAGAATGCCTGTATCGAAAAGATAATCTTATTTCATATACGTGCTTTGATTTAAATTATGAGAAACACATAAAGTTAGAAATCGTTTGAGAATTCTTTTATTAATGCATTTTAAACAAATATATGCATATTAAAGCAACTAATTACTTCTTAATTTACTTTCAATATCGTTTATAATTGTCCGCGTCGTTCCTCATGGTCCATTCATTCGTTTTTCTATTTTCTAATGATCAAATATTTTCGATTTTTTTTATTTTTTTAATGTATGGCTCTAAGAACCACAATAGACGTGAGACTTCAGCTGCAACAGATTCCCTTCTGACTGGATTTTACTACCTGATGTAAAACAAGTTTACAAAGAAAGCATAAAATAGTAGTAAAATGTTAAACTTATTAAACCCAAACTAACGATTTATTGAGTAAGCACAAGTTGTATAGAATTTTCTTTCTTTCTTTTTTTTTTTTTTTTTTTTTTTTTTTTCAGAAAATTTCATTTATTTACAAAAATACCACTTTATCATTTTCGCTTTTTTTTTTTTTTTTTTTTTTTTTTTTGAGAAATTGATTGAGTTTTTCGTCTGCTTCATTTCAATAATCTGTAAAATATGGGTTTAATTATTTTATATTTGCATGTTTTAGGAAAAGGGACGCTATTTTAAATTTTATCATTTTATAAATTTACCACAATTACTTGAAACATACTATTTCTCTACCTTTTAAGAAATTTTGAAATATGAAAAAAAGTTTGGCGCTAGAAAATTAAACACAGTAAATCTCTTCAACTTGTTTGACGCCAAAAGTAACAATGAGCGAAAATATGCAGATAGCATTCGATATGCGATGCGTATCGATAGCATTCAGAGTCTCGTCAGCAGTGCATAAAAGAGCAAAAAGAAAATGCTTCTATAACAAAAAGGGAAACTGGGTTTTACAGACAGTTTTTCAACCAACGGAATTGGACATAATGTGGGGAATAAGCCAATACGAAATTGAGAAAATGTTTCTATAAAAATTTGTAAAAATTAAGAAAGTGTGGATTGAATGTAAAATTTCCAGCAATCAGACAATGTGAGAGCATCAAAATCTCAATTAATAATGTTTTTAAAATTAGTATAGATGTAAAATGCTACAGGGAATGTGCAGATTCAGCCCTGCAGATTATTTTAGCTGTACAAAATTTAAACTTATGGTTTTTCTTCCAGAAATGCCTGGAAAAAGACGACTTGATGCTTTCCTATTTCCAGATTTTAAATAGAATTTAAGATAGTATAGATGTAAAATGCTACAGGAAATGTGCAGATTCAGACCTGCAGATTATTTTAGCTGTACAAACTTTAAACTTAGGATTTTTCTTCCAGAAAGGCCTGGAAAAATACGACTTGTTGCTTTCCTATTTCCAGATTTTTAAGTAGAATTTAAGAATATATTTGATTTTACTAATATAGGGTAAACCACATTGATAGAAATACTATAAATACCCCAATAATTGTGCAGATATATATATGTAGGACATTTTAGTTAAAATTGGTAAGTTTAAGTTTATTGGAAGTGAGAAAAATTGTTTAAATCATACTGTTTGAGAACTTTTTCAGTGTCTTAACTGAATTTAAGAAATTAGGGTAAAACATTACTAATATTAGAAGCGACAGATTTAGGAGAGAAAGAATTCGGAAGCTGTAAGTTTAAATTAGCTTTATTTTTATTTAGTTTACGTCATTCACTTATTCCAAGATCGAAAGCTTTTCATAATTTTGTTAACCGTTTTCTTAACACTTGTCCCGAACAAATGTTAAGAAGAGGGTTTTTTACTAACTGTTTTCCTAAGCCCCGAAATCAAATATCTTAAAGTTATTGCATTTCACAGAGATTATAATATCTTTATTATAGGTAAAACTATTCTACAATTACAGCTTCCTTTTATTTCCTCTCCTAAATCTGTTTCTTCAAATATCAGTATTGTTTTAACATATTTTCTGAAATTAAATATTTGCCAAAGCTAAAGATTTTAAAAAGTAAGATTTTGGATAACTTTATATCCTTCCAATAAACTCACTCGTTATAAGTTGAAGGATCCTGTAGATATGTGTATCTTTTTTGATATTTACAATATTTTCTGCTAATGGGATTATTCATATGCTATTGGTTAAACTAAACGCAGTCTTTAATTTGTTTAATAGAACATATCAGTTACGTTAGGAAAAACAGTAACCTTGTAATCGGCCATTTCTAAGCGTTGCTGAGAGAAAACTAATGTTAAACTTGATAGAGCTAAATAATTTGCAACCTAAATTTACAAATGAGTGTTTATTAAGTTCTTATTGGCTGTTTCTCCACATTCCGCTCAATTCTATTAGAACAATCCATAGAATTATGTTCCTCTCCTTTACATAGGAACATTATTCTTTCGTTTCTTTGTGCACTGCTCACGCTACGCTCAATGATACCGAAACAGCTGTCTACAAGTTTATAAATATTTCTTAAGTTTAAAACATTTTTTATTGTTGTTGTTGTTGTTTGTTTGTTTGTGAAATTATATACCAAACCTTATTCTCAGATTCTAATACATATATATATATATATATATATATATATATATATATATATATATTTCTGATTAATAAAATGTCATTTGAATGACTTTCAAGCTTTAAAAAAAAAAAAAAAAAACTGATGCCTATAGAGAGAATATATTGACAGAACACCAGTTTCAAAACTCGTTTTCAAATTTTCTTACGGACGTTTTTGGTTGTGAAGTTGTTCAACGCCCAGGAAGGTCAGTTGAAAAGACAAAGTAATTGCATTCATTGATGCAAATCATTGAATAACAACTCTTTAAATGGCTGAGAGATTAAATGTATTGAATTTGACCGTTCATGACCACTTTTGGTTAATTTATAATTTGACATATGAATCCACTTGTTCTTACAGAAATAAATTTGCTCCCTCCTATTCACGTCTGTGATTTGATTCTCATATATCATATTATATGAAAACTATTCATTTTTCGATCTAATCATTACTGAAATTTTAAATGCAAGCGAGCAAAGAGTAAAAAGGATGAACCGACTCAAGGCACTCCAAAATCCTATTCACCAATCAAAGGAGATGCTGTCGCTTTCATAAGATTTCAAGGGATTTTTTTTTCTTCCTTTTTAACTTTTACGGACAATATCGTTATCAATTCTGAAGTATACTGTAATCAATTGGACAAACTGAATTATTCACTCAAGTGAAAAGGACAGAATTGGTTAATAGGAATGGTGTAGTGCTCCACCATGATAGTGCGAGTTCCTTAGTTGCGAGTTAGATAAAAATTCCAAATTCGTTAGCTCGCCACAGTGTTGCCAGATTTGGGGACTATTTTATTTAGTAGTCAACAATAATTTTGAAAAGTGATATATTATACACATAATGAATGATTTGATTAATCTTGAAGTGATTAAGCAATGGATTTACAATTAAAATTTAGAATTAAAATTTACGGGTGGATATTTAACAAAAAAAGTTCCCAAATCTGGCAACACTGGCACTCCAAAAGCTTCTACAGTTTGAATTTAATGTAATGCAACACCTATCATATTTTCTACTTATGGAACGATCAGATTAACATTTGTTCTGGTCTCTACAGTTCTTTGTTTTTTTTTAAAGATGACAAAAACTTTACTTCAAATGAGCACGTCAAAAATGACTTAGAACAGTTTTTTTCCAGTAAAAAGTCAGACATTGTATGAACGTGGATTCATACCTACTACCAGAAACATGTCAAAACGTACTGGACTTAAATAAAGAATATATAATTCAACGTAATATTTATGCATTACCAGAAAATCGATTTACATTTTCAGAAAAGACAAAAAAAAAAAAAAAAATACATATTCCTTTCCGAATAACCTGATATATTAACGAGTGTTTCACATTCCAGTTAGTTGTTTTTTCTGAAATGTTTTTCTCTAGCATTTTCCTATCAAAAGAATTATTCAAATAAAATTTGGAATTATTGCTAATAAATTTATTAGAAATTGTTTTCATCTGATATTTTCAAATTTAATTTCTCCCTTTTCTCCAAATTGTCTTCATTTCCTTATTTCATGAAAACGTTTTATATTTCCGAATAAACAAGTTATTAGATATGAAAATTAGTTTAGTTTAGAAATAAGAATATATTTTAAATTAGACTTGAAGTTTATTAGAAAGTATGTTAGATTTTGAACACATGTATAAATTTCTTCTTGTTTCGCGAATCTGATTGTATTATAAAATAAACATTGGTTATTCATTAATTTCGTTTATATATATCGGAATGGTTAGAATTATATATATATAGCTTACATCTACTGGCATGTAAATATTCCATAAATAACACATTTTCTCCATTTTCACAAATATTCATTTCTTAGTTGTGTGCTTATTACAATTTTTATTTTCCAACTTATATGTTCACATCCCCAAAACAGTATAATTTAATATTATATCTGTGATTAAAAAGTCTACACTTATATTAATATTTTTATTTAAAAAAAAAGAAAAAAAAATGTTCTAAGAGTAATTAAAGATGATTCACGCTTATTCACTTATTAAAACCTAACAAAAATCGTAACAAAGTAATTACTTTGAAGCAAAATCTGCTAGCTTTTCATTTTTTTTTTTTTTTTTTTTTTTTTTTTTCAAATGTGGAATATAATATTATACAACTTAAAATAGCATTATTTCAACCACTGATGCAGCATCAATTAATTATATATATATAGGAATAAATAATAAATTGAATGGAACGAAATAAAACTCCAAAAAACACTGAAGTCTTTATCAGGCTGGCCCCTCAGCGTAGGGGAGAACGAGAAGTTTCTGAAAGAACAGTAGTAATTAGCTAATAACTATCCTTAGCCCCCAACTTTTCACCAAACAGAAAACCACCATTAACTGAGAAGAAATCTAAAATGCATATAATTTAAAAATTCTAAAACAAGTTATAAAATTATCAAAATTGCAAAAGTTATACAATTACATCAAATTAACATATAAAAAATATACAATAATATAAAGAAATGCGAAATGTAAACAAGAAAGCATATAAACTAAATAAAGTGAAATGAAACCCCTATCTGATAAACTAACCCTTTTCGTCCGACGGGTCTATTCGTCGGTACTTAAATATCGCCCTTCAATGAGGAAATAGAACAAACTGAAAAAGGAAACTCTGGAAACACTCGGTTAGAAATTGATACCGGTAACACTTAATTTGCAAGGTTTTTCTTAAATGTTCAAGAGCACATTTTAAGTAATTATCATTATTGCAAATGGTGCGAATTCTTTTAAACTGTGAGAACATAATATTTTTCAAAACATTTCTACTTATATTTGAAAACCAATTACTGAGACTGTTTACTTTAAAATCAAAATATTTCCTTTTATCGTGTAAACCAATAAGCCATTTTTATTATTACTCTTTATATTTAATTCTAGGAATGAAATTTTATCTGTGTCTGTACGGTTTAAAATTAATACTTCAGGATATAGTTTTCCAGAAATATTTTTAAACTCTTACAGTTAAAAACAATCAAACCATCGATATATCTGAAGAAAGTAATATTTATAAAAACTTAAAAAAATATGTATAAAAATAAATTAGCGAAAGCACTCGAAAAACTCGTTCACATTCGAATCCCTACTAGCCTATAAAAAGTAATAATTCCCGTTAAACAAAACATTATCGAAAATACAGAACTTAATAAGTTTAATCCAGTATTTTTTTTCACAATTTAATTAACTGCCAAATTCCTCATAAATGCTTTCAAAAACTTCTATTACTAAATTGTGCGAAATGCTCCCAAACAAATTTTCAAAACCATAAGTACTTACTGAAGTAATGCTTTCTGAGTAAAACATGAAATATTAAATATTCAATAACTTTAAGGTCATTTTTTATAATGTTAAAAATGCTATTAGAATTTATCAGTTTGAAAACTGAATTCAGATATTTAGACAAGCTTTTACCGGCTTTATCATTATAGCTATTAATACCACAGGTAACAAAGCGAAATTTAACTAAATTTTTATGAAATTTAACAGCAACGAAATATATGTAATGCTTTTTGATTTGATCATAAACATTAAGGTTTGTGTTTCATAAATTCGATACTAAACACTTTATCATAAATACAATATAAACACACAATCATATTGTTGCGTAATTGGGGGTTCGTGAGTTGTCTGAGAATGAAAGGCCAAACGTACAAAAATTCAGTAATTTATTCACAGAAAGTTCCAGAAAAATACAGGTCAATAAACCAATTATCAGCTTCAATTCAAGCAGTAACCACAGCTTAAACAACAGCTGTCAATAGCAAATCCACAGTACAAACTGTATAGCAATAACACTTGAAGCAAGTCTCTCTCAAAGGGGCTTAAGAGCAATGCAAGCACTAGCGAAGCTGGCTGAGATCTGAACTGAACTGACTGCCTTGGCAAGAGAGCGCTTCTTATATACTGTTCTATGGAACCCAGATTTTTCGAGAAAACTCTAGAAAGTGGTCAACCAATCAACTTACTGCTTCCATATTTGGTATATCCCATATAAGGATTTTCTCGCCAAGGTCGCCAAAAAATCGCCAAGGTGGTAAAAAGTCGCCAAATTTGTCGCCAAATCCATTACCTGCCTTATTGGGGCATTTTAATGCGTTTTTAAGGGAAAATAAGGCTATTTCAACGCTAAAATGACTAGAAATGGACAAAATTAGCACTTTATCAACTTACTAAGCCTCTTTGAAAGAATTTATACGAAAATAAACACAATTATTTACAATTTTGTAACACTGCCCCCCTCCCAAGGACTGCACGTCCCGGGCAGTGCAACCCTTGGTTAAGAGGCGAAACTAACCAAATTTACACAATCTCAAATACAAAACTAAGTTACATATAACGACAAAATAGAAACAAAAATCAAATGAGAAATATTTACAAAATTCACAAATATGTACAAGTATCTATATACAAATATTTACATTACGCATGCGCAAATTTTACCAGTATTTACATTTTTAATTTTAATATTACCGTTACTTGTGGTACTTGGCTAGCCTATTATAGTGCACCACCTTCGGTTTTGATGAAGGTGTTTTAGTGATCCGCACCACTACATCATTCAGCCTTTTTAAGACTGTGTATGGTCCGTCCCAGTTGCACTGTAACTTGGGAGAGAGTCCTTTGCGTTGAACAGGATTCCACAACCAGACCTTCTCTCCTTCCTGGAACTCATATTGTGTAGCCTTTAGATCGTACCTTGTCTTCATTTTCTCCGTTGCCATGTTAATCTGCTCCCGAGCAAAGTTGTGTACGTCCTCAAATCGTGCCTGGAGATCTTGGATGTACTCCTCGGGCGATGAAGGCGCATCGGGTGGACAACCAAACAGGAGATCACATGGGAGACGAAGTTCACGTCCAAAGAGCATCTGGGCTGGAGTATAGCCGGTGGTTTCATGGACAGCACTTCGATAAGCCAACAGGAACAATGGCAACTTCAAGTCCCAATCTTGCTGGTTCCTTGATACTAGAAGAGAGAGGTTATTCAGGATGGTACGATTGAACCTCTCGACCATGCCGTCCGACTGGGGATGTAAAGGTGTTGTCCGGGTTTTGTCTATGCCGAGTAGTTTACACAGTCCTTTGAAAACATCAGAGGTAAAGTTCCTACGGTACGAAGTTGTAGGGGCGTGCCGTACCTTGACACCCATTGCTGCACTAGGACCTCTGCGACTGTGCATGCCTCTTGATTGGGAATGGGATATGCCTCAGGCCACTTAGTGAAATAGTCCATCACGACGAGGATGTATTTATTGCCACTGGAGGTCCGTGGCAAAGGACACAAGATGTCGATTGCAATCCGTTCAAATGGTGCTCCCACGTTATACCGTTGCAGTCTTCCTCGACTTCGTTTCTGCGGGCCTTTACGTGCCGCACAAGCATCACAGGATTTACACCATTTCTCCACATCCTCCTTTGCCTTGCACCAGTAGAAACGTTCCCGAACTTTCTGCAGCGTCTTCATTACCCCAAAATGGCCTCCGGTAGAGCTACTATGCAGTTGTTCTAAAACAGCTGGAATTTTTGATCTTGGTAATAAAATCTGCCATCTGAAGCTTTTCCCATCATCAGATTCCCACTTTCTGTATAATACGCCGTTTCTGATATGAAGAGAGTCCCAAAGTGCCAAATAACTTTTCGTAATGGGACTAAATCTGGAAATGTCCTGCCAGATAGGTCTGTTGCTGGTCGTCTCCTTCAGCTGTAATATTGGCTTTACGTCAGGATCTTCCATCTGGGCTTTTCTAAATTCGTCGTCACTCCATGGGTCGGGATCTTGTTCTGATGGTGTTGCGACAGTAACTTGGCGAACAACTGGCTTTATTCTTTGGTGTTTATCCTCGGCTTTAGAGATGTATTTATGATCTTCAGATGGAGGCTTCCGCAAGAATGCATCTGAATTTTCATGAAGAGCTCCTTCTGGGTGGCATACTTCAGAGACATTTTTGGTTGCTTCTCTAGGTGTTCTTACTGGGCAGCTTCGTTTGATATGCCCGTCTTTTCCACAGCCCCAGCATTTAGTTGTTGGAGTCTTCCCTTCTTTCTTCCTCTGAAGAATGCGTAGTCTTCTATTAATTTCTGCAATCATTTCCTGAATTTCTTTAAGATCATCTTGAGAGCCGTTCACTTTGTCTGCTGTGCTGTTCTGGCGATGTTTATAGGAGGCTTGTTGGGCTGTCTCGAGCTTTAAGGCATACACCAAGGCTGACACCACATCCTTCACGCCGGAGAGTCTGAGGGCTTGTTGAATATCTGGATCTCCGACAGCATCAATGAAATATTCTAGAGCCAGATCATTCCGTGTTTCAGGATGACAGTCTGAGAAAGCCAAATATGAAAGCCTCTGGATGTTTGATGCCAGTTCTTGTAAGCTTTCCCCTGGTCTCTGACGACGGGATCTTAGCTGGAGTCGACTATATTCTTTGGACCATTTCGCTCCAAAACGTAGCTCTAGTGCTCTGGTTACAGCTTCGAAGTCATATCGCTGTTCCTTCGAAAGGGTCTCCAGAATATCTGCGGCGTCGCCCCGCAACGACCCTACCAGATGAGCCGTCTTTGCAACAGAGTCCCAGCCATTAGCTTCAGCTACGATGGAAAACTGCGTCTTATATACATGCCACGAGGAACTGCCGTCGTAGGTGGAAAGCTTAATAAATTACTGATTCTGGATTCTTCTCTCTTTCTTTTCAGTTTCCTGGGGCAGGGATTCTAACTTTTCTTCCACTTTTCTCTCCAGATCTTCTTCTATTCTCTTCAGTTTACCTTCTATCTCTGAAAACCTTCCTTTCAGCTCTTGATCAAAGTTTTCTTTAACTTTCTTCTCGAAACTCCGTTCTATTTTCGTAACACTCTCTTCAACCTTCATAACATTTTCTTCTATCTTCATAGCTTTCTCTTCAACCTTCATAACATTTTCTTCTATCTTCATAGCTTGCTCTTCAACCTTCATAAAATTTTCTTCTATCTTCATAGCTTTCTCTTCAACCTTCATAACATTTTCTTCTATCTTCATAGCTTTCTCTTCAAAACTTCCTTCTATTTTCAAAACTTTCTCTTCTATTCCATCTATTCTGCTTCCCATATCCGATAATTTACTTTCGATTGATTCTTTCACCGTTGAAAGCTCTCTCTTCATCTCATCTTGATTAGATTTAATTTCTTCCTGAACTTCATCCATAGTGTCTTTCATTTCCTTCATTTCTTCAGTCAAGCCGTCTTTCAATTCTTTCTGTCCGGCTTTCATTTCATTCATCTCGTGACTCAGGCTATCTTTCATCTCTCTTTGAGATGCTTCCATACTTTATTTCATCTTTCTTTGTCCTTCCTTCATTTCATTCATCTGGGTAGCTAAGCTTTCTAGAAGTTTCTTCATCTGTTCCTCCATAGCTCTAGTTATAACCATTCACAGACAAATCCCCGCTTCTGACACCAGAAATGTTGCGTACTTGGGGGTTCGTGAGTTGTCTGAGAATGAAAGGCCAAACGTACAAAAATTCAGTAATTTATTCACAGAAAGTTCCAGAAAAATACAGGTCAATAAACCAATTATCAGCTTCAATTCAAGCAGTAACCACAGCTTAAACAACAGCTGTCAATAGCAAATCCACAGTACAAACTGTATAGCAATAACACTTGAAGCAAGTCTGTCTCAAAGAGGCTTAAGAGCAATGCAAGCACTAGCGAAGCTGGCTGAGATCTGAACTGAACTGACTGCCTTGGCGAGAGAGCGCTTCTTATATACTGTTCCATGGAACCCAGATTTTTCGAGAAAACTCTAGAAAGTGGTCAACCAATCAACTTACACCTTCCATATTTGGTATATCCCATATAAGGATTTTCTCGCCGAGGTCGCCAAAAAAATCGCCAAGGTGGTAAAAAGTCGCCAAATTTGGCGCCAAATCCATTACCTGCCTTATTGGGGCTTTTTAATGCGTTTTTAAGGGAAAATAAGGCTATTTCAACGCTAAAATGACTAGAAATGGACAAAATTAGCACTTTATCAACTTACTAAGCCTCTTTGAAAGAATTTATACGAAAATAAACACAATTATTTACAATTTTGTAACAATATATATGTATGCATCTCAATTTTTTTTCGTTGGCGTTTCTGACGTAGTAGTTTATTCGGGTTTTAATATTCCAACGGCAAGTCTCCTGTTATTATTATTAGCAATAATAATTGCAGTATTTTACAAGCCTGCATTTATACATTCTAGTATTTCGATTTTTCGATTTATAAAGAATTTTTTGATACGTCAAGCAAAGAAATAAGTTGATATTTTTGCTTTCAACAAATAAAGTAGTTATTTGTTTCATAATGCCAAAATTCAAAATATAACTATTTACCTTAACACTACAGTATATATCGAAATGGTCTGCGACCAGTGAAATCGGATTTTTTTTTTCTGAAAATACGATGTTAATTTTAGAATAGGTCTCTCAAAGATATATATATATATAGATATATATCAAATATACAATACACATCAAATATATAATACACATCACATATATAATGCATTCGTTCTATAATTATACGTGTTTTTCTTATAAAAATATACTGAAAAAAAATTCATTATATTACTTTAAAGCAAAAACTAAAATTCTTGCGGTTCATATAGATTATTAACATTTTCCAACTGCAGGTACCTTTTGCATTGTTTAAATTTGATTGTACTTTGACTATGTGATCACACAACATTCAGGAAAAATAGCAGATAGATAAACAGATAAACTAATTGAATTCACAATTACTCTTAAACATTGTTGTGAAGTGTTAAAAAAGCTTAAGACATATGAAAATACAAATCAAAAAGTTTTTAATTGTACCCATTAGTGTATCTGAATATTTTAGTGTACCCCTGTAAATCTTAAGACAAAACATATCATATTTAATAGATTTTTTTTTTTTTTTTTTTTTTTTTTAATCCTATAAATATTAAATATCAATTGCAATTTGATTTGCGTAGTTCAAAGTTATGTAAGTATGATTTCCATAAATGCCTGTCAAAAAATGCAATGCATTGGCATTTTTTTAAGTGTCCCTCCCTTTACATGAACCAGTTGTGCAATTTATACCAATTTAAATAGAGAAGATCCCATAGTGAATTTCAATAACATATATCAGTTTGTAGAAATTCTGCCAATATTTTTGAATGCTAGAAGAAAACAGTTGAACAGATTGCAGGTCAGACAGATGGACTGTGAAACTATTTCAGATCATAATCACATTAGAAATGTTAAAAACACTTAACAAAAACGAAAATGCTATTGCAGCAATTCTCAATCTTATTCCTTAATGTATCTGAATATTATTGTGAAGGCTTGTAATTTTTAATGTAATCATACTATATTCTATAGAAATCATCTATTTTGTGCATGCGAATAATATATATCGATTTCATTAGGATTTATGCACAACAAAAGTATACAACAAAAGTATCTCAATATGGTTATAGGAATACCTCTCACAGAACACAATCATTTGAAATTATTTCAGGTATCCCTGTACAAAAAGCAGTGATGCTATTCACTTGACTTTCATTACAGAAGACTCCATAGTGAGCCTAAATAGCGTATATCAGTTCCAATAAATCCTATGAATATTTGCAGGAGTTAGAGCTCTAACAGACGGACGGACAAACCGAAGTCATAAGCACTATTCAACTTTATTGGTTAGTGTTAATGAATTTTCAATGTTTTAAAATATCTCAGCCTAACATTAAAATAGAGGATTTTTACTCTTTTCTTAAATAACCAGAATCATATCAAAAGATCTCTTCAATGATTAAAAAAAGAAAAAAAAAAAAAAAGAAAAGAAAAAAGAAAAGAAAAGAAAGAAAAAGAAAATATTTTTTTTTTCGCTTAGATTATAAAACGTTTCCTACTGTACTATTATGTTAAATTGTTTAATCTTCGATGTGTTTTATGCATTACATAACTGAAAATATACTTCGAGCTATTTTCACTTATATTCAATGTATTTAAGTACTTTTGTGTGTTTCTCTATTAATGCTAGGTATACGAATTTTTTTAAAAGGAAATATCCTTTTAAGCATCGAAATAATACATTAAGCGTTCTGAAGTATGCAGATATTAAAATATGCTTCAAACAAATGTCTCTCATAAGAATTTGTTTGCGAAGAAATATTCACAAGCCAGAAATTCTTTTTAATTATTTTTTATTAGATAGGCACATGGCGTAGTGAATATGGGAACATATATCTCTCTGAAGGCATTCTGAAAAATGTAAGAAAACTGGAATATGGAAAAACAAAAACATGGACAGAAAAACAGACAGATGAATCCAATTAATAAACACTCATAAACATCTATTTTTCTTCTTAATTATTTTTTTATTTTTCTTTTTTAAGCATTAAATAAACTGTTGTTATTAAATAAAAGAAGAAGATAAAAATTGAATCTAAAAATCTATTTTAGTTTTTTATTTCTTTTTTACCGATAATCATCTAGAATTTATTGAATCCTGCATTTACTCATGCATTAGATAATATGTCAATCACTCACGCTAAAAAAATTATAAAAATAAGATGAACTATCTTAATTAATTTTCGATTACAGAGATACCCTTTCTGACATTGGAAAAAAAGAGTTGATTATATTGTCAATAGTCATCAAGGGTTTTATAATCATCATTGTTATTAAAAAAAAAAAAAAAAACTATTTATTTTTTTCAACTAAAACCAATCTTTTTCATACAATATTGGCATATTATCAATTTGGGAATGAAGTTTTTTTTTTTTTTTTTTTCGATGAATGCGAACAGTATATGATTACAGTATGCTCCAATTGTGCTTATATTTATTAATTTTGTTTCATTAAACTAGGTAACTTGTTATTGGGGACTCTTGGCAATATATAAAAAAGGGCATTGCATAAAAACTGAGAGTAAAATCATAAGAAATCAAGAAATATATTTACTGCAAAAAATACATCATTCTTTTTCAAAATACCTTCCGTCAGATGATATGCAACGGTCCCATCGTTCAACCCACTTTTCAAAACAAGTAGAGAAACCCTTTTCTGGAAGCTGCTTCAAAGAACCCTCCACTGCTGAAATAACTTCAGAATCTGTATTAAATTTTCTGCCACGGAGCTTCTCCTTCAACGTCGGAAACAGCCAGAAATCGCATGGAGCGAAATCTGGACTGTAAGGGGGATGTGGCATGATTTTAATATTGCATTTACTAAGATATAGCTGAACAGAAGTAGCGAGATGCGGGCGAGCATTATCTTGAAGTAATGTCCAATTTCCTACCAGTTCATGAAGCTTTCTCGATATGTGTTGCCGCAAAATTTTCAAAACTACATAATATTCACCATTCACAGTAGTTTTTGGAGGCACAGCATGCTGATAGATTACACCTTTGTGATCAAAGAAAATAATCATCATGACCTTTCCAGCAGATTTGGTTTGTCGGAATTTTTTCGGAGGCGGGGAATCAGTATGTTTCCATACACTTGTTACGGACTTGGTAAGGGGATCATAATGATGCACCCAAGTTTCATCACCTGTTATTACAGTCTTTAGGAGAGTTGGATCCTTTTGAAGCATTTGTTTCCATTCACAACATTGGTGAATTCTTGTTTTCATTTAAACTTTAGTAAGGTGATGAGGGACCCATCTGGAACAAACATAGCGAAGCTGCAAATTGTTGCGTAGAATGCGAAATATCGACGTTTTCGAAATGTTTGTTGATGCCGCTAGCTCCTCACATGTCATTCGCCGATTTTCTTGAAGGATTACCCACACAGTGTTAACATTTCGATCATTTACAACACTTTTTGGTCGCCCAAGCCTAGGAGCCAGTTCTGCAGACAAACGGCCTTTCTTGAAATCACCATGCCATCTAAAAATCGTAGACTCACCAAAACACTTGTCTTTGTAAGCTTCTTTCATTAACTTAACTGTTTCTGGAGCTGTTTTGCCCAAACGGTAGCAAAATTTTATGGCACAACGCATTTCGTTTTTTAACTCTGAATCACTCATCTCCATTTCTGTAGGGCAAATAAAACAGTTCTTTAAACAAGCACGGAAATATGTTAGGAAAATAAAATCGTCTGCTTCGTTTAGAATTTTGTATAAACGTACCGTTAACAGTTTGAAAAAATCGCCTGCACTTCTATTTTTTAGTTTCGCGGTATTGCCACTACGTAAAAAAATAACTCTCAGTTTTTGTGGAATGCCCTTTGTATATCAGTTCTATGCTACCTGTGCTATAGTTGGCCATAAGTTGCATATAAACTTTCATAAATTATGTATATATTCAAATAGTAGAAGGCTTTGCCTGTTTCGTTAGTCACTGTATTCAAAGGAATTTTTAAAATGCCATTAATTGCTATATTTTTAATCACTTTATAAATAAAAAGTAAAAACAATTTCACTCATATCATTTAAAACCTTGTTTCGTGTACTCGCTTCCTTCGGCAGTATCTTCCATGCCCGCGCTATATCGGTTCCGGTTCTCACTCCTTGTATTTGAGCCTTAAGAGGACATTTCAATTTAGATGGTAACTGGACAATAAATGGCTCTGCTGTTATTCAAGAATTACTATTATCGGACATAAATTCTTAGAACAGGTTATCATCTTCACTCCATGACATTTTAAGAGAATCAGACAAATATTCCCCAGCTGAAAAAAAAATAATTATTTAAAAAAGAACTAATTATAGATCTGAAAAATCGGACTTCGTGGGGCATCAGGAGAATCATCTGTCACATTTCTATTCATTATCTCCAAATTTAGTACACTGGCCTTTAGAAGATAGACCCCATGGTCTTCGCGTTATCAGCATGACGCCCTAACCAAGCGAGCTAACGGTCCACGTAAAGTATCTTTACCTTTATGTTTCTAAGTCTAGCAGCAGTCATTTCAGAACTTAATTGATTTTAATTTATTATTAAACAAGAAAGAAAAATCATGCAGTACGCATTGATTAGTAACACTTTCTAACTGTACGTAATTGTTGTATCGAATAACTTTTAATATTCTTTGCCTAAGTTATCACACAACAGACAGAAGGACTAAAAAATATACAGATAGACTAATGGATTTTAGAATTACTCTTGGGCATTTTGGAAAGTGTTAAAAAGGCTTAACGCAAAAGAAAATGCAGCCATTAGATTATAATTACAGCTTTCGATATCTCTGAATATTTTAGTGTAGCCCTGTAAATCAGAAAGTTAATCATATCATATTCTATACAAAACATTATTTTAGAATATTACCAATACATTTCAATATATTTATGATTTTTACAGTAGAAAGATTTTTAAATATAACTTTCAAAAAATTCTGTCATTTTTTTTGTTGTTGTCCCTGTAAACAAACTAGTTATACAGGACCTATTAATGTCATTTTAAATGGGGAACATTCTATACGGAAAATATTTATAAAAGTAACACTCATAGTACACAATGCTTTCGAATGCTTTTGGGTGTCCCTGTACACAAACCAGAAAAGAGATTTACTTCATTTTCAATATGGAACATCCGATAGTAAACTTCAATGAAATCTATCAGTTTCGAGAAATTCCATAAATATTTACGGGAGTTAAAGCGCGGACAGACAGACAGACAGACAGTTGGACAGTTACACAAACTGAAATCATATTCATACTTAAAAAAGTTAGAAAGTGTTAAAAACGCTTAATGTCAACGAAAGTACAATTCAAGCAACTTTATATTAACAGCTCTAATTATAAATGGATATTTTTGTGGCACCCTGTAAATATAATGCTAATCATGCTATATTCTACGCAAAGCATTTTTTTTTTTTTTTTTTTTTTTGTGCCTATAAATAACATATTTCAATTTCCTAAAACTTTGTGGAAAGTAAAGTTATAAAAATTTTATTTATAGAAATATCTCTCATAGAACGCAATGCTTTGGAATACTTTTAAGTGTCCCTGTACATAAATCGGTGGTGGTATTTCCTCCATTTTATACAGGAAACATCCAATAGTAAACTTGAATAACATATTTCAATTTCATTGAGATATGTCTACAGTAAAGGTATGAAAATATGGTTTATAGAAATACCTCTCATAAAACACAATGCTTTGAGATACTTTCGGGTGTCCCTGTACACAAACCAGATGAGGTATAAACTCCATTATCAATAGGGAATTTCCGATAGTGAACTTAAATAACATATATCAGTTTTAAGAAATTCCAAAAATATTTACGGGAGTTAGAGCTCGGACACACAGACAGACAGATAGACAGACGGACAGGCAGATACACAAAACTGAAATGATATTTACCCTTAAAAAATGTTATAAAGTGTTAAAAACGCTTAACGTACACGAAAGTACAATTCTAGCATTTTTTTATTAATAGCTCTAAATATTAATGGATATTTTTGTGCCACCCTGTAAATCTTATGCTAATCATGCTATATTCTATGCAAAGCATTCTTTTGTGCATATAAATAACATATTTCAGATTCCTAAAACTTCGTTGAAAGTAAAGTTATTAAAATTTTATTTATAGAAATATCTCTCATAGAACGCAATGCTTTGGAATACTTTTGAGTGTCCCTGTATATAAACTGTTGGTGGTATTTCCTCCATTTTATACAGGAAAAATTCAATAGTGAACTTGAATAACATATTTCAATTTCATTCAGATATGTCTACGGCAAAGGTATGAAAATATGGTTTATAGAAATACCTCTCATAGATTACAATGCTTTGAAATACTTTCGGGTGTCCCTGTACACAAACCAGCAGAGGTATAAACTCCATTTTCAATAGGAAACGTTCGATAGTGAACTTAAATTACATATATCAGTATTAAGAAATTCCAAAAACATTTACGGGAGTTAGAGTGCGGAAAGACGGACGGGCAGACAGACAAACCGAAGTCATAAACACTTTTCAACCTTGTTGGAAAGTGTTAAAGATGTTAGAAAATGTTAAAAACGCTTAACGTAAACGAAAGTACAATTCTAGCAATTTTGTATTAATGGCTCTTAATGTAACTGGATATTTTTGTGCCACCCTGTAAATCTAATGCTAACCATGCTATATTCTGTGCAAAGCATTCTTTTGTGCATATAAATAACATATTTCGATTTCCAAAATCTTTGTGGAAAGTAAAGTTATAAAATTTGATTTATAGAAATATCTCTCATAGAACTCAATGCTTTGGAATTCTTTTGAGTGTCCCTGTACATAAACCGATGGTGGTATTGCCTCCATTTTATACAGGAAACATCCAATAGTGATCTTGAATAACAAATTTAATTTTCATTAAGGTATGTCTACAGTACAGGTATGAAAATATTGTTTATAGAAATACATCTCAATGAACACAATGCTTTGAAATACTTTCGAGTGTCCCTGTACACAAACCAATAGAGGTATAAACTCCATTTTCAATAGGGAACGTTCGATAGTGAACTGGAATAACATATTTCAATTTCATTAAGATATGTCTACAGTAAAGGTATGAAAACATGGTTTATAGAAATACCTCTCATAGAACACAATGCTTTGAAATACTTTCGGGAGTCCCTGTACACAAACCAGTAGAGGTATAAACTCCATTTTCAATAGGGAACTTTCGATAGTGAATTTGAATAACATATATCAGTTTCAAGAAATTCCATAAATATTTACGGGAGTTAGTGCGCGGACAGACAGACGGACAGACGGACAGACAGACAGACAGACAAACCGAAGTCATAAACACTTTTCAACTTTTTTGGAAAGTGTTAAAAAAAAAAAAAACTACTCAACATTTCGGAAATTGCGCTTGAAGTTACACCAGGAGAGGTCAATACGGAACTCTATGCAAATTTTTGTAGCTCTGCTATCTGGCGTTTGCTTACAAAGCAACGAAAAGACATACTTTGGCACATATCCTTTTATTATATGTCGAGATTTTAGAAGCGAATAAATTTTGTCATTCATTTAAGTTATAAGGATTTTGTTAAGGAACATTGCGATGTGCAAAAAATATAATAATTTTTTCCAGTTCAAATAATTAAACGTGGATCTTTATCAGTTATTAAAATTCAAGCTCAAATGCAGCTGGACGCTTCAGTGCAGAGATATAATCAAAATACAATGGGGAATAAAACATACCGACTTCTTCGACAAATAAGTAATCATATTCTGAATCTCTAAATTATAAATATAGATCACTGATTTATGCGTATAAGGTAAACAAATCACCTATACAGATGAAGTGATCGAGAATTTCAAGTGTACACTTTTCTAGATGGTGAAAAAATATTATGAATATTGTGAATATTACGAATCGTTTGTATTGCGAGAATTTTTCGCTTAATTTTCTAAAATTGGGTCAAAAAAAAAAAAAAAATTATAGTTTAGAAACAAACATTCGAACCGTGTTTTCTCTAAAACAATAAAAAAAATAAATAAAAATGTGTTAGTGTTTTTTCTTTGACCTCAACCTTAAATAGGACAAAAATTAACTATTATTTCAAACCAAAATAAGTTTTATCCCATTATAAACGTACTTAGAAAATTGAGGTTTCAATCGAAAATTGTTTCCTCCAGAACCAGTTTCCAGCAAAACAGTAATTCCTCCAACTAGCCAATTAGAGCTGTTCTTTCTGGTCATGTGATCCACACACGTGCCAGCAACTAATGTTTTATTATTATTATTATTATTTCGTTCATGTTGTGTTATTTTATTTATTTTAGAGTAGTGTGTTCTTCAACCTCATTTCTTGAAACCACGGAACACTCTCCGCAATTGATGACTCAAAGAGTCCAGTGTTGAAATAGGGGTGTTAGTCATCTGATTTAGAGAGAATGAGCAATAAAAATATAAGACAGAGCTGAATGGCTGGATGTTTTTCAAATCCCAACCTGTCGGTCAATTTCACACCTCTCCAAGCATTTGGACTCGTCCTCCTTAGGAAACGTGGTTTCGCTAAATTGACATTTTAAGACGAAATCACTTAATTTCATATCAGAATTGAAAAGGATAGTTTTAGTAAAAGGTAGGGTATGTATCAAATTCAAAGGTTGCAAAAATTATAAAAGTGAAGATTGAAGTGAAAAATCTGAAGCAAAACTTCTTAAAATGTGGATTAAAGTTGCTTTTACAAAAAATGTTGCTGTAGAATCTCTTCCTGTTAATAATGGAATACACTTGAAAAGAAAAAAAATATATATAGACGAACTTTAAAAATTAATGCTTCGTTAAAAGTAGCTAAATCAACATGTTTTTAAATGGTATAAAAGTATTACTAATTATTTACCTGCAGACAATGAAGAAACGGAGAAATTATGCGATGGCTTGAATAAAGATGTTGGTTTAAAAGTTTAAAAGCTCCGCAGGCTATTTTTCACGTCTAAATTTTTACTTTTATTTTATAATTACATAATTAATTTTGTTATGTTAATAACTAGTTTTATTCCCCTAAAAATGATATTTTAACAACATGTGAGTTACATCCTTTTTCAAACAATATTTTATTTTATATTTATTGAAAATATTCAAAACATGTTCGCTCCTTTAATTTCGGTCAAAATATGATTGCTTTAATATTCAAATGCAATTTTCTAATTAATTTAATTAATTAATTAAATTCTAATTGATCTAATTAATTTAATTAGTTAAAGTATACCTGGAAACCTTCCTAGTAATCATTAATTCAACTAAACAAAGAATAATTAAGGTCTAAAATATGTTAAATTTTATTTAATTAGTTTTTGCTTTTCCTGAAAAATTGTAATCCGAAGGAGAAAACGCGATTAGAATACTTTAACATTACATCTCATCCACAAGACATTCTCAAGGTATCATATGGATGAAAGTATGTCTAAGGGACATCCTCAGGATGTATTATGGATAAGTGTGCTGCCTGGGTACTTTTTGCTCAGTTACTAAAACTCGCCTCTTGTGTGCGCATTTATTTTCAAAGATTTTTGAATGAGATTGACCACGGCAATATAGAAAAAAAAAAAAAAAACAATTTTTGAATTGAAGTAGGTGTTTTTAGAACTCGTTAGCAAAAGTAACTAGTATTGTAAGGATGACAAGGAATTATTTTTTACTAGAACTACAATTTAGTTTTTGGATGTCAGTCACAGATTTTTTATTTATTTATTTATTTATTTATTTATTCCTTTTTTCAATGTAACTGGATAAATAGAGAAATAGAAATTTTAAGTTCAGGCGTAGATTTGATTGAATAGAAGGCAAAATAAAATAAATAAATAGTGTAATAAAATGATTAAAAAAATAAAAATAAAATAAAATAAATAAAATAAAAATTATAAGATAAAAAACTTTTTATAAACCATATTTTTAAATTTTCTGTTGAATGATAGCTGTAGAACTAACTACATTAGCATTTTATCAATGCGTATTGTTACGAAATTGTAAATAATTGTATTTATTTTTGTATACATTCTTTCAAAGAGGACTAGTAAGTTGATAAAATGTCAATTTTCTGCATTTTCAGATTTTTTTCGCGTTAAATAACTTTCCCTTTAAAACGCATTAAAAAGCTCCAATAGGCAGGTAAAGGATTTGGCGACTTTTTGCCCTTGGTGACTTTTTTGGCGAGTTTTCGCGAGAAAATCCTTATTATCGATATTCCAAAGATGGACGTTCTAATGTGATTGGTTAAAGAGTTACGGGAATTTAAAAAAAAAAAAAAAAATGTTGGTTTTAAAAATAAAATATTAATCCTTTCAGTACAGCATATATTTGCATCATGAACTACATTAGCACTTTATCAAAGTCTAGAAAATCTTTAAAGTGATAACAACGTCAATTTTTGCCAGATGCATAATTTAACTTTTTACAATTTTCTAACACTCACGTTTAATTATATGTATTTATTTTATGTCGAAAGAAAATGAACTCGTAAATTTGTTTTGGCAACAATTAAATTATAGCTAATATTTTAATGAATATTTTTATTGCTATTAGAAGCTTATTATTTTCATATTAAAATTAATTAAAAGGAAACTATTCGAAAATTCGAAAATCTGACTTCGATGTATTGTGTTGTCACCGGGTTCTGAGCTACTGTGAAAGGTTTAAATGTCTAGCTAGTAGGGAAGTTAGTCAAAAATAGATCGTAAGATTTGTACCGGACAAACAAACAAACAAGAATAGAAGTTAATAAAAACACGGTAAAATGAATTGATATAAGAGCAACTTTCAAGTATCAGATTTGAAAAATTAATATGTTTACGAAGGATTATTAACAAGATTTTCGATGTTATTAAAGATGTTAAAAGCACCATGAAAATTTGAATAATAATAAGAAATAACAAAAACGTAAAATCATGCGATACGCATTGATTATTAATATTTTCAACTGATACGTACTTGAAATATCGTTTCCCCTTCAAGTTCTTTGCCAGCGTTATAACATAACTGATAGACAGAAGAAAAGAAAGGGAAACGAATGGACTAATTGTATTCATAATCACTTTTAAACATTGTTGGAAGGTGTTAAATATACTTAACAGAAGCGGAAATATAATTCCAGCAACTTCCAGTTGCAGATCTTAATGTAACTTAATGTTTTAGTGTACCCCGTAAATTTGAAGGATAAGAAAAGCGTACTCTATACAAAAACTTATTTAAGAATACTAACTAAGTGTTAATTCATTATGATTTTTACAGCAGAAAGTTATTTAAATGTGATTTATAAAAATGTTTCTTCTAAAATACAAATAACTGGATTTTTTTCTTTGTGTGTGTGTGTGTGGGTGAGTGTGTCCCGTTACGCAAACCGTTTGTATAGGGCATATTAATTCCCTTTTAAATGGTAAACGGTTCATAATTTGTTGAAACTTTACGTTTTCCGTAGTGTGTTTGTAATGAATAATTAAAACAAATTTAAATAAAGAGAGATTCAAAGAAAGACATACTTGAAATTGCTAAAATTAAACAACTTAATATTTTACAAGATCTCTTGAAGTGCTTCGAGTCTTTTAACTGTATTTTAAATTCTTAATATTTTTTTTTTTTTTTTTTAATTACCGAAAAAAAAAGAAAAATTACCGTTAAAACTTGAGTTTTTATACAAAAATGGCTAATATATATAATATTACTATCATATATTATATTATGTAATATATCATCATAAAATCTTATTAATTGAATTCTAAAATTCAGAAAATATTTGCTGTTTGATAAAATAAAGAACATTCAATTTTTTTATTTGAAAAAAAAAAAAAAAAATATTTTTTTAGGGGATTATGTATTTAATTTGTCTAGAGATTGAAATTTTTATATTTTCTCACGAATATGACCTTAATTTAAACATTCAAGCGAATCAAGAAATGAAACTTATAAATAATTAATAAGATACGAATGTACAGTTATGGAAACAGTTTCAAATTTTAAAATATTCTTCATTTGATTTTCTCGTGTATGTCAAATTTTATTTTATCGCTTGCTTTGTGCTGTCAGAAGCAGAAATGAAGTAAAAATTTTTAATAAATATAAAGCTTCTAGAGAATTTTGACTTTATTTCTCTCTTTAAAAATACAACCGACAGATGTAAATGAAAGAAATTTACCCTTTTGTTATAAAAAAAATGATTTCAATACAACAAAAGACTCTATTAAAATGACAAGCAAAAGTATAAAATTTTCATATCCGTAAACGAATCTGCTCATTGTGTGTACGTCATTCCTTCTGCCCCTCCTTTTTTTTTTTTTTTTTTTTTTTTGAAAATTTTTGTTTGTTTAGACACGGAAAATATCTTTTTGAATTCGGAATAGAATGTGTTTTGCGACAAAATTAAACAAATTAAACTGATGTAGAAGCGCAGATAAATCTTTCTTTTTTTTTGTGTGTATCTCTACCCTTGCAATTCAAACAAATTGTCAAATCTGAAAGGAATATAAAAGAACAAGCTCAAGAAAAAAGATCGATTGTAAAACAATATTCTTGAAGAAGATTTTCTTTTTTGCTTTCGGGATATACTTTTAACAATAACAGTTGTAACGAATAACATTTCTAATAAAATAACAAAGATACAGTTTCATTTCGAGAATGTTTGTTTCAAGTTACAAAACTCGAATGTTCTAAAATAAAATAATAATTATTATTTTTTTAAATATGGGATATTTTCAAACAAAAATATTTAAAAAATATTTTAAGAGTATTTTTAAAACTTATTGATGTGCTTTTATTATTAATCTCTCTTAATTATTCTTAATTAAAGATTTCAGATTTTATTTTAGTTTGAAAAAAACAGTGTGCATCAAAATCATACGCCCACACGCAGTTTTTGAAATATATTATATAACCAGACTTGATGCTAAATAGAAATATAAATGTTTACACAATGCTGAAAACGGCCAGGTAAAAGATAAATAAATAAATAAAATAAAATAAAATAAAGTAAAACTGAATTTTTAGTAGAGTTAAGCATACCGTCATCAGAGCAAAAATTTTACACTGATTTTGCAGTGATGACAGTATGCTTAACTTTACCGAAACTGCACTTTACTTTTAATACTTTTTACATTGGAGTTTTCGACGTTGTGTAATTATTTATACATAAGAAGTAACTTGTTAAATATAAATAATTCTATTTTTATGCATATTATAATCCTGAGAACATTCCAAATGGATATATCCGCTTTTATAAATTTTAGAATTGTAACGTTTATTAAAAATCTGTATATATTTGAATAAATATCACAGTTTTTAGATTTACTGCGGGATTGAATTGACTACTGTGAAGTATTTAAACATATCTGAACATCACCATGTTTTAAACAAATGAAAAGGATAACATTTGCTAAATTTCAGTGGCTGAATAGAGAGAATTTGATGAAGAATTCGTGCAAAAAATCAGATGTAGAAATAGTTAAATGTGGAAAAAAAATATTTAGAAAAAGGAAAGAAAACGGAAATATAAATATTTTAGTCGATAAACTTATCGTTTATATATGTGGTTTGGGTGACATTTGTTTGAAACGGGGCGACAACTGGTACTTTGTCGCAATGCTGACGCGAACCCTACTAGCGGTATTACTTGCACGATCTGTGTAACGTAGATTGATATTTTTAAAGATGGAAGTTAGTGATAGTTCCGTTATAGTATGGTTGGATTTGGATGCGCAGGGAAAATTTATATAGCATTCATAAACAAAGTTTAAATGATGCAGACTATCAACAGACGCGTGAACAATATTTTCTTCAACAAGCAGAACACATTGGAGGCCTTTACTTTATATTTCGAGTGGACAATGCTTCTGTACACACTGTCACATCCGCTTTTGTATTGATTCTGTATAATCATGTAGATGATACCGATTTACCAACTTGTAGCCCCGATTTGTATCCGATAAATATAAATAGGAATACTCGCAGGAGTAGTTAGTGTATTTACTATTGGCAGCGAAATTATTGGAGCACTAGAAATGCCTCCTGTATAAAAAAAAGTACACTTAATACTGTTTTGAAAAATAAATCCTTGTCGAATCCTGGTCTTAGACTGACAAAGAACATGGCTCGAAAAGGATTTATTTAACAAAGTAGTATTAAGTGAACCTTTTTTTTTATAGGAATTATTACTAACACTCGACTGATTTTGCTGCCGACTGTAGGTGGTTGGTGGGTTAAGGACAATTGACCACACTAGGGTCTTATATCTTGTAGGCGGTTAGCCCTACAAATGAGCGAAACACTTGAAAAAATTGCTTCCTCTGGATGAACAAAGTACTGTTTGTTAAATTTGTGGAAAACTTTGATAAATGAGATTCATAAACGCATTTAAAAATTCATTGAAAAATGTTCCTATTAATCAAACAATGCTATATTTAATTTAGTTTAGAGTGCTATATTTTGAAATAGGGGAGAGTGGGAATGAATGGGACATTTTTAATTTTTTTACTGATAACGTTCACTATATTTAATTCAGAATTTTGTAACATTACCCATAAGTACACTTCAGTAATCAATTACATATAAACATACTAACTTTAATAAAAGTTATCATTTTAATTAATAATATATATATATATATATATATATATATATACATGCATGTGCATTGTCCCATTCATCCGCACCTATGGGGATGAATGGGACAGGACTGGAATTAACAAAGGAAAAAAAAAATGGAAAGTAAATAATTTGTTTAAGCTAAATTGGTCTATGTGATTTTATTACACGCTGTGAATTTACTGAAATTAAATTAAACTGATGTAGTGACTCAAATTAACGTCAAAAGGCAAAAGTCCTTTGGTTCCCACAGTTCCTAGTGCTCTAGGCTTTGATTATTTAACCTAATAAGATATAATTTAAAAATAAATAAATAAATAAGACACTAGAAAGATATAAATCATTATAATAGAGTACAAATTATCCAGATAATTTTTTGTTGCCGACTGATCGGGAAGAAATCAGCATTCTATTCTGTATTGCATTAATAATCACCAGGAATTACTTAATTAGTTTGATTTAAATTGTGATTCTAATCAAATTATCATTAGTTTATTTATTTATTTATTTTCTTTTTCAATTACTGATTTAAATTGCATTGAATATTCTAACTTATATATATATATATATATATATATATATATATATATATATATTTTTTAATCATAATTATTATAAACAAAAATCACAACAATTTATTTCAATTTATCTTTCTCTAACTCCATGCTACTTCTATAATTCCATGTTTAACCTACTGAACTACAGGTTATAAAACAATTGAGAGTCTATTTAAGATTTGTTTTAATATAATTCTTGTGTACAATTTTAAATCAGCATATAATGGGGAATGTCCCATTCATCCCAACCACCACATGATCATATAAAAGAGGAAATAGGCTTAATCAACAGTTGTCAATATTCTTCTTGAATATCATAAACTCAATAAAAGATTATTCTTTTTCAACATATAAGAGTTATATTAACCTTAAGCAAATGGTTAATGTCTTAACTACCTAATTGAATCAGTAAAAACGTACTTTGGCAGCTGAAAATGATACTTTGATTTTATTCTGCCCTTTTATGGATAGCACAATTCTGAAACTACACTTGATGAATGACCGTGCTTCTATATAACAGAAAAATTGTCAAGATTCCAATACGTACAAAATATAAAAATTTTGCTCTTGTCCCATTCATCTTGCGTCCCATTCAACCCCACTCTGCCCTAAGGTTTTACCTAATTTCGATTTTCCTTACCTTCTTATGATATGCATATTATTTATATATTATTTTCTTATTGTGTGAACTAACGTATTTTATAAAATAGTGTTTTCCACACAATAAAATTCTTTGACGCCATTTATTTTTAAACGCCCTCCACCCCGCACCTCCCCACACGAAAAAATAATAATAAATAAATAAATAAATAAAACGAAAAAAAGAACATCAACCATAAAAAATATTTTTTCTTTCTTTTGATCCAATGAATATGTAATTGGGTCATATCTTCAAATTAAGCACATTTCATTTTTTTTTTTTTTTTTAGTGTGAATTTTTGGTTAATTATAGAGATTCGATACTCTCCTACTCACTATAAGTTAAATTAAATGTGTGCTTTAAATATTTAACTATTCATATTTTCCGTTAAAAATTGATGTAACGGAATGAATGGACATTTGTATAAATCAATTATGTTTAAAGTTTGAATAAATCAACATTGTATATATACAAATTTCAAAAAAAAAAAAATAATAATAATAATAATAATAAAATATATATATATATATATAATCATAAAATGTTCCTATTTAAATTAAATTTATTTAAACTAATTTAGCACGTAGAATCGATTTTTTTTTTTTTTTTTATCCAAGCCGTATGATAAAAAGTTAGTGACTGGGAAATTATGTATTTAATATTAATATGTATGCAATGCTGAAATCCTGGCTCTAATGTTGGTTAAAAAATCATTTGAATCAATTTTATTTATTTATTTATTTATTTTTTAACCAGGGGAAATTTTTTGTAAACTAGTATGTTCTTTTTTATTTATTGTACAATAAAAAAAGTATATAATGTTTATTTTAAGCTATTATACGCAATTCTCAAATAACATTTAGATGTTCTGTAATGAACATAGGTCAATATACGATCATTAAATTTCAGTTTACTGATTTATAAATAAATGAATATATAAAAGAGAAAACCATTGTTTAAAATTGTTTTTTTTTTTTTTTTTTTTTTTTAATAATCTTACTGGAAATATTTTAATGTTGTAAAGGCGTAAACTATTTTTTTTTTTTTTTTTTTTAAGTGCTTTGTTTAAAACTTCTTTGTGTCGCCAAAGAGCAATAAATCCAAGGAATGGATATTTTCGTTTTTTTTTTTTTTTTTTTTTTTACGGACAATATATACAGATTTCACCGATTTTTTATTTTTGTATTTTTGCATTTATTAATATATGTAAATATACATAACTTAATGAGGAGAGCCTTCTGTAATTTTTTCAAAATTTTCTGGGAGACTTTTATTGTTAGTAAATTTCAATATGTATTAATATATGTGTGTGTGTGTGTAAAATAATAAAAATGTCCTTTGTCGAGCGGAAACTATTTAAACAATTTGGGATAAATATATTCATAGATTTACAGGATCACTCTAAAAAATTCTTTTGGAATTTTATAATTTCGAAATATTAGATAAAGAAATGCTTATAACAAATCTAAAATTATATATGGAATTCTGTGATTTTTTATTTTTTTATTCAATTATTTTATTTTGTTTTATTGTTTATAAATGATAGGTTGAGAAAATGATAATAAAGTAAAAGTTATATAAGAGTTAACTCAATTTTGAAAATATCACTTTTATCTTGTCTATGAGATGAAGAACAATTCCTAATCTTTATTATGTTATTTTATGTTAGAGTTTTTCAAAATAGAATAAGGAAAAGAATTGCTACTATATCATAATTATTTAGATTTTATTTTTTCATAAAATAAAAGAGATTGCCCTAAAAAAAAAAAAGAATCAATTTATATATTTTTTAAAGCCGCTTCACAATGTTATAACTCCTTCTTAAAAGATAAAAAATCAAATCTTTTCTCAGCAATTATAATTCTTAAATATAATGAATTATATTTTCTTCTAACATGATGTTATATAAAGAAGAAATCAGATTTTTCGGAGGTTCAGATTTTCAATCTGGGAAATTGCATTGATGGGTAACAAGATATAAGCATTATGCTCTGATATTTATCCTATTTGAAGAAAGTGGTTGCCATGGGGATTAGATAAAATACTTATATTTTCTGATTATAAGAAGGTAAATACAATATAAAATATATAATAAATTTAAATAGTCTTAGATTTATTATCCATGCACTTTAAAAGTATTTATTATTTTTCTCCTTTCGTATGCCATGTACCAGCCTTCTTTAAATTAAATATATATTATTTTCGATGCAATATATTTTTTACTAGCCCTATTTTTATTTAAAATAAAATTTAGAAAATACACTATGTGGTATATGTCTAAATAACGTAGCGTCTTAATGTAATTAAAATCGAAAGTTATTTTATAACATAATAGACAGGTGTTTCTTTTAAAAAAAATACCTTCCCAAATAAAGTACTAACGTCTTTGAAATGATGTAATTTGTTAGAAGATATTCGATTGGAAAAGTGCCTTTTAGCAGAAACAAACTGCTACGCTTTACTATGGTTGTTTGGGACATTTCTTTACTAAACATAGAATAAGTAGTAAGAAATTGTAATCTTAACTTTAAATTATAATAGACCTATCAGTTCTACCCATTCTTTTCACGGGGAAAAAAAGAAAAAAAAGAAAAATTGAAAGCAAAGATAATTAATTTGACCTGATGAAAGGAGATTGTTTACTATCCGTTCTGATGAAGACCATGCTTTTTTCATGTCGGTAAAAATATTTTATTATAAACCACTAGGTTTAAGCGTGGGAATAACAGGTAGAAAAAACTAGAACTCCCTCTTACTTTCCTAAAAGTCAAATTTCGAAAGGTTTTCATACTTTACATGAAATAAGGTATAAGAGGAGAAATTTTTGTAAATTTCAAGTTTCTACAAGAACCCACTCCGATTTTCCCCGTCCAAAAAACGGACAAAAATATTAGACACTTCTTTCACACCTGTAATCACTAAATTTCAGTAGATTTTTATCTTCTACTTATATTATTGTCTAAGAAGGGACATTTTACTTAATTTAAAGATTTTATTAGAAAACATTATTATTTTCGACGTGCGAAGAACGGATCGAACTGCTATATGTCCCATTTCATTGCCTTGAGAATTGCATTTTGGAAGAATCCTCATCTTTTACTTAATTTAGGCATACACTAAGAAAAAAGTCTGTAACTGACATCTAGAATCTAAATTGTAGCAATAGAAAAAGTAGTTCCATTTCATCCATATAAATTCTATTTCTCTTTGAAAGCGAGTTCTAGAAACCCCTATTAGAATTCTAGAGCGTTTGCTTATATTCTCGAGGGCAAAGTTATTTTAAAATCTCTGCAAATAAATGCGAATACAAGAGGTGGGTTTCAGAAACTATAATATTGGTTTATGACCCAATTCTAGAAAATCAAGCGAGAATTTCTCGCAATACAAAATATTCAGAATATTGTTTCACCATCTAGAAATGTGTTGACTAGAAATTCTCGATCATTTTGTCTATTCAATTTATTGGCGTGCCTCATGCGCATAGCTCGAAATCTAATTATTCTAGTTCAGGGATTTGGAAAATGACCACTTATTCATTCTAGATGAAGGCGGTATGTATATATATGTATATTTTTCTCAGTGTAAGAGGAGATTTTTACTAAACTTCAAGCTTATATTGGAAACCACCAAAGATACGAAGAATGGGTTAAAAAACTTTGATTTCCCCTTTCAACCCATTAAGGGTTATATTTCATTAAATCCGTTCATAGTGATCTCCTGTGTCATAAAATGAAGGTACTCTCGAAATGGTATGTTTTTAGCTTCGGCGACTTGGACTCGAAGTTGATAAATGAAAAAGTGAATGAATGGTTTTTTAGCTTCATAGATTTTTGAAGGTTTTTCCACTTTACAAATATTTTATTCGTCTGCGTAACAAACGAAACAACATTTCGTCTTTTTTTAAGAGCGTTGCCATTCGAGGATTATGTTTTACATATGAATTATTTCAAAAATATTTCACGTCTAGCAAATGATGTCTGTTCATATTTTTGCGGCTTTTTAAAAAAGTATAGGAACAAAAAAAAATAGGCTTGTTATTAGAAAGAAAATATTAAAATTAATTATGATATAGTGATCATTTAAATACAGTGACCAGCGAAGCAAGCAAAGCCAGCTAGTTTTAAATAGATTTACTTTTAAAATTAATAGTTGTCCATTTTCTTCGATTTATATTCTAAACTGGTGTAGTAATTTGGATAATAAAACATTGATTAAATCTACTCTATTTTCAGTAGTATATGGCATATAACATTCACCTGATAAAAAAAAAAAAAAAAAAAAAAAAGATAAAAAATGTTTAACTGAACAAAATAAAGCATAAAAGTATATTTCTTTTTTAACGCAGTTTTATTGCTGGTGATAGAAGTCAAACGATATCAGACGTAAAATTAATCTTTTCTTTTCCCAAAATAAATCTGGAAGCGTCGCATCGGTTCGATTATTTTTACGCAACGCCAAGTATAATTTTAATTAATATTCCAGAAAATAACTGTCTGAGATACATAAATATATACGCAAAAAAGTCCATTAATTTTGGTTTCAAAATAGAAAAACAGTCTTTATTGAACATAAAGAGTAATACCATTCTTGTGTAAAAATTGTTCAAATATTTTTTGTTACTAATTTTGTATTTTTGTACAAATTTCGTTAATAATTTTATATTTATTTTAAAATGATATCGGATTATTAGGAAATTAATATTTTAATCGATTTTAATATTTTAGTTACTTAAACTACATGTACGGGAAACTTACGTTTTTACGAAAATTTAGGTCTTCGGTATTTGGAATATTTACATATTTTAAGGCATAGGTATCCAAATATTGAAAAAAATAAATAAATAAAAATTGTGCGTTGTCCGTAGAGTAGTTAGTTTTCGACAGTTCGTTAATTTTATTATTATTATTCATTTATATATATATATTTATTTAGTCCGTTAGTCTCTTATTTTATCTCAAGAACAAATTTTCGTAAAATAGTATCAGTTTTAATACAGTGATGAAGATACTGGAATAAACTCTACTAAGGTTTATCTTGGACTTAAAAACTTTGTAAGTTATTTGAAATATACGGTTTCTTTAACATAAGAGAATGAGGCAAATTATTGCATATAGATGCAATGTAGGGATTATTTTGATCTCAAAAATATGTTAGATCAATTTTAAAATATAATTTATGATACATGAACACTATTGACTATTAATATCCTGTATTAAAAAACTCTAGTTTATTCAGGCCGTCCAGATTTTTTTTTTTTTTTTTATGAAATTTGAGGACAAGTATGGCAACATCTTCAAGTTTCGAGAACAAAATAAATAAAGCCCCTTAAACTTTAAAATTTCAGTAATATTTTATGTATGACGTACGTACAAGAACTTATTTAATCTTATTTATTATACAGAAAATAAATTATTATAATAAAACATTAATAACTTTATATTCGGCTTTCACAAATGTGTTCAAATATTTTGGGGACGAGGATAGGTTTCGAGGACTGTCCTCGGAATTGGAGGACATCTGGTCACTTTGAATATAGTTGAAATTTACAAATTTCTTAATATAAGAGAGTATAGTTGATTTTCTTATAAATATATATTTTGGGAATTATTATTATCTTATATATCTCAAGTCTGTTTTTAAATGCATTTTATAATAAAGACATGAACATCATTGACTATAAAAATTTTACTTCAAAAATTTGTATGTTTTTCTAAGTTTGAATTTTTGTAACATGAGAGTGTACGGCAAAATTTCATACAAACGTGCATTATAAGGATTATTTTCGTCCTAAATAAAATACGCAAGTTTTTAAATGATATTTATGTTAATGCAATGAACGTCAATGAATATCAACATTCAATTTCGAAAATTCGCACTTTATTTGAAATTTAAAAAATTCATGAAATGGCGAAACAAAGCAATACTATACATAAACTTGCATTATGGGAATTACTGTATTAAACATATTAAGATTGAATAAAAACTAAACTGTGAAATAGGTACAAATAAAATCAATCAACAAATTAGGATATGATGAATTTATTGAAGCATATGAAAGGTTATCTCGTTGCATGGATATTTCTGATTACGACCGTGGCAGGTGCCCTGTAGAGTTAAATCTGTTTTAATATGAATATATTATGGCCTACAATAAAAATTTATGCGAACAAATATACGATGAAGAACTGAAGTGAATAAAACTATGAAAATTATCCTCTATAAATAACAATCATTCAAAGCTGTTGGAAGTTTATGTTTTACAGTGTAAAAAATAGGTTCTTAAAATAAGTATATATTGTCTCAAAATAGACCCGAAACAATATATACTTAAATTTGAAAACCCATGTACTCATTTTTGAGTATATTGACACGCTCAAGAATGGGGTTGACCAATAAGAATCCCAATATCCCCATGTTTGACATGTTAATGTACTCAAAAATGAGTACATGGATTTTCAAATTTAAGTATATATTGTTTCGGAGCTATTTTGAAACAATATATACTTATTTTTAAGAACCTATTTTTTACAGTGTACATTTGTTCAATATATTTTCTTATAGAATGCAAAATTTGATAAGATGTTAAATAAAAATAAATAAATAAGTAAATATTAATTTATTAATTGAGATGTTCAAAAAAAAAAAGAAAAGAAAAGAGTAATAACTGCATTAAAGTGCTTATATCCTGCAAAAGTAATATATTTTGCAAGTTATATTTATCTTTTTATAATAATGCATGAGGTATTATAATACATTAAACAGGTTAGATGAGGAAGCGCTTACATACAGTTGGAAAACATTTAACAGAAACTACAAAACTAAGAAAAGAAGGCAATTTGAAATGGCAAATCTACCAAATTCACCAAGTCTTTAGGTTTTTATTTAATTTCATTATTATTTTTAACTGTATATATCAATCTGTGAATTTTAAGATATATCTTATGAAAACGTATCTCTTAACAAAATAGGTAAATAAGTTTTGTTACTACTACTAATAATAATAATAATAAAAGACAAACTTTAATTTCAATAAAAAAAAAGAAAATCAAAATAAGTTAAACTGAATTTTTAACTGGATGCAGGTTTTGGCTGAGCGAATAAGTAAAATACAAACAAAATTGAATTGAACTGAATAAAAAAAAAAAAAAAAAAAAAAAAAACAATCAAAAGAATTTATTTTTTATGGACACAATATCCACAAAAGAATGTTTCGGAGTTTTTAGTAAGAACCTAAATAAAGTTCAAGTCTTTAGTGTCTAGGCTGAGTAGGGAAATCCGCTTTTTTCTCATTCGCTCATGTAATACCAGCATTCTTTCTTTAATGGTCTAACTCAAATAATGTTCCGTTCCAGAAAAACGAATCTCTAAAAAGCAGTTACTTTTGTAACAAATGCTGTTCAAGGAACTCTGTTTCCTACAGATTCATTTTATTTATTTCTTTTGGCATTCGAAAAAGGCCACATTCAGGAAATGCATTTCTTTGCAAATTCTCGTCCGGTGACAGAAACGACAATAGCTACATCTGGGCATTTTTGTACTTTTTTTCTAGTATATATGCTTTTCTTTGAAAGTTATCCAAAACCAGGAATTGAAAAAGAACAAAAATTCGGGGCTTAACAATTCAACTATTCTTTGCTGATAATAGCACTGTAATCCATAGCATGATTCTAAGTATAAACTTTAAAATCAAATATTTCTTTTTTTTTTTTTTTTTTTTTTTTTTTTTTTTGTTGTTGTTGTTGTTCATGTTTTATAAAGTTAAGAATTAATTGCCATCGTTTGAACTGAGTTTACTTAAATACAAAAAAAAAAAAAAAAAAAGCTGTTGCAGTTACAGATATTTTACTGAGTTATCATTATGATTACATCAACTTGTTAAATCCCTAATAACGAAATAAAATTTATATATTATAAGTAAAATTTCAGAAAGGTATTTCATATAAAATTCTCTCTCTCTTAAAAAAAAAAAAAAAAAAAAAAAAAAAGACTGGTTAGAGCTTACCTCAATGCATACGTGTTTCTTTTTCCTCTAATATTATAACTATTTTTAGACAAATATATCAAAAGCTAAATTCTATGACTACTTCTTTAGCATTACAAAATAACAATATTTCAACTCTTACCACATTTACTTTGGGAATATATTGATTCTACAGTAGTAATGACTGTCCAAAAATGTCAGTCTGAACCATGTTTCACAAAAGGAAATCGAAGTTGGTCTGTGTGACATGCACTTAGGCTGACCATATGTCCTACAATCTCGAGGAAAAAACTACCTTCGTCCCTCAAAAATTGCATTACATTTGGGGACGCCGGTTATAAAGTTATTAATGTTTTATTATAGTAATGTATTATATGTATAAAAAATAAGCTGAAATAAGTTCTTTTAGGTGCTTTATACATAAAATTACTAAAATTTTACAATTTAAGGTGATTTAATTAATTTTTTTTGTTTGTTTGTTTTTCCTCGAAATTCGAGGACACCGTCATCTTTGTCCGCAAATTCAATGAAAAAAATATGGCCACTCTACATCTACTATATTTATACAATAAGCTGTCCTACAAATTTTTAAAAGAATTTATCTTGAAATTTTTTATTTGAAAAATTATGTAGTCAAATTTCAGGTTTTCTCTCGAATGACTCACAACTACTTGTCCTATTCCATGGCATAGAATTTCACAAAAATAAACATGTAAATAAATATTATGAATAAACATGTTGATTTCAATTCGTTTAATATCAATCAAAAAGGGACTCTGTTGTAGTACGCTAATTTTCATGAACTTTACAGCGTAATTATACAACCTTTATTGTAAAATTGATTTACGATTATTCAACACTGGAATACAAGAGGAAACTAATACTGTGTTTTTGAAATTTATAAACAGACATAAGAAACAAATATCTCTACGATTTCCATCAATGAAAGTACGAGGAATGTGTTGTTTTTCAATTTGGAGTATGAAATATTCTTGAGATGAAATTAAGATGATTTATGAAATTGAATTTTTTTTATTGAATTATAGAAATGTTGTTTAAAACTCTCTTTTAATGCGATATTTTTGCGATTAATATTGCACACAAGTTACAATGTTTTAAATATCGCCGAATGAAATTCTGATACCTGAATAAAAATCCGTAATTATCCATCTTTTAGTTTGCTTTATAAATTAAAAATACTTTTAAAATATTTGGTTTGTCCAGAAGTTACGTTTTTAAGCCGTCACCAAGAGACAAAAAAAGTAATTAACTTAAAATTATTATTTGAACAGATACAGAATACATCTGGACAGCTTACAAAGTATGAACTACAGGAACTGAAACATTTGTCATATCGTGAAATTAATTTGTATATACCGCTATCAAAGGAATTCGGCCCTGAAAGTTGAGCCAGTATATAATAGTTTTATCAACATTATCGACAATGGAGAAATGCTTCTCAGATAGGAACCCTGTCAGGTCTAGGACAGATGGAGTTCCTTAGAACAAAATCAGAACTACAGGTGGGATGGTCATAAACCATCTGGAGGAAAATCGTTAATGGAAAACGTAATTCTGCATTATTTTTCGAATGTATCTTAATACTTCCTGTAAGAAATCACTTTCAAGGAACTGTTGTAGTGGGCATTATTCAGCTGTTGGCTGACAAATCGAAGTGCAAAACCCAGCGCATTTTAGTTTCTAGAGAAGAACTATAACAATGGTGATTATTCGAAGTGACAATTGGTCCATGGATACACAGTGAATATTAGAAGTAGTATTAAAATCAATCAGATTCATAAAGTAAAAATAAGTACTTATAATAATCTCGGTTTGTCTATCTATCTAGCGTCTACAATCCTCCTATAACTTTGATCTTGTCCCGCGGCCTATCTGTATGTTAAAAAGTAAATGGGAAAATTCCTCTCAGGTAAGAATTCATCCAATAATGAAAACGATAGGCATACGGCTGTTACAGACTGGCTTCACTCGCAAAATCCTGTTATATTGAAGTAAATGTTTGACAGATAACTTTCCAGAAATTATCCGTATGCTAAGGTGCGAATTGTTGACAGAAATTTTCCGTGTCAGAAAAATACAGAAAATATCAGTACACAACAGATTTTTACCTTAGGGAACCAAGAAAGAAAATACTGTGGTTTGCATTGATTATTAGTACTTTCTAACTGTATGTATTCATTGCATTGTTTAACCTTCAATGATCCTTACCTAGGTTATTACACAACGTACAGACATAAGGACAATACGTCAGACAGATAAACTAATCGAATTCAGAATACACTCTACAACATTGTTGGAAGCTGTTAAAAATGCTTAACACAAAAGGAAATTCATTTATAGCAATGTTAAATTGCATTTCTTAATGTATCTGAGTATTTTAGTGAAGTCTTGTAAATCGGAATGCTATGCATATCATATTCTGTACAAAACATTAATTTAGTCATTTAAAAATATATGTCAAATTCATCATGATTTTGAGGTAGAAAGATTTTTAAGTGTGATTAAAAAATGTCTCTCTTAAAACGCAGTGCATTAGCACATTTATTTGGGTGTGCCTGTACATAAAACAATTGTACAAGGCCAAAACTTGTCATTTTAAATAGGGGATATTCCATAGTTAAACTGAATAACACATATAATTTTTAAGGTATTGTGAAAATATTTACGGACGCTGGAGAAGGGCATACGGACAGATAGACTGACAGACAAACTAATTCAAATTATACTCACTTTTAAACATTGTAAAAAAGTGTCAAAATACTTAATAAAAATCAAAATCAAAATCAAGCTATTTTCTTATATAGTCGTGAATACATCTTAATAATTTATACTGCCCTGTAAATCTTAATGCTAATTATTCTGCATGCTATGGAAAGTATTCTTTTGTACATATAAATAACATATTTCAATTTCATTAAGATTTGTGCAAAGTAAATTTAATAAAATATGGTATTTATATGTACCTCTCTTAAAATGCAATACGTTAGAATACTTTTGAGTATCACTGTACACAAACCAGTGGTGATATTCACTCCATTTTCTATAGGGGACATCCGATAGTTAACTTGAATAACATGTTTTAATTTCATTATGATTTGTGTGAAGAAAAATTATTAAAATATGGTTTATATAAATAATTTTCATAGAAATCAATCCTTTCTAATACTTTGAGGTGTCCCTGTACACAAACCAGTAGTGGTATATACCGCATTTTCATTAGGAAATATCTAACTGTAAACGCTATTAACGTATAACAGTTTCAAGAAATTCTATTAATGTTTACAGGAGTTGGAGCGCGGAAAGGCAGACAGGCAGATAAACCGAAGACGAAAACACATTTCAACATTTTTGGTAAGTGTTAAAAGAAAATTTAAAGAAAAGAAAAAACTCACATTAAATAAAAATTTCCAGTCTGATCTTCCAGGATCGAAATCAGGGTCTATTGCTTAGTAGGCTACAATGTTACCTCTCAGGTACGGAACAAAATTTCACTGTTTTTGCTTTCCAATCAGCCTTGAACAAGGTTAGTCATATTAATTTTATTCATTGAATAATTTAATATATGCTTGAAGGAATTCAAAGAACTATAAAATAATATTATTTTTAAATGACTAAATGTACTTAAAAATAAAAATCATTTATATGATTTTATATAAGTTTAAAAAGATCATTATTCAAGTTAGCATGTTTAAAACTAGTAAAATTATTGATCGCAAACATGCACAATTTCATAAATACCGTAATTTCTGGTAGATAAACCGCAGGTAAGATGTGTCATTTCTCCATCAGAAATTTTATTTAATAGAGAAATCTATACTTTTTCGAAGGAAGAGCTCGTACAAAAATAATTTTATTTATCAACTGAAAATTCTGGTGCAAAACTGGATTATATAACCTGCGGTGTATCTACCAGAAATTACGGTAATTCTCAAAAGAAATAGCAATATTGGCTCATGGATCTAACAGCATAATTCTTGCTCCAAATTTTAATTACATGGTAGATTCAAAACGTAAGTTTAACTTGTTCACTTTCGAATGGCAACATTGAGAAACAAGACCATAACTTGCACATACGATAGCTGGGTTCCACCGCTAATAAACGCAGAAATTTCATTCGAATAGTTGCCACCGTTGCTGTGTCATACAAGGGAAAATAATTGCTGGTTAGCTGGAAACTCGCTCCAACGTTGATGTATTCGGAAAGGTTTGATTTTTTAAGCAAAACGCGTTACACTAATACGGAGTTTTTTCATGAAATATCGGTAGTACAATATCACTGAAGTTTTTGTGATATAGTCAAAGCAGTTCGAAGAAGGTCGAAGAGAATTTCCCAATGTTTTTTCTAATAAATATTTTCCTTTCGTAAATTTAGATTTTAGTAAAATAACTTAACAACAATAAAATAAATATCATTTATTAATAAAATGCTTCTGTATTCAAATTTAACAAAAAGCAGAAAACAAACAAACAAAAAAAAATCGTTATTGTAATGTACACTATTTTGTCTATATACACTATGGGATAAAAAAGAAAAAAAAAAAAAGAAAAAGAAAAGCATGGATTTTTTTTTTTCCTGTTTCTTCAACCGCCATTTTTATCATGCAAAACGTATTTTTTCGAACAGATTTTATTACGTCGTCCTCTACATAGTCTTTAGGATTGAGCCCAGTGTGCAACTGTTACTAAAATTGTAATTTTAGAAAGTATTTCAAAAATGGCAAAGATAGGACAATTAACGATGCCACAAAAGCATTAATTTTAGAATGAAAAAAACACACACACACACACACACACACACACACACACACACACACACACACACACATATATATATATATGTGTGTGTGTGTGTGTGAGATGGCAAAATAATAAAATGTTAACGAAATAATTGTTGAGTTGATTTTAGCAAGATATATATATATACATATATTGTTTATTTAAACTAGAAATTAGGCTTTAGGTGGTCATGTGTCTCCTCTAAGTGGTATGACTGCATGTTAAAAAGTAAAAGTTTAATAAATGGATTTGTGTCATTTTCATAAGTTTGAAAAGATTAAAAAAATGTGTATAGCAAAATACTTTCTTCAAAAACAATGCGAGGGAATTTAAAGAAAGAAGGTTAAAAAACAGAAAATCTGAGAAAAAAAGTTATCATTAAGGAAATGAATTGAAAAAAAACAAGACTTCAGTTAACCAAAAATTTAAAATATATGCCAGCTAACTAATGGGCTGAACTGGTTTTGTCTAATGATTTAAGTTTAATTTATTTCGAGCTGATGAAAAAAGCTAACAGAACGACAAAAATGCGACCGACTTAATTAAAACAGCACTCTTAAAACAGTGACGCATTCTCTGTACATTTTGATATGGTGGTGCATAACTTTGCAAAGTGTCTGGCAAATTTCCATGCTCATGGGATCTATTAACTCGAAATAAAAAGCGACCATTATAAAAGTGACGCCTGATCGACTATTTTGAATGTATCTCAGACTTTCCCACAAACAGCATTTCAAGATGATATAGCACCTTGCTAAACGGGGTCTGTGGTACGCTTATTTGATTCAAATTGTTAAGATTACCTAACAGTTGAAATGAGCACCTAAAATTCTGTAAGTAATCTTATCTTTTTTAACTTTAAGTTAAATACAACAAAGAATATCGTAGAATGTCTTCTTCACCAGACATGGAAATAGGCATACTCTCAATCGCTCGAAAATATTTAGTCTATAAAGAGGCGGAGGAGAAGGGAAAGGATTCGAAATTTGTAGCCTAGAACTCTACAAGAGTTAGTAAAAAATATTTATGATATTTGGTACAGAGAAATTTCTGAGATTTATATTAAAACGCTTTATAATACTGCGCCATTGTGCATTAAAGCAGAATTCCACATAAAAGTGGAATTAACTCAATGCAGAGTACTTATTTTTACTGAGTAATCGTTTAGATTTTAAAAATAAATAATTTTATTTCATGTATTAAAACAAAGCTTGTTAATTTCATATTACAAATTATAATAGAATACAAAGTATATGTTTATTATATTACGATTAAAAAGAAAGCTTTATGTAGATTTTTATTAGTTACTTCGTAGAGTGCAATAAAGCGAATTGTTAAATTGAAAATGTACATAGGTATCATTTCATCTCTTTGGCATTATGCAAATATGACAATCTTATTTGTTGCGACAAATAGGTTTGAACTTATTACTAATAGTAAAGGTATAAGTCAATTTTTCTGCAGTGCAGCTTTCCCTTTGTCCCTTAATGTATATATATATATATATATATATATATAGAGAGAGAGAGAGAGAGGACGTTGATTCTCATGATTTTCAGATGTAATAGTTACCAAAATGTCAGTGGAGGCCTCCCTGTGGAAACTCAAAACGATTTCGGGGTCAGTCTGTGTGTCTGTCTGTCTGCTTGTCTATCTCCCGATAGCGGCCGAAAAACTCACGCTATTGAATTGAAATTTGAACGTTCAGGCTTCTGATCTGATAATCCACTAGTTTATTTATTATTGTAGTATTCTTCTTCTCCTTACCATAACTATTTTTTTTCCACTTCCTCTTTGCCTTTCATTAAATCTCTACATTTTTTTTTTCTTTCATGTTTTATTGGTTACGTCTAGTTCAGGGGAAATGGGCGTTGATTTCTGTAAATTGTTTTTGCTTTAGAATTTTAGATATACAAAATTTAATCTATTACTTGCATCTCTTATAAAATCACAGACCCTAATGAAGTGCTCTTTTAAAATATGCTTCCATTCTTCATTGTTTTTTTTCTCTTTTTTAATTAAATCTTCCATTTTTTCACGTGATTTCATTTTTCTTTCTGTGAAATATTTGATTTTGATTTTGATTTTTTTTGCATATATATTGTATATATATATGTAAGTGTGTGTGTGTGTGTGCGTGTGAGTGTAACTATTAATAAAAGTATTTTATTATGAAAATGAAAAATTAATACACTAATATAAACTTTAAATGCCTTTTATCTATTAAATAATGTATCTTATAAGATTTAAATCCTCATTTGATAAAACTTTCTAAGGAGTTATTTTTAATCTATAAAATAATAACAGAACTCTAAACTCAGAATATATTTTAAGAAAGAAACCGATACTTGCAAAACATAATACAGCTTTCAATGATGAATTTATCTATTAGTTTTCAACTAAAAAGATTAATAAATGATTAAACTAATACAAAAATCGAATAAACAAATAAAAGAAATTAAGCAAATAATAAGTCGCCTTGAAAAAAATCTAAATATTTATAAACCAAATTTTATTAGAAATACAATGCAAAGTTATAAAAGCATATATGAGATTTTTCAAATAATGTATATATATATATATATATATATATATATATATATATATATATATATAAAGTCAAGCCTTGAATGTTCCTTGCTTGAGTAAGGAAATCCGTTTCTTTTCTCATTCGCCTCATGTAATACCTGTTTTCTTTAATGGTACTACTCAAATAATGCTCCATTTCCAGAAAAGCGGATCTTCAGAAGACAGTTTTTTTTCCTAACAGAGCCGTTCTCCGAATTCTGTTTCTTAGGTATTCCATCTTATTCATTCCTTTTGGTATTCTAAAAAGGCCACATTCAGAAAATGTATTTCTTTGCACAAAATCCCTTCCCGTGACAAAAACTATAATAGAAAGACCTTTGTTAGAAACGAGCATATTCGACAACTTTTTTCTCTGATATTTTTGCTTTTCTTTGAAAGTTGTCCAAAACAGAGATGAATTTAGAAAAATAATGCAAAACATGCAGGGGAAAACGCGTGCGGTTTAACAAATTTTTATTGATAACAAATTGATATTTTTCATTTCATTTCTTAAAACATTAGGTCTAATAATAAGTATAATATCTGAAAATTAGATAATGTTTGAAATTTATTTCATATAATAGTATAAATTCTGTAAGAGCCATACATTACAAGAATAAACAATTCTTTTGATATAAACTGTTTGAAACATTTAAAGAAGATTGTTTTATATTTTTTGGAAAATGAAGTCTTAGCTGTTGATGTTATACTGTTAAAAATTCCAGTTCACACTTGAACCATTATATGGAGTAAAATTATAAACAATACCATAATATGGTTCAATGTCACTTTTAACCTTTCGACTTTTTGTGATTGAAATTAAGTTGCATCAAAACTTGTAGCTATCATACATCCACTCACAAGGAAAGTATGAATCAGTGAAATTCTTATTGAAACCAAACAAAGCTTAAATTAAAGAGAGTGGTCGAAAACATAGGGTAAAGTGCAAATTTTGTCCAAGAACTCACCCATAGACCAAGGTAAGACCCTAGAAAATTTAGCCCCTTTCATCAAATTAACGAAACACAGAAATATGGGCCAAATCAGCGAGGTACAGTGCCAAATTGTTTGACTTGAGACAAGAAGATCTTCAGTTCGATCCCCGTCTCGGTTGAATTCAGATTTTTTAAAATTTAAAACATAGTACTAATATCTGTACTGATAAGTATGAAGGATTTAAGTCCAAAAATGTCGATTTTGAGTTAAGTACATAGTCAGACTCAGACAAAAATTCTCTATCGATTGGTATAAAGGATTTAAATCCCTGTCATTTAATCTTTGAGAAAATACATTTGTAAAAAAAGATTCAAGTCAGAAATTTAGCATTAATCTTTGGTATAAAATATTTAATTCAATTTTTTCCTTTATTAAATGAAGGTTGACAATCACTGAATGGTATAAAGAGTATAAACCAACATAATCCCTTTTTCCTAATCGAATCTTCTGATTAGTTTTTAGTTAGTTTAACTTTAATTTTAGTCTCCTGAAAAATCAAGAATATGGACTTAAATCCTTTATACTTAACAGTACAGATACAGGGTGGTCCGAAAAACATGATAGAAAGTATTTTAAGTTCCTGATTTCAAATTTATTGATATAAGTATAATTCTTCCACATTGTAATAGCACACATATTGACATTTAAGGTGAATGCTTGATTATCGGAAATAATGAATAACCAATATGGAATCACTGACCTTGGAAAAACGATTATTTATTGTAAGAATATTTTTTGAGGCGCCATTGAGGTACGGAAAATCCTCATCTTAGTGTCGTCTCACGACTGTATCCACAAAGGGTCACGGTGTGGTGTGCCATATCGTCGAAGTGGATGAATGGTCCGATATTCATTGACGGTATGGTCACGAAAGTGAAGTATCGAGAGTTTCTAGAGCGTCACTTTGGCCCTGAAGCGGGCTGTCTCAACATGATACGCCAGTACTGGTTCATGGAAGATGGGGCTCATCCCCATAGAACTGCTGATGTCTTTCTGTGGCTTAAAACGACGTTTAGTGAGAGTTTGATTGCTTTGGATGAAGAAAAATTCACGGGGCACGGGACAGAGGGGTCCCCATACAGTCCGAACCTAAATCCGTGCGACTTCTTCTAATGGGTTTACACCAAGGACATAATCTATAGGAATCCCCCTGATTCACTTGAGGACCTGAAATCGACCATCAGAATCGAGATTGATGCACTTGATTGCGACACACTGCAGCGCTTTATTACAGAGTTTCGGAACTGGCTTTATAACACTATAGTCGGGGACGGTAGACATTTCGAGCACCTTGTATATTAAATGTCATTCATATCTTTATTCAATAACATATGTTTCATGTTCTTACATATTTTATTTTTTCCACAACAATCGCTTACTTTCTATCATGTTTTTCGGACCACCCTGTATTTAGTTCAACATGAAATTACCGAATTATGGTAAAATGTTAACCCATCGGGTCGTTGCAGTTACTTCAGTAAAAAGTTTTGGTTCAAACCAACACCAAATGTTTAAAAGGGTAGTGTTGTATGTGTAAATGCCGATTGTCTACACAAGAGTTTCAGATATGAGAGCGATACAATATCTAGAACCATTGTGAGACCTAGATATTGAAACTATGGTTCCTGGAAGGTTGTCATTTTAAAACTTCCTAGCCCTTAATCTAAGGTAGTTTTTGCAACATAATTATAATATTCCAACATATGATAATTAATTATAAAGTAAATAGCTTATTACACAAAAAAGGGCTCAGTATTTTTTGTACGAAATTATTACAGGATTTATATGTACTGCATAAATATAAATAATTAAAATGGATAAAGATAATATAAGATGATATCAGAAATATGAATAAATAATTGTTATTTCATGATTTACTTTATTTTATTAGTATTATAGGGTGTGTAGTTTTGTCTGACGGACAGAAGCATTGCATACTTGTGGGACACTGACGCTTATCAATCAATCAGTCTATTAATGAAGCCTCTTTAACAGCAGCTGTCTGGAATATTTTTCTCTTCTCTATTTCTTTAACTGTTGATAAAGCCACTATAGAAAATCAAAAACCAGAATTCCTTCAACACGTTCAGCTAGATTTATTTTTTCACTCAATTCTAGTTAAACCATTCGTATAATTGATCCATTCTTTAGGATGCTATACGTGAAAGATTAACTACCAAAAATGTTTCAAAAAATTAAGATTATTTTTTTACCCCAGATACAAAGAATAATTTACTTTTCGACATTATTATTATGAAAGGTTAAGTCCTTATGGTTTGTGCACACACCCTAAATTGAATCTCTCAGTTGGCAGTTTTAAGAAAGTTAAAGTCATCGATTCAGTTCGCTTTCATTACTTTTAAACTCTACATGCGCTGTTAAAAAAATGCAACTTTGCTGTCTGAAATTCTCGGTAATTACAGAAAAATACGTTTTGTCAACGTAATTTTTCCGTAATTTACGACTTTTTTCTCAAATTGCAGAGAATTTCTGGCACCAAACGTGAATTTTTTTAACAGTGTGCTGCATAAAATTCATCCGTTTTTTTATAATTCTTTTCACTGCACTTAGCAGTTCATAAGGAATCCTCATTTACCTGAATTTTCTCCTCGCCAGAATAAGGCTACTGTCTCCATCATACTGTTTTCATCAGCTTCTTTTAGTTTACAATGAATAAATCACATGGAAAAATACCTACACTGGGTAAAAAAATATATATACCGCTTTCATATAGAACGAATAATTGGTCATTTTCTAAACCCTTAAACTATAAATACAGATTTCCGAGCTATGTGTATAGAGTAGCTGAATAGACGAAATTATCGAAAATTTCTAGTCTATACTTTTCTAGATGGTAAAATGATATTCTGAATATTCTGAATCCTTTGTATTGCGAGAAATTCTCGCTTGATTTTCTAGAACTGGGTCATGAACCATGATTATAGTTGTTAAAACTCGCCTCTTGTATTCGCATTTATTTGCAGAGATTTTAAAATAAGTTTGACCTTGATAATATAGGCACACGCTTTAGAATTTTAATAAGTTTTTTCTAGAAATCGCTTTCAAAGGGGCTAGATTTTATAAGGAACTATTTTTACTAAAGCCGCAATTTAGATTCTAGATGTCAGTTATAGAATTTTTTCTCAGTGTATTGCATAATAACTTCAACGAGATAATGTCACATAACACACGTGATAGTAACTTTATTGTTTAAAAATAATATAAATACCAAAAAAACTAAAAAAATATAGCAGAGCATCAAATTTGTGCAATAGCATTCAAATTTGTGCAATAGCATTCAAACAGGTAACTTATATTTAAATAAAGAAAACTTCCAATTTTTTTAAATTTTAACTTCAGCAAAACTGCTTTGCTGAAACACCGTATGTAGGGTCGAGATTCATGCAAGTTTTCCAATTAAGACACGATATCCGATTAGTAATATTTTTATTTAATTTGATATTTAATTATGCATTTATTGCTTTCGGAGAAAAGGCAAACACGTTCTAAAGAGAAAAAAAACAACATTTAATACGATAATATTTAAATGAATATCCACCAATAGGTCAAAATAAGTTTTAAATAAATTGCTATTTAAAATTTTCTTTTATCGACACTTTGACGTTATTGAATTGTTAAAATTCAATATTTAAGATTTCGTGTCACAGAGTTCAACTATTGATTTTTTACGAATAAAATGATTTGCATGCAAAAATAGAAAATAAAAATGACACCACACTTGATAGATTTATCAAAGCATTACTCTCCTGATGTCTTAAATTCGTAACCACCACTCGCAGAGAGTGTTTGGATTAAAATTTTTTTAAATGGTTTGAAATAAGAAAAGTTAATTAGGAAACTTTCATACTCAAATCCTTCATGTATTATAGCTGTATGAAAAATTTAAAGATCATCTTACGTAAATAATAATAATAATAATAATAATTTAATATTCATTTGAAATTATTTAAATAAAGAATAATTTCATTTGGCATTATGATCACAGCTTCCCATTATTTAAAAGAAAAAAAAAAAAAAAGTTACCTCTGGTGAAATATGTGATCACTGTGTTTCAGCAAAACATTTCTTAACCAATTAATGCACGAATTATTTTTGCTGATTGCATTTCGTCCAATAATTCAAGCCTAAATTAATTTGGATCTCCAAGAGTAAAAAATATATAATTTAAACAACTCGTGTGTTAGCTTTAAAATTACAATTCGTCGTCAAATGAAGGCACTGGACGCTTCAATAAAAAATCTCCCAGACAGGAAAACTACGACATGACATACCAGATAAATTTTCCACATATTACCATTCAATTATAAAGTTAAATGATAGATATTATCATTGACAGGGACTGTAGTTGGCAATTCTACATAAAAAAATGAAATTCAAATACGAAGATTAAAAAATCATAAATGATCGATTCAAATTATGAACTTATAAATAATAGCAAATGCAGTAATTTTTTTGGAATTGTTTATGATACCGTCGTCTTATGCCACACACACAAAAGAAAAAATTAAAACATTCAGAGAAACTGCAAAAATTTTTCGTGCAATTTTATTAATAGCCTAATAAAAAGATGGTGCGCATGAATCGGTTAAATGAACAAATCAAAATGTGATTTGAACAAAGAATTATACTTCTCCTGATTTTATGCCTTTCTCTAAAAAAAAACTAAATACAAGAAGTTCCATGAAGAATAAAATCTGAAAAATTTGCTCATGCTTTTATAAAATGACATTTTTGCTTCGTTTCCCAATCATTTAAACGGTACGAAGCGTTTCTCTTTTTAACCTGATCTTTCTGACACCTCGTGTCAGAAAGAGATAAGGCTGGAGAACTGCAAGGATTTCTCTTCTAGACTCCAGGACTTCTAGGATTTCCTCCAGGACTTCTAGGATTATCGGATTAAGCGTTTGACGATGATTTGCGAGTTAAGGGAATTCAGGAATCGCTTTATATGACATCTTATCCTCTTTTCGTTTGGATAATGCAGAATTAAAGGATATAAGTTAAAGGATGATAAAAACACATTCCATGTTGTTAAAGGATTTTAGGATATATTTTAAGAAATTCAATGACCCTACCAAGTAAAGTTAATTTAAATTATTTTTTAAAAATTGCCAATTTACAAATACGAAATAATTATTACATTTATATTTTATTGCATTCAGTTTCTTTTTTAAAACTTATAAATCTATTTAATAATGAAATTATTTACTCGCAGAAATTATTAAATATATATTATTTTCATATTATACTTAAACAAAGCTTATACAATAAGTCGTATCAATAAAATAAGTACAATTGCAACGTTTTAGAACGTAATGGGGAACTTGTAAAAATATATCAAAAGTTCTTTAAAAGTAGAATGGCAATGAATTCAAAATCGATGCTTAATTCTACATTATATTTATTATATTTAAAATATTAATTTTAAGGTAGATTCTTTAAATAAGAGAGACTATATTTATAGATATGGAATATAAAAAATTTACCGGATTCTAATTTCTAGAAATGTTAATTTATATACAGGTATATACATATATTAATTTATACAAAACTAAAATCTTCAGCTTTCCTATCCATTAATATATTTCTACGAAAATTAAATAAAAATTGGACAAACTGAATCTTACTTAATAAAAGATTACAGGGCAAAAATATTTATTAAAGATTTGAGAATACATAATACATTTGTATTTGTAAGTGAGTTAACTTAATTTGTATGTTATATTTGTTCTATATGTATGAATCGTAATAGATTTTCTTAGAAGAGTTTGGAAATAATAGAAACATTTCTTCTATAAAGAGAAACTTAAAATCGATTTCTATAACAATAAAAAATAATGGAATGATTTTTTTCTTTCTTTTTTTTTTTTTTTTTTTTTTTTTTAAGAGGTGGAGAAAAAAGCTCTTTAAAACTTTTGATAGAAATGAATGAAGTTTATTTAGCAAAGAAAATTCCTATTATATAAAAGCAGTTTGCGTATTCTTGACAAAAAGTTTGAAATTTGAATTCCAACGGTATAAATAAATCCTTTCAGAATTTTAAGAAGTTTTCATCAAGTTTTTCAGTACTCATTCTTTCTCCGTCCTCTCACCTCTCCCTTCCTTCCCCCGTCTGATATAGCTTTTGACAGGAAATAGAATTTCCGAAGCAGCTTATGGAGTCAAGCCTAGAAAAGCTTACTGAAAATATGCACAAACTTTTAAAGGACTTCAAATCTGCGTAACGTAATGTTGTACTTTAACATTTACAAAGTCTTTTCTGAAATGTATTGTAATATTACTTATATCGAGTGTTCAAAGAAACATGACCTCAGCTTTAATTCCTTATATATTGATCTTATAGTAAAAATTGCAAAGCTTCGTTAATATTTATATATTACCGATATATACAGGGTGATTATAATTAAACTTCCTCTATAAACAGCATCCTACAGCACAAACAGGTTAACGGAATGCAACGAAATTTGGTATATGGACTATACAAGAGAAGCGCTCACGGAATTGCGAAAAAAAAAAAAAAATGTAAATTCCAAAATGTCCACCAGAGGGCGCCTTTTCCGGAAAAACATTAATTTAACACAATAAACGACTAAAACGGAATATAGAAACAATATTAATAATACATAACAAGAATTATGAGTAATAATATGTAAAACCGGAAAAGGCTGTCAGTTCTAAGAAAAAAATGTCGAGATTTGCATGCTTGCGAAGTAAAGGAAGTTCTTGTTCCTGTAAACTGAACTGTTTTGATTTTCTCAAACAGCGTACAGTAATTTTTTACCTAACCTTTTACTTAATGTGGTTCGATGACAAGGTGATCAGAAACTAATCAATATATGTTATTATTGTTTCTGTATTCTGTTTTGGTCGTTTATTGTGTTAAATTCAATGTTTCATCCGGAAAAGGCGCCCTCTGGTGGACATTTTGTAACTAAAATATTTTTCTTTTAAATTCCGTGAGCGCATCTTGTCTATAGTCTTTATACCAAATTTCGTTGCATTCCGTTTACCCGTTTGCGCTCTGGGATGCTGTTTATAGGTGAAGTTTAATTATAACCACCCTGTATATATATATGTGTATATATATATATCTATATCTATATATATGGTATATAGAGTGTGTCAAAAATGATTGAAGCACGGTTTTGAATTTTACCTATGAGAAGTAAGTGGAAAATGTAACTGGCAAAATTGTCCAAATTAAGATAGGAAATAAGGCCTCATTTATTAATATTTAATTCCGTTAATTTTTAAAAAGTTAAATTTTCCAATTTTTAATACAACCCATCTAGACCAATTTGTCAGCGCATGTTGTTGCTATTGACCAACATTGTTCATAGGGTGTTTGGGCTTGGTATAAAGACTACGTGAACTTTGTATAAAGACTGTGTGAAATTTGTACATTACCTGAATGAACTTTGTAAATAGACTACCACTCGGCTCCGATCCTCTTCACTTTCATGCAACTTTGTCGCCTTTTGTCGCGGGAGAGCTCTGATATGGCGACCATTGTAATTCTTCTCCCTCTCTTATTTTTTCTTGTTGTTGTTGTTGTTTGCTTATGCAATAAACAACGGGGGAGGCTTAACCTTTGGAGACGGGCTCTTTTGAATCTCCACAGTGGCTTGGAAGCCCCTCTCCAAAGGTTAAAAACGCTCAAAACCGTTGCATAGTGGTGAGCAGCCTCCTTCCGCCTTATATTCTTAATCTTAGAATTAGGAGGTTTATAGTTTTCATTCAAAAAAGAGCATCACAACAAAAAGAATATTTCTAGGGAAATATGGAATAATCGAGTAAATGGTATACCGTTATACCGCATCTGTACGGTGCTGCAACCTATCAAAACTACGTCACACGTCTTCTCAGGGCCTCAAATATGAATATTAGTTCACCTTGTGTTAGTAAGAAGAGCAATTTTTTTGTGCCAGGCAATTTCTTTGGTTTAACAAGATTAAGAGATTTTTGGAGGAAAGTACTGCGAATTCTGTAATCTATTTACGAAGCAATAAAATGAGTGAATATCTAATGTCATTTCGCGTAGGAAAGTTCAGTTAGTTAGTAGTCTGATTTAGATGAATATATTTCTACTAACAGGTAGTTGAAGCTGATTTTTTCTCCAAGAATGCGATTCGGGTAATACGGAATAACGACTACTCCGTAACTTTTGTAAAACTTGAAAGTTGATTTTTTTTTTTTTTTTAGTACTGCTTATTTTCAATAATAATTTCAAAATTAAATGTTTATATTGCAATTATTCCTAATTTTTTGTAAGAATATAACCCTTTTCCATATTAAACTTTGAGGAAACAGGCAGTTCATATTTCTCTTTATGGCTGTTCCATAATAGCCGCTTGGTGTTCATATTATCCGAAAATAGTTTTTTTTTTTTTTTTTTTTTTTTTTTTTTTTTTTAGCTAAAAGTTTTGCATATAAACTCTATTTTTTGTAACGTGAAACCATTAAAACACATTTACAACACTTGAAAGTTTGAAATATTCGAGTCCACAATAATCTAAAATGCATCAGTTTATCATGCTAAGTTCAAATACAGATGGTATTACATATTCACCTATTTTCTCTATCTATAAAACCAACTGAATTACAAAACAGAAAAAAACTCACTTATGACACTTTTTCGTATCACTCAATTTTCTTCAACTCAATCAACTTATTTCTACGGTTAACAGGGACCATATACTATCTGATAATAAAAAATTTTAGATTAAAATTGGTTTAACAAAAAAATCTCATATGACTCAAATAAAGTCTTTATAGTGGTTGCACAATGCAAACTGCAGGGTATTTCATATAAAATACGTTTTAAAAAGAACTCACAATGGATTTCATAATCTGATACAAGAGAAAATTGTACATTTACCCTTAAAATGTCTTTCGAATTTAGCTTATTTTATACAATAAACATATTGAAATCATTCATAGTAACATGTTTATGCAAATTCAATCATTATGCAGTTTTACAAAATTACTTTTAAATAAAGATTTTAAACGGATAAATTACACTTACTGAAAAAGAAAAATAAATAAATAAATAAAAAAAATAAATAATAATAATAAAGTAGCATCGCTTGTGCTCGCACAACAATTGCCTATAGTTTTAACATAAGAAATTATTCCTACGGTAGATATTACTTCTTTTAAAATTCAAAAATTCACACTATATAACAAAATGCAACCAACACCGTTGCCTTCTTTATTCTATTCTATTTCTTAAAACAAATTTTATAGATGTCACACGCACCACATAAACTTTAAATTTTACATCTACTTTTTAAGATAGCACGCGATCACGTTTTACATAAAAATTAAATCATTAAATTCATTTTTTTACTTATTTTTATTTCATTTTGCACGCGCACTTTTTATTTCAGAATTCAAAATTATTAAAAAAAAAAAAAAAAGCTTTTTCGATAGTGTTTGTTTCTATACTGTTTATTATAACATCGCTTTCAAATTATACAACTGTATTTTCGATAAATTTTAGATTTCTATGAATGTCGTCCAACTATCGAAAAATGACACCGCAAAAATCCCAGATTGAGTCTAAGAGTCCTCAATCCTAATAATAATCTGGTTTGGCACTCACAACGACTTTCTTTTACTCCGCATTTAAATAATATAAATGCAGATTACTTAAAAAGGAATTAGTTAACGAGCACTGTATATAAAAGCACTTTTTAAATATATAATTATTAATGTTTTAGGTACGAATTAATTTAACTCTACTAGTTTAAAAATTTAATTAACTTTAAAATGTAATTTAGCATTATCATTTAATATTTACTGTGTGTATTTTATCTTTAATGAAAATGCTCAGAAGTACATTCGATTAATCGATTTCTGTAGTGCTTTTATTTTTAATTTCAATTTCTGTCTGAGCATCATACTTTTCTCCAGATTGTGTTAGCTGTTTGACATGTGGTTACAATGCATCTTTCATGTTTTCTCTTTAGTTTCCATGAAGATTTTATTTAATATCTGTTTTAATTTAATATTTTACTTATTTCTCATTCTTTAAGGTTTTGCTGCTTCGATCGGGGCGTGAAATGATATAAAATGCTATGATTAGCAATATCGTTTTACGAAATCGATGCAGCTTTCACAGCTTTATGAAGTACTCGCCCCTTGATAAATATACTTCCAATTATAAGCATTTATATCCAATTAATTCCGTGGTTAATTATTTGTTTTCTTTGTTATTAGTTTAATGGTCCTTTTTTATTATCATTCAGGTCGGCGTAAGTATTTTAAGTTATTATTGTAACTCATTGGTTCTTAATCTATATCGCAATTTTTTGTGTCAGTCTTTCCTATATATTAAATTCAGTTCTATATTCTTGTGTGCTGTTATTGTTTTAGTTCTATTAATTGCTAAATTTTAAGATTAAAATTTATTACGTTATCTATTATATATATATATATATATTTTTTTTTTTTTTTTTTTTTTTTTTTTGCAAATGTACTTCTTTGTATTGGAGGCTATCTTTCTCTATAACTCACTCCTTTTGAATAGGGGAAAGTTTGATAAAACGGGATAGGCGGACAAAACGGGATACGTCGCCTAAGGACCCGGCTAGTACTGCTATTGAGCGGATGACGACAGAAACTTGTTCTCGGCCATCATTACATCATTCTCAGTTCGTCCCGTCTCGAGACCACTAGTTGATAGAAAGTTGTAGTTCTTAGAACTTTTTAATCTGTTTTCTTGGCACTTTGTACATTTACGTGCGTTGTTTTCTACATTATTCTGCCTACATATATGGGAATACAATTCCGGTGAATATTACATTTGATTAAGCATTTATTAACGAATATTCTCATGTGTAGTCTATCCAATTTTCCTTTCACATTTAGGCAGCAGCCATGTTTATTTTGAAAAGTGTCGGAGTTGGACAAAACGGGACACTTATGAGTTGGATAAAACGGGATACAGTTTTTTATATACATTTCTCAAGGACATCGTAGGAGTAGACCAGCCAACAAACCTCTCAGGAGACAGCCTACGGACAGACCAACCTGCAACATCCTCAGGGAAGAAAGAATTTGAACTCTCTTGTTATCGACCTAAGCTATTCTTTTCCATCTCTCCAAACCCATACAGCACAGAATGTTTCAGTTATGTTGCAAAAAGCTTACAATCTTTCAAAAACGTAACACGTTTTAGTATGCTCTCTGATACCTTTCTGAAACATTCGCCCTTTTTGATTTTCTATCTGTTAAGTGATTGTAACTTTTCTGTTTCGCATCTGATTTTTTGTTACGTTCGCGGACATTTCTACGTTTTTGAAACTAATCGGAAAGCAATTTCAAGTTTTTAAACGTTTCGGAAATGTTTATAATGTTTCAATGTTATATGATTGTTAAGTTTCTGGAACATTTTGTGCTGTTAGGGAAGTTTGTTCTACCTGTACCTCAAGTAAAAAGACTTCGCCCAGAAAACAAGGCTGATAAGAGAAAAAAGAAACTGTAGTAATAACATGATCTCCATATAAGAGTAAGTTAGAAATGGAAGCAAGGACGTACCCAGGGAGGGGGTCCATGGGGTCTGGACCCCTCCCGAAATAAAATTTAATAAAAGTTACAACCTTTTACATGCCACATTCAGATCCGGGGGATATTTAAATTATAGTTTTTTACATATTTTGCCTTCTAATGCTTTAGTTTGTAGAACTATCATTAAAATGTATAAAAAAATTTTTTTTAACATAATTTAAGATTATTAATAATATATTTATTATTTATTAATATTATTATATTTAATATTATTAATTTAATGCTATTATATTTTAATATTATTATATTATATTTTATTTTAATAATGCAAGCTATTTAAACATGCCAACCCATTTTTAGAAGCATTTGCTTATCTTTCTAAATTATGTGAATTTTTAAACTGTGGGGTAAAAGGAAAAATGGTAGAATAGGCCATTTTTATAATTTTCTGTACATTTCCCCTTTTATGATTGAACTGTAATTTCTGTTTCAAAAAATCAAGTCATCTTTCTATTATATCTGATAATTTTTTCAAGTCAGTATTCATAATATTTAATTTTTAAATGAATTTTTATTTACATGTTCCCAAATAGGAACATTGGCATGTAAAAGGTTAATAAATATGCTCTTCTGATGTTCTAAATTGTTTTATATCATCCATAACTTTGAAAAGAAAATATGTTTTTTAATAAGTTCTTTAATTGTATCATTTTACAGAATTAGTTTTTCATAAGGGGGGGGGGCAATAGCCACCTACATTAGAGCATTAGAGACATATATAAAATTTATCGAGAAAACAGGATTTCTTATATATATATATATATATATATATATATATATATATATGTATTTTTTTTTTATGTACATGAGCAACTTTTTGGTTACTTTTTCAAAATTTTAAGGTTTATCAAATATTCCTAATTATATCTTTTGTGGTCTATAAACAAAAAAAAAAAAAAAAAAAAAAAAAAAAAGCAAGCAAACAGTATTAAAAATAAGCTAATTTTCGACTTAAATTGCCTTTTTTCTGATACACAATTGCGCCTATTGTATTTCTTTAGCAATTGAACGAAATTGACAGTTTATGTACTACGAGCTCAATAACATCTTTTAAAGACGTTTACTATAAACAGAACTGCACATGAAAGACTATTTTTGCATAGCAATACTCTCAAAACATCATAATTTAACATGAAATTTTTATGATGCATTGAACAAGATGTTCTCGAGACAACAAAGTCTCAATTTGATTCTGCATTCTTTAGTTCCCCATCATACTATAGGTATGGGAAACTTAGGTAATCGTGAAAAATTTCGACCTCGGTTTTTTCACTTTTTTATATGTTTTCAGGTGTGAGGAATCCGAAAATGACAAAATTTGTATTGTGTCTGTCTGTAGGGTGTCTGTTAGTGTGTCAGTCCGTTAGTGTGTCAGTCCGTTAGTGAGTTAGTCCGTTAGTTTGTTAGTCTGTTTACACGATATCTCACGAACAAATGATCGCAGAGAGGTCAGATCAGTTTTAAAATATTACTTTCGATACTGGCAAGGACCCTATTCATTTGCAACATTCGAATTAAAAAACTTCGTAAGTTATGAGAAATTTACGATTTTCTTAACATGGGAGAATAGGACAAAAATTCACTTAAACGTTTATTAAATGGAAACTTTTTACTGTAAAAATGTCAGACCAGTTTTAAAATATCAGTTTTGATGCCGTAAGGAACATCAGAAACTATAAATATGCCACTATGAATATTTCGCAAGTTATTGGAAATTTACGAATTTCTTAACATGGCAATATAGGGCAAAATTTCACATAAACGTCAATTTTGAGAGATATTTCATCGTAAAGATGTCAGACTACTTTTAAAATATTAGTTAGGACACTGGCATGAATATTAATGACTATAAATTTTCCAATATAAAAAATTCGTAAGTTATTGGAAATTTATGAATTTCTTAACATGGCAGAATAGAGCAAAATTTCACATAAACGTCAATCTTGAGGGATATTTTCACCGTAAAGATGTCAAACCACTTTCGAAATATTATTTAGGATACTGGTATGAATATCATAGACTACGATTCTTTCAATTTAAAAAATTCGTAAGTTATTTGAAATTTACGATTTACTTAACATGTCAGAATAAGGCACAATTGAGTATAAACTTCCATTTTGAAGATCATAAATACATTAGACAACTTCAAAATTACATTTATGACATTGGTTTGAACATGATTGAATACAAATATTCTAATAGGAAAATTTCGTAAATTATTTATAATGGGTCATTCTCAAATAATGGTAAATATTGGTTTCAGAAAAAAAAAAAAAAAAAAAATGGTTTAATTTCTGATTTTTTTACATTAATGCAATTATCCATGTCTGCTATAGAGGAAAAAATTACCAGCAGAGATCGTTTGCCTTAATTACAGATTAATTAATTTTTTAATTTCCATTGCAACATGGTAATGACATTTGTGAACATTGTAATGACAGACAGAACCACAGAAATGACCAATGGCGAAATAATTACACATTTATTTATGGATAGCTGTATTTATCATTCTAATTTGTAACAGAATAATTAAAATGTCTAGATGATATATAGTGGTGAGATTTTTTGAAATAATTTTCACTATACGAATCGTATGTCTGTTTTAACAGGCGACATAAAGTGATTTACACTTTACTGCCCAGCAGTCATTACCATGTTCCTAGATATCATTACCATGTTTTCAGAACACCTTGGTAATGACTTTTTTAATGTTAAGCCTATTTATGGCTAAATTATAGCAATTAAAAGCTAATGCAATATTTATTCTGTATGTGGTCCCAAAGATCTTTATAAATCATTCAGTAAATTTAAATTTATTAATTGTGTATTTCCGTAATAATGGACTTTGTAATGGCACACAATAAGTACACTGACTATAATTTTAGAACAAAAACAGCAAAATGAAATAATTTGTATTTACTTAAACTAAAAAAAAAAACTTCTCTGCTTGTAAGGGCATGAAACACTTTACTTTTGACAGGTTGATAATTATGACAGCACCATCTAGTAGTGAGGTACTGAAAAAAAACTTACACACCTTGGTAATGACAATTACCCTTTGGGACAAATTTTAAATAAGATTAATTAATAGATTTCTTTTTTTTATGCCTAAAATTCCAAAGATATTAAATGTAGAAAAGTGAAATATACCTAGCAAATTGTTAGCTTTGTTTAAAATTTTTTCAATTCTTTAAAATAATGGTTCAAATAAAAAGTTTGGAGTTTGAGACAAGCCTTGGTAATGACATTTACAACTTAAAAAATTTTTTAAATATTGAAATTTTACATTTTTTGGTATTCAAATTGCTGCACAGTGTAGTGCTTGAAAAGAATTGTTGAAAAAAAAATTTAATTTTCATAGCTGACTTGCTCAAGTAACATTTTTTACTCAAGGACACAAAATTTACCATTATGTGAGAATGACCCTAATTTATGACAGCACATAGCGAAATTGTATATTTTTATCAACATAGCGAAATTGTAAATTTTTCATATAAATCTGAATTTTGAGGATTATTGCATCGGAAATAGTAGCATGAAAACTAAACAAAGGAATTGACCTTGATAAAATAAATTAATAGATTAAAATAAGATAAATATATCGAAGTAAACGGTGGATAGCCTATTAGGCGGGGATTTCATTCTGTCACTGTATCAAGCTTTGGTCAAATTCATTTCTTTTAACATGAATATGATTATAATATGTCTCGCACTAAAAATTTGTGAGAACATAAATATGATGGGGAACTGAGCAGAGTCCACCTATGCCAACTAGTTATTAATATATAAGTAATTTCATAAATATTTAAATAAATGAGCATTTATAGAAAAGTATTTAATATTACTGTATCTTTACTTAACAATTAACATATGATCTACTTAATAGCAAATAATACCTAAAATCGCTGACAACTGTGGCCCCCCATGTTATCCATGAGAAAATTTGTTTCTATAATTACTCATTACCTAATGTGTTTTTTAAAAATCCGTTTTCACATTCAGAAAACTTATAATCATTAAATTAGAATTTATTTTTCAAAAACTGATTTTTTAAATTTTTAGTATTTCATTTTGTGGCTAAAAAATGAGAAAAATACACTCAGTGAAAATTCGCATATTTTAACTAAAAATTAAAATGTAAAAATTTCATAAACTAATTTTTCAAAAATGAATACTTATTTAACGATTGTGAATTTTCTGAATGTGAAAACAGAATTTTAAAAAAGGCATTAGGTAAAGAGTAAAAAAGTTTACTATAGGATAACAAGGGCCAACAATTGCTACAGATATGTTGTAAATGTATATACTTCAATTAAGTATGTTCTCAAAAAATATTTTCCCCCTTCCCAATGCCCTACCAGTGGCCGAGCGTTTCTGCACTCAAAGCTGGTAGACAGGAAGTGCCGGGTTCGATCACAGGTCGCTCTCGTCGACCCAGCCGTTTGCTGTTTTCCGTGGTTTTCTCTAAAATTTGCGTAAATACGGGCTACGATCTCTTAAAAGGATCCCCCCCCCACACACACACGATGGAAATTCCATCCATAGGCCTAGGATCCTAGCATAGTCAATCGGCCTTAACCCGGCGACCACAACTAACCATCTTCCTGGTAAAGAGAAACTTTCTAATACTTCCAGAGACATTTATAGACAAAACATACACAGCATTCGCTGAAGTTACTATTCAGGTGTTAAGAAATTGAATGATGTTTTAAATTGCGAAAAACTCTTAGAGAAATGTATCATTTTTCGTGTGGGTTCAGTATGATCTGGAATTTTAAATTTTTATGTTAAAAAAAAATGAGCTTAAACTCAAATTCTAGGAAAAGCTTAAATTTTTCATAAGTAATGGTGAAGGTTTCAATTACTGTGAACAAGAGTCTCCTTACGAGAAGGGCAAAAGGATGCTCAGTTTTAAGCGTATTTATAATAAGTATGTAAGGGGCCCCTAAAAAAAACCATAGCCTTACACCCTACGTGCCTAAATGAAACCTTGATTTTGGACCCCTCCCGAAATAAAATCCTGGGTACGTCGTTGAATGGAAGAAATAGAAATGATGATAAAACTACAAGATAATTAAAGAAAAGGCTGCTAAGAAATCCTTCTAAAAATTCCAAAAAGAAGTTTATAAAAAAAGGAAATGGAAAAGAGGTAGAAAAAGAGCTACCAGGTCCAGCCAAACCTGAAATTAGGCCTATAAAAGAATCCAAAAGAACGCCTAATATTGATGTTAAAAGTCAAAACATAGAAAAGTTTAATAAACCTTCAGCAACCAGCCAAGAATGCATGTCGTCATTGTCTGAGGATGAAACAGAGGGAGAAGAAACCTGTATATATTGTAATACACTGTACGTCGATTCTAAGGCTGGTGAATGTTGGATACAATGTTCTGGATGCCAAGAATGGGCTCACGAAGTGTGTTCTAATGCCTTTTTATGCAACTTTGGTTGTGCTATAGGCCGAAATGAAAGGTCTTTCCCATTTTGTAAATAAAAACATAAAAAACTCTTATTTTAAGTCTCTGATTACTGAAGACATTGTTCTTTCAAATGGAAATTTTGCTTTACAGTTTCCTGTCAGTTAATTATGCTTTTCAGTTAGTTTTACACAAAAAATTAAACATTGTAATCCCTATCCCGTTTTGTCCAATCGAGGTATGCTAAAACGGGATGTGTAAGAGTTTGGTAAATACTTTTTTTTATAATTTTACCTTCATTACAATTAGTTAAAAATATGTTTTTTGTGTGCTTCAATAAATTTTGTAGTTATAAAAAAAATTGTGTGGTTTTCTTCGACATATTTTCCGTAGTAATAAAAAACAAGAATGGTATCCCGTTCTGTCCAACTTTCCCCTATATACTACCAACATTTATAAGGAATTTAATGCTCTTGATAAGTTCAGCCTTATACAATCTAAATGTAATTTATTCCAAGTTATTCAGATAAATTTCACTCGCAAGAAGTCTTGATTTTTAGAAAGCATCATCCTCCGGTGGTTTTCAAATTATTACTCAAAACATGACTTTCATATTCAAAGAACCGCATGAACGTCTAATTACAACAAAAATTCATCGTTGAAAATTGGGCATAAAAAATACTTTGTCTGTTGTGTGGGTATAAAAAAGTTCTTATAATTCTTGAATATTTTCTTCTGGACTTGGTAAAATGAAGTAATGCACTTCCGTCAATTACTTTCAATAGAAAAAAAAATTTCACTTGATTTTGAATAGACCTACAAATTGTCTTTAAAATATGTACATAATATGCACATTACTTAATTTATCAATATGATAAATACACAATACAATTTGAAATCAATTTCTAGAGATTTTCAAGTACAACTCGGATATATCCCAATTCTTTTGTGCTATCCCGTTAACGAATGATGAAAGATTTTTTTGCCATAATCTACACAAAACATGCTTTCATGCATATAAAAAATATAGGCTCTTTCTATTTTGTTTGGCACAGCCTAAAGATGCTAAACTGTACCAACAAGAAATTTAGACCGTGTACGTAATGTATTTAAATTCTTTCGGATATCCTTATAAACAAATCACATTTTCAATCTCAACAAAAAAGTTCAGTGAAGAATTCCTATGTGATACAGTTTTAGAATAACGAGTTCAGACTTTCGGTTAATATTTATTCTTAAGATACGCTGAAAATATGCTCGCGTTAGACACTCGCAGACCAATCGCTGAAAACATGATTTTCGGAATCAGGAGTCCTTAAAACGTGTAAATATAGTAAAAGCTCAATTTAGAAAATTTTACCTCAAAATAATACTTTCTCTATCATATATGGATAAGCAAAATTAAACACGTCGTCAGATAATTTTTTTGTTAAAACATCGTTTCGAAAAAAAAAAAAAAAAGAGATAATCAATTACATGCTTGCATATAGTTATTATATATATATATATATATATAATATGTCAGTCTTAATTTTAAAAAAAGATTTAAAATACGTGACTATATCGCGATTTCAACCTAAGCACACAAAAATGGTTTTACTGTAAATGTTAACATGTGTATAATCTTTCTGTAGTATGTTGCAGATTTACATTTTTATTTTGATATATATAGTCTCTCTGTACAGCAATAAAATTCAGCTAAATATAACTCACTTAATTCTAATAATACAAGTATACTGTTTTTTGTAATTATGTGGTTGCATAAAAAAAAAAAAAAAAAAAAAAAAGAACTTTCTAATGTACCAGATTTTTCGAGAGGGTTCAAGTAAAAATTTAAAAATAGTAATATTTTGAAAATAATTACGAAAAATTTTTCATAAGCGTGGTTTTATTCCCTACTTTATTTTGAACAATTTTGCATTTTATGTTGCCCACTTATATCCAACAGGTAAAGAATCAAGCAACGTTTCAATCATTTTGGGCCTCCTTGTACATGTATATATATATATATACATACATATATATATATATATATATATATATATATATATATATATATATATATATATATATATATATATATATACAGAGTGACCCAAGCAAGACCGCATACAAACAGAACATCCAGACTTCTCTCTTCGAATGCATAAAAAATATTCTAATTATTACATATGCACGACAAATAGTTTTCGAGAAAATGTGAAACAAAAAATATATCACGTCATATCTGGTGTACGGAAAAAAAATTCATTGAAAGTTTAACATCAGTATTTGCATATATTTACAAAGAAAGATGTTCAAAATTCCCCCACTCGTATCAAGATATGCATGCGCTTGCCATGGAATGACGGATTGCATACATTGCAAGTTTAGTAAAATTAAGTACGTGATACATGCGTAGATTATTTATAGCTAATAGATGCAACCTTTAAAATACAATACAAAACATTACTTTTTTTTTTTTTAGTGCTCTCGATATGGCATAATATTTTTTCCTTTCCGCATTTTTCGAGAAAACTATACGCTATTGAGATATAGTTCTTAAAGCAATTTTAATACACTCAAAGCGAGGAGTCTGATTGCGCAGAGCAAACGTGGTCATGCTGGGACACCTTGTATATACAAAATATTATAATTTCAATTAAAATATTTCAGAAAACTTACACAATTTCTTTTTTACTTTCTTTCAGTGAAAAAAAAATCTGGAGTGACTCCACCCGACTTACTGAACATTGAGTAATTAACGGTTTTCAGAGAAAGTAAAGTAAAAGGAGTTGTTAAATAAACAAAACAGAATATTATAATAGGGTGTTTGGGTATTTTTCTTTATATTAGTACACGACGTTTAATTTAACGATATTTTACCAAACACGTAGATCATAAAGGTAAAGAATGATTCATTGTGTCCCTGCAAAAACCTACAAGTTCTAGATTCACCAAAATGCTTATAGTTACTGAAACAGTGACTTATAATATTTATACAAAATTTTAGCTCCATCGGATAAGGCATTTAGATGCTATCGCACTTTAAAGTTTGAGCCCATATGCCACAATTATAAAGAAATTAGCATTTTGTCCATGTAAAAAGAGCTATAAGTGCTAGATTCTCTAAAGTTCATAAAGTTTGTGTGACGGTGACGTTTAACATGTACATACATTTTCATTTAATTTGAATAAGGAGTTTAGTCGCTGTCGCACTTTAAATAATTTAAGCCTATAGGTCTTAGTGATGAACAATTTTTAATTGTGTCCCTGTAAAACTCGTTAAGTGCTAGAGTCACAAAAATCCATACAGTTTGTGTGATTGTGACCTATAACTCGTATATAAATTTTCCACTCAAACGGATAAGGCATTTAGATGCTACCGCACCTTAAATATTTTCACCCCATAGGCCATAATGATACAGAATTATTTGTTGTGTTCCTGTAAAAAAAACTAGAAGTGCTAGCTTCACCAAAACCTATATAGATCGTGAAACTGTGACTTATAAAATGTGTATAATTTTTTGTTCAACTGAATAAGGCGTTTAGATGCTATCGCACTTTTTAAAATTTGGTCCCATAGGCCATAATGATAAAGAATTTTTCTTTGTGTCCCTGTAAAAATAATATAAGTGCTAGATTCCCCATACACTATGAAGTTCATGTAACTATCACTTATAAAATGTGCATAAATTATTTTCTCAGTTTAATAAGGCGTTTTGACGCTATCGCACTTTTTACTTTCTCTTACCCATAAGGTAGAGAAAGTATTGTTTTTGGGTCAAATTTTCGAACGCGAGATTTTGTTATATTTACACGTTTTGTGGTCCCCTGAATACGAAAAACATGTTTCTAGCAAATGGTCTGTGTGTTTGTGTGTGTGTGTGTGTCTGGCTGTTATCAGCATATCTCAAAAACAAATTATGGCAGAAAGTTCAAACTTGGTATTCTAAATGTGTATCATATAGGGATGATACAGTAAGATTTTCGTTAATTTCAAGCAAATGGTTCGTGTACAGGGACAATCAAGAGAATTCTAATACATTACGTCTATGGGGGAAATTGCAGGTAAGTAGAGTTTAACGTCTATGGACTGCACTAAACCAAATGAAACAAATATATATTTTTTGTAATAGAGATAGTTAACTGGGAAAAAAATTTTGTGTATGTAGGCTCCTCGCCTCCCCCCCCCCCTGCGGGGGAAGTCCCCCCTCGAGGGGAGTAAATTTTCATGATGGGTATCTTTCAAAAGAGCTCGCCAATACCTTTAAAACGAATGGTTGAACCATCGATCTGCGATAATTTAAAACAAAGTTATCGATTTTTTTTACTTTTAACGAAATAAAAAACTTAGAAAAAAAATCTTTTTTTTTTTTTTTTTTTTTTTTTTTTCGAGAATAAAATGGACTTTTTTTTTTGGATATTTAGTGTTATACTACCTCTCTAATATGGAAATCGTCTGCATTATCATAAAAGATATTTTTTTTAAATAATAATTTTAATATATTATTTTTTAAAAACAGAATTATTTTTTAATAATCGAACTAAATTCTATATAAATGTAGGTGCATTAATGAAACGGGGGGTTGAGGGGGGGCGGTAGCCCCTCTCACACAGAACTAATTATTATATAATACTCTTCAAAAGCCTAATATGAATTGTTGAACACAGGTTTACATAACAGTACTCTTTATAATACCTATTAATCTGCAACCTGTATTTATAGTATTAAATTTCAGGGTAAGAGAAAGTCCTGTGAGTGACACACCAGATTATTTAAATTTAGTCCCATAGGCAATAATGATAAAGAATTTTTCTTTGTGTCCCTGTAAAAATACCCATAAGTGCCAGATTCTCCAAAATCTATACAGATTGAGTAACTGTGACCTATAATATGTGTATAAAGTTTTTGCTCAATTGAATAAGGCGTTTTGATGCTATCGCTCTTTTTAAAATTTGGTCCCATAGACCGTAAGTATATAGAATTTTTCTTTTTGTCCCTGTAAAAAAACTGTAAGTGTCAGATTCATTAAAATCAATAGGGTTTGTGCTATAGTGATTTGCAACATGCGAACCAACTTACAGCTCATTCGAACAAAGCGTTTATACGCTAGCTTGTTCACTCACATACATACACACACACATACATACACACACATACATACACACACATACACACACACACATACTCACACATACATACACCATCGTAAAAATAGTGAAAACGGACTCAGGTGATCTCAAAATGTATAGAAACACCAAAATCTCGAATTCGGATTTTTAACATGATTACAATACTTTCCTTACATATGTATGTTCGGAAAGTAATAAATGACTACTGAGTAAAACTTCATTCATGCTATGAAGTAACAAAGCTAAATAATAAAATAAACGAAGAATAAATAATGTTACTCAAAAAGGTAATCAAGGTAAATTCTGGATATATACCACTAGTTAAAATAACTTTCATTTCGCATCTATTTCACGAATACTCCACAACTACATCTCCTGAATTTTGAAGTTAATCTTTCCTCTAAACTATTTATAAAGACGAAGAGATTTTTTTTTTTTTTTTAAAGACATTTAAATACATTTAAAAGGAAAATTATAAAATTGCTTTTTCCTTTATAAGGAATGGAGCAGAAACAGATTTTTAAACATTATTTTAGAAATAAATGATTTTTATTTAGCAGAGAAAAGCCCTGCCATTAAGTAATGTCATTTGCGTATTATTGACAAAAGTTCGAATTTTGAATTCCAAAGGTATAAATAGATCCTTTCGGAATTTTCAGAAGTTTTCATCAAGTTTTTAAGTACTTATCTTTTCTTCGTCATCTTTTCTACCTTTCTTTTCTTTCCCGCGTTTCAGATAGTTCTTGACAGGAAATAGAATTTTGGAAGCAGTTTATGGAGTCAAGTCTATAAAGGCTTTTCACGAATATGCACAAGCTTTTAAAGGACTCTAATATGACCTCTTTTGTAGTATCTTAAATGTAAATCTAAAACATTTAGTATAAATTACAAAGTTCTGTTAAAATATAAATTAATTAAAATAAGTTACAATTTTCAGTGGATTTATTAATATTATTGTTTTTTTTTTTTTTTTTTTTTTTTTTTTTTTTTTTAAGTGTGATTTAAATTTTATTACAACTCTCATACGAAAAAATATCTATTAAATAAAACATACTATATGCACTAAATAAATGATGTTAAAAATTTTATCATAGTATGATAAAATGTCAGAGATAGGACAAAAAAAAAAAAAAAAAAAAAAAAAAAAAAAGCTGGGTTAAACCACTCCCCAATGTCTTGTCTAAATTTATTAGAGTAAAAAAAAAAAAAAAAAGAAAGAAAGAAAGAAAGAAAGAAATAACACTTGAAATAAATTCTCAAATCTAATTTCATGGCTATTGCAGAAGTTACAAACAAAAATAATGATATATTAGACAAATACATACAATTACGTTTTCATTTGCAGCAAAATCAATAACTTCGTTTAAACATATAGCAAAAAAAATGTGATACAATGCTGAAGTTTTGTATACTACAGAATATATAAAATTATACGTTCCCTTTTGGATATCTATGTAATTTGTTATGCATGTCTATGATTATTTTTAAAATAATTAAAATATTTGAACGCCTTTTGTATATAACAGCTAGCATTCTCCACCTGCTAAGATGATCATTGTATTCAAATAAATAGCCTTCTTATTTTATAAATAAGTAATCAATTGGAATCAGCAAATCAACTCTCCAGAAATTAATAGATCAGAAAAACTATGAGTGGTTCGGACTACACTGTTTTGGGTAGAATATATCAAGGGCGTACTCCGTTCGCACAAATATTTTACTAAAATTAAATTTATATATGGCATTTTAAAATTCGCATTTTATCACAATTTCCATTTATTCCCCTTGCTTCATTTATGTAGCCTCTCAGACTCCATGCGGACACACATATCTCAATCATAGTATGTTAGAATAATGCGATATATATTTTTATGTCTAATTAAGTGGGAAAATGAACATGTAAACGTCTGTGATTGTACTGGTATCAGTGTAGTACTTCCTTTTCAACTTATATAAAGAATAATTCCCTCTACCTTCTAATAATTCTTCCAAATCCTTCCCAATACCATAGATAATAGCTAGTAAACTGTTACTGCAAAATTCTGCTAAAAAAAAAGTGATAATAATTTTTTGGGGATATCCGGATTACTTGGCTACTACGATAGTACATTTAGTAATTTGTATGCTATCTGTCAGTTTGTCAGTTTGCTAGAAGTTTTTAACATATGTGAAATTCATTTTTATATATTTCAGTAAATTATTTTATTTACGTTATTTCTTTCTATTTAAAAATATGAATGTGGAATCATTTTTTTAATTGACAAAAACATGATATATTCAGAAATTTTAAGCTATTATGACATTTATTTTATTAGACGTTTTTCGCATAATATACAAGTTTAATTTGTGTATAATCTTTAATTTCAGTTCTGTTGTTATCGTATAAATTAAAATATATTTTTTGTGAAATAAATAAATAAATAAAATAAAATAAAATAAATAAATAAATAAATAAATAATAAAATAAAATAAAATAAAATAAAATAAAATAAAATAAAATAAATGAATAAAATAATAATAATAAAATAATAATAACATGTAATGACTAATTTCATTTTTTTCTTTTTTTTTTTTCTAAATCAACATTGTAGGTTTAACAAATCGATAGTTAGAATAAGATTGAATTAGTAATTTGTGAGGTTTGACTATAAAACGTCACCACAGTTGGTTTGAAATTAAGCTGTATCCAGCAAAGTGTAAATTTGGGATGGTTAAATCGCTTCGACGCCAGTGACTCGGCGAAAGTTTTGGTCGAATTAGTTTTGTGTCGACATGGTGCTGCAACGAAAGAATTAGGTTCTGAGAGTTAGATGAATGGGAAGCGATTTTAAAAGTTTGACTGAAATGAAGAGAATGGAAGTTTGTAGAAAGTAGTATAAGATGGAGATTGTTTTGTATGTGGGTGTGAAAAGGTGTGTGATGTAAAGAGGAGAGTAATGTTGATGATGATAGTTCATATGCGAGTGTTAAGTAATGGTAGAGATGTGTAGCGTTGTAGAATAAAGTAAGAGAAGAATCTGTTGCGCTAAGGGAATCCTGCCGACGGTTCTTGTGTGAGAATAGTTCAGTGGTCGACAGAGGACAGTCGTCAAGATCAGTATTGGTGAGCTTTAATTTACCTTTATTTTATGCTTTGTTGAAGTTATCCTCTGAGGTCATTTGAGAATTAAAACTGAGTTAGCCATACACCCGCCTTGATTTTGAACGTTAAATAAACTTTGCTATTTTGTATTTAACCTTGTCTCGAGCTCTTCTTATTATCTAATTAAGTAATTAAGTTAATCTTTGTGGATATGGCTGACGCTTATTCCTCACAAATTTACAAATTGAACTTCCCAGATTATTACTCATCTTTTGGTATGTTTGGAACATTTGTGCATTCAGCGATTCGTGAAGAGATTATCGGTCATAAAAACATATATCTGTATTTTTAATTTAGGATTATTATAGTGCATATATGACATCTGAAAAATCGCAGTTCACCAACATTTCTTACTTCTACCACCCAAGTAGAGTTATTGTAAGAACGCAAAATCCGTCACTTTTCTACGAGATTAAGATATTAACACAAAATAAGTATACGTGTATATATATATATATATATATATATATATATATATATATATATTGCTAAAATTAGTAAAAAATTCATGATATATATATATTTTCTTTTTTCGAACATATATATGTAAGGAAAGCATTCTAAATGACAAAAATTCGACATTGAGATATTGGTGTATCTAAGTTTTCAGGTCTCCTGAGCTCACTTTTGCTATTTTTACCGGTGATGTATAGATGTGTGTGTATGTATATGGCTGAACACTATTTGTACACCTAATACTGTTTTTTAAATAAATATTTGTCTAGTCATAATCTTATTTTGTTTATAAAAAAGTAAATTTCTGATAAAAATTAGCAATTAAACTAATTATATATACACGCATATCTATATCCATACCTATATCTATATACATATGAAAAATTTGGATGTGTGCTTCAGGAACTTTGCTACGGGTTGTAAAATGTACATGCTTTGTTAGAACGCGCCAAATGCTGGTAATTATAGTTTAGGTTGTCGTAGCTCAAACTCTATTGATTTTGGTGAATGTCGAACATATACTTTTTTTGCAGGAACAGAAAGAAAAATTATTTATCATTATGGCCTATAGGTTCAAAATCTTCAAAGTGCAATAGAGTCTAAATGACATATTTCATTTAACTGAGAATACATATAAGTATTATAGGTCACGGACACAGCAACTTTATAGATTTTGCTGAATTTAGCACTTATATGTAGTTTTTTTTTTTTTTTTTTTTTTTTTTTTACAGGAACACAAAGAAAAGTTCTTTAACATTATGGCTTAAGGGCACAAATTACTTAAAGGGCGATAGCGTCTAAATGCCATATTCGAATGATCTAAAATATATACAGATGCTATAGGTACCGTCCCAAGAATGTTGCAATTTTTTGTGAATATAGCACTTATAGTGCTTTTTTACACGAACATAAAAAAAAAAAAAAAATCTTTATCATTATGGCCTATGGGCAAAAATTATTTTAAGTATGGTAGTGTCTAAACGTTTTATACGATAGAGTTGGAAATTTGTATACCTGTTTTAGGTTGCCGTCGTACTAACAGCATAGATTTTTGTGAATCTGGCATTTATAAATTTTTACAGGGACACAATGAAATATTCTTTATCAATATGACTTGTAGGCTCAAGTTATTTGAAGTGCAATAGCATTAAATTAAACTACGTACTGCATGGGGAAAAATACTCAAACACCTTATTATAATTTTCTCTTTTGTTTATATAAACTACTTCTATTACTTTGGTTTATTTAACAACCGTTAATTACTTAATGTTCCGAAATTCAAGTGGAGTCACTCCAGATTTTTTAATGTATATTCCAATTTACACGCAACAGGAAGTTTCATAATGCAGCTCTTTTACTGTGACAACAATAGTGTTATGAAACCAAACTTTCTCAACTTAAAAATTTTATGAACTGCCAAAATTTTTCGATCTCTGTAACTCAAGAGCCACTTTTTTTTTTTTTTTTTTTCATGTTAATTTCTTTTTGAGATTATAAAAACGCTAAAATGACGTACGGCATAATTGGAATATATTTTATAAGGTAAACTTAAATGTATAATTATGTAAATAATTCATTAAATTATCGTGTTTTTTAATCTTTAAATGTCAGGAAGTGATTTAAAGTCTTTATAATTCGACAAGAAACTTACCAAGAAAAGCAAATGAGCTGCCCTGACAAATGCATTCGGGTAAAAATTATCTTTTTTGTTTTTTTTCTTTGATGCTACATTTTATCTGGCGCCGAACAGGGACCAGTTGTTTTGCTTATTTATTTGGTATGTTCATAACAAAAAAAAAAAAATTATTTAAATAAGTTGAATCTAAAGTGTATTATGTAACATAAATATAATTTCAATATATAGAAAGAATAAATAATGATCTTTTTTATATTAACATATAATTGTTTTTAAGTAGATTGTTCCTGTTGATAGTTTGATTTACTGCAAAGAATAATTTTAATTGTAAAATTTAATGTAATGAAGAGTACCGAAAATTAACATAAGATATAGAACTTGCTACTCTTTTTACATATTGTGGATGCAGTAATTAAAGCTACACGTTCTACGGTTAGAACGCAGACGACAATGTTATTTAAAAAAAAAAAATGAAACTAAACTAATTGAAAATTATTCTGAAGATAACCTTGAAAAATTTCTTCCGGAATTAGATCTTAAAGAAAAAGAATTAAATAGTTTAGATTCTCAGGTATTTTCGAATATTACTAATGAAAATGAAGTTGAATCTGAGGTACTTAAATGTGACGAATGCAACAAGGCTATAGTCATAAATAAGTCCAAAGTTAAAAAAAACCACTTTCTTATTTGCAAAAAACCCTTGTTCCTATTTTAATGCAAAATAATAAGGTAGAAGAGAGTACAATAGTTCGCCCGTTCCAATCCCGCCCTTTGTTAACATTTCATGTGAGAAAAATTGGAAATAGTTTTAGAATTAGTTAAAAGTGTAATTTATGGATATTTTAAAATAATATTTTAATTAATTGTATATTCAGAAGTTAAGTGATCAACTCGGCTTTCTTTCAGCATTTCCCTCCTTTGCTGTTATTAGAGTGTTCCACGTTCGATGGATTGTGGAAAAGATAGCTGGGCATGCATATTTACACTCGGATTTTAAAAGTGTAGATACACTATTCAAAAATAACTAAATTAAATTAAATATAATGATTTTATAACTGTTTAATAAATTAAGTTATTTTTAAAGTTGATATCTACTTTAAAATTGGGTCTTATATTTAGTTGAGTAGACGAAAAGCTGAAATTCAGAAACTTTTTACGATATTTTTCTATGTAATTTCTAATAATTTTTATTTAATTTATTGTTCGAATGCAATAAACGTAGGTATACGTGTGTGCAATTGTGTCTATAACAGAAATATTTCAGATATTTTCTCAATGATTTTCTTTTTCTGGATCATAATACAGATAAACATACAAGGAAAATGATTAATTATTTTATTTATTATGTTCTTTCTTGAATAAAATGGATACCATATTTTCACATTAGTGTTTACTTGATTTATTCTTATGTTAATAAAAACACTTAATTATAATAACATATAATACTATAAATAAAGCGAAAATAAAAATAATCGCTCAATTTCTACATTTGTTATCGCCTGGAGAAACTATAAAATATCTCAAATATGTTTTCAATACTTTTGTGTATGTAAATATTTTACGTAGACAGTTAAAAAAAAATAAATAAATAAATTATATATATATATATATATATATATATATATATATATATATATATACATATATATAATAGCAGAAGCAAAGAACGAGAAGGAAGAATAGTTAATCAAACAATTCACCAAAGAGACATACACACGCCAAACAAAGCAACAAGATTTCCCAAATTGATTCAGTTAACAAGCTCGACAATAGCACTGACGCCAATCCACTATACAACAATACCTGTTGAAAATTAAAATAGAACCGTGTAATTAGACTCTGATGAAAATAAGGTTAACTGTAGGACAATATTTCAAGGTGAAAAAAGAGAACCCTGTAATGAACAATAATGACCCATTAAGCGCAGTAGAAGCCAAGCAACAGACACAATATTACTGAAACCAAAAAGACCAATAAGAAAGAACAATTTCTCTGTGTAGGAGAAGCTTAGAAAGGTGAAAAAAATTATCAGGGGATGAAATACACATATTTAAAGAAACCAAATTTAATTTTTAACAGCCCGCAAAACAAACGATACAACAAACCATCTCAAACAAATCCCAACAGAAAAAGTCAAACTAATTCGAAATCCAGGAAAAAAAAAAAAAAGAAAAAACATGAAAGGAAGGAAGGAGGCAAGCGGCAGGACTTGTGACTTGCCTGTGGGGTTAAACTAGTTTTACGCCGGCAAAACTCCCCCGGCCTGCCAAGACCAGATTAGGAGACACATGGATGTATATATAAAAAAAAAAAAAAAACGCAAAACCCCATAGCAGATAAAAAACAATGAAACCATGAAATTTATTTATTGATTACGACAATACACCCACAATAAAACAGAACTCCGAAAGTCAAATGAAAGAATGACAAATTATTTTCCCGAAAAACAAAAACAGAAAACCCTCCAGAAAAACAAAAATACGCCATGAACCTAAAAGTAATAAAACCAAAACCTAAACCCGCAAGGAAAAATCACCCCGAAATGAAAGAGAGGCAATTTAGACACAATCCATCCTGATGTATAGAAACACCAACCAGAAAAAATAAAATAAAATAAAAACACGAGCCACAAAAGCTGAATTCAAAACACGAGCAAAACAGAGAACTTAACAGAAGAAAGTGGCATTTTAGAGTTTAATTCGATAACCCAGCCAACCGCAACCAACAACGCCATCCAACCTCCGTAATCAAACATCTGCCCACCCATATCCTCCACAATATATATATCAATAATTTTTTAATACAAGACAAATAGAAATATGTCAATTTCTAACTCGCATAAAATTTTTACTCAAATAAATTTTTAACTTATATATTTTTTTGTTTAAAAAAATATTTAGCCGTGTTTATTAGTGATTAAATACGAATGATTACATAAAAGAATGGATCTGGTTTGGCACATTACTTTCTCTTAATATGTATAACTATAGAAACAGATACAAGAGTTGAGATACTGCATTTAAAAATTTTGAAATGTCTTTAAAATATAGTTGAAAATTCTTTAAGAAACTAGTTGTATGTTGGTGTTTGGGAAAAAGGCCTATTGACTGCCCCCCCCCCAAAAAAAAAAAAAAATATATATATATAATTTGCAAAAATGTTCATATGACGAAAGTAGAAATTTTGACTTGTACTTGTTTTTGATAAGACGAGTTTCTTTCTTTCATTTTTTTTTTTTTTTTTCGTTTCACACTAGTGCTTATGTTCATAAGTGTTTTAGAATTATGACACACTATCATGTCTTTTTTTTTTTTTCATTATGCAGTTTTAATTAAATATCAAATTAACGGCCGTTGCCATTCGTGTTATGTTAATAAGGTATTTCAATTTATATATAAAAAGTTTTGAACTGCATTTTGAGAGAAACATGATACAAATATTTCATTGTTTTGAAATCGGAGTATTAAAACTGAATTAAGAGGTTAAACATTTAATAATACATTCAAAATATTATAAAAATTTTAGCTTTGCATGTCTATAGAAATTATAGCAATTCCAATTTTAGTTACTTTTTATGGATAAATATAAATATATATTAATATATATATATATATATATATATATATAATTTTAAATGAAAAAAAAAATGAATAAAGGCAATAACGAGTTTATGGAAAATACCTCGTGCACATTTGAAATGAAGTGGGGGCTGCTTTACGTGTGTGGTTTGATAATAGATTTTCATCTTAAAATTTTCTGAAGGAAATTATTCCATTTACATTTTATCATTTCCTTCATGCATTCTCTGAAATATTTATTCCCTGTAAAATACTTCTTTAATAAATAAATAATATAAGGAAAATAGGATGAAAATTGAAAAATAAAATATCGATTGAAAACTCTTGGAATCTCCCTTGGAATTCAAATTTCAAACTTTTGGCAGAGAATACGCAAACAGCATTGCGATAATACTTTTTTTTCCTTCGAAATCAACAGCATTTATTTCCAACAATGGCTAGATTTTTATTTATTATTTTTTTTTTTTTCTGAAAAGAACTGCCGAGAATATTTTCAAATTCAATGGATTTACTCTTATGCTGGTATTTATCGAAGATAAATATAAAGTACACGTATTAATTATATATTTGTATAAATTTCCTGCTACAGTTAAAAAAAAAAAAAAAAAAAGAAATATGTATTCTTTGTAGATTAAAGAAAATGGTATAGTTACTTTAGTTTAGACATTGAATACACGGTATAAACAAAAGCATTTCAACAATTAAACACTTTGCAACATAAAAGAAATATTTATATGTGTTTTTCGGTAATCATTTTCCCCAGTAGGAAATTATGAATTTATTTACAGTTCGATAAAACTATGAAAGGAATAAACGGAATGCCGTTCTTTTAAAGAATTTGAAGATCCTATTTATACGAAAAATAGAACCAATGAAATCAAATAATTATATTTCTGATTCAGAATGAAGTCAATTTATAGTTATGATTCACACTAACACGACAATATAGCAACAATCGTCGTCCAGTTATTGGATAATGCCGGGAAAAAAAATCACATGGGCAACACATACATTGGCAACAAATTCGTCGCCTAAAGTAATTTTATCAACAAAATATTTTTAAACAAAATATTTTATAAACAAAATATTTACAGCTTTACATTAGAAAATGTGGGCATTTTTTTTTTTTTTCAAACATCAAAAGTTACGGAAAAAAAAAAAAAAAAAAAAAAACTACATTTTTTGTTAATTAATTGGTTAATAGCTCAATAAACGTGTTCAAAATGTTTATTTTAATTTGCCGTTCAATTACAGTGCTAATTTTAATCTGCTATAATACTTTTTCACCGTTAGTACTTATCATTTTTTTTTTTTTGCTTGATGAAAGGTTTATCTTAGATTATTTTGATCTGAAACGATCTTTTTGTGATTTTGTATCAATGGTGTTTCCTACCTTTCTCCATATTCAACATCATATTCATATAAAGACTTTCTGTAATTATTTAAAATATCTTTTAAAAAATCTATATGTTAATATAATAACAAATATTGGGTCGTTCCATAATTATTGGCCGGAAATGAAACACGAAAGTAAACGAGTCACAAAGAAAGAAATGGATTTTATTCAGCAAAGTAGGGCAAAAATACACATCCGGGCAGAAATACACTTCTCCCAACGATTTTTGAGCGAAAAATTGCCACGGTGGCAGAAGTCGGCGACACATTGCTCAAAGAAATCACGAATCAAAGCATCCTGGTTCGGGAATCATTTGTCCCTCGCAAACCTGTCCAAATCGCGAAACATGTGATAATCAGTCGGTACCAGGTCTGGAGTGGGTACTGCAGAAGCTCATACCCCAACTCCTGGATCTTTTTCCAGCTGCAAACTGAGACATGGGGTCGAGCTCCATCGTGCAAGAGTATGGGACCTGACATATTGGACAGTGCTGGTTGTTTGATGCGAAGTTTCCTGTGTCATTCATCCAATTAACGACGGTATACGTCTTAATGGTCTGGCCACTCGGGAGGAATTGATACTGGACCACGGTTTAGATGGTCTGCCAAATGGAGAGGAGAATTTTCTGTGGATGGAGGTTTGGTTTAAGGATCTGTTTCGCATTTTCGCTTTTTTGCAGCCACTGTTCTTTGCGCTTGCGATTGACGTACATCACAGATTTTTTATCCACATTCACGATACAATGTAAGAATGGCTCTGTAACCTCGCGCTCCTAAAGAGATTTGCATCTCTCCAGGCGCCATAGACGTTGCTCCTCCGTTAGGCCATGTTATACCCATGTTTTGAGCTTTTTCGCCATTTCCATTGCCGCTAAATGTCGGGAGATTGTCTGTGGTGCTATTGAGAGTTCGGATCCTAGCTGTCATATCATTAGCATTGGTCGGGCGTGGGCTTTCTGCCGTAAATGGTCAACATCACACCGCAGTGGACGCTACTAAACTTAGTAAACAATCTGCGGACTGTCCGCTCACTTGTTGTGCTCGCACCCCAGCTTTGATCACGTTGGCCACTGTTGCAGCAGCCGAATGTCCAAGGCGCAAATTGTGCTGAATCACGATTTGCACGTTGCGCTGCTCCATCACGTCCTTAAATGTTTCTAGTGCCCCGACTGGCATTTATATAGTTTGTAGACTCTTCCGCTTCACGTTTTAGGGGTGCATCACTATTGTACCGGTCGGAACGATCTGCAGAAGTTACCAATCTTGGTTGCGGCCAATAATTATGGAACAACCCAATATTAAACTTTTCTACGTTTTCGGAAAGTACTGTTAAAAAACAGAAAAACTAACATGTTTGTGCTAATACCTTAAAATTAAGGTGCTTACACTGATGTCGAAGAAAATCGCTCATATGTCTGCCAAACAATTTATGTTTTGAATCACGAAATTTTAATCTAGGTTGTCTTTTCAGACAATTAAATTTTTATTGCATGCAAGAATTTTATTTATTTACATTAACAACAACAAAAATAAATAAATAAATAAATAAATAAAAAGAAAAACATGATGGAACGAGTAACTCATTCGTTAAAACATTATATATGTATATCAGGGGTTATGGAATTCGCTGAAAATGTTACCAGCTAGGAACTTTTTCTTATCATGCAGCAATTTAAAGTTGTAAACTGATAATTAATCAATAACCAGGATTGACAGGCTTTTGACAGTTGCCGGTTTTAACCATGATATAAATTATGGAATTATAAATCTATGTGAAAAACTGTCAAAAGTCTCAAATATTTCGCTCATTGTTATTCTATAAACACTATTATTTTTATCATAAATACTACACCGCTTATAGAAACTTTCTAGGAAATGGTAACTTTTTTGATAAATTAGCATTAAGTGTTTTTTTGAGATGACAAATCCATCTGATATCTACTTAAAAATTAGAGTTCACTATTAATATTCGTTTCACATATGACAAGATGTGAATCAGAAAAAGTATTGTTTCTTAAACTATTTGAAGGATTTTGATAAAAATTTAGATTTAGGGAATTTTTGACAATCGATTGCAATCGATTTGTAAGCACAGAAATCTAAGGTATATAAGATTCTGTATTTAACATTTATTATTATACATAGATTTTTTTTTTTTTTGTTGTTGTTGTTAAAACAGCATAACTTTTGATATATTATTATTTGTTCTTAACGACTCAACAAAAAGTTTGTTACCAGAATCCGAAGAAGCACATCGCTGATGATCGGCTGTTTAAAGAGTGATCTATGTCGTAGCGTATCGAACTATCACGTGATAATTACTCTTCTTTCAACCATATATTTTTATTAGTAGAAGGAATTTGGCTTAGTTAACTGTACAAAAGTACAAAATTATTGTTAAAATGGTAAAATAAATCTACAAGATGTGTAAAAAAATAAATTCGGTTTTACCAACTAAACATTTCTTTTTTTCCCGGATTATTCGATATTTGATGCAGAGCTCTGTTATAACATGTTTCAAACGTTTTTATATTGTTGGAAATTTCATTCAGAATTTATCCTAGTTTAGAGAAAGTACAGTTAAATTTCAATAAATTTCAAATTCGTGAATATATATATATATATATATTAAATTATTTAAATCCTTTACAATACTCAGCAAATGAGAGAAAGATCAAAATACCAACAATGAATTTAATAATTAGATGTATTACGTATAAATTTATTGTCACAATTACCATTTAAGTAAATTTCACTGAATAGTAAAAACATGTTAAAGTACTTACGCAGAAGAGAAATGACGTATATCACTTAAACCTAAACTATGAGTTAGTTGTCTTAATCCATTAGTCCAGTAAATTCATGCAACACAAGATAAGAATTGAAAGAAATTAACCAAAATGACTATTGAAATAAAAAGGAATGCATGAAGGAAAAATGGAGTTAAAAATGCTGAAATCCAGTACCGATCTCATCAGGATATATATATATATATATTAGAATTTTTTTAATATTAAAAAAAAAGAAAAAGAAAAGAAAAAAAGAAAGAAAAAAGAAACGTCTAAAATAGAAAGTATCTGAATTGTTTATGAAGAAATACATTAAAATATATCAGGGCTATTTGTTTGATTAGCTGTAGAAAAAATGTATTAAAACAACAAAATAAATCTAGAAAAGCAGTCAACGAACTAAATTTTGTTTTTCCACAAAAGGTTCTGTTCTTGTGTATGAAAATGAATGTTATAAATTCAAAGTTGATGTCATACACTTAATATTAGCATTTTTGTGATACGATAAAAACAACTCGCATATTTATTATAATTCATTGAAATTTTCCTTTACTCTATTTAGGTGTTCTTCTATTCCTTCTCAATATAGTTAAAAACATTTAATACTGTTTCGTTTTTTCCCCCATGCTTAAATAGATCCTTTCTTACTTTTAGTGGAGAGAAAAGTTGATCACGTATAAACAACTTTCTAAACAGTGTTCCCCTCAACCCCGTATTATCCCTAAGGACTGATCCACTAATCCTAGAAATTCTACTAGAATAAGACCTCAAATAATCAATGCTGAAAAATTTCTGGCATCCAAGATGAATTTGTTTCTTCATCCCTTGCTCATTTGTCTTAGGCTAAAGCACACTTTGAAAATCAGAATTCTTGGCGTTCTCTGCTTTTATATGTTACTAATATAAGGTAGCAAGTTCATTTTAAAAAGGAAAACTATTATTTGTGATTTAAAGAATCAAACTTAAGAACATATACCTTCTTTATTTTATATTAAGTAGAAGAATAGTCATGCATCAGTAAAAAAATTCAACTTCTGGTTTTCGACGATTTTAACGTTTTCCAACATTGTGATTATCACGTCAAACAACCTCGGTGTTAGCCCATCTGTTTGACTGTCCATCCGTCCTTCTTCTCGTGCTTTATCTCGCTCGTGAATACTTTCAGAATTTCTTCAAACATACATTTATTATTTAAATTTATTATAGCATTTCCCCAATTAATAATGGCATAGAACGACTGGTTTGTGTACGGAGACCCCCTAAAGAGTGCCAATACATTGTGTTCTATGAAGGAAGCTTATAAAAGTCATATTTAAATGCCTTTTTCTGAACAAATTTAAAAAAAATTGACATTTACTATTAGACAAAAAAAGTCTCCTTTAAAATGTAGTATGAATAGTATTTAGGTTTACAGGTCCTCGCACAAATATTCAGATACATTAAGGGATACAACCTCAAATTTCTGACAATGCATTTTTGTTCGTTTTACGACTTTGCTAGTGTAAGAATAGCAACTCCCAACAATGTTTAAATGAATTTGTGACTTTTATATGATCTACCTATCTCTTATCTGTATGTCCGTCCGCGCACCAATTTAAATTGATATCTATAGAATACTTTGAAATCAATTTGTGTTATCTTAATTTGTGCTATTTTAATATTTAAATTTATTATGGCATGCCCACTATTGAAAATAATATATTTAATACTAATAGTTTACAAATGGAGACTCCCAAAATATTTTTGATGCATTACGGCTTATGTTAAAATTGTGTTTGTGTAAGAATAAAAGCTTTTAATTTTTTTAAAAGTGATTGTGACTTTCAAATACACTATCTATCTCTCTTTTTGTTCTTCTGTCTGTCGGTGCTCCAATTTACGTTAGTTCTTATAGAATGCTTTGAAAATATTTTATGTTATTCACGTTTATTATGGGCTATATTCCCCTGAAAATGGTATAAATAGTGGAACTAGTTTAAATATGGAGATTTGCAAAATATTTTTCTCGCATTACGGCTTATAAGAGTTAAATATAAAAGCTTATTTTAATACATCTTTTAATATATGCAAAATAATGAATTTAATATAGATATTAAAAAGATAAGAAAACTTTCGTGATCCTTACGTAAATCCTTGCATTAATAGGGAAAAAAAATATTTTTGTGATTATATAATCGGGGATAAAATCTGTTTTTCTGATGGGTGTGGGGATTTAGCAGATTAAATTGAAATGCACTTATTTTGTGTTCTTTCCAAGGTATTGTTCTCTTATGTCCTCGAAAAAATCCCCAAATAGAGTTTTCAGTGTCCTCGAAATTTACTTCGATTCAGGGACAAGCATTAATTTGTCCTCAAATCAGTGTTAGAAAATATGGTCACCTCAATGTAGGTTAAAAGAGACGTCCTCGAAAACTACTCTTCGTCCTCAAAAAAGTAGAACACATTTGAGAAGAGCGGATATAATTATTAATCTTCTAGTATAATAATATATTATGTGTATAATAAATAAGTAGAAATAAGTGCTTTCACGTATTTCATCCATAAAAATTACTAAAATTTTACAATATAAGGGGATTTATGTATTTTGTCCTCTAAATTCATGGACACAATCAGATTTGTTCCCAAATTCAAGTTAAAAAAAAAAAAAAAAAAGTAGCCCTACATGCAGGGTATTTATTCAATGCAATGCCATCTTCAGAAAAAATATATATATACTACAATAAAGACATCTTGATCTAATCGAAATATTTGTTGAAATATTAGTATTTTTTACTGAATACCTTTAAACTGTGCATGTGAAAACGTTAAAAGTTATTTTAACTACATTTAATTATTTATAATGTATTAGTCAAATAATGTATTCAAATGTCAAATAATGTATTCAAGTAATGTAGTCAAATACTGTAGTCAATGTATAATGTATTAGTCAAATGCATTCAGCGACTTTTAAAAAATACACAAGCAGATATCGTTAAAATTAATATATATATATATATATATATATATATATCATTGAATGAAGAAACAAAATTTTAGTTACTCTCTCAAAAAAAAAAAAAAAAAAAAAAAAAAAAGGGAAGAAAGAGAAGGAAAAAAAGAAATCAATAGAGTGATAGGAAGTTTACTTATATTTATCTTCCATTGAAATCCATTATGCGTCTATAAATGTAAGTATACTGGCACTGGTAATAAATATGAATAAAACCAAAGTAAACAATGTGTGTATTTCTCACGCAATTGTAAAATAATAAATACTTTCTGACTGCCTAATTAACAAGTATCTAAGATTTCATTAAATAAAACTTAACCAAACAAAATAATTTTGGATAATAAGTATACTTCGTAAACAGGAATTATCATTTCAACATTTCTAATTTGCTGATAAATTAATAAATTATTATATTGGCATAAAGTTTAATATTCATAGGTACTAATTCATATTCATGAATAATTAATTATATTTAAAAGGAGTATTATCATAAGTTAAATTTCATATTATCAACAAATATTTTATATATGAATACTAATTATACATTGATCACAATTTATAAAGCTTATCAACAGAAATTCTTCAAATTTATTATTGCATTTTACACTAACTTTAGTTAAAGAATATCATAGGCGTGCAATTTCATTGCATTTAAATTTAAAATAGAAACGACAAAATTATGACTAATTTAAAAGAATGCGCAGATCATGCAATACAAATTATTTATTCAAATAATATTTATTTAAATTATTTACCATAATTATTGCAGGCAATTTTTATTTCAAAGAGATATAACATTAAATGTACAAATAAAATCGATTTTGTGCCCTACAGCTGACATTTAAATAAACGCTTTCCTAAGTTTTTTTTTTCCTTTTGTTTTCGTTTTTTTTTTTTTTTTTTTAATTGAAAAATACATAATTTTGTTTAAATTTGTCACATATGTATGGTTCAGTCATTCATTTTAAACGTATTGACGAGATTGTAAGGGAAATATTCATATTGAAAAATTACAATCCCGAGAGATACTCCACCCCTCAGGGAGAGGCGATGTTACCGTACATACATCATCTTTTCTGGTTAATAATTGCCATTATATATATATATATATATATATTCACAATAATTAATTAAAAACGGTAACTAATATGCACATTTAAACGAAATTTTGCCTTATACTGCCATGCAAAAGTATTGCTAAAACGGCATGGAAGTATCAATTAACAGGTGATTTGAACAAATTTAACAGGCACTAATTTATGACACGATGCAACAACATATATATTTATATGTAATTCTGTGCATCAGTTCTTTAATTGGAAAAATCCCCCCCCCCCCAAAAATGTAACGCAAATACACAGACGCACAAAAGACATTTTCCAAAAATGTTCAAATCATGTACAGCATCTCTCAAACCGTGTAAATATATCGAATACCAGAGGAAAAAAAAATAATCTGGTGTGTCACTCACACGACTTTCTCTTACCCTGAAATTTAATACTATAAATACAGGTTGGAGATTAAGAGGTAAGATAACGATGTTATGTAAACCTATGTTAAACAATTCAAATTAGGCTTCGGAAGAGTTTTGTATGATAATTAATTCTGTGTGAGGGGGGGCTACCGCCACCCTCAACCCCCCGTTTCATTATCGCACCTATATTTATATAGAATTTAATTCGGTTATTAAAAAATAATTCTGTTTTTAAAAAATAATTTATTAAAACTATTATTTTAAAAAATTATCTTTTATAATAATGCAGACGATTTCCATATTAGAGAAGTAGTATGACACTAAATATCCAAAAAAAGTCCATTTTATTCTCAATATTAAAAAAAAAAAAAAAAAAAAAAAAAAAAAAAAAAAATTTTTTTTTTTTTTTTTCGTTAAAAGTGAAAAAAAATCGATAACTTTGTTTTAAATTATCGCAGATCGATGGTTCAACCATTCGTTTTAAAGGTATTGGCGAGCTCTTTTGAAAGATACCCATCATGAAAATTTACTCCCCCCGAGGGGGGACTTCCCCCCCCCTCCCCAGGGGACGAGGCGAGGCTCCTACATACACAAAAAAATTTTCCCAGTTGACTATCTCTCTTACAAAAAATATATATTCGTTTCATTTGGTTTAGAGCAGTCTATAGACGTTAAACTCTACTTACCTGCAATTTCCCCTATAGACGTAATGTATTAGAATTCTCTTGATTGTCCCTGTACACGAACCATTTGCTTGATCTTAACGAAAATCTTACTGTAGCATCCCTATATGATACACATTTAGAATACCAAGTTTGAACTTTCTGTCATAATTTGTTTTTGAGATATGCTGATAACAGGCAGACACACAGACACACACGCACACAGACACACAGACATACACACAGACCATTTGCTAAAAACATGATTTTCGTATTCAGAAGACCTCAAAACGTGTAAATATAACAAAAACTCGCGTTCGAAAATTTGACCCCAAAACAATACTTTCTCTACCTTATGGGTAAGAGAAAGTAAAAAGTTACGTGTAATAAAACCACGATTTCAATTTTCATATTTTGCAGGGGGGGTGCGGGGTGGAAGGGTTATAATTATATTCCATATGTAAATAGTATCCATCGACTAATACAGACGGAAGGATTGCCACCAAAATTGGCAAGAAGACGATAAAATGAAATTCACTAAAAATGTTACATTTTTAAGTTTTAAAATGTACAGCAAATAGCGTGTTGCATGATGAAGCAGATAATATATCGAAATAAATCAATCATAAGTAATAATGCATGAACAAATTAATCATTTACTGATTAGTTTTGAATTTTGTATTAGTCATTCCGGTATGAGTGTAAATAGATGTACTATAAGAGTGTGAAATTTGCAATTCTATTTGAACAGTGTGAGCAAATTTGCCAGTTTTCTCTGTTGAAAGCGCTATCTGGTAGCTACATTTTAGCTTTTCCTTGAAATTTCTTAAGTGCTTATCACGAATCTTTCGCATATCAAATTTTGTTGCAATCCTCTCGCATGATTTAACTGGGGTTTTGTGTTTTTAGAGGGAGATTAATTAAAATCACTTGCAATGTTTAGTGTTAGTGTATTTTATACCATTATTTCTTCAAATTAATAATACATAGTTTGTAAGACATACACTAATTTAAAATTATTAATTTAATAAAATATTACATATTTAATTATTAACAAAATACTTACACTAATTTAAAAGTATTAATTCTATTGATATTGATGTTGTGTAATTCTATTGTGGATATTTTTTATAACTTAAATGAAACCATTGCTGGTCATAACTTTTTTTTTTTTTTCTTTTTGGTTCTGGTGAATATTGATAACATTTCAACGTATGTTTTCTTACATTTTACAATCTGCGTAATATTGAGCGAGACAAAGATAATTTAACAAATAACTGAAAACTTTAAAAACATATAAGAAAAAAAAAAAAAAAAAAAAAAAAAAAAAGAAACCTACAACATATTGAATATCTCTTGAGAGGAGCCCTTTAATGTAGTGTGGGAAAGAAAAGATGTTTCAAGCTTCCACTAGAGTATGATACCCAAAAGCCATGTACAGTCGTCGGCAAAATTATTGAAGCGCTAGCATTATTTCGTATTTAAAAGATGTGCACCTAATGCTGTTTTCCTTAGTAAAAATTTTAAAGTAATAATTTTTTCCTTTATACTGTTTATAGAAATGTAAGATAATGATAAAATTTAACGATCACAGTAACATATATACACTCAAGAGCCATTACATTATGACCACCCTGTTAATAACATGTAGGACCACTTTTAGCCTTCAAAACTGCCAGCACCCGGCGTGGCATTGACTCCACAAGGTGCTGATATGTAGTCTCAGGTATCTGGTACCAAGCACACACCAATTGGTCCTGCAATTCCCGCACAATGTGAGGGGGTAGCGTAGCAGCCCGAATTTGGTTTTCCATTTGGGACCACATATGCTCTATTGGATTAATGTCAGGTGAATTTGGAAGCTAGACATGACTTGAAAGTCACTGGAATGTTCCTTAAACCACCCCATGACGATTCTACTCTTGTGACATGGTGCATTATCTTGTTGGTAAACACCATCCCCCGCAGGCAAATACTGTTGTCATGAATGGTTGAACCTGGTCTACAACGATATTCAAGCAGTTCACAAACGTCAGGGATTGTTCTATGATGATTATGGTTCCTAATGTGCTCCATGAAAACATTGCCCACACCATAATACCCCCGCCACCAGCTTGTCTCCGTCCAACTGTGCACCCGGAGCGAGGGTTTCCTTTGGAAATGGACGTATTCACACACGCCCGTCAATGTGATGAACCAGAAAACGTGATTAATCGGACCATGCAACTTTCTGCCATTCTTCTAATGCCCAATTCCGATGTTTCTTGGCCCATTGCAGACGCAGCTGCCGATGACGTTCCATCAGTGCTGGGACATGCTTTGATCTCCGGCTGCGTTGGCCCATACGCAGCAATGCACGCTGTACTGTGTGTTGAAAACACTGTCTGGGTCGCCACTGTTGTAGCTAGTGGTGATTTTGGCTGTTATAGCTTTTCGGTCAAGGCGAAAAATGCGTAGCAATCTCCGCATCCTCAGGAATCAATGCGCCGTGGATTGCACACTGCTGGCCGGCGACTTGTCGTTTCGCCATCCATACATCACTTTTGATTTGTGTTCACAACAACTGAACGTGAATAGCCCACTAAACGCGCTGTTTTTTATATTAATGTTCCCAGCCGCCAAGCCATAACGATTTGACCTTTATCGAAGTCTCATAAGTCAGCTACTTTTCTCATTATGTCGCTAATCGCACTATGTTAGGACAGACAATGCATAGCCGCTTTATATATTCCAACATCAGCCGCGCACGCACAGTGGTTTTGTTCCTGGTCGAACCTATTGTTATAGATGAAGAGTAGTCATAATGTAATGGCTCTGCGGTGTATGTGTGTATATATGAAAAATGTGGATATGTGCTTCAAACATTTTGCTGCTGACTGTAACGCTACTTTTCACCCAGAGAAGAGGAAGCTAGTCGAACAGTAGTCACTTAAATAAAACACGTACTAAATATTTTTTATAAATACATAATAATAATCTATTACGGGGATAAAATGAAAAATTTATGAATAGAAACTTAAATGAATACACATAAATAGCAATATTATACATACCAGTAGTTTATCTGCTTATTTGAATTTAATGTTAGTAGTCATACAGTATTGAATTAGGCTCATTTAGACAGAACTATTAATCTATTTTGCTCAGATTAGACATTAACCAAATTTATTATTTTGAAACTGATTTATTTTGATCAGACTGATTATTGAGACTTACTTTATTTAATCCACGAAATACCTATTCTAATTCCATATTAGAGGTTACACTATGTTGAATCAGATATATTTAAAAATAGATTATTATGACATCAATGGAGCTTAAATTCATTCACTGATAAATGAAGTCTGCAAAACACAGTTTACAGGATAATGAAACTTTAATACAGGAAATGGACTTAATAAAAATGCTAATTTCAAATCAGAAGTAAAATTTTTAGTAATTTAAACTTTGTGTTTCATTTGCAATTAAAGTTTTTAATTCAGAAAAGTGCAGCATATCACCAAAATATTTTTATCAAAGTAGGAAATTTAATTCTTGCAAGTTTTTTTTTTTCAATCGGAAAATTGTTCCAGCGCCTATAACATTGCGGACTTAATTTCCATCGAGTTTTAGATGCAAATGGAGTATTATAAACGTTCTATGGGTGTGAACATAAAAAAAATAATATCAAATTACAGCATAAACATTTATTACTGAGCTTAAAGTAGAAAAATAATTTCTTGCAAATTGCCCATATTGAGAAAAAAAGCATGCATCTTTCATTTATGTTTCATTTTTCGGCGATTTTTAAGGGTAAATGGACCAAAAAAAAAAAAAAAAAATGAAGGATTAAATTACAATATAAAACTTTATTATATTATTTTCATTAAATTCAAAGAATAAATTTTAGCTATTTCTTTGCAATTCACAAACATTGATGCGAATATATTTTGAAGATCCAAATTTTCGCCAAATCCCGGACATAAATAAAGATATATAAAAAACAAATCCTATAATTATGAAAACTAAAGAGGTAATACCAAAATACAACATAAAACTCTACTATATTACTTGCTGAATAAAGAAGAATAAATTCTTACAAATTGTTTACACACGGTAAACGATGCAAGCACCTATAATTTGGAGGTCTTGATTTTCCTTGATAATGCATTAAGAAGAAAAAAATATTTTCGGCCGAATTGCTTAAACATGGGAAAAGATGTAAGCACCAATAATTTTAAAGTCGGAATTTTCGTTGATTTTTAGATATAAATAACAAATACAGAAACAGCCTCTACGAAAATGGAAGCTAAAATTCAAAAATTGACTTGCAACAATAAAAAGTAACAAACACTTATTTTTTATTTATTTATTTTTTTTTTTTTTTTTAATGTCTGAATTTTTTGTCGAATGTTAGATATAAATGGAAAAATGTAAAAACAGCCCCTACAAGAATGAAAGTTAAAACTTGAACATCGAAATACATCATAAAACTTTCTTATATTAGTGGAAGAAAAATATTTTTTTTTCGAATTGCTTACTCTCATTTAAATATGCCTACAGCTCTCATTTAAATATGCCTACCTTAAATATACCTACAGCTTCAAAATATTTTTTTTTTTGGTCAATATTTTAGTAGATGTAAATGGACAATTACGAAACATTCTCCCACAAGCATGTAAATTAAGAATGTTGGAACGTTGAAAAATACCATAAAATCGTTCTGTATTATTATCATTAAATTACAAGTATAAATTCTTCAAATTGTTCACCATGCATAAAATAGTACAATTACCTATAACTTCCAGTTCTGAATTTTCATTAATTTTGAGAATGTAAATGGACAAATAGAAAAGAAAATTTAAAATTTAAAAATTTAATATTTAAACGTTAAAACTTTTTTAGCAATTTTCAAATAATGAGAAGCAGTACCGGTTTCGAAAGGACTTGGCCTTTTTTCTTCAGGTACAAAAAACACATTGTACAGACAAGACTGAGTCTTGCTTTTGCCTCCAATGTTCATCTTTTTTTTTTTTTTTTTTTTTTTTTTGTACCTGAAGAAGAAAGGCTACTCTTCTTTCGAAACAAGATGTGTTAAGAAATTTTAAAGTTTAAATATTTATTGTACATCAGTTCATTAACTTTTATTTCAAAATTTTTATAATCGAAATTAGCATAAACCTTTTTTTTTATTCTAATTTTTTAAGGTGTAAAAGAATAATTTATTGCTAATTGTTTACGCTCGATAAATGACGCAAAATCCTATAATTTCAAACTCCGAACTTTCATCGATTTTCAGATGTAAATAGGAAATACAAAAATATTCCCTACGATAGGAAAAGGTAAGAAAAACAAAAATGTAATAGCGGAATACAGCATTAATATTTATTATATTAATACATAGAATGGAAAAAGAAATTCTGACGAATTTTTGAAGTACGAATAAATATGCTAGAAGTACATATAATTTAGAGGTCCGAATTTTCGCCGAATTTTAGTTGTATATGGATGTACAAAAACAGCCTTGACGAGCATAAAAACTAAAAATGCAATATCTAATTATAAAATAAAACTTTATTATATTGCAATGAAATAAAGGAATAAATTCTTGTGAAATATTTTTACTCGATATATGATACAAGCAACTATAATTTGGAGATTTTTTTTTTTTTTTTTGTTAAATGTAAATGAAGAAGTATAAAAACAGTCCCTGCGAGTATGGAAAATGAAAATGTAAAATTACATGCAACATAAAATTTTATTATATTAATTGCATTGAGTAAAATAACAAATACTTACGAACAAAAAGTACAAAACTTTGAAAGAACAACTTAAAATACAAGAACTCCTAATAACTGTTTCGGGTCGACAAAAGACACGACTCTTCCTCAGGCGAACAATGTAGATGCGAGTGCTGTAAACAAAACGGCAAAGCTCCAGATAATTAATGTTTACACTTGATAAAATATGGAAGCATCTATCATTTCGACTTCTGAATATTTGCTGAATTTTAAATATAGATGCACAAATACAAAACCAGATCTTATTTTAACAAAAGTAAAAATGTTAGAACATACAACATAAAGCTTTATCAAATTAACTGAATTATACAGATTTGCATTCGATAAACATGCATGCACCTATAATTTATATGTCCCTGAATCTTACACGGTAGGACCCGGGTTTGAATCCTGGAGAAGGCGTGGATGTTTCAACTTTTGTTGCCGCTGTTAGGGGTAGCGATGGCCGCCCATTGGATGCCCCTTTGCAAATAGCCATCAATTCGGCGAAACTCCGGCCACTGCTTAAGTAGCAATATCTGCGACATTAGGAAAAAAAGTGATGTCCGAATTTTTCTCAACATTTTAGACTCGAATGAGCAAATATAAACACTGTTAAAAATGGTTTCTTAAAATGAGCTAAATTGTCTCGAAATAGCTCCGAAACAATGTATACTTAAATTTGAGAAACCATGTACTAATTTTTGAGTATATAGACATGCTCAAAAATGGGGTTGACCAAAAAGAATCCAAATATCCCCACGTTTCACATGTCAATATACTCAAACATAAGTACATAGGTTTTCAGTTTTAAGTATATATTGTTTCGGAGCTATTTTGAGACAATTTAGCTCATTTTTAAGAAACCATTTTTAACAGTGAAAGAAACTGTATACCGTTCATTAAAGTAGATAAAGAAATTCCTGCGAATTATTTTTATGCGATAAAAGATTGAAACATCTATAATTTCTATATCTATCAACAAGAACAGTACTTATGAGCATGGAAACTAATATTGTAAAATACCAATATAGTATAAAACTATATTATATTAATTGCATAAAGGTAGAAAAATAAATTTGGCGAATTAATTAAAGAATTTAACTCAAAGTTTTATTAAACTAAAAAAAAAAAAAATATATATTAAAACACAATTTTCATCCGTAGATTCGTCAAATTTTAGATATAAATGAATAATTATAAAAAGAATCCTACAATATGGAATATGAAATGTAATATCGAGATGTAGGAAAATTATACTATATAACTAAAATTAACCCTTTGCCGGTCCAATTTAACTTCACTGCTCTGGTAAGTGTTTCCAAATTTAGGAACTTTTTTATTCAATGCCCACCTCTAAATTTTAACTGTAACTGTTGTTTAATCATTTGAAAGGATATTGATCCATTATGTATATCAAATATCATTCCTGAAAATTATTAGTGGTTGTTGAATAAAATAGTCCTTAAATTTAGTAGCATTGTTCGGAGCGTTTTAGAGCGTTAGGGCAGGCCAGGGGTTAAACTAGAAGAATACATTATTCGAATTGTTTTGACCTGATAAAATAATCAAGTATTTATAACTTCAAAGTCTGAGTTTTCGTTGTTTGTTCGATATAAATTAACAAATCTAAATACATTCCTTGCGAATATAGAAAATAAAAATGTATTATCAAACTAAGCATAAAACTTCATTATATTAATTGTATTGAGGTAAAAGAATAAATTCATGAAAATTGTTTACACTCGATAAAAGATGCAAGCATCTACAATTCCGAGGTCTGAATTTTGGTCGATTTTCAGATGTAAAGGGGCAAATACAAAAGAAACCCATACGAGTCAAAGGAAAAAAGGGAAGTTCCTAGAATATCTTTTTCTTTGGTACTGTGGAACGGATACTCTTAGTGTCCAATTAGAAGAAATTGTCAGTACATGAATGATGAAAGACGAAAGGACAGAGGTTTTCTCTTTCTCTTTATTTAGCATCCCAATGTAAAAGGAACTCTCTTTATTTGAACCCCCATTGTTTCGTATCTTCGAAATATCTGAAAATGTTCACTTTATTGGAAATAAAAGATTAAGAAAAGATTGTATATCACTTGACTCTGAATATTTTTAAATAAATTAAATATACTATTAAATTTTATAAATAAAACCATGGAAACAATATGCACTCATGCACAAATTTATAAGTCTTTATGTATATATATATGTATCATATGCAGTGCTCTTAATTTTTTAATTTGTCTTTATGTGTCATTATGTTATCTATTAATTCAGAAAAAAATCATTAATTTATAGTTCCTAGTTTCTTAAAAATCCATGAATTTATACATGCAAAGGTAATTTTGGACATGAATCGAGTTTAAATAATATTTTTATTACAATTTTAATTTTTATTTAATGATAAATGCTATTTTCTCTATTAATTTATGGTATATATCTAAAATTTTTAATAACATTTTATATGGGTTTATAAGACAATAGGCAACGTATTCAAAGATGTAATTTCCACTTTTGATTGCTACCATTATTTTCTAATAATAATCAATCTCATATGCGATCACAAAAACGATTACAGAATTATAAAATGTTTTTTTTAAATATAAATAATAGCAGCAAAACATTGGTAAATACGCACAAATATACCTTTAGCATAATATTTAAAGGTATATTTATTTGTATTTATATATTTCTAAAAGGTATAACAAATATAGTTATTTCTTTTAGGGAAACTCGTGAAATAAAGTTATTTTTCTAAAGTGTAATTTGCATCAAAAACTGTAATAAGAAAATTATTATTTCTGTTGAAAGATTTTAATTAAATTTGAGAGTAAAAAATATCATTACATTTCATCTATTGATCTTAAAACAGTATTAATTCTGCATATTCCATTCTTCATACATTGTCTCCATTCATAATACAACTATTTTCTAAAGAATTATTGATATGTTTTCACGGATTTTATACTTACATGAATTTTAAATACTTGTAAATGTACTTTCTTACAATTTTTTAATGTATATTTAAAATGTTCATTTAGATAATTTTTATATGCGTTTTTTCTCAAAACAATGACTTACTTCTTCCCTTTAAAACAACATGTATGATTTTGTATTAAATAATCTTGTGTGTCACTCACACGACTTTCTCTTACCCTGAAATTTAATACTATAAATACAGGTTCGAGATTAAGAGGTAAGATAAAGAGTACTGTTATGTAAACCTATGCTAAACAATTCAAATTAGGCTTCGGAAGAGTTTCATATGACAATTAGTTCTGTGTGAGGGCGGCTGTAGCCCCCCTCAACTCCCAGTTTCATTAATGCACCTAAATTTGTATAGCATTTAATTCGGTTATTAAAAAATAATTCTGTTTTTTTTTTTTTTTTTTTTTTTTTTTTTTTTTAATAATTTATTAAAATCATTATTTAAAGAATTATCTTTTATGATAATGCAGACGATTTCCATATTAGAGAAGTAGTATAGCACAAAATATATATAAAAAAAATTTGAATTTATTCTCAATATTACATAAAAAAAAATATTAAAAATTAAAAAAATCAATAACTTTATTTTAAATTATCGCAGATCGATGGTTCAACCATTCGTTTTAAAGGTATTGACGAGCTCTTTTGAAAGATACCCATCATGAAAATTTACTCCCCTCGAGGGGGGACTTTACATAAACTTTTTTTTTCCCAGTTGACTCTCTCTATTACAAAAAATATATATTCGTTTCATTTGGTTTAGTGCTATCTATAGATGTGTAAACTCTACTTACCTGCAATTTCCCCCATAGACGTAATGTATTTGAATACATTTGAGTGACTTATAAAAGGGGATTGTTTGAATGTAATACATAGCTTATTTAAAACATCAATGTATATATTGGATAAGTATCGATTTAGATGTTGAAATAAATACTGTAACAAATCTAAAAGTTGTAAATAAATGCTGAAAAAAAAAAAAAAAAAAAATGAGCGCTTATTTATAAAATTTTTATTATCCTTTTACAACTAAAAATTGACATCCCGGAAGACATTGGTTCGATTGTTTTAGGAACTGTATTTTCGTTTTTTATTTTTACGCAATTAAATACATTTGTTATCAATAACTGTCAAAATATTTATACGTTGTAGTCAACCAATTACGAAATAACAATCAAAATGTGTAACACTTTACTGCATTTTGACATTTTTCATTTAAGTTCTTTGTAAATTGTGACACATGTCTGCAATGGTTTAGATAACGTTATTTAAGAAGTCACGGAAACTTAAAAGGCGGAAATGGTTTGGAATTTGTGTTATATTTCATATTAAGTTAATTTCTTTAAAAATCCACCCATAGCACACGCTTAGTTTAACCATATATCTACATCTCTCTCTCTCTCTCTCTCTTTATATATATATATATACATATATATATATATATATATATATATATATATATATATATATGTATATCTGTACTGATAAGTATAAAGGATTTAAGTCCAAAAATGTCAATTTTGAGTTAAGTAGATACTCAGACCCAGAAAATTTTTTTCTATCGATTGGTATAAAGAATTTAAATCCATGTCATTTATTGAAGTTTTATTTTTCCGACTGAGTGAAAATAATGCCTGGACCGGGAATCAAACCCCGGATCATCGGAAAAATAAAATTTCAATAAATATGATTTTCTTCCAATCAGTTGATTGTGTGATTTTAGTAAAAATTGTATTTCCATGTCATTTTGCCTTTGAGACAATCCATTGGTAAAAAAATATTCAAGTCAGAAATTTAGCATTAATCTTTGTATAAAATATTAATTTTTTTTTTCCTTTATTAAATGAAGGCCTTTTCCTAATCGATTTTTCTGATTAGTTTTAGTTAGTTTATCTTTATGTTTCGTCTCCTGAAAAATCAAGAATATGGACTTAAATCCTTTATACTTATCAGTACAGATATATATATATATATATATATATATATATATATATATATATACACACAATATTATCGGTTACCTTAGTATATCTGTATATATATTTTGCAAGGATGGGTATTTTGTGTAACATTACAAAAATGAAACCTTCCTGTTTTAAGTTCAATGTTGGGGTGGTGACTCCTGATTTATTACCTCAAAATTTTGAGCATTTATTTTTAAATTAAATTTTATTTGGTATTAAATTGCTTTAATTCATTTTATTTATTATTCAATTATTTGTATCATGTTCTATGAATATATTTTTTTTCCTTTGTTTGTTTATTAATTTATGGTCAGTTCAAATAGAAAACTTGTAGAATCATGTTCTTAGACTGACTAAGAACATGATTTGACAAGGATTTATTAAACAAAACAGTATTAAGTGTACTTTTCTTACATAGGAATTATTGCTAGCGCTCGTATAATTTTGCGTCCGACTGTATATTTCTAAGTAGACTTCTGGGATCTTTTCATTACAGTGGGTATAATAAATTTGTATATATTCTGTTTTCAAGTAAAAGAACGAAATTCTACGCATTTTTGTAAAGTTAATACTATGCAATGTTGATTTTATCATTAATAAAAGATTATGAGCCAAAACTGATCAGAATATAAATTTGGTCCTTGCAGTAGAGTAAAGGTTTTGCTCTGCAGTATATGTTGAAACAAGTTTGCGATTTTCAGATATATATCAAAAAGTTGTAATTATTTCTAAAATATGATGCTAAAAGCAGTGAACCCGTATAATTTCTTACCAACGTTAAATTAACAATAGTTCTGAATGTAAAATTATATTTGTATCACCCTAAAATCAGAATTTTTTTAACAGAAACTTTTAAAATTGATTTACAACTAAACAACGTGACTGACAGAATCTAAGTACAGCCCATGTTTCTTGTAAAGACGGAGCCTTACTTTTTGGGGTACCTTTACCAGAAGTGTCAGTTTGATCCGCCTGACCAGTTTTGCAATACTCACCCCTAAATATTAATCAGCCATAAATTAAATAGACGCCTTTCTAATGAGCAAAAATATTCAACCAAACTGACTGGTGAAAGGACCTATTATTGATAGAAAGCGCATTTATGATTGTTGTTTAATTAAAATTCCAATTTGAAGAGAATTCAGATTATGAACTTTAAAAATATGCCTTTTCCCTCTGATTTTTATTGGCTGATTTTTATTGTTCCGTTTGTATGGTTGGTTGGTTGGGTTTTACGTCGCACTAGTGCTGCGTAGTGGGCAATTAGCGACGGTCTGGGCTCACCCCTATAATATGGTGACCATATTAGTGTACCTTCATAATATATTAGCATTATAACTGTAACATTTACCCAATTACAGAGGTATAATTTATGGTAAATAAATGAGGACGCAAACAGTAATTATTATGATAAATAATTTTCATTCTGCAATTTTTCAAAATTTAGAAAAACGATTACAAAATAGTGACTGCCCTCGAAATTCGAGGACATATGCTTACTATACCCTAAAGGTGATCCGGAGACATGTCATCCCAATTTTGGTTTTCCACGAAGATTTTCCTCCCCGCTTCGGTGATCCCAAGAGGTATAATTTTGATGGGAACAGAAAGCACTTTGCGGCCACGGCGGATTTTATGTGCACCAGCTACCATTCGTGTACACGACGGTCTTTAGCGTCGAACCAGCAATCTTCAATTGCGAGTTCGGCGTTTTACCGACTGAGGTAACGCGACCCGGATTCATTGTTGCAAAAAAGAAATTAAAAAAAATATCATTGTTGATATTAGTAAGTTTTTTTTTTTTCTCTACTTTTAGAAAATTAATTTTCTTACTTGCAATCTTTTATGTTGTTTATAAAATTTTTCATAAGAATTTTTTTTTTCTTTCTTTATTCATCTATTTATTGAATAATGAAATAATATCTGTCTGTATGAATGACAGCATTTCTTTTTGTCTTTAAAATGTATTTATCTTCCCCCCCCCCCTCTCTCTATGCATATATAAAGTTATTGCGGAGGACAGAGACCTACGCCTCATGAGAGGTATCAATTTGTTCCGAATACTCTAAGGGAGATATTTCAGCTATTTAAAAATGTCTATCAATTTAATTAACGAAGTTATTGACTAAGAACGATGGGTTTCTAAGAATACTCTATTTGCTGCATTAAAAATCTAGGTAGCAAATAGAGTTACATCATAAGAGAAAAAAAGTCTCTCTTATGACGTTATTCTTCTGTCATGAAGTCATTTTTACATTGGGAAATTAAAATATGATCCATCATTGTAGGTAGGTTGGGTTTAACGTAGCATCAGTACTGCGATGTTGTTAATTGGCGACGGTCTGAGACGCACCCCCTAGGGATGTTCCGGAGACATGGCATCACAGTTTTGATCCTCCACGGAGGAGATGCCTCCCCCGCTTCGGTGACCCTAGATGTACAATTTTGAGGGAACATGGAGGGACATTGCGGCCAAGACGGATTTTACGTGCATTGGTCACCATTAGTGTACATGACTGTATTTCGCCGACTCGAGTACCTAACCAACAATCTTCTAATTTCGAGTCCCGCGCTCTATCGACTGGAGTACCGCAGCCGGACCTATGGTTGCAAACAAAGAAATAAAAAGGGTAGTATATTAAAGCTGTAACGCAAAATGGTCTAAATTTAAAAAAAAATTTCTAAAAAAAAAAAAAAAAAAAAAAAAAAAAAATACTGATTTTTAACATAATTTTCCTAAAAATAAAATAAAAATAAAATAAATAAATAATCTGGTATTAAATAGTATTTCTTTCAATTTGACATTGAATATGGGTTTTTTTAATAATATTTCTCTGATTTTGTCCTGTGTTATGCACTATTAATATTACTATTGAGTGAAAGGCAAAGCAGCGAATAGGCGGGCAGATCTCTGCATGGGTTAATATGTAAAGTAAGTAAGGGGGAGGCGAAGCTTCCCTCGGGGGTTGGTGAGAGGAGCGAGCAGGGGGCAGAGCCCCCTAGTGTTTTAAACAAATGTTAACATTTCTTTTATTAAAGATAATCTCTATAGCACCTAAATACAATAAAATTAAAATAATTTTCTTATCAATTTTATTTGTTCTCATTTTTAAATCCGTTTAAATTATCACAAAGGTTTTGGAAAATAATTCAGAACATATCTAAGTGATATCCTTTCATTATTTGGTAAAAACGTCCTGTGAAATCTGATAATCCATTGCACTCATATTGATAATATAAATCAAGTAGCCTTAGCTTGCAATTCAAATTTTATGAAACAACTTAATTCCCTTACCGCAGAAACAGACACCTTATCTTAATCCCGAAAGGACTGTAAATCAGAATAGATTCACTTGATAACCATTCAAACATTGAAAACACCTGCAAACAAGTGGCTATTTTAGCAAACTGTGCCATTCTTTATGCAGAATCACTTGAAAGTTTATCATTCTACAGGGTCATTTTCACATTCAGCGAATACGTAAGTAGCTAATTCAGGGAATCTAAGCGTGTTTATAATCACCGAAAAAGTCATTTGGTAAATACCTACCGAAAAATTTTAAAATAAAATTAATGCCTTATAATGCCAATATCGCTTTTCAAAATATTTTGCAGATGGTATGGTAATTTGGATGATTCTTTAATTTATATGTTGTGTTTTACTGTAATCATATGTTTTAAATTCATTTTATAAACTTAAAACTTTTCAAAGAGTTTTAGTGATAATACTTGTTGTATTTATGTACAAAATATTCCGTTTTTCTTTCTCTCTTTTACACTGCGTAATAGTTCTTAAATTGTGTGCTTCACAGAATTTTAAAAATACTTAAGTTTGCATTATCCTTGTAAAAAAGTATTTTGTTTTCTTTCTCACTGTAAAATGTTTTTTAAAGCATTAACATTTTTTGTGTAGTGGCTTAAAAAAGTGAAATACATTAACATAAATGTGGGGAAAACATTCAAACCATGTTTTTTTCTTCGGATACAATTTTTCAGACGACACAGAATATTAATAAATTAAAAAATAACTAAACTTAAACCCTAATTATCCTTTGTTTAGATGAATTACCATTCACTAGGACGATATATAGACGCACTATTTTATGTTGAGTTAAAAAAAAAAAAAAATCAGTAACTTTTTTTTTACTGAGGAAACACGATTTCAATAATTGCACCTCATATATATATATATATATATATATATATGTATGTATTAATTTGGTTTTCATGATAGTATAAAGGCAGATCGATCGTTCATCATTTTTTCAGGTATTGTTAATTACAGCGGATTAATTATATTATTGTGGTACAGCGAAAAAATATTCTAATATTTACACTTTTAAAATCTATAAAAGTTCTCTTAAAGTGCATAGTTGTAGTCCAAACTTGTTACTAAATTCTTTTTACATTTGTTAAATCTGTTTTTCAAACTATTGAAGATTCGCTTTTAAAACATTGATTCATATGTGTTTTTAAAACGTGTTCTTTATATTTTTCCATCCTGAGATCATGCTAATAACTGCAGAAACCGTTTAGTCACTGAAGAAGATAACGTTTCTTGCCCGAAATTTTAATATTTTGATAGTTCATGTTATTTTCAATCAACTTCAGCACAGATGTTCTTTATATATATATATATATATATATATATATATATATAAAGAATAACAATATATATATTAATATATTGTTGCTGTTGTTCTCAGTCATTGTTTTTTTTTTTTTTTTTTTTTTTTTTTCCAGTTTAACATATTTTCTGATATACCAATTTTCTAAAACATGTGTAAATATTGACTAAAAAAATTTCATCAAATTTACGGTGAATTTTTGCAGCATATATTTTTAGCAGAACATTAACATGGATTTTGTGTCTTCAATCTCTCCAAGACATTTTTAATTTTGCAGTATACCTATTTTCTACGGAACCACGTCTGATAAAATCTTTTTTAACAATTTTATGTATGCCCTTTTCATTAAATATATGTTGAATTGGCATTCATTTTTCATACAAAAAACACGTTCAATTCAAATAATGTAAATACTTCTGCGATAAGCATTTTAACTCATGTCTGTTACAGAGAATTTAAAATTTTTTATATGAATCATGTTAAACCCATTGTTAAAGAATTTGCATTACATTTTTTAATATATTCGCTCGTAAATTAAATAAGGCACCAAAATCTTGATTACTTTTTTTTTTTAATTTTGAGTACATATAAACGCGGGGAAAAATTATTTTGTAGTATTTTAGTATAAATTTTGTTTATTACTTTAAAATTTGCACTTTTTAGGTCTTTAGAATAGATAGATGCCTTTGCCAAAATCTAAATTTTCACTATTAATTCTTTCCAAATTGCGCTTATCGATCACAGAAGAAAGAGGCACTAGTCGTCTGCAGCTTTTCGTAATAAAGTAGGAAACTCGCGTAAATACGAGCTATGAACCTTTAGAAAGATCCCCACGCAGGGCAAACCAAACCAAGCTTATGATCCTAATGTAAGCAATTGCATTTAACATCTATTCCTACACCACTAATATTAATTCTCATGTTCAGAATTATTTTTACATTTGTTATTTCGAAAGCATCAAGTGTTCCTATAAATTTAAAAAGAATTTATTCTTAACTATCGGTGTGACATTTTGGTATGCTAAATTCACAAGAAAGAGAAAATGTTTTCGGTAAAAAAAAAAAAAAAAAAAAAATGCTTATTCAAAATTATTTAATTTTTAGTTTAAGTCCAATTTAGAAAAATTGTATATCATGAACTTCTTTTTTGTTTGGATTTCAGGAGTCCTAGCTGGTTAAATACCAAAAGAAACAATGGTACCAGAACTCTTTTGTCGAAAAACTATCTGGAAATGATAGAAATTTACGTAAGATAATTCTCATAGTTTCACAAACAATCACAGTAAAACAAAGAATGATACGTTGATAGGTTTCAGGAACAAATATTCAGATTCTTGTGATATTTTCAAATTGTGTCTTACACTTTATTAAATCCTAATTAAAATACGATATAATAATAAAAAAACCCGCAAATAATTAACTTTAATGTCTTTTACCAGAAAAAAAAAAAAAAATATATATATATATATATAATTTCTTTTACATTCCTACAGTCGATATTATAGTGTCGAATGTTTTTTACAGAAATATATATTTTTCTGAAATATGTTAACAGAATATTTACAGAAATATGCATTTTTCTGAAATCTATATTTTAAGTTGCTAGTAAGTATAGTTCAACATGAGTGAATCTTAAATTACTATACTCTAGTAATTATTAAATAACTAAACTCTTGTAATTCTGTAAATATATATATATATATTTTAAGTTAAAACGATTCTTGCTCAAAAAAACAAATTTTCCAGAGAAATTGCACGCTAGATTAAGACTCTTCGTTATACAATTTCAATTTAAATTAGAAGAAGTTTAAACTTTTTCGCTAATTTTTTGTATTATTTTTGGGATATTTCTTTATTTATTTTTAAAAGAATTTTTCATGTATTAAAATTTATGCTATACATTAAAGTTCATACATATTAGTTTATACCTTAAAGTTATGATATGAATTCATAGTCAACATCTTTAGATAACTATAAGCATATATTAGAGGGTACTATTAAAATTAAATATGATGTTGCTTCATAATCTACAACTTAAACATTAATACAAAAACGTAACAAAAGAAAGAAAGAAAAAGCAGGAAGTGGCAGTTTTGTTTTTCGTCCTATTACAATTTTGGTGAAAAAAGATATTTTGTTTTATTGTCCGTTAATCTTTATGATTACAAGAGAGAAATGTGCCTGGAAAGATAAAAAACACTTTTAATCATAAGGGAAAAACACTCGTGAGTTATAGTTCAATAAAAAGCAAAGTTACGCCTGTTTCTTGTTTACTAGACTACATGTTGAACATGAATTTTTGAGAAGCAATTTAAATAATTAAACAAACATTCGAACTCAGTAAAAAGGATGGCGACGCATTTTATATTCAGAAGAGTGCATGTAAATAATGAGATTTTGAGAAGCTCTCTTGATAAATAAATATACTTTGTAATTATAAGAAATTCAGACTATTAACATATGCACAGAAATATCGAAAAAAATATATTGAAAAGTAATTACATTCTCATGCACACATGAGTGCACACACTTGCACAATAAAAAGAGAGATTTGCAAGGTTATATAAAGTTTTTTTAGATGTAATTTATTGATATATACAGTCGGTAACAAAAGTGTCCGAACACTAGCAAAAATTCTTATGTAAAAAAGGTACACTTCATACGGTTTTGTTTAGTAAATCCTTATCGAATCATGTTCTTACACTGACTAAGAACAGGATTCGACTAGGATCTGTTTAACAAAACTGTATAAAGTGTATCTTTTTTACATAGGAATTTTTGCTAGTGTTCGGACACTTTTGTTACCGATTGTTTATATAACTTGACAGCAGCAATTTAATGTATTAATATATCATAAATGTGTGTATGACGTTTTCAATTACAGCACACACATATTAATAAATAACTTTATAAATAATTACGCTATTAAACGTTTCAACATAGAAATTTATTATAATTCACTTAACCTTAAGTCTTATCTAAAAGTTCAACTAAAATTAAACGGATAAGTTAAAAAATCTGTTTTATATATACAGTTTAAAGACTAATATTAATTCAGTTATTTATTGGATGGAATACATTATTGATTTATATTGCTTTTTTATGATGTATAAAATTTAATTTTTACTTTTTTTTTTTTTTGAAAAATTAAAACAATTTTTTACATTTAAAAATACAGGATAATTTTTAGAGCCTTGATTATTTATATTTAACTGAAAACTATTATAAATTTACATATATTTTGGATAAATGTTTCAGTAAATTTACAAGAAAAGTTTTACTTTAGAATGTAGTTATATTACATACAGTGTGTAAGTAATATATCTTGCATGCAGTTTTATGTAAAGTGTAACTCCAAATGTCCTCTTTTAACAAACTGAGATGTCAATAAGTGTATAACTAAATTTCAAATATTTTGTTCGAAAAGTAAAAGTAAAGTAAAAGTAAAAGTTCAAAAGTAAATGTTGTGTTATTTACTTTAAGAAATGTCAAATGTAACAAAAACAAGAAAAAAAAAAAACCTGTAAATTTACTGATTTTTTTTCTAAAGTCTCTGTAAATTCACAATAATTCTTAATCAAAAGTAAGTAATCGAGATTCTCAATACCTATTCTATAATTTTATTATTATTATTATTATTATTTCTCAATAAAGATTAAAACTGAATGTTCTACTTTAGAAAATGCATCCTAAGTCACGAATACATTCTTGAAATTCATTCATTAAATTAATAACAGTTATTAAAATGGATATATAAAATGCATACCTTAACAACGGCATTTATCTTTCTCTCTAAATTTGCCTAAAGGTAAAAAAATAAATGATTACCAATATTTTTCTGTTGAATTTTTTAACAGTGTATGATCAGAAGTAAACCTGGATTATTTCATTAAACCAAAGGATCCTGGTTTGAATGTTAGGTGGATAACTTATCACTTTGCATAAATTAATTAGTCTTTTTCATCTGAAAACTGTAATATACGGTACCAGATTTCTTCGAATATTTTAGTTCAGATTTCGTACAAGTAGATATATTAGAAACTGAAGTACTTAAAATTGCGGCTTTCAGTTATATACAAAACATAATTTTTGATGATAAAAAATATGTTAAAAATGTGATTTTTTTTTCTTAAAAAAAAAAGAAGTGGGGGGGGGGGTTACCTCAAAACAGATGATTTGTTTTACTTTACTTTTAATGAAGTATTGTTTATGAGAATTTAAAGCTACTTATTTAACAAAACAAAATATATCAAGAACTGGAAAAAAACAAAATGTTTTGTGTTTTATTTTATTTATTTATTTATTTATTTTTTCAAAATAATTATAATATTTTGTAATTTTGTACATTTATAAGTATCTTAACCAATATTTTACTTGATTATTATAATATGAGAAACCAATATGACAGTAAAATATGAAAAATATGTATCTTAATACTATATTTTTTTAAAGCAAATTATTTGGGTTATAATATAGTTTTAAAAACATCAATGAAAACAATTAAACTTATTAAAATTTAATTTTTTTTTTTTTTAAATAACATAATTTTTTTTCTTAAAATCATGTGTTTGTACAAAAATCTGCTTTGTTCTTATTTACAATATGCGAATATGTGCACAGATTCATTAACATTTACTTTATGGAAATATGTATATTGCTTACTATCATTAAGTATGTCAGTTTAAACTTACAATCTGATTTGGTCTGATATAAATATGTCTAACGCATAAAGTAAACTAAACAAATCTGGCTATGTTTACTGTCAAAGCTATTTCACGTCAAGTATCGAACATTATGACTTTTTTTTTTTTTTCCTTTCTTTATAACATGTTCCAAATTCATCTCAAGTGAATTATCTTTGGACATTACCTTTACAAATATGAAATGTCATTCGCACTTCCACTTTATGTCTCTAGTTACGAGTATTGCTAGTTTTACTGTCGTTTGCTTTATGGTATGAGCAAAGGGTACTTAAATTTATTACATAGATGGAAACATGCTAAGAAAACGATAAAATTTAGTCTCTGCTTCAATTTCTGTACGTTAGATTTAATTTTAGCCATAACCACACTTATTACAGATTAAAATGTAATTATTTGATAATTAGGTACAATATTTTAAATTACAGTGAATGGATTCAATAATTAAAACCTACACAACTTAAAACATTATTACCATTATTATTGTTATTATTGCGTTTATTTGCTTTATTTATTTATTTTAATATTTTCTTTGGCATTATTTTGAGTACTATTAATAATACTTTAACCTAAGAATATGTACCGGGTGCGCCAAAAGTTTGTTAAAATTGAAAAAATTCATTAAAAAAGAACAAATTATGATAAAAAATTGCGGTTTGCACGAATGGCATCAGAAAGAGAGCGAATTTTTTGTAAGGGAAAAAAAAAAGTTCAAAAAAGGACCTATAGGGGCGCTGTGGTGCATAAACGTAGCTGATTTATGCATATCAGTTTGTCAATAAAACATCTGAATGAACATGGACTCTTCATTTGATGCCGGTGTTATGCTATCGTTGCAGGATCAAGCGTTGATTATCAAGCTCTTATATAAGAATGACGAATCAACACGCCCTTCTTTCAAGGAAGGTCTACCACTTCGTGAACAATCTTCCAGACGACCCGTTTCTTCGAAGCTCATGACAAGTTTCAGTATCCCTGATAGTGAAATGATTCCTTTTTTCTTCTTCAGTCCTTTTCCAGTGCGAAATTTCCTCAGTGCGTCTGTTACGGATTCCTTTGCCATTCCATATGCATTCAGGTGTTTTATTGATAATCTGATATGCATAAATCAGCTTTGTGTATGCACCAAAGCGCCACCTACTGGTCATTTTTTGAACGTTTTTTTTTTTTTTTTTTTTTCCCTTAAAAAAAATCAGTTGTCTTTCTGATGCCATTCGTGCCAACCGCAACTTTTAATCATCATTTGTTCTTTTTTAAGGAATTTTTATTTTTTAACGAGCTTTTGGTGCACCTGGTGTATATAAAGGGTTACAAGAATAAACGAAGACAAATATTTTTTTAGCATAATTTGCTTTTAATAATTCAATGAAAAATATTCAATATACTTATAAATAAATAATGTATGGTTTTACAACAACAAATTTCATATTTCAAACACAAATTTCTCTGAGAAGTTGGCAATGACTTTTTGCACTTCTTCCAAAGAAATTTTCTCCCATTCTGATTTCAAAGCTATCTTTAAAGCTTTGATATTTTTCCAAAATTTTGAACAAACTCTGCTCTCAAGCACAGATCATATGGAATAATTCATAGGGTTGAGGTCAGGCGAACAAGAAGGCCATTCCTCATAAGAGATGGATTCCGGAATACTGATTCGACACTACTGTTGCGTTTCCTTAGCCTTATGAGCTGAAGCCGAATCTTGTTGAAATAACCACTGATGGTTTTTGATTTTTTTTTTTTTAAACCAAGGAAATACATCTTCCAATATTTCCTTTTGGTGGACGCTTTGATTAATTTTTACCCCTTTTTCAATGAAAAGAAGGGGAGTCTAGCCTGTTGAACAGATGTCAGTCCAAACGATCATTGATTCAGTATTTTGGCGATGGCAAATACTAACTGCGGAATATCCTGGTAATTCCTTAGACCATACACGATCATTTTGAGTATTAAATTATTATTCTATGGCGAAGGGTTTTTCATCAGTAAACAAAATCATTTTCCATTTGTCTGCTACGAACCGACGCAACAGATTTTGAAATCTTTGAACCTGCATATTTTTATTTGTAAACAATTGTCCAGTATGTTGCTTGTAAAGCTTAAGTCTGAGGTAAAGGCTTAGATGCAAGTTTAATTTTAGCAATGTTCCTAACAGTTTTGCGGTTAATGTTAATATGCCTGGCATTTTTTCTCATGGATATCCTGGGATTTTTCTTCACTCTGCTAATTATCTTCCGGCAATTTTCAGGAGTTCTTACAGTTCCTTTTTTTTCTTCTACCAGATCGGTCACCGAGGATATAACTTCTGAAATACTTTTATGGCTTTGCTGACAGTTTGTTTCGGAATATCAAGCAAACGAACTATTTCACATTCTCATTTCCAACTCTGAAAAAGTTGGTTAATAGCTCCACGTTGGTTTGACATCCTGTAAAAGAAATATAATTAGAAATCATGTATTAATTATAAAGCATAAAGAGGAAGATCACAAAATTATTTTTATGCAAAATTTCTAGCTAGATATCATTATTATTATTATTATTTTTTTTTAATATAAATTAAAACTTGTCTCTGTTTTTTTTTTCCCTTTTTACCCTGTATATATATGTATGTTTATTAACTAGATATATTATTCTTATGTTTTTGCTTTAAAAAAATGAATATAAATAATCAAAAACTACACATAAAACATCAAATTATCATAATTAAATTTAATGATTAAACTTTAAGCTGTTTTGAATTATTTCTCTTTATTTGTTTTGATAGCATTTAAAAATATTTTTCGGCATCCTTTAAAGTGATATTTGCAACATTTAAACCAAATTACAATACTTTTTATTTATTAGCTGTGGTGGTTTATTTTCCAGTTTTCACGGGTGGGGACCTTACTCATCGTACGATGTGTTTAATTTAACATTAATAATATTCCTTTTTCAAACGCAAAACAAAACGTTCTTTATGTAAGTATGTAAAACGCAAATTTTTGCATTTATTTTTCGTTTTGATAACTAATTTTTAATAATTAATATTTGCAACATTTAAACATAACTTGCACTATTATTTATTTATTTTTCTATTTATTGGGTAAATTATTTCTTAATTTTTATCTAGGAAACTAATAAATAAATGTAATTGGCTAAAACTGTACATAAAATATAAACAGTAATATAAATAGCATATTACAGTAATTAAAATAAACGATTAAACCATAAACTGAATTAAGTATTTTTTTTCTTATTACGCTGTTTGTTTTGGTACCACTTAAAAATATTTTCTTTAGTATCCTTTTATGTAATATTCGGAATACTTCAACTTGAGACTAAAACATGATATTTTTTATTTACTAGATACATTATTTCTTGCATGTTTGTCTAGAAAAATGATAAATGAGCGGTTTTTGATAAACAAAAATTTTAATATTGAGAAAAAAAATCCGCACTTGTCTAGAAACGCCTCTTCCGTACACATCTGTGGATAAAGCATTTTTATTTCTTCCTTTAGGCGGAAAGTGTATGAGATAGTTATTAAGAGTTTTTTACCCCAAAGTAAAAAAGTTACCCCCTTTTAAATTCCCATCTAGAATCGAAGCTCATTAAATTCCCATTAAAGTAGCATAGAACAAGAAGGCGAGGCGGAAAAAATATTTTCTATACTATCTCGCCAATTGTCAAATGTAACCCCACACAGACGAAATTCATAGAGAACTTGGTTTTCAAGACTGAATTTTTCACCATATTAAGATTTAATTATCTCCAGAGATCGACCCCCGAACTTTCTCGTCACTGAAATCAGCAGTTCATTACGGGATATGAGAAAATTGAATTGTGTAGTTTAATGTGCCGCAGTTTTATCTTCATTAATGGTGACGAAACAAAGAAGTGTTACTGATGTAGGTCATCCATCATTTTATAAATTAAACTTGTCACAGAAAATAAAGTTACTATGTAGGTTTTTTTTCTTTCTTTCTTTAATCATTTTGATGATTTAAAAAATATTTAGAAACGTTTTTGAAAAAAATGTCTGAAACAAAAGAATATTTTCAAACCGCTTTTATTTTAACATGTTGCATAATTTAGATAAAACTTTTAATCTTAAGTAGGAATAAGAATTTTTATTATTAATCTATCATTATAAAAATTAAATAAATATTTGGATTACATTAAATAAGATTTAATACACAGTAGAAATATATATATATATATATATTACTATTATTAACCAATTATTATAAAAAATAAATAAATAATTGAATTATTTTAATTGAGAAGCGACATTTCATGAAAGTATGTATTTTATAACTCTAATCAAACTAAAATTTTATCTTTTATATATATTTGAACCAATGGACTCTTCCCATCGTCGTTCGCTCAATCATGTGATAGGGGAAGACAAAGAATCGGAATTCTGGGAATCGAATTATTATAAATATTGTTATTAAGAACAAAAGTGTTAATATTTAATATAAAATAAAATAAAAGTAATATTGTGCATTTGTAAACAGTAGAATAGCTGTACTTGTAAATTTAATAATAATAATAATAAAAAAAAAAAAAAACACTTTATGTGTTTATTTATTTTCACCTGTAAGAATCGATTTTTGTATGTTGTAGAGTAACTGTTACATTAACTGATCTAGCAATAAATAATAGCTTGTTCTTGTGGATTGTTTATGGATTATAAATTGAAACTTTAAAATGTTTTCAGTTAAATTTAATTGCATAAAGGTGTTACAACAAGTTAATTAACTTAGTTACTGATCTAAACGGCTTTACACCATACATTGTCGCACATCAATGATTTAAGTACGAAAAATCAGACTATTTAACATGTTTGTTTTTCACCTATCATGTGACCTCTGACGTCAGGTGGGAAGAGTCCATTGTTGTGCATTTTACGTAATATCACTTGCCAAAAAATGAAATTTTGCATTTTTTTGCTCAATGCAGTGATGGTTACTCCCTTACAGTTTACCTCTACATTTTAAGCAATTTATTTTACTTTTTATTCAATTATATGTGTTATGTTCTGTAAAATCAAGCTTTTCAAATATTTCTTTTTGTTATGTTTAGTCCAAATAGAAAATTTTGGATTACGATCATTAAAAGCTCCTACTAGTAATGTTTCCATATATTTTGCATTCGCATCGGGATTTTATTAATGCGAGAATTATTTTTATTTTTTTTCATACCTATATTAAAAAAAAAAAAAAAAAAAAAAAAAAAACGTCAAATTATTTAAATATATTATTTTAATTGATTAGAAGTTTAATAAATCTTTGGGGATTCTTTTGACAAATTAATCATGTGTTTATTTTCCATTATAATTCTTATTCTTTTATAATATATATATATATATACATATTAAATCGAAGATCAAACTGCCATATAATAAATGATAATTTTAAATTTAAAGTTAAAATACACATACTTAACAATAAAGGAAACTTTTATGAACCACAGTGATTATGAAGCACTTTCTAATCTTACTTACTTGTTGCACTGTCTAATTTTCAATACGTTCTATCTCTGTGGTGACACCTTAAAAGAGATATTGTTTTATATTAGGTAAAATTAAATCTCACAAAACTAGCTTTATATATACTTTGAACATGATAATGCAAAATAGATTGCTTTTAACGTATATATAGTTCAGTATTTTACTGAACACCAATCATTAGTGCTAATTGCACTACACTTAATGAAAATCAAGCTTTTAGAATTCATAATAATGTACGCCGTGTTTTTTATAACCGGTATTGTGTTACGGCATTAAAATATTTGTAAACATTGCATCTAATAAATCATATAATACACTTACGTGATTTGCGGGTCCCTGTATACCATAAGTCATAACCCTGTCTACCGGTTTTCAAAGTAGACTTAATACCAAAATTTGTATTTTTTTTTATTTTATTTTATTTTTTAATTTATTAAAGAGGACTTGGCATCTTTGATGGCACCACCAAGATAGCTTTCATATAAACACTTATATTTCAATTTAATATTTATAAATTGAGCTATATTAGATTTGTTAAATAAAATTGAGGCACAAACTCTTACGATTTTTGATACATTTTTTACAGATTTCAAATATTTAAATTAGATTTTGTCAGTTTATTTATTTATCTATTTTTATTTATTTATTTATTTTTTATTCAAGATTTTTAACATCCTAAAACTTCTGCAAATAAAGAAGAAAAGAGTGGAGAGGGAATGTGTATCGCGGTAAAAATTTGAAAAAAAAAAAAAAAGTAAATTACCACCCCCCCCCCCCCCCCCAAAAAAAAAAAAAAAAAAAATCTTAAATATTTCTAAGTTTTAGCATTTTGAAGATGATGAATTCAAGAAAAAATAAAAACTGAGAAATCAATATTTAAATATTTCAAATCCGTAATATATATGTATCAAAAAACATAAATATTGTTGTCTGAATATATATTTTATTTAACAAACCTGATATAGTGCATTTTATAAATATTAAAGAGAAATACAAACACTATATGAAACCTACTTTTGTCTTGGTGTCAAAGGTGACAATTTCCCTTAATCGTCGAAAATATATGTGACAAACTCCCTTCCAAATAATGGCGATAAATCTGATTTAAAAACTACAGAGATTAACTCTGCTATACACAAGCGAGTACCTGATATGCCACGTCAACAATCGGATGTATAGGATATAAAATATTCTGTGACATAAATTGCATTTATTGTATTAAATAAATTTTTGTTACTTCGTTTTTAACGCTTCAACCCTGAAATATCAGGGACACGAGAAATAAGAGAAATTCTATACAGTGATATCCCAGTTCAACTTAAATATGTATGAGCAAACTTAATGTATTTGTAAATGTGTTGAGTCCATGTTCATATATTATTCGAAACATATATATATATATATATATATATATATATATATATATATGCATATTTCTTCTTGTCTAAGTGTGAGAGCATGTGTGCAATTTTATCATGTTATCACTTATCGTAAATAATTCTGTATACATTGAACGTATGGTGATATTTTTCAGATGGTAATCTGCATTCATCAAAGTTATATTTCGCTCTTTTAAGTCTAGACCATGAGATGATTTTATGTCTAAGATTATATTTATGATGTCTGGTTTTTCAGAAATTAGAATTGATTATAATGGCATTTTCTTTTTTTTTTTTTTTTTCAATACTGTTTTTTCTTTGAAATGTATGATATCGAAATGTATGTATATATTTTATTACAATTATTCAATTTAATCAGACATATACTGACAAAAATTAAGATTTTTTTTTATCTCGAACCATTTTGTCAATATACATATTTTATAATTTCAAATGCAAACAAATATTGCAAAACAAATCGTAAAAATATTTTTCCAAGGCCTTTGTCGGTTCGGAGGGAGTTAAATCCCACCGAAAACTTTTCACATTTACCAAAACATTTTCAGTTATACTACACTTTTAATACTTAACATTATGTAATAAATTTTAAATTCCCGAAAAATTTATTTTTATTTTTATTTTTTTATTTTTCGAAAACAATCAAATACATATTTTTTAATTTCCACTACTGTATTATCCACTACTTATTTCCACTGCCCAGCAGAAAAAAAAAAAAAAAAAAAAATCGAGATTTGATATCATTTTTGCTGATTCTTATGTAAAATGACCTCCTGAATCCGAATATGACTCCCATTTTGCCCAGTCACCCATCGTTTTGTAGATACACCAGCCCCTGACTCAATTTCTTTCCCTGTTCGATAATTTTATGACCATGAATTTGATTTGAAGAATGAAAAAAATAATTAATTTAACTCCTAAAAATAAAAAAATACAAAGTTTCAAAAATAACATTAATAAAAGATTGAAAAAATATAAGATATGTAATGCAGAACTTCAGTGGCAAATTCCCCCTCCCCCCACAAAAGAAAAAAAAACCTTTCCTTGTAGCAAATGTCCATGTTTTAGAATTTTAAAACTCTGTAGACCCTCAGAAGATATTTAACGGCTAAAATAATCCCTCCTCCCCCTCCTAAAAACCAATTTTATAGCCATAAATTCACCGAAATATGATAAAAATAGGGGGCTATTCCTAAAAACACGGTGGGTGATAGGGCAAAATTTGCGTCATACTCGGATTCAGGAGATTATTTTACATAAGAATATGCTGAAATGGTGTCAGAGGCAATATTCATGCCGAGCAGTGTAATCATATACTTTATACGTTTTATTTAAACTGTATATGCTATTAAACGCACGCATACGCATACATATTATATGTGTTTATATATGTGTGTATGTGTGTGTGTGAGAGAGAGAGAGGTAGTTACACCATACATGCTTATTTTTTATTTGCCTAAGATTTTTTATTGAATACTTTTATCTACATTTTTTTTTTTTTTTTTAATCGAGATCATTTACCTTGTACTGCTAAAATTGACAATAAATTTTGCAACCCTTTTTGTTACAAAAGCTTTATACATTTTTATTGATATATATATATAGTGTTATAGTACATTTGTTTTACTATACTAAATTTTTTTGTGAAACATAATTGTTTACATCCCGTTGAAAACACAGTCGTTTCCAATTCCGAATTCACTTTATTCCAACAAAAGTCGATGTTCGATCCGCGGCGCTGAAAACGAATCAGCCGCTCAATGTTATTTACCATTATCAGATGATCACAAATGAAATCTACAATCCTCTCCATCCCTCCTGTCTTACCTTCCTCCGCCTCCTCCTCGTCTATGTCCCTTCCTCATTGCATTTCCAGGAGAGAAGCCATTAGCTAAGTTACATATCGCATTACCAGCTTTATCTTGCTCTTCTCATTACGTGTTCCTAACTTCTCTCTCTTTACTCCTTCTCTTTCTGCTTACTTCCCTCCCATCTCGAAATGAGACTCTTCCACAATATTATTTCGGACATAACGAGGACAGAGTGGATATTTGTCCCCTGGGAATGCCTTGGTAATCTTTGCTCGTCCGGTTATATATATATCCAGATGTGTACTTGTCCTCTTTGAGGAAAGCATCAAACTTGATAACAATATTCATATCTGTTCCTGTTTTATTAAATTTAGTTTAAAAAATTTCACCTATAGATTTTTTGTTTATTTGGTCTAAAATATAAAGTACAATATCATCGTTTAGGAAACAATTAATTAATTATAAAAGTTTAATTAACTTAGTAAGCATTTTCCCCTAAATTCGATTTCTATAAGAACCATGTAAAATGTTTCACCTATCCAAAATTTTTTCAAATTAAACTTGAATGTAAAATAAAATCGGGAATATAAAACGGTCTAAGTAATATTAAAAGCAAACACCTTAATAATAACATTTATGTGTTGCTGTTTTTTTTTTTTTTTTTTTAAATCGTAGATTAGAAATGTAGGATACGTTATCATCAAACAAAATGTAGAATAGTTGTTGTTGCAGTACTTTAAGGCCGATTGCCCATGCTAGGGTCCTAGGCATGTAGGTGGAATTCTCTCCATGAGGGGTCTTTCAAAGGGGTCCTATCCCGTATTTACGCGAGTTTTGGGGAAAATCACGGAAATCTTGGAACAGCAAGAATGATGACCGCGACCTGGGTACAAACCTGGCACTTCCCATCTACCAGCTTTAAGCGCGGAGCCGCTCTGCCACTAGTGGGCCTGTAAAATAATTAAATAAAACATTTAATTATATATATATATATATATATATATATATATATATATAAATCCAAATGTAGTAAGCAGCTTTTTTCGCAAACTGACGATACATTTTTGAATGTTTCCTTGTTAGTAATATATAAGTATATACCTATAACAAAAAAATTATTACAGCTAAAATCTAATTTTCACTCATTATCACAGTAAAATTCTTTTTTGAAATATTTGTATGAAATAGCATTATGTTATAATAAGTAGCAAAAGTATTGTATGTTGATAAGGTTTTTGTTTTAGCGTAATTTGGGTTGGCAAAGTTAATTTCAAATGTATCACTATTTTATACAAAAACCCTATACAGAATAAGAAAAAAAAAAAAAAAAAAAAAACTTAATATATATATATATATATATATATATATATATTTTATATTCTACATTACTTTTTTTAATTTTACTTGAAACAATATTTCTGCTACAACCCTCTTAAATGTGGTTCTTTTAAATTTACCTTATTATTTTTTTTTCCTTACATAGAAGGAATTCATTTCTTATATGTCAGCCATTTCTTAGCAAAAAAAAGTTCAAATAGGTAACTTGCCTTGAAAGTATGCACTGCACAATACACAATAATAAAAATCACACATCTACCTCTCCTATAATCACTGTCATTAATAATGTAGAACTTTTTCATGAATTGATACACTACATTTCCAACAAATACAAACATCTTAAGATTTAATCTAGCAAACTTTTAGTTGCATATTATTGCATTCGAGACTCTTGGGGTTATAACTTGATTCGGAAAAGATAATGAAGAAAGACAATATCGAAATTAGAAAGTCTATTCACTTGGTGAACAATATCTAGGAAAATCGAAAATTCTTAGTCTACATACAAGAAGGGGGATAGACATTTGTTTCTTTACTAGTTTTCCAGAAAGTTTCCGTTAGAGAAAATTTAACTGAGTATTTATAAATGTATTGTACATGCAAAGAATAGCATAACATAATATCTGCTAACATATTACTACGAAGAATTTCATTAAGAATTTATAGGATATTAAAGCTTGCGGCATGAGACGAAATTATGAAATGTTTAATTATTAAAGAATGTCTTTGTTTGCGGTTCAAGGAATAAGATACATGAAAATAACTTAGTACATGCATATTAAAACAAAGTACAACTGAAATTTAACTTTTACTTATTCCAAAAATAAAATGATTTCTCGAAATATTCGTAGAGAATAAGGTTCTCGAAAAATCATATACAAAAAAATTTTCTATGATTAATAATTCTTTTTCACTGTCAAATTTAATAAAATAAATATGAAACTGATCTATATTTTAAACGTAACTACTGATATTTAAACTTTAAAACTTCTTCACACGCCATAAAATTAAAGACAGCACAACTCGTTTCGAAAGGACATGGCCTTTCTTCATCAGGTTCAAAAAACACGTGCTACAGCCTTGGAGGCAGAAGCAAGACTGAAAGCAGGGCAAAATCCAGAGGGGGAGGAGAAACACAACCAACCAATAGGAAGCATCATGCAAGACCAATCATAGAGGAACATACACACACAAAAAGGGGGGGGGGACAAAAGAAACAATCATACTCAAAAATAGAGGGAAGGATTAATTAATTACTATTTTATTTATTTATTTATTTATTTTATTTAATTATAACTGAAATTGTTATTTTAATAACATAATGGAGGAAATTATTCAATTGAATTAAACGTATTTTTTCCAGGCTGTAGACAGCAAAATGGAATCAGATGTTTCATTGACAATTTTATCACGATTAAGGTAAATAGCCAAATTTTCCAAAAAAATCCAGTATGATGCATGAATATTTATAATATGGAACACGATTTGGATATTCATTATCATTTCAAAACAAAAAAAGTTCTGTAATAAAATTTTTAAACAAGAAGTAATCCAATAATATTTTACAGTTCGTTAAACTAAGGTTATTATGTATATACTGTTATCATAAAATAAATTGCAGCTTTAGTTTTATATTTAATTTAAAATTTTTGAATTTATAAAGTGGAATGTATAGAAATAAAATTAAGGAAAAATACCTTCGACATCAGCACAAATAATGTTATTATTGTATAACGAAACATACTATAGTACTTTATTAAACTAATCTAATAAGTGAACCATGATTAAAAATCACTTATAATTGTATTGTTATGCTTTAAAATATTTATGAAATAATCTATTAAATTGAGGAAAAAAAAAACGTAAGATTTTGTAATTAAAGTTTTCCATAGCATTGTTTATTAATTTTGCAAACCATGAAATTATTTTAAACCTGCCGCCTTCGCGAACAGCTAGAAAATTAAAAAATCTGAACAATGGATTAATAACAATCTTTAGCTATTTGTGTGTGTTGGGTACTTTATGTGTACAAAAATGGGTTTCAATTTTAAGTATTTGTACTTTTATTGTTTAATGCTTATCGCACATATAATAATATTAAAACATTGCAATGTTACAAACGCGACTTAAACAGTCCGCTAAATTTATCTCAATCTACAATCCAATAACTTCTTAAAAACATCTGTATGAAAAAAAATATATATATTAATTATCAGTCTAAGTTCACAGTCTATTTTATAAGGATGTGAGTAATCAAATAGATGAATTACACATCTAGTTATATTAAAAGATGTAGAATTCAACATCTTATAATCTCATATCTCATCTTCTCAGTTCTCTCTTCTCTTCTTATAATCTCATTTTCTCAGTTTCAACATCTTGTAATCTAAATAATAATAAAAATATATTTTTATTTATTTATTTATTTATTTATTTATTTAGTTTTGCTTTAATCGAATATGGATGTTTATTTTACTCACAATTTGGGCAAGCGAATGTTCATCGTGGGTATATAAAACAAACAAATTTCTACTTTATTAAGACAATTTTTTTAAACATATTCTCAAGTTGACCCGATTCGTTAAAAGCTAAACCCGACCCGATTCTGACCCCGACCCGCAGTAAAAAAAATTCAATCAACCCGATTCGAACCCGACCCGCACGCAAAATAACACAGTCAAAAAGACCCGACCCTGATCCACAAGAGAAAAATGTTTAGTTAACCTATCCCGATGCAGGATTCTAATACCAACTGGTTACACGAGAGGCCTAGGTTTGAGGCAATGAAATGTACACTGGAACTCTTCTTTGAACTTCACATTCTACAGGCTGTAGTATAACAAACAGATAGTGATACGGTTGCATAAGCATCCCTAATTCGTCGTTGAAAATCTTTCAATCTCTGCAGAAGTAGTCTCATGCAAATGTTGTTTGAGGTATCCTTACAGTATAAATTTCATTGGTTGGTTATTTGTTGAGACTAAGACCGATTAACTGTGTTAGGGTCCTAGGACTATTATGCCCATTTGAATCGGGTAGTGGGAAATTAGAGGTTTCTGTTCTACACCTTGGAAAATGAAAGGAGTAGGCACACGACGTATTAGCGGTCAGAGCAAATGAAGTGAACTATTGTTGGCTGAAGATGGCCGCCGCAATAGTAGTGCTACTGAAAGAGCCATATTGAGTCGTCCAAAACATTAGCTAGTGTAGTATTATTCAATGGCTTCTGTGCTTACGATTTAAACTTCATGTTTTTCAAGAAATGTCAGCCCACCTTATATCATTCTTCCATGTTATTAACCCCCATACTTAATCCTTTATCCCCCAAAATCCTCTGAATCTCTCCCATGTTTATATCTTGTTTGCACACGCGCCGTCATACACGTCACATACATTTTGGAGTTCAACCAATGACAGGTTCTCAAAAAATTGGTTATTACATCTGGAAAAAAGATTAAATGTAGTACTGCTGTTAAAATGCCGTAATAAAATATTAAGCCAATCAGCATATTATCGTAAATTCAGATTAGCCGTTAACCCGTTAGTAGTCGCCAGTTGGTCGATTCGCCGCCCATTTCTTCAGTGTTTATTCAACAGCCACCAAAAATTTTCAGAAGTGGAATTTGATAAATATCATCGACGTTTATTCTAGTCGATTCGCCTTTTATATATATTAAATGCCACTTCTGAAAATTTTTGTGGCTGTTGAATAAAAACTGAAGGGATGGGGGGCAAATCGACCAACTAGCGACTACTAACGGGTTAATTAAAAAACAAATTGGATGTCGGCATAATATATCGGTTTTTCCAGTGTCTATAATGTGTGTTATAAATATTATGCATTTTAGTTTGTAAAAAAACATAACACATCTTTTTACATTATATCTGTCAAAAATTTTGGCTGAACATGCATCTAGTTCATGACAATTTTGCATCATGCGCATCGTCTTTCGTCATCCCTGGCTGTCAAAACAAGATGAGAACATGGTAGTTATGGATACCTAATATATCATGGCTTTTTCAAAGAGGACTTTCGGAGGGCACACTTTTCGACTTATTTGTCTTATGTTGCATCTAAGATATGTGAACGCGTGTGCGTCTTCCAGTTGTATTTGTCGCTCTAGCTCATATTGCTTGTCAAATTAATGTCCGCTAGTCACACAGTCTGTCTCTCTTAAACGTTTAACCTTCCTACCCTGTATGGGTCGATTCGACCCATTTTTTAAAAATATTTTGTGATATCCCACAAAGATTTTAATTCTGAACAGTAAATGGTAATAATACACATTAAAAAAAATAATTGTGTAGAAAAAATTTCTTGCGGTCTAAGTAAACATATTACTACCTGGGTCGATTAGACCCATGCAGGTAAAACGTAACATTTTTTCAACAGGGTAGGAAGGTTAACAAACATAAAGACCGTTATGTGTGAAGGATGCTGGCTTGCAGGGAAAAATTGCCGATACAACCATGCTGCTGAACCTACCTTCGTCCATTATCACCGTAAAGTAGAACCAATTCACAATATCAAAACATTCTGTTTGAAAAATCGCTCTCTTATCACGAACTTCAACATATATTTCCGAGAAGATATCTCCTATGCAGCTATCTTAAGGTAACAGGTGTGACATTTCATACGCATTTATATAATGCACAAAATTCGTACACTAAACTCAAGTTACACTGAACATATGCGAATTGCGACTCAATTTCGCACGACCTGCATGATGTCAATTATGTTTCTAAAGATAAAATCAGTACAAGGATACACTCAGCAGAGTTTGAACTAGGTTTTAATGATTTGAAATTGCAAACGACATTACTATGGTTTGATTCAGGCTCCTTTATCGTCCACTTCTCCTTTAATTAAAGTTTCGTGGCATAAAGTTTATGAAATCCCGTACAAAGAAATGCTTGTTTTAAGCGTTCTGTTCATAGCATTCATTTTTCGTACTAAATTGATAATGTTCTACAATACTGTGATTTATCTTTACTTCATATCTCGTATCATTTCCAGGCAGGAAAGAAAAAACTACCGATTTCAAGCAGTTGTTGTTATAAACGGTCTCATATAGTAGCGAATAGCCACTTTATACTGTAACAAGAACAACACTCATGACTATACGAGGAGAGGCTGAAAATTTCCTGGCTTTGCCCAGAAAGTAATTAGAGTCAGAATTATGAAATTTCATATTTATTCAACATAGTTAACAGCATTTCGAGCAATAGAAATGTCCTCGAAACGTCGCCCTTTCAAATATTGAAGCAAAAATACTCAGAAGGAAATAGGTCAGATGAATATGGAGGATGGTGGACAAATTTGAAGCACAGGGTGTTCAGCTTAGCTATAACAGTTTTGGAAGTGTGCGAAGGTGCATTGCTATGCAAAAACATGACTCCTCTGGTTAACTTTCTCCACCGTTTCTCTTAAGTGCTTCTTTAAGTTTGTCTAGAAGATTAGCATAACACTCTCGAGTTATATCGGTGCCCTAAGGTAAAAAGTTCACCAGAAGAATCCATTTTTATTCCAGAAAACGGATGTCATACCTTTTTTTACCGATTTCTGGGCGCACACCTTCTTCGTCCGAGGGAGAAACCATGTGGCACTATTCTTTTGATATCTCCATTGTTTAAGGATCATAAATATGGAGTCATGGTTTGTCTGCTGTCACTAACTTCTACAAAAAGTTTTAGAAACTTCAAAGAGGGTCAAAATGGCTTTGGATATTTTAACACATTTCTTATTTTGATCACTGTTTAAACATTTCAAAACAAAAAAAAAAAAAAAAAAAAAAAAAAAAAAAATGTTTTAAAAATCAGAATAACTTGATGTACAGTTACATTTCAAAACATTCAGCTTTCATTTGCCACCAAATTTATTCATCTATTTCAACTAGAAGGGGGAAAGCCGGAAACCTATCAACCTTCCTCGTAAATACAACAGTTCGGTATCTAAAAGGGATATATGGGGGATACATAAAGGAATACATATTAAACATTAAAAGCAGCCATCTTGTTGTGGATATATTTATTTCGGAAATTTTGGATGTTTATATTATATGCATAATATATATTTTCATATAAATATCCCTATATGAAATGCAGATATAATAAAAAAAATCGGGTGTGTCACTCACGCGACTTTCTCTCACCCTGAAATTTAATACTATAAATGCAGGAGGAAGATTAAGAGGTAAGATAACGAGTAAGGTTATGTAAACCTGTGTAAACCTATGTTAAACAATTCAAATTAGGCTTCGAAAGAGTTTTATATGATACGTAATTCTGTGTGAGGGAGGGAGGGGGGGGGGGGCTACTGCTCCTCAACCTCCCGTTTCATTAATGCACCTACATTTATAGATAATTTAATTCGGTTATTAAAAATTAATTCTGTTTTTAAAAAATAATTTATTAAAATTATTATTTAAATAATCTGGTGTGTCACTCACACGACTTTTTCTTACACTGAAATTTAATACTATATATACAGGTTGCAGATTAAAATGTAAGATAACGAGTACTGTTATGTAAACCTGTGTTAAACAATTCATATTAGGCTTCTGAAGAGTTTTATATGATAATTCTGTGTGAGAGGGGCTAACGCCCCCCTCATCCCCCCGTTTCATTAATGCACTTACATTTATATAGAATTTAATTCAGTTATTAAAAAAAAATTCCGTTTTTAAAAAATAATTTATTAAAATTATTATTTAAAAAAAAATTATTTTATGATAATGCAGACAATTTCCATATTAGAGAAGTAGTATAACACCAAATATTAAAAAAAAAAGTCCATTTTATTCTAAATATTAAAAAAAAAAAAAAAAAAAAAAAAAAAAAAAAAAAAATCTAATTTTTTTTTGTTAAAAGTAAAAAGAAAATCGATAACTTTGTTTTAAATTATCGCAGATTAATCGTTCAACCATTCGTTTTAAAGGTATTGGCGAGCTCTTTTGAAAGATTTCCAACATGAAAAATTACTCCCCTCGAGGGGGGACTTCCCCCCCCAGGGGGGAGGCGAGGCTCCTACATACACAATATGTTTCCCTGTTGACTATCTCTATTACAAAATATATATATTCGTTTCATTTGGTTTAGTGCAGTCTATAGATGTTAATCTCTACTTACCTGCAATTTTCCCCGTAGACGTAATGTATTTGAATATTTTCGAGTGTCCCTGTACACGAACCATTTGCTTGATCTTAACGAAAAGTTTAGTGTAGCATCCTTATATGATACACATTTAGAATACCAAGTTTGAACTTTCTGGCATATTTTGTTTTCGAGATATGTTGATAAAGGACAGACACACACACACGCAGACATACACACAGACATACACACAGACCATTTGCTAAAAACATGATTTTCGTATTCAGGGAACCTCAGAACATGTAAATATAACAAAAACTCGCGTTCGAAAATTTGACCCCAAAACAATACTTTCTCTACCTTATGGGTAAGAAAAAGTAATAAATCATTATATCCATCAAATCCGTTGTAGAAACGATTAACAGTTAAGCGCCAGTAAGGAAGCGAAATAGTAACCTTCTTGGAATTATAACAAAATTTATTTTTCAGTATTATATTTTCGTGTATTAGGATTTTCTACCATCAACAAACTTAATTTAAAAAGAGAAGAATATCGATATACAGGGTGGTCAGAAAAACATGATAGGAAGAAAGCGATCAAAGTGGAAAAACGACAAAATGCAAGAACATGAAACATATTTTATTGAATAAAGATATGAATGACAATTAATATACAAGATGCTTAAAATGTCTACCGTCCCCGACTATAGTGTTATAAAGCCCGTTCCAAAACTCTGTCAAAATGCGCTCGAGTGTGTCGTAATCAAGTGCATCAATCTCACTTCTGATAGCCAATTTTCGGTCCTTTAGTGAATCAGGGCTATTCCTATAGATTCTAACCTTGATGTAACCCCATAAGAATAAATCGCACGGATTTGGGTCCGGACTGTATGGGGTCCACTCTATCCCGTGCCCCGTGAATTTCTCTGCATCCAATGCAATCAAACGCTCACCAAACGTCGTTTCAAACCACGTGAAGACGTCAGAAGTTTTTTGGGGCGATCCCCATCTGGATTGAACCAGTATCGGCGTGTCCTGTTGAGATGGCCGGCATCAGGGCCAAAGTGACGCTCTAGCAACTCTAGACACTTCACTCCTGTGACCACACTATCAATAAATATCGGACCAATTATCTGCTTCGACGATATGGCACACCACACCATGACCCTTTGTGAATGCAGTGAAGAGATGGCGCTGAGATGAGGATTTTTCGTACCTCAGTGGCGCCAGTTTTGTTTGTTCACGAAACCATTCAACTGAAAATGGGTCTCATCACTGAACCAGATCTTGTATTCATTGATGGAACCATTTTTAAGTTCCTCGATTATGTGGTTTGCGAAATCTCTCCACTGCACAGTATTCCCCCCCCCTTTAGCGGCTGTCACATTTGGATTTTGTATGGACACAATCCTACTCCTTTCATTAGCCTTTGTAATGATGTTTTGGATATGCTTAATTGATGGGCCGCCTGTAGAGTGGAAGTGGTTGGCTGATCCTCAAAGCATGCGCGCACAGGCTCCCTGATGTCGTCAGTAACAACTGCTGATTTTCGTCCCGACGCCTTTCTTTTTGCATCCTAAACACTCCCTGTAGATTCATATCTGTCCATCAACCTGTAAACAATGAAAATCAGTGGGAGATTAGGACCATTACATCAGTCATCTGATGGCTTAAAAATCACTGCGACTTTAAAGCGCTATAACTTACTGCGCGATTATCTCTTCACTAAGCGTCCTTTTCATTTTGAACTCTGAACGACATGCCCGTCGAACGGGGACATTACATCGGTTAATCTCATAAAATTTTCCTACGATATATAAAAGATCTTAAAAGGTTTGTGATTCTATATTGCTTATTCTTTATTTCCGGTAATTAAGCATTCAACTGAAATGTCACTATATGTGCCATTATAATATGGAAGAATTATATTTGCATCAATAAATTTGAAATCAGAAACTTAAAATACTTTCTATCATGTTTTTCTGACCACCCTGTATATTGACATATTGACTACGAGGAACAAACTCTTTCATTTAATTATTTAATTTAAATATTAATACATATGGCTCATAAATTTTTAAGTTTTTTTTTTTTTTTTTTTTAAACTCATATTACAATAACTTTTTGTCGCCAAAGTTGCCAGAAAATATCGGAATGTTAAAAAAAAAAAAAAAAAAAAAAAAAAAAAGTTGACATAAATTTTCCGTGGCAGACCAATACAGAAAATATTGGTACACAACAGAATCGTACAGAACGAAGTACATTGTAAAAATAAATAAATAAATTAATAATGACACGAAATTCTTCAGTGCAACCAGCTGGAGTTGAAACAGTATACACTGTACTGTAGGCGATGATCTAAATTCTCACATCTCAGTCACGGACCCCTCTCCCCCCCCCCCAAAAAAAAAAAAAAAAAATTCTGTTACTTAGCATATCTCAATCCTAATTAGTACAAATTTTTGAATAAACACCATAAAATGCAAGAACTCGCAACAATTGTTTCGGGTCGAAAGAATTCACGGACATTTGTCATGTGAACAAAATAGGAACGAGTGCTGCAAACAATATGGCAACGAACCTAAAATAAAATAGAAAGTTTTAAACGAAGATGTTTGAAACAATTAATTTCAGACAAACTCATAAGTAGACACACACAAATTATTGAAAATGAAAAATCAAAATCAAAAATTGGTTGGAGTTAAATCTAAAAATAGAAAGGGAAAAAATACGAAAATGGCGGGATTAAACAATTAAAGAACAAACGGTAAAATATAAAATTTGAAATTAAAGTTACAAAAAATGAGAAAAACATGGGGGGGGGGTTAACAAAGAAAACAATAAAAAGGAAAATAAACACTTGCAAAACTGCTTATTTGGTGAGAGAAGCCCAGGGAAGTAACAAAAATTATATATATACAAAGTTCTCTGTATGCAAAACAGGAAGTGTTTCAATAGCTACAAATTTTATCTGATTACAAAAATAATTTTCTTTTGACCAATTGAGATGTAATTTTATAGTAAATTTGCGTAGTTTTAGGATACAGAAATGTTCAACTTTTTGATAGATTCTTGCAGCGTGCACTTGTTTGACAATTAGCACTCTGATCTTCAGTATTCAGGTTCTGTGTTCGAATCCTACTTCAGATATCGATATCCATAATACTTTTGAGTCTACTGAGCCTTAATAAACAAAAAATGACAGTAGATTGGCACACCAAACAAAAACAAATTCAAACATTATATATATATTTGTAAGATTTTAAGAGTGCAAATATTAAAACCAAATCAAGCAGTATACATAAACTTATTTGTAAGATTTTAAAAGTGTCGAATTTCAAACAGTTTTAGAAAAATTGCAGTAAAGCAATAGCAAAGAAAAAAAAAAAAAACTAAAATTAATATTTTAATTTTGCTGACATTTTATAAAATGACCTACATATTTACAGCAATATATTTCTAATTTTTTTTGTTTAAACAATATTTTATCCCTTAAATAATCATTTTTCAAGACATTAAATTCTACAAATTCATTCTGTTACACTTTAATTTTATCAGGCTGCCTTGAAAGCAAATTGCAAATATTTCATTAATTATTTCGAAGCGGTATAATTAAATGACTAAAACACTTTTGCGGCTACACTAGTAATTCCTTCATTAAATCTCAAAAGCACTCTAGATCTTATCTAACAAACTTTCCACCCCAATATCATCGCAACTAAAATCCTGCGGGATTTTAACTTGATTCCGCGGACATAATGAAGAGAGACAATATCGAAATTAAAGACTCTATTCCGTCTGCACCTGGGAAGGTCGGAAAAATCATCCCACATGGGGTCAGGGATTCATTTCTCGACTATTCGAATGAAAGTTCAAGTAAAAGAAAATTCGGGGCTTTTGGTGTGTGACAAACCCGGATAATTACCAGAACACGTGTTGTAGTCAATTCTAATTACAACACTATCTTTTGGAGTGTTCATAAGAGATACCTTTGGGGCGTGAGAAATTCGGGAATATCTTGTTAATCAAAGAGATTCTTGTTTCCAGACTTCGCTTCTATTATTAGCAATCAATGCGGGGAGACATGATTTGAAGTGATAGTTGACGATTGCAAGGGTCTCGTTGTTCGAATGAGTAAGAGATACGAGAAAGTGGAAGAACGATTTCTTTTGAGGAAATAATGGGAAAAAATATATATAGAAATCAATTCTTAGAATTATTTGTTGATAGTGAAGCGAATCTGTTAATTATAACAGAATTCCGCTGTGAGCACTTTTTAACCTAGTTGGAAGTTTTAATGGGTTTGATCTGTCTATTAGTATATATGATTCACCAATCTTCTGCCTATTACAATATATTAATTAATTTTCTATATGGTTTGCTGTTAAATTAAATGTATCTTAGAATAAAAATACCATGTTTAATAGCTTTTAAAATGTGGTAAGCAGAATAATTTTTTTTTTTTTTTTTATTTTTTATTCTTTTATATGGATACACATACTTGCCAACCATCTCATTATGAACCGTACAATTTTTAGTACCCGAATTTTTTTTTCAGACCAATAATTTTTTAGAATAATTTTAATCTTATTTAATCGTGACAACATTTGGAGAGACTAACTCTTAAAATATGGTGGTGTAAGAAAAGGGGCGTTTTTTTCAGGGGGCGTAAACAATTGTACGGTTATTAGTGAGATAGTTGGCAATTATGGATACACAAAAGAAGAAATGACTACATGTTTTATTGATGATTATTGTTTAAAATGTTTTCTAATCTAGTTTAGACATTTTAAACGAAACGATTTTTATAACTTATTTAAGATTTTTCAATGTGATTTGAAGAGCTTGTTTCCAAAAAGCTTTAAGTCAAAAATTTCAAAAATTGGCTTTTCGATGCAAAAGGACGCAGCACACGTCTAACAATATATTTTCAATAAATAGAAGCTCCAAACAAAGTTTAGTCATAATGAAAATAGAAAGTGAAATCCATTTCTTTTTCCAAAAAGAATTAAGTCACAAGTAAGTTTTGTGCCAAAAGGGATTAAGTCAAGTTTAACCAATTGTAGCGTGCCTTGAGATCACGTGGTTTGTCTGGCTTTGGGTGGAAAGACAAAAATAAGTAAAATAATTTTATTGTAGATTGTCATATTGAGACAGTTTTCTTTTTTTTTTTTCCCATAGAAAAATATAAAGAGAGATTACTTATAACCTTTATTATAATGTGTTTGTAAAAGATTTTAACCTTGGTTTTGGAACCCCGAAAAAAAAAAAAAAAAAAAAAAAAAAACACATTTGTTCTTTTTGTATTAGGAAAAAAATACACAATTGAGAAAAATGTACATTAAGAAAAATTTACAGAATTGAGAAAAATGTACAGAAAAGGGAAAAGACCCTGTTAACCGAACTTTTGATTCATAAACACCGGAGGAAAAAAAATTATTCACTTTTGGGGGAAAAGCTTATAGGAGAAGATGAAATTACAATATGTTTTAACCTGATGCAAAATCAGAAATTACCACACAAATAAAAATTATACCATGTTAGGAATGCTTTCAGCAGGGGCTGCTCAAAAGGACGTCACCTACTATTTACCAGTGCATGGTCACTCCTACTTACCAGCACATAGAACATTCGGCCGAGTGGAGACTATTTTAAAGAAAGTGGATACAATTTTACGCTCTAATGAATATTTTGAACATTTCTCTAAGGTTGGAAATCTTTTCAAGTATAAGATGCAGTGGAATATTTTAGATTGGAAAATTTTTGCGTATAGTCGTATGAAAAGCTAACAAGGTTTCGTGTTTTCAGGGGCAAAAGTATTGAAAATTACGAAGCGAGAGGGGGGTGGGAGAACATACTGTGGTTCTTTTTGCCGTCAGAAGATCCTGAAACAAACGGAAAAAAAATTCTCCTATGAGCCTCTTCTGAAATAAAACCAAAACAAATATAAAACAAGGAAAAAAAAATCAGATGTTTTGAAATTTTTATTTTTATGAACAATCTTGCAACGATACACCTAGGGCTAACACAAGTGAAAATAATGATAGCGATGAAGAAATAGAGTACGTAAATGAAGATTTGTGGTAACTAACCAGCTTCCAAAAATTGCAATATCTTAAATTAATGTGGTAATTACATGGAAAACAAACACGGATTATTTTCAAATGGAAGTAAGTCATTTCATTTTGTAATTTGTTTGTGCCAAAAGGGCATAAGTCATAGTTTTGTTCCAGTCATTTTTTCTTTTTTTTATTTCTCAATAACTATACTGTCAGGTTTTTTTTAACCATATAATTTAGTGTTACTATCATCCATAGATTACTGGAAAAAATTATCTTTTCCTTAAATTCAATAATGAATCTTGCATAACAAAATCGCGTTTTTTCAAGAATGGAAAAAATGACTTAACGCCATTTGGAAACAAGCTCTTCATTTGTCTTGTTATTTATAACATTCATTGTTTTTCACAAGGATGCGGAGAAAAAGTTTTATTTTAAGTTTTATGGGTGCTTAATTCTTAAATGCTTAATACAAAGAATTATACTGATATATAATACAGGGATCACAGTGTTTCTACAATCGTTTTATTATACTCTCACAACAATTTCTTAAAAGAAAATTTTCCTGAAGAATTTTTATGCTAAAAAAAAAGCATAAAAATCTTCAAGAAAATATTCTTTCTGAAAATTGTGGTGACAGTATAATAAAACACTCGTATAAATAGAGGAACGCTGTGATCATGTAATCTTAATTTTCGTTATAATTTCGAAATTTTGTTTTATACATGCACTTACTTGTAAAATTTTAGATGTGTTTAAAACAGTAAATAGCCACATAACGTGCATATGTAACAAATAATGTAATGATTACAATCTTGAACATTTTTTTTTTTAATACTAGTCAAAATTTATGTAAATTTGAATTTGTCTCATTGAGAATATGGAGAATAAAAGCTTTGTAAACGTAGATTATATAATGCTGAAGCGTTGAATGTGGAAACCTTAAATGTCGGATATAGAAGCGTTGGCTAGCTTTCTGGTAAAATGGTATCATGTTGATTACATGAAATACCATTTCTTATTTCCGATCATTCGTAAAGCATAATGCATTTCAATGACCCGTAATTGATTATTTATTTTTGAAAACGTGATATCCTGTTTTTTTTTTTTCTTCTTGACTAATATAACGTACAGGGAAAACGAAAGAATTCGTGACTACTAATATTTCGATCAAAAATCTAATAACACTGCAGTAAAAATAACTATTTCATACTAACTTCTATAAACTTTAAGGCTTGCTTTACATGTAAGTTAAGTAACTGCTTTCATAAGACAAAAGTATAATAAGAAACATGCCAATATGATTTTTTTTAGAATTAATTCCCAATAAAATGAGACTAAACTAAATTTCAACGATGAACTTCTAATAACTTCTGCCACTCCAAATGGACGTCTGTCGCCGAGTGAAGTGGAATTGTCGCGTTCTGGCAAACGATGCTAAATCTACCCAATTTTGATACCTATGAGCTTCCACGTACTTTTTTAATATCACAAGAAATTTATTATGGGCAAAGTTTGCTATATTAAAAACTTCTAATACTATAGATATTCACACCCATTTTTTCTAGCTCCTATTAAAAGGTTTAAATTGAAGAATGGACAACACTAAGGCTCCTATATATACGAGCTGGCGCATCAGACATTTTGTTGCCTTAGGGTTGCCACATGTACCCATCATTTCCGTAGATAAACAAACGACAGCCATTATTTCTATCGTCTTGTATTACTTTGTAGTTAATTTTTTAATCATTTTCGCATTATTTTAGCTCGGTAAGTTATCATATGGGAGATTGTTTAGTGAAAAATTTCTATAATCACTCAAGAAAAGACCATAATTATTCAGATTTCCATAAGATAATTTAGGAAGAATAAAATAATGTAACTTTTATTTACTTATATATTTCTTTGTGTTTTTCAGATGTTCGAATGTAAAAATACAAAGAATGTGCTATTTTAATCATAATATTTATGTTAATAACCATAAATTTATTAAAGAAGACCTTTTATTACTGTGCGTTTGAGTTTTGGTGACATTTTCTGGGGTCGCCAAAGTTGTTTCATTTCCGTGTCGTAATTACATTTATTTTAAGGTTCTTTTTTTTAAATGAACAGTATATGCTAGAAATAGCAGAAAAAGCAAGTAAATAAATAAAGATTTTCTACTGTTTAACAAAAATCACATTTTTTTTTTCAAAAAAGGATTTGTATTTATGATTTGTATTTGAAAAAGACTGAAATAGTCCTAACAACACATCTTATCCCCACTACACCCACAAAATATCCTGAGGATGAAAAAACATACCAAGAATGTACTATTTATAAATGTGTTGTTAGTGGTATTACTTATTGCTTATTGCTCTTTACCGTCTTGGCCGATCATAGCTTCAGATCAAGATTTCTTAAAATCGCTAGTTAAGCGATAAGGACGCCAAGCGAGAATGCTACCCTCATCCGAGGCAACAAAGTGGCGGCGATGCGCCGGCCTATATATTTTATTTAAGGGGCTCTAGACAACACGACTCTCGCACGTCAGCTGATGTCATCATGACGATTTTGTAACGTTTAACCTATACGTGGTCTTAATTTTAACCACAAATAAGGAAGTACAACCAGTCATAGCAAAGATTTCCCCCACAAACATTTGAAGTTCCGCCTTCTTCCAGTCGTCCATTTTTTATATATATTTAGAAGCATAGAAAATAAAATAGAATTAGAAATATTATACAGATTATTATATGTTGCAAGTCATAATTATTAATTCATTGAAGATATTAGCGGTTTTTAAAATTTTTAAATATTATTAGCAATAAAAAATACCAAAGTAGGAAAAATATAAAATAATTGCAAAAAACATTATATATATATATATTATTAGCTATCATTTGAGGTTACTACAGAAACTGGAAACCGGGTGTAAAGAAAGAAACGAAGAACTCTTTGGGATGTGGGTGTCATGGAAACCTATTGAGATAACACGGATATTCTAGTCTACGCTTGACCAATTAAAGGAACCGCTGTAATCTTGGATAGCGTAAATAAGTGCGCAGAAAAGATCCTTTATCCAACATGCATGTTTCTTTTTCACTTTCCTTTTCAGCAAAAAATAAGTTTGAAAGAGCCTTCTATTGCATCATTCTTTCTTTATTTTTTATGGTTGCTAGGCAACCACAATATGCCGCAGTGATTTTCTATAAATCAGGAAACCAAAGAGGCGTTTTTTATGAAAATTAACTTTAAGAGTTAAAAAAAATAAATAAATAAAAGTATAAAAATAAAATGTTTGTTTAAAATGTTTATTTGTGGGTTAGGGTATGTTACATTAATAAATATTTTCCATTTTGCAGTCTTTAAATCTGAAATTTTCTGTGCGTGCCAAATTTTATAGACTATATAGAATAATTTTAATTTTTTTTTTTTTTTTTTTTTTTTCCCTTGGCATTAAGTTAGAAAGAATCTTATCCATTTCAAACAGAAAAACTTGAAAGTTCTATATTTATTTTACTAGTCACCTTTTGCTACCATATAATTAACAATCTATTTAATATTTCTCTAATATGATTTAGTTACCATTAACTTTTATTCGAACAATACCATAGTGGCGTAAAGTGTTATCTGATTGGTCAATTCAGACACAAAGCATAAATTCGTCTGCTAGAGAAGAGACAAAACGATTATAAGTGCTTTAAAAATTAGTACTTTCAGCTACAAAAAATTAATCTAATACATTTGAAAAGCATAATTTCTTAAAGAAATTGAAAAAAAAAATGTTAACTTTTTGTTTTGAAACATATGCTCAAAATCTCATATTTAGTATATTTTGAGTATTTAAAGAAGGCGGTTTGACGTTTAATGGTGGCTATATGGTACTGCGTTAGTGGCGCCATCTATGATACATTTAAAAATTTTCATTTTATAGAAATAGAACACCTATTAACAGTCTTTTCTACTCCGTTAAATAGATTGAAGGTTATTTCTTTTTGTTTATTTATTTCTTTTGTAGATACGCTTATTGACTATGAAATTTCTGTATAGTGATACGGTAATTTAAATCCGCCAAATTTTTGGAAATAATTTGTTGTTAATATAACAATAATTTTAATGCGAATTTCAAAGATTTAAATCTCTTTTATATATATATATAAAAAAAAAAAAAAAATAAATAAATAAATAAAAAAAAAAGATAAAAACTAGAGTTTTCCCGTGATTTTATTATTTATGAAATTTTTCTAATAATCGTATTAGGCAACACAAATGTCAAAAATTTAATTCTCTTTTAATAATAATAATAATTAAAAAAAAAAAAAAAAAAAAAACTGAAATTTTCAACTGATTTTATATATGAGATTTTTTTTAATCATGTTTTGTGTGTATGTACTGTCATGCAGATGTTCTGCGCGGAAATGTCTAGTCTACAGAGATTCTGACTGCAACGAAGTACTACTCGTTGACGTGAGGTCTTCAATCTGATGTGTTGCTACAATGCTGACCGTGTCAAATACTTTCAGACTGTACATGTCCCGTGAAATGCCTGATTGAGACGAACTTCCTCCCGCATTTGTCTCTCGTACCCTTTTCCCTAGGCATATGCCATCAGCCTGTCCGCGTCTTGTGAAAAATCCATTCGTGCGAGATCCTGTTTGCTGGCGTTTGCCAATCCAATGCGTTGCGTTAAACACTCCACCCATTTACTACCTTACTTAGTACCGACCCCCAAGGAAGGTGCTCTCCTTCAGGCCTAGAACCCTAGTAAAGCCAATCGGCCTTAATCCTAACACACATCTTACTTAGTACCTGTGATTAAAATAATATTAATAAATTGTTTGCTATCGGTAAAGTTTTCTTTTTATATAGTACGGTGATTAAAATAAATAAATGTTTAAAAAATATGTTTTTAAAAATAAAACAAATTCATGCGTTTTTCATCATATAAGTATAATTTCACAAAAATTTCGTTATTATTATTATTTTTTTTCACATGTAAATATATGTTGTCTCTTAGCAATAGCATCATTCTTCCCAGATTTCATAAATATTTGAAAATAAATATCGTAGGGAAACGTGGGGCTAGTTGTAACATGAGTAGGAAGTAACACGCAATTTACGAAATATTTTGTAACATTTTTCATTAGATATTTCGATAAACATAATTCTAATGACGCGCTTTATTAGTTAAGCACAATCAGTGTTCTGTAGAAATGGTTAATGTGAGGTTCTGTACATGTGCTTCATCTTAGCTAGTTAGTGGGAAAAAAATGTACTTCGTAAATTTTGATTAAAGTTTTCGACTTGTTTGGTTCTTCTCTGAACAGGGGACAGTCCCCGCTCATCGCTCTTGGAGCGATGTTGAGCGCTTCAGTGTCTCGGGCAACAAGTGTCCGAGACAGAGGGAACTGCTCCGAACGTTTATTGAGAATTCAACAAGCGTTTACAAAATTCGCCAGGCAATGAGCCTCAACCGACAGAGGGCGATAATTTATTTATAGCAGGTGTGCCGGGATTAAACACCACGCGACAGAGGGCACAAGGAGGAATAAATAGTTTTTTTTTTTTTTTTTTTTTTTTTTTTAAGACTTTGCAATGAGAATTTTAATCTATGATTTCATTAGCTGAGTCCATAAATAAGTATTACAGTTCATTCGTTTTTGTCTTTGAGTTGGTTTAGGAGCATTGATAAAAGTCTTTTTGACATTTGCATGTTGTTGCCGGGCTTTCACCCCACGCGACAAGGGGCAACAGTGGTTAATTTGGTAACGTTGCTATACCAGTTTGGAGTCGTGCTGCAGAACTGAGTGACTTGGGATGATCACAATTGTAGGTTGCAACCTGAGCCAGTAGGAAGAAGCTTGAAGGTTAATCTGTTAAATTAGTAATATCTTCTAAAAGTGCGTAGATTTTATTTAGTTTTTGGATTAGGGAGGGTCTGGTGATAATATTATCTAACCAGATTACTGGTCTTGGGGATGGGTTTCGTAGGTGAAAACTGGAGGTAAGGGAACAGTTGAAGTAGTAATGGGAAGCAGTGCCTTCCTCACCACAAGGGCACAGGGGTGAGCGTCGTCGGTTGAACCTATAAAGGTATGCTTGAAATGGGCCATGACCCGTGAGAAAGGCCGTGATAGGGGGAGTAAGGGTCCAAGTGTTTGAAGTAAGATTTGGGATCAGGTTATAAGTATATCTGCCTTTGATGGAGTTATCCCATAAGGATTGCCAATTTTGTTTTAATTTGTCCTTGAGTCTAGATTTTACATAAGAAGGGGGGGCGGGTAAGTGAAAATCAATCGTTGCATGTTCTGTGGCAGTTTTTGCTAAATGATCTGCCATTTCGTTCCCGACGACACCCCTGTGAGCAGAAACGTGTGCCAGGGAGATGATGGATTTTAGGTTATAGAGTTTATGTTTTATTTTCAATATTATGGGGTGCCTGCTCCTGTAGCGGGCAATGGCTTGCAGGGCCGAAAGGCTGTCGCCTCTGTCCATTTCTTCCAAACACGCATCACTGTTGCGGCATTACACTGCGTGTGGGCTGCGATTTCTCAATACGAAAATCCCCCCTCTCGCATACCAACGATGCGGCCTCGTACGAACTCCGTTATTTGTTGGTATGACACTCTCCGCTTTTGACGAGGCATATTGACCACCAATGAAAAGTTTACCGAAGATAGAGGAAGATAAAGAGATTCCAACGTACCTTTACAGTCCTTTAGAGTCCTCCTAGAACAAGCGACTGATAAGGAGTCGGTTCTCATCCCAGGCATGCGCAATCGCTTTGCAATTCTAACCATTTGCATGCCTTACTTTACTTTACATTTCCTGTAAATTTGGTTCAATTTGCATAATCCCTTCGTGGTGTTGCAATTTCCACAAACATGATTGTATTTTTTTCGGTATTTCCAATACACTGCTATTTGGAACATTTGCCTATTCATAAACATGTTATTTGTTACAGATAATGTTGTGCATATAATTCAAAAATGAATTAATAAATATTTATTAATTTATTTTTCGGTGTGGTATTCTCTTTAACTTTAGTTCATATTTTGTTTGTAACTAAAAATAAAATAAATAACGTATGTAAATATATTCGATTTGTTTTTATTATATTTTTATACACATAATTAAATGATGAAGGAAGAGTGAGGATGAATTTTCATGTTTTTATTAATAACGTTCACCATATTTAATTCAAACTTTTATAACATTGCTCATAAGTACATTTCAGTAATCAGTTACATATAAACATACTAACTTTAATAAAAAGTTATCATTTTAATTAATATATATATATGTATATATATATATATATATATATATATATATATATATATATATATATATATATATATATATATATATATATATATATATATATATATATATTTACATGCATGTGCATTGTCCCATACATCCCCACGTATGGGGATGAATGGGGCAGGACTGGAGTTAACAAAGAAAAGAAAACAAAATTGATAAACAAAGTAAATGAATTTTTAAAGTTAAATTTGTTTATGTGATTTTATTACACACTATGAAGTTACAGAAATTAACATAAACAGATATATAGACTCAATTTAACATCAAGAGGCAAAAGTCCTTTGGTTCGCACAGTTCCTAATGCTCTATGCTTTGGTAATTTAATCTAATAAGATCTAATCTAAAAATAAATAAACAAGACACTAGAAAGATATAAATCATTATAATAGAGTACAAATTATCCAGATAAATTTTTGTTTCCGACTGATGGTGAAAAATAAGCATTCTATTTTGTGTTACATTAATAATCACCAGGATTTTATTAATTAGCTTGATTGAAATTTTGATTTTTATCCAATTATTATTAGCTTATTTATTTTTTTAATTATTGATATTATTTATTTAAGTTGCATTGAATGTTCTAACATAAAATATTTTTAATCATAATTATTATAAACAAAAATCAGAACAATTAATTTATATCTATTTTTCTCTAAATACGTGCTACTTTTATAATACCATGTTATAACTATTGAGCTGCAGGCTATAAAAATATTGAAAATGTATTTACGATTTGTTTTAACATAATTCTTGTGTACAATTTTAAATTAGCACGCAGTGGGAATGTCCCATTCATCCCCATTCAAACTGGTAAAAAGAGAATAAATAAGTTTATAAAAATATTTTAAATCAAAATTTGTTATCTATGCCAATGATTTTTAAGACATTGTTTTAATAACTTGGGGACAACTGTCGCTACATCGCCATGTGACGTTAACTCTATTAGTAATATTATACTCTACTAATAATATTATATTAATATTTCGTCTTTTCGAAATATCTGCATTAATTAATTTCATTTAACCATAAGTATTGTTATAAAAATATCTCCATGACTAAATTTACACTGTCTTTACAAAATAAATCTATGTATAAATAAATAACAATATTATTCTTTTTGTGATTTTGTGCGCACTTTGGATCTTAGGTAGATAATGCAGGGCTACAAAAGTCTTTATTGATATTAGAAGCTGCCTTCACGACCAGCTGATTCGCGATCTGTGAAAATTCTCATCATAGCAAACTCCCGGTCGGTAGAGCTCACGATGACCTCTCTCTGAGCCAGATAGTAACAACCTGTTTGCTAACTGTTCAAAAGGAGTCATAAAATACTGATCCATGTCTTCTGATTCTGACACTTGAAAAAGTGAAAACTCTGTAGTAAAGATCAAAATGGCTCCTTTTTTTTTTTTGGAAATGATTCTAATTTATTTTAAGAGTTTTGATGTCTATATTCAAATTTGTGGAATAATAAATTAAGACGATATATTAAATGTAATAATTTTAAGATACATGTGATACTATTAATATCAAATGTTTTCATAAATTATTAATTTAAAAATAGTCGTGAGTTTCTATTCTTATTATTAAAAGCTAAACATATTTCTACTAGTTAGTCACAATGAAATTCTGTGCACTTATTTCTTGTTTTTGTCACCGAGTTAAAAATAAAAGGCGTTGTTCAAAGGAATCGATTTTCTCTTTTCCAGAAATTACTTAAATTGATTTTCAGCTATGTTCATGTCGTTTATTGAAACTATAAAGAAATAAATCAAGACACTATTATACGCTTAATAATTTCGGGATCACGGTGGAAATTTAATTTTTAAATAATTCCATCACTAAGTAACATAAAAATTAAAACAAATCGTAAGTTTTGCTTATATAAATGCAAGACTGGAGTGAAATATTTATCGTAAAAAAAAATTTCGTTCATATGCATCACATACACTGAAAATAAATTAGCAATTGCAGAATTTATAGTTTTTTAAAAGAAAAAAAAAAAAAAAAAAAGGAAGACAAAGATTAGTTTTCTTGGAATTTCTTTAGATGTTCGCTTTATATAGCAAGACTAGTTAGTTGTAGGGCGACTAAGGAGCCCGTTGAAACATGATAATTTCATTTTATTTTTTTCTCACTTCAAATAATTCATTTACTAGCAAGCCTGTGCAAAAATTTCGCACTTTATTTATCTCTTCATTACGTTTAAAATTTAAAATTATTATTATTATTTTATAAATGTCATTTTTTCATATGCATGAGCAAAGTTAATATTTCATAATTTTATTATTATTATTATTATTATTATTATTATTATTATTTTACGTGAAAGCATATTTTATTTTATGCTTAAAAAAATTTTCAACAATTACAAATTTAAATGTCTATTTTAAAGTTACGTCTATTTTCATATTTTAATTAAATTTAAAAAATCTAATCAAAATTTCGTTACAAGAAAGGGGCGCTTTTTCGCAATAGAAAGGGGCGCTTTTTCTGAATCCGTCGGATTAAACAACTTATCGATCGGACATTTAGATTTTTTAAAATTAAGCAAAGTATGGATACTTGTGTTCACACACAGAGTCAAGGAAATCTCTTAAGCCTATCTCTTAAGCCTAAAGCGTGACAGAGTCAGGCACTAATGAGCGTAAATATATATGCTGATACTATTGTAACATGTGGTCAAAATTAAGCACTCTTCCGTCATTTCCTACTTTTGTAGTTATAAGAAAATTTAACTTCCTTGTAGGGATCGAACGTCTTCTTTCTTGACAAATATTATAATTATTTTTTTAAGAAGATATCATGTGCAGTCGGCAGCAAAATTATTCGAGCACTAGCGATATTTCCTATTTTAAAAAAGTACACTTAATACTGTTTTGTTAAATAAATCCTTGTCGAATCATTTCTTAGACTGACTAAGAACATGATTCGGCAAGGATTTATGTAGCAAAACAGTATTAAGTGTACTTTTTTTTATATAGGAGTTACTGTTAGTGCTCGAATAATTTTTCTTCCGACTGTGTGTATTCGAAATTACAGAGAAATTAGCTAAGTTAAGAATATATATTAAACTTCGTTGTTTTAGGTTTACAGTGTTGTTGAAATCTCATATTATATACATAATCAAAAATTTAGTTTTTAATTTTAATAGAATTTATTCATTTCATCAAATATCCAAAACTTTTTATTTCTCAGCATTTCTCTCGACTGTTAAAATATTTTAAGAGTTTTTAATATATATTTTTTTGTTTTTACTTTATCTCTTTTTTGCCATTTGCCATAACTAAATATATTTTAATTTACATTTAGCCATCTTGTTTTTTTTTTTTTTTTTTTTTTTTTTTTTTGTTTTTTTTTAATAAAGACAGCGATTAATTAAACCGTTTTATGTAGATGATTGCATTCTTACCTTAAGTGGTTTTCATTTTAAACATTTATGTCCGAAAGAAGCGACAAGTATAAATGAGTACATTGAAAAAGCTACAGTCTTCTAATGTGACTGAAAGTAAAAATGGCATATCAGAATAAAAAGGTTGGTTAGATAGTTAAAAAATATAGAATATTTTATCTTAATTTGACGATCACTTCTGCTTGGTTAATCGTTAAGTAAATACTTATCCTCAATAGCTCATCCGAACTTTTGTAAATTTTAAACTATCAGCATGAAATTTGAGTAAAATAATTTAACTTTACCCTAATATCAAAATTTACAATGCGTCATAACTTTGAATGCATAATTATTTACACGTGTAACCTCCCCTCCCACATACTTAAGGGCTGTAAATTTTGCCATTTTCGTTTAGTTTCTAATGTATGCATAACCTGCGTTTTTTTTTTTTTTTTTTTTTTTTTTTTTGTACTCTAGGCTTTTTTATTCATATATGTGATATTGTAATTTTATAATTGATACGCAGGAATAAATCTTAACGATTCTTTCAAAATCTCTGCAGACAACAATCGTATAGGGTTGGACTACCGGCAAAGACGCAAACTGTACAGCAAAATGCGAGCACGAACACACAATCAACCTCATTGGATAATATTTTTTAAATTCTGGACACCTCTAAACATGCAATTAAGTCAAACACAATTTCAAAATTTTAATTCTAAAGCAATACTTTCTATACCATGCACAGATAAGAAAATTAAAAAAATAAATAAAATAAATATGTATTTTTTAAAATAATTCAACGTAAAAATTGTAACATTGTAAAAGGAAACATGAATAATAAGTAACAAAATTCTAACATTTTAGTCCAATTTACTTATTCGTTAATGCTCATGAGAATTCGAAATTCTTCTTCAACTTGAATAATTGTTTTATACATTCTCATTGCCTACAGGTAACGGATACTTATACGATAAATAAAGTAACTCGTAAGCGATGTTTCATCATTATTTTCAGATGTTATACATGGGTATAATTATCCATCTATCTTCTCTTCTCAGAAAATAGCTCATAGTTATTTTGTTCAATTTCGTTGAGGCGTTTTAAGGAAGAAGCATGGAGGTGTGAAAAACACATACGAGTAATTTTGCATGTGATGAAATAATTGGTTCGGAGTTCATTAGATATGATTATATACGGAGGCCTATCAATAAAAATCTGAAAATTACATGATGAATCATTTATAATTTGTACGAATAATGAGGGTTTAAGGTAATCAGAAAATCACTGATAAATTATTCAGTCGAGAAAATAATGTTATCTTAGAAGGAATATATAATACTGCATAATCGAGGCGTGTATTGTGTATTTATCAAATCAATGATCTCTATCCGAAAATTTATTTTAACTTTCAGAAAATATATTTCCACTTAAACTACAAATGGTGGATACATTTATTAATATAAATTTAGAACAATTGTTACGAAGTACAGTCGGTAACAAAAGCATCCAAACACTAGCAAAAATTCTTATATAAAAAAAGTACACTTTATACGGTTTTGTTAAATAAATCCTAATAGAATCATGTTCTTAAACTGACTAAGAACAGGATTCAACAAGAATTTATTTAACAAAGCAGTATTGAGTATTCTTTGTTTTACATAGGAATTTTTGCTACTGTTCGGATACTTTTGTTACCGATTGTATATGCAAGGTAATTTGTTTTCGATATTTTATGTAATTAAGATAAAAATGTCAATAATACCTCATAGTGTAAACTTTATTATGTACACTACATACCATTTATCCATCAGTCTAATTTTATCTAATTCTTTTCTAAAGTACAGTCGGCAGCAAAATTATTGAAGCGCTAACAATAATTCGTATTTAAAATTTCCACACCTAATACTATAAATATTTTAAAATTTCTTTACACACCATAAATTTTAAGCACAGCACAACCGGTTTCAAAAGGACGTAGCCTTTGTTCATCAGGTGAAAAAAAAACACGTGCTACTGCCCTGGAGGCAAAAGCAATGTGCTTAAAATTTATGGCGTGTAAAGAAGTTTTAAAATATTTATATTGATTGTACACCAGTTTTGAATTTAGTTTTGGTGACACCTAATACTGTTTTGTTAAGTAAATATCTGTCGAGATATGATCGTAGTCTTGTGTTGTTTATGAAAAAGTAATTCGACGACAAAAAATTAGCGACGAAACTTAAAAAAAAAAAAAAAAATGAAAAGTGACGATGCTGCTTCAATAATTTTGCTGCCGACTGTATACCTAAAACATTGTAATCTTTGTTTAGTGTCAAGTATGTCTTTTGTACTAGCATTTTTAACCCTTTTAAATAAATCTGATATATTAGTACTGACTTTAATGCTTAGAAGTGAATTATAGTCATGTGCTAGAACAAATAACTCAGGTCTTAAAAAAAAGTACTTGCAAAATTTGATTTAATAATTTTAACTGATACATATGTTCTGTGGGGTACTAAAACTGAAAATAAAGCCGGTTTTTCTCTATCACATACACATTTTTTTTTGCTTTGTTTTGTTTTGTTTTTTTCAATACAGGTTGTCTACCGATACATTTTTTTTCATTTTCGATAGTTTTAGATATGTTCCCAAGATTAATTATAACTAATGATGGAAATATACTATAAAATGTACTATATAAGTAAGAGTACTTAAGAAGAGTCATCGAAGAAATTTAGTCGATAGGCTCCCTGTATTGACAAAAATGAGAAAAAGTGGTTTGAGTTTCGGTTTCATCACACCAAAAATCATAAAGTTCAGGCTAAATTACCAAATCAAAATTTTAAATGTAGACCTCTGTAACTAAAAATATAGACATTTGAAAATTCATTTTTAAATTACCAGTCATTCGATTGAAAAATAGAAGAAAATAATTTATATTTCTAACTTTCTGTAAAAACTAAAATGAGATAAACAGTGAAAAATACATATCTACGTTTATAACGAACATGGAAAAATGTGATTAAGAATGTTTATTCTTCGTAAATCCTAACAGCTCTCGACGTAATAATATTTATTTTCCTCTAATGTAACTCAATTATTGAAGCACGGTCGTTTTTATTCAGCTTGCGCCTTGGTTTTTTTTTTCAACTGACATATCTCTTCCTCTCTCTGGCAATGCATTTAGATGTTGGAACCAATTTACCAATGCATACTTTTGCGCCCCGTTTTCTATTCTTATGGCTGTAAACAGAATCAGTCAGAGTAATATATTTTCTCATTATTCGAAGTACTTTATTCGGCCAAAAAAATATTTGAAAATATTTCGTGATTCCGTGATATTTTTAAAAATAATTTTTACCACCTTTAAAAAAGATGCTTTTTATAAAAGTGTTGTAAATGAATTAAAAGCATATTTACTCAATTATTTTTAAAATGAACGAATTACTTTTTAATGTTTGTCCGGTGGGATTTTTTAAATTCACATTGTGTTTAACAGTGAATAATTTTTACAAATAAATTTTAAAGAAAAAAAGAACTTCTAATATGCAAACAAATTAAAGCATTTGTAAAAATTTAAATATAAGTTATGTTAAGCAAAATAAATAAATAAATAATATTTTTTATCAATAAATATTTAATTTTTGCACTTAATTTAGAATTTTCGCTTAATTTTTGCTTTCTCAGTGTAGAAATATTTGCCATAAAAATACTAATTTAAAATTAAATATTAAACAAAAACGTTAAAGAAATATTTGAATGTAATTAATTCATTAAAAACTTATAAATAATTTTAGCGAATTAAATTTAATTCAGAAAAATATTTAATATTGCTTTATCATGTTCTCTTTCATTTACGACTATATTCGTCGTTCCCAATCTGAGTTTCTTTGTAAACAAAGAGATAACTCGTCATTAGTCTCTTTATTTAACCCCTTACTTTTCGCTCCCGTGAAAATGACGGACTGAGATTTCGTTTGCAATTTCTCGTATCCGTGATATTCCCGGGCTGGAGTGTTCAAAAGTAAACTACAAAAAGATTTAAAAACAAATCATTTTTGATAACCTGCAAAATTTTTTATTTCTTGTTTTACACTGTAGATAGAAATAGCAGACTATTTAAAATGTGATAGGTTGATTTTAAATTGTCAGTAGTATCTAATTTTAAATATTTCGAATATCTATTTTGTAATCTTAGCTCAGTTAGGCTTTTGAATACACGTGGTTTTGTGCAGTGTGGTAAAATATAATTTTTAATATTGTGTACATAAAATATTCAAAATCACAAAGTGAATCAGATTCTAATTTTAGTATAAATCCATCTGAAAGTGATTCGGAAATAAGGGATATTTATGAAAGTTGGGATAGCAAATTTGTGTATTATACATATAGTGTTGTATTTATACTGTCGGTAACAAAAGTATCCGAATACTAGCAAAAATTCCTATGCAATAATATTATTGTTTTTAAAAAATTAAAGAACACGCTGTTATAGAAACGTGAACTAAAAAGCACAAAATATCTATCTTAGTATTAAAATGCAGGGTAAGAGAAAATCGTGTGAGTGACACACCATAATATTTACATACATTTAAATCTTTAATTAAAATAATTTAGAACTAAACTAAAACCATATTTAAAAAATCTCCACTGGCTGGGATCGAACGCTAGACCTTTAGGTTCGTTGCGCGGTGCTCTACCCCACAGCCACATCGTTCACGTAGGGAGAGTCTTTCTTTACAATATAGATTTTTTGTTTGCTCCCAGAGCAGTTACAAACATACATACAAAAATACATACAGGTGAAGCTAATAAAAGCGTGTTAAAAAAGTACACTTCATACGGTTTTGTTAAATAAATCCTTGTCGAACCCTGTTCTTAGTCAGACTAAGAACATGATTCGGTGAGGATTTATTTAACAAAACCGTATGACGTGTACTTTTTTTACATAAGAATTTTTGCTAGTGTTCCGACACTTTTGTAACCGACTGTACGTAAAATTCATTGCCTAAAATTATTTTACTGGAAAACCAACATTCAGTCATAATAACACTGTTTTCTTGAAAATTACGAGATCGTTAAGGGGTTAAATTACCGATTTCGAATACTATCATTGAAAATGCATGAAATATTTAAATGTTTAATGGATGGCTTGAGGTTGAGTTTGAGTCAGTTTGACGTCGCATTAGAGTTAGAGGGTGAGACGGTCTTTGATTAATCCCTAGGAATGGTCTGGTAATGCATTTACAAACACATACATTTAACATTTATGCATGCAAGAAAATGAAACTGGAATTTTTATTTAAAAAAATCAAATAAGTGAAATACATTGAAATTAGTAAGACAGTTATCAGACCGAGACAAATAGCTAGCGTCTGAATCATAGTGTGCATCAGAGTCTTCTATTATCACGTAATTCTTAAAATTATAAATAGTTTTAAGCAATATATACTAAAATTTGATTCTCGTTATATCAAGTAATAAGATTTTATGAAACATATTTTCAAAATAAACGTTTTCTACGGTTTTATTCAAGAGAGACTGCGATATAGCTATCACGAATAATCCAATAAACAAATATAGCAGAACCCCTATTAGGCGACTCATGCTAGAGATTAAGCAGTCCAATTTATATAAAATTCGAAGTACATATATAGATATGTAAATTTATAAAAAACAGGAATTAATTCTGTTGTTAATGTGTTCACAAAATTTGTTTCGCATGCAATGAGATCTAGTATGTAAATAATAAAATAATGTTTTTAATAATATCTCAACAGACGAAATCACTCAAAAACCTTTTTTTTTTCCAATTTCATTAATACATTTTGGTAAAGAAGACATGGAATATCACAGAAGATGAACAGTAGGAGCGACATCTGCCTGTCAATTTACACCGAAATTTAAGAAGCATTCGTTTTCATAATGGTCATCTCATATATTAAGTTTAGCATAATTATACGCAAGAGAAGGTGAGATATAGCGTTCACGTAACGGGGAAAACTGCAGAATAGCAGCGCAAACTTTCGGTCAATATGCATCCAAATTCAATCAGCACAGTTTGTCGTAATGATCCTCTCACACATTAAGTTTTCTGAAATTATAAAGAATAGAATAGCCTTCTCGAAAATAGATGTAATTTCAACATAATAGTATCACTTAATGGGAGATTTACATCACAAAGTGGCTGAAAACAAGTTATATGAAAATACAAATAAATATTAATTTCTGTGAAATTGTGTACATTAGTTCTTGAGGTAGAGCTCTAAAAAAAATTTGATGTCTCATATACACAGGCGGATTTTTTCTAAAAATTGTCAAATTGTAATCGGAACAATTCACATTTAAAACCTGAAGTTGAAAACTTTTGTAATTTAGTAAGATATTCTATAAATATAGAGAAACGTAAACATGAACTCTAAACTGAAAAGTGAAAGCAAAGAAGCTACACTGATAATAAGTTCTCACAATTCAATTTTCAGAAAAAATTCAATCTTCACGATTCTCTAAATTTGACGATTGTTATCTAACCGAAGTTTGTTCATATTTGATTTATCCTATTGAAAAATAAATAAATATTCTGAAATATTGGCTATTTACTACCTGAGTTTAACACCAAACTTTTCATAGTTTATTATGTACTATTAAATTGTTTAATGATTCATTCCATATAGACAATAACTAAGAAAAAAGGGGATAATCAGCATTTTTACTTTCTTCTATATACATAAAAAAAATATAGAATTCTTGAAAAAGTTTTACATCAGTAATTTGATGAATTTATGTGCTTTGAGATGTCCTGAACATGATTTGACCATTTTTTTTTTTAATTGTCTGTTTGTGTGAGTTTGCATAAAGAATTTCGTGGACTCTGAATCTCACGTTTCAATGAACGAAAATTAACCAAACTTGGTATTTAGTTGGATCTTAATTTAAATTTGATCTGATTAACCGGTTAGTAGTCGCATATCGGTCTTTTTGCCGCCCATCGATTATAAATTCCTCCTGCAGATCACCCCTTAAAAATAAAGCGGGGAAACTCTGTGTACCCAACCTTTTTTTGGGGGGTGGATGTCCTCTAACATAGTATGTTTTCAAGTGATTCCTGCTAATTTTTGAACAGTTAAAAACATTTTACTTCTCAAATCAGTCTATTTGACCGCGACGCGACCACTAACGTTGATTCATTTTTTCTCCCCATTTCCGGTTTTTCTGACAGATTAGAGTTTTGCGGGGAAAACTTCGCGTGAATTAAAGGCACTTCATCTTTTTCTACTGGCTTTCTTTCGGCTTTCCCCCAATACTAAACAGCGGCGGCAAAAAGACCGACACGCGCCTACTAGAGTTATAACAAATGACGCGACAACTCTCGGGTTAAATTTGGGGATGAATCGCTCAGCAGGTGGCACTGTTATCCTATTTTACCATGGTTTTATTAACTTCTATTCTTGTTTGTTTGTTATTTCTCCGATACAAATCATGCAATCGAATGTTAACTAAGTTCCCTACTAGCTAGACATTTGAAACTTTCACAATAGCTCACAACCCGATGACAACACAATACTTCGAAGTCCCATTTTCGAATTTTCGAATAGTTTTCTTATAACTAATTAAAATATGAAAGTAATACCCTCCTAATATCTTATAAATTGCTATTAAAATATTAGCTATAATTTAACTTTTGCCGAAGAAAAAAAAAAATACGAGTTCATTTTCTTTCGACAAAAATAAGTAAACGTGATTAAATAAATCATTTAATCAAACGTGAGCGTTAAAAAATTGTAAAAAGTTAAATTATGTATCTCACAAAAATCGACGTCACTATCGGTTTAAAGATTTTATACGCATTGATAAAGTGCTAATGTAGTTGGTTCTATAGCTATGATTCAACAGAAAATTTAAAAACATGGTTTATAAAAAGGTTTATATCTTATGATTTTTATATAATTTTTCTCTGAGGCTGTAAATATAAATGTACATAATGTTCATGTAAATGTACTTATAAATGTACATAAATTACATATAAATGTACATAATAGGAATTAATTTTAGCTTTTTATAGTAAAATTAAATATCTTGTTTTGTTAGTAAACCAGGAAAAAGTTTTTTATATGTAGAAACATCGTTTCCCTCGGACAACCCCCTCCCCACAAAGGTGAATTTTTTAAAAATGTGTATCTTTCAAATGAACTCGCCAATACTTTTAAAACAAATGGTTAAGCCTTAGATCAGTGGTAATTTAAAACAAATCTATCGATTTGTTTTAATCTACCTATATTTTTATTTAAAAAAAAAAAAAAAAAAAAAAAAAAAAGGCATTCCCTCAGATGTCGTTACAAATTGACTTTCTTTGGACAATGGATATTATTTTAATAAGATGTATTTCATCTTTTTCCATAATAGAGAATTATTTTAATAAATAATATTTTTTTTAATAAATGATTTGAACTGCGTGAATTTGTATAGGAAAATACTGAAGAAAATTTCGCGGTAGCTACAACGTAATAGATTAGCAATGAATGTTGTTTCAGAATATTAAAATTTTTCCTTAGTATTTTTATATTTATGTGCATAATCATTTCTGAAATTCTCTGTGCTAATGTTTTCAAATAGTAAGCCTTTGAATATTTTTAAAGAAAATTATTCAAAATATTACATTTCGGTAATAGTGTTGTTAAACTTACAAATAATAGCGTAGAAATTGAAAGCTGTGATAATATTTGATAATTCAATAATGATAAATCCTAATACTATTCAACGGTAAATAATATATTTAAATATTATTATTATTACTTTAAGCAAAGATTTTTTTTCTAGTATATTTTCAGTAATTTACTCATTTTTAATTGCATAAATTAATTACAACATTATAAGCATTACAGTGTACATATCTCTGTTTATAACTTATTAAAAATGTGTTATTGAGAAAATAATGTTAAAACATAATATTATTCAACAATAAACATCTTATTTATAATATATATATATATATATATATATATATATATATATATATATATATTATTTTTATTAAGTAATGAAACATTTCCAAATATATTTTCTATAAAGTGTGCATTCCTAACCTTATAAAAGAACTCCCAATACATAAGTATATAGATTAGATATCTATGTTCATAACTCACTAAAAAAAATTTTACTAAAAGAGTAATGTTAAAATCAAATATTGTTCAACAGTAAAAGATATATTTCTTTATTCAAAATAGTTTTTTTTTTTTTTTTTTTTTTTTTTTTTTAATAAAGAAGTATTTTTTAATATATATTCTACAGAGTACGCTTAATCATATAATGCATCTACAAAATCATTATAAGCAATATGGAGTACATTTCTATGTTCATAACTGACTAAAGAAAGTGTTTTTGAGAAAATTTATTCTCAGTAAAGCTAAACAACCCTTGACGTAATAATGTTTATTCTCTTCTAATGTAACTCAATTATTGAGGCATGGTCGTTTTTACCCACCTTGCGCTTCGGTTGTTTCCAAATGACAGCAGATCTCTTCCACTCTCTAACAATGCATTTCGAAGTTAGAATCAATTCACCAATGAATACTTTTTCGCTCAGGATCCTTACTCTTATTGCATTAAACGGAATCTTTCTAGAGGAATATTTTCTCTCATTATTCCAAGTGCTCTATGTTCGCAAATAATTATTCTACTATGTTTTGTTTTCCTGAAATTGCTCCATTGTAATTTCTGCTATTTTTATGCGAAAAGCTTTTATGAAATGGCTATAAACGAAACCATTAAAACATATTTATTCAATTTTCTTTCAAATGACTGTAACATTTTTAAGGAAGGCGCTTTTTGCGATTGTTCTAAATGAATGTAAACAGAAGTTTAATTTTAAAAAGGAAATTTTTAGAGTAAGGGTTTTTTTTTTTTTTTTTTTTTTAATCAGAAAAGTGTCTAAAGAAGAAAAATAAATCATTTATTTATTTATTTATTTATTTAATTTATGGAAAGTGTAAAAGTAATTCATTTTTCTAAATAATTAGTGTTTTCTATATGTGTTGTAAAAATATTAGGTGTTGGTTTACATTAAAATGTTATTAAAAAAAAAGAAAAGAAAAGAAAAGAAAGGAAATATGTCCGATAATATACATCTGTGTGTATACTGCTGAAATTTACAAGCATTGTATTTCTAAAGCTAACTTGCGAAATTTCATGAGACTTCATTCTGTATAACAACAGCATTCTGTATAACCTAAAATTATGTCATTTTTGTTACGCGATAAAAAGTATAACTTTTTAAACTATTTTTTACAAAAAAAAAAAAAAAAAAAAAAAAAAAAAAAAGGGGAAAGAAAATGCATGTTATTTTCTACATACATGCACGTCTCTGTTAAAATGCAATAAAGCCTACTCAGAAAAACATGAAATATGGTCTATGCAGAGTTTTAAAAAATAATTCATTGGTTTTCCTTTATAATTTATAAAAGGTGGAGCAGGAGTGTTGTAAATACAGGGTGTTTATTAAGTCTCTATACATTTGTGAGAAATATGTCTTTATTCCAATTTCTTTGCACATGATCTGAAAGAATGGTATCAACAGAGGAAAGAATCGCCATTGTTTATACCATTGTTTGTGCCATTGTTGTGTAATTACCTTTATAAAACTTTTCTTGATAGGTGGATCGGTCGTGACACTAAACGGCTTTGTCCGCCACGAGCACCAGACTTAACACCCCTAAACTTTTTCGTATGGAGTTTTGTCAAATCCATATAGTACCAAGTAAAGGTTCGCAGCATTGAACAATTAAAACAATGATTTATGGCTGCAGAAGCTGAAATCATACAAAGATCTTTACAGAAAGTTTTCCGGAGTATAGTTGAACGTTGGAAATTGTGCCTAGACCCTCAGAGGGACTAAGTTTAAATGTACTAATTTAGTGCTCTATTATGTTGCGTGTTCATTTAAATAATGCTCCGTTTAAGCAAAAATGTATTGAAACATTATAAACTCCCTGTATTTCATGCAAAATACAAATTTTTTGCTACATATTTTGACATTTATATTAAACTACTATAAAAACTATACAAAACCCTTTATATATGACATGTTCTATATAAAATTTTAAAAATATTCATAAAATTTACAATTACATATATGAAAGTGAGAACAGGAGAATACATTTGAAAATCTATAGAAAAACAATTTTCAATAATGCGAGAAATTGTTATATAAAACTCCCATTTTTATAATATTTCTAATAAAATAAGAATATTAAATTGGGCATATGCACAAATATTTATTAATCTTCTTTCATATTTTACTTTTATTGTATATTTACGACAGCAATTTCAATTATCAATTTAATTTTCTAACTAACAGTTTCGCATTTCGAAGTTAGTACCAATATATAAATGAGTATTTCTCTATTTCTTATTATCTTTTCCGTAAAAATAGAAAATTTTCTTTTAAAACAGATTTTTTAGTCATTATATAGAGTGGTTTTTGTCTCATGTAATTATTCGACAGGGCTTTGTTTTCGAAAAACTATTTTTGTTTTTCAATCACAGAAATATTTTTTAAAAACTATCAAGAAAGTAAAGAAGTAATGGTTAGCTTTACTTTTTAAATTGGTTGTAAAGTTTTTTTTTTCTTTTTAAAGAAAAGAAAATTTTGAAATTAAAATTCTGCAAGAGAAAATTACGTGTTGAACTTAATGTTTGTTCAGCGAATTTTTTTTAGTTTTCGAGTAATAATATGAATAAAGTTGAAACTTCCGTTAAAATTTCAGGAATAGGGAAATCTAAAATTATTTATTATTACAAAAATTTCCATGCAAATCATTTATGGAACTCTATTTTTTTATGGAAACATTTTTAACAAAAATACATAAGCAGTTTTATCACATTGCATTAATAAAAAGGTATTGAGTTCGTGATCTTGTTATCTTTTGATTGTTGAATGTTTTAAATGTTTTTAGATACACTAAACCTAAAATGGGACATCAGTCATTTAATAAATATTATGAAAACGCTCTAATTAATCCATTTCTTTTACAATTAACCTATCTAATAAATTATTTATATATCTCATCTATTTACCAATCAAGTAGTTATTCGAAGGAAAAAAAAAATATATATATAGAGCACATATACATCTTGTATAGCTATAAGTATACAAAAATACGTATTAAGATATTGTTGGATACATTCCTTCAGTCAGATTTCTTCCTTCCCATGTTAACGTACAAGATTTTGTCGTGACGGGATATCCTTTTATACGGATATCCCGTATAAAAGGATATAGGGTAGGTGCTCCAGTCATTGGCATACTCCAGTAATTGACATCTATCCCGAAATAATTAATAAATAAGAAAAGTAATAAAATCATGTATTTTACATATAAGAATTTTAACATTTTATGTCAAACACTGGAGCATAGGGTGCTAATATGTGGTAAAATGAATAACTCGCAGTGTCAAACACTGGAACATAGAGGGTAAATTACTGATAAAATAAAAAAACTGGCAGTGTCAATTGCTGGAAAATCGAGTGGGTGTCAAGTAAAAATTCATTAAAAAAAAAAAAAAAAATCTTATCAAATGTATATATTTTAACATATATGTGGTTCTGGATGACTTTCATACCATATGTACTAACTTAAGATGTTTAAAGATATTTTCTGATATCTAGAACATTAATAACTCCAGAGATTGCTCTAAAAGTGTCAATCACTGGTGCACTTACGCTATAGTGTACATATGTAACTTGTATAGCTGTAAGTATTCAAATATACTTATTAAGATATTGTTGAATACATTCCTCTAGTCAGATTTCACCTTTCTTTCTTCTCATGTTAACCTAAGATTTTGTCTCTTAGTTTTATACGGATATCCCAATCAAAAATGAAGTGTTTTGAGTTATGCTTTTGGAATTACATTCTTTGAAAACGTTGGCTTTTAGTTTATTTATAAAGTAGAAAACTAAATAAAAATAGATAAATATTTTACTTCATTAAATGAACTAAAGGTTATAATTTTCAATATCTAAAAAAATATTCACTAAGCTAAAATCTGATTTGTTCAAAGGGTAAAATTAAATAAAAAGATAATTAAAAAAATTCACGAGCAGATTTAATAATATAATTAAATTACAATTTAGACTTATTAAAATAAGAAATAAGCTGGTGTGTCACTCACACGACTTTTTCTTACCCTGAAATTTAATATTATAAATACAGGTTGCAAATTAATAGATAAGATAAGGAGTACTGTTATGTAAACCTGTGTTAAACAATTCAAATTAGGCTTCGGAAGAGTTTTATATGATAATTAGTTCTGTGTGAGGGGGCTACTGCCCCCCTCAACCCCGCGTTTCATTAATACACCTACATTTATATAGAATTTAATTCGGCTTTTAAAAAATAATTCTGTTTTTTAAAAAATAATTTATAAAAATTATTATTTAAGAAAATTATATTTTATAATAATGCAGACGATTTCCATATTACAGAAGTAGTATAACACTAAATATCCCAAAAAAGTCCATTTTATTCTCAATATATAAAAAAAAAAAAAAAAAAAAAAAAAACGATTTTTTTTTTCTTAGTTTTTTTTTTCGTTAAAAGTAAAAAAATTGATAACTTTGTTTTAAATTATCCCAGATCGATGGTTCAACAATTCGTTTTAAAGATATTGATGAGCTCTTTTGAAGGATACCCATCACTAAAATTTACTCCCCTCGAGGGGTACTTATTCCAAGGGGGGAAGGCGAGTCTCCTACATGCACAATTTTTTTTTCCCTGTTGACTCTCTCTATTACAAAAAATATATATTCCTTTCATTTGGTTTAGTGCAGTCTATAGATTTTAAACTCTACTTACCTGCAATTTCCCCCATAGACGTAATGTATTTGAATAATTTTGAGTGCCCCTGTACACGAACCATTTGCCTGATCTTAACGAAAAGTTTAGTGTAGCATCCTTATATGATACACATTTAGAATACCAAGTTTGAACTTTCTGCCATAATTTGTTTTTGAGATATACTGATAACAGACAGACACACACAGAGACACACAGACACACAGACATACACACAGACCATTTGCTAAAACATGATTTTCGTATTCAGGGCACCTCAGAACATGTAAGTATAACAAAAACTCGCATTCGAAAATTTGACCCAAAAACAATACTTTCTCTACCTTATGGGTAAAAGAAAGTAAGAGTGTAAAAAAAATAAATAAATAAATGAAATAAAATTAAAATTAAAATCTATCAAAAATTAAACGCTTACAGTTATCTAATTTTACTTTCTCTTACCCGTAAGGTAGAGAATATATTGTTTTAGGGTTAAATTTTAGAAAGACAGTTTTTGTTATATTTACATGTTCTGAGGTCCCCTGAATACGAAAACCATGGTTTTAGCGAATGGTCTGTGTGTGTGTGTCTGTTATCAGCATATCTCAAAAACAAATAGTAGCAGAAACTCCAAACTCGGTATTCTAAATGTATATCATATAAGGATGCTTTTCGTTGAGATGAAGCAAATGGTTCGTGTACATGGACACTCAGAAGTATTCAAATACATAACGTCTATGGGAGAAATTGCATATAAATAGAGTCTGACATTTATAGACTGCACTAAACCAAATGAAACGAACATATATTTTCTGTAATAGAGATAGTCAGCTGGGAAAAATTGTTTGTGTATGTAGGAGCCTCGCCTCCCCCCCCCCTGAGGGGGGGAAGTCCCACCCTCGAAGGGAATAATTTTTTATGATTGGTATCCTTCAAAAGAGCTCGCCAGTACCTTTAAAATGAATGGTTGAACCATCGATCTGCGATAATTTAAAATAAAGTTATCGATTTTCATTACTTTCTTATACCAATAAGGTAGAGAACGTATTGTTTTTGGGTGAAATTTTCGAACGCGAGATTTTGTTATATTTGCACGTTTTGAGGTCCCTGAAGACGAAAATCATGTTTTTAGCAATTGGTCTGTGTGTCTGTGTGTTTGTCTGTCTGTTATCAGCATATCTCAAGAAGAAATAATAGCAGACATTCCAAACTTGGTATTCTAAATGTGTATCATATATAGATTCTACAGTAAGCATTTCGTTAAGATCAAGCAAATGGTTCGTGTACAGGGACAATCAAGAGAATTCTAATACATTACGTCTATGGGGGAAATTGCAGGTAAATAGAGATTAACGTCTATAGACTGCACTAAACTAAATGAAACGAATATATATATATATATATATATATATATTGTAAAAAAGATAGTCAACTTGGAAAAAAAAAATGTGTATGTAGGAGCATCGCCCCCACCTCCCCGGGGGAGAAGTCCCCCTCGAGGGGAGACCTATATTGATAATAAAATTTTTGGATATTTAGTGTTATACTACTAATATGGAAATCGTCTGCATTATCATAAAAGATAATTTTTTAAAATAATAATTTTAACAAATTATTTTTTAATAACCGAATTAAATTTTATATAAATCTAGGTGCATTAATGAAACGGGGTGTTGAGGGGGCGGTAGCCCCCCATCACACAGAATTAATTATCATATAAAACTCTTCCGAAGCCTAATTTGAATTGTTTAACATAGGTTTACATAACATCGTTATCTTACCTTTTAATCTCCAACCTGTATATATAGTATTAAATTTCAGGGTAAGAGAAAGTCGTGTGAGTGAAACACCAGATTATTATTATGTAATATTGAGAATAAATTTAACTTTTTATTTTCTCTTACCCATAAGGTAGAGGAAGTATTGTTTTGGGGTCAAATTTTCGAACACGAGTTTTTGTTATTTTTATATTTTCAGAGGTCTCCTGAAAACGAAAATCATGTTTTTAGCAAATGGTCTGTGTGTATGTCTGTGTGTCTGTGTGTGTGTCTGTGTGTCTGTGTGTGTGTCTGTCTGTTATCAGTATATCTAAAAAACAAGTTAATGCAGAACGTTCAAACTTGGTATTCTAAATGTGTATCATATAAGGTTGCTACACTAAAGGTTTTGTTAAGATCAAGCAAATGGTTCGTGTACAGGGAGACTCAAAAGTATTCAAATACATTACGTCTATGGGGGGAATTGCAGGTAAGTAGAGTTAAACATCTATAGACTGCACTAAACCAAATGAAACGAATATATATTTTTTGTAATAGAGATAGTCAACAGGGAAAAAAAATTGTGTATGTAGGAGCCTCGCCTCCCCCCCCCCTGGGGGGGAAGTCCCCCCTCGAGGGGAGTAAATTTTCATGATGGGTATCTTTCAAAAGTGCTCGCCAATACCTTTAAAACGAATGGTTGAACCATCTATCTGCGATAATTTAAAAGAAAGTTATCGATTTTTTTTTACTTTTAACGAAAAAAAATTAGAATTTTTTATTCTTTTTTTTTTTTTTTTTTTTTTTTTTTTTTAATATTGAGAATAAAATGGACTTTTCTTGGATATTCAGTGTTATACTACTTCTCTAATATGGAAATCGTCTGCATTATCATAAGTGATAGTTTTCTTAAATAATAATTTTAATAAATAATTTTTTAAAAACAGAATTATTTTTTAATAGCAGAATTAAATTCTATATAAATGTAGGTGATTTTATGAAACGGGGGGTTGAGGGGATGGTACCCCCCCCTCATACAGAACTATTTATCATTTGAAACACTTCCGAAGCCTAATTTGAATTGGTTAACATCTGTTTACATGACAGTACTCGTTATCTTACCTCTTAATATCCAACTTGTATTTATAGTATTAAATTTCAGGGTAAGAGAAAGTCGTGTGAATGACACACCAGATTATTTGCTGTTAAATTACCAAACATCAAGTGCTGACTAAAAGAATTCTATATTTTCAGGCAAAAATTACGAACACACACACATATGTACATACATATAATTCTTTATTACAATTTATTATACAAAGATTTAAAAAGTAAATATTGATTTTTCAACATACTCGCTGGATTTTAATCTATGTAATATTTTTCCAAAGTATTTATTGTCAAACGACGGAGTGTAAGGGAATAAAACAAACGTGTTCGCTGACTTTACCTTATTGTAGCTATCTAAAGAGAAAAAAAAAATTTATATCAATACATGTTCGTAAATCTGAGGTTGTCGATTAAGGCATGCGCAATCGAAATACATAACGTAATTGAAAACTGCGGATCACACATCGAGCAGTTGAAATTGTAAAACACACGTGATGTTTTTTGAATCATCACATTTTTTATAACAACATGAGAACAAAATCGTTTCTTTCTGGGATTTTCTTTCTTTTGTTTTTTTTATACATTGTAAATGTATATAATCTTTGTTTACATCCGTAAAAACTAGTCATTCAATATAGTATTTTCTTTGTAATATACAGTAACTTGCCGTACTTTCTTCTTCTCTTAAATAGGCAGTCCTATATTGCTATGTATATACTTTATAAACGAACCAAATTTTTATAATAATATGTACCCTGAATTTTACTAATATATTTATTTTGGTGCGAAAATCATATTTATCAAAAGTTTATTTTTTTTTTAAAGTATATGTGATAATTAATTTTCTATTAAATGAGTTAAATTGTCTCAAAATAGCTCCGAAACAATATATACTTAAATTTGAGAAACCATGCACTCATTTTTGAGTATACTGACATGCTCAAGAACGGGATTGACCAATAAGAATCCAAATATCCCCATGTTTGACATGCCAATATACTCAAAATAAAGTACATTGGTTTTCAAATTTAAGTATATATTGTTTCGGAGCTATTTTCAGACAATTTAGCTCATTTTTAAGAAACCATTTTTAACAGTGTATATCTATAAATGCTAGAACATTTAGAATACTTTCAAAAATTACCTTCAATTTTTTTTTTTTTTTTTTTTTTTTTTTTTTTTAAGAACCGTTTCTACCAAGGCAATATTTAACATCAATACTTTCCATGTTCTACAGTCAAATGTTATCGAGATAGAACGTTTTTTTTCTTTTTTTTATAAAAACAATTATTTCAATTGAACTTTTATTTTTGTAAACATTTTGTAACCTGCTTCATGAAATTATATGCCTGAATTAACCGATCATTTCATCAAAAAGGCAGCGGACATAAACATAAGCATATACAGCATATAAATACATAATATATATTTAATTGTGTCCAAAATAATGAATTGGTATTTTAATTCAAGAGAGATAAATACTTAATTAAGCATAATTTATAAAAATGCAAACGTTTATTAAACACATGCATGAGAGAAAGTATTTGCAATGTACCACTTCTTAACTTTTTGTCTGGGAGAACCATTCTTCTATCGTTAATATACACATATATATGCAAAGTAAGCAATTTTCTGTGATCAAGGGTCCTTTAATTTTCATTAATGTTATATAGCTAAAGTTACGATTAAAAAATTTATATAAAAAATTTCATCTTCCTAAAAAGGGTGTGGTTATTAATTTAAAGACTTTTCAGATCTCTGCAAAAATGGCTGAATGGCGAAAATATTTTAAAAAGATATCTTCTGCATTTTTATCAAGAAATATTTTTACTAATTAAATTCTTTTAAGAAACAATCAATTTAGACAACCTGCATATATTTAAAAATGAAGAAAAATATCATAATGTGATGTCCTCGACGTTTTTGTAAATAAAATATAACTATTCTGTTTAAAACGTATAATTGTTAAAAATTTAGTCTTTCTAAAAAGAGTGTGCATTATTTAACTAACGACACATTTGCAATCTCTCTATAAATTACAGAAAGTTGAAATCAATTTCAAATTTTCTCTTCTGCATTTATTTATTTGTTTATTTTATTTATTTACTTATTTATTCATTTTTGTGCAGAAAAGCTCTTACTAATTCCATTATTCACATCTTACAATGTACTACAGCCATTTTAAGTGTTATCGATAGAAAACAAAATTGGGACATCCTGTATATACTTTTCAAAAAGAGCAAACATCCATAATGATGTGTCTTCTATTTTCTTTAAGAAAATAATATAGCTAGTGTTTTGCGAAAAAAAGAATGATTGTCAGAAATTTAATCTTTCTATAAAGAGTGTCTCATTAAGAGATTACATTAATTAATTAAAGAGATTTTTGAAATAATTCTATAAATGATAAAACGTTGAAACATTTTCCAAAAAATATCTTCTACACTTCCTCAAGAAAGGATTTTACTAAAGAAATTTCCTTATTCAGTATACCTACCTCATACTGAAGACATTTTGATTCTGATTAAAAAGAACCAATTAGTACATCATGTGTATTGCACTGTAAAAAAAAAAAAAAAACTGTTAAAAGTACAGGAAAAAACTGGCAGCTGAGGTGCCAGTATTTCTCCAACAAATATACAGGACAAAACTGTTCTTTTAACAAAAAACCTGTTTGATTTTCAGGATTCCTATGTAAAATATATGTCAGTGATACAATTTTACGGTTTTAAACTGTATATTTGACGGAGAAATACTGGCACTCCAGCTGCCAGATTTTTCCTGTACTTTTAACATTTTTTTTTTTTTTTTTTTTTTTTTGCAGTGTGTGTAGGCTTGTAAATCAAACAAATCAAACAAACCTTTAAAATGAGGTCTCCTCTATTTTTTGGAATACAGTATAACAAGTCGGTTATAATAAATATGATTTTCAAAAATTTAATCTTTCTGTAAAGAGTATGTGATAATTACTTTATGGGACTTTTGAATTCTCTCAGAAATGATAAAACGTTGGAAATACTTTCAAAAATTATCTTCTGCACTTTTCTCAAGAAAGGTTTTTACTAATGAAATTCCATTATTCAATACTTACCATGTGCTGCAGTCATTTTAAATGCTACCGAGAGAGAACCAATTAATTTTCATTGACAAAAGAGAAAAAATATTCCCCATTGATTTTTTATTTTATTTTATTTTTTTTATCTTTGCCATTTTATTTCTCTAACTTTCGTAGCAAAAATTCCGTCCATTTCAAATTGAAGGAAATTGATTTCATTTAATTTGATTTCTGGTGCAGCTCTAAGCAGATAAAGGGGAAAAAATCAAGAAGAAAGATTGTGAAAAAAAATCTATAAAAAAGGCAAATTAGAAGAAAGAAAGGAAGAACAGGCGAGGTTCGAAATATTTCCAATAACCCTTAAACATTATTAGAGTAAAAAACATATTTATTTGTTCACTTTTCTTCGAAGAATTTCGAAAAACAAATGGATTCTAGCCAGCCCCTGAAACAGAATTTTCAGACATTAATTTATTCAGAAAAGATAAAATATTTCTTTAAAATATGTTGCCATGGTTGTTTCTAAAGATATTTATTTTATTCTTTTTAATCAATAACTGTCAATTTGAATTAGGCTTGTTATACTTTATGCATTTCGAAAGAAATGTCAAAGTTTTTGCATTTGCTCGCAAATATGAGTAATTATTCTTCTCTTCTGTATAGACACTGGCTAAATAAATGGTGCTATTTTGTGAATTATGTACTTAGAAAATAAGTTAGTCACTTTGATTGTTTGTTGAAAATTTTTGAAAAAATAAATATGTAAATAAATAAAATATAGAATATAGAATATACCTATTAAAAACATAATTAGTTTATTTCAAATTGTTTAAATTAATGTTGAAATTATTTCTGTATTCTGTAAAAATGAAATGGTTATTTGTTTTCCTTTTAATATACGTATGTTGATACATTTGTATATAGTGTTCATACTGGTAAAATGTTTTTATTAGGCGGAAGTACTTTTATCCTTTTTATTTTGTGTGTGATATATCTCATATACAGGGATACACTGAGAAAAAAAAAAAAAAAAAAAAAAAAAAAACATGGTGTCCATAAAAGAATGTCCCAGTTTCAATGGTATATTATAACAGTTTAATTTAGACTATTTACAACAAATCATACATCAAATTGAAGGTAAACTAACCTAGTTTTTCATAAAAATTTTCAATATGAGCACCTTTAGTTATACTGCACACATCCAACCTATAGTCCAATTCTTCCCACACTTTGGTCGTCTCGTGCTTCTTCCTTTACAAACACATCCGGTCGTTTCCAATTGCCTATATCATCGGCGGATGTTTTTGCCACATGGGAGATCACATTTAAACTTCAAACGAAATGCACATTGAACGTTGAACTGAAATTACAGATTGACTTGAAGCAAATTGCAGAACACAAGACGATTTACGCTAAGGGGTCGTCATTTTGCACATGTAGCGCTGCAAGCGAGAAAACAACAAAGCAGTACTCGCGCATGCACATATCTAGAACTGTTTGAGTTACTTTTAATTGTGACCTTGAACCAACACTCTACAACGCTTATGGTTAATACTATTAAAATTTAAACTGGGACATTCTTTTATGGATTTACTGTATTATACTTTTATCTTGAACAAGCGAGTAACTTCCTGAATAACTAAACTAGAATTAGAGAATTACGAGCTACTTGTATGAAATAAACCAAGAAACAGACGAAATGATCACGAATTTATCATGAAAAACGGCAGTTTTTCGAGTGACGCAAGCGGAAGGACAAACTGAACGCTGCGAACTCATATATACGGCTAGTTTGACAGCAAAGAGATTTTTAAATGCCAACACTTAATATCTCAGCAAATATGCCATATTTTGTTTTGATCTTTTCAAAATAGTATTTTATCTACGGTCTTAATCTATCCTGAAAATTTTACATTTCTACATGCAGTATGTTTTGAGATCTGAATCTCAATTTAAAGCCAAAAAGGGAAAATGTGTGGTGTAAGGATGTAATGGACTAAATTCATGAAAAAATATCTCTAAAACCGCACGAACGATTTTAATTTAATTAATATATGTTGTTAATGGGATCTTTCTGAATCTAGTAACGTTTTTGTTTTTTTTCAGGAAAACTCTTGTTTTTTGTAAAAGTTGCTTTAAAAATAGAACTATATTAGTCCTCCAAAATGCATGCTTTTATTCGGCGAAAACGTCGTAATTCGGTTCTTACTTTCAAGGCACGTTGGTTGGCTGACCAACGTGAATGCAGTCAATGAATTATTAAAACTTACCTTTTTTTAACGCAAAAATACTTTATTACATTTTTTATATATTTATTGTATATATAGCAAGTCAAATTCGAAGATTCGTCATATTAGAAGAAATTATTGCTTGAATTCCTAGAATTGAATAATAAAATCCAATTATAGAGGCTAAAACTTCCCTCTTATGTTCGCATTTATTTTCAACGATTTTTAAACAAGTTTGACCACGATAATATAGACAAACACTCTAGAATTCTAATATTTCTAGAACACGCTCTCTAAAGAGACTAGAATTTATTAAGATGACATGTAATTATTTTTACTAGAGCCACAATTTAGTTTCTAGATATAAATCACAGAATTTTTCATTAGTGTAAAGCGATGTTTCATCATATTATGCTTTGATATAGGGAAGAACCGTGTATTATAGACCCCCTAAGGAAGAATGCTCATAAAACTAAAATTATTAAAATAAAAAGATTTAATTTGTTGGCTGCTCATTACAATGGTATAGTTGCATGGTTCAAGCTTGGTAAAGCACTCTGGGAACTATTAATAATTGCAGTAAATTATTATTTTATTTATTTATCGGTGGTCCATATTACACCCACGTTCGTGTAATATGGACCAAGTGGTCCATATTGGTCCTTCCCGTTCCCCAACAGTTGACACACTTGGAATTGTGAAACGAACTGTCCAGCATGTTCCCTCACACACTTGTACATCTCTTGGGAATAGTAGAAATGGGCGAAAAAAAAATGGTTAATGGACGAAAGAAAGGGAGGTCTAAAGGTTATATCCAATGGGTAGTTTTCGAAAGAAATGATAATTTGATTACCCCTGCTTCCCTGGCCTATTCTATAGCCTTAAGATTTTGAGTATGCGAGATATGCACGCCGAGCAATAACAAAATCTCTCTGTTTTTATTTTGGATCACTGGTCCATATTACACAACACAGCATGGTTCATATTACACGCGTAAACAGAGCACGGTGGTTTCCAACCAAAAATCGCTATGCAAATTGATGCCCATGAAACGCATGTCTAATTTTTTCATAAAATAAGTACATTTGCTACTATTAACGCGAAAACTATATTACAATTACCTAACAGTAGAAAGTAATACTTTCATTTTAACATACTTGTTACATCAGTGATCATATAAATCGAAAACTCAATTTCATAATCGTCCAAATACAGGTACGCACGCACAGTCACTTCCTGTTTTAGATAACAATAATATTAACTAAACGCAGTGAGATGGTTTCACCATCTAGTGTTGAATATACAAATTACACAATGGTCCATAATACACGGTTCTCCCCTATAGAACATCGAAATTCAGTACGATGCGGTGCAGAAATTTTATGAGCATACGAAAAATGGAAAAAAAAAAGTATAGTCTATATTTATTTGAACTAAAATTTATTATACATATACTATTCAAATTTCAAGATGGTGCTGTTACTTGTAAATTCCGTTTATCAGTCAAACTTTCCATTCTGTAATTCCCGTAAATATTTATGGAATTCATTGAAATTGATATATGCTATTTAAATTCACCGTGAAATGTTCCCTATGGTAAATAGGGTAAATACTTTAATTGGTTTGTGTACCGAGACACCAATAAGAATTACAATGCTTTGCGTTCTATTAGAAGTATTTAAATAAACTATTTTTTAAGAACTTGGACAAATTATATGAAAATGACATTTATTATTCATATGAAAAAATTAAAAAATTAAAAAATAAATTAATTAATTAATTAAAAAAAATGTTTTCTATAGTATATACTTAGATGCCAAGTCTTCGTTTTTCAAGGAAAACTTATTACCGGAAAATTTTCCTGATTGTTTTCCGTTTTTTTAATAGTTGAAAATATGTATGGCATATTCCTTTAAAAAATGGTGGTTATAAAACGGGGCAGCCATGAATGTAATATGATTAGCATTAAGATTTACAGGTCCCCCTAAATATATTGAGATACATTAAGAATGTATACTGTGTGTAAAAAATAAGACAGACTTATTTTGTTATGTGTGGGGTGAACTAACTTTGAAGACAGGACAATGTAGCTTTTCATCATTAGTTAGAAGGGCTTATGAACTGTATTTTGGATGTAGAGTTAGAGATCAGGATAACTCCTGTGCTCCACATATATGTTATAATTCCTGTTTCAGGAATTTTTTGCAATAAAAATGTAATTGATTGAAATTTGCAGTAGCTGTGTTTTGACGTGTAACTACCAATCATTTAATGGATGGTTACTTTTGTTTCATAGATGTCAAGGGGTTCTCTTCGGAATACAAACATTGTATTCATTATCCAAAACGGGTCCCATGTAACCACCTTTACCGAATATCAGTTAATTTTTCTCGTCTATTCTTTCTGCTTAATCTTGTAAGTGCTACCAAAATTAATTCAAAAATTGGCGTACAGTCAATAGAAAGAATTTAAAACTTCTTCACACACCATAAATTTTAAATCAGCACAACCGGTTTCGAAAGGACGTAGCCTTTCTTCATCAGGTGCATCAGGTATTCATTAATGGATAAATTTTATCAAATTTACTTATTAGTTTAATATTATTGAAAAAAAATAATAATAATTAATTGATTACTCCTTCTCTCCCTCCCCCTCTTTGTGGTGTGTGTGTACGTGTGTTCCTCTCTGATTTGTCCTGCCCTGCATGATGCTTCCTATTGGTTGTTTGTGTTGCTCCCCCCCTCTGGATTTTACCCTGCTTTCAGTCTTGCTTTTGCCTCCAAGGCAGTTGCACGTTTTTGCACCTAATGAAGAAAGGCTACGTCCTTTCGAAACCGGTTGTGCTGATTTAAAATTTATGGTATGTGAAGAAGTTTCAATTTATTTCTCTTGTTAGTGTTAGTCTATTTTCTTTTCGCACGTTTAATATCATGCTTTTTTTTCGTTTTCATTCGATTCATTTTACCATGGATTTTATAACTCTCTTCCATTTTTAATTTAATTCTAAAGTGCAGTAAATCAGTATGACATGTTCAGATCATGAAAAAACGCATACAGAGAAAAACGATCTTGCGCGGGACTTAAAACTTTCTTAAATAGACTCGGAATTACTGGGTTCTATGCTTCAAGGTTTAATCTATTAGAGAAAGTTTTAAAAATAAGTTCATTCAGAAGACTATAAAACCTTTCTGTAGAGTATTTTGCAGAGAAAAAAGGCATCGTACATTGCAGTGATAGGAATTTTTTATTCAAACAGACATTGGATTATGACCGTAAAACAACAGAATGGCATCTGTTTATTGATTCGTCCAAACGAATTCTCAAAGCAGGGCTCTTCCATACAAGTAATGTTTGTCCGTTTGTTCCTGTAGAGTATTCTACAAGTATAAAGGAAACGTGCGAAGTTATGCACGCTATACAGAATATTATTGAGTATATTACATTAAAATTGCACATTTGTGAAGATTTGAAAGTCATTAAGATATTAACAGACATGCAACACATGAATGCTTTCAGCAGGGATATGCAGTGAAGTGCTGCTTTCTCTACGAATGGAATAGCCGTGACAGAAAAAATTACTAAATCCGTAAACAGTGGCCTCCAAGAAACAATTACATTCCTGGCTCCAAAACATATCACATGAACCACTTCTGAATCGTCATTGCTTCTTTCTTCCCCCACTGCACGCTCTGGGCAGAGGCGGAGAGACGTTATTGTATCTCAGGAGGAAATTCAAAATTGAGGCAAAAGTAAAAGAAAATTTTTTATTAGCCCACAAATTAAAGCAGTCTTCCGTGTTGAAGAGTTTTACAATAAACTGCCAGAAGCAGGAAAATTAGCCTGGCTACAGCTGACATCAGTGTGCTCAGGTTGTGGCGTTTGCGTGCCATCTTAACTTAAATACTTAGATTACTAAGAAAACCAGAGACGTGAATTGGACAACAAATAAAAGTTTATTTGAACCAGATTAATGGGAGGGCGGCCTGGAAATAAGACTTAGCTCAGTCAGCGTATTATTAAATCAAAAATATATAAATCAACAATTTATATTATCTTAATTATCTCACCCCAGCAGATAGTCGAAAGGTGTAGAGACGGTCACACTCGTACTCCAATACTACGGCTTCACTATGGGACAGAGGATTCCCTTCTGTCCCAGCTTGAACTTTCCGAAAACCAGTAGACACTCACCAACACTCAACACTACTTAACTTCACGCCACTAAACCTCCACTATTCTACTTCTCAATATCTGTCAAACTAAGAATCATCACATCCACTATACGATCCTCCAACATCCACACTCTCTACTAAAACCATCTCTATTTTTATACTTCTTCCTACACCCTTTTTTCACTACATTTCAATCCGTACTTTTAAAAATCACTTCTAATTTAACTAATATTCAAAATCTAAGTCTTTTAATGCAGCACCCTGCCGACACAAAACTAGCTCGACCTCAACCGTCACCGAGTCACTGGCGACGGAGTGATTTTAACCGTCCCCCACTTCCTACTTTGCTGGATCCAGCACAACTGTGGTGACGTTCTGACGTCTCAACCTCACAGTCCCCCTCCAAGAAAAAAATTTAGTCGGGAAAATCCCCAACGGGTTTGATCGAGTAAATTTAAATAGCTTCATTCCATCTCTAGATCAATTGAGGGGTGTTGCGGTAAGCTGTGCTGGCTTGACCTGTTTGCTTTTTCTTGGTTAGTTTTACGAAGTGTGTAAGTTTTCTCACGCTTTTTCACCTCTGTTGTTTCTTTAAGGACACAAGTGAGTGTTTATTTTTGGTTTCTTCTGCTTTTTCTTTTGCTTATATATTTGTTGTACTTCGGTTCTCCTGCCAGCTGGCAGTGGGGTAACCAATTGTTTATCTTTGGGAAGAATGAATTCCCGTTTCACGTTCCACGAGCAGTCATCTCTTGAGTCAAATATATTTCTTAAGGAAGATATCCCCCTCCCGTTACAACTAGAATATGCTTTTACCAATGGAGTCACACGTGTGTGTTTGTTTTTGGAACCCGGTGAAGGTCAATTCCCCCGCAACAAGCCCAAGCAATTGAAGGCTGAAATTGATAGTAAAATTACCCTGAATAACAAAATACATAGCATAAAATTTACCCGAACTAACAAGCTTCTTATTGAGACCGAAGACCTAGAATGTGCAAAACAAATTGTTTAATTGGAGAGTTTATTAAAGGTTCCTGTCACCCGTTATGTACAACAAGAAAATATTACTACTCGTTTTGTGTTACATGACATTGACCCTACTACGTATTTAGCTGATCTCGGGACAGAAATCCAGACAGAAAATAAATTGAAGGTTAAAGAACTACGTCGATTTACGAGAAAGTCTCAATCAGGTGTTCAACTTACAGAGACTGTTCTAGTTACTATATTTGGTGCTAATCTCCCCCCAGAAATAAAATTCTTTTACATGATTGAGAAAATCAAACCTTTTTATGATCGGCCACGTCAGTGTACAAAATGTTGGAAATTTGACCACTCGACACTCAAATGCAAAAGTGACGTCACATGCAAGAAATGCGCTGAGAAGCATCCCGAGAACACGTGCATAAGTGAAGTTAAGAAATGTTGCAATTGTAGCGGAAACCATGAGGCGACTGACTCTCAATGTCCGAAACGACTCCATGAAATGTCCATCTTAAAATATAAAACCGATAATCATGTATCTATCACTGAAGCTCGTCGTCAATTCCGTACGCTGGATAAAAAATCTTACGCTGCTGCCGCTGTAACGCACAACGCACAAAAGGACACTATAGTTACTAGAGATGAATTGCAGAGTAGCCTGGACTCGGTGTTTGTGAAACTTTAGGATCTTCTAGTTCAAGTCGTTCAAAAAAGTATTGAAAGTGTTACGCAACTAGTTCAACAAAACAATGAGAATATACTACAAATGGTACAGCAACAAACAAAAGAGATAAAACAGAACATGGATCGTTTGACGACATTGGTAATCAAGTCTACCGGTCGGTTGACTGCTAAGTCTGCTGCTCCCACTGATGATAAACCCCATACCTCTAATCTAAAAGAACAAGCTGAACGACTGTTAAAGAAATCGAAGGTAAATGAGTCTGGTCTGACTGAGATCCAAAACATGACTCCGGTTAATAGAGTCCCACAATCCAAGATAAATGTTGAGGTGGAAATGGCAGAGGCAACCTAGTGATCATACTTGTCCCCTTCCCGGCTGGCTTATGCTGCCCCTTGCTGGTTCTGGGTACAAGCTTTTTCTGGTACTTTTATTTCTATTTTTTATGAGTCATAATACTTCTCTATCTTTTATTCAATAACACTAAAGGGGCGTTCGCCAGAAGCGTCACTGGTTAAAGTTTTGGCCGTTCTGTGCTGCCGATGTTTTTGTTTTTCAAGAATCGTTTTTAAACCCGTCTGATTCTTTCTCCTGCCCTCAGAAAATTGTTTATCGTAACGATAGGTTGAGTAGAGGTGGTGGTTTACTAACGGCTGTGAATATCAGCTTCCCCTCGGTGCAAGTTACATTTAATGAACTTGTTTCTCCTGATGTTGAGTTCTTAATTGTTAAGATTTGGTCTGGCACTCAGTGGGTTTTTGTAGTCAATCTTTACGCTCCTGGCGGGAATGTTTCTTCTGTTTGGTTAAACCATCTTCTCCACAAAATCCACCCCCCTTTTATTGTCCTTGGGGATTTTAATCAAAAACATATTGCATGGGGCAATTATGTTTCTACACCTGGCGCTGATCAGATCTACGACTGGCTACTTAACAATAACGTCTGTATCCTGAACTCTAACAGCTATACACATGTTTCCCCCTCGGGTAACCATTCTCTTATTGATCTCACCTTTGCCAGTCCAGATGTTTTCCGTAGAAGCCACATATCAGTACACCATGATCTCTTTGATTCAGACCATTACCCCATCATATTACAAATTTCTGGTAAATATTCTCCTTACCTTATTCCTCGTACTTATACTGACTGGAATGCGGTCAAATGTGACTTTAATACCTTATTGAGTGGCAATACTAGTGTTAATGTCGAAAATTTAACATGCAGTTTTAGTAGGTCCCTAAAGGGCAACTCTGTCAAGTATTTTCTTAAGAGTAGGGATAACCCCCCTTGGTGGGACACTCAGTGTGCCTGGTTGCTTGGGCAAAAAAGGAAATTTCTGCGGTTGGCCAAGACTTTACTCTCTAGGGATCACTGGATCAAGTATAGAAGTTTTGCTGCGCGATTAAAGCGCTGCGTTAGGTCAAAAGCCTCGGCCTTTTGGAAGAATGTTTGCGGTCGAATGAATGGTGGGAATGTTTACCCAATTATTAAGGCTCTTAACAATAGGGGGATCACCACTGATTCTCATCTCGTTTTGCATCATAATGATCGTGGTATTGCTGATCGTAGAGAACAGGCTGAGTTATTTGCTACACATTACAGTCATACTGATAACCTTCCTGGAATACCTTATGATCTCTCCTGTAATGACCCTCTCTGGAACGAAAGATTTAGCTTGGTTGAACTTAACCAAGCTATCCATCTAATGAAGAATACCACACCGGGGGAGGACAAAATCCCAGCTCAAGTATTTAAAGCTCTTAACTTCTCCAACCGGCAAAAAATTCTAGACATGGTTAATACGATGATGCATGACGGCGTCGTTCCGGATACTTGGAGGACTGCTACCGTTCTTCCCATCTGGAAGCAAGGGAAACCCAAAACTCAACTAGCTGCTTACAGACCTATTGCCTTAACGGCTGTAGGATGTAAAATTCTTGAGCGGATGATTCTGAAACGGATCCTTGATCACGTGACTATTAGCTCGGTATTCCATGCTCGTCATTTTGGTTTCCTCCCTGGCAGAGATTGCAGCAAAGCTCTTCGTATCTTCTACAAGGAAATTTTAGACGCCCGCTTTCAAAAGAAGTACGTCATTGCAGTCAAATTAGATATCAACTCTGCCTATGATTCTGTGTGGAGGGATGCCCTCATCTATAAAATGGCTAGTATTGGTATTGGTGGTGATACAGCGTATTGGATTGCTCAATGGCTACATAAACGATCTTTGAAGGTCAGTTGGAGAGGTGTCACTTCCCGTTCTGTCCCTTCTAATCGAGGTGTCCCTCAGGGCAGCGTGCTTTCACCGATACTCTTTACGATATACATGTGGGATTTCTTTGAAGTAATTGACTCTGGTGTACACGCTATCGTATATGCAGATGACATTCTCATTTACTGTGCTGACTCGTGTCTTGATGTAGTTATGACTAAGTTGCAGGAAGCTTTGGCCAGAGTTCAAGCCTGGTGCAGTTATTGGCTACTGGACATCCGCCCGGACAAATGTGCTGCCATAAACTTTTCACGTAAAGCTCAGTCTCCGGAAAGAAATCTCTTTCTCCATGGTATCAGTATTGAGTGGCTCAATCATGTGAAAATTCTTGGGGTGATTTTCTCTTCTAATTTCACGTTCCGGGCCCATTTTGATTACTTGCAAAAGAAATGTGTCAAGCATCTGAATGTATTAAAGGCCATCGCTTCCCCCCTGTGGGGCATTCGGACACCTCAGCTCTTAAAAGTTGTTAACGCCATTATCCGTGGTCTCATTGAATATGCTGCCCCTATCTATAGTGGTGCCTGTAAATCTTCATTGAAAAAGCTTGATGTCATTTACAATGCGGCCATTAGGTTCGCGACTGGTTTGCCTAGGTGGACCCCTCTTTTTAAACTCTACAGGGAGTCGGGTCAGGTTCCCTTATTTCTTCGTCGGTCCTACTTGACAAATACTTTCTATGTTCGCTGCACCACCTCCTATGGTCATGACGCATCCTCTGATTATGTTGACGCAAATTTGGAGTGGAATACTGACTATGGCACCTTCAATCCTGGTATGCTCCTTCGTTCTTGTTGGCCAGCCGGGATAGTCACGGACTACATTGAGATTTTTCTGGATGAATTTCCGTTTCAGTCGAAAGCCCTTCCCCCTGCAATAATTCTTGCCTCCTTTCATCACTATATGACCTGCAACTTTGCTGGGTATCAAGTTATTGCCACTGACGCTTCTAAAGATCAGTGTAAGACTTCCATCGCTGCAGTCGACGTCACAAACAAGTCTTCCAGGGCTCATTTGATTCACCATCTCAATTCCATTTTTACTGCTGAAGTCCTCGCAATTGACCTTGGTGCTAGTCTGTTTCTCAAGAGTGGTCTTTGCCTCATCCTGACTGACAGTAAATCGGCCCTTACTGCGTTGAAGCACGTTAGTCATACGTCTCCTGCGGCTGTGTTACAGCTGTATAATACTATTAAGTCTGTTAGGGCTTACGTGGATAAATTGGTTCTTGTCTGGGTGCCTAGCCATGTTGGTGTTCCCCCGAATGAACAGGCTGATCAGCTTGCTAGGACTGGGCCGTTTGCTACTTGCACCTATGGTGGTATCGCTCCAAGCGACCTCAAACAGCTCTTCAAACGCATCATGCACGATCAGTTTAACAGCTGGTGGGAAGATAGCCCGTACGCCCAATCAGCTTCTCACTTAGGCACAACGATTTATAAGTTCACTAGGAACAGGAAAGAGGATGTGGTTACTGCCCGTTTGCGAACTCTAAGTGCTGTTACTGAATGTCGACTTTTTCGCTTCCATCTCAACAACTCTCCCATCTGTTCCATCTGCCATGCTGGGACTGGAACTGAACGTCATTATGTATTTGACTGTCGGGCATTCGCAGCAGAAAGGCTTCTTCTGTCTCAAAAGAAGAATGTCTCTCTTTCCAATATTTCTTGGTGTACTTTCTGGACCATCTTGGAGGAGAATGATCAGTTATTTCGTCTGTTTATTCGACTTTTTCTTGGCACTGGTCGTTTTTAGCATTTATGGTCTATTTATGCTTCTTGGTGTAGTCATACTGGGTGTTAACTTGTAGTGCTGTCTTTTTAATACATTGTCTCTTCTTGTCGTTCATGGTTTTCTTATATTATCTTTGTTTAACTAATGTTCTTGGCTAATCTGTAATAAGTGTCTGTTTATTTTTGGCTCAATTTTTTATGGTTTGGGACTGGTTTTGTATACGGATTCTTCGCTTCTTATTCCCCTCTTCATGGATCATTTGAGGTCATGCCAGCTTTTCGGCTGTAGCGCTTACCCCAACACCCTTTGTATTGTATTGTATTGTCCATCTCTAACTATCTCAAATCTCTGAAGTGTGAGTGCAGCCGTCACTTAAATTTTAACCGGGTGAGAAAAACTTAAAAATTTGTTAAGTCCCTGAGCGAAAACTCGGGGACGCAAAAAAAATTAATTTAAAATTTTAAATAAAAGGCGTACATTTACTCCGAGAACTCCAAGACTCTGACTGAGCTAAAACCAGGCTTACAGTAGGATGTACACACGTCTCCCTGTTATGCCAGGGAGGCAAAATATTAAATTCAAACTTGATCATGCGTGTCTTTACATAGTAAGTCGCTTGGGACAAATAGGACATTTAAAGTTTGTTATAATCCCAAGAATAATTGTTCTTTTTGAAGAAAAACATGAGAAAATCTTTATTAGTAGAAGTGTACTGGCTGGACTGGTATCTGGAGCTTTACGTCTGCAAGGGAGATGACTAAACGAAGAATAGGATGAACTTTCTTCATACTAGAGCAGACGTCGGAATGTGCAGGCTGTCCACATCTAGAAAAAAGAACTTTTTGACATCAGATTAAGAGATCTTTCACTTCAGATAAAAATACTTTTAACATCAGATTAAGAGGAATAGTCCATCAGAGTGTATCTGAAATGGGAAAAACTTTTACAGTATGCATAGTAAAAAAAATAGTTAGAATTCATCTCTAGAAGAAACTGAGATATGTTCGTCTCTATTAAGATAATAGATAGGTTACATATAGAAATACTTCTCCCTCCTTAGCTAAAGCATAAGCGGAAAAAACTGAGCAGTTAGTCTTTTTAATGTTATATAGTTAAACACGACTTTTATGCTTATAGCTAAAAAAAACATTTTACCCCTCTAAAAGTACATACAGATAAACTTTTAGACAAATATTCAAAAGTTTTACAAATACAAATACGCAGTTTATAAATACATCATTTATAGAAATATGAAAGAAAAAAAAAAGGGGGGGAATTTACAAAGGGTCAAAAAACAGTTTATATTACCAGCTTTCTGCAGGTGATGGCTACAAGGTAAAAGAACTTAATACATACATAAAATAAATATTTAAGAGAGAACAAAAATGTTGACATTGAAGCAGAACATGGATTTTGATTTGAAAGTTCATGGCTAAATTAAATTTTGTATTTTTAGTTTGGGAAAGTCCATAACTTTCGTAAGAGTTCTTAAAATATAAAGTCCCAAAAAGGCTTCAAGGTATGTCGAACATTTTGTACAGCTCTGACAGAAATGCACTTGTAATAGAAGAAAAAAAAATAGAGAACGGTATCACCTGATGTGAATTTGCTGTTGTAACTTCAGCAAGGTTAGAGGTCTTGGTGAATGTTCTCGATGTACTCGTCAGCTAGGCCACAGGGTTGCAGGCTTTCAGACCGGGGTCTAGGGCTATCCCAAAAGGCTTGTACAAAGGCTTGCTCGGCAGGTGATTCATATGGCTGAGCCTGTTGTCGGAGTCTGGCTTGACGCCGAGTATTGAATCGGTGGTGTAAAGAGAACTCGTCTGTGCCGATCGAGTCAGGAGCTGCTAGGAATTTCTCCATGTGCCGTCCGCTAGCTGATGAAGAGGGTGGAGGTCTTTTTCGAACCCTTGCCTTTCTCTTAGGTCGGAACGAGTCGGTGTGCACTGAATCTGGAACTGCTAGTACCTTCTGTGGGCGATGTGTTCCAGAGGACTTTGAGGAGGGGGCTTGTGGTCGCTTCAAATATTTATTCCAAGCTTTTTTCTTTTTAATCTGCGGTATAAAGGAGCTATTAGTAAAAGAATAGTCGCGTTTGCGACCAGTTTGCCTAGGAAATTTCACATTAGAATGGTTTAATGACCCACTAAGAGCTCGCTTTTGTGCGACGGGTCTGCTAACACTAGATTGGTCAGTGGAAGTGCCCTGAACAGATTGTTCGGGTGTTGTAGAAGTAGGTAGTTTATCAGCTGTACAAGAATCAGGAGCACTAGGCTGGGAAGTGAGGTTAGGCGTAAAGACGGACTGTTCGTCAGGTGGGTTTGAACCCTGCACGCTATCACTATCAAGAGTTTCAGCATATGATTGAGTGCGCTCTTTAAAAATGCGTATCTGATCAATGTTAATGGTCGTTGGGGTGCCGTTAAAATCAATTGTCAAATTATTATTTTGTATCTTTAAAACAGAGAAAGGCCAAATGAATTTTGGCCTAAATTTAGCTACTTTAGAATCTTTTTTAGAGCTAAGGAAATGTGATTCTAGGAGTATTTTATCTCCCACTTTTACTTCTAAAATTCTACGTTTAAGGTTATAATATACAGCTTGTTGCTCTTGAGCTTTTCTCAAATTTCTCTGAACTTCTGGTAGCAATTCTTCAATATTTCGCGTAATAAATTCAGATGCGTTTTGCTGTACTAATACCAGTTTTTGAAAGGGGGTCAGAATCTTTCTGCCCAAAAACAATTCAGCGGGAGTTTTTCCTGTTGCATCACTTACCGCTGTACGAATCGCATAGCCAAAATGATAGAGAAACTGATCCCAATTTTCATGATTTTGACCAATGAACGTCGCAATCATATTAATTAAAGTTCTATTAACACGTTCGGCCTGATTAGCTTGCGGCCGATATGGAACCGTGAAGACATGTTTAATTTCGAGTGTATCGCAAAGTGCCTTAAAAACATTACTTATAAATTGAGGACCATGGTCCGTTACAATTTGAAGGGGGGCGCCGTAACGAGAAATATAATTATTAAAGAAGGCAGTGGCCCCTGCTTGTGCCGAAGCTTTACGTAAAGGCACAAATTCAACCCATTTACTAAAATAATCCACCATAACTAACACATAACGAAATCTATTTGGTTTAGAGAGGGGGTAAGGACCGATTAAGTCGAGTCCAAGAATTTGATTTGGAAAATCAACTTTAATAGGAATTAATTTACCGGCCGGCTTTACATTTTTATAATTATATTGCTGGCACAAGCGACAACTCGAAACATATTCATTAACAAACTTCCTCATTTTAGGAAAGTAACAGGCATCTTTGAGCTTTTTATAAGTTTTCCTAATGCCAAAGTGCCCCGAAACTGGAGAGTCATGAAACTCAAATAGGATGGCTTGACAAAGAGATTGGGGAATTACAACTCGTAATTCGCCATAAGATGATAATAATTTTGAATAAAAAAGCAAGCCATCGATTAAAGAAAAATTGGGACCAGTTTAAGGCAATGGCTGATTCAATTAATGAAACTGACTCAGGATCTTCTAAATACTTATAGATTTATCCAAATTCGGGATCCTTTTTTTGTTCTTGGATTAATTGATCTCTCGAATTTAACACAGATGCTGGCATAAGCGCTAAAGCTTCTTTTTCCTGATCAGATACGAATTTATCGTTTAAGGTAGTGACTAGATTTGTAGACGCACCTTGGTTTACTTGTTCACTTTCAATTTCCTTTACACGAGTTTCAGTCACGTTTGCTAATATTTCGGATTGAACCGGTTCAGCTTTTAAATGCGAATGATGAATATATGAGGCTTTAACAGTAGAATTTAATTGATCATTCTTTTCATTTAAAGCAAGGGATTGATTTGTAAAATCAGATTCAATTTTATTTTCTTGAGTTTGAATAGTACGTGAAAGAACGTCAGCTACGATATTGTCAGAACCAGGTTGGTGTTCGATGTTTATATTAAAGTTAGATAACTTAAGAGTCCATCGAATCATGCGAGGGGAGAGATTCTTTCCAGTTGTTAACCGAGTTAATGCCGCATGATCCGTAACAACTGTTACTGGAAGTTGCGTAAAGTATAAACGAAATTTTTGCAGTCCCCAAAGCACTGCTAAACATTCACGTTCAGTTACTGGATAATTTCTTTCTGCAGCGCTAAGCGTACGGGACGCATATGCTATTGGGCGGCCTTCTTGGCTTAAAACGGCACCAATGCCGTACGAAGAAGCATCAGTAGCTACTTGAAATTTAATATTATAATTAGGATGAGCTAGTACAGGAGGAGCGTTAAGTATAGTTTTTAACTTATCAAATGCTTCTTGTGCTTCATTTGACCAGTGAAATTTAACTCTTTTCCTTTTGAGTTAAAAGAGGGGCTCGCATATGTGAGCAAAATTAGGTATAAATTTCCCATACCAAGCACACATGCCTAGAAATCTCGAAACTTGCTTGGAAGTAGTAGGAGGGGGCATGTTTAAAACTTGCTGAACTTTTTCATTATCTACAGAAGTACCAACAGGCGTTGTTTTGACGCCTAGGTACTTAATTTCCTGTCGTGCAAAATGGCACTTAGACGAATTTAAAGTTAATCCTGCATTTTGCAGTAGAGTAAAAACAGCTTTTAAATGATCTAAATGCTCATTGTAAGATGAGGACGTGATTATTATATAATCGAGATAAACATGTACAAATTTATTCAAAACAGGTTTAAGAATAGTTTCCATGGCTTTTTGGAATGTTGCCACAGCCCCTGAACATCCGAAAGGCATTCGTTTAAAACCAAACGTGCCATTTTTAGTTATAAACGCTGTTTTTGATATATCAGCGGGTTTCATTGCAATTTGAAAATAACCTGATGTCAGATCGAGAGTAGACATAAAATTTGTCGTTGTTATATGTGCTAACAAATCATCAATTGTAGGCAAGGGATACTGAGGATATTGTGTAATAGAATTTAGCCTACGATAATCTATTGCAAATCTCCATGCCTCAGGATCAGTAATAGGTCTACCATTTTTCTTAAGACATAAAACAACAGGAGATGCGTAAGGAGAGGTTACAGGCATAATAATATCATTTTGCAACATTTTATCAATATGCCAATTTATAATATCTTGTTTGGCTTGATCATAACGATAAGGCTTACTAAAGACTGGTTTATTAGTTCCAGTGTCAATTTCATGGCAAACAACATGGGTTAAGCCAGGTGTCTCAGAGAATAACTGTTTAAACTGATTAAAAAAATTAACAAAATCAATTTTTTCAATATGAGTGAGGGCACTTTCCTCTAAATTAACAATTAACTCTGTCGGCTCGACAGGTTTAGAATTTGACTTAGAATCATCAATATGTAAAGATTTATTGGCAAAATTTATTTCAACATTATTTGCTTTCATAAAATCTAACCCTATAATGCAGGGATGCTGAAGATTGTCGATGACGTAAAAAGGCCAATTAACACTTAAATTATGAATTTTAACATTCAGGCTGACTTCGCCTCTATTAACACAGGACTTGCCTTGAGCCGTTGTAATATTTAAATTTGTCCGCTTTAAAGGTTTAAAGTCAAAATACTTTTTATAAGTTTCATGTGCTAGAAAGGAACGTTCAGCACCAGTGTCCCAATAAGTAGATATGAAAGTATCATGAATTATTGCATTCAATTTAGGAAGGTCCACCGGACTGATACAAATTGTGTCTAAACATATGGAGGTGGTTGAGTTATTCAGTGGCTGTTGACCCTCCTCACAAGAGCCACTTACTCGTTTAACGGAAGACTCTGGTTATTGCGAGAGTTACGAAAATTTCTGTTATTTCTATCAGCTCGAGAAAAGTTTTGAGACTGATTTTGATTAGAACGATCGTTCCGAGAATTTTGAAAGTTATTACACCTTGTCTGCGGCGATTGACGTTCTTGTTGATAACGATTGAAATTTTGAGGGGGGGTGAAATTTTCACGCCTAGAATTTTGCATATTTCCATTACCCCGTTGGCGATTAAAGGTGTTTTCCGCCCTTGGAGGGTGTCGTTTTTGATATTTAGCTAAGGTTTGAAACAGACTGTCGTAAGAGGTGACAGGTTTCAGATCAAGGTAATCTTGAATAGGAATAGTCAAAAGCGGGGTTATAATGTCCATTGCAGCGGCGAAAGATAAAACTAAATCCAGCTGCTTTATAATGTCGAACTTACGTAATAAAAATGTGGTGGGTTTATCAAAAAACGACATCTTTGTCGTATAAAGTTCTTGACGGAGTTTGGTTTTATCCACAATAGAAGAGAATGAATTTTTAATTTTGAGCTTCAAATCCTCATACGTAGGATTTTGGCCTAGAGCTCTAGAGGCAATGGTGTCATACCAGATTTTAGCATCTCCTTTTAAGGAGTATTTTAATAAATTAAATTTATCATCCTCGTCAATTTTACATATATCAAAATACTGTTCAAGATCTTCAAAAAATTTAAGTACATTGTTTGAGCCAGTAAAATAAACCCGAGTGGGGGGGATGTCGAACTGAGTTGGGCGCCACTGTGGCGTTTGCGTTCCTGCAAACGCCATCTTAACTTAAATACTTAGATTACTAAGAAAACCAGAGACGTGAATTGGACAACAAATAAAAGTTTATTTGAACCAGATTAATGGGTGGGCGGCCTGGAAATAAGACTTAGCTCAGTCAGCGTATTATTAAATCAAAAATATATAAATCAACAATTTATATTATCTTAATTATCTCACCTCAGCAGATAGTCGAAAGGTGTAGAGACGGTCACACTCGTACTCCAATACTACGGCTTTACTATGGGACAGAGGATTCCCTTCTGTCCCAGCTTGAACTTTCCGAAAACCAGTAGACACTCACCAACACTCAACACTACTTAACTTCACGCCACTAAACCTCCACTATTCTACTTCTCAATATCTGTCAAACTAAGAATCATCACATCCACTATACGATCCTCCAGCATCCACACTCTCTACTAAAACCATCTCTATTTTTATACATCTTCCTACACCCTCCTTTCACTACATTTCAATCCATACTTTTAAAAATCACTTCTAATTTAACTAATATTCAAAATCTAAGTCTTTTAATGCAGCACCCTGCCGACACAAAACTAGCTCGACCTCAACCGTCACCGAGTCACTGGCGACGGAGTGATTTTAACCGTCCCCACTTCCTACTTTGCTGGATCCAGCTTAATTAAAATAACTGTGGTGACGTTCTGACGTCTCAACCTCACAAGGTTTCCTAAGAATTGAGTGCTGAAAACTATGAAGATCTTTTTATGGTGACATACTAAATTGCTTTTGTTTTATAGTTTTCAATATGTCATAAAATTATACTTTTTGAACTCACATCTGGACTTCTTTCTTCAAAACCTTGACATAATTAGTTATGAACATGGAGAGAGGTTTCACCAGGAAATCTGTATATGTTTCCAAAGCATTTCAGTGTACCACAGAATTGAAGTAAGTTAGCTAAATATTGCTGATTTATTATCAGGAATATTAAAACAGATGTCTCTAAGAGGAAATGACAAATAATAATAATAATGATAATAATAATAAAATAAATAAATAGTTTGGTTTTTGTGTTTTCAATAATTAAGTCTCTGTTACATTTCTATGTAACCAATTTGTATATATATGAGAAGTGTGTCTCCTATAAAAACGGGTACGTAATGGACCATTTTGGTTTTGATCTATGAGGCAAGAACATTTTGTTTATACAGTATCACATCACATTTCATTTAAAGGGTAGAAAACAGTTTAAATTTATTGTAAAAAATAATCTGTAGTTTGAAAGGTAATTTGTAGTAGAGCACATGTATTAATGTTGTTCCAAAATATACAACGCCTTTCCTTTATTTTAATTGCTACTGCAGAAAAATCCATATAAAATGACAACTAAAATAGTACCAGCAATTTGCCTTGTACGGAGATCACCCTTGGTGACGTTTTTAGAGGCTTCGCAAAAATTTACAACATTGACAACACATTAGTGATGCCAAATAATTTATTTATAACATTAATTCATTCCGAAACAGATTTTTTTTTTTTTTTTTTTGAATAATCTACCGATTAACTAATCTACGCATATATTAAAAAGGAGCTATCTCCTTTTATGTGAATTCAGTCGAAATCAGTCATTTTAGCTGTGCTTTTGTCATCCCGAGACTGTACGACAAGCTATTGATTACTGTACCTGAAAAAGTCTTGAAAAGCCTGAAAAATATTTTGAAGTGTATATAAATATGGTTTCGAATCGAGTAGTAGAATCAACAATTTATTTTTATTTATTTATTTCTCTATATATTAAAAAAAAGTTACTGTAACTGACGTCAAATTTTTTTGTCTGCGACAGCATCTTCTAACGGAGGGCAAGGTCCTTCGCGTCATGAGAGGTATCAATGTGTTCCGTACACTCCAAGGAAGACATTTCAGCCGCTTAGAAATTTTTATCATTTTAATGAAAGACGTTATCAACTTAAAACGAGAAGTTTATGAAGGTACTCTATTTGCCATTTAAAAAAAGTTCCTCCCAGTGACGTTGTTCTTCTGTCATGAAGTCATTTTACACGTGAAAATTAAAATATGATCCATGGTTGTACGTAGGTAGGTAGGTTGGTTGGATTTAATGTCGCACCAGTATTGCTCTATGGGTAATTGCCGACGGTCTGGGACGCACCCCTAGAGATGTTCCGGAGACATGTCATCACAATTTTGAACCTTCACGGAGGGGATCCCCCTCTACTTTGCTGATCCCCAGACGTATAGTGGGGATTGGAACATGGAGGACTTAGCGACCACGACAGATTTTTTGTGCACCAGCCACCATTAGTGTACACGACGGTCTTTGGCCGGCTCAAGGATTGAATCGGTAATCTTCCAATTACTTCTGCTTTACCAACAAGGGTACCGTAGCCCGAAACCATGGATGTGAAAAACAAAGAAAATTGATATCAACATTTATTCTCTACTTTTAGAAAATTAATCTTCTTACATGGGAAAATTAAAACATGTTCCATGGTTGTAGGTAGGAGATAATTAGGTAGGTTGTGATTGACGTCGCACTATTACTGCGCTATGGATAACTGGCGACGGTCTGGGACGCAACCCTACGGATGTTCCGGAGACATGCCACCACAGTTTTGGTCCTACACGAAGGGGATAGCTCCCCAGCTTCGGTGGCCCCCAGAGGTATAATTTTGATGGGAACACGGAGGATACTGGGGCCACGACATATTTTACGTGCACCATCCACCATTAGTGTACATGACGGTCTTTGGTCGGCTCGAGAGCCAAACCCAAAATCTTCCAATTACGAGCTCGGCGCTCTACCGACTGGGGTACCGTGGTCCGGATTTATGTTTCTAAAAAAGAAATAAAAAGGGTCATATACTAAAGCTGTAACGGAAAATGGTCTAGATATTTTGATTTTCTTTCTATTAGAAAAAATATATATAAATATTATATATTTCAATTTGACATTGAATATGAGGATTTCCATAATAATTTTCTGCTTTTGTCTTGTAATATGCACTATTAATATTCCTTTTTAGTGAAAGAAAGCAGCGAATAGGCGGGCAGAGTTCTGTATGTGTTAATAAGTAAAGTGAATCGGGGAGGAAGCGAAGCCTCTTTCGGGGGTTGGTGAGTGGAGCAAACAGGGGAAAGAGCCCCTTAGTATTTAAAAATATCCATCTAATAAAGTACATTCATCGACTAGAGCCTATTTATATATTCCAAACTACTCTTAGGTATATTCCTTATAGGAAATCTACCTATTGCGATGGTTCTCATGACACGACTTCTGGAAAATTTCTTCATATCTTTACCGATCATGATCCCTGGAACCCAAACCATCCTCCGTTCAAAATTATATATATATATACAGTCGGTAACAAAAGTGTCCGAACACTAACAAAAATTCCTACGTAAAAAAAGTACACTTCATACGGTTTTGTTAAATAAATCCTTATCGAATCGTGTTCTTAAACTGACTAAGAACAGGATTCGACAAGGATTTATTTAACAAAACCGTATGAAGTGTACTTTTTTTATATAGGAATTTTCGCTAGTGTTCGGACACTTTTGTTACCGACTGTACATATATGTATATATATAACGCTTTTTCCCATGTTAAGTTGTGAACACGATAACTGGAGTAATTTTTATTTAAATTTAACCAGCTGGGGATATGTTGTCAGGACAGTAAAAATATCCGTCGAGTTCGTAGATGGGGTATCCAGCTCAAAGCGGGTGGAAATGGTGGTGGGTGGAAATTTTAATTTTCCCATAATTTCTTTACTATTGAAAATAGGAAAATACTTCAAATCAGGCTAATTACCGCCTCATCCTAAAGAATATCTAAACATTTTCGATAACTTCAATTGCTTAAAAGTTACAAGTTAAAAAGTGATTTTTCGTCAATTGTGATGAAGCCGACTTTTTCTTTAGCTTTAATTGCTTAAATTTATAATCTGAAGCTTTCGTCACGCGGAAACAATGATAAAAAAGATAGCTGAAAATAAAAAACCATGGTAACAGCTTTAATTAATTATTTAAAAATATAAAATTAAAATAATACGTTAGTCTTGGTAAAAATATCGTTTGTGGTGAATAGTTTAGAACACGGTTTACACAAGAATTTAAATTTACGATTGAAATTGAGAGTAATACGTTACAGCTTCCTTTGACTGTTTATCTTGTGGAAACAAGATATCGGTCTGTGAAGAGATATGAGGTCTTTGCGTGTTAAGAAAATATAATGACGTCAAAGCTGCCATTTTTCATCGCGAAGCACGCCAAATTTTGTCATCATATAACCAATTTCGTCGTCAACTATCAAATTTTGCCGCCAAATCACAAATTCCATTGCTAAGTTTCAAGTTTTGTCACCAAATTGTACAACTTTATGGTTTCTATTTGTTGAATGATTAGGAGCTTGGATTTAAAAAAATTTAAACATTTACTGATCAATAAATCTAACCTAAAATTTTAAGTAGAATGAATAGTAGTAGTTAATCATTAAATTTCTTAAAAATATAATAGCGACGTAAATAATGCAACGCCTGGGAACAAAGCCATTGGCTAAGTATGTGTTAATGCATATGTAATATTTCTTTACTTTTGTAACATTAACGTAAATAAATCTACCTTTGCCTCTAAGCTTGCCGAAAAGGGATTTTTTATGCATGTAGACCTTCGATGTGCTGATAAAAACCTGCATACATCAATAGTTGTATAAGGAAGTATGTGGTGATTATTATTTTTTTTCCTTCTCTTTTATTTTAACTGTCTACTGTTAGTGTAAATTTTCGTTATTAACGAAATTATAAAATTGATAATTCTGATCTGTAAATCATTATTATGAATATTTGAAATATCTAACACTCATAATGTGAATAGGAACAACCTGATATAATTAAAAATTTTAAATTGGTTTTACTATTTGTACGGTGAAGTATTATTAATAAATTTAGTTCAAAATTATATTACTTCATGCAGAGTAATAAAAAAAAAATAATATTATTATACTTCCCAAAATTCAATTACTCATTTTCCTTGTTCACACTTGATAAAAAATATTATTTTTAGCAATAACAGAACAGGTAATTTATCACATCTCAGTCCATATTTTTCCACTCTTTAAATTCTGTTTCGAAAAATAACAATTTCCTTGCTCTTCATATTTTATTGTTCTTTTTTAAATCTTACTTTATTTGTTACGCTTTTGTTTTACGTTCATATCACAGAAAAATTGGTAATAAATTTAACAGTTGCTCGCCTCGAAAGTATCATAATCGTCAAAATACTCAAAAATGGGCTTTTATTATTATTATTTATTTATTTATTTTGAATAATAAGAACAAAGTTTAGGGCAATATAATGTTCGAATACAGTGAATGGATATGATTTTCACAATTTTTTACAACTTCTTTCCTTCGTAAACTCTGCTTCATAATCTGTTTCTGATTCATGAATTTCTTATTGCATTTTAAATGTGTGCTAACTGTGCGCCTTTATAAATCAACATGGAAAAATAAATATAATTAAATTACTAAATACTAAAATTCTGCTCGTACATAAAATCTTTTTCAAACATATCTCGTACAGATTATTTAAAATTAAAATTCGCATCGGCTGTGGTTAGATAAATGTACACATAAACTTTGCTATATTTATATTTATTGTTACAAATTAGAATGCTATCTTTTGTAAGCATCGAACTGAAACAATTTTTCTGATTGGCTGAACACGATACAAAAGACAAATAGTTCATTTTGGAACATAAAGAGCGTCTTTCTTCTATTTCTAATGACAAAGTACCCATGCGCACGTATTGTCGATTAATCTTGCAGAAATGTTTTCCATGGTCCTCTTTTGTGGCTCCTTTATGTCCCATTACCAAAGAAAATGGGTTAAAGACGAGCTTTTTTCATCGGAAAGAAAAGCCCCGGGATAAGGCGCAACCGAGTGATTAAACACTCACAAAAGAATTCCGCCTAAAAGACCAGTTGTGTTCAAAACTACTTGCTGGAGATGTGAATGACATTTTTGTATGTAAGTGTAGAGATAATAACGCGATTTATTTGTTTAAATAGTGAGTATTTGTTGTAGAAAAATCATTTCACTTGTATACTAATATTTATGTAATACAAAATTTCTGAATAAATGTTTTCGTAAAAGAACTTTTTAAATGGAAGAAATATGGATAAATTTATTTTATCTGGTATTCAGAAAACAGTTATACAAATAACAATTATTTTCTTATAAGCAATTTTATTACAGTAATTATTTTTACATGAGAGTAATATCATTCAAGAGGAGAGGGAATGATAAACAACATTAAATCATGCAAATTAAATAGGGGTTATTCTGGTAGATTTTATAAAATGCCCGAAAATCTATAATACTTGTAAAATAATAACATTTTACAGTCCCTCAATCCATGTCGAGATCAAGAAAAGCGGCGCAACGTAATGCTAAAAAAGTGTCGGCCAACAGAAGCACCAATTGAAAAAAGTGGTCGGGCGATACAAAAACAATCAACATCAAAATGTTACTAGTAGACAAAATAAAGTATACAGTCAAACTCAACATTTACATTATAGACTGCAGATATTTTAAACTCCTAAATTAAAGTATAATACTAATAGTGTAATCATTTTTTGTCAAATATGTCTGGTGGGAAATAAATATTATAATACGACGCTTTGAAGTATTGAAGGAAAGAAAAATTAATCACAGATAATACACTGTGCTAAAAAATTCACATTACAATTAAAGTAATATTTTTAAACGTATAATACTGTAAAGTTTCGTGCAACGTGGTAGCAGAGATGACAAATAAATTAAACAGTTTTGTTTTTTAACATCACTAAACTTTAAAGTACCAATGTATTGGTTCGTACACTCTATTTAGTTTTTATATAAAGCAGTTGCTTTGATTTAAAAATTAGTGGTGTTAAAAAAATAAAACTGTAATATTCATTAGGCAAATTTGCACCCGCGTTGTACGAGACTTTACTGTACATAGATTTTAGGAAGAAAATTAAGCAAATTTATTTCAACATCCCTTATCGTAACAAACATGTACAAAGATGGAATTATTCAAAAAAACAATAAATAAATTAAATACGTAATTTTACTGACAATAGGACAATGGATAGAGAAAATCTCTGAGCGTAAAAAAAGAACAGAGAGTTCCAATCCGTTTCGGGTATGAACCAACCGAGATTAAACGAACTTTGAATTTTCTATTGGTTGGTTTAAGAGAGACAAGAAATAGCTACACCAGTTCAATTTCAGTAATGAACAAATTTAAAAATAAGGTTTGAGTTTTAAATTGTAGTAATCATTTAGTCAGACAAATTCTCTTGAAAAAACTCTGCGTGATTCTGAATTTTGATGGAGAAGATACTGATGCTACATTTTTAAATACTTTTTTTTCGATGTGGATAAAAATGAACAGAGAAAATTAGTATAATAACAGCCCAAAAAACGAATAATTAAAGCAAAGGTGCCGAGTTACTATGAATGATATACAATTTTCATACCACTCTTCAAAAGATAGTAATCTTTGTCATATTAAATCGCGGAGAATTTCTATTAAAAAAAACTGTATAAACAAATGCGATATTAAGGTTACGGACAATTCTTAAAAACTTGGCACCTCTGAATTGGAGGCACTAATAATAAGTATTTTAGAGAAAAATAAATACTAGCTCTATAATTAGAAATTCAATTATTAAAGAATTTCTGGTTAAAAAAAAATATATATATATATAAAGGTTTTTGTTTTCTATTTATAAACCACAATTTTATATATTTATCAATCGATCCGAATTTTATATTTAGAAATCGCATATAAAAACAGTTTATTAAAGTTTATCAGCTTTCTTTTCCACTAGTGTCGTTTGTTTAGTTCGTTTATTTGCATTGCAGTACTCATGAAAAATATTTAAACATTGCAAGATAAAATTATTTACAAAGTGATACATTTCGAAGAGAAAGAGATAGAGCGATCTGACATTTTGAAATACAGTAAAGTAGCAAAATAATAATAATAATAATCATCATTTCAAATTGAAAATAATTTTATATTTGAAAAAAAAAAAAAAAAATCTTTTAAAAATGTTTTTGGTAAAAATAAACTTGGAAGACAAAATTGTACTTACAAGGTAACATTCAAAAGGTGTCGTCTTTCAAAAATATTGAAAAAAAAATGTGTGATTCTACTCTTCATAAAACACCAGAAAGTGAAAAATTAACAGCTGAAATGAATTACAGAGACCACAAAAAATTATCAAAATCAAGCATATTTGGCGATTTCAAACTGTTAGGCGATTGATTTTAAGTACTTGGCGGAGAAGCAAAACACGGTTTTGTTCGTACACGGCAATCTCGGTGCTGGCGAACTTATCGCCTAACAGCACTAAATCGCCAAAAATGCTTAATTTTGATAATTTTTTGTGGTCGCTGTAATTCATTTCAGCCGATAATTTTTTCAATTTTTGGTGTTTTAGGAAGAGTAGAATCACATGTATTTTTCTCAGTATTTTTTGAAGACGAATCTTTTGAATGTTTCCTTGTTAGTAATAAAATTATTAAATACGTAAGGATGTCCTATAATTTAAATTATTGCAACAAAATAGTCGAGAATATCATTAAATTCTTTTCTGTATATTAAGTTTTTCTTGCGTACTACATAGTGTTATAAACATTTAATGTTGATTTAAAAAATATACACAGTCGGTAACAAAAGTCTCCGAACACTAGCAAATATTCCTATGTAAAAAAAAAGTACACTTAATATAGTTATGTTAAATAAATCATTGTCGAATCCTGTTTTTAGTCAGTCTAAAAATAGGATTCGACACGGATTTATTTAAAAAAACTGTATTAAATGTACTTTTTTTATATAGGAATTTTTGCTAGGGTTTGGACAGATTTGATACCAGCTGCAGGCTGGAGTAACCCACGTCTGACTTATTCTAAACTAACATATTTCGAAATGTGAAGAAATGCTGGGGAAAAACAGTATTACTATATGTATCTATCTATATATCTAAGTAGAACAATCTTAAGAAAAACAAATAAAAATTATGTTAACATTTCTATTACTTTAACAACTAGTCAGCAGTTATACATCTAACGGTTGATATTTCCAATAATTAAATTTATAATTATTTAAAATAATCATTTTAACATTTTTTAGGTTTTTCTTCTTCTCATTTAGCTGGGTGTTTTGACCAAAATATGGCAGTTTTTTGAGCTGTCGAAAAAGGAAACCACCATTGCATCGATTTCTTTAAATAATCTTTGAGACTTATTTTTTCAATTAAGAATAAAATTTATATTTTCTCAATACAGCATTGCAATTGCGAAATATATATTATATATAAAAAATATATTTTTTCATTTCGATATACATTTATATATATATATATATATATATATATATATATATATTGTAGCAATAACGTCAGTTTCGAGCATTAGTTTCATTAAACGTTGGCTTTTATTATTAAGACGATTCTTATTAACCAAGGATAAAAAAATATATTTTTTCAATGCATTGTAGTAGCAATGACGTTAGTTTCCAGCATTAGTTCCATGAAACTTTGGCGTACTTTTACGAATTTATGTGATTTTAACTTCTAATATACTAAGTTTTTAATTAAAACATATCTCTAATTAAGTTGTTTTTAACAATAATTTAAAAAATAAAATTGAAATGAATTAAACTTAAAAAAAAAAAAAAAAAACATAAAGAACTAAAACATAAACGATTTCAGGGAGATTAATTAAAGTAACTACATTCATTTATCTCATCGCTTTACATTACTCTATTTGTAGCAAGAGATAACTAGGGAAACCCACAAATTAATAATAACTTTAGTTTTATCCAGGACCATTCATTGATGATTATTTCCCTTCCCTCTACCTGTGCCCCGACGAGAGACTTCATAAATGTCACCAAAAATACAATTTCGATCGTCTGTTACAGGAAGCGGAGAGACATTATCAGTACACCCTATCGAGATCATAAAAATGGGAAAAGTCGTCTGAAATTCCGTTTTCATCAGGATGTAAAAGCTCCATGATAAATGAAATAGTGATACAGTTTCTGGTGAAACAGAATTGTTTTTAAAAGCGTAAAATGTCGGTTTTGGGTGATGTAATATTAGAAATGTTTATTACATCGTACTCAATAATTTATACATTTTCTTAAAATATAATTTTCTTGAAAATAAACAGTTGGTTTTCATGTGATCATGTACAGTTTATGTGAAAATAGTTTTAAATTTTACATTGCCATTGAAAAATTTCTATTTCTCTGCCTTCTTATTTATTTATTTGTAATAAATTCATCTTTTTTTATCGATCAAAATATGTTCAATGGACTCTGTTAATGCAAATAAGCAATTAATTATTTTACAGATGCTAGTGAAAATTAATTTGGGCTAAATCTATAAATTAATGCAAGAATAGTTCTTCTGGTTAGAGGTGACCTTTTCTGGGTATTTAATTAACGTAGAAGAAAGTTTTGTAAAAATGAATAATATAAAATATATGTATTATTTAAATTGTATATTCATTATATTTTGTGATGCAATATCAAATTCAGCCAAAATGTGGACCGAAAATTGCTCTTTCTGTCATTATAAAAATGACTGCCATTCCCGGTGGTGGGCACACTCGTGTAACCGGTTGTGGACACACTTGTTGTTTTTATTTAAAGCATTTGTTTGACTTACAAGTTGTCAAACATGGTCGTTTATGCCAACATAACATCCTTATATTTTTATACACTTTTAGGCATTTTTAAAGATGCCATTCGGGATAAATTCAACCGATTCAAAAGAAATGGATTTTACAGCACTGTTTAAAGCCGTTTAGTATTGCTTAGTAGATCAAAATCCATAAAATCGAATGTTCGATAATATTGACTTACTTGCAGCATCTGTGTTCTTCCAGAAGAAGCCTGAAAAAAGTAAGGCAACTCCACCTGTCAAACAGCCGGCCAAACTCGTTAAAAATAGAAACATTCACAATCTGATAATTATGTCGATTTCTGCATCATCTGTTTGGAGCACCTGCTACCATGCCTAACAAGAGCTAACTCAGTCAAATTCAACGAGTGTGATCGTCTGGTGCATTTGAAGTGTGACAATATACATAAAATTATTTTACTTGCAAGAATTGCACTTCTGATTTGGAGAACAAAGAAGGTGAGGAATAAAATTGTAAAAATGCCACTTTCTGTTGTTACTTTGACAACTGAATTCTTACAAAATAAATGAACATTGTTATTTTCTCCATTTCTGGTGGTTTTTCTTATTATATTCCCCTTTTTTGCTTAATTTTTAACCTTCCAGCGGGTGCGCTGCTTATACGAACATGAAAGGTCGTGCGTGTTTCTCACATACACTACTGTAAAACATGTATTTTAAAGTATCTGAATATTTTAATTATACTATAACCATTTAAAGATTAATAAGAACATTCAATTGGAACTTTTATTCATTAAAAAAAAAAAAAAAAAAGAAAAAAAAAACTGAAAGAACTGAAAGAACGAAACTGAAATCACAAAATCAATATAAAGTAATCAAAGAAGCATCGGATTTATTTGAAAATAAAATAAAGAATACTGTTGATGTTTTGTCATTTTTAATAAAAAGTGTAAAGTTAAAAGTTAATTAATTATAAAAATATTTAAAATAATAATGTTTAAAACCAAAACAACATATAATCATTTTAAACAGCGAAATAAAAACCAAGTATAACAAAATATTACATGAACGGTCGCGCGTATTCTTCAAATACAAGTAACAAATATACAGCTTCATATCATTGTCTCGAGGTTCAAAAGATAACTAAAAATAGATCAATATATACTGTGTGAATAGTCAAATATAAGTGTTCCAAATGCCTTCTGACTTTAAGATATACAACGAGATTCACCGCTAGTGTATCTCTCACATACGCGCGCCCGCTGGAAGGTTAAGTGTGGCCATGTACTTGGTACAAGTTTTTTTTTTTTTTTTTTTTTTTTGCCAAAAATAACAACTTCACAAAATTTGTGATAAAATGTTAATAGCTGACTCAATCGCTACAATTACTTTATCAAAGGTTAACTAAGAGTTCTAGCTTTCCATTGGTATTGATATGTTTACATAATATTTACTCTATCAAAAGTTATTAGCCAAAATCAAAACTGTGCCCACAACCGTAGAAATTTCTTTATGTTTTTTGGTTTCTGCAACACGATATTGAAGCAAACTCTGATATCAAGTTGACAATTTCATATCAAGATAGAGTATAAGAAATCGAACTTAACTTTTTCTTTCATAACTTTCCCGATTCACAATTTTTGTATTTGGTAACGGATTTTAATAAAGAAAATCTAGATAAATACCTCAAAATTTAAGTAAAGCTATTTACTGTAGGATACTTACTAATGCTATCATTTTGCAATTTAATTATTTCCAAAAAAAAATATCTTGTTTAATATATGCATATAATTTACTTTTCGCTGCACTCAATTAAGTTTAGTATGCATTTTAATAATCATAAAATTAATAGCAACTCAATTTCTTGATTGATTAATTATCTAATGACTAATTTATTTAAGTACATTTTTGGGGTTTGACTTACAAATATTTTAAGCAGATATTTTTATCCAAAATTATTTCAGCGTGAAAAGATATGGACTAAATGAAATCAATATAATGTAACAAATCTAGAACTTTTACAGACTTCTGTAATTTTTCTAGAATAACTATTTCTCTTGTTTAATGGTACATTTTAATTAAGATTAATTAGATTAACTGCGTAAGTAGGGATTATAAAATCTGCTTTTAAATATATTTTATAACTTAATCAGTTCATATTTATAATTAAGAAATTTTATATCAGTTATTAAAATAATCAGTAGACTCAAAGTTTATGAACGATTTGTCATAGACCAGCAGAATTTTTTTTCCCATTCATCAGCTATCTCTTGAATGTAGTATCTCAAAAATTTCATATTTTAAAATAAGCCGACCATGAGATCAACTCAGGATTCTGAAGAAGTCCTATCAACCAACGCATGCTATAAAAATGCCTCCGAACTAGCTGCACGTCATGGAAGATAAGCCGATTACATTCAATCCACATCATTCTATCATACCTGCCAACATCCTAATTAATATTCCGTAATATTGTTACCTCCGCTTTTATTTTTTCCATTCCAGTAATTTTAGAGAGTATTTTTCTTCTTATTTAATCGTAACTACATTTGGAGAATATTACTGTCAAATATTACTGATGTGAAAAATGCGGGAGTAACAATACTATGGAATATTAATTAGTATGTCATGGCATTTATGTTCTATAGATATTATAGGAAGTGTTGAACAGATGTAATCGGCCAAACGTCTGCGACGTAAAGCTTACTTCGGATGTATTATTTTAAGAGGCTTTTAACCAACAGACATTTCTCCATTTTTGTGCAGTTTAGGAACTGCATTGTTATAAAATTTTTGGCGTTTCTCAGTTTCACTTGTTTCAGTTGTTCAAAAACTCATTAAATATTATTTATATTAATAATATTTATATTAATAATTAAATAAGCGAATGAAAGGAAAAAAAAATATATATATATATATATGGTCTAAGAAAATCACTTTAATTTACCTATTTGAATAAGTTTGATATCTAAAATCAGCGTCTTAAAAAGGGTTCAAGCACAATATTAGATCTCCTGTAAAATCAAGAAATTTAAGACACGATCATTCACAAAATGTCCGATGAGTAGGTTAGCATTTAGATGATTTTTAACTCCGTCATTAAAAACAACATTTGTATCATAATATACATCTGTGTCATTTCAAAATATGGTAAAACATGTTGCACACTGTTTTTACGGTCCTCGAATTGGCTTGAATTTCTCCATCACTAATTTTGTAGAATAAATTCTCTTACAAAGGTTGCCTAGACGTTTAGAAATAAATTTATTTTTCAAAAGTACTTGTGGAAAGTGCTTAAAAAGTGGCGTGTTTGTACAAGCCTTAGTTCCAAATTTTATTGTATTTTGGACAATATTTTATTTCTTTCAGAATGCGTTTTACTATTAAATACAGGGTGGCCATAATTACACTGCAAGTGTTCAAGGGGTGCTGGAGAGAAAACTACTGGGAATGTGAAATTCGGTACCTACACGGATAGATGACACTGTACCGTATTTCAATGCTCACCGATGGCATATACAACTTCCAAAACAGATAGACAGAGCATAATGAGGCATATAAACAATATAAAACATTACTTACAGTTTATCAAAATTCCATAAAATTCGCTTCAGTAATTAATTTTTTACAGTATCATGTAATTAAAAATTTACGTAAATTAAGATCACAAATTAAACAATCCATAAAGACGCGTTGGAAAACAATTAAACCATTATTTATTCAATGAAATTATGACATGATGTGCTCAATATGCAAACTACCAGATGTAACCACATGTTGTAAACGTAAAACAGCATGGTCCATCGTCGCATTTAAAATCTCTGCTGTAACGCACCTCACGTGTCTCGTTATGCTAGTTTTCAATTCACCAACGGAAGCACGTCGTTCTCTATAAACCATATCTTTCAGATGTCTCCACAGATAAAAATCGCAAGGATTAAGGTCTGGTGAACGTGGGGGCCAATCGTTTTCAAAATCTCAGCTTATGACTCGGTCCGCACCTAAGGTATCATGTAGCAATTTTTTAACAGGTTTAGCGATGTGAGGGGTGCTCCGTCCTTCATAAATATCGTGGTTTCTAAACAATGTCTCTCTTGCAATTCTGGAATCCATTGTTCTCTCAACATCGCACAGTAGTTATTCCCTGTAAAAATACAGCGTTTGGGACCACTTGGGATTGGGGTCTCAAAGAAATATGGGCCCAAAAGGAAATTACAAGTCATTACACACTATACAGTTACATAATCGGAATGGAGGGGTTTTTCACGTTTAGCGTATTGGTTGTTCGTTCTCCATATCCTGCAGTTATGCGCATTTACACTTGCTGATAGTGTAAATAGCGCCTCGTCTGTCCACAAAATCCTCTGTATCCAAGTGTCATCCTCACTGACTTTCGACAGGATAAAGTTTGCAAAATCAATTTTTCGGGTGTCATCACGAGGTTTCAATTCTTGAAGCATTTTAATTTCATACGGATAACGCCGAAGAATGTGGCGCAACACTTAATGCACAGTTGACCAGAAAAGATATAATGTCCGAGCCACACTTCTTGCGCTCACTTGTTGTAGGATACTGCCTCCTGAACTGCTACTCGTAGTAACAATAGCGTCATCAATTTGTTGCACTGTTCCCGGGTTTACGGGTCGCCGCCCTCTTGTGCCTGGAATAACGCCCAATTCTTCTGTTTCTTCAAATTTAGAAATTATATTTTTCAATGAATTGACACTCATTGGACCTATTCTTAATCGTTTCATACGCCGGTATTCTTTAAGAGTAGCTGAATAATTGCTACCATTCTGATAGAATATCTTCACTAACAATGCACGGTCCTTCTTATTCAGAGTCATGATTGACTATTACTCAATGTGGTCTTGTTTTTACACTGTTCGATAGGCTTAAAATTTGCATATATGCCGTCGATAAACACTGAAAAACGACACAGCGCCATCTATCGGGTGAAAACTGTGATTTTTTATTATTTGTTTTTTTCATATTTGACTTGCGCATGTTCTGAAACGTATACCCAATTTCACTGAAATATTCTCAGTAGTTTTCTCTACAGCACCCCTTGAACACTTGCAGTTTAATTATGGCCACCTTGTACATTTATTTAAAAATATTGTCCAAAAAAAAATAATAATATTTTTCCCCAGACTTTCTCTTGAATTCCTTAGAAAATGGTAAAGTTTTAATATTGTTTCCAATGTATATTTTTTCGAAAGTATTAATTAACAGTTATTTCAATATCAGTTGGAAAATGTTTACTTTTGAAGAAAACCTTGCCAATTTTATGTATGATTTTTAATGTAAAAAAACATATGAAAATTTCTTAATTATGTAACTTTTAATTATAAGTATATTTGTATAGCGAAGAAAATAACAGTTTAGTGAACGAATATATCTAATCCCGGGGTTAGAAATTTGAAAAAAATTCCAGATTTTAAGTAACGTTACATTACAGTTAATTTCAAACTTTTTTTCATCCACATACTTTTTAAATAACCTAAAAATTTAAAATAAGTTTAAATTCATTCAATTGTGTCAATATTTATCGACGAATTTACATTTCCACACCCCGTTTTCCTTTTTCACCAGCAGAAAATCGAAACAAACTTTTATTCAGCTTTGCTATATTCGGACCAAATGACAGGAAGATGTAGTGAAATAATCAGAGTCCTTAGTTTGTTCCGGAGATTTTCCAGGCTGATTATTCCCAGTTCCTGACATTACGCCTCGGTGAGGACTGTTTGAATGTCACCAAAATAGCAAGTTCGATCGCTTGTAATGGATGTGGAGGGACGTTATCAGCCGATCCCGTCCATACCATAAAAAGGTGAAGGGCCACTGAAACCCTATTGGTATATTTCTAACCTAATATAAAGCTTATTTTATATAGGAAATCTTCTACAAATTATATTCAGAAAATACAATACGTAATTAAGTAAACAATAAATCGTGCAAGTGTTTGCAACTGTAAAATAGTGATAAATTTTTAAAATATAAACCTTATTTCTTTGATCTAAATTAATTTCACACAAACTAATTAATTAATTTCACAAAAAAAAAAAAAAAAAAAAAAAAAAAAAAAAAAAAAGTGAAAGAGACAAATAATTTTGTCACTATTATAAATTTAACTTTTGTCGAAGTACAAAATACACAAAAGACATTAAAATTGATTTCCATGTATTACCTAAAGGTCGTATAAAAAAAAAAAAAAAAAAAAAAGAAGAAGAAGAAGAAGAAGGAAGGGTTTAAAAGGAATGTTAAAAAAAAAAAAAAAAAAAAAAAAAATCTGACTTCTTTTGTGTCAGCTAGGCTGTTTTCTTTCTTTTTTTTTTTTTTTCTTTTTTTTTTTTTTTAATTTATTCGTTTAATTTTATTCTTTATTTGTGGTCGGGTTCAGTTTTTAACGAGCCGGGTCGATTTAAGAACATTTTTAAGGAAATCAATAATGAGTAGACTTTTTGTTTGATGAATACAGCTGCATAACTGATATGAGCATACTAAATAAAAGTAATTATATGCATTTGCAAATTAGTTAAGTACAGTAAATTTCTGTTTGAGACATTCCAAATATCGGAGTTTTCTATTAAAAACACACGTTTTCAGTCTGTAAATCTTTTTATTCTTTTTGTCCTTCAGGCTCACCAGCAGCCGAGCGGTTCTGCACTTAAAGATGATAGAATGGAAGTGACATGTTCAATGCCGGGTCGCTCTCATTGACCCAACTGCTCGGAATTCTCCCTGGTTTTTTCCGAAACTCACGTAAATATGGGCTAGGACCCTTTAGAAAGCCCCCCATGGAGGGCATTCCACCTAATGGCCTAGGACCTTAGAATAGCTAATCGTCCTTAAACACTGCAGCCAATCAACAAACCTTTCCGTGCTTCATATTTTTATTTTTATTTTATTTTTATTTATGTTTTTTTTTCTAGAGTTTTAGGCCAATTTTATGTTGGATTCAGGAAAATGAAATTATTTTTTGTGAGTTCGGATTGTGTATCGGCTTGGCTTTAAATTAATTGTTTTATCTGGTTCCATACGGACCGTAATTTAGAGAGATAAGATTTTATTTACTCAAATTTGAGGACAAATATGGCGGTGTCCTCGATTTTCGAAGAGAAAATAAATAAATCACCTAAAATTGTAAAAATATAATAATGTTTGTGTATGAAGTACCTCAAAGAACCCATTTGGCATTATTTATTATACATATAATAAATTATTGTAATAAAATATTAACAAATGTACTATCGGAGTCCTCATAACAAAACATTTATAAATGTATTACCGGAGTTCTTTTTGGGAGAACGAAGGTAGTTTTAGAGGTCGTCTAATTTCCCTACCATAGGTTTTTCATTTTTACAAACGAAAAAAAAAAAAAAAAAAATCAAACTTTTAACTAGGTCTTGCTCTTTTCTTAAAGTTTATTAGATGAGGCTCCCTCCACGAAAAGGTATGTTGGGAATGAAGTATGACAAAGGAAAAAAAAAGACTAATCTAAAAATTTTCTAGGAGACTACCTCTTCCCTCTCTTACTACGTCCTTGCTAACCAGGTTTCTTTATGAAAAGGATACTGTTTAAAATGATATTTTCAGCATTTTTATGTTGTAAGCATATAAATAAATATATCGAATCATTTATTTTAAACTGTGTAATAAAATTCATTACTAGATCATAAAAAAGTCAAAATGATAACCGAATAGAATACGCTTAATATAGAAAATGGGCATGCTTACATTAATATAGCACCTTGTCATAACCGAAAGACATTTGATTTTACACTTTTGATAGATATCTAGAAAAATACTTAACGATATATTTTGAAACATCGAGCGCATACAGATGATATTATATCATGTATTTCAGCGAAATTTTGTCCCAAAAGTACAAAGTGGAGCAATATTTACTTAAGTAGAAAAGCAATATTTAGCTTCACGCTATGTTATAAAATTATGCTTAAAATTTATTGTAATTTTTGCATGCAATTATGATTCCTATTTAGATTATATATATTTATTTGTGTGGGAATAGCACATAAAAATTGAAGATATATAGGTATCTAGATGCAGTATTACTAAAAATACTAAATTTGGTGCCCTTTATAGGTTATACTATTTACAAATGTTTGACAAAAATTCTGAGTTTATGCAATAGTTTTTTGTTCTAATTTTATACAGTTTACACATAAAAAAATACTAAATCCGCGTAACAATATAAGAAATTATCACTAAAAATGAAATCAATTTTTAAATTTCAGCATTTAATAGAAATATTCACTGAAAATAAAGCAAATTATTCCTTTTTTATTTTTTTAAGTACTCAAGTCCAATAAATTATAATCTCTCTTATCATGTTCTATTATGTCATACCTGTAAAAGAAGGGTTTAGTACTTTACAAGCAATTCAATCTGAATAAATTTTATTCTCCGGGTACGCCATTTGTTACATTCTTTTATGTAATAACAAAAACAAACAATAATCACATTTATAGAACAGCATACGAATGAGCTAAACGCATATTTAAAAAATTCAGAATTTAAATATTTTAAAACATGAAAATTCTGAATAACAGAAATGTATATTTTTGTAAAAATAAATTTTAAATAATAATATCCCGTATTTTTAATGAAATCAATTTTTGTAAGTTGAGAAAACTAAAATTTTTATAACCATTTTAACAACTTTCATTTCCATTTTAATGCTATTATAGTATTTTTGGTTAGTTTTAAAAATGAAAAATAAAGTATTAGAGTTTATAACTTCAAAATTATTCCATTGTTACATCTTTACAAGTGCTTGAGTCCAATAAATTTTAATCTCTTTTATAATATTTTATGATGTAACGGATGTGTTATGATGTAATGGATGTGTTTAAGTGAGGAAATTAGTTTTTTTTTTTTTTTTTTTTTTTTTTTTTTTACAAGCATTTAGTCCGAATAAAATTTTAATCTTTGTTTCTACCTTTCTTTGTGTCTTTTTTGTCAAAGAAAAGAAAAATGTCACGTCTATAGAACAACATATGATGAGGATAAAAAAAAAAAAAAAAAAAAAAAACATGTCTCATATGTTTCATAATTTTTATTTTAATAGTAAAGTACTTCAAAATTCGAAATAGTAAATATGCGTCATTTTACAGAAATAAATTTTAAATAATAATCTCGCACATTATTCGTGATTTCTTACTCTTTCTTTTTCTTACTTTTTTTTTTTTTTTTTTTCTGAGCTAACTGTTTTTTATAATTATTTTTTAGACAAATTTTATCTGTACTTCTAAATAGTTCTTCTAAACAGTTCTGTTCTGTCTTATTTAAAAGAGTTAGTACTGTGATCTATCCATCCTAGAAACATACCCATGTAGAAAATAAAAAAGAAAAAAAAATGGTCTTGATTATAGCTAAAGATGAAAATCTGAATTACACTGACATATGATTTTAATTGGATACCTAATCTTTAGGAGTAAAATTTTTTTCCGTATACAGAAAAGAGTTAGATATTTTGGCGCAATAATTAAAGCCCGGGAATGTGTCTTACATACCCCGTCATAAATAAGACAGTTCCTGCTAACAAGCTATGAATTAAACAAAAATATAATTAATTAATTAAAAATATGAATAGAATATCCTTCTTTTGTGAATATCAGAGTTCCCCATCTCTATCGCATGTTTAGGAAGCAATATAAATATTTACTTTTTTATTTTTTTTCCTTGTATCTCGGAAAATGACATTAGGGAGTGAGTTGAGTGTATCTGTGCGAATAGACATTGTAGCTCTGAATTATCACAGTATATCTTATTAAAGAGACTTTCGAACTATTAAATCTCAGTGACGGCAATAACAATGATAAAATCAGTATACATTGGTATAATTTTCACATTTCAATTTTTAACTTCTAAAATCGAAGTTAGATTTATAAATAAAATACAATATTTAAATACTCCAATATTTTTGTCTATAATATATATATATTTTTTTAATTTTTAATAGTTTGGAAATAAAAAATTGTCAGCCATTTTAAGTAGGAAGTGTAAACTGTCCCAAGGTACAACACCATGTTGTACCTTGGGACATACTTCGAAATTCATACAATAGTTTTAGCTTAAAGCAATTTTACGCAAATAATTAAAAAAATATTTATATTTTAACGTATTAAATAAAAGCAATTTTACGCAAATAATTAAAAAATATTTACATTTTAACGTATTAAATAAATAAAAGAAAAAAAAAATACATTTGCAGATGCATTACACAAATAATAATACATTTGAAAATTCAAATCTTATTCGTAAATTAACCAAGTATTAATAAAATTCCTATTTTAACATTATATGATGTAAAGTCAACTGTGAGATTTCTCGTTCAGGCCTCAGTGGGAGCTTAACACTCAATGTCTGAAAAAATATCATAATTTTCATATCCATAAATAAATTTGCTGCTGCCCCCTGTGCACTTTAAAAACCTCACTGTTACTGACCTTCAGTACTTCACATCAAGTTGGTGAACAAGGGGGTTTTCTGGAGGTTCAAACATAGAAGTAAATATGTTTATATTAATATTATTATTTCAGATACATTTGTAAAAAAATAACTTTTCGGTAGCAATTTTTCTAATGTGTCTGTGGTTTGAACATATTCAATATTCTCATCATTTATATTTAATAAAATTGGTTTATCAATATCAGATTCTGAACTGATAATTTGTTATGTGGGTAATGCTTCCCCCCACCCCCCCAATTCTGGATGCAGTAGTTTTCTGCTCTGCAGTTTCAATTTCAACTTTACAGGAGAATCTGTTAAATGCAATATTTTGATTTTCTTATATTTCCATTGTTTTTTTTTTTTTTTTTTTTGTTTTTTTTGTTTTTTTTGCAGCTTTGGGAAATATCCAAATCATTATTGGTGACGTCACATCTTGAGAATGGGAAGGTGAACTTCCCACACATATAGCTGATATTTTATTTGTCGCATTTACTGTTGTGGATTCAACAGCTTCACTCAACACTTGAGTTGGATCAATTGGTCTATCGGATATATATGAATTTATACTAAAAGATTATTAATTATTACATTGAATTATTATTATTAGAATGTTATATTAAAAGATATTTATAGTAAAACAATACCTAAATTATCGAGAACTATGTGTATGACATATGTTGTTCCTTGGGAAATGTCCCAAGGTACAACATGGCTTGCTGTTCCAAAGCACGCTCACATTACGATTTAAATAAAATCAAAATGGTGGACAATCATGACTCTCTCATAACCAAACATTTAAAAAACTTCTGTTTAATATCCATTTAAAATTGAGTGGAATAGTTTTTCAAATACTAGTTCAGAAATCAGAATTAGAATGAGATAAATATTTACTTTTAAGTTATAAAATTTTCTTTCACTCACTAAGTCCTGTATTCAACGTTTCTGATGCTACCTTTTACTGTCACTTCAAAAAAAAAAAAAAAAAAAACAAGAAAGAAAAATCATGCAGTACGCATTGCTTATTAACATTTTCCAACCGTACGCAATTGTTGTATCGAATAACTATTAATATTCTTTACCTACGTTATCGCACAACAGACAAAAGGACTGAAAAACATACAGATAGACTAATTGATATTAAAATTACTCTTAGGCATTTTGAAAAGTGTTAAAAAGGCTTAACGCAAAAGAAAATGCAGCCGTTATATTATAATTACAGCTTTTAAACTCTCTGAATATTTTACTGTAGCCCTGAAAATCTGAAAGTTAATCATATCATATTCTACACAAAACAGTATTTTAGAATATTAATAATACATGTCAATGTTTTAAAGATTTTTGTAGTAGAAAGTTTTTTAAATATAACTTTTAAAAAATTCTGTCCTAAAACGTAATACATTGGCTTTTTTTTATTGTTGTTATTGTTGTCCTTGTAAACAAACTAGTTGTACAGAACCTATTAATGACATTTTAAATAGGGAACATTCCATAGGGAACTTGAGTAATCCTTTTTTAAAAATTCTCAAAATATTCACGGATGATAGGAGCCGGAGACAAACAGATAGAAAGGTAGACAATCGGACAGACAGGTGCACAAATTGAAATCATATTCCCACTAAAATTATAAGAAAGTGTTAAAACGCTCATGTAAACAAAAGTTCAATTCCAGCAAATTTTTATCAATACCTCTTAATGTAACTGATTATTTTTGCGTAGCCCTGTAAATCTAATGCTAACCATACTATATTACATACAAGGCACACTCTTTTGTGCATACGAATAATATATTTCAATTGCATTAAGCTTTGTGGAAAATAAAATTATTAAAATTTGGTTTATAAAAATAACTCTCATACAACAAAATGCTTTGGAGTACTTTCAAGTGCCCCTGTACACAAACCAGTTAGAAATGTACTCTATTTTACATAGGAAACAACCGATAGGGAACTGAATATCATATTAAAATTTCATTAAAGTTTCTATACATTAAAGATATTAAAATATGATTTATAGAAACTCCTCTCATAGAACACAATAATTTCGAATGCTTTTGGGTGTCCCTCTACACAAACCAGAAGAGGTATTCATTTCATTTTCAATAGGGAACATCCGAAAGTGAACGTCAATAAAATATATCAGTTTAAAGAAATTCCATAAATATTTAGGGGAATTAGAGCGCAGAAAAACAGACAGAGAGACAAACAGACGGACAGAAGAACAGTCAGACATATACACAAATTGAAATGATATTCACACTAAAAAAATGATAAAAGTGTCGAAAACGATTAATGTAATCGAACGTACAATTTTAGCAATGTTTTATTAATAGCTCGTAATATAACTGAATATTTTTGTGTCACCATGTAAATCTAATGGTAACCATGCTATATCCTATGCAAAGCATTCTTTTGGGCATATAAATAACATATTTCAATTTCACAAAACTTCGTGCAAAGTAAAGTTATTAAAATTTTATATATAGAAATATCTCACAAAGAACGCAATAAATTGGAGTACTTTTGAGTGTCCCTGTACATAAACTAGTGGTGGTGTGTAATCTACTTTATATAGGAAACATCCGCTAGTGAACTTGAATAACATATAACAGTTTCAAAATATTCCATAAATATTTACGGGAGTTAAAGCGCAGGCAGAGAGACAGACGGAGAGACGGGCAGACACACAAACTGATATCATATTCACTCTTAAAAAAATGTTAGGAAATGTTAAAAATGCTTAATGTAAACGAAAGTTGAATTCTAGCAAATTTTTAATAATAGCTCTTAGTATAAAAGAATACTTTTGTGTCACCCTGTAAATCTAATGCTAATCATGCTATATTCTATGTAAAGCATTCTTTTGTGCATATAAATAATATATTTCAATTTCCTAAAACTTCGTGGAAAGTTAAGTTGTTAAAATTTGATTTATAGAAATATCTCTGATAGAACACAATGCTTTAGAATAATTTTGAGTGTCCTTGTATATAAAACAGAATTGGTATTCAATCCATTTTATACAGGAAAAATCCAATAGTAAACTTGAATAACATATTTTAATTTCATTAAGATATGTGTACAGTAAAGGTATGAAAATATGATTTATAGAAATACCTCTCATAGAACGCAAGGCTTTGAAATACTTTCGGGTGCCCCTGTACTCAAACCAGTAGAGGTATAAACTCCATTTTCAACAGGGAACATCCGATAGTGAACTGGATTAACACATTTCAATTTCATTAAGATATGTGTACATTAATAGCATGAAAATACGATTTATAGAAATACCTCTCATAGAACACAATGCTTTGAACTACTTTCGGGTGTCCCTGTATACAAACCACTAAAGGTATAAACTCCATTTCAAAAGGGAACATCCGATGATGAACTTGAATAACATATACCAGTTTCAAGAAATTCCACAAATATTTACGGAAATCCGAGCGCCAAGAGACGGACAGACGGACAGACAGACAAACCGAAGCCATTAACAATTTTTAAGTCTGTTGGTAAGTGTTAAAATTTTTTGAAAGTGTTAAAAACGCTTAATGTAAACGAAAGCGCACTTTTAGCAAATATTTATTAATAGCTCTTTATATAACTGAATATTTTTGGGTCACCCTGTAAGTCTAATGCTAATCATGCTATGATCTATGCAAAACATTTTCTTTTGTGCTTATAAATAACACATTTCAATTTAATATATCTTCGTGCAAAATAAAGTTATTAAAATTTAGTTTATAGAAATATCTCTCATAAAACGCAATGCTTTGGAATACTTTTGTGTGTCCCTGTACACAATTCAGTGGTGGTATTTACTCCACACAGGAAAATCCGATAGTGAACTTGAATAACATATTTCAATTTCATTAAGATTTGTGTACAGTAAGGGTATGAAAATATGGTTTATACAAATGCCTCTCATAGAACACAATGCTTTGAAATATTTTCGGGGTTCCCTGTACACAAACCAGTAGAGGTATAAACTCCATTTTCAATAGGGAACATCTGATAGTGAACTGGATTAACACATTTCAATTTCATTAAGATATGTGTACATTAATAGTATGAAAATACGATTTATAGAAATACCTCTCATAGAACACAATGCTTTGAACTACTTTCGGGTGTCCCTGTATACAAACCACTAAAGGTATAAACTCCATTTCAAAAGGGAACATCCGATGATGAACTTGAATAACATATACCAGTTTCAAGAAATTCCACAAATATTTACGGAAATCCGAGCGCCAAGAGACGGACAGACGGACAGACAGACAAACCGAAGCCATTAACAATTTTTAAGTCTGTTGGGAAGTGTTAAAATTTTTTGAAAGTGTTAAAAACGCTTAATGTAAACGAAAGCGCACTTTTAGCAAATATTTATTAATAGCTCTTTATATAACTGAATATTTTTGTGTCACCCTGTAAGTCTAATGCTAATCATGCTATGATCTATGCAAAACATTTTCTTTTGTGCTTATAAATAACACATTTCAATTTAATATATCTTCGTGCAAAATAAAGTTATTAAAATTTAGTTTATAGAAATATCTCTCATAAAACGCAATGCTTTGGAATACTTTTGTGTGTCCCTGTACACAATTCAGTGGTGGTATTTACTCCACACAGGAAAATCCGATAGTGAACTTGAATAACATATTTCAATTTCATTAAGATTTGTGTACAGTAAGGGTATGAAAATATGGTTTATACAAATGCCTCTCATAGAACACAATGCTTTGAAATATTTTCGGGGTTCCCTGTACACAAACCAGTAGAGGTATAAACTCCATTTTCAATAGGGAACATCTGATAGTGAACTTGAATAACATATATCAGTTTCAAGAAATTCCATAAATATTTACGGGAGTTAGAGCGCGGACAGACGGACATACAGACAGACAGACATACAAACCCAAGTCATAAACACTTTTCAACCTTGTTGGAAAGTGTTAAAAATGTTGTTGTCAATAGACTTTTAGAAATTGCCATTGTCCGAAGGTACAAGCGTCCCAAAGTACAACAAAAGTTCAAGCGTCCCAAATTCCCTATGTGTGTGTGTGTTTGTTGATTTACATAGATATTTTTGCATTAATCCGATTTACCCCACCAGTGGCTGAGCGGTTTTGTGCTCAAAACTGGTAGACCTGAGGTGCTGGGTTCATTACCAGGTCGCGCTCATTAGTTTAGCCTTTCGGAGTTTTCGGTGTTTCTCTCCGAAACTTGCGAAAATACGGGCTAGGACCCTTTAGAGATACCCCCGCGGAGAACACTTTCCCTCAGGCCCAGGGACTTACAGCAGTCAATCAACCTTAATACCTACAGCCAACTAACAACCACATTTAAAATCTTTCTTGACTGACTTTCTTGTGTGAATAATTATATTTTTTAAAACAATATAAAAAATCTCTATTTTACTGAGCTTAAGGTCGAAATAGATTCTAGTGCTGCGTGTAATGTCAAAATAAATCTTATGAAAATTTCAGGATTTTTTACAGTAATAAGCTGCAGTCATTGAACCATATTCATAAAAACATTTACTCAACTTCAGTATGGATACTGAAATATTTTCTTTAATATAGGTAAAAAATAACAAGTAGCCTTATGAGATTCATGAAAAACCTCTGAATTTTATTTATTTAAATACCAATTTTTATGGTTGATCAACTGAAATATTTAGATTCAGAATTTATTGATTTTGGTATAACTGATTAGTTTGTAAAATTTTGGTCTTTGCATAATTTACGGATATAATGTTTACAGTTTAATAATAATAATAATAATAATAACAAGAAAGAAAAATCATGCAGTACGCATTGATTAGTAACACTTTCCAACTGTACGTAATTGTTGTATCGAAAAACTTTTAATATTCTTTGCCTACGTTATCACACAACAGACAGAAGGACTGAAAAATATACAGATAGATTAACTGATTTTAAAATTACTCTTAGGCATTTTGGAAAGTGTTCAAAAGGCTTAACGCAAAAGAAAATGCAGCCATTAGATTATAATTGCAGCTTTTGATCTCTTTTAATATTTTAGTGTAGCCCTGTAAATAAGAAAGTTAATCATATCATATTCTATACAAAACATTATTTTAGAATATTAACAATACATTTAAATATTTTTATGATTTTTACAGTAGAAATATTTTTAAATATAACTTTCAAAAAATTCTGTCCTAAAACGTAATGCATTGGCATTTTTTGTTTTGTCCCTGTAAACAAACTAGTTATACAGGACCTATTAATGTCATTTTAAATGGGGAACATCTTATACGGAAAATATTTATAAAAATAACACTCATAGAACACAATGCTTTCGAATGTTTTTGGGTGTCCCTGTACACAAACCAGAAGAGATATTCACTCCATTTTCAATATGGAACATCCGATAGTGAAATTCAATAAAATATATTAGTTTCGAGAAATTTCATAAATATTTACGGGAAATAGAGCGCGGGCAGACAGACAGACAGACAGATGAACAGATACACAAACTGCAATCATATTCACACTTAAAAATGTTAGAAAGTGTTAAAAACTCTTAATGTCAACGAAAGTACAATTCTAGCAATTTTTATTAATAGCTCTTAATATAAATGGATATTTTTGTGTCACCCTGTAAGTTCTAATTCTAATCATGCTATATTCTATGCAAAGCATTCTTTTGTGCATATAAATAACATATTTCAATTTCCTAAAGCTTCGTGTAAAGTAAAGTTATCAAAATTTGATTTATAGAAATATCTCTCATAGAACGCAATGCTTTGGAATACTTTTGAGTGTCCCTGTACATAAACCGATGGTGGTATTTCCTCCAATTTATACAGAAAAATTCAATAGCGAACTTGAATAACATATTTCAATTTCATTCAGATACGTCTACGGTAAAAGTATGAAAATATGGTTTATAGAAATACCTCTCATAGAACACAATGCTTTAAAATACTTTCGGGTGTCCCTGTACACAAACCAGTAGAGGTATAAACTCCATTTTCAATAGGGAACGTCCGATAGTGAACTTGAATAACAAATATCAGTTTCAAGAAATTCCATAAATATTTATGGCAGTTAGGGCTCGGACAGACAGACAGACAGACGGACAGGCAAATACACAAAACGGAAATCATATTTACACTTATAAAGTGTTAGAAAGTGTTAAAAACGCTTAATGTAAACGAAAGTACAATTCTAGCATTTTTTTATTGATAGCTCTAAATATAATTGGATATTTTTGTGCCACCCTGTAAATCTAATGCTAATCATGCTATATTCTATGCAAAACATTCATTTGTGCATATAAATAACATATTTCAATTTCCTAAAACTTCGTGGAAATTAAAATTATTAAAATTTGATTTATAGAAATATATCTCATAGAACGCAATGCTTTGGAATACTTTTGAGTGTCCCTGTACATAAACCGATGGTGGTATTTCCTCCATTTTATACAGAAAAAATTCAATAGCTAACTTAAATAACATATTTCAATTTCATTTAGATATTTCTACAGTAAAGGTATGAAAATGTGGTTTATAGAAATACCTCTCATAGAACACAATGCTTTGAAATACTTTCGGGTGTCCCTGTACACAAACCAGTAGAGGTATAAACACCATTTTCAATAGGGAACGTCCGATAGTGAACTTGAATAACATATTTCAATTTCGTTAAGATATGTCTACAGTAAAGGTATGAAAATATGGTTTATAGAAATACCTCTCATAGAACACAATGCTTTGAAATACTTTTGGGTGTCCCTGTACACAAACCAGTAGAGGTATAAACTTCATTTTCAATTGGGAACGTCCGACAGTGAACTTGAATAACATATATCAGTTTCAAGAAATTCCATAAATATTCACGGGAGTTAGAGTGCGGACAGACAGACGGACAGACAGACAGACATACAGACAGACAAACCGAAGTCATAAACACTTTTCAACCTTGTTGGAAAGTGTTAAAAAGCCTTTTTGAGTAAAAAAAAAAAAAATGTGGGGGCAGCACTTTTCTCGGGACTCTTCCGATGGCAACATTTTTACTTTCTTCTATATGTAATATATTACTTTCTTCTATATGTAATATAGAGAAAGTATTGGATTCGCGAAAATTTTCGACCTCCGTTTTTTGACGGATCTACACGTTTTGGGATGTCCTGAACACGAATTGATAGTTTTTAGAAAATGTCTGTCTGTGTGTCTGTCTGTCTGTCTGTCTGTCTGTGTGTCTGTCTGTCTGTCTGTGTGTCTGTATCATTTTTTTGTGGACGCTGTATCTCACGAACATATGAATGAAATTTAACCAAACTTGGTATTTAGTTGCACCCTGACATGAACTGGTGCCCATTAGATTTGGGGATCAATAGCTCAACAGGTGGCGCTGTAATCGCATTTTATGCAAATTTTTAACATGGCAGCATAGGACAAAATTCCGTATAAATGGGCATAATGAGAGTTATTTTAAACTTGTGATTGTAAAATGAATTTGAATTATTGATGATAGTAGTAGTTAACTAGGAAAAAAAAATTGTGCATGGGGGGGCATCGGTTCCCCCCCTGGGGGGGAAGTACCCCCCCGGGGGGGTTAAATTTTGAAGATGGGTATCATTCGAAAGATCTCGTCAATACCTTTAAAACGAATGGTTGAACCATAAATCTCTGATAATTTAAAACAAAGTTATCGATTTTTTTTACTTTTAACAAAAAAAAAACTTAGAAAAATAATCGTTTTTTTTTTTTTTTTTTTTAACGAAATTTTACCAAACTTGGTATTTAGTTGGTCCCCGACATAAACTGTTGCTGATTATATTTGGGGATCAATAGCTCAACAGGTGGCGCTGTGATAGCATTTTATCTAAATTTTTAACATGGCAGCATAGGACAAAAATTCGTATAAATGTGCATAATAAGAGTTATTTTACACTTGTGTTTGTAAAATTAATATGAATTATTGATAATAGTAGTACGTAACTAGGAAAAAAATTTTGTGCATGGGGGGGGGGGGTAAATTTTGAAGATGGGTATCATTCGAAAGGTCTCGTCAATACCTTTAAAACGAATGGTTGAACTATAAATCTGTGATAATTTAAAACAAAGTTATCGATTTTTTTTACTTTTAACCAAAAAAAAAAAAAAAAAAAACTTAGAAAAAAATTCTATTTTTTTTTTTTTTTTTTTTTTTTTAAATATTGTTAGTGATTGAATATGTATTAATTTTCACAAAAAAAAAAAAAAAAAAAAAAAGGAAAAAAAAATCTTTTTTTTTTTTTTAATATTGTTACTGATTGAATATGTATAGGAAAATATAGAAGAAAGTCTTGTGGTGGCCACAACATACTAGTTTTTTTTTTAATCACAATAATTTCTCTTTTACACTAGTTTTTCTGAAAGCAATGATGGGAACTAAACACATAAAACTGCGTTTATATCACTGGAAATATTTCATTGAATTTATAATTGTTACCTCTCAAATTTCTTGGAAGAATTATTTTCAAAAAATCTCTTGCGAAGATCATTTTAGCTTCCAAGATACTAATTAATAATCCGGAGTATCTAGGTAACCACTTTTTCTTCACACTATTTATTTCGAGTAAATTTCTTATTATTTAGTCGTAATTACATTTGGAGATATTTAATCTAAGAATTAAGTGGTGTAGAAAAAGTGGTAGGCACTTACAGTATTCCGAAATTATAATTAAGATGTTAACAGCTATGTTTTAATTGATCGAGAAATATTTTAACGTAAACATACTTGCAATTTAGATTCATATAACAAAATTCCTATTAAAAAAAACCCTATTAAAAAAAGTTAGACCAGACGTTTAATTAAAAAATTAAAAAAAGTATTAAAAAAAATATTAAATTTGTATTTTTTGATCAAAAGAAATTATCATAAGTTAAGACAATACTAAGAATAAAATCTTTTTGAAAATTCCATCTTTTAATTTTTTATCTTCTAAATTTTCTTCTGAGAAGTTACATTTCAAGAAATTTCAAACGAACTACCGTAAGTTTATAATTAAAAATTCAATATTAAAGCTGAATATTGAAATTTGTAAAATTTATAAGAAAACTTTCATTTCAGTTTCTTCCTACAAAAGAAATGTACATCTTTAATATCTTTTTCACCGACAGGACTCGGTGACTTTTATTGTAATTATGCGAATTTTAATATGTTATTTGAGTTGAGATTCAGAAATATATATATGCATATGTAGTATCTCTAAATATAGATAATTAGAAAAATATTAAAGAATACTTATTGTACTTATTTAAAAAATAATTTGAAACGTCTTTCTATTCGTATAAAAATATAATTTGAAACTACAACTTGTGAAAATTTCCAAACAAACTATAAGATGCAATCTAGTTGTTTAAATCATAAAGAGTTTCACATAACTCCTTTTAAAATTTGAATATTACTTCATTTTATGTTACATTTAAAACTATCATATTCTGTCTACTTGTGAATTAAGGAATATAAAGAAACTACAAATGTTTATACTGTAATAGTATGCTTTAAAATTTAAGATAGTATTTCAAAGATGTGGAGTGTAAGCCTGAATTTTTATCAATAGCTATGGGGAAAAAAAGAAAGAGCCTGGAATCGAAGCCGAGCACAGAATAAAAAAACTATCCTTACACTCAATATCTTTAAATTAATTCATGGTTCAAAAAGCGACATTGAAAATTAAGATAGACTTTTTTGTTTGTTTGTTTATTATCTAAATATATTCAGCACCATTTTAATTTACATGCGACATATGAGTTATAAATTTATTTGAAAATTTGTGGACAAATATATTTTTGTCCACACTAGTGCCATGACATGGGGTGGACAAGCAAAATTTTTGATTGAAAAATGTAATATATTTAATAAAAAATCAAATATTTTTGATGAAAACAAAACTAACTTAAAGGAAATTGTGCATCTTTTAGTTCAACATCGCATGGGGATATTAGATAAACGTGAAAATTTAGGACCTCGTTTTTTTGAATTTTTTACACATTTTCAGGTGTGAGGAATCCGAAAATATCAGAATGGGTATGGTGTCCGTCTGTAGGGTGTCTGTTAGTTTATTAGTGTGTTAATCCGTTAGTGTGTTAGTTTGTTAGTCTGTGTACACGATATCTCACGAACAAACGATCGCAGAGGAGTCGGACCAGTTTTAAAATATTATTCATGACACCGGCAAGAATCCTGTTCATTTGCAATATTCTAATTCAGAAACTTCAGAAATTATGCGAAATTTACGAATTTCTTAACATGGGAGAATAAGGTAAATTTCATTTAAACGTGCATGAGAAGAAATATTTTTATCGTAAAGATATAAAAACAGCTTTTAAATATAAATTGATACCGGGTTGAAAATCATTAACTATAAACATGCTACTTTGACAATTTCACAAATTATACGAAATGTACAAGTTTTTTAACATGGCAGAATACGGAAAAACTTCTCATAAATGTCCCTTTTGAGGGATATTTTCATCGTAAAGTTGTCAGACGACTTTTAAATATTATATAAGATACTGGTATAAACATCCTTGACTATGAAATTTCCAATTTAAAAATTTTGTAAGTCATTGGCAATTTACAATTTACTAAATATGGTAGAATAGGTCAAATTTTCGTTTAAATGTCCCTTTTGAGGGATATTTTCATCATAAAAATGTCTGTATAATTTGTAAATATCATTTAGGATACTGGTATTAACATCCCTGACTACGAATGTTCTAACTTAAAAAATTCGTAAGTTATTTGGAATTTACGGTTTACTTAACACAGAATAGAGCAAAATGTTGTATAAACGTTCATTTTGAGGATCATATATATATCAGAAAACTTCAAAATACCTGTGATGTAACGTATTTCAACATGATTGACTACAAGTATTCTAATAAGAAAATTTCGTAAGTTATTCGTAATATAACATTTTATCAACATAGCAAAATTGGGCGCTATTCCATATAAATATCCTTTTTGAGGATTGTTGCATTGGAAACAGTAGCATGAAAACTAAACAACGAAACTGAGCCTAATAAAATAAATTAATAGATTAAAATAAGATAAATATATCGAAGTGAGCGGTGGATAGCCTATTAGGCGGGGATTTCGTTCTGTCACTTTGATACGCATTTGGTCAAATTCATTTCCCTTAACATGTTTATAATATGTCCTGCACTAGAAATTTATGAGAATATGCAAGTATATATGATGGGTAACTGAGCAGAGTCCACCTATACCAACTAGTATTCTTGGGAACTGTACTATCTAACTGTACTTGGGATATCTATTAGAGCTGCAACTTTGATAACAGTGTACAGCATTTTTTTTTTTTTTTAACTTGACCAGAACAAATTCATATTATGTAATGTGCCCATACTAATCCTACGTAATTCTTTTTACATTTAGACATTATACTGATTTACATAAACTTAGCGGATTAAAAGTAGCTATCAAAATATGTATTGAATATAATCCTTTATTAAAAAAAAAAAAAAAAAAAAAAACCTTTAGGCTATTATTTAAAATATAGAAGGGAAATAGCCTAATATCGACATTGAAAAGCAAATAAGAAATTTTTTGTTCCAGTTTTCTATCCCATAAAAATATTCGTTTATAAGCTACTACTGACCTATCAATTGTATTATCATGTAATTAATTTCTCATGGGAATTAATACATCATGTAATTAATTTCTCATGGGAATGAATACAAGGATGAATAAATATCAAAAACTTACAGAGGAATCTTGAGATATAAATATACTATCTACCAATAAGTATTTGGACACTTTCGAATTTACACGTTTCGTCAAATATCTTACAAAATTTCTCTATAAAAATTATCTTGAAATTTTGGAAGTATCGAGAATATGTTAAACCTCATATATTGGGTGAGTGTGAAATTTTTACCCATTTTTGAATATGCAAATTTGAAATGACATTGACGTCACACATGGCATTGTAATGACGCAAATCGTCGGCCAATCAAACAAGTGAATACCTCATAAAGAAATATATCGTGTCTCACAAAGCTAATCATATAAAAAAATATACCAGAGGGTGTAACATGGAAAGTGAGAAGGAACATATAAGATATCGGTTGTTATACGAGATCGATAAAATGAGTACGGCATCCGCAGCAAGTCGCAATGTTTGTCAAGTTTATGGGGATGATGCAATACACGAAAACACATGTCGTCGATGGTTTCGTAAATTTAGGGAAGGAGACAGATGCTACAAAGATCAGGCTGGGATTGGACGACCATCACACGTTGGAGATGACGATATTAACCAAGCCATAAGGAACAACCCTTACCCAATCATTCAAGAATTAGCGGTGACCTTCAACGTACAACGGAGAACGGTCGAGAGACGGCTGGTTAAGTTGGGTTTTACGAGAAAGTTGGATTGTTGGGTTCCACATAAGCTGACAGCTAATCAACGGGATGACCGAATCGCCACCTACGATTTTCTTGCTTTCCAGGTACAAAAATGACCCACTCTTGACACAAAATGTGACAGGAGGTGAGAAGTGGGTTATGTACCCTAAAGTAAAGCGTCGTAGGATTGTGTTTCGCCCTTCTGATCCGCCTGCATCGACTTCAAAACCTGAACTTCATCCGAAGAAGGTGTTATTGAGTGTGTGGTGGGATGTGCAGGGAATAATTGGAGGTCCTGCCACTCAACCAAACCATCAATGCTACCTTCTAATGTTTACAGTTAGACAGGCTGTATTCAAATTTGGTAGCAATGCAGCCAAGTCTCACCAATCGTCGTGGTGTTATCCTTCATCACGATAACGCCAGGCCACATGCTGCTGTCATCACTCGCCAAAAGTTACTGGTCTTTGGTTGGGGGTTTTTACCCCACCCTCCCTATTTTCATGTCTTGACACCAACTGACTATCACCTATTTCAGGCGTTGAACAATTCCTTCAGTCAGTAAATCTTTGATGATCTTGATGCTGTGAAAACTGCCATCCAAGACTTTTTTGACTCGAAACTCCCGGAATTTTACCGACGTGGGATTTATCTCCTAATATAAAGATGGCAAGAGGTCATAGATAGCAATGGGGATTATGCACAATAATAGATACTTTACATTTTGCATTTATTTCCTCTTCTTTACGGGTAATAAAAACGGGTAGAACTTTTGACCTCACCCATTATTTCAGCAAAAGTTGCACACTGAAAAAGTAAAGAGAACCACCTTCAAATGCGTTTGGGGAGTAGCATTTAAATATGAGTATTTTTCTACTTACCTGTATAAAATTCATAAGGTGAAAATTGGCCCTGTATAAATTCGTGAAGATATACAGTCGGAAGCAAATTTATTAAAGCGCTAGTAGTAATTCCTTTTTTAAAGGTGAGGACCTAATAATGTTTTGTAAAGTACACTGCTCAAAACAATTAAAGGATATTGCGGTTTTAGGTGGATTTTGTGGCTGGGAAACTTTTTAGCTGATTGATACATGGTCGACAGACGTAGTAGGTTATATGACAATAAATTACGCATGTTTGGCAGAAAAAAATGCATTTTATTGCGCATTTGTGTACAAAATGAAAAAAACACAATTTGTGCATATGAGAAAAAAAAGAATAAGAAAAGGTGTTTTCTTCAAATTGAAATCATTTTCAGTAGGGGGTATGGTTTCCACGGACGGCCAGCAACGTTGAACACCTTTGAGGCATGGAGTCAATGAGGCTATTAATCACGAGTTGGGGTATTCTGTCCCACTCTTCCAGAAGAGCTCTTTCCAGTTCTTGGAGAGTTTGTGAGGGTGGTTGGCGGCCAGCAACTCGTCTTCCTAGAGCGTCCCAAACGTGCTCTATTGGATTCATGTCTGGAGAACACGCTGGCCATTCCATTCGTGCGATTCCTTCCTCGAAAAGGAAATCCTCCACCAGGTTAGCACGATGTGGCCTGCAGTTATCGTCCATTAAAATGAAGTCATCTTCGATTGCTGCAGCGTAAGGGACTACAATTGGTCTGAGGATCTCATCCCTATATCGGCGACCAGTCAGAGGTCCATCTCGAATGATGTAGAGGTCTGTGCGCCCGTCAATGGAGATGACACCATGCACCAACACTCCCCCACCGCCAAATCTGACACTTTCGTGCACGAGCGCAGGATTATTCCTACTGCCACGGTCCCTCCAGATGAAAATACGCCTATTATTAGGCTGAACCGAAAAACGGGACTCGTCAGAAAAAAGAACATTGCTCCATTCATTTCTCCTCCAGTTCACATGCTCTGTTGCCCACTCCCTGCGGTCGCGACGATGCCTTGATGTTAGTCTAACGCATACCATCGTTCGGCGAGCATACAGACCTACACCATGGAGCCGGTTTTGGACAGTCTGTGTTGAAACCGTGCTGCCAGTAGCCGAGCGAAGGTGTTGTTGGAGAAGAGTAGCGTTCATATTTCGGTGTCTCCGAGCCGTTAACACTAAATAACGATCTTCATTGGGCGTTGTTGCCCGTCTACGACCTTGCCCTGGTCTTCGGCCTGCACTTCCAGTCTCCAAAAAACGGTTCCAGATCCTGGAAATCACACTTTGTGACACTCCAATGGCTTGCGCTACTTCGGCTTGAGTTTGGCCCCCTTCTAACCTACCAACAACTCTCCAAGCTTCTGAATCGGTTAAATGACTTCGCTGAGACATTGTACTGATCGAAACAAAGCAGTCACTGAATGCCGATCGTCCTTGTCTTCATTGTCTTTTATTCAATTGAAAGTCAAATTTCATTCGCTGCCGCTGAAGCGACGTTTTTGACGTCGAACTCAAAATTAGCATACTCTACAGTTTGAAAATCAGAAAAATTTGCATTTCTGATTCTCTTCTTCCATTTTCGGCAAAAAAAAATTCGCTTATATCTTTATTTTATATAAAACTTACAATATCCTTTAATTGTTTTGAGCAGTGTAAATATTTATCATGATCTTAGACTTATACTGTTTGTAAAAAAGTAAGTTGATGACAAATATTAGCGATTAAACTACATATATATACATTTATATATGAAAAATGGTGATATATGCTTCAATAACATTGCTGCCGACTGTAACTGTTTCTTAAATATATAAATATATATATAAAATTATAACTCATAGGGTATTAGACCCTGTGTAAAGATATTTTTTAGGAAACTTGGTACACTTAAAATGCCCAATAGTAATGCAGTGTTCGCTGATTGTAAATAGATATTGATAAAGGCCCCTATCTTTTTTTTTTTGAGAGGAACTGAAATCCTGTCCATTCTATAACTCATAACTTTTTGAATTTACACGATATTTATTTGGGGTTTTCACATAAGTAGCCCAATACCTTGTGCTATTAAATTATGCAAATGAATTTTTTTAATTGCTTGAGCATGCGTAGTTAAAAGTTTATCAGTAAAAATGCTCATATTTCGCAAGATATTTAACATTTTTGCATTCTGATTGCAGTATGTTGTGTCTATTGTAGTATGCCAAGTTTTTTTGAAAATGGTTTTGTACTTGGTCTAATACCCGTGTTATAATTTAAAAAAGTTATTTTTTTTTAAAGAAATTATTATATCTTTATGAACAAATGTGGTAGCCTCATAAAATTTATGCAGATAATTAAAATAATGCTCATAATCACATGCTACAGCCAACTGCATTTCATGCATTAATTTTTCTAGGATGGAACAAGACAGTTTGAATTTTGTTTAATTTTTTATTGGTCCATTTTTCCTCTTCTAAACAAACATTTTTTGAAACATACGAGGTATATCATGTTCTTCATATTCCCAAAGGTTCAAGATATTTCCTAAAGAATTTTTCTAGATATTTGAGAAAACATATAAATTTAATAGCGTCCAAATGCTTATTGGTAGACAGTGTAGCAAAATTCAAGTTGCCCACTGTAGTCCACTGTTCATACAATATTGTTAAATGAAAAAGTCTATGTTTCAAAAGAAAAATGGATCCAATTAGCTGCAATCAATATTTTGGTGGTGTTTCACAATTTTTGTGGTGCCAGTTCAGTAGTAAGCACCACTCTAATGGTAAAACTTAGCACCAAGTTATTGGTAGCAGATAAAAGTGTCTGTGTGGAACCGCTCTGTTAGTGAAAAATTAAATTGTTACTTTTAAAGGTGTACCCCCCCCCCTTTTCTCCTGCATTAAACATAGTTTACATGTTAACACGAATTGACAAATTAATTTTCATACAAGAAATTTAAATTCATATTTATATGCACTAATAAGGTAAATACAACCTATTCCTACAAAATATTACTCTATTTTTTTTTTTTTTTTTTTGTCTAAAACAAATACAGCGATTTGAATATTTAAAATGAAGAAACTTGCACATTTTTAAAAGAAGTACTTTTCTATATAGTAACAATAGATTGTTTAGTGTCTAAAAATGGATAATTCATTTTAGACATTTCAATTTTAAGAAATTTCAAAAATTCTAGAACTATTATTCAGTTATTATATTTTTTTTCTAGTGTTATTAATTTCTTAAATGTTGTTTGTATCAGTCATGCATCAGATGTCACCTGCTTAATAGCTTTCTTATGAATATATATTTTTTTTTAAATTGCTTGAAAGTGAATATATACATAACGTTAGATGCATATGTAAAATAAAATATCAGTGGCATCGATACTAATAAAAGAAAGTTTTTGTCTCACTGTGTGCGACGTAAAGAAACGTCCATGCCAGGCACAGTTGTGATTATTTTTTCCTTGATAAAGGAATGAAGATAATTTTCCAACATAACTTTAGATTTTCGATTTTCCTATTAAATTTTTAAAAAACATACGTTTTATGCAATTTTTTTCTTCTACCTTTCACTTTGTGGTTTATTTTTCAGCTGATATCAATAAAATTAAAATGCTTACACTTTCTTATTTTATTTCTTTTTATTTACTTTTTTTAACATAAAAAGGAACATTTATTTCCATGTGAATAAAAACAAATAGACGTTAAAATTTCATGATATATATATATGTATAATAAAACAATCATAAAACGGATGCCATGTATTATTTTATTTTGTTATATTTACAATTTCAATTGATCGAACACTCTAATGATTTTCTTTCTTGATTTTATTCGTTACAAGCTAATGTGAATCTATATATAGTTTAATTAAAATCAATCATGTTTCTCTAATCAACGTAATGAAACTGAAATAAATCAATGTATTTCATGTTTCATTAATGGCTGTATATGGCTGTACTTGGACATGCTTTTAATTTTGAAAAAATTAAAAAATTTGCCTATTAAAATACATTTATTTAAACGTTTCAGTATTTTAATATTTTCGAAATTTTATTAAAATACAGTGACCAGCAAAGCGGGCAATATCCGCTAGTATCAAACATAAGAGGAATAGACATATAAAATAAAATATTTTTAATACATGTTTAATATGAAAATAAAATAATTAAAATGAATAAAAACTTTTTTTTTCTTTTTGATCACGATTAATTTTCTGGAGTTCAAATTAAAAAGAAGTAACTTCGATAAATCTATGTTTAAAAAAAAAAAAAAAAAAAAAAAAACTGCATGAAGCATATTTTTAAAAAATTCCCAAAAGAACATTTTTTTTTTTTTTTTCTAGATAAAACTTTGGGGTTATGGAAATTAATTTTTTCCATAATTGTTCCAGTTAGATATTCATCATTTTTTTTTTCTTAATAGAACAATTCAAGCCCTTTTCTCTAAGGTTTAATAATGCGTTTTCGAACAAAAAGACTTTGCAAAAATTAATATCCTAAATTGTACTATTTTTTTTATTACAAAAGATGGTTTCAGTATTGAACTGCATTTTCGCGATAGGTCCCAAATGAATCTGTTAATATGGAACTAATGCCATCGTTTGATCGCAGACACATTTAAAAACACAATGTAATACCTTCGGTTATAAATTCCATTACTTCAGCGATCTATAAAAAAGAGAACGATAATTATCAATTGATATCATTATTAGCTACTTTAATGCAAGCATATATGTTTCATAATAATATCATATGTCCAATAAACTTTTTTTTTTTTGAAAACATCCGTAGAGAAATAGATTCGTTATTCTAGTAGTTTGCTACACATAAAAAATGAATATTTTATTTTTATTTTTTATAAGTAATGCAATTATAGTAGTATTTTGAATATGGTTTGTAATGACTATTTATAGGGCGTTTATATTATTATCGATAATGCTTCTTAAGGTGATTTGGCACCTTTCACACCACCGCTGAAATATGTTTCATACAAAAGTTTATATTTCTATTTAATAAATTTAAATTGAACTAATTTTAAGTTTGTTCAATAAAATATATATCTAACAAACAGTTCTTATGATTTTTGACATATTCTTGAGAGATTTGAAATCTTTATATTGCGTTCATTATATTTGTATTTTTTTTATTGAATTCATGATCTTCAAAATGCTTATATTTCTACAGATATTTAAGAAAAGACTTAATTTCATTTTGGATGTTCAATAGTATTTACCTAAAAGAATGAAAGACAGATTTTGCAATATATTTAAAAGAAAAAAAAATTAAAAATGAACAAAAAACTAACAAAAATAATGTTTTTTCTCCAAATTTTGACACAGATATGGAGTTTTAAATTATTTTAATTAATTTATTAATTTATATTATTTTTATTTATTAATTTATTTATTTCTTGTCAAAAACTAATCAATAAATTTCAAAATCCATTCCTAAAATACGAACTGAGAAAACATATTTTTAAGGTTTTAAATCCGTAAAAAATCCATCAAAATCTATAAGAACTGTTGAAAGTACAAAACTTTGAATAAACACTCTATAAAGCAATAAACTCGCAAAAATTGTTTCCGTTCGAAAGAACACACGACCCTTCGCCTAGCGAACAAAAGTAGGCATTAAAGCGTTGCCGCTTTGATTGCAGCTGCAGCACTCATTTCTATCTTGTTCGCCTGACGAAGGGTCATGTGTTCTTTCGACCCGAAACTATTGCTGCAAGTTTATTGCCTTTTATGGTGTTTATTCAAAGTTTTGTACTTATTACTTTTAAACGCCAGTTCTGTGGACGTTTCTTATTATCAAAAGAACTATTGTCTGAATATATATTTTATTGAACAAAATTAATATAGTTCAGTTTATAAATAAATATTAAATGGAAATATAAGCTTTTATATGAAGCCAACTTGAGTGCTGACCAGAATGGTACCAAGTCCCCTTATATTTCGAATTCATCAAAAGTACTTGCTGTTAAACAAACAAACAAACCAAATATATATATGTGTGTGTGTGTGTGTGTGTGTGTGTGTGTGTGTGTGTGTGCGTGTGTGTGTGCGTGTGTGTGTGTTTTCTTGTCATCATAAAAAAATATATATATGCAGTTTACAATTTAGAATATGTATTATTATTTGAGGATTCAGTTTAAACCGTTAAAACTACAGTGTATTTCGCTATAAGGACACTATTACTTAGTCCAGCTAAAAAAAATCTGACCCACAATTTTTAAAAACATAATTTTACTTTTACATCTTAGCAGAAATATCATTTATTTCAAATTTGTTCGTAAATTCTAGTGTCTGTCTTATGTAAATGAGTGTAATTCTCTTGCGTTCAAAGGCTTAACCCATTATTTAACAATGTACCTTTTATGGGGAGGTTTTTTTTCTTATTTTTATTTATTTTTTTATTTTTTGACAACATTTTAGACAGTGCACTGTCCCAAAAATGGAACGGTTGGTTGAGTTTCACGTCGCACTAGTGCTAAGCAATTGGTAATTGTCGACGGCCTGGTACTCGACCCTGGGAGTGGTCAGGAGACATGCCATCACAATTTTGATCCTTCATGAAAGAGTGGGCTTTTCCGCTTCCGAAAATATAACCCTCTCTAAAAGTTTACTTAATTCATTTAAACTTGTAATAATCCTATAATATTCTTCACTAAAACTTAAAAATTTCAATAATTAAGAGAAAGATTTAAAACTATTCGCAAGTAATGGTTTAATAGATAAATAATTTTATTAATGAAGGCGGTAAGTCGTAGAAAGTTAACACACTACTTGCCAATGAGTACTTGTTAACTTTTGAATTTAGACGTTTTGTCAAATACCTAGAAAAATGCTTTAGGACATACCTCGGGTGGATATAGAACATTCCATACCTCATACATTTTAGTAATAGCCTTGTCCTGAAGAGAAAATGGCGACCAATAAAAAATTAAGCAAAAATCAAAATATTTTGTATCACTCTGTAAAAAGTAATTCATGAAATGAGTTTTGGCATGTAATTATGAGTATTCATCCAATATTTTGCATAATTTTTATGAGGCTACCACATATACTTGTGAAAATAGAACGGTTTCTTGGAAAAAAAAAAAAAAAAAAAAAAAACTTCTTTAATTATAACACGTGGGGCTTATTAAACCCAGTTCAAAACCATTTTTAGGAAACTACATCAGTCGCAGCATACTGCCATCACAATAAGAAAACATTAAATATCTTACTGTAGTATGAGCATTTTTACTAAATAATTGTCAACTACACATGCGCAAGCTTTAAAAAACATTCCTTTGCATAATTATTAGGTCGTTGCAAAAGTTCGTACGGACACGGATGATTTTATTGCCTCCAAAGACGAGAGCTTCTATCGCCGTGGTATACATTTGTTACCCGAAAAATGGGCAAAAGTTGTAGAAACTAATGGAGAGTATTTTGATTAAAAATTGTCACTTGATTTGGTGTATTTTTATGAAATGAAGCAATAAAAGACCGCTCGAATTTATGTAAAGACCTAAATAGCCAAATGTATTGAGCTTCATAAATAAATGCCTCAAACAAATGTCGTGTAAACTCAAAAAGTTATGAGAGTTTGAATGAACATAATTTTAATTCCTCACAAAGTAAAAGCTAAATTATTAGGGGTTTTACTGACACTTTTGATCAATACAAAATTGTAACATGTGTTCGCTTATTATAAATAAATATTGATAAAATCTCCTATCATATTCATATTTTCTGAGACGAAATGAAATTCTGTTTATTCTGTCTTTCATAACTTTTTGAATTTACGTTATATTTAAAGTGTTAAAATTTTCATATAAGTAGCTCCATGCTTTTGGATATTAAATTATGCAAATTAAATTTTATAAAAGTTGCGCATGCGCAGTTAAAAAATATTTAGTACAAATTCTCATATATTTCAGATAAATTGGAGTGGAAGACAGATTTTTATACCATCTATGTGAAAAATACCAGAGGTGGGAAGAACAGATTGCTGGAATTTTCCAGAAAGATCCATTGGTCTATAGTGCTGAACTCAATTCTTCGAAAGTTCCATAAACGATCAAAAAACTATAAAAAAGAAGAGTGGTTATTCATGATTGTAGACTAGAACTTGCCTATATCTTTACGTGCTACTTTCAACACGGTATTACAAAAAAAAAAAAAAAAAAAAAAAAAAAAAAAGTGGAAACGGATGTTAATTTTTTTTATTTCCACGAAGGTGAGCGTTGACTTAGAGTCAAATAAAGCATTCAAATGTGGCAAAAAGTGGTAATTTAGAATTTACAAAATTATGGAAGTCTAACATAAATGGAATTCTAGTTCTGGATTTTTTGTGATGATTGGTTTCTAGCGCATAACTACCTCAAAAATTCTATAAGCCACTGACAATACTCTCGATGAATTTAAATTCCATTCAGACTTCGAAATTTTCGCTTGTTCCTCATTTCAAGAAAGAAAGAAAACCCAGTCATTTGACCCGTTGGCAAAAGATTGTTTAATCTGTGTTTTTATAACGACCAATCTTGTCTAATGAGTTCGATCAATTAAACCTATTCAGAAATAAATATTAAGGGGGAAAAAATCTAGAACTACCTCATTCATCTGTTTAGGAATGGGATTTCGGAACTTGCTCATCTTTTACATAAAATACATAAACGCCTAAGAACAGACTTTTTGTCGAATTTCAAGTTTTTATTTGAAACTACTACAGAGATACGGCAAAAAGGTTAAAAATTTTTGATAACCGTGTTCAACCTCTTAAGAATTAAATTTCTTAAATATATTCTTAATGAACCCGTACACCTTGAAAGGAATGTATTATCCAAATATTATGATTTTGGATTTAACGAATGGTCTTGGTGTTAAAAAATGTACTAATTAATAATATTTTGTGTATTAATAGATAGATATATTTTAATTCAATAATTTATATTACTGTAATGAAGGGGTTGTATGTAAAAAAAAAGAAAAAAAAGGCTTCAGATAGCTTTCAAAATGGTTGAATTATGTATTTTATATGTTTAACAATAATAATAATAAAACTATATTTATAATATGTATGTTAAAAATAGGAAGGTTAAAACCCTATAAAATAAAATAAAACATTGAGATTCATTTGTTAGAGACAAAACTGATTTAATAAAGAATCTAAAAATACATAAGGGCTGATTAACAGCACGACATACACACACACACACAAACACACATATATATATAATTGGTGATCAAAAAAGGGCGCAGACTTTTCACATGTTATTTTATTTTTATTTTTACTTAAATTAATGTAAAGCACGATTTGATGTCAATGAGTGTAAGTGTCAATTTAAATTCGCCAAAAAAAAAAAAAAAAAAAGTATTTATTTAAAAAGACTACACTTTGATCTTAGCCAAGAGGCCAAGAAGCGATAGGCTGATTTCTTTTTATACCAAATATGTGAAAAATATGAGAGCCGGGAATAGAACACGGTGCCTTCGCTTAACGCGCGGATGCTCTGCAACTGAGCTACTCTGGCTGGTATCCAGCTAGGCATTTCTCACATAAAAATGAATCAGCCTTACACACCACTCTTTCTAAATGAATTTCCATGGTTTATGTATTATTGAATATGATTTCTAATTAAAAAAAAATAAAATAAAGAAATAAAAAAAGAACATGGTTGACTCGGCATATCATAAAATTCATAATTTTACCTTGCAAAAAAATAAATAAATAAATAAATAAATAAATAAAAAATTACAGTTCTATGCAAATTTTAAATGATATTCAACGGAAAAATAAATAAATAAATAAATAAAACATGTAAATGCTTATGCGCAGTTAGTTAGTTTCGCAACTGAAAATACATTTTTAATATACTTAAAATGTTTTCCTACCTACTAATTGTACTGAATGTAAAAAGTTTCTTTTCCAATTTACTTTTATGTGAAGATCTCTAGTGATTCACCAAACACACTTTGTTCTATTATTTTAAACGATTAAGTCTCTTGATAATACCAATGAGCAATTAAATACACCGGACATTCTGATTAATGCCCCTCAAATCTTTAATGTAAAATAAATTTTATGACATCATCTTTTTTTTTTTTTTTTTTTTTTTTTTTACTCTTGAGTATCTAAAACTAAAACAATTGTTTTCAATTATTTTAAAAATTCAAATTTTTTAGTCATTATTTTATTTTATTATGTCTGTGGGAGTAAAGAAATTTTACTGACATTTCTTTTCATTAGGCGGAAATAAAAGCTTTCTATTCAAAGGAGAATCTGTTCATAAAAATACTTTGAATTAAATATTTATTATAATTTAATTGAAGTTCATGTTAATTGTTTTTCATTAAAATAAGTTTTTAAATAACTATCTGACGCTTTTGAAATAAAGACAAATTATTTAAAAGTGGTGTAGAAATATTCAGTACTTTGTACTGTAAAGTAATTCAATATTTGTGTTTACATGTTTATGGGGGGAAAATACATGTTTTAATAAACTTTGTTTTATAATAAACAAAAATTGTTCCATGCAGAAGTTAGATTTTTGTTCACGGTGTTAACAACAATGGTACAACCCATTTATTGGATACCATTAGAAGCAATCACCGTATTAGTCAATCGAAATTAATTATTGTAAACGATAAATAAATTTTATTATATATACATATATAAGTATAATAGCAAAGACTTAGAATGCAACAAAAACAGATGAGAAAATTCCACCATAAATCACGTGAGACTGAATAAATTGATAAAAAATATAACAAAAATAATCAATAATAATTTTAAAAGCGATATGAAAAATTGACCAATATTAGTTTTCATACACGTTTGTATCAAGTTTATTTTCATTAAATTTATTTTTAAGTCATAAATATTAATGTCTAGATAAAGTACAATCCAATTAGTACAAATAAAAATAAATTATACTCAAGATAATTACGAAGATATAGAAATTTATCTGCATGTTAATAGGCAAGCATGAAATTTTTGGTACACTTTTGACATCTTAATTATGGGAATAGAGAGTTGAAAATGGTATCATTCCAAAGGTACAAATTAGCCAGATGTGCAGAATACAAAAATTACTTTCTTACGATGTCAAGAAGTTATTTAAAAATACGTTTATTGTTTATGCATTTTTCCTTTTTATACACATATACTTTTATATTGAAAAATACCTAAAGAAGAAAAATGTTAAAGCGTTAAATCTGGCAATTTCTTAAAACTCAAATAAAACCATTGATACAATAATTTGCGTAGATGTAGCATCACTATACTCTCGACTACGGACTTTTCATTCTAAGGAAAAAACAGTCATAAGAACGGTAGAAGTTTGAGTGAATGAGTGTTATATCGAATGCTTATACTCTTGAAAATACAAGCAAATTAAAAAAGGATTTCAATTATGAAATTTCTATTTTTTTTTTTTTTTTCAATTAATTTAAGATCTAATTTCCTTCCTTCTTTCTTTCTTTTCTTTTTAGTGCTAGAGGCCTATTTCAGTCGGTACAGTTGTCGAATTTTTATAATACACTCTTAATAGTGCTAAGGGCCTATTTCAGTCGGTTTATTGAATGGGGATTTATTGAATGAAGTCCCCCCCAAGGCACAACTTTGACATGAGTCCCCCCCAGGCCCAACTTTGACATGAGTCCCCCCCAAGGTACCCCTATTTCAGTCGGTACAGCGTTGTCGAATTTTTATAATACACTCTTAATAGTGCTAAGGGCCTATTTCAGTCGGTTTATTAAATGGGGATTTATTGAATGAAGTCCCCCCAAGGCACAACTTTGACATGAGTCCCCCCCCAGGCCCAACTTTGACATGAGTCCCCCCCAAGGTACAACTTTGACATGAGTCCCCCCAAGTCCCAACTTTGGCATGAGTCCCCCCCAGGCCCAACTTTGACATGAGTCCCCCCAAGTCCCAACTTTGACATGAGTCCCCCCCAAGGTACAACTTTGACATGAGTCCCCCCACAAGGCACACCTTTGACATGAGTCCCCCCCAAGGCACACCTCCCCCTCATTGGGAAAAAGAGAAAAAACGTTGTTTTGCGGCTATAAGACAGTTTGGACTTCCAACGTTATTTGTTACAATATCTGCAGCTGAAACACATTGGTTTGATTTAATGAAAACTTTATCATGGAATTTAGATCGTCACGAATTAACTAAAGAAGAATTTGTCGATATTAACAAGTTTAGCAGTAGGCCTCTAGCACTAAATTAAAATCTGTCAATGTCAGATTTTCATGTTTTTTTTTTTTTTATTATTATTATTATTATTATTATTATTATTATTAAATATTATTTTTTAGTGCTAGAGGCCTATTTCAGTCGGTACAGTTGTCGATTTTATTTATTTATTTATTTATTTATTTTTTTTTTTGTAATTTACATCATTTCTAATTTAAAGAACATTTAAACTAAAACATAATCTATTTCAATTAAATGATATTCCTAATTTATATATAAATAAATAAAAAGATTTATTATTATATCTTCTGCATATGTAAGAAGAAAGTATAAGATTTGGAAAAACTTTTGATTTCCGGTTTTCGATGCATTTTCACGCTTTGAGATTCTCTTTCATTTCAATTAACTGAAAGTGAATATTTATTTTAAAAAAAAACTGGATTTATTACTAGTTTCTGCATGTATAAGTAGCAAGCAGAAGATATGGAAAGAATTTCGATTTACGGTTTTTGATGAATAATTTACATGTTTTAAGATTTCCTTGCATTTCAATTATTTGAAATTGACTACTCATTTTTTTAAAAAGTGGTTTTGTTACTAACTTCTGCATGTATAAGAAGAAAGTATAAAATTCTGAAAATTTTTAGATTTTCGGTTTTCGACGAAGTTACATCTTTTAAGACTTCCAGAATTCAATTCGACCATTTTTAGAAAGTATCTGTCTTTTTGAGTTCAAACACTGTACTTCATGAACCAATGGAATTAATTTAACCGTATTTTATAGTTGGTTGGACCATGGTTTGACATGGTGCCGATTAGCATTTGGGCTATATCACCCAAAAGGGTGCCCTTCCATGTTGTGATTTTATCTCATATAATAAACGCTCAGCATCTACAGTGTACCAAACTTAGAAAAATATATTAAGTAAAACTCTGCTGATCCAGTTCGTGTCCATATCGACAGCCGCAGCTGTGTTGGCGAATTTAGGAGAAGGCAATTACTTTATTTTGCTTCCCTTTGCAAAAAAAAAAAAAAAAAAAAAAAAAAAAAATGGTCGAGTTTCGACCACTGGGCGATACTAGTTCTAACAAATATGGAGACTATTTGAAAGGAAAAAAAAAAAAAACATAAAGCGGAATAACATAAAAATGTTTTTACTAATTTAAACTTTTATTATAATGATTTTTTCCCTAAAGCAATGAATATATGTTTAAATTAAATACAACTCATTTCTCTTATTTTTTGTAATCATTGTTTATCTATATCTATATCATTATATAAAGCGCAAAAAATTGTTTGTTTGTGGAGGGTAATCTCTGAAACTACTGAACCGATTTAAAAACTTCTTTCACTGACCGAAAGCTACAGTATGCCATATTGTTATAGGCTATATTTAATTTTGATAAAATAAATTTTAGTTTAAAATCTGAGCATTTTAATTAAAATGCCCATAGAAGCCGTAATAGAAATGGAAATAATGAAATATTAAAAAAATTAGCTGCTGCCAACATAAAAGAAACATTTACATATTCATTTCGTTTTTAAAATATCTTGACGTGAAAAGAAAAGAAATATATTTGCACGTGCATTAAATTGAAATTCATATAAAGCTTTTTTAATTGTTAAACTTACACGTTAAATCTGACGTCATTATAGAATTAAAAGTGTTTATTTTTCTAATAATTTAATTTGATATGATATGATATAATATCTAAGCATCAATGTTTAAACCATGGAGTCTTTATTACTCCGTGGTTTAAACTGATGTGTGTAAACGAAATTGGAATTTAAAAATAAATAAATAAATAAAATAAAATAAAATAAGAAATTCTATTTTATAATATTTAATTTATAATTGTTGCCAAAAAGATTTACGAATTAATTTATTTTTAGACATATAATAAAATATATTTTCACGCGAACAATAATATAAAAAGTGAACTGGATTTTTTGTAAAAAAATAATAAAGATCGAGGAAAATTATTTCCCCATTTTAATCCCCATATTTGGATATAGATATTTATTAGTTATCATGTGCATCCGTTAGATTAAATTGTTTTTGTTGTAAAATTGATAAAATTGGAATTTTAAATTTCAAAACTCTAGAAAAAAAATGGCAAATTTCCATATTCGATTGAAAACATAAACATTTCATTTCAAAGGATGATATTTACGCAATAAACATCCAACTAATAAACTAATTAAAAGGGAAAGGATAAATATTCTATCATAATTTGAAGTCAAATTTGTTTTCAAATCTATATTAATAAAATCAGAGTTTTGTCTGTAAATTTGTCGGAATCGAAAAATTTTGCGATATCTTCACGTTTCACACCCCATGAAAGCCGAAAATGACTTCAGAAAATTTTGCCTGTGTGTGTGTGTGTCTGTGTGTGTGTCATCGTGTCCGAATGTCGCTTTTTTCGTCCGGGCATCACTTGAGAACGGCTGGACGGAATTCAACGACGCTTGGCAGGAATTTAGGTCTTCACCCAACTTAAAATTATATCTATCAACTTTTCAGAAATTCCTCTCCTCTCCCCCCTGGGGGGTAAAAGACTAAAACACGTTTGTCCGGGCATCACTCGAGAACGGCTGAACGGAATTCAACGGCGCTTGGCAGAAACTTAGGTCTTCACCCAACTTGAAATTATATCTATAGAAATTTTCAAAATTATGATTAGTGTTTAAATTGTGTGTAAAAAACGACTGCGCATGCGCCATAAATATTTTTTCACTAAAACGCTTTGAATGGAAAAATAAAATATAAAAATAAATTTTTAAGTCAAAGACTTTTTTATTCACGTGATTCGCACTACAAATTATGAAAAGATTGAAATGAAGTGTTGCCATCTAAGTTTCATACTTTAGTTAATTTTAAAAAATCTAATTGTCGTATCGAAAAACTGTTTACACCCTAAGATTCAGAAAAATCACCACTTTCATTTGGTACTAAATTTGTAACGATAGGTCTGATACCTCTAATTTATTTTTCCCTTTTTACGTTTTTCCGTTGTCACTTAAATTTCATACTTTAGTTATTTTTTTTAAATCTAATTGTCGCATCGAAAAACTGTTAGCACCCCTGGATTCAGAAAAATCGCCCCTTTCATTTGGTATCAAATTTATAAATATAGGTCTGATATTTCTAATTTATTTTACCCTTTTTCCGTTTTTAACCCAGATTCGGTAAAAGGTTTTATATTTATATATAGGCATTTATATATTTTTTTATTTTCCAGAAATAAAATGAAATATTTTTAATTTCACGTGAATAATAAAAATTAGAGAGAAAAATACCTACAAAAGTTGGTGATTTTTTTTTTTAAATGAGGAATTTGCACGTGGATAAATATTTTCATGGAGATATTTGGCATTAGTTTATTATTTTTATTTAATTAAGCAGTACATTTCTTTCCTGCAGTAAAACAAAATTTTTTGTTGTTATTATGTACCTTATGAGGTTTTTTTTATGTTCTCCTCTTAAGTGTAAATGATTATAATTTGGATTTTATCAAGATTTTTTATTTTTATTTTGTAAATATCAGAGAAGAGTTTTTATTTTATTTTATTATTTTACTTTATTTTATTTATTTATTTATTTTGTGTATGGAACAGCTTTAGTATTGGATCCCTTTGGCACAATTTGAAATTCGGAACCAAAGTAGCTTGGACGTTTCTCGCCAAGATCTTTAATTACACAATTGAGATAGCCAATATTTCCACAATTGAGATAGCCTGTGCGTTTTGTATTTATTTATTTATAATATTTTCTATTAAAGGCTTCTGTGGTCACGAAATTTGGTGCGTAAATTGTTTGTTTGCATCCGGCACTTATTGTAACTGGATTTCACGAAAGTCGAAATCCCCCCCCCCCTTCTCGGAGTCGGAGGGCAATAAACGGTGTAACTTCAGTATAACCCCACAGCTGAATTTGGCGATTTTTCTTTGGCGCAGTTTTGAAGGATAACGATGTTGTTCTGGACTGTTTGCGATATAATATGGCATCCTAATATGTTGTTTATTTTTTATTTCTCATTTTATGTTTTATGATTTCTGATTTAGATTATGATTTTATCATTTATCATATATGATTTATGATTTTTAGATTTATGATTTAGCCATAATCGCCAACAAAAAAATCGCCAAATATCGTTGTGGGGTTATACTGAAGTTGTTCCCAATAAACATGTGTAAAAACATGTCTTTCCGTTTGAATTCGCTTTGAATTATCTTAGAATGGCGAATTTTGGTGTGCGGATATTGATTAAGTGTAATTTGTAAGTATTGATTAAGTGTTACTAATGTACATTAGTAAGATTTTGCAAAACTTCGAACTCACCCGCTGACGAAGGGGAAGTAAGAAGTGGGTAAGTTGTGCCGAAGACAGTGGAGACCCAGACTCCTCACTTTGCGAGCGAGAAAACCTGTACCAATCACAGTAGAGAACTTAGGTTATTAACAAAGATATGGGATTTTGACAACTCATTTAAGTTTAATGTCCAGCGATGCGGGCAAAGCCTGCTAGTATAATATATAGGTATTTATTGCGCGTTATGCTAAATTATTATCTATTCAAATTAATTTAATTTTTTTTCGCTATAATCTTTTTTACACATAAAATAAATAAGGAACTCTTCTTCTCTTGTAATGAACGTCGGTTTTCAATAACATAATCACATGCGGTCTCACTTCACAGATTTTCTTTTCACTCTCCGGCATACAACCAGTGGTTTTCACTGCGCTAGTGGCGCCATCTCCTGAGTACAAAAGGAATTACAATTGCATATACGCTGAAACACTTCCCTTGTCAATGCATGTATGGTAGATTGAAGTTTTGGTGCGCAACTGAAATTCAATCGCAAAAAGTAGAGAATTAAAAAGTGAACTTGAACCATGTTATGGTATTTCTTATAACTTTACTCAATGTAGTGGTTCAAGTTTGAAATGAAATTTTTGACAGTATATTTTTCCAAATTTATTCCGTTCCATTTAGGTGTTTAATCAAAATTAACCGAAACTATACATTATTCTTATTTTAATTTAATTTAAAATGTATAAGTAAATTTCTTTTAATCTGGAATATACCTTCTAACTGAATATCATAGATAATTTGCTAACGCACATATTTACTGCAAATTTATATGCCCTTATCAGCAGGTAAACTGATAAATTAATTAAATTCGGACACTCTTTTAATTATGCACATGATTTTTGGTTACAAGCAGTTTATATTTCTTTAAAATTTTCCTGGGTTTCTTCTTTGATCTTTTTAAAATAAACAAAAAGTTATTCAGAAAAATATCACGGATTAGACCGTTAATATGTAAAGATTCTTTATCATTCATGGTTAATGTAATTCAAAATAACGAAAAATTAAATCATATTCATTCAAATAACGTGTATTGTTATAAAGAAGCATCAATAAACTGGCGTTGTAAAAATATTACTTACAAACTTTGAATTATTGTATGGTGTTTATTCAAAGTTTGTAAGTAATAAAGTGTATTGTATTTATTTCCCATCATTTATTATATTATGCTACTTTATTTCAATGTATTTATTCCAAAATACATAGGATGGTACCATATTCATGAATAATTTCAGTTTATTTTGTTTCTTTTTATTTGTTTATTTATTAATGTTTTCTCTTCTCTGATCTGGAACATAACATAAATATCATAATAAATATCATAAACAATCTTCAAAAATACATTTTATTGTAAATTTAAATGTCAGTATAAGCAAATAAGCCCCAAAAATTAATTAAATTTGGACAATCCTCTAATTAATGCAAAATATATTCTTTTGCAAACAAAACTTTATCACAAGAAGCATTCCAGACTTCTTCTTTGAACATTTTATAGATATATACATAAAATAAAAAAAAGGTTTCGAAGGAAAATATTACAGACTAAACCTTGAATCTTCTAAGACTATTTTTATCAATCATAATTAATTAATGCACAAATAACGCCACATATTCATTAAAATAATGTGTAATCCAATTAGTATAACTATATAAATTAAAATACGAGAAAGATACGATATTTTCTGTGTACAATTGAATAATAATGATAATCTAATTATCATTATTTTTTTTAACTACCCATAAATATTTTTAACCTTTTATGAATTTTCATTGCTATTTTCTTTTTATGTTTAATTTGAAACAATAGTTGTATTAAAACCAAGAAAGATATCTTGCATAATCTATCCTCTTTACAGTGTTATTGTGATTGCACACATGGGTGGCAATATTTGTTATTAATAATTACTACATTAAATTTCTAACAATTATAATTACACCTGAATTATATCATTGTAAGTTTTTTGTATACAAACATTATTGTATTAGGTGTGACTGTTTAATTTAATGATCAAATAATCAGGAAAATTGCATGAATTTTAAAAAGAATTAAAGATTTTCAATTAAAATAATAATAATAATAAAGTATGAGAAAATCAAGCATACATAAGTTTACAAAATATCATTGAATTACTAAATAATATGCTTGACCTAAAATTAGTAAAATTCCTACAATTTCAATGTTATCTTGTTCGCAGTCTAAAGTTGTCGTCGTCTTCAATCTATGCAGTTATTGTTGTAAAAAGTGTAGCTTTTTGCAACAAACAACTACAATAACATATTTAATTCAGTCACTTTCGAATTTGTCTTCTAGTCCAGTTTCAGGCATTCAACACAATCATACTTATCCTCCTGTCATTACTAATAAGCATCTTAATCCCTCTTAGTATAGCCACGAATGAGAAAATTGTGCCATCTCTTCTAAATAGCGTATGCGCAAACTCGCCCACTTCGGTAGGAGAGATTGTGCAGTCTTTCAGTAAAACTTAGACACTTTTTAAAGGACCGTTAGTTTAAGATAGTTTAAGATAATAACTTATTAAAATTATTTGATTTTTAAATGCTTTGTAATATTACCATTTTATAGAAAGTCAGAGGAAGAGTTAGAAAAATTAAAGTATTTGCTTGAAAAAATAAAACAAAATCGCAATTTATGTTCTATATACTTAAAACAATCAGTGTGCTCATTCAAGTAGTTACTCCACTATTGCTGTTGTATAACTGCCTGTAGTCACTGCACGAGCAACCTATACCTTCCACCAGATCCCGAATGTTCGGTTTATCTCCTACGTTTACCTGTCTTTTATTTATTCAAGATTATTTATTACGTTATGCGAATTTATTTCACTAGATTCACTTCAAATTGCATTAAATAATTCACTAATTACAATCAAATTAAATACTAAAAATAATCTAAAATAATAAACTTAACTCTACTGCAAATCTAAATAAAGTTATCATCACATAAATATAGAAATTAATTCGTACAATATTTTAATTAATGTACGTGATATACAATCTCGAATTTTTCATCAGTCATACTTGATTCATGTCCAAATAATGTTATAATTAAATGCATATTCAATCATAAAAAAATTATTATGTTTATCAATGATCATTCGTTATATCATGTGACTTTATCCCAGTGTTGCCAGATTTGGGACTTTTTATTCAATATCCACCATTAAATTTTAATTGTAACTGTAGCCTAATCACTTCGATTAATCATCTATTCAGTATATCAAACATCACTTCTTAAAATTATTGATAAGAGTTGAATAAAAAACGTCCTCATTCTGGCAACACTGCTTTATCCCAGTGTATTTATTCTAAATTGAATAAAACTATTTCCAATTAAATTCATATATTTTGTTTATATATAATATATATAACTTTGAATATAAATTATGATAAGTGAAGATATGAAAGTAGAATGTAAAATCAACAATAATAACTTTAACATTGATAATAAACAAGAAAATAAGTTAAATTTTAACTCTATTCAAGCTAAAAATTTATATTTATGCTATGTTTACTTCGTCAGTAGGTGGAAACACAGCTATTAAAAGAACTATGTAATACTAGCAGGTTTCTGAATGTATGTCAAGCTAGCATACTCTAGAATATATTTCAAACATAATAGTAAAGAAAAAGATGAAGTTATAAAGACTGCAATATGATTTATTTGAAAAGTATTTTATTTTAAAACAAATACTATTACTTATGAGTAAAATTATAATGAAATTTTATGTCAGAATTTAAAAATTGTTTTATTATATGAATTTATGAAATGAAAATGCTAGCAAGAACATACCCCCACCTGTATGTTCACAGGTGGGAGTATCTTCTTGTTAGCATTTTCATTTCATAAATTCATATAAAAAAACTGTTTTTAATCAGGTGAAGGTACGTTCTTGCTAACATTTTCATTTGATAAATTCATATAATAAAACTATTTTTAATCAGGTGGGGTTATGTTCTTGCTAGCATTTTAATTTAAAAAATTCATATAATAAAATAATTTTTAAATTCTGATATAAAATTTCAGTATAGTTTCACTCATAAATAATAGTATTTGATTCAATCATAATTCAGTCTTTATAACTTCAAGTTTTTTCTTTACTATTCTGTTTGAAATATAATCTGGGTTATGCTAGCTTGACATATCTTCAGAAACCTGCAAGTACTACATACTTTTATTAATAGCTGTGTTCCCATCTGATGACGAAGAAAACACAGCATAAATTGAAATTTTTAGTTTGAATAGCGTTAAATTTAACTTACTAATTTCTTGTTTATTAACATTGTTAAAGTTATTCTTGCTGCTTTTACATTCCACTTTCATATCTTCACTTATCATTATTTAAATTCATAGTTTTATTTTTGTGTATAAATTTGGTGCTGCTTTAGCGCCTATTTTATTTAAATTAATAATTTTTATCATTTATTTTGAAGTTAATGTACACACACACACACACACACACACACATATATATATATATATATTAAATCGGAAACATGCATTTGAGCTGAATATCGTAAATAATCTCCAAAACTTAATTCTAGCTCAAGTCTACAGTGTAACAACGTTTCTCGCGCCTAGCATTGAGAACGATTGCAAAGAAATGGAGGACTGCTAAATTGATCGACTGGTTGGGATTTGGAAAACATCCAGTCATTTGCCGTTACTTTATCAATGTTTTCTCTCAACTACAATGGTTATCAATCCCTAATTTAACAATGGACTTATTAAGTCCGAAGTGCTGTTTGCGCGAAGTCTCCTAGGGTCACGTCACACAAAATGTGGGTGAAGAATAAATTAAGATATCAGCACACACACACAATAAATAAATAAAATAAATAAATTAAATAAATAAATAAATAAGTAAATAATTGAATTTGAACAGTACTTAAATTTATGTACGGGATCTATATTTGAAAAAAAAAATCTAAAGAGTCGTCTGAAATTTCTTTGAACTCTTAATAAAAAATAAATAAATAATTAAATAAATGGATAAATGATAAATTAAATAAATTAATTAAATAAAGTCGCAGATTAATCCTTGAATATTTACCTCAGTCATGCGTGATTCATGTCCGAATAATATATAATCGAATGCATATTCTATCATTTAATTTGTATCGCATTTATTCATTATCATTCCTTATATTATGTAACTTTATCACATAGTTATTCCTAATTATATGAAATTACTCAGCTTTTCCAATTAATTTAATATGATTTGCAACGTTTTTTCTCCAATCTGCAATATACCTATAAATTAAAAATCATAAGTAACCTCCTAAAATTAATTCTGCTGCAAATTTAAATGTGTGTATCAACAGATAAACCTAAAAATTAATTAAATTCGGACAATCCTTTAATTAATGCACCTGGATGTTCGTTTTCAAACAAAATTTTTTTGCTAAGAAATCTCTAAGGATTTCTCTTTGAACTTCCCAAAAATGAATAAAGTTATTATTTAGAAAAATCTCAAATGAAACCTTCAATTATTTGCTTTAGTAGAGTTAAAATGGGAAATTTAAATTTTTGTTGAAATTAGTTTCACCTTAAAGAATAAGAAGTAGTTCTTCCTCCTGAGAAAATGAAAGAAAGTCAACTTAAAAAATATTACTTAAAAAAAAAAAAAAAAGGCTTTACTTGAAATTTAGCTAAGATGTTTAAAAAAAAAAAAAAAAAAAAAAAAAAAAAAAAAAAAAAACTAATAATTTGAATCCGACCCGTGTTAAATGTTTTAATGTTTTGCTTTTTTGAAGTTCAAATAAGTAGAAAGTAAAGATACGATCATTGCGACTAAATGCGACGTTATTTTTGATAAGTTTATCGCATTTAGGAAATTTATGATATTTTAGTACATAAATAAATATGAAAAGAAAGCGAAAATGGTTGAACATTAAACTCTTAATATTAGACTTATGTAATTTCTTTTAAAGAAATAAAAAAAAAATGTCTGTAATTAAAATATATATATATATATCAGCGTGTGTATTTAGGAAATGTTTGTAGCATTTAAGATACTATATCCTGAATGCGATGTTCAAACTCCCGAATTGCGATAATGCATTTAATGCAAGGGCGTTACTTTAAATTTATTTTTTTATTACTTTATAAAATACTTTATACCACATAACTGTTGGAAGATAAAGTGTTGTGTAACTATATGTGTAAGTCTGCCTTTAAAAGTGTGTGTGTAACTAAGTGCGTAACTCTTCTATTTTTGAGCAGAGTGGGTGTAACTCTGTGTGTATCACTGATTTTTTCTAACAGTGTATATAACTCTATGAGTAACTGGTAGTGTGTGTGTTAACAAGGTGCAATTGACAGAGTGTATGTAACTCTGTGTGTAACTCTTCCTTTTTTATTAACAGTTTGTGGATCTCTGTTTTTTTATAAACAGTGTGTGTAATTCTTCTTTTTTTTTAAGTGTGCGCCTAATAGTGTGTGTATCGCTGATTTTTTGCTAACAGTGTGTGTAACTCTATGTGTAAATTATTGTGTGTGTGTAACCCTGTATGTAATTAGCAGTGTGTGCGTAACTCTATGTAACTATGCATTCTTATTAACTACGTGTCTGTAACCCTGTATGTAACTCTGCTTTTTTATCAACAGTGTGTGTAACTCCGTGTGTAACTCTTCTTTTTTTGAACAATGTGTGTAACTCTCTGAGTAGCGCTGATATTTTGCTAACAGTGTATGTAACTCTACGTGTAACTAACAGGTGTGTGTGTAACCCTGCACATAATTAACAGTGTGTGTAGCTCCGCGTGTAACTCTTCTTTTTTAAACAGTGTGTGTGTAACTATGTGTTTATAGCAACTAACAGCGTGTGCGTAACCCTGTATGTTATTAACAGTGTGTGTGAAACTCTTCCTTTTTATTAACAATGTGTGTAACTCTGTTTTTTTATTAATAGTGTTTGTAACTCTTCTTTTTTTTAAGAGTGTGTATGTAACTCTGTGTGTATCGCGGATTTTTTCTTAACAGTGGGTGTAACTCTCTGTGTATGTCCTCCTTTTTATTAACAGTGTATGAGTACTATGTGTGTAAATCTGCCTTTTTATTAACAGTGTGTGAAACTCTGTGTGTAGCTCTACCTTTTTATCAACAGCATGTGTATATCCGTGTGTAACTCTTCTTTTTCTGAATTGTGTGTGTAACTCTGTGTGTGTCGCTGATTTTTTGCAAACAGTGTGTGTAACTCTATGTGTAACTAACAGTGTGTGTGACCCTGTATGTAATTAAAAGTGTGTGCATAACTCTGCTTTTTTATTAACAGTGTGTGTAACTCAGTTTGTATCGCAGTTTTTTACTAACAGTGTGTATAACTCTGCTTTTTTATTAACAATGTGTGTAAATCTGCCATTTTATTAATAGTTCATGTAACCCCATATATTACCCTTCTTTGTTTGACCAATGCTTGTGTAACTCTGTGTGTTTCTCTGATTTTTTGCTAACAGTGCGTGTAACTCTATGTGTAACTAACAGTGTGTGCGTAACCATGTATGTAATAAAGAATGTGTGTGTAAATTTATGTGTAACCCTTCCTTTTAATTAACAGTGTATGTATAACTTTGCCTTTTTATTAACAGTGCATGTAACTCCGTGAGTAACTCTTCTTTTTTCGAACAATGTGTGTGTAACTCTGTGCATACTTTTTAATAACTCTGTGTGTAACTTTGCCATTTTACTAACAGTGGGTATAACTTTGTGTGTAACTTTGTATGGCCCAGTAAATCTAATGCTAATAATGCCACATTCTGTAGAAAACATTCTTTTGCGTATATGAATATCATATTTCAATTTCATTAAGAATGTTCAGCGTAAAGTTACTAAAAATTGATTTGTAAAATTATCTTTCTCCGAACGAATGCTTAGGAGTACTTTTAAGTGTCCCTGTGCACAAACTATTGGGGGTTTTTACCTCATTTTCTTTGGAAAATATCTGATAGAGAACTTGAATAGCACATTTCAATTTCTTGAAAATTTGTGCAAAATAAAGGAAGTAAAATTTACTTTAAAAAAAAAAAAAATCTTCTTAGAACTTCTTAGAAAAATCTTCTTGGAATACTTTTGGGTATCCAGTACACAAACCAATACAGGTATTCACTCTATTTTCAATAGATAACATCTGATAGTGAACTTTAATACCATATATCAATTTCAAGAAATTCCATGATTATTTACGAGGGATAGGGCGCGGACAGAAAGACAGATAGATAAACCGAAGTCATTAATACTTTTCATTCTTGTTGGAAAGTGTTAAAAACATTAAGAAAGTGATAAAAATCTTTAATACAAACGAAAATCCGTTTCTCACAAATTTTCAATTATACCCTTTAATATAATAGAATATTTTCAACTTAACTCTTTTTTTAGAGATTATTTATATTTTAATTTTATTAAGATTTGTGCAAAGTAAATAAGATATTAAAATATGGTTTATAACAAAATACTTCTAATAATTAGAAATACCTCTCATAGATCGCAATGCTCTGACATAACTTTCGGGTATCCCTGTATACAAACAAACGACGATTTTTACTTCATTTTGAATGGAGAACATCCGATAGTGGACTTGAATAACATGTTTCAATTTCATTAAGACTTGTTTAAAGTAACGGTATTAAAATATGGTTTCTAGAAATAACTCTCATAAAACACAATGCTTAGGAATACTTTCGTGTGTCCCTTTGCACATACCAGTAGAAGTATTCACTCTATTTTCATTAGGGAACAACCGAAAGTTAACTTGAATAACATGTATCATTTTCAAGAATCTGCATGAATATTTGCGGGAGTTAGAGCGTAGGCAGACAGACAGACTGTCAGATAAACCAAAGTTATTAACACTTTTTAACATTGTTGGAAAGAGTTAGAAAGGAAAAAAAATGTATAAACTTACCTTCATATAACAACTATAAGACTCTCCGCATTTAAGGGATAAAATTTGTCGCATTTAGGATAATATTGTAAACAGACCGTTAAATGCGATTAAAAAAAAAAAAAAAAAAAAAAAGTAAATAAATAAAATAATCCCTCTAATTAAAAATGCATGGTATTTTCTTTAATTTGCTTCTGATAGGTGTAAAGGATATTCAAGGACATGACGTAACAGTGGTTATTTGATCTTGAAATATAAAAGGATATAATTACAGTTTCTATTGGAAGATTGGATATTTCATCGCAATTAGGGAATGATGGGGGAAAGTCATAATGAAAGCCAAAAGAGGTGAATATATATATTTCTTTTTTCAAGCTGTTTACGGATTCTTTTGATATTGACAGTGTTCCTTGCTATTTAAATGTCATTTTGGCGTCCTAAGACGATACATTTTTTTCAGAAACTCACATTAACATTACCTTTCGAACGACACGATTTTTGAACTCCTATTGTAATAATTACATGTTGTGAACGTACGACAGATTTCGTGTTTACATAGTAATACACAAATTATATAATTATTCACTATTCCACATTGATCACTATTCACTATTCTACAGTTACACAGCCAAAGATCAAGCGTTAAAAACTTAACTTCGATTTTTAGAGAGCCTGAAAACGTGTAAATATACAAAAAAATAAAGCAACGCTGTTTAGCTTAAAAAAAAAGACATTATTAACCATATGGCCATGAGGAATTAATTTCAATTCCTCAGCAGTTTTTCATAGACATAGTAAAATGTTACAGTAAAGCACTTCAACAAACAATAAAAAAGAATGTCATGGTTTAAATATTGGCAACCTTGTATATCTTCGGAAGATTATGAACACACAACATGGTGCACATAAATATAATTATATATTAATTGCATACGGCACAACCTGAAATACACTTCCATCAATTTTCAAGTATTGTCGCTCTATAATCTAGTTCTTTCGTGTAGCCCTGTAAACGAACAGTGAATGATTTCCATGCCATATTCCACATGAAACATAATTTTACGCATATAAAAACCATACATATTTCGTTTATTTGGCCTATTGCAGTCCATAGATACTTAAACCTACTTACCTGCAATTTCCTCCATAGACGTAATGTATTTGAATTCTCTTGGTTACCCCTGTACACGACTATTTGCTTCATCTAAACGAAAAGTTTAGTGTTGTATCCTATATGATACACATTTAGAATACAAAGTTTGACTCTCTACTATTATTTGTTCTTGAGATATCCTGCATAACAGACCATACATGCACAGATACACAAACGAAAAGCTAAAAATTCAGGGAACCCCAAAACGTGTAAATATAGCAAAAACTCGATTTCAAAAACATTGGCCCTAAAAAATACTTTCTCTACCATTTGCATAGGTAAGGGAAATTTAAAGAAAAAAAAAAATCACAGATTAAATCTTGAGCTTTTTAAAAATCAATCACATTTGATACTTCTCCAAACAATATACAGTTAAATGCATATTCGATTAAATAATTTGTATTATATTTATTCATGACCGTTTACTGTATTATGCAATTTTATCCAACTGCCTGTATCACAGATTACATGAAACTATTTAGCATTTTCAATTAATTTAATATAATTTATATTTTTCTTCTCTACTCTTCAATATTCCTATAAATTCAGTTTCGTAAATAACCTTCTAGAATTAATTCTGCTGCAAATTTAATTGTGTGCATTAACTGATAAACCTAGAAATTAATTAAATTCGGACAATCTTTTAATTAATGTACGAGATCTTCGTTTGCAAACAAAATTTTATCCCAAGAAATCTGTGAGGCTTTCTGTTTGAACTTCCTTAAAATGAAAAAAGTTATTATTCAGAAAAATATCCCAATTGAAACCTTCAATTCTATTCTTTTGTAAAGTTAAAATAGGAAATTTAAATTTTTGTTGAAATTAGTTTCAACATAAGGAATTAGAAATAGTTCTTTCTCTTGGGGAAAGTAAAGAAAGTCAGCTGCTTCAAAAACATTCGATTTTGAATTTTTTTTTTTTTTTTTTTTTTTTTTTTCTTTTCTAAATCAAAGCTCTCTTCCACATTTAGCTACGATGTTAAAGAAACAAATCATTTGATTTCAACCCGTATTGAACGTTTTAAAGTTTTACTTTTTTTAAAGTTCAACTTAGTAGGGGGGGGGAGAGAACAATTTATATATATATCTATCTATATATATATATATATATACATATTATCCGCTATTCTCGGTTATGAATTTTTGCAATACATTAATTTATATCCATTTACCAAAATAAAACAAAATAAACAAATAAATAAGTAATGTAAATAATCTGGTGTGTCATTCACACGACTTTCTCTTACCTTGAAATTTAATACTATAAATACAGGTTGCAGATTAATAGGTAACATAACGAGTACTGTTATGTAAACCTATGTTAAACAATTAGGCTTCTGAAGAGTTTTATATGATAATTAGTTCTGTGTGAGCAACCTCCCGTTTCATTAATGCACCTACATTTATATAGAAATTAATTCGGTTATTAAAAAATAATTTATTTAAATTATTATTTACAAAAATTATCTCTTATGATAAGGCAGACGATTTCCATATTAGAGAAGTAGTATAACACCAAATATTGAAAAAAAGTCCATTTTATTCTCAATATTAAAAAAAAAATCGATATCTTTGTTTTAAATTACCGCAGATCGATGGTTCAACCATTCATTTTAAAGGTATTGGCGAGCTCTTTTGAAAGATACCCATCACGAAAATTTACTCCCCTCGATGGGGGAGGCGAGGCTCCTACATAACCAAACATTTTTTTCCCAGTTAACTATCTCTATTAAAAATAATCTGGTGTGTCACTTACACGACTTTCTCTTACCCTGAAATTTAATACTATAAATATAGGTTGGAGATTAAGAGGTAAGATAACCATGTTATGTAAACCTATGTTAAACAAATCAAATTAGGCTTCGGAAGAGTTTCATATGATAATTAATTCTGTGTGAGGGGGTCTACCGCCCCCTTCAACCCTCCGTTTCATTAATGCACCTATATTTATGCAGAATTTAATTCTGTTGATAATGCAGGCGATTTCCATATTAGAGAAGTAATTTAACACTAAATATCCAAAAAAAGTTGAATTTGTTATATTACATTTAAAAAAATCAATAACTTTATTTTAAATTATTTATATAAAATAATATATATTTAATAATAATATATATATAATAATAATATATATATTAATAATAATATATATATAAAATAATAAATATTTATATAAGATTTATATAAAATTTAATTCGGTTATTAAAAAATAATTCTCTTTTTAAAAAATAATTTATTAAAATTATTATTTGAAAAAATTATCTTTTATGATAATGCAGACGATTTCCATATTCGAGAAGTAGTGTAACACTAAATATCCAAAAAAAAGTCCATTTTATTCTCAAAAAAAAAAAAAAAAAAAAAAACGATTTTTTTTCTAAGTTTTTTTTCGTTAAAAGTGAAAAAAATCGATAACTTTGTTTTAAATTATCGCAGATCGATGGTTCAACCATTCGTTTTAAAGGTATTGACGAGCTCTTTTGAAAGATACCCATCATGAAAATTTACTCCCCTCGAGGGGGGACTTCCCCCCCAGGGGGGGGAGGCGAGGCTCCTACATACACAATTTTTTTCCCAGTTAACTATATCTATTACAAAAAATATATATTCGTTTCATTTGGTTTAGTGCAGTTTATAGACGTTAAACTCTACATACCTGCAATTTCCCCCATAGACGAAATGTATTAGAATTCTCTTGATTGTCCCTGTACACGAACCATTTGTTTGATCTTAACGAAAAGCTTACTGTAGCATCCCTATATGATACACATTTAGAATACCAAGTTTGAACTTTCTGCCATAATTTGTTTTTGAGATATGCTGATAACAGACAGACACACAGACATACACACAGACCATTTGCTAAAATCATTTTTTTCGTATTCAGTGGACCTCAAAACGTGTAAATATAACAAAATCTCGCTTTCGAAAATTTGACCCAAAAACAATACTTTCTCTACCTTATGGGTAAGAGAAAGTAAAAAAAAGAAAAAAAAAATCACTTTCTGTTATCCATATAAATTTACAGAAAGTATTGCTTTAGTATAAAATTTTCGAAATTGTGTTTTTGCTATAGTTCTTAGTTTTGAGGTTTCCTTAATTCAAAAAATCGCGTTTTAAGCGGTTGGTATGTGTTTCTGCGTGTTTGTCTATTTGTAAGAATTTTACCAGAGTAACTAAAATACAGATATTAGTAGAAAGTTCTAATTCGTTTATATATGTCGGTTCAAATAGAAATATTACTGAATTTTTTTTTCTGGTTGGAGAAACAGTCAAGAGAGAGGGAGAGAGAGAGAGAGAGAATAAACTTAATACATTACATTTGTTGGAAAAATTTCTCGTTTTTACATTTTAATAAAATTAGATTACAGTGTGTAACAAATTTATAAGACCACCCAGCATATCACTTGTTTTAATAGTACACTGAATAAAACGAATAATTTTAAAACATTGAAGCAATTGAAATGAGTTATATTTTCTTAAATAAATCATTAAAGAAAAACAAAAAAGAGTTAATTTCACGCAGCAAACGATTTTTCGAAATCTCGCTGTAACGTAAATATAATACCACTTATATTTTTATTCAAAATCCTTTTATTTTTTTCTTTCAAACTCATAGGTAAAATGTAACTTTACATCACAAAAAAGTGCAAACAACAATATTATAAAGAAAAATACAATTTAATTTGTTTGTTTTTATGGGGAAATTCACAATGCCTCGTGGAAGACAATCATCTGATCTAGAAGTTCGAAAAATTTGGTTTTATAAGGGCTCTGAAAAATCGGAACGTGAAATAAGTAAGATCCTTAAACGTTCTAAAACTGCTATTCATAACGTTTTAAGTAAAAGAAATTTTTATGGAAAATATAAAAGATCTTGGAGGAAGAGTAAATTTTCAGTTCGCGATAATAGACAAACTTTCAAGCTTGCAACGAAACAGAGCTTGTCTACTCGCAAAATAACACAACAGACAAGCAAAGCTATTTCCCATATGACAGTCTGGCGCACTTTAAGATCAAATTCAAATGTTACTCTCCGGAAATTAAAATGAAAACCAAGACTATTAAAGAATCATAAAGAAGAAAGGCTGAACTGGGCAACGGAGGTCATGACCTGGGATGCTACTTGAAAAAATACTATTTCTTCCGACAAAAAAAAAAAAAAAAAAAAAAAAAAAATCCAATTTGGATAGCCTTGACGGTAATATTTACTACTGGCATGATTTACGAACGGAATCTCGTGATTTTCAGTAGGCAGATGGGTTGTGGCAATGCCATAGCGTGGGGAGCTTTTGCATATAATGGGAAATGTGGCCTGCAGCGAGGTCCTGAAAAAATGGGCTTATCAACAACTGCTTTAACATCACCCTATGCCTTTTGGTCCATTTTTAGGATGGTCAAACTGGAAATTTCAGCAAGACAACGCGCCATGCCATGTGTCTAAATGAACTAAAAACTGGTTTCAAAAAAAAAAAAAAAAAAAAAGAATCGGGGTTTTAAGCTGGCCAAGCTGTAGTCCAGACCTGAATCCCATAGAAAACTTATGGGGTCATTTGGTTCGTCATGTGTGCACAAATAACCGTCAAAAGGATTCTGTACCGAAATTTGAAATAGCTATCATGGATGAATGGGACAAAACTCCCAAATATATGCTCGAAAACCTGGTTAATTCAATGAAAAATCGAATATTTGAAGTTATTCAGAAAAATGGTCGATCAGCATCTTTTTAGTTTTATAAAAATATTTGTTTTAACTAGTGGTCTTATAATTTTGTTACAGATATTTGAATGATAAAATTTGAAATTTTTCATAAAATATTTAGTATGTTTAAATATCCATTAAAAATAATATGCATATATTTTATATTTCATTTATTTATATCAACTTAACTTAATTTTAAAAATTTATACCATTTATAATAAAAATCACAAAATCCACAGTGGTCTTATAATTTTGTTACACACTGCATATTCACTATAATTAAATTAATATACATTCTTCATATATGTACAAATTCATGTTTCATATAGCATATGATAGTGTATTCAATAATAGGACTACAAAAATATAATTCGGATGTAATTAGACAATAGTAAGAAAATGCTGCAAAAGCACTTAAACTTGTATTGTGAGTTTTTCTTTGTGTACTAAATGTAAATATACTACGTGATGTGTAAATTACAGCAGCTTTTAGAGACAACCAATAAATTAGTCTAATAAGTTTCAAAGAGTTGTATAGGGATGATTTTTTGAAATCATTTGGAATATTTATAAAATTTTTATAAAAACTCTCAGTTTTTACTTTCCGAACATACTATGTATGGAAAGTATTGTAATCATGATTCAAGGAAAGGATTTTGTATCTCACATAGCTCAAACCCTAATGGTTGCGAAGTGTTGCAAATTTATGTCTGTGACTGTCATGCCTCTATTTGTCCAACTATGGTCCTGACACACATTTAGAGATATGTACAATTTTACACGATTTTACGTGATGTGTATGTTTGTGTGAACATGATAAACACTGAACGCTTTGTTCGAATGAGCTGAGAGTTAGTATGCATGTTATAAAGTCATCGATGCAGGGACTGCGTATATATATATATATATATATATATATATATATTTATTTACTTATTTATCAATACTTATTTATATATATTTATTTACTTATTTATATATATTTATTTATTTACTTATTATTATATTATGTATTCACATTATTTAAACTGCGATAGTGTGTAAACGCTTTCTCCAAATGGCCTGAAAATTTACATGAATGTTATAGATTACCTTTCCACGAATTGTATAGAGTTTGGTAAATCTAGCACTTATATATATGTATATATATACTACAAACGCACGTACACAGAAAAAAAAAAGAAAAAAAAACTTAATTATTAAGGCATATTCGTAGAAATTACTTTATATACATGTTATAGATTACTTTCATGCGAGCTGTAAGGATTTTGATAAATCAAGTACTTTTAGTTTAACATTTTTAGGATGCAACAAAAAATTCGTTATTATTACATACTTGCCAATATCCTAATTAAAAACCGGAAGATTTTTAGTACACGTTTTTTTTTTTCACACCAGTATATTTTTAGAGTAATTTTCTCCATATTCAAATACAATTAAATACGATTAAATAAGAAGAAAAACACTCAAAAAATATGTTGCTGTGGAAAAAAGGTCGTGTACTAAAAAATCTACCGGTTCATAATTAGGATGTTGGCAAGTATGTTATTATACCATACGCTTAAATTATTTGAAGTACAATAGGTTAAACGCCTTATTCGAATGAAATGATTGATTTCAGGCTTCTACTACTTTAATTTAGTGCCGAAACGTCTATAGAGGCCTCGTGTAGAGATACAAAAAGATTTGGGTTCTGTATGTCTGCCTATCTGTCTATATGTTTGTACCGGAATAGCGTTCACAAAAATCGCCCGATTGACTTGCAATTTGGTCGTACCTGCAATTAATAATATTCCGTAGCATTGTACTTTCCGCTTTTTTTTCCACACCAGTACTTTCATAGAGTATTTTTCTCTTTCTTTAATCGTAATTAAATTTGGAAAACAATATTCCAAATATAAAGTGGCGTGAAAAAAGGGGCAGTACATTCAATACTACGAAAAATTAATTATAATGTTAACAGGTATGAATTTGGTGCACATATTTATGAGGCACAAGGAATTAGCTGTATATTTTTAACTGTGTATTCTGATTTTAGTTTGTACAGTGACACACCGGAGTTTTTCTAATCAATACGGCCTATGCACAGATACATGTAGGACGACAGCGGGCGCAAATTCACTCGATCGACCAGCAAATTAGCAAACAGGATCAGACGCTATACAGAAATAGCTGTGTAATTTTTTATGTTATTATTGTTTATGGTTTGTGTGCAGGGACACGCCAAATTATTTCTTATCATTGTGATCAATGGATAGAATTTCTTTTACACGTATTTTAATGTGGTTTCACTGCATTCAAGAAAATGAAATAAACACAATTATTGAAATGATTAAAGACGCGTTTTTAATAAAAAATTTTTTTATTTAGACTAAATAATTAATGTACAAAACCTTAAAAAAATGTTCCGATAATGTTACGTAATCAGTCAAATTATGTCAAATTTCGAAGAATTATTATTAATGAGTATCACATACAGTCGGCAGCAAAAGTATCCGAGCACTAGCAAAAATTCCTAAATAAAAAGATTACATTTAATGCAGTTTTGTTACATAAATCCTTGTCGAATCCTGTTATTACAAGAAAAGTCTCGTTAAAGTGCATACTCAGACTGCTGTGAAAAAAATTTACAGAGATACTACTTACATAGGTAATACAAGATCAATAGAATTTATCGGTGAAATCCCACTAAAAAATCAACAAAAAAAATAAAATGCATCCGAATATTTGGCGTAAAAAGACAAAAATTGCACGCGACTTGGCCAGCAACATCCTTCTCCACTAAATGGAAGCAATTTTCATGCGTTTATACATTCTTGCAAAAAATCCATAAATAAAGTACAAAAATAAATACATCAATATAAAAATACAAAAATATAAGTAAATACAAGAACAGACTTAAAAAGCAAGTAGATTTATCGAATTTTGGCTTTTGATAAAAAAACTTAATATAAATAGAAGCAGTTTTAATTTTCCATAACTTTTCATTAATGTTAAATTTCATAAAAATTCAATTAAATTTCGTTTCGTTACTTGCGAAAATTTTAGTTATAATTACAAGGCCAGTAATAAACTTTTTTATTTACTCAAAAAATGTAGTGCTAAATTTTAATGGATTGACATTATTAAATTTTTTATATCTGAAAATGTTTTGTTTAACGGTGTAGAGTATTTTTTACAAATTCACGGTATCCCGATGGGAACCAGTTACTCGAGTGTCTTTGCTAAAAATTTTCTTCTTATGTTTGGAAAAAAAAAAAAAAAAATATATATATATATATATATATATATATATATATATACATACATAATAAAGATATTAAGTTTTTCAGGTATATCGGTGGCGTAATAGTGATAAACTGTTAAAATTTTGCGAATTATGCTGCTGAAATTTATCCCCACGACCTCATCTTAAACCGTACTGACACTGAAAACAAAATTTATTTCTGAATTTAAAAATTAAAGAAAAAAAAAAAAAAAAAAAAACTTGGTTAATTGACATTTATGATAAAAGGCAGGATTTTAGCTTTAAAGTTAGTAATTTAACGAATTGGTTCTCCTGTATTTATCATAGAGTTTTAAAAAACATTATGTTTATCCAAATTAACAGAATTTAAATGATTTGAAATAACCATTTAGACCTGAATTTAGCTGTAAAAATCTCAAAAACATTTTAACTATCAACCGCTAAACTGCTTCCCTTGTCGATAAACATTTCAATCTTTTTGAATACAATTTAACTTAAGGATTTTTATCCATCTCAGGCGACATTTAAGAACTGTTAAGTGGCCCTACTAGCTAAAATGGGTAATCTCTTTTTGATGAGGGATTTTTATTCAATATATCTACTTCTCTTTAAGTTTACTCTTGTATTTACTTATATTTTTGTATTTTTATATTGATATATATATATATATATATATATATATATATAAATACATTAATATAATCAGTGCAAAAATGTTTTTATGAAATGTAAAGATGACTCAACTTCAGTATCAAAACAATTCCTCGGATCACAAGCTGAGACTACCCATATCAAATCAAAGAATAATTAAAGAAAAATCGAAATAAATATTGGAAATTGGAAGGAGAAAAAAAAGCATTATATGCACTCTAACGTTGTCAAGGGCCTGGTAGAATGCAAATATGCTAAAATATGGATGTTTTTCTGTAACAAAGAAAGCAAAAGCTAAGAATTTCTTTGTTCGCAGGCCCGAAACACCCATAGAAAATCCATTAAAGAAGAAGATAAAATTAAACTATAACCTAATATGACAAACCAAAACCATAAAATTAAGATTAAAATAAAAATACAAAAATTCAACTTACTGAATAAAATATTTGATATGATCACAACTCAAAAAAGAAATAGACATAGTCAATACAGAAAAACGAAGATCATAATAAAACGATAATAAAACGATAATCATAATAAAACCTTTACCTAAATATGAAAAACCATAACCATTTAAATGTAAGATTAAAATAAAACCCATAAAATTGTAGAAGAATAAGATTACTTTAACCTTTCTAAATGAAATTGTAGCAATAAACGTCGCACATGTAAAAATGTAACAATCAGTTAGCAGTTAGATCCACAGTTAATTAGTTCAAAATAGCATTGACCATAGAGTAATTTTTAGGATTCACAGTGGAATTCATGTAGGGTAAGGACTCAAATCCTTGAAATAATCAGATGATGATTCCTAATATTGAATCATGAATAGTGCTGCCATCTGGAGTAATGAGATGAAAATAATGGAAAAATACAATCAAATAAATTTAGGATTCAAATAATCAATGTATTTGATTGAAAACCAAAAAAAAATACCTAATATTTAGACGTAAATTTAAATTTGAATAAAATGTATGAGGAAAGAAAAAAAAAAATAAATAAATAAATAAATAAAAATAAAAAATAATAATAATAATAATAATAATAATAATAATAATTAAATAAATAATTAAAAGAATTTTTTTATTAAGTGTTTGGGATAGCCATTAAGTAACCCATTAGGCGCCAATGCTGCCTAAATGCTAATTAATTATTTATTTAATTATTATTTTGGGAACACAAGTTTCATAATTTTTTGCGTAAAAACTTATTAGTCGATTTTTATTTTCTTTATTGTATTTTAAAGTTCATTTCATGCTTAATATTACTATTTTTTTTTTACCTCAATATATATTTATTTTCTTATCCAATTTTCCTTTCAATTTGTGCAAACATTATTAGATTTCGCACTTTCATTTTATCGCTATTTTAAAAATATTAATATTTTTCAAAAATGTTTAGTTCTATGTTAAATATTTCAAAATAAGGCTATTTTAAAATAACTAATTCATAAACTATTTATAAAAAAATTTTAAGTTATAATTAATGAGCATTTTTCTTAATGTTCCCAATTTGGGAGCATTGGCGGGAAACGTAGTTTTCTACCCTCGATCTAAAATGAACTCGTCTTTCCTCCCCTCACTTTGCTTTTGTTTAGGAACGAATAGCTTGTGCTGACCTTGATTTTTTTTTCTTTTTTTCTGTTGAAAGAAGTTGAATTTGTCATTTGTAAAAGAATTTTTTCCAAATTTGCGTAAAATGTGCATTTGAGTAAACATGTCTTCTAAATTTTTAACTGTTGATCAAGCTCTAGAATATTTTAATGAACTCGATAGTGATGAATTCTCTGATGATCCAGAATTAATTTGTTTGCCACCCGAAACATCGGTGGTTACTGATGAAGAAGACATTGCTGAAAATAATTTGTGTGATGAAATTCCTGTCGACATATCTGGTGAAATTGAAACTAATCTCAAAAGTTTAAATGATGCTGATTCAGACAAGGATTATAATTTACCAAAGAATGAAATAACGAGTAAAACTCAAACAAAATCAAGGAGTAGTAGAAAAAGAAAAAGGAATAAAAAAAAATGAAATAGAGAATCCAAGAAATGAAAAGGTTAAATTTGATTGGTCTCCTGCGAATTTGATAGAAATTCCTTCTATTGAAATTGAGAGTTTGGAAGAAACATTTCCAGATCTAATAAACAAAACTCCATATCAACTTTTTAGAATGTTTTTCGATGATGAAATATTTGACATATTGATAGAAGAAAGTATTAGATATGCAATCCAAAAGAATAATCTCAACTTTTCACTTACTAGACAAGAAATGAAAAAATTTTTAGGCATAATCCTTTTCAGCGGTTATCACTCTTTGCCCCAAGAAGATATGTATTGGAATAAATCAGATGACTGTTATATTCCTTTCGTATCTGAAGCAATGTCCAGACAACGTTTTCGTGATATTAAAAAATATCTTCATTTATGTAACAACGATAACCTAGATCTAAGTGATAAAGTATTTAAAGTTAGAGGATTTTTGGAAAAATTTTGTTTAAAATTACAACAGTTTGGAATATTTTCTGAATGTTTGAGTGTAGATGAAGAAATGATTCCGTACACTGGACATCATACGGCAAAAATGTTTATCGTGGTAAGCCTGTTAGATTTGGCTATAAAATATGGGTTCTTGCCTCGTCTGATGGGTATCCTTTCAACCTCCAAATTTATACAGGAAAACGGAAGGAGACAAATAATTCAGATACACTACCTCTTGGCACTCGCGTTGTATTGGATTTATTAAATTGCGTCCCATTTCCTCAAAAACATAAAGTATATGTTGATAACTTTTTTACTTCTCTGAAATTATTGAGTGAGATGCGCAAAAAAGAATTTCGCATTACTGGAACAATACGAGAAAATAGACTTCAAAATTGTCCTTTAAGTGATTCAAAGGCTTTGAAAAAAAAAGAAAGAGGAACATTTGAAATTTTAACTACAGAAAGTGTTAGTGTTGTGAAGTGGAATGACAATCACGTAGTTTGCCTCGCATCTAACTTTGAAACATCTGATCCATTAGGAAAAGCAAAGATTGATGTAAAACAACCTCACATTGTAGCGTCTTATAATAAACACATGGGAGGTGTTGATTTATTAGATCGATTTTTGAGTCAATACCGCCCAAAAATTAAAGGAAAGAAATGGTGGTGGCTTTTTTTACCAATACAGTAAATATGGCTGTAGTAGCAGCATGGAGAATACACAAAGGATGCAAAGGAAATCTTTCGCAATTAGAATTTTTGCGATCTATTGTAACAGCCCTTATGAAAACAGAAGATGTTACTATTAGTTATAATCGACAAGGACCATGCGAAGAGGTAAATGTGGATGTGAGATTTGATAATATCAATCACTATATTGAAGGTGCCAATAAACAATCCCGATGCAAAGTGTGTAAGAAAAATACACGTCATTACTGTATCAAATGTAAAGTAATGTTACACAAAAGTTGTTCATTTCAATTTCATACTAAGAAATAAAAACATAGTATGTAAGTAAGTTGATTATATTCATATTAATATATAAATATAACTTTTTAAGTTCTCTTATAAATTTACGTATAATATAAATGTTATATCTAATATATATATTTTATAAATTTTATATATTTTATAAAATAGCCAAATGTCAAATATATTCGTATAAATGAATAAATTTCATTGTATAGTAAGAAATATCCTTCATAAGTTATAAAACCAAGCTCCAATAGTCATGTAGCAACTCATTTTTAAAAATCAAAATTAGACACCCATTAGGCGCCAATGCTCCCATTTTGGGAACAAGCTTGTTTCAGCAAATTTCTAACAATTTCATTCAAATTTTTAGTGAAAATGTTTAATGACCTTAAATTATCCCAAATTCACTCATTAGTTAAAAATTATTTCATTTTATTCACATAGCGGCGCTTAATGGGTTAATGCTAAATTTTTTAAAGAATCGAAATTGTAATTTTTGATGTTTATCAGACACTAAATATTTGATCCTTAGATTAAAATTAAGAAGAATATTGACAAATAAAGATTTATGTAAGCATGTTTTAAAGTTAGTGAAAAAATTTACCTTAAAGGGGAAATCTTTCTTTTTATCGTATAAGTCAAATTCTAATTAGCCATTACTATTAAGAATAATTTTTAAATCTAAGAAATTCATGACACTAGTATCCAAATCAGTACTACTTAGAGACAGATTTTCAGGATATTTGACAGGTAAGTCTAGTTTGGTGTGATTTTTATTCCAATATAATATAATTATATTATCTATGTATCGTAGTAATTTAAAGTTAGTACACTCAATGTCACGCTCATAATAATATAAGTATAGATCAGCTAATATGCTAGAAGCAATTCCACCTTGTGGCAATCCTAAACGTTGTTTATATAAATAATTATTGAAAAAAATAGTTATGGAAAATGATAAACCTAGTCAGAGTTTTAAAGGCTGACGGAGTTATGCTTACATTTAGATTTAAATACTGCAAATTTTCTACAAAAAGTTTATTTATAATATCAAACATATCTTTAATATCAATATTATTAAAAAGATCATTGAAATCAAAAGTTTTTATACCAGTAATATCAGTAAGATTTTTAATTTTATTTTTGAGTTGAAAACTATTTTTTAGAATAAAATTACACTTGTTAGAAACAATATAACTATGTAATTTTTTAAGGATATTCAATAACATAATATTAGCATTAGAAGTATAGGCATTGCAGGCAACAGTAACAGTACGAAATTTAATAGGATCTTTGTGAAATTTTGGAATTACAACTAAATAAGGATAATTGTAGTTATTACATTTAGTTTTTATCAACTTATAATAATTAAATATATGCCTATTTTTAATTTCGATACTGTCATTAATCTTAAGAAAAATATTACTAGTATCCATAGTATCAAAAAGAAGTTGTTTATAATACTTTTTGCAAATAATTGCATAGTTATTAGCCGCCTTGTCAACATAAGTAATAATAAATTTAGACTGTAAGTCTAGAATTGCTGAATGAATTTCTTTGAAATCATAGTACTTGATATTAGAAAGATGGTGCATATTATAAACTAAATCAAGTTTAAATTTCTCCAATAACTTAAATTTCCACTCATTAAAAAATTCCACTGGTTTATTATAATCAATAGCAATTCTGTATATAAAGAGATCCAAGTCTAAATTAAATTGAGTAATGATATCAATAAATTTGAATTTTGAGGGCATCCGAAATTTAGTACCATACTTCATCAAAGATCTAAGAGTAAGATTTTCCACAATATTGATATCACCAGTAATAATATGACCATGAGATGTATTGAAAAAATATTTATATTTGGAATCAGAACAATAGCATGGAGGCTGATCATTAGAAGTAAGAAATTTAGCAAATTTATTGTAGTTAAATATTTTTCTGCCTAAAGTAATATTGTATTTAAAAGTTTTTTGAATGATGAAGTTTTTGATGGGAAAAGGATTGGATGGATCATTAAGTAAATTGTGAATATGAAGTTTATTAAAAACCAGATGAGAAAAATTTATCACCAAGAGAGAGTTATTTATTTTTTGACCAGACTTTAAATCAAGTTTAATATTAAAACACTCAGCCCTATAGTGTAAAATATCAAAGAATACATCACTGAAGTGTGAATCAAAAGAATGAGAATGGAATACTTTAAAATATTTAAGAAGATACTTCTTTTTTATTCCAAAAATAAAATTACGTATAACTTTCCAATTATAAGACTGAAGAAAAATACTTTCTAAGGATTTGAGATTTTGTAATATATATGAAATGTCCAGATGTTGGGAAGACGACCTAGAAGATCCCCTAGAAGTTCTAGTAGTCTTTTTATATAAAGAGTGATTTAGAGTTTTATAAATATTACTGTAAAATTCAATTTTTGAAACCTTGGAATAAACAATATGTTGTTTATTATAAACATTAGAATTTAAACCAAAAGGATAGATAGTATTCAGTGATTTAATATATTGTGATTCAAGTAAGAGTCGTTCATTCAAATTCTTCTTAAAATTAAGAATTTTCACAGTAATATTATTAAAGTCATGTTGATGGAAGTGCATATATTCAAAATTAGTGGTAAATTGACGTGATTTTTTAATATCAGAGCGATGTAAGTTAATCCGCTTGTGTAATGGATTACTAGTTTGTCCAATATATACCATATTGCATAAATTGCACTTGAGAGAGTAAATAATATTAAAGGCCTTACAAAATGTAACATGAGAAGAGCTATCTCTAAAATGAGAAGCATCAGCAAGAGGGCATGTAAGACATCTAGTAGAATTACATTTTTTGAAAAATAAATTGCGAAGAGGAGGATGATATAGGTAGCAGGATGACGATCCAGAGTAATCCCTATACAATACATTACTCTGTACCGAGCACAAGACAAACCATAAGATTTGCCTTTTTTGCCAGGCGCTAGGAATTTACTAAGAACAACCATTTAATGAATAAAGAAGATAAATATTGGATATATAATAAATTGAGACAATAATTATAAGAAATATTGGAATTTAACTAAGCTTGCAAAATTATAATAGAAGCTTGATAAATTCGTAAAAATAGATAAATAGGTTTTCCTATAAAAAAATTAAAACTTTAGAGAATCTTGAGTAAAATAAATATTTTTTGAGAAAATTAATGCTTTTGAAATTCTGGATAAAAATAAATGGAGCACAAAATTGTATAAATACATAAACAACCTTTAGTATAAAAGTATGAAAAATGTATTAATATTTACAAAAAGTAGTATAGTCATGATGAAAATTCATCAGTGATATATACAACAATATATACAATAATAAGTTATTTAAAATAGACCCCTCCCAAAAAATAAAAAAATAAAAAAATAAATAAAACAAACAAAAAAAAAAAAAAAAAAAAAAAAAAAAAGGATGACTAACAAATAATAATGTAGTAAAACACACAATATTACCAGTAAAGAAACTTGCTAAATGATTGATGAAAGTAGTTCAAAATGATCATTAAATTGTAAAACACTGAATGAGAATTGTAATACACTGAACAAGAATTGATATAAGAATTGATATAAGAATTGAAATAGTATTATAAATAATAATAATAATAGAAGTAATACAACATAAAATGCGCAATGTATTTAAAAAAATTTTGTGAAAATTAATAAACTGCTTAAGTAATAGCAAAAATTGTGTAAACACATAATGAAATAAAAATAAAAATAATAAAATATTAATAAAAAGCTTCATTTCCAAATAAAGCGCTATATGCAGCATTTCCTTAGAAATGAAATAAATATAGAAATACATTAATATAATCAGTGCAAAAATGTTTTTATGAAATGTAAAGATGACTCAACTTCAGTATCAAAACAATTCCTCGGATCACAAGCTGAGACTACCCATATCAAATCAAAGAATAATTAAAGAAAAATCGAAATAAATATTGGAAATTGGAATGAGAAAAAAAAGCATTATTTGCATTCTAACGTTGTCAAGGGCCTGATAGAATGCAAATATGCTAAAATATGGATGTTTTTCTGTAACAAAGAAAGCAAAAGCTAAGAATTTCTTTGTTCGCAGGCCCGAAACACCCATAGAAAATCCATTAAAGAAGAAGATAAAATTAAACTATAACCTAATATGACAAACCAAAACCATAAAATTAAGATTAAAATAAAAATACAAAAATTCAACTTACTGAATAAAATATTTGATATGAACACATCTCAAAAAAGAAATAGACATAGTCAATACAGAAAAACGAAGATCATAATAAAACGATAATAAAACGATAATCATAATAAAACCTTTACCTAAATATGAAAAACCATAACCATTTAAATGTAAGATTAAAATAAAACCCATAAAATTGTAGAAGAATAAGATTACTTTAACCTTTCTAAATGAAATTGAAGCAATAAACGTCGCACATGTAAAAATGTAACAATCAGTTAGCAGTTAGATCCATAGTTAATTATTTCAAAATAGCATTGACCATAGAGTAATTTTTAGGATTCACAGTGGAATTCATGTAGGGTAAGGACTCAAATCCTTGAAATAATCAGATGATGATTCCTAATATTGAATCATGAATAGTGCTGCCATCTGGAGTAATGAGATGAAAATAATGGAAAAATACAATCAAATAAATTTAGGATTCAAATAATCAATGTATTTGATTGAAAACCAAAAAAAATACCTAATATTTAGACGTAAATTTAAATTTGAATAAAATGTATGAGGAGAGAAAAAAAACATAAAATAAAAAAATAAAAATAAAAAAATAATAATAAAAAAATAATAATAATAAAAAAAATAATAATAATAATAATTAAATAAATAATTAAAAGATTTTTTTTATTAAGTGTTTGGGATAGCCATTAATTAATGCTAAATTTTTAAAGAATCGAAATTGTAATTTTTGATGTTTATCAGACACTAAATGTTTGATCCTTAGATTAAAATTAAGAAGAATATTGACAAATACAGATTTATGTAAGCATGTTTTAAAGTTAGTGAAAAAATTTACCTTAAAGGGGAAATCTTTCTTTTTATCGTATAAGTCAAATTCTAATTGGCCATTACTATTAAGAATAATTTTTAAATCTAAGAAATTAATGACACTAGAATCCAAATCAGTACTACTTAGAGACAGATTTTCAGGATATTTGACAGGTAAGTCTAGTTTGGTGTGATTTTTATTCCAATATAATATAATTATATCATCTATGTATGGTAGTAATTTAAAGTTAGTACACTCAATGTCACGCTCATAATAATATAAGTATAGATCAGCTAATATGCTAGAAGCAATTCCACCTTGTGGCAATCCTAAACGTTGTTTATATAAATAATTATTGAATAAAATATAGTTATGGAAAAGGATAAACCTAGTCAGAGTTTTAAAGGCTGACGGAGTTATGCTTACATTTAGATTTAAATACTGCAAATTTTCTACAAAAAGTTTATTTATAATATCAAACATATCTTTAATATCAATATTATTAAAAAGATCATTGAAATCAAAAGTTTTTATACCAGTAATATCAGTAAGATTTTTAATTTTATTTTTGAGTTGAAAACTATTTTTTAGAAAAAAATTACACTTGTTAGAAACAATATAACTATGTAATTTTTTAAGGATATTCAATAACATAATATTAGCATTAGAAGTATAGGCATTGCAGGCAACAGTAACAGTACGAAATTTAATAGGATCTTTGTGAAATTTTGGAATTACAACTAAATAAGGATAATTGTAGTTATTACATTTAGTTTTTATCAACTTATAATAATTAAATATATGCCTATTTTTAATTTCGATACTGTCATTAATCGTAAGAAAAATATTACAAGTATCCATAGTATCAAAAAGAAGTTGTTTATAATACTTTTTGCAAATAATTGCATAGTTATTAGCCGCCTTGTCAACATAAGTAATAATAAATTTAGACTGTAAGTCTAGAATTGCTGAATGAATTTCTTTGAAATCATAGTACTTGATATTAGAAAGATGGTGCATATTATAAACTAAATCAAGTTTAAATTTCTCCAATAACTTAAATTTCCACTCATTAAAAAATTCCACTGGTTTATTATAATCAATAGCAATTTTGTATATAAAGAGATCCAAGTCTAAATTAAATTGAGTAATGATATCAATAAATTTGAATTTTGGGGGCATCCGAAATTTAGTACCATACTTCATCAAAGATCTAAGAGTAAGATTTTCCACAATATTGATATCACCAGTAATAATATGACCATGAGATGTATTGAAAAAATATTTATATTTGGAATCAGAACAATAGCATGGAGGCTGATCATTAGAAGTAAGAAATTTAGCAAATTTATTGTAGTTAAATATTTTTCTGCCTAAAGTAATATTGTATTTAAAAGTTTTTTGAATGATGAAGTTTTTGATGGGAAAAGGATTGGATGGATCATTAAGTAAATTGTGAATATGAAGTTTATTAAAAACCAGATGAGAAAAATTTATCACCAAGAGAGAGTTATTTATTTTTTGACCAGACTTTAAATCAAGTTTAATATTAAAACACTCAGCCCTATAGTGTAAAATATCAAAGAATACATCACTGAAGTGTGAATCAAAAGAATGAGAATGGAATACTTTAAAATATTTAAGAAGATACTTCTTTTTTATTCCAAAAATAAAATTACGTATAACTTTCCAATTATAAGACTGAAGAAAAATACTTTCTAAGGATTTGAGATTTTGTAATATATATGAAATGTCCAGATGTTGGGAAGACGACCTAGAAGATCCCCTAGAAGTTCTAGTAGTCTTTTTATATAAAGAGTGATTTAGAGTTTTATAAATATTACTGTAAAATTCAATTTTTGAAACCTTGGAATAAACAATATGTTGTTTATTATAAACATTAGAATTTAAACCAAAAGGATAGATAGTATTCAGTGATTTAATATATTGTGATTCAAGTAAGAGTCGTTCATTCAAATTCTTCTTAAAATTAAGAATTTTCACAGTAATATTATTAAAGTCATGTTGATGGAAGTGCATATATTCAAAATTAGTGGTAAATTGACGTGATTTTTTAATATCAGCGATGTAAGTTAATCCGCTTGTGTAATGGATTACTAGTTTGTCCAATATATACCATATTGCATAAATTGCACTTGAGAGAGTAAATAATATTAAAGGCCTTACAAAATGTAACATGAGAAGAGCTATCTCTAAAATGAGAAGCATCAGCAAGAGGGCATGTAAGACATCTAGTAGAATTACATTTTTTGAAAAATAAATTGCGAAGAGGAGGATGATATAGGTAGCAGGATGACGATCCAGAGTAATCCCTATACAATACATTACTCTGTACCGAGCACAAGACAAACCATAAGATTTGCCTTTTTTGCCAGGCGCTAGGAATTTACTAAGAACAACCATTTAATGAATAAAGAAGATAAATATTGGATATATAATAAATTGAGACAATAATTATAAGAAATATTGGAATTTAACTAAGCTTGCAAAATTATAATAGAAGCTTGATAAATTCGTAAAAATAGATAAATTGGTTTTCCTATAAAAAAACTAAAACTTTAGAGAATCTTGAGTAAAATAAATATTTTTTGAGCAAAATAATGCTTTTGAAATTCTGGATTAAAATAAATGGAGCACAAAATTGTATAAATACATAAACAACCTTTAGTATAAAAGTATGAAAAATGCATTAATATTTACAAAAAGTAGTATAGCCATGATGAAAATTCATCAATGATATATACAACAATATATACAATAATAAGTTATTTAAAATAGACCCCTCCCAAAAAATAAATAAATAAATAAATAAAACAAACAAAAAAAAAAAAAAGGATGACTAACAAATAATAATGTAGTAAAACACACGATATTACCAGTAAAGAACCTTGCTAAATGATTGATGAAAGTAGTTCAAAATGATCATTAAATTGTAAAACACTGAATGAGAATTGTAATACACTGAACAAGAATTGATATAAGAATTGATATAAGAATTGAAATAGTATTATAAATAATAATAATAATAGAAGTAATACAACATAAAATGCGCAACAGCAGCTATAAAATGATGTATTTAAAAAAATTTTGTGAAAATTAATAAACTGCTTAAGTAATAGCAAAAATTGTGTAAACACATAATGAAATAAAAATAAAAATAATAAAATATTAATAAAAAGCTTCATTTATATATATATATATTTCTACTTCATTTATGAATTTATTTGCTTTTTAATGCTTTGTATTAATTTGATTCATTTTTTATATGGTCTTGGTTTCATCTATGAGAAGTCGGAGGATAGAAACGTGTGTTTTGGCTAAATAGCCCACGACGTTTCGTCAGAAACTTCTCATATTCCATTCCCTACTTGAGGAGGCTCCCCTGAAAAACGCCCTCATATGCTTTGAGATTAATTTTCATTTATCCTCAGTTTAGATAGATAGATAGATAAATATATAGATATTCAGACAGATAGCAACAGCGGGCGTTGAGAGGATCGGCAGCCCTCCTTGTATATATATATATATATATATAATAAATAGTGTGCATAGACTTTAATAAATCAATATTATCTGCTGAGTAAGGAATGATGCAATTTGGAAAATCCTTATCGGCAGATCTCCTAGTTTAAACACCCGTGAACTGCTTAAAGTTCGGAATGTCGAATGGAGTCATTATTATTATTATTTCAGTTTTATTATTATTATTATTCATGTAGTATTTTAACAGGGAAACTGTGTGAGGAGGGTATTAGCCCTCATTCAGCCAGAGGAATTATTTAGTCAGAGTAGAAGTTGCGAAAAGAACAAAAAGAGGGAAAAAAGAAAAGGAAAGTGAAAGAAAAAAATATTTGAGAAAATGATAAAAATAAAAAGGAAACTTCTCGAAGTTCACTTAAATATTGACAGTTGTGGTGGAGTGTGAGAACTCTAGCAATAGTCTTGAAATACTTGAAACTGAGACTTGATAGAATGGACATTTACAATGTTATCACACAAGGAGATGATAAAAGTATTTTATTCGAATAAACACACTTAATTTGCATGAAACAACTTGATTGAAACACTGCAACTGAATTGTGCCAATTAAAATGGCTAAATTTTTCAGGGTAGTTTGTTTTCAATTATAATCTAAATTTTGTGAATTTCTTCATTCTATTTACACATTAGGGTTATATAAATTATTTGTCTTAACTAAATGTATATTAAATATATATTTTGCTACGGTTTATTTTTTATTTCCTCTTTTCTTTGTTTACAATCGTTTTAAGGTGCCCACTCTTAATTTTTGAAACTCCACATGTCCTGTAAGCTTGTTGAAAATTTCTAAAATTAAGAACAATATAGCAAAATTCGTCGGTTAATGTCCTTAAAAATGTGGATATAAATAGTGCTTATTTTATTTATTTATTTAATTAATTTATTAATTTATTTTTTGGCCCTAAAACTGAAGAAAACACGTATGAAATTTTTGCATATAATTATTTTATACTGTATTTTTTTTTAATTTCCATCAGTATTATTTGTAATATTCTGGAAATCTTTTGTCTCACAAGGACCCAAAGATTCCCAATTTTGCATTTTTGGCAAAATATGTAGCCATTTTTAGAAACCTGATCTACATTTTTTATATGAGTGCAAAAGCTCAAATATTTTTAATTGAAATATAGTATAAAATGCATTCTGACACAAATTATACCCTAATATAAAAGTGTTGTGCCTCAGCGCTCACATAAAATAGTTAAAATTTAACATTGATTACAGAGAATGCATTGTTTGTGCCACTACTTCTCACTGGTCAGAAAATCATGAAAGTGATGAAATAAAATTTGTCTTATTGAATTTTAATATCACTTTTGTTACATTAAGTACTCTTAAATAGATTTGTCTAATTTTATCGCTACAGTTTATATTTTAAACAATATTAACACTTTCAATGCGGAGGGTAAAATATGCGTAATTTGGAAATCTTCAACACCGCCTACGGGTGTTTCTTTGGCAATCTTTATGCTACAATATTTTTCTACAATACCTAATGTTAGTTTTTATATTATCAATATACTACCCAGGTAGCACAAAGATATTGGCCAATATAAAAATATGATATTGGGGAATATAAAATGAACCCTCTCTAAAAAATATTTACAGATATTTTTTCCTGATATCTGGTGATATTGAGAATATTTCCTGACATCAATAAATATCGCTTTTTGACATTTCAGACGCTACGCATGCTCAAATGTCACATTAATTCTTTTCATAATGTAGGTAGATATCTCCCAATATCCAAAAATGATATTACTTGTCGAATGGTGAGAGATATTGAAGAATGTTTTTAAAATAATATATTTTTACGACATTGGCTAATATTAACAAATATTAAAAATAAAGCATTAGAAAATTATATTTCTTAAAAATATATTAATTTGTAAAAATTAATTTTCAAAATATTATTTTCGGATCATGAATTTTGTAATTAATGAAAATAATTCTTTTAAGATGCTTTTTTATAATATGGATTGTAAATTATATCTGTCAATATCCATAAATATCGCAAGTTTGACGTTTGATATTCAGTGACATTCAAAATATCGGCCAATATTGGTAGGACATTTGTGGATATTATTGTGCTACCTGGGTATGAATACAAATAATATGATTAGAAATAGGATACTTAATGTATATACATTTTGTATTTTAAATATGAGCCTTGTTCCAAAATTATATAACTGGCTACAATAACGCTCACAGAGAGAGCGTATTTTTTATATGATGCCAACAGCCACTTTCAGTGCAAAAGGTCTCCGAAAAAGTCATACTGAACTTTTCGAATTAATTCGCATCATTTTTTATTTATAATATTCAATGCCTGATTTACGGCGGAGCTTTCGGGGCACGTGCCCCTCATACTGAAGGGAGGAAGGCAAGAAATTCCATCATACATTTAAAAAAAATAGTTATATTGGAAAATTTCCAAATTTGCTTTGATGATCGATGATTTACGTTTTTTCTTCAATGGATGACGATATTACTGTGTTGTCTTATAAATATACGGCAAGATCTTTCAAGGAACCTGACGGGTTGTATAAAGAACTGCATTAATTTCGTTAAACGCAAATACAACTGCATACTGCCGATACTACAATCCAAACTCTTACTGAAGCTAAACAAAATCCGACGCTCGCACCGCAACAGTGATACATGGGAGCGACAAATGTACGATAATCCGATAGATGAGTGTCGGATCTAATTTAGCTATATTCTTACAACAAAATGAAAAGTGGAGTGATGTAAAGAGAATTTGTTCGACGCTTGAATCTGAAATACAAGATTTGTTTCGGTTGTTGAACAGGAGGGTGGGGTGGGGGGGGGCGATTACATATGTGTGACCAAGTGAGTAAATCGGTCACTGAGTTGTCTAACCATAAATAGGAACTTGAATTTCCTCAGCACCAAAAAACCCTCTTCTAGACTCTCTTCCTTTTCATTTCTGATACTTGTGCCTCATTAATTTTAATACACTTTTTTTTCCCTAAAATGTCATCTAATCTGTATTTAAATTTTATTTAAATATTTATTTATTCAGATACTGAAACAATACGAATATACAAGAAAGTTTTAAGTGTAATATGTTATGTAAAGCATCCTATAGTACATACTGGTAACAATGTCTCTCGCAGATTGAAAAAAAAAAAAAAAAAGCTATTACATTTTGGCAAATGGTTGTTTACTTATACTGTAAAGATGATTATAAAGAGTTTAATAAAAACTACTTACGTCAGCAAATTCTAATGCTAGCGTTCTTGATAGCTCGGAGAATTTCAAGGCAGTATAACCAAATCTTGCCACTTATTTGTGACCCATTGCACCTGTCACACTAGACGCAGTATCTATAATCCTAACTTTGATTAACTGTGATCGTCACTTAAACATAGGTGTATAATTACTGATAAACTCAAATTTAAAATTAAGTATTGTGTTTGAAGTGCACTCAGAAAATTATATACCGCCTTCATCTAGAATGAAAAAGTAGTAATTTTTAATCCCCAAGTAAGAAATATAGATTTACGGGTTAAGGTAAACAATTACCTGAATAGACAAAATGATCGATAATTTCTAATTTTTCTTGGTGGTGAAATAATATCATAAATATTATGAATCCTTTGTATTGCGAGAAATTCTCACCTGTTTTCTAGATTTGGGTCATAAACCAAGATTATAGTTACAAAAACTTGCCTCTTGTGCTCGTATTTACTTGCAGAGATCTTTAAATATGTTTGACCACGACAATATAGAAAAACGCTCTAGAATTTTAATAAGGATTCTTAGCAAAGGGAACTGGAATTTATAAGGGTAACATGAAAATATATTCACTAGATCCACAATGTAGTTTCCAAATGTGAGTCACATATTTTTTTTTCTCAGAGTGTCACAATCAAAATGTTTGACTATATGTGGACAATCTCCAAATGTTATCATATACGAAAGTGTTTTTATTTCCTATGTTTTGGCAGTAATAAAAATATTTCGAATAAAATTTCATAATATATATATATTTTAAGTATCCAATCCATTAAATCTGTGTCAAAAGTGAAAAAAAAAAAAATAATAATAATAATAATAATAATAATAATTATTGTGGTTTTATACTGTTCCTATTTACTCATGTTGGTGTTGTGTGTTACTTAAATATTTTTAATAATTCTGCTGTTTTTTCAATATTAAATTATATGAATCGTTAATTGTAGAATGGAGACAAATCCACTTTTCCAAATTTTTCCAGCAAAACAAAAAACTGCTTTATATAGTTTTTAGTTATTAAACCTGAAAATCGTTCCTTTTGCTAGAAGCTGTTTACTAACCGTCTTTATCTACAGTAAACTATGTGTATACCCACTTGAACTTCTTTGATGCAATTAAATGAATTTTTAAACTTTTGGACACGTTTTCTTTCAGCACTTGCGATTCATACATATTTGCTGTTTTAAAAAACTAACCACACGGTTTGTTGAAGTTGAGTTGGTTTAACATTATACTAAAACTACGCAGTATGCAATTTGGGACAGTCATTCATTCACCTCTATAGGTGACCCGGAGATATGCCATTACAATTTCGATCCATCGTGGAAGAGAAGAAAACCGCATTGATATATTACTGAAATTTCCAGTTATTCAGTACATTTTGAAAATCGTAAACAAATACCGAAGATATTTTTAATATTATATATATAAATTATATTTCCCTTTTTCTGAAACATGCACTCTTTTGTAATAACCTAAATATAGTTCTACAACACAAATTTTCAACATATTCAAATGACTGTATCGATGATTAGTCCAAGGAGTCACTTTTGAGAGACAGATATTTCAAATGCAAACAAATTTAACTCTGTCGCGACTAATAATCCTTGCTTAAACGTTGTCAATAGATAGTGTTTCTACTAAAAATATGTTGTAATGAAATTTTGATACTTCCTTAAAGTGAATCCCACCGATAATTAGGTCCCTCGTGTTCAGTGTCGGCCACATACAGTGTCAGCTAAAGTAAGTCACATGGCCTGAAAAAAAAAAAAAATAAATAAATAAATAAATAACAATAATAACTTCATTGAAATGCATATGTAACAATTAAAAGTATCAGATTATTAAAACTTTTGAAAAGAAAGTATTAACAGTTTTCGACAGAAAAATTTTAAACAATTTTTTTTTTAGTTTTCCTATTTAAAATTTTTGTAAAAAAATCAGAAACAATGAATATCCCCTAATTTACTATTTAAAGCAGAGTAATTTATTTTTCTTCTTTTCAATAAACACTTTCATTCAACCCTACACCATAAAAATCTTAAAAAAAAAAAAAAAAAAAAAAAAAAAACGTGTTTTAATATAACTCACAATAATATTATCGAATCATAAAAATTGCTTAATTCTCAGTGATTCTATAATCAAGATCTAGATTTATGGATTTCTTTTTTTTTCAATCTTCCATTAAATTCTCAGAATTGTTCTTTAAATTTTTTTATTCAAAGCAGTTGCACTTAAAATTATCCCAGGTGAAACATTTAATCTTCGACCCATTACTTTCAGTAAACAAAAGTTGAATTTTTAAATTTTGTCGAAAGACTTTTCATCATGAGGAATTAAATGCGTCCTTTTCTATTGGGAAAATGTACACAAAATAAATTAAAAGGATTTTACCTTGGGACTTTTTTTGTCTAAAACTGAAGTTCACTTTTAAATGTAACAGCAATCTTACCGAAACAAATGATTCGATACTGACCTGTAATAGAGAAGGTTTAATGTCTTTTTCTCTTCAGCAGCTAAAACTAATGACTACAAAATTCGGAGAAGGTTTTTATTTATTTTTTTTTTCTAGTGACTGAAGGTTTTGGTAATTCTTTAATACTGGGTTATTTATTTATTGAAAATACTAAGTATTCGTTCAGATTTTATTTAGATACATCCAAACGTAGTAGTAAAAAAAAAAAATGTTGTAATTATTAAAAAAATTTACTGGAATATAGCACGAAAATAAAAATAAATAAATAAATAAGAAAAATAAAATAAATAAAATATTGAAACAACAAACATTTTGGGAAATCAGTCAAATTTATTTAATAATGTATACTAACTCCATAAAAATGTTGGTACCATAATCAGAAAGTGGAAATCACTTTCTTGCTCATTGGCTGTTTACAGAAAAATCTATGACGTTCCTTATCAGACTATCCAATAACACTGACTCTTTATTCGGCCATATTTTTTTGGTCAGTCAAAGCAAGTTGTTTTGGTTAACTGTAGAAAAATTCTGTTGAAACGGTAAAATTAACTTACAAAATAAGTCAACAAAATTAATTTGGTTTATTCAACAAAACATATTTTTTTTGTTTTTTGTTTTTCGGTGCAGCTGTTAGAACGACAGGACTATTGTTTTTCGTCAGACAATCCGCTGCGTTATCTTTTGCTGGATTTTACTTTGAATATTTCATGTTATTTTCCACTTTGGCAAAAACATTAAAAAAAAAGAAAGAAAAAGAAAGAAAAAATCAATTAAAATTGAGAGAAACCTTGCAAAAAGAAATTTTAAGAAATGAATACAGTAACTGTTGATAAATTAGCTATTAGTATATTTAGACCTGTTAAAAACTAAATAAATAAATGAATAAATAAATAAAAAAATTCTTTTTTTTCCTTCTCGCATCAAGTAAAAAAAAAAAAAAAAAAAAAGGAAAATTGTATTAAAGAAATGGAACAACTTTGGTATAGGACCCTTTTGCAAAATATAAAATTTCGCACCAAAGTATCTAGGACGTTTCTCGTCTTCACTTACGCAGTTAAAAATGCCATTTAAATTCAACGCCAAAATGACAACAGAAATTTAAAAGTTGCTAAGGTTTAAGTCCTAAATCTGAACCAAAGAGTTTTAAGAAATTAATAGAGTAACTATTGCTAAAGAACGAAAACCCGACACCGCATGTTTTTAGATGAATAGACTAAAATGTCGTTTCGTTCTAAAATAAGTATTGTTTTGTTCAAAATATTGTATCTATTACTTAAAAAAAAAAAAATAAATAAATAAATAAAAGTCTTCGGATTTTTTTTTTCTTTTTTAATTTTCGCTATTAAAATACGTACACGCGTCACAAAATTGCGTGTTTCTGCCTGTTTTACAACATGCATTTTTGTATTCATATTTAAAAAAAAAAAAAAAAAAAAAAAAAAAAAAAATCAAAACGAATTAAAAAAGAAAATTTTCATGAGCTTCATTGCAAATTATGGCAAACTACCGATACCTGTTAAATGCTCTCATGAAATTCACACTGCCTTCTTTAATAGTAGCTGAGACAGAAGTCAGGAATTCGGGTCCTGGTGGACCTTGACCTCCAAAAATTCCGTTTCCTATGGGAAACAGTTAGCGACATCACAACTTGAAACCTCCAGTTCAATTGGAACTTTCAAGACAAACGTCAATGTTATTCTTATAAAAATACTGGTCTTGAAATCGCTGGGTCCTGCAGCGAGTTAGACAATGATAGCATGCTTCTGCTGGATTTTGCCAGTCCCAGAAACTATCTAATTTCAAAAGACTTCACTAATAAAAACAAAGAATTACCATACATTTTTTTTCTTTTCCTATCGCAATTACATTTTCCTTAATTTAAATATATACTCTCCAAATCTATCACATAAAATATCTCCATTTTTCTCATCATTACTTACCAAAATAGAAATAAAATGTAGAGATTTCTTATAGTTTAGTTGAAATACACACACACACACACACACACACACACACACACACACACACATATATATATATATATATGTGTGTGTGTGTGTGTGTGTGTGTGTGTGTGTGTGTGTATGTGTGTGTGTGTGTGTGTGTGTGTGTGTGTGTGTAGCATAAAATTCCTCTAATTAAATCTTTTTATATTAATTTATTCTTTAATAATGATTCAAAACTTTCACTTCCGCTTTATTAAAAATAACCGTTAGGAAAATTAATCTTTTATTATTATTATTTTAACGTATTTCTTCCAGATTCTATTTTCCCTTACAGACCAAAAATACCCTTTAGACTTGGTCAACGCCCTATCTGAAGAGGAAGAAACAGATAGAAGAATTAAAAAGCACAACTTACACCTTTTTTGATCATGTGACATTACGTCAGTAGGGGGGAAGTCCCTCCTCGCCTCTTCTCATTTTTCCCTCGTATAAAAAATGCTTGCATCCTTAAAATATTGTCTTCTCTTAGTAGTGCCAAAGAAAACTATGATGGATCTATTTAACATTGTAGTTAATGTACTGACGTGTATTATGTAATCTATTAAAATAATGTTCTGGTACCTCACCTACGTGGAAAACCCCAGCCTTATATTTTTAAAATAAAGCTGACTGGTTAAATGACTGGATTAATTAATTATTCTATTTCACCTTGGACATGACTGCTACAAAAGTAATGATTGATCCAAATGTACGTTATATATATATATATATAAATTTCACGTCATTCTGAATGGTAGTACCAGGAAAAGGAACAGGATATACTTAAACCAAGCAATACATTAAATTAGATAAAACTCTTAAAATCGTTACATCTCAAATATATATATATATATATATATATATCAGGGATGGAACACGGGCGCAGAATTCATACCACTATCAATGTAAGAAAATTTTCTACATCTTAAATCAACGATATTATAGGTAGATAAATTTCTTCAACAGATTCCGGTATGAATACTGCGCCCGTGTTCCATCCCTGATATATATATATATATATAATTCCTTTAAAAATTTAGCAATAATAATTTAATTTTAACAAATGACTTTTTTTATTTTATATCATCTATTATCAACGTATTGCGATTTCAATTGCAAAAAAATATTTATTTTAAATTCTTTTAGATCGTATAAAGCTATCTTTATATAATTCCAGAAACTAATTAAATTCAAAGAACTTTACAATTAAAGCAAAAGTATATTCGTACACAAACAAATTTTTATCACTTTCTATCGCAATTACTTTCTGCTCAATTTCCTAAATTTAAATGGTTATTTCCCAAAGATATCCCATGTGATATCTCGATTCTTTAGTCCATTACGCTAGCAAAATGGAAATAAAACGCATAAATTTCTGTCGAAAGGAATTAAAAGCATTTATTTCTCCAGGGCAAAGTGAAGAAAATAATTCATAAAACACTTTCTTTGTGGCATTTTATTTTATTTTATTTTTTAAATGTCAATGCTAACCTCTAAATTAATTGTATCTCAGAGAAATAGCGATTGTATCTCAAACCTCACTGAGGGGTTTGGAACGATTTCTTATTAAAAGCCTAAATTAGCAAGGGACCAAAAATCGATGAATTCATGTTCTTTATTTAAAATATGTTGTTGGGAATTTCAGATTTTTTTACTTAAAGGTAAAGTTGTATTTAAAGTGTTTAAATATTTAAAGGATAGAAAAATGAATTATTTTTTGGAAAAATTAAAGACAGGTGCTTGTTATGAATGTAATATAAATTAGATATTATATCGAATAGCTATATTTGTGTTATATTTATAATTTCTATTTTAAATGAATAAAATTTAGTGATTTAACATTTTACAAACAGCATATACATATATAAGAAACCGACAATAGTTTCACAAAAAAAAAAAAAAAAAAATTAAAAATTAAAAAAAAAAAAAAAAAAAAAAAAGGTGGCTTTTTAAGAATATTATTATTATTATTACTGTTTTGATATTTTTTTATTGAGTTTTTAGTGACAATAGTTTATAATTTTCCATTTAATTAAAATTTAATGACCATTTCTTAATTTAAACACCTATTTATATCGAGCAAATTCAGGTGCAGCAATGCTATTTGTAATGTCGCTGTATACCTCAAAAAGTACATTAAATTTTTTAGCTTCTTAATAACACTATGCAATTTAGTGACAGATTTATCAGATGTTATGTTAAAATACTTTAGTGAATTTCAGTTAAACTAAAATTTAGCGATTTTTCTAAAATTAACGTTTTCATACTCTCCAAAAACGGTGCACGTGAAAATACTGCATGATAATTATTGCCGCAACGTCAGTGGAGGCCCTCTGTTGAGACTCAAAAAGATTTTGGGTTCCGTCTGTCTGTGGTGCGATAACGGCCGCAAAAAACACGCTATTGACTTGAAATTTAGCACACATGTTTATGATCCCCAAGGAATTATCTGTATAGTTTTGGGTGTGTATTCCCTTTGTAATTTGTGTACAGGAACACGCCAAAATTGTTCTTATCATTACGGGCTATGGGGAGAATTTGCATGTACCGCGAAGCGGCCCCAAAATCACGCTATTGACTTGCAGTATGGTACACATGTTCATGAGCACACCAGAAATAACTGTATAGTTTTAGGTGTGTATTCCATTTGTAGTTTGTATACAGAGACACATGAAAGTTTTTCTTATCATTGTGGCTCAGGGGAAGAATTTGTATGTATCGCGACAGAGACCGCAAAAATCATGCTATTGACTTGTAATTTGGTACACATGTTTATGTGCCACACAGAATTAGCTGTATAGTTTTGGGTGGGTATTCCATTTGTAGTTCGCGCAAAAATTTTCTTATCATTACGGCCTATGGGCAGAATTTGTATGTGCGCATTAGCAGCTGTAAAAATGTTCCGATTAACTTGAAAATTGGCACACACATTCAGATTTTGTATAGATGTCGCAGTATAATTTTTTATGTCTCTATATTGTTTATGAACTGTGTATAGGGACACGTCAAAATTCTTATCATTAAAGCATGTGTGGTGAATTTCGTTTAAACGCATTTTAACATCATTACTTTGCAATCAACAAAATTAAATTAGCGTACATTAGTGAGATGCTTAATCTTTTGTTTTCAGCAGAAAATATGTGCTCTTAGACTTAGGTAATTAGTTTATTATTTTCACACTTTAATTAATTAAAATAATCTGGTGTGTCACTCACACGACTTTCTCTTACCCTGAAATTTAATACAATAAATACAGGTTGCAGATTAATAGGTAAGATAACGAGTACTGTTATGTAAATCTATGTTAAACAATTCATATTAGGCTTCTGAAGAGTTTTATATGATAATTAGTTCTGTGTGAGGGGGTCTACCGCCCCCCTCAACCCCCCGTTTCATTAATGTACCTACATCTATATATAATTTCATTCGGTTAGTAAAAAATAAGTCTGTTTTTAAAAAATAATTTATTAAAATTATTATTTAAAAAGAATATCTTTCATGATAATGCAGACGATTTCCCTATTAGAGAAGTAGTATAACACCAAATATCCAAAAAAAGTCCATTTTATTCTCAAAATTTAAAAAAAAAAAAAAAAAAAAAAAAGTACGATTTCTTTTCTAAGTTTTTTTTTTCGTTAAAAGTAAAAAGAAAAAATCGATAACTTTGTTTTAAATTATCGCAGATCGATGGTTCAACCATTCGTTTTAAAGGTATTGGCGAGCTCTTTTGAAAGATACCCATCGTGAAAATTTACTCCCCTTGAGGGGGACTTCCCCCCCCAGGGGGTGAGGCGAGGCTCCTACATACACAAAAAGTTTTTCCCAGTTAACTATCTCTATTACAAAATATATATATTCGTTTCATTTGGTTTAGTGCAGTCTATAGACGTTAAACTCTACTTTCCTGCAATTTCCCCCATAGGCGTAATGTATTAGAATTCTCTTGATTGTCCCTGTACACAAACCATTAGCTTGATCTTAACGAAAAGCTTATTGTAGCATCCCTATATGATACACATTTAGAATTCCAAGTTTGAACTTTCTGCCATAATTTGTTTTTGAGATATGCTGATAACAGACAGACACACAGACAGACACACAGACACACACACAGACAGACACACAGACCATTTGCTAAAAACATGATTTTCGTATTCAGGGGACCTCAAAACATGTAAATATAACAAAATCTCGCGTTCGAAAATTTGACCCAAAAACAATACTTTCTCTACCTTATGGGTAAGAGAAAGTAAAAATGATAAAAAATTCGAAAATCGGGCTTCGAGTTGCATCAGGAGAGGTCATTACGAACCTCCTTGCAAATATGTGTAACTCAGCGATCAGATGTTTTCCTAAAAAGCTATGGATATACATACACAATGACACACAAACATCTTATTTTATTATATTTATAGATAATAGATGGCGAAAATAAGTATCTGCATCTTCCAAAGATAATAAAAATTTTCGCAGATTTCTCTAAATGAGTTTAATCTTAATTCACTTAGAATATATACCGGTAACATATTATAACATTTAGTACCCATATAAACAAAACATCTGTGCAATATTTCTTTATCAGCTTTAGGAACTTGTAATATAGAAGGATTTCTTAAATTGTAAGCAATCAAAGTATTAGGAAAATTGTTTCTATTTTTAAACATAAAAATTAGTTATCGGTAAGAAATAAAGTTGTTTTATCGTTAAAAAATTATGATACTGTATCTCACCTAAGTAATTTATTAAACGATTTTGTGCTGAAAGCAAAAGTAAAATATTTGATACATAATCTCCCCCACCCCTTAGATAATTATTCCATATTGCAAAATTGATTCAACGCATGCACAATATAAGTTTTTTAAAAAGTATTTGCTAACATAGCTACGTAAATGAAAAAAAGTAATTGAATGATAACGAAGTTTATTTCTAAGATATTGAACATGACTATTCCACTTTAGGATTTGATCTACAAATTCTCCAAGGTATTTAAAAGTTGCTGCTTTATTTATAATTGGACAAGAACATTGATTACCACTTGAACTACAAAAAACATCATATTTAATTAATAAATCAGTACTTAAATTACTGATTAGACTAAATATCATATACTTAATTTTATTTCCCTTTTTAAATCAAAACTGGAGAGTGACAATTTATTACAGAAAATTTTAAAATAGTAAAAAAAGTAAAGCTGACATTTAAAATTTTAAAATAGTGACTGATAACATGCAGACAGATTTAACAACTGTTTAAAAGTTTTCTCACCGCATATTAATAGTTAGTCTAGACGACGTCTTTCATAAATTCGAGGAAAGGAAGAGATTTATTTTATTTTAGAAATGCAGTTTTTAAAGTAATAAAATCATTATTAAACCTCCGGGCTTTCCAAGTTTCTAGAAAAACTTTAAAACTTTTGAACTCAATGAATTTAGTCAGTGACTGCAAGGCTTTTGAAGATAAATGAAGAAAGCTTTAAATATTTATTTAGTTCTTTTGAAAGTTGATTTTTCTCTATAAAATTTGATTGAATAAACAACATTTAAAACTCCCCTTAAAAAAAGAAATCCAATCAAACTAAACTAATCAATGATGCATTTTACTAAACAATCAAAGGTGAAAATTTTGTAACTTATTATATTTGCTTATTATTTGATATATGTTTGTATTGTGTTAGACTGTAGGGAATGTAAATAGGTATTTCTCATTTTAATTATCTAGTAATCACACAAGGCGAACTATTCTTTAAATAAAAATATCCCTTCCTTTATAATTTTTTTTATTTCATATGCTGTTTATAAGTATTAGCTTCTATTTCAGCGAGTAATTAAAACTTTTTCAGCTCTTGTAGATGATTTCCATAAAAAATGAATGAAACATCAGTATGTCTAATAAAAATTGTTACAGAATGCTACAGAGCTAAATATAATATGTTGGTTTAAATTATATTTTGTTTTGTAGTAACCATAATAATACATTTTACAGTCTTTTTTAATGTTTGAGCTCTGGCTTCAACTGAACTCATTGTAAGGAATGATAAATTTATGAGACAACCAAGAAACTTTAGTTACAAAATTATTCAAAGTTTATTCTACCTTAGAATGCGAATGTAGTGGAGGATTCAAGAAACTCACGAAATTTTTACTTAAATAAATTAAAACTATTATAAATAAGTAATTATCACGACTTGTGGCTTTAATATACTTCCTAACTTCGGAGAGTGCTTTTAACGTTGAGACAAATTCTAGAACGTATGTAGTTGCACTGCGACTTAATCTCACCCAAAACTAGACCTTGACACTTCCCTTGTCACGGCCGATCAACATCCGATCCGATTCTTCAATATTAACAAGTAAAAAACGCTAATCACCAACTCATCACAAACGGCTGTATTCACAAGTAACTTCAACTCCCGGTTGAACACAAAAACTTGAAAAGCGCATAATGTCAGGTTACCATTTCGCAGAAAAGTTGGATATATTGCTTATGCCATCTAGCGGCATAGTTACTTTTCGATTTTTAGAGGAAAATAACCAATCAAAGATTATATAAAATATTCGCCGTTAGATGGCGGAAGGAACCAGTCAATTTTTTTACAAAGCTGCAACCTGCTTTTAGACGCTTTTCGAGTTTTTTCGTTGAACTGGGAGTTAAAGTTAATGGTGAATACGGTCGTTAATATTCACTACTGAATAAACCACAATATCTCATAATCCTCTATTTCATGCACCACACTTCACGACGCAAATGCCTCACTGTTTAAACTCCCTCAAAATAGATATCACCATTCCCTTCATTTTACCCACCCATATCTTTAAACAAAACATATTCAATCATCTTTCCCTATTTACGTAGAACCTAACAACTACGCTAGCCAATCAATGCCTACCTAAAATAACCTGTACTCGACACCTTCAATCTAGTAATTTCCCATTTAACGTCGCAAAACTATGCTGGATCCAGCTAGACATTTCCCCATCCTTAACCAACATGTAATACTGACTTCCTTCGGCGACCTTGTTTTCCACAACTCGATGCTATGTATACCTCACACTTTTACTGAAACATTTTTGTTTTATTTGGTACAGTAGCTCACATTAAACGAAAAAAAAAAAAAAAATCATTGTAAAATATTCCATCGTGTTATCGTTAAAACTACTTCGATATTAAAATATTCTGTAATATAAAGAAATTTTTATGTGGCCATAGTTTCAAGTTCATATATAATATTCATATTGTGAAGAAGTGCGGGAGCCATCCTCTCCGTGGAGGATCAAAATCGTGATGGCATGTCTCCAGACCCCCTCTAGGAGTGAGTCGCAGACCGTCGCCAATAGCCCATTGAGCACCACTAGTGTGATGTAAAATCCAACCACATAACCAATCGTGAAAAGTTTCCTGCTGTGATAAAATACAGCTATATAACAGTAGTTGCAACTATATAAAATGAAAATATTATTTCATAATCATGGGGCTCTACTCTCGTCTAGTTGCTTATTAACCACCACTTGTAATCGTTAACGACAGTTTGTAACTACTATTCTACCCAATGTAATAACCATCTTCCGGCTAAGTGCTATTCTGGTCTCCCGTTGTTATCTTGAGTGGAAGAACAAACTCTCTGCGTTCGAGGGTGACATTTTAAACCAATCAGTTGCAAGGGATCATTCGTAATTCGTTTTGGGAGAGGAAAGGTTGAATAGCGATGTTGACAACCGGTTTTCAATGGTGGACAATGTGAAATGTCCCTTTAACTGAGCAAACTAAAACATTATACAGACGCGCCCATTTTCATTGTGATAAACGACGATCTTTCATCTGAACAACTGCCTCCTAACTGCCGGTAACTTAACGACTGTAAACAAACTGTCAAGATTTCAACGCAAGTGGACGAGAATAGCAAATCGTCGTTGTCTCGCTTCACAACAACCAGTTTCCGCTTAAAGGCTAGACGAGAATAGAGCCCCCGCGCAAAAGTAAAAATTACACAGGTCTACCAAAATAATGTAGGAAAACTTTGATTTCATAATTTTAGCTAGTACACTTGTTTTTTGGTGTGCTGCAAAAGGCTGACCAGATCAAAGTACCTTTATAATAGAGAAACTTTAAAAATTTCTACAATTATCAAATTATGGATATATTTTTTCATTCCTAATAAATAAGGACTAAAAATAAAGTGTTATTGATTAATAATTTAGTTCCTACAATTTTTTTTTAACTTAGAAAAATGCCTTCAAAAAAAAAAAAAAAAAGTCCCCATTTGTCCCCAGCAAATGGCGACGTTTAGTCAGTATAGCTGAAACCGAAAATAGCTAATTTTTCTGTATCGTGTATAGAATTTTGTAAATACAGGGTGTCTACCGATACAGTTTCTACCATTTTTTTCTTTTATTGTATGCTGCCATTATTAATTATAATTAATCATGGAAACATACTATAAAAGTTACCATATAATGATATTGCTGGTAGATATCCTGTATAGACAAAATTCTATACGTGATAGAGAAAAATTAGTTTCAGTTTGGATTTCAACACTTCGAAAAACATAAATATCAGCCAAAATTATCAGATAAAAATTTTTACATATAGACATGTGTTATCTATTTTTATTTTCTTTAACCCATTTATTATAAAGAAAATATTGCTTTTTGGGTAAAATTTTCGAAATTAATTTCTTCAATATTAAACCTTAAAAAGAAAATACTGTCTTTATCTCCTAATTCACGTACTAACTGTAGTGAAAGTTTTGCTTTTGGCTCTATGGTATATTACCTTGGCCCTTACAAACGAAAAAAAATAATAATAATTAAATAATAATAACAGTAATAATAATAAAGTAAATCCGTGCTTTATTGAATCTGACATTTGGATTGACGAATTGTTTTGCCATGTTCTAAGAAGTGCATGAAAATTATGAGTGACAATAAAATTAATTTCGAGATAATTAAGTTTGGGCGACTACTAGACACCTAAAGAGAAGCTTACATAGAGAATTTAAAGAAAATCACTAGAGTCGTATTTTGAAATGCGGACTTAAATTAAAATATGGTTTTACTTCCGGCCTCTGATGCACCATTTTCAGTTTTCTAGTTTTCACTAGAAGTTCCCTACTAAAAATGGTCCATAGAGATCAATACAAAAACTTATTGACATCAATAGAGTTCTATTGGTACGAATTGATTTCTATGGATATCCCTATCGCTATCAATAGAAGCTATTGATATCTGTAACCTATTGATTATATCCTCAACTGATATCAATAGACCTTTACTGACATCATTAGAAATATGATCAGTAGGCTATTGATATCAATAGATTTCTATGGATTTCCCTACCGCTATCAATAGAAGCTATTGACGTCTGTAACCTATTGATTATATCCTCAATCGATATCAATAGATCTTTACATACATCAGTAGAAATTCGATCGGTAGGCTATTGATCCCAATTGGTATCAGTAGAAAAAATGATAGCTGCAAATTTTGTTCATTTCTTTTTCCAAGTCCCGAAAAAAGGTATAACGTTAACAAAACTGCAATATTCGAATAAAATGCGAAGTTTTGATCGAAATTTTAAAATATTCCATTTTATTTTATTGACATTTTATTATAAAACAGAATTAAACTAGTATGTTGTGGCCACCACAAGACTTTCTTCTATATTTACCTATACATATTCAATCAGTAACAATATTAAGAAAAAAAAAAAAAAAGTACGATTTTTTTTCTAAGTTTTTTTTTTTTGTTGTTGTTAAAAGTAAAAAAAATCGATAACTTTGTTTTAAATTATCACAGATTTATAGTTCAACCATTCGTTTTAAAGGTATTGACGAGACCTTTCGAAAGATACCCATCTTGAAAATTTATCCCCCCCGGGGGGTACTTCCCCCCCCCAGGGGGGGAAGCGATGCCCCCCCCATGCAGAAAATTTTTTTCCTAGTTACATACTACTATTATCAATAATTCATATTAATTTTACAACCACAGGTTTAAAACAACTCTTATTATGCACATTTATACGAATTTTTGTCCTATGCTGCCATGTTAAAAATTTAGATAAATGCTATCACAGCGCCACCTGTTGAGCTATTGATCCCCAAACATAATCAGCACCAGTTAATGTCGGGGACAAACTAAATACCAAGTTTGGTTAAATTTCGTTAAAAAAAAAAAATAAAAATTGCGATTTTTTTTCTTCTGTTTTGTTAAAAGTAAAAAAAATCGATAACTTTGGTTTAAATTATCACATATTTATGGTTCAACCATTCGTTTTAAAGGTATTGACGAGACCTTTCGAAAGATACCCATCTTGAAACTTTGCCCCCCCTGGGTGGGAACTTCTCCCTCCGGTGGGGGGGGGAACCGATGCCGCCACATGCACAAAATTTTTTTCCTAGTTAACTACTACTATTATCAACCTGATCTTTCGAAAGATACCCATTGTGAAAATTTACCCCCCCCTGGGGGGGGGTATTGCCCCCCCATGCAGAAAATTTTTTTCCTAGTTACATACTACTATTATCAATAATTCATATTAATTTTACAATCACAAGTTTAAAACAACTCTTATTATGCACATTTATACGAATTTTTGTCCTATGCTGCCATGTTAAAAATTTAGATTAAATGCTTTCACAGTGCCACCTGTTGAGCTATTGATCCCCAAACATAATCAGCACCAGTTTATGTCGGGGACCAACTAAATACCAAGTTTGGTTAAATTTCGTTAAAAAAAAAAAAAAAAAAAAAATTGCGATTTTTTTCTAAGTTTTTTTTTTTTGTTAAAAGTAAAAAAAATCGATAACTTTGTTTTAAATTATCACAGATTTATGGTTCAACCATTCGTTTTAAAGATATTGACGAGACCTTTCGAAAGATACCCATCTTGAAACTTTGCCCCCCCGGAAGTACTTCCCCCCCGGTGGGGGGGGGACCGATGCCCCCACATGCACAAAATTTTTTTCCCAGTTAACTATTACTATTATCAACGAGACCTTTCGAAAGATACCCATCTTGAAAATTTACTTCCCCGGGGGGGTACTTCCGCCGGGGGGGGGGAACCGATGCCCCCACATGCACAAAATTTTTTTCCTAGTTAACTACTACTATTATCAATAATTCATATTAATTTTACAATCACAAGTGTAAAATAACTTTCTTTATGCCCATTTATACGGAATTTTGTCCAATGCTGCCATGTTAAAAATTTGCATAAAATGCGATCACAACGCCACCTGTTGAGCGATTGATCCCCAAATGTAATCAGCACCAGTTTATGTCAGGGGCCAACTAAATAACAAGTTTGGTTAAATTTCGTGGGGAAAAAAAAAAAAAAAAAAAAAAAAAAAAAAAAAACGATTTTTTTTCTAAGTTTTTTTTCGTTAAAAGTAAAAAAAATCGATAACTTTGTTTTAAATTATCACAGATTTATAGTTCAACCATTCATTTTAAAGGTATTGACGAGATCTTTCGGAAGATACCCATCTTCAAAATTTACCCCCCCGGGGGGGGGAGGGGGGTACTTCCCTCCCAATGGGGTAGCGATGACCCCACATGCACAGAAATTTTTTCCTAGTTAACTATTACTATTATCAATAACTCATATTAATTTTACAATCACAAGTTAAAAATAACTCTCATTATGTACATTTATACGAAATTTTGTCCTATGCTGCCATGTTAAAAATTTGCATAAAATGCAATCACAGCGCCACCTGTTGAGCTTTTGATCCCCAAATGTAATCAGCACCAGTTTATGTCGGGGACCAACTAAATACCAAGTTTGGTTAAATTTCGTTAAATATATATATATACATATATACGATTTTTTTTCTAAGTTTTTTTTTGTTAAAAGTAAGAAAAATCGATAACTTTGTTTTAAATTATCACAGATTTATGGTTCAACCATTCGTTTTAAAGGTATTGACGAGACCTTTCGAAAGACACCCATCTTGAAACTTTGCCCCCCCGGGAGGTACTTCCCCCCAGTGGGGGGAACCGATGCCCACATGCACAAATTTTTTTTCCTAGTTACCTACTACTATTATCATTAATTCATACAAATTTTACAATCACAAGTTTAAAATAACTCTCATTATGCCCATTTATACGAAATTTTGTCCTATGCTGACATGTTAAAAATTTTCATAAAATGCGATCACAGCGCCACCTGTTGAGCTATTGATCCCCAAATCTAATCAGCACCAGTTCATGTCAGGGTGCAACTAAATACGAAGTTTGCTTAAATTTCATTCATTGGTTCGTGAGATACAGCGTCCACAAAAAAAATGATACAGACAGCGACAGAAAGACATTTTCTAAAAACTATTAATTCGTGTACTGGACATCCCAAAACATGTAAATCCATCAAAGAACGGAGGTCGAAAATTTTCGCGAAACCAATACTTTCTCTATATTACATATAGAAGAAAGTAATAACTCTCATCTTTTAATTTATACGAAATTTTGTCCTACTGCCATGTTAAAAAATTTGGAAAAAATGCGATCACAGCGCCACCTGTTGAGCTATTGATCCCCAAATGCAATCAGCACCAGTTTATGTCGGGGACCAACTAAATACCAAGTTTGATTATATTTCGTTTTAAAAAAATTTATGTACATATACGATTTTTTTTCGAAGTTTTTTTTTTTTTTTTTTTTTTTGTTAAAATTAAAAAAAAATCGATAACTTTGTTTTAAATTATCACAGATTTATGGTTCAACCATTCGTTTTAAAGGTATTGACGAGACCTTTCGAACGACACCCATCTTGAAACTCTACCCCCCTGGGGGGTACTTCCCCCCTCCAGGGGGGTGCGAACCGATGTCCCCACATGCACAAAATTTTTTTCTTAGTTAACTACTACTATTATCAACAAGACCTTTCGAAAGATACCAATCTTGAAAACTTACTCCCCCGGGGGGTACTTCCCCCCCAGGGGGGGACCAATGCCCCCACCTGCACAAAATTTTTTTCCTAGTTGACTACTACTATTATCAATAATTCATATTAATTTTACAATCACAAGTTTAAAATAACTCTCATAATGCACATTTATACGAAATTTTGTCCTATACTGCCATGTTAAAAGTTTGCATAAAATGCGATCACAGCGCCACCTGTTGAGCTATTGATCCCCAAATCTAATCAGCGCCAGTTCATGTCAGGGTGCAACTAAATACCAAGTTTGGTTAAATTTCATTCATTGGTTCGTGAGATACAGCGTCCACAAAAAAATGATACAGACAGACAGACATTTTCTAAAAACTATTAATTCGTGTTCTGGAAATCCCAAAACGTGTAAATCCATCAAAAAACGGAAGTCGAAAATTTTCGCGAATCCAATACTTTCTCTATATTACATATAGAAGAAAGTAATATGATTTTTTATTAATATTGGTTAAACATTTTTTAATATATCCTCATACAAATATTAATTGGTTTATCAAGCTATCTTCTATTTAATTTACTTACGAAGTAAAATCTACTCAATCTCAACTTGAAAGAATATATCTATTTTTTGTTTAGCAGATTGCAGTATTTTGAAAAACAGATATGGCAACGAACGCTGTTTGTTTACAAGATCAAGGAGAAAATTAAAGATGGATGCCGCCTCGCGTGATAAGCAGAACGTGGTCTTGCAATTAGTAACATTTTAATTATCAAGGTAAGTTCATGAATAAAATGTTTGTTACATTTTAAAATGTTTTCATTTTTAATTCAGAGTGCACTTATTGTTAAAACTTACTTTTGCCATATACTATTTCTACACTGCGATTCACTGTTTCGAGTTCGACTGTAAATTAAACTAATTTCTACGAACATATTTTTCTAGTGCTTGTATGGGCCTATAATATAATGGTAGTAATGACAGTAATGTTTTAAATTTGATTCTGTATGTTTTTAACAAAAAATAAATAAATTTTCTGTTTTATTATTATCGTTTTAATTTTTCTACCAAACAGTATTTTTCAAAATATAGTCTTCTCCCAAAAACGCACATTTCTTAAACGGACAAATTCTAGAAACTTACATATCACAATAAATTAAAACAATGAAACTTGAAAGTGTTCAAAACACAAGATAGCAGGAACAGTAATTTATTAGAACAGTTTAAAAAATATATATTTATAGGAAAAAAAAAACATTGTAAAGCCGTTTAGCTTAGCATTTACTCTATATAATAATATTTGGTAGAAACTAGTACAGGCAATGTTTTAAACTGCTTTACAAAAATGTGTAAAAAATTTTGTGAAAGGATCATTATTTTTTATAAAGCAAAATTTTATTAAATATATTAGAAAAGGTCTTAGACCTGACTCTTGACTAATTTGGCAGCGCACAATATCCAGTGGCCCTCTTTAAACTTTAGCTTCTGGCAACCCTTTCCAATGCTATGTTTTGATGCCTTTAAATGTATTTTAAAATTAAATAAACTGCTTTGTGAATTTTGGTTAATTGTTTGGGGAAGCGTAATCAGTTTTCACAAACTTACTTGATTTTTCACAAATTATTTTATAAATTTACGAAAGGGGTACCATTTTAAAATATTTGAATTAATCTATGGTGTAGACTGTAATCTGAATTTAAATACTCGCCCAATTCTTAGCATTTACTTTTGCAAGTTATAGCTTATTCTTTTAATTTTTTGTGTTTAATTTATCTGAGAAAAATATTCAAAAAATTTAAAAACAATTTAAAAATACACTATTTGACGAATGTTATTTTAAAATATCTTTCTTGTCCCAGTGGCAGAAACCCCGTGACACGGCGACATAGTCGTGGACGCAGAAAAACGTCTTGCAGACAGTTCTTGTCTGCACTAATAAAAAAATTAGTCTGCAACTTTCGGACACTCTTTGTTTGTACTAATAATCAAAAATTGTCCACAACTTTCAGACTGTATTTGTCTGCAGTCATAAAAAATTGTCTGCAATTTACGGACATTTTTCGCCCACGACAATGCATTACCGATGTATGACGTGTTAGATGCTCTCTGTTAGGAACTCTAGAGCCCCCTATAGGTGCCTTGGTAGGAACACACAAAACAGTGCTTAACAAGGGCGACCTAGGAGTAAAGCTAGAAATTAGCGGTTGCCACTCGCCACATGGTGGCTAGATTTTTAAAAGTGGCGACTAAAGAAATTGCCTTTGGTCGCCTCTGCAGTGGCCACTTCTCTTCTACCCATTCTTTATAAAATATACCCCATTCCAAGGCAAACTTGGATCGCGCGGCGGCTTTTCCGCGGTAAACGTGCCACACAAAGAATTCAGGCTGTTCTAAAATCTAACCTCGCCACTTGCAAACATATTTCAGAAGTCAATTTTAATAGTAAACACTTAAAATTCTTCTACCCATTCTTTATAGAATACCCCATTCCAATGCAAACTTGGATCGTGCGGCGGCGTTTTCGCAGTAAACGCGCCGTGCGCCTCGAATTCAGGCTTTCTCAAATCTAACATCGCCACTTACAGACATTTTCAGAAGTCAATTTTAACAGTAAACACTGGAAATTGGCAGGTAGTCTTATTCATATACTAAAAAAATGTAAAACTTTTTTCCATTTTTCTATAAAAGTATTAGATTTTGATTTTAAAAAAATGTCAAAATGAGAGTTTCGACTTTCGGGAGAAAGAGACGAAAAGGAAGCTCGTGAGATAATCAATCGGCTGAAACTCCGATTGTATTACGTTCGCAGAAAAATTAAAAACGTCATTCGACGCATTTTCACTTCAATAGCCCCGTCTCCGAATGTCCAAAATTAATTCACATTCATCCAAAAAAAGTAAAAAAGTCCTTCAAAAGAAAATTAGAACGCACATTTAAAGCCTCTTTTTTTTTTTTTTTTACAAAAGGGAAAGAAAATTTCAACCCTTTTATTCAACAAAAATGTGCACCTGGCTTGTTTTTGTTGAATTCGCATTTTAGGATAAGAAGATTGCCACAGTTAAAAACAACTGTATTTAAAAACATGGATTTAATAATTGAATCTTAATAATATAAAAAAATAGAATAAAATAGATATAATTAATATTAAGAAAGAATAAATTATGCAATTTTCTTTTTCATGCACAAGTCCTACTTTTTGCATTAATTATTAATTAATTTCATATTTTATTAGTTTTACAGGTTAATAATTTTTTTTAATTTTTTGTGCACTTTGATTATACAATTTTATGTATTGTAAAATATTTTCTGTTCTTTTACTATTTTATTTTTCAATTATATGTAATTTGTTATGCCTAATCTGAGTTACACTGATGTACTACATACTACAGACCATTAAATTACAAATTTGATAATATCTTAAAATTGATTTTTTTTTTTTTTTTTTTTTTTTTTTTTTTTTTTTTCTATTGAATTATCATTTAATGATTGAGCTTAAGATCTTGTTTATCCTTAAGATGAATTAGTGCTGCTAATTTTAAAATATTTCAAAATTAACTTTTTAAAAAGTGACAGCTACAATTACATTGTGAAATCTCGACTACAGCCACACTCTCTAAATTCAGTTAGAGAGGGGGATTATAATTGCAAATTATTAAAAATTCATTATTATTAAAGAAAAATTAATTTATATTTCATTTGTAACAAGAAAAAAAAAAAAAAGGAAAAAGAAACTTGCAAAATAAAAAAGTATTATTAAAAAAATATTTTTTTTTATTTACATATACTAATATATTTTCATGAATCAAAGATGTTTTTTTTTTTTTTTTTTTAAGTAGAAAATCGACACCATTCAGGATAGTGAAGGGGCAATATAATCAGAATTTTTCTGTTATAAAATAATATAACCAAAAGAGCATTTTAAACATATGAATTTTGTATTGAATAGTATTTTCTTACATTCATAGTATAAATTATGTAAATCTATTCCTATTTCATTTATTAAAATTTATCAGAAATGTATTATTGTGGATGAGTTTCAAAAAGTTGACTACCTTAATTATTTTCTTAATGATTTGTCGAGACTGAACATCGAAAAAATTAAAGAAAAGAAAATTTTATTTTACTTTAACTTTTATCAGCAAGTGGCTAGTGGCCACTAAAAAAATGAAGGCTAGTGGCCACTGGCCACCAACCAAATTTCTTAATTTCTACCTTTACCTAGGAGCCTAGATCTCCCTTTATAGGCAGCGTTATACTTGTTACCTGTATCCTGTTACCTGTTACTGAGATTCTACGGGAATGTAGAAAAGTGCTAATTTCATTAAAAACTGCTCCAAAACTTCTCCTCCACTTCAAAATTCACTTATAAAAATTTCTGTATCAAAACTAATACTTTTATTATTTATAATTATTTTTATTGTGTTGTGTCAAACATTGCTATAAAATATTTAATTGAATGGGTTAATCTTATTATTTGACAGTTGTGTATACTAAATTGTTCTGTAGTAAAATTGTATTATGTATTGTATTGTTGCACGAGATCACCACTGTTGTTAACGCCCCCCCCCATCCCCCCCCCCTTCCAGATTGCTGCTATCATCTTTCAGGCTTTTTGAGTGTAAGCCATTTTCACCCCTGACTACATGCAAATATCACAGACAGATTATGAAGTTTTAAAAACCTGTTGCAGACATCTACAAAATTTTCTGTCACTGAGTTCCTTGTAGTAGGGTAATTTTAATCTCATACGACAAGAAGCGATAAACATTCCAAACATAGATTGTGTCATTGCATAGGATTATAATTTGTCAGGGCCCACAGTTTTCATTTTTAGAATTAAGTTCTAAAATAATGTAAGAATAAAAACGTAGTGTCAGTGGCGTAGCTAGGTGGGGGCGGCAGGGATGATCTGCTCCGGGTGTCACCCAATCAGTTTGAGAAGATGCTTCATAAGTGTTTTTGTGGAAATGTTTAAAAAATACATAACAAATTAGCAGGCTTTGCCCGTTTTCGCTGGTCACTATATTTAAAGAAAACTCTTTTCTATATAGCTTTATGAAAAAAGAAAAAAATACTGAAATCGCTCAAAAGCTCACTTTGGGTTCCCAGCACCTTCGGCAGCGATTTGTTTGTCCTAGCAGTCTCCAGTGCCTGTCTCTATTGCCTGCGACAATGGCTTACCCGTGAGCTTTCATTTGGGTGCTTATCATATATGACAGTTTCGATAAATTTGAAGTAGCCCTTTTATATTTGAATCCCAGTTACATATGAACAACATTATACGTGATGTATATAATATTTGCTTTCAAGTTATTTCCTATATTTATTTGAATTAATCGATCAATGGATCAATCATAAAATGACAGCAATTTTAAGCCAAATATAATATTACAATATGGTATGATCGGCTACGTCTATGGCATGAGATAATTATTATTATTATTTTATTTTTTGGTTATATATACTTCATGCTTAGTTAATAGTAGTTGGTATATAGAAAAATAAATTAATTAATTAATATGTAAACCTGATCATGGTACAGCCTTAATATAGCTCCCCTTGGCGACTTTTGAAATTTTGTCGCCGTTTTAGACCAAATTATAATTTATGCGATTATTTTTCCTATTTCTTTCTATCTTTTCTTTCTTTCTTTTTTAATATTTTATAATCTAGTTATATTTTTATGCGCTACTTGGCTTTAAGTGGTTGTCCTTGGCGAAATATGGCCGATCTACTTCAGCATCAAAATTTAAAAAATTGTCCAGAATTATCAATAAATACCTTTAATATAATGCTGAATTAGTTTTTATGCCAAGCGTGATTCATCTGTGCTAAAAAAAAATTAAAGTTGAGGTATATAAAAAAGTGCTGTGAAATAAAATTCAGAAGAAACATGTTAGATTTGTATTATTACTATTTTATTTTAAAGTTATAAAGATGTCATTTTCTCATTTTCAATTTAACATTTAGTTTTTTTTTTTTTTTTTCTTTTTTTTTCGTGTGAAAGCATATTTCATTTTATGTCGGAAAAATAATTAAATAAAAATGCCTCATAAACTTTTTTGGCAACAATTAAAAATTTAAACGGCTTATATTAAGGCAATTACCAGTTTATTATTTTCATATTTTAATTAATTTTAAAAGATCTAATCAAATTTCCGGCATAAATAGTAGCCTATGTCCTATTCCAGACTATTATCAATCTCTGTACCAGATTTTATACAGATTCATTTAGCCGTTGTGACATGATTGAGTAACAAACATACGTATCCAATCTTTCGCATTTATAAATATTAGTATAGATATGTAAAATGAATTTTTCAGCCTAAAACATAAAGTAACTTCACTCTATTAGTAGTGATGAGATTGTACATGAAATAGAGTTACATAAATAAAACAGTTAACAAAAACTTATTAATTTGATTTAGGCCACAACAAGCACAGCACACGAGAAAGTCAAAATTATTGAAATTCTATTGGAACATAATAAATTCTTCTTTTTCGATTCTGAATGGCAGTCTTATTTTTAAATACACAATATACTAGTGAATGAACAAAAGCTCTGTGTTAAGGGCCCGATTAAAAAAAAAAGGTCTGGACCATTAGGCATAGTACATCTTGGCTGATGCACTTCCTAAAACATAGGGTTTGTTAAATTTTTGTTTTGACTTACCACATTAAATCGACTAATACATATTGATAAGTTTTGAATATTGTAGTATATAATAGTTTTGAATATTTTAATTAAAGAAAAAAAAGTTACTGTTAAGAAAGGTGGTATTTTTTGCAAAATTAATATATATATATATATGTATGTATTTGTTTTCATAAAAAAATTTTCGATGCTGTCTGTTTTGAAACTTTCATCTGATAAGCACCCAAATGGAAGCCCACTGGTAAGCTATTGTCACAGGCAATATGGACAGACACCCGAGAGTCTGCAAAGGAGTGGACCGCTGCCGAAGGCAGCAGGGAACCAAAACGGGCTTTAAAACAATTTCATGATTTCTTTAAATTTTATTTTTGTTTGTAAAGCGGTATAGAAATGAGTTTCCTTTAAATGTAGTGACCAGCAAAGCGAGAGAAAACTTCGTTGACCTTCATTGATTTCATGAATTAAAAAATGGTTTCATTAAGACACTTTGATCTATAAGCACGTAGGCTGCATCAGGATGAGTTATGTGCATTTCAAGTTTGATTTTGAAATTTTTCCCGCATTTGGAATTTGGTTCGTTCCCGAACTGGGGCTTTGCTAGTTTAGCCTAATTGATAAAGGTTGCAATACTTTAAAAGCTGATTTTCGTAAATCACGATATCTTTATATAGCTGATAGCAGGGTTGGCAAAGTGGACCCAGCCCAGAAAAACCCGGGCGGGTTTTTCTGGGCGGGCCCACCAACAAAAACCCACTGGGTTTTTGCAAATAAGCGGGTTTTTGTTAAAAATTATTTATAATTTACAAATCCCATCTATAAAGTATAGAAAAACACCTTACCTTTAAAGAAAACTCTTTTATTTTCTATAAAATAGTATTAAACATAAAAAGTAACTACAGTTATAAATATAATAAAAGCAAGTTTATCTTCTATAATTGGTTCAATTTTCCTTTTCCTGTAAAACCGAATGATATTTTTGTTTAACAGTGGACATAAATGTTCTCCAGAATCAATATTTAACTAATTAAATTGCTTAGTTTTAAAACTTTATAATAATTTAATTTTAATTTTAGTACCAACATAATTATAAATCTAATAAAATAAAATTTTCTTCTATAACCGTTTCAACTATTAAAATACTTAAAAAAAAAAAAAAAAAAAAAAAAAAAAAAAAGGATAAAGCAGTGCAACTTATTTTTATAATTAAAACTAGTTAGCATAAGTGAACTCTGCTCAGTTCCCCATCATATATATGTTCTCATAAATTTCTAGTACAGGACATTCTCTTAACATGATTATTATGTTAAGAGAAATGAATCTGACAAAACACTTGACACAGAGATAGAATGAAATCCCCACCTAATAGGCTATCCACCGTACACTTTGATACATTTATCTTATTCTAATCTATTAATTTATTTTATTAGGATCAATTTTGTAGTTTTGTTTTCATGCTACAATTTCCAATTCAACAATCCTCAAAATGCATATTTATATGGGATATCCCCCCCATTTTGCTATGTTGTTAAAATCTTAAATTATGAGTAACTTGCAAAATTTTCCTATTAGAATATGTGTAGTCAATTATGTTCAAACAAGTATCATAAATGTTTTTTGAAGTTGTCTGATATATTTATGATCCTCAAAATGGACATTTATGCTCAATTTTACCCTATTCTGCCATTTTAAGTAAATCGTAAATTCCAAATAATTTATGAATTTTTTAAATTGAAAAATTTATGCTCTATGATATTCATGATCTATGATATTATGATTTATGATATTATGCTCTATGATATTCAGATGAAATATGCAGTAGAAAAGGGATTTTCATGGAAGTATTAAAAAATACTTCGTTTTTATCGCCTATATTCGCTCCATTCCAGAAATTGATTTGAACAATTAGTAAGAAATCTTTTAGTAAAAAATAGATTTTGTTACTTATTTTTGAAATAAGTAACATATAAAAGTTGTATAAACTATTGAAATTCAGTATTATTGATGAATTTTCAGTTTTTTGTGAAAAAAAGTAAACATATATTTTACGATATTTGTTTTGCATAATTTTGAATGTTAAGCAGATTTCTTGAAAAAATAATATATATTAAAAATATTCATAATTAAGTTTAATTGAAGTATGAATCATGATTGTTTTGCCTCATTAAGATTACATATGCAACAATAAAGTTATTTTCATGGAAATTTTAAAAAATGACACTTCGATTTCATCGCCAATATTTTCGAACTTTGTTAACGTGAATCTCAACGGTGGTAACAGATCTGTTCATGTTGTCAGTGGTTAATACTATAAGCAATTCGAAAACTAATCTTCCTGTTGACAGGGATTGTGGAAACAGTTCACGTTAAAAGTAATTCACATTAAGCGTGTTCACGTTAACGAGGTTCGACTGTATTCGGTAGCTTGCAAAAATGAATTTGAGCCATTAGAGAGAATTATTTTTGTTAAAAATAGATTTTGTTACTTATTTTTGAAATAATTAACATATAAAAGTTGTATAAACTATTGAAATTCAGTATTATTGATGAATTTTCAGTTTTTTGTGAAAAAAAGTAAACAGATATTTTACGATATTTGTTTTGCATAATTTTGAATGTTAAGCAGATTTCTTGAAAAAATATATTAAAAATATTCATAATTAGGTTTAATTGAAGTATGAATCATGATTGTTTTGCCTCATTAAGATTACATATGCAACAATAAAGTTATTTTCATGGAAATTTTAAAAAATGACACTTCGATTTCATCGCCAATATTTTCGAACTTTGTTAACGTGAATCTCAATGGTGGTAACAGATCTGTTCATGTAGTCAGTGGTTAATACTATAAGCAATTCGAAAACTATTCTTCCTGTTGACAGGGATTGTGGAAACAGTTCATGTTAAAAGTAATTCACATTAAGCGTGTTCACGTTAGCGAGGTTCGACTGTATTCGGTAGCTTGCAAAAATGAATTTGAGTCATTAGAGAGAATTATTTTTGTTAAAAATAGATTTTGTTACTTATTTTTGAAATAATTAACATATAAAAGTTGTATAAACTATTGAAATTCAGTATTATTGATGAATTTTCAGTTTTTTGTGAAAAAAAGTAAACAGATATTTTACGATATTTATGTTTTGCATAATTTTGAATGTTCAGCAGATTTCTTTCAAAAATATATTAAAAATATTCATAATTAGGTTTAATTGAAGTATGAATCGTGATTGTTTTGCCTCATTATGATTACGTATGCAACAATAAAGTAATTTTAAAGGAAATTTTTTAAAATGACACTTCGATTTCATCGCCAATATTGTCGAACTTTGTTAACGTGAATCTCAACGGTGGTAACAGATCTGTTCATGTTGTCAGTGGTTAATACTATAAGTAATTCGAAAACTAATCTTCCTGTTAACAGGGATTGTGGAAACAGTTCACGTTAAAAGTAATTCACATTAAGCGTGTTCACGTTAACGTGGTTCGACTGTATTCGGTAGCTTGCAAAAATGAATTTGAGCCATTAGAGAAAATTATTTTTGTTAAAAATAGATTTTGTTACTTATTTTTGAAATAATTAACATATAAAAGTTGTATAAACTATTGAAATTCAGTATTATTGATGAATTTTCAGTTTTTTGTGAAAAAAAGTAAACAGATATTTTACGATATTTATGTTTTGCATAATTTTGAATGTTCAGCAGATTTCTTTCAAAAATATATTAAAAATATTCGTAATTAGGTTTAATTGAAGTATGAATCGTGATTGTTTTGCCTCATTATGATTACGTATGCAACAATAAAGTAATTTTAAAGGAAATTTTTAAAAATGACACTTCGATTTCATCGCCAATATTGTCGAACCTTGGTAACGTGAATCTCAACGGTGGTAACAGATCTGTTCATGTTGTCAGTGGTTAATACTATAAGCAATTCGAAAACTAATCTTCCTGTTGAAAAGGATTGTGGAAACAGTTCACGTTAAAAGTAATTCACATTAAGCGTGTTCACGTTAACGAGGTTCGACTGTATTCGGTAGCTTGCAAAAATGAATTTGAGCCATTAGAGAGAATTATTTTTGTTAAAAATAGATTTTGTTACTTATTTTTGAAATAATTAACATATAAAAGTTGTATAAACTATTGAAATTCAGTATTATTGATGAATTTTCAGTTTTTTGTGAAAAAAAGTAAACAGATATTTTACGATATTTGTTTTGCATAATTTTGAATGTTAAGCAGATTTCTTGAAAAAATATATTAAAAATATTCATAATTAGGTTTAATTGAAGTATGAATCATGATTGTTTTGCCTCATTAAGATTACATATGCAACAATAAAGTTATTTTCATGGAAATTTTAAAAAATGACACTTCGATTTCATCGCCAATATTTTCGAACTTTGTTAACGTGAATCTCAATGGTGGTAACAGATCTGTTCATGTAGTCAGTGGTTAATACTATAAGCAATTCGAAAACTATTCTTCCTGTTGACAGGGATTGTGGAAACAGTTCATGTTAAAAGTAATTCACATTAAGCGTGTTCACGTTAACGAGGTTCGACTGTATTCGGTAGCTTGCAAAAATGAATTTGAGTCATTAGAGAGAATTATTTTTGTTAAAAATAGATTTTGTTACTTATTTTTGAAATAATTAACATATAAAAGTTGTATAAACTATTTAAATTCAGTATTATTGATGAATTTTCAGTTTTTTGTGAAAAAAAGTAAACAGATATTTTACGATATTTATGTTTTGCATAATTTTGAATGTTCAGCAGATTTCTTTCAAAAATATATTAAAAATATTCATAATTAGGTTTAATTGAAGTATGAATCGTGATTGTTTTGCCTCATTAAGATTACATATGCAACAATAAAGTTATTTTCATGGAAATTTTAAAAAATGACACTTCAATTTCATCGCCAATATTTTCGAACTTTGTTAATGTGAATCTCAACGGTGGTAACAGATCTGTTCATGTAGTCAGTGGTTAATACTATAAGCAATTCGAAAACTATTCTTCCTGTTGACAGGGATTGTGGAAACAGTTCATGTTAAAAGTAATTCACATTAAGCGTGTTCACGTTAACGAGGTTCGACTGTATTCGGTAGCTTGCAAAAATGAATTTGAGTCATTAGAGAGAATTATTTTTGTTAAAAATAGATTTTGTTACTTATTTTTGAAATAATTAACATATAAAAGTTGTATAAACTATTTAAATTCAGTATTATTGATGAATTTTCAGTTTTTTGTGAAAAAAAGTAATCAGATATTTTACGATATTTATGTTTTGCATAATTTTGAATGTTCAGCAGATTTCTTTCAAAAATATATTAAAAATATTCATAATTAGGTTTAATTGAAGTATGAATCGTGATTGTTTTGCCTCATTAAGATTACATATGCAACAATAAAGTTATTTTCATGGAAATTTTAAAAAATGACACTTCAATTTCATCGCCAATATTTTCGAACTTTGTTAACGTGAATCTCAACGGTGGTAACAGATCTGTTATGTTGTCAGTGGTTAATACTATAAGCAATTCGAAAACTAATCTTCCTGTTGACAGGGATTGTGGAAACAGTTCACGTTAAAAGTAATTCACATTAAGCGTGTTCACGTTAACGAGGTTCGACTGTATTCGGTAGCTTGCAAAAATGAATTTGAGCCATTAGAGAGAATTATTTTTGTTAAAAATAGATTTTGTTACTTATTTTTGAAATAATTAACATATAAAAGTTGTATAAACTATTGAAATTCAGTATTATTGATGAATTTTCAGTTTTTTGTGAAAAAAAGTAAACAGATATTTTACGATATTTATGTTTTGCATAATTTTGAATGTTAAGCAGATTTCTTTCAAAAATATATTAAAAATATTCATAATTAGGTTTAATTGAAGTATGAATCGTGATTGTTTTGCCTCATTATGATTACGTATGCAACAATAAAGTAATTTTAAAGGAAATTTTTTAAAATGACACTTCGATTTCATCGCCAATATTTTCGAACTTTGTTAACGTGAATCTCAACGGTGGTAACAGATCTGTTATGTTGTCAGTGGTTAATACTATAAGCAATTCGAAAACTAATCTTCCTGTTGACAGGGATTGTGGAAACAGTTCACGTTAAAAGTAATTCACATTAAGCGTGTTCACGTTAACGAGGTTCGACTGTATTCGGTAGCTTGCAAAAATGAATTTGAGCCATTAGAGAGAATTATTTTTGTTAAAAATAGATTTTGTTACTTATTTTTGAAATAATTAACATATAAAAGTTGTATAAACTATTGAAATTCAGTATTATTGATGAATTTTCAGTTTTTTGTGAAAAAAAGTAAACAGATATTTTACGATATTTATGTTTTGCATAATTTTGAATGTTCAGCAGATTTCTTTCAAAAATATATTAAAAATATTCGTAATTAGGTTTAATTGAAGTATGAATCGTGATTGTTTTGCCTCATTATGATTACGTATGCAACAATAAAGTAATTTTAAAGGAAATTTTTAAAAATGACGCTTCGATTTCATCGCCAATATTGTCGAACCTTGGTAACGTGAATCTCAACGGTGGTAACAGATCTGTTCATGTTGTCAGTGGTTAATACTATAAGCAATTCGAAAACTAATCTTCCTGTTGACAGGGATTGTGGAAACAGTTCACGTTAAAAGTAATTCACATTAAGCGTGTTCACGTTAACGAGGTTCGACTGTATTCGGTAGCTTGCAAAAATGAATTTGAGCCATTAGAGAGAATTATTTTTGTTAAAAATAGATTTTGTTACTTATTTTTGAAATAATTAACATATAAATTTGTATAAACTATTGAAATTCAGTATTATTGATGAATTTTCAGTTTTTTGTGAAAAAAAGTAAACAGATATTTTACGATATTTGTTTTGCATAATTTTGAATGTTAAGCAGATTTCTTGAAAAAATATATTAAAAATATTCATAATTAGGTTTAATTGAAGTATGAATCATGATTGTTTTGCCTCATTAAGATTACATATGCAACAATAAAGTTATTTTCATGGAAATTTTAAAAAATGACACTTCGATTTCATCGCCAATATTTTCGAACTTTGTTAACGTGAATCTCAATGGTGGTAACAGATCTGTTCATGTAGTCAGTGGTTAATACTATAAGCAATTAGAAAACTATTCTTCCTGTTGACAGGGATTGTGGAAACAGTTCATGTTAAAAGTAATTCACATTAAGCGTGTTCACGTTAACGAGGTTCGACTGTATTCGGTAGCTTGCAAAAATGAATTTGAGTCATTAGAGAGAATTATTTTTGTTAAAAATAGATTTTGTTACTTATTTTTGAAATAATTAACATATAAAAGTTGTATAAACTATTGAAATTCAGTATTATTGATGAATTTTCAGTTTTTTGTGAAAAAAAGTAAACAGATATTTTACGATATTTATGTTTTGCATAATTTTGAATGTTCAGCAGATTTCTTTCAAAAATATATTAAAAATATTCATAATTAGGTTTAATTGAAGTATGAATCGTGATTGTTTTGCCTCATTATGATTACGTATGCAACAATAAAGTAATTTTAAAGGAAATTTTTTAAAATGACACTTCGATTTCATCGCCAATATTGTCGAACTTTGTTAACGTGAATCTCAACGGTGGTAACAGATCTGTTCATGTTGTCAGTGGTTAATACTATAAGTAATTCGAAAACTAATCTTCCTGTTAACAGGGATTGTGGAAACAGTTCACGTTAAAAGTAATTCACATTAAGCGTGTTCACGTTAACGTGGTTCGACTGTATTCGGTAGCTTGCAAAAATGAATTTGAGCCATTAGAGAGAATTATTTTTGTTAAAAATAGATTTTGTTACTTATTTTTGAAATAATTAACATATAAAAGTTGTATAAACTATTGAAATTCAGTATTATTGATGAATTTTCAGTTTTTTGTGAAAAAAAGTAAACAGATATTTTACGATATTTATGTTTTGCATAATTTTGAATGTTCAGCAGATTTCTTTCAAAAATATATTAAAAATATTCATAATTAGGTTTAATTGAAGTATGAATCGTGATTGTTTTGCCTCATTAAGATTACATATGCAACAATAAAGTTATTTTCATGGAAATTTTAAAAAATGACACTTCGATTTCATCGCCAATATTTTCGAACTTTGTTAATGTGAATCTCAACGGTGGTAACAGATCTGTTATGTTGTCAGTGGTTAATACTATAAGCAATTCGAAAACTAATCTTCCTGTTGACAGGGATTGTGGAAACAGTTCACGTTAAAAGTAATTCACATTAAGCGTGTTCACGTTAACGAGGTTCGACTGTATTCGGTAGCTTGCAAAAATGAATTTGAGCCATTAGAGAGAATTATTTTTGTTAAAAATAGATTTTGTTACTTATTTTTGAAATAATTAACATATAAAAGTTGTATAAACTATTGAAATTCAGTATTATTGATGAATTTTCAGTTTTTTGTGAAAAAAAGTAAACAGATATTTTACGATATTTATGTTTTGCATAATTTTGAATGTTCAGCAGATTTCTTTCAAAAATATATTAAAAATATTCGTAATTAGGTTTAATTGAAGTATGAATCGTGATTGTTTTGCCTCATTATGATTACGTATGCAACAATAAAGTAATTTTAAAGGAAATTTTTAAAAATGACACTTCGATTTCATCGCCAATATTGTCGAACCTTGGTAACGTGAATCTCAACGGTGGTAACAGATCTGTTCATGTTGTCAGTGGTTAATACTATAAGCAATTCGAAAACTAATCTTCCTGTTGACAGGGATTGTGGAAACAGTTCACGTTAAAAGTAATTCACATTAAGCGTGTTCACGTTAACGAGGTTCGACTGTATTCGGTAGCTTGCAAAAATGAATTTGAGCCATTAGAGAGAATTATTTTTGTTAAAAATAGAGTTTTTTACTTATTTTTGAAATAATTAACATATAAAAGTTGTATAAACTATTGAAATTCAGTATTATTGATGAATTTTCAGTTTTTTGTGAAAAAAAGTAAACAGATATTTTACGATATTTATGTTTTGCATAATTTTGAATGTTCAGCAGATTTCTTTCAAAAATATATTAAAAATATTCATAATTAGGTTTAATTGAAGTATGAATCGTGATTGTTTTGCCTCATTAAGATTACATATGCAACAATAAAGTTATTTTCATGGAAATTTTAAAAAATGACACTTCGATTTCATCGCCAATATTTTCGAACTTTGTTAATGTGAATCTCAACGGTGGTAACAGATCTGTTATGTTGTCAGTGGTTAATACTATAAGCAATTCGAAAACTAATCTTCCTGTTGACAGGGATTGTGGAAACAGTTCACGTTAAAAGTAATTCACATTAAGCGTGTTCACGTTAACGAGGTTCGACTGTATTCGGTAGCTTGCAAAAATGAATTTGAGCCATTAGAGAGAATTATTTTTGTTAAAAATAGATTTTGTTACTTATTTTTGAAATAATTAACATATAAAAGTTGTATAAACTATTGAAATTCAGTATTATTGATGAATTTTCAGTTTTTTGTGAAAAAAAGTAAACAGATATTTTACGATATTTATGTTTTGCATAATTTTGAATGTTCAGCAGATTTCTTTCAAAAATATATTAAAAATATTCGTAATTAGGTTTAATTGAAGTATGAATCGTGATTGTTTTGCCTCATTATGATTACGTATGCAACAATAAAGTAATTTTAAAGGAAATTTTTAAAAATGACACTTCGATTTCATCGCCAATATTGTCGAACCTTGGTAACGTGAATCTCAACGGTGGTAACAGATCTGTTCATGTTGTCAGTGGTTAATACTATAAGTAATTCGAAAACTAATCTTCCTGTTAACAGGGATTGTGGAAACAGTTCACGTTAAAAGTAATTCACATTAAGCGTGTTCACGTTAACGTGGTTCGACTGTATTCGGTAGCTTGCAAAAATGAATTTGAGCCATTAGAGAGAATTATTTTTGTTAAAAATAGATTTTGTTACTTATTTTTGAAATAATTAACATATAAAAGTTGTATAAACTATTGAAATTCAGTATTATTGATGAATTTTCAGTTTTTTGTGAAAAAAAGTAAACAGATATTTTACGATATTTATGTTTTGCATAATTTTGAATGTTCAGCAGATTTCTTTCAAAAATATATTAAAAATATTCATAATTAGGTTTAATTGAAGTATAAATCGTTATTGTTTTGCCTCATTAAGATTACATATGCAACAATAAAGTTTTTTTCATGGAAATTTTAAAAAATGACACTTCGATTTCATCGCCAATATTTTCGAACTTTGTTAACGTGAATCTCAATGGTGGTAACAGATCTGTTCATGTAGTCAGTGGTTAATACTATAAGCAATTCGAAAACTATTCTTCCTGTTGACAGGGATTGTGGAAACAGTTCATGTTAAAAGTAATTCACATTAAGCGTGTTCACGTTAACGAGGTTCGACTGTATTCGGTAGCTTGCAAAAATGAATTTGAGCCATTAAAGAGAATTATTTTTGTTAAAAATAGATTTTGTTACTTATTTTTGAAATAATTAACATATAAAAGTTGTATAAACTATTGAAATTCAGTATTATTGATGAATTTTCAGTTTTTTGTGAAAAAAAGTAAACAGATATTTTACGATATTTATGTTTTGCATAATTTTGAATGTTCAGCAGATTTCTTTCAAAAATATATTAAAAATATTCATAATTAGGTTTAATTGAAGTATAAATCGTTATTGTTTTGCCTCATTAAGATTACATATGCAACAATAAAGTTATTTTCATGGAAATTTTAAAAAATGACACTTCGATTTCATCGCCAATATTTTCGAACTTTGTTAACGTGAATCTCAATGGTGGTAACAGATCTGTTCATGTAGTCAGTGGTTAATACTATAAGCAATTCGAAAACTATTCTTCCTGTTGACAGGGATTGTGGAAACAGTTCATGTTAAAAGTAATTCACATTAAGCGTGTTCACGTTAACGAGGTTCGACTGTATTCGGTAGCTTGCAAAAATGAATTTGAGCCATTAGAGAGAATTATTTTTGTTAAAAATAGATTTTGTTACTTATTTTTGAAATAATTAACATATAAAAGTTGTATAAACTATTGAAATTCAGTATTATTGATGAATTTTCAGTTTTTTGTGAAAAAAAGTAAACAGATATTTTACGATATTTATGTTTTGCATAATTTTGAATGTTAAGCAGATTTCTTTCAAAAATATATTAAAAATATTCATAATTAGGTTTAATTGAAGTATGAATCGTGATTGTTTTGCCTCATTATGATTACGTATGCAACAATAAAGTAATTTTAAAGGAAATTTTTTAAAATGACACTTCGATTTCATCGCCAATATTTTCGAACTTTGTTAACGTGAATCTCAACGGTGGTAACAGATCTGTTATGTTGTCAGTGGTTAATACTATAAGCAATTCGAAAACTAATCTTCCTGTTGACAGGGATTGTGGAAACAGTTCACGTTAAAAGTAATTCACATTAAGCGTGTTCACGTTAACGAGGTTCGACTGTATTCGGTAGCTTGCAAAAATGAATTTGAGCCATTAGAGAGAATTATTTTTGTTAAAAATAGATTTTGTTACTTATTTTTGAAATAATTAACATATAAAAGTTGTATAAACTATTGAAATTCAGTATTATTGATGAATTTTCAGTTTTTTGTGAAAAAAAGTAAACAGATATTTTACGATATTTATGTTTTGCATAATTTTGAATGTTCAGCAGATTTCTTTCAAAAATATATTAAAAATATTCGTAATTAGGTTTAATTGAAGTATGAATCGTGATTGTTTTGCCTCATTATGATTACGTATGCAACAATAAAGTAATTTTAAAGGAAATTTTTAAAAATGACACTTCGATTTCATCGCCAATATTGTCGAACCTTGGTAACGTGAATCTCAACGGTGGTAACAGATCTGTTCATGTTGTCAGTGGTTAATACTATAAGCAATTCGAAAACTAATCTTCCTGTTGACAGGGATTGTGGAAACAGTTCACGTTAAAAGTAATTCACATTAAGCGTGTTCACGTTAACGAGGTTCGACTGTATTCGGTAGCTTGCAAAAATGAATTTGAGCCATTAGAGAGAATTATTTTTGTTAAAAATAGATTTTGTTACTTATTTTTGAATTAATTAACATATAAAAGTTGTATAAACTATTGAAATTCAGTATTATTGATGAATTTTCAGTTTTTTGTGAAAAAAAGTAAACAGATATTTTACGATATTTGTTTTGCATAATTTTGAATGTTAAGCAGATTTCTTGAAAAAATATATTAAAAATATTCATAATTAGGTTTAATTGAAGTATGAATCATGATTGTTTTGCCTCATTAAGATTACATATGCAACAATAAAGTAATTTTAAAGGAAATTTTTTAAAATGACACTTCGATTTCATCGCCAATATTGTCGAACTTTGTTAACGTGAATCTCAACGGTGGTAACAGATCTGTTCATGTTGTCAGTGGTTAATACTATAAGTAATTCGAAAACTAATCTTCCTGTTAACAGGGATTGTGGAAACAGTTCACGTTAAAAGTAATTCACATTAAGCGTGTTCACGTTAACGTGGTTCGACTGTATTCGGTAGCTTGCAAAAATGAATTTGAGCCATTAGAGAGAATTATTTTTGTTAAAAATAGATTTTGTTACTTATTTTTGAAATAATTAACATATAAAAGTTGTATAAACTATTGAAATTCAGTATTATTGATGAATTTTCAGTTTTTTGTGAAAAAAAGTAAACAGATATTTTACGATATTTATGTTTTGCATAATTTTGAATGTTCAGCAGATTTCTTTCAAAAATATATTAAAAATATTCATAATTAGGTTTAATTGAAGTATGAATCGTGATTGTTTTGCCTCATTAAGATTACATATGCAACAATAAAGTTATTTTCATGGAAATTTTAAAAAATGACACTTCGATTTCATCGCCAATATTTTCGAACTTTGTTAATGTGAATCTCAACGGTGGTAACAGATCTGTTATGTTGTCAGTGGTTAATACTATAAGCAATTCGAAAACTAATCTTCCTGTTGACAGGGATTGTGGAAACAGTTCACGTTAAAAGTAATTCACATTAAGCGTGTTCACGTTAACGAGGTTCGACTGTATTCGGTAGCTTGCAAAAATGAATTTGAGCCATTAGAGAGAATTATTTTTGTTAAAAATAGATTTTGTTACTTATTTTTGAAATAATTAACATATAAAAGTTGTATAAACTATTGAAATTCAGTATTATTGATGAATTTTCAGTTTTTTGTGAAAAAAAGTAAACAGATATTTTACGATATTTATGTTTTGCATGATTTTGAATGTTCAGCAGATTTCTTTCAAAAATATATAAAAAATATTCGTAATTAGGTTTAATTGAAGTATGAATCGTGATTGTTTTGCCTCATTATGATTACGTATGCAACAATAAAGTAATTTTAAAGGAAATTTTTAAAAATGACACTTCGATTTCATCGCCAATATTGTCGAACCTTGGTAACGTGAATCTCAACGGTGGTAACAGATCTGTTCATGTTGTCAGTGGTTAATACTATAAGCAATTCGAAAACTAATCTTCCTGTTGACAGGGATTGTGGAAACAGTTCACGTTAAAAGTAATTCACATTAAGCGTGTTCACGTTAACGAGGTTCGACTGTATTCGGTAGCTTGCAAAAATGAATTTGAGCCATTAGAGAGAATTATTTTTGTTAAAAATAGATTTTGTTACTTATTTTTGAAATAATTAACATATAAAAGTTGTATAAACTATTGAAATTCAGTATTATTGATGAATTTTCAGTTTTTTGTGAAAAAAAGTAAACAGATATTTTACGATATTTATGTTTTGCATAATTTTGAATGTTCAGCAGATTTCTTTCAAAAATATATTAAAAATATTCATAATTAGGTTTAATTGAAGTATGAATCGTGATTGTTTTGCCTCATTAAGATTACATATGCAACAATAAAGTTATTTTCATGGAAATTTTAAAAAATGACACTTCGATTTCATCGCCAATATTTTCGAACTTTGTTAATGTGAATCTCAACGGTGGTAACAGATCTGTTATGTTGTCAGTGGTTAATACTATAAGCAATTCGAAAACTAATCTTCCTGTTGACAGGGATTGTGGAAACAGTTCACGTTAAAAGTAATTCACATTAAGCGTGTTCACGTTAACGAGGTTCGACTGTATTCGGTAGCTTGCAAAAATGAATTTGAGCCATTAGAGAGAATTATTTTTGTTAAAAATAGATTTTGTTACTTATTTTTGAAATAATTAACATATAAAAGTTGTATAAACTATTGAAATTCAGTATTATTGATGAATTTTCAGTTTTTTGTGAAAAAAAGTAAACAGATATTTTACGATATTTATGTTTTGCATAATTTTGAATGTTCAGCAGATTTCTTTCAAAAATATATTAAAAATATTCGTAATTAGGTTTAATTGAAGTATGAATCGTGATTGTTTTGCCTCATTATGATTACGTATGCAACAATAAAGTAATTTTAAAGGAAATTTTTAAAAATGACACTTCGATTTCATCGCCAATATTGTCGAACCTTGGTAACGTGAATCTCAACGGTGGTAACAGATCTGTTCATGTTGTCAGTGGTTAATACTATAAGCAATTCGAAAACTAATCTTCCTGTTGACAGGGATTGTGGAAACAGTTCACGTTAAAAGTAATTCACATTAAGCGTGTTCACGTTAACGAGGTTCGACTGTATTCGGTAGCTTGCAAAAATGAATTTGAGCCATTAGAGAGAATTATTTTTGTTAAAAATAGATTTTGTTACTTATTTTTGAAATAATTAACATATAAAAGTTGTATAAACTATTGAAATTCAGTATTATTGATGAATTTTCAGTTTTTTGTGAAAAAAAGTAAACAGATATTTTACGATATTTGTTTTGCATAATTTTGAATGTTAAGCAGATTTCTTGAAAAAATATATTAAAAGTATTCATAATTAGGTTTAATTGAAGTATGAATCATGATTGTTTTGCCTCATTAAGATTACATATGCAACAATAAAGTTATTTTCATGGAAATTTTAAAAAATGACACTTCGATTTCATCGCCAATATTTTCGAACTTTGTTAACGTGAATCTCAATGGTGGTAACAGATCTGTTCATGTAGTCAGTGGTTAATACTATAAGCAATTAGAAAACTATTCTTCCTGTTGACAGGGATTGTGGAAACAGTTCATGTTAAAAGTAATTCACATTAAGCGTGTTCACGTTAACGAGGTTCGACTGTATTCGGTAGCTTGCAAAAATGAATTTGAGTCATTAGAGAGAATTATTTTTGTTAAAAATAGATTTTGTTACTTATTTTTGAAATAATTAACATATAAAAGTTGTATAAACTATTGAAATTCAGTATTATTGATGAATTTTCAGTTTTTTGTGAAAAAAAGTAAACAGATATTTTACGATATTTATGTTTTGCATAATTTTGAATGTTCAGCAGATTTCTTTCAAAAATATATTAAAAATATTCATAATTAGGTTTAATTGAAGTATGAATCGTGATTGTTTTGCCTCATTATGATTACGTATGCAACAATAAAGTAATTTTAAAGGAAATTTTTTAAAATGACACTTCGATTTCATCGCCAATATTGTCGAACTTTGTTAACGTGAATCTCAACGGTGGTAACAGATCTGTTCATGTTGTCAGTGGTTAATACTATAAGTAATTCGAAAACTAATCTTCCTGTTAACAGGGATTGTGGAAACAGTTCACGTTAAAAGTAATTCACATTAAGCGTGTTCACGTTAACGTGGTTCGACTGTATTCGGTAGCTTGCAAAAATGAATTTGAGCCATTAGAGAGAATTATTTTTGTTAAAAATAGATTTTGTTACTTATTTTTGAAATAATTAACATATAAAAGTTGTATAAACTATTGAAATTCAGTATTATTGATGAATTTTCAGTTTTTTGTGAAAAAAAGTAAACAGATATTTTACGATATTTATGTTTTGCATAATTTTGAATGTTCAGCAGATTTCTTTCAAAAATATATTAAAAATATTCATAATTAGGTTTAATTGAAGTATAAATCGTGATTGTTTTGCCTCATTAAGATTACATATGCAACAATAAAGTTATTTTCATGGAAATTTTAAAAAATGACACTTCGATTTCATCGCCAATATTTTCGAACTTTGTTAATGTGAATCTCAACGGTGGTAACAGATCTGTTATGTTGTCAGTGGTTAATACTATAAGCAATTCGAAAACTAATCTTCCTGTTGACAGGGATTGTGGAAACAGTTCACGTTAAAAGTAATTCACATTAAGCGTGTTCACGTTAACGAGGTTCGACTGTATTCGGTAGCTTGCAAAAATGAATTTGAGCCATTAGAGAGAATTATTTTTGTTAAAAATAGATTTTGTTACTTATTTTTGAAATAATTAACATATAAAAGTTGTATAAACTATTGAAATTCAGTATTATTGATGAATTTTCAGTTTTTTGTGAAAAAAAGTAAACAGATATTTTACGATATTTATGTTTTGCATAATTTTGAATGTTCAGCAGATTTCTTTCAAAAATATATTAAAAATATTCGTAATTAGGTTTAATTGAAGTATGAATCGTGATTGTTTTGCCTCATTATGATTACGTATGCAACAATAAAGTAATTTTAAAGGAAATTTTTAAAAATGACACTTCGATTTCATCGCCAATATTGTCGAACCTTGGTAACGTGAATCTCAACGGTGGTAACAGATCTGTTCATGTTGTCAGTGGTTAATACTATAAGCAATTCGAAAACTAATCTTCCTGTTGACAGGGATTGTGGAAACAGTTCACGTTAAAAGTAATTCACATTAAGCGTGTTCACGTTAACGAGGTTCGACTGTATTCGGTAGCTTGCAAAAATGAATTTGAGCCATTAGAGAGAATTATTTTTGTTAAAAATAGATTTTGTTACTTATTTTTGAAATAATTAACATATAAAAGTTGTATAAACTATTGAAATTCAGTATTATTGATGAATTTTCAGTTTTTTGTGAAAAAAAGTAAACAGATATTTTACGATATTTATGTTTTGCATAATTTTGAATGTTCAGCAGATTTCTTTCAAAATTATATTAAAAATATTCATAATTAGGTTTAATTAAAGTATGAATCGTGATTGTTTTGCCTCATTAAGATTACATATGCAACAATAAAGTTATTTTCATGGAAATTTTAAAAAATGACACTTCGATTTCATCGCCAATATTTTCGAACTTTGTTAATGTGAATCTCAACGGTGGTAACAGATCTGTTATGTTGTCAGTGGTTAATACTATAAGCAATTCGAAAACTAATCTTCCTGTTGACAGGGATTGTGGAAACAGTTCACGTTAAAAGTAATTCACATTAAGCGTGTTCACGTTAACGAGGTTCGACTGTATTCGGTAGCTTGCAAAAATGAATTTGAGCCATTAGAGAGAATTATTTTTGTTAAAAATAGATTTTGTTACTTATTTTTGAAATAATTAACATATAAAAGTTGTATAAACTATTGAAATTCAGTATTATTGATGAATTTTCAGTTTTTTGTGAAAAAAAGTAAACAGATATTTTACGATATTTATGTTTTGCATAATTTTGAATGTTCAGCAGATTTCTTTCAAAAATATATTAAAAATATTCGTAATTAGGTTTAATTGAAGTATGAATCGTGATTGTTTTGCCTCATTATGATTACGTATGCAACAATAAAGTAATTTTAAAGGAAATTTTTAAAAATGACACTTCGATTTCATCGCCAATATTGTCGAACCTTGGTAACGTGAATCTCAACGGTGGTAACAGATCTGTTCATGTTGTCAGTGGTTAATACTATAAGCAATTCGAAAACTAATCTTCCTGTTGACAGGGATTGTGGAAACAGTTCACGTTAAAAGTAATTCACATTAAGCGTGTTCACGTTAACGAGGTTCGACTGTATTCGGTAGCTTGCAAAAATGAATTTGAGCCATTAGAGAGAATTATTTTTGTTAAAAATAGATTTTGTTACTTATTTTTGAAATAATTAACATATAAAAGTTGTATAAACTATTGAAATTCAGTATTATTGATGAATTTTCAGTTTTTTGTGAAAAAAAGTAAACAGATATTTTACGATATTTATGTTTTGCATAATTTTGAATGTTCAGCAGATTTCTTTCAAAATTATATTAAAAATATTCATAATTAGGTTTAATTAAAGTATGAATCGTGATTGTTTTGCCTCATTAAGATTACATATGCAACAATAAAGTTATTTTCATGGAAATTTTAAAAAATGACACTTCGATTTCATCGCCAATATTTTCGAACTTTGTTAATGTGAATCTCAACGGTGGTAACAGATCTGTTATGTTGTCAGTGGTTAATACTATAAGCAATTCGAAAACTAATCTTCCTGTTGACAGGGATTGTGGAAACAGTTCACGTTAAAAGTAATTCACATTAAGCGTGTTCACGTTAACGAGGTTCGACTGTATTCGGTAGCTTGCAAAAATGAATTTGAGCCATTAGAGAGAATTATTTTTGTTAAAAATAGATTTTGTTACTTATTTTTGAAATAATTAACATATAAAAGTTGTATAAACTATTGAAATTCAGTATTATTGATGAATTTTCAGTTTTTTGTGAAAAAAAGTAAACAGATATTTTACGATATTTATGTTTTGCATAATTTTGAATGTTCAGCAGATTTCTTTCAAAAATATATTAAAAATATTCGTAATTAGGTTTAATTGAAGTATGAATCGTGATTGTTTTGCCTCATTATGATTACGTATGCAACAATAAAGTAATTTTAAAGGAAATTTTTAAAAATGACACTTCGATTTCATCGCCAATATTGTCGAACCTTGGTAACGTGAATCTCAACGGTGGTAACAGATCTGTTCATGTTGTCAGTGGTTAATACTATAAGCAATTCGAAAACTAATCTTCCTGTTGACAGGGATTGTGGAAACAGTTCACGTTAAAAGTAATTCACATTAAGCGTGTTCACGTTAACGAGGTTCGACTGTATTCGGTAGCTTGCAAAAATGAATTTGAGCCATTAGAGAGAATTATTTTTGTTAAAAATAGATTTTGTTACTTATTTTTGAAATAATTAACATATAAAAGTTGTATAAACTATTGAAATTCAGTATTATTGATGAATTTTCAGTTTTTTGTGAAAAAAAGTAAACAGATATTTTACGATATTTGTTTTGCATAATTTTGAATGTTAAGCAGATTTCTTGAAAAAATATATTAAAAATATTCATAATTAGGTTTAATTGAAGTATGAATCATGATTGTTTTGCCTCATTAAGATTACATATGCAACAATAAAGTTATTTTCATGGAAATTTTAAAAAATGACACTTCGATTTCATCGCCAATATTTTCGAACTTTGTTAACGTGAATCTCAATGGTGGTAACAGATCTGTTCATGTAGTCAGTGGTTAATACTATAAGCAATTCGAAAACTATTCTTCCTGTTGACAGGGATTGTGGAAACAGTTCATGTTAAAAGTAATTCACATTAAGCGTGTTCACGTTAACGAGGTTCGACTGTATTCGGTAGCTTGCAAAAATGAATTTGAGTCATTAGAGAGAATTATTTTTGTTAAAAATAGATTTTGTTACTTATTTTTGAAATAATTAACATATAAAAGTTGTATAAACTATTGAAATTCAGTATTATTGATGAATTTTCAGTTTTTTGTGAAAAAAAGTAAACAGATATTTTATGATATTTATGTTTTGCATAATTTTGAATGTTCAGCAGATTTCTTTCAAAAATATATTAAAAATATTCATAATTAGGTTTAATTGAAGTATGAATCGTGATTGTTTTGCCTCATTAAGATTACATATGCAACAATAAAGTTATTTTCATGGAAATTTTAAAAAATGACACTTCGATTTCATCGCCAATATTTTCGAACTTTGTTAATGTGAATCTCAACGGTGGTAACAGATCTGTTATGTTGTCAGTGGTTAATACTATAAGCAATTCGAAAACTAATCTTCCTGTTGACAGGGATTGTGGAAACAGTTCACGTTAAAAGTAATTCACATTAAGCGTGTTCACGTTAACGAGGTTCGACTGTATTCGGTAGCTTGCAAAAATGAATTTGAGCCATTAGAGAGAATTATTTTTGTTAAAAATAGATTTTGTTACTTATTTTTGAAATAATTAACATATAAAAGTTGTATAAACTATTGAAATTCAGTATTATTGATGAATTTTCAGTTTTTTGTGAAAAAAAGTAAACAGATATTTTACGATATTTGTTTTGCATAATTTTGAATGTTAAGCAGATTTCTTTCAAAAATATATTAAAAATATTCATAATTAGGTTTAATTGAAGTATGAATTATGATTGTTTTGCCTCATTAAGATTACATATGCAACAATAAAGTTATTTTCATGGAAATTTTAAAAAATGACACTTCGATTTCATCGCCAATATTTTCGAACTTTGTTAACGTGAATCTCAATGGTGGTAACAGATCTGTTCATGTAGTCAGTGGTTAATACTATAAGCAATTCGAAAACTATTCTTCCTGTTGACAGGGATTGTGGAAACAGTTCATGTTAAAAGTAATTCACATTAAGCGTGTTCACGTTAACGAGGTTCGACTGTATTCGGTAGCTTGCAAAAATGAATTTGAGTCATTAGAGAGAATTATTTTTGTTAAAAATAGATTTTGTTACTTATTTTTGAAATAATTAACATATAAAAGTTGTATAAACTATTGAAATTCAGTATTATTGATGAATTTTCAGTTTTTTGTGAAAAAAAGTAAACAGATATTTTACGATATTTATGTTTTGCATAATTTTGAATGTTCAGCAGATTTCTTTCAAAAATATATTAAAAATATTCGTAATTAGGTTTAATTGAAGTATGAATCGTGATTGTTTTGCCTCATTATGATTACGTATGCAACAATAAAGTAATTTTAAAGGAAATTTTTAAAAATGACACTTCGATTTCATCGCCAATATTGTCGAACCTTGGTAACGTGAATCTCAACGGTGGTAACAGATCTGTTCATGTTGTCAGTGGTTAATACTATAAGCAATTCGAAAACTAATCTTCCTGTTGACAGGGATTGTGGAAACAGTTCACGTTAAAAGTAATTCACATTAAGCGTGTTCACGTTAACGAGGTTCGACTGTATTCGGTAGCTTGCAAAAATGAATTTGAGCCATTAGAGAGAATTATTTTTGTTAAAAATAGATTTTGTTACTTATTTTTGAAATAATTAACATATAAAAGTTGTATAAACTATTGAAATTCAGTATTATTGATGAATTTTCAGTTTTTTGTGAAAAAAAGTAAACAGATATTTTACGATATTTGTTTTGCATAATTTTGAATGTTAAGCAGATTTCTTGAAAAAATATATTAAAAATATTCATAATTAGGTTTAATTGAAGTATGAATCATGATTGTTTTGCCTCATTAAGATTACATATGCAACAATAAAGTAATTTTAAAGGAAATTTTTAAAAATGACACTTCGATTTCATCGCCAATATTGTCGAACCTTGGTAACGTGAATCTCAACAGTGGTAACAGATCTGTTCATGTTGTCAGTGGTTAATACTATAAGCAATTCGAAAACTAATCTTCCTGTTGACAGGGATTGTGGAAACAGTTCACGTTAAAAGTAATTCACATTAAGCGTGTTCACGTTAACGAGGTTCGACTGTATTCGGTAGCTTGCATAAATGAATTTGAGCCATTAGAGAGAATTATTTTTGTTAAAAATAGATTTTGTTACTTATTTATGAAATAATTAACATATAAAAGGGTTATAAACTATTGAAATTCAGTATTATTGATGAATTTTCAGTTTTTTGTGAAAAAAAGTAAACAGATATTTTACGATATTTATGTTTTGCATAATTTTGAATGTTCAGCAGATTTCTTTCAAAAATATATTAAAAATATTCATAATTAGGTTTAATTGAAGTATGAATCGTGATTGTTTTGCCTCATTATGATTACGTATGCAACAATAAAGCAATTTTAAAGGAAATTTCTAAAAATGACACTTCGATTTCATCGCCAATATTGTCGAACCTTGGTAACGTGAATCTCAACGGTGGTAACAGATCTGTTCATGTTGTCAGTGGTTAATACTATAAGCAATTCGAAAATTAATCTTCCTGTTGACAGGGATTGTGGAAACAGTTCACGTTAAAAGTAATTCACATTAAGCGTGTTCACGTTAACGAGGTTCGACTGTATTCGGTAGCTTGCAGAAATGAATTTGAGCCATTAGTGAGAATTATTTTTGTTAAAAATAGATTTTGTTACTTATTTTTGAAATAATTAAGATATAAAAGTTGTATAAACTATTGAAATTCAGTATTATTGATGAATTTTCAGTTTTTTGTGAAAAAAAGTAAACAGATATTTTACGATATTTATGTTTTGCATAATTTTGAATGTTGAGCAGATTTCTTGCAAAAATATATTAACAATATTCATAATTTGGTTTAATTGAAGTATGAATCATGATTGTTTTACCTTATTAAGATGAAATATGCAATAATATGGGTATTTCTTTGGAAATTTCTGAAATATAACGCTTGGTTTTCATCGCCAACATTCGGTAGTTTTGCAAATATTGATTTTTAACCATTAGTAAGAAATATTTTTGATAAAGATGAATTCAAATGCTTAATTTTGAAATAAATAGTACATAACTGTATTTTCAAGATCTAAAATTTAGTTTTATTCATGGATTTTCAGTATATTTTCAAAAAATGTAAACAAACACTTTCAAAATTTTATGTTTGTAAAAATTTGCAATGTCGAGCAAATTATTTGCTAACATATGGTAAAAATGTTCATATAGGCATATTTGAAGTGTAATTCATTATTATTTTGCCTTGTTCAGATGAAATATAGAATGATACATGTATTTTCATGGGAATAAAAAAAAATAACACTTTATTTTCATTGCCTATATTCGCACCCTCCCAGAAATTAATTTAAGCCATTAGTAAGAAATCTTTTAGTTAAAAATGGATTTTTTTATTCACTTTTGAAATAAATAACATGTACAAATTTTATAAACAATTGAAATTCAGTTTTATTGCTGAATTTTCAGTTTTTTGTGAAAAAAAAGTGAACACATATTTTACGATTTTTATGTTTTGCACAATTTTGAATGTTGAACAAATTTCTATTAGCGCTTCGCAAAAATTAGCAATTATTGGTAAGTTTTATTGTAAATATACAGTAAGAATTTTTAAATGTGTGTTACTTTAGGTGAATATAATGTTCCTTTTGTGCATTGAAGTATAAGTATGTAGAATAAGGGACTTTTGAGGGAAATTTTTGAGAAATTAGTTTTCGGATTTCGCCGTACAATGTTGCCCGGAAGTGAAAACTTATGTAATCTCATATTCAAAGATTTATATATTTAAAAGCTTTTTTTTTGCTCCATTTTAAAGAAAATAGATAAAAGTATAAAGTAAATCTTACCTAATTAGATTCCAGAGCTTATAAAGAAGTAGAATATTTACTATCACTCACTCGTATAATATTTATTTCCTCTCTGGAGAAAGCTCCGATAATTAATTATGTTTTCACGGATGCTGAACATTTCTACAATTCTTTTTTTAATTTATAAAGTAGATTATAGTCACCTAAACAAGCCTTAAAATGTCGGCGAATTATAGCATAAGACTCATTTGTTTCAGAGGTGGGACTGGATAGATTAGCTCATCATTACTTACATTTTCATCTTTGTCTTGCGAGGAAGATGTGAAAGTTTCTTTGCCATCTTCTGTCATTTCATCTCCATCTAATTCTTTAAATTGCACAAGCTCCATCTGAATGAATTTCACTGTTCTCAAAATCATTAATTACTTTTTCATCATGCAGTATTTCACATTCGATGTTTTCAAATTTTGCTTTTTGCAGCAACAGTGAACAATTTTTAATTACTTTTAGAAAAGGAAATCTGGTATTTTTTGATTGAGAATCATTTTTAATAAGAAAGACTTAAAATTTTATTTGAATAACTGGGGACAGTATGTGACAAATATTTGTTTTAATGGGGAAATTTAACATTGATCTTATGAGATTGATTTTGGTTCTAACAAATTTTATTTGAATAAGCGGGGTATTCGATTATAAATTACCCAATTAAATGGGAATGACTGTATACATATATATATACTCTATATGCATTTGTTCTTTCAGGAATGCTGAAGAATTATTGCTAGAAGGTTGAAAAGTCAAGAAGAAAAGTACCTAAAGGCCTCTGAACATTTAGAATGACAGCTGGATGATAAAATGGGTTGAAAAAGGACTGCAGGATGTCAAATTAGCCTAGAGTCAGCACTACTATTATCCAAAAAATCTTAGTTTTTTGTTCCCATAGGAAAAAAGTGTGATTATTTTTTTAAATATCTATTTAAAAAAAAAAAATTGACATACGAATGGTTATTTTGGTCGTAATTGACTCTTTACTCAATTTACACCAATATAACCTCCATTATATTCTATTTTTCAGTTATTTTATTTTCTATTGTAGCATTTTCTATGTTAAATATCTAATTTTACTTTTTCTTTCTATTTATAGAATTATTTCATGAAAGGATTATTTAGAAAGAAAAACAAGAAGACCCATTTGAAGAAACAAAAAAGCGCTTAGTAAAGTCAAGTTTGTAGCAGAAAAGACCTGCATTGTCCAAATATATATATATATATATATATAATAATGATGATCTATTAAGCATAGTAAAAGCCAAGCAACAGATACAAGATCACTGAAACACCAATGACCAATAAGATTAAAAATTTCTTTGAGAAGTTCAGAAAAATGAAAAAAAAAATTCAGGGGATTAAATACATAAATTTAAAGAAACCAGATTTGTTAACAGCCTGAAAACAAACGAATCAATAAAGTAACACAACAAATCTTAACTTAAAACCATAAACTATATCAAAATTTATGAAAAAATAATTTAAGAAACTTAAGATAGGATGGAAGGAAGCAGGCGGCAAGACTTGTGACTATGGGGTTAAACTAGTTTCAGGCCGGCAACACTTCCCCAGCCAGCCAAGACCAGAATAGGAGTCATATGGATTTAAAAAAGCAGAATTTCAAAGCAGATGAATAACAATGAGACCTCGAAGCAACAATGATTGATTACAATGTGTTTAATAGCATGATTAGAATTTTAAGAATAGTTGCCAACTCAAGAAAGAAGAAACTGAAATTTTAATGAAAAAAGAAAGTTTGCATAGTAATACAAAGTAAATGCAACAAGCCTTCTGCTTTATTTTTTTTTTTTTAATTTAATAATCCCACCCAACCATCCAGCCTGACAACACCACCCCACCTCCGTAATCAAACAACTGCCCACCCAACCACTACCTTTTTTATTGTCTTTTATTATTTTATAATTTTTTTGTTAATATACACAAAAGTGTACACAGTTTTTTTATTTTTATTTATTTTTTTATTTTTTATGTTTACATAAAAAAAAATGGTTAAGGATAGAAAATACATAGTTTTTAGGAAAACCCATTTTAGCAGTGGCTGTGATCAGTTTATTAATATTCTTGTTTTTAAACTTCGCAGAGCATAAATTATTAATTTGAAATAAATGGTTGATGATGATGTTTCTAAATACTGAAAGATGCAAACAGGAATTAAAATGTGTAAATAAGTTTACTTTAAAACTAAAATCTTGCCATTTGTCATAGATATCTGTGTAAATTTTATTACCATCAATGATTATTTTAAGATCTAAAAAGTTAATTGATTGATTAGTTTGAGTATTTTGAGTTAGCTATATATATATATATATATACTTTTTTGAAAAAAAAAATCATTATTTCACTTAGAATATGTAAACTGCTATTATTTAAAATATTGCGAATTAAAATTACACTCATGTTTGTGAAAATTGCAACACCATAAAGGGATTATGCAAATTGAACCAAACTTACAGGAAATGTAAAGTAAGGTGAGTCATGCAAATGATTAGAATTACAAAACGATTGGGCATGCATGGAACGAGATCTGAATCCTTATCAGTCGCATGTTCCAGGTACATAAAGGACTGTAAAGGTGCATTGAAATCTGTTTATCGTCCTATGTCGGCGGTAAACGTTTCATTAATGGTCAGTATGCCACATCAAAGAGGAAGATGCTATACGAACAATTAATGGAGTTCGTGCGAGGCCACATTGTTGGTATGCGAGAGAGAGGATTTTCGTATTGAGAAATCGCAGCCCGCATGCAGTGTAATGCCACAACAGTGATGCGTGTTTGGAAGAAATGGACAGAGGAGAATCAAACAAGCCTAAAACCTGGCAGTAGGGCACGCAATAGAACGACGAGACGACAGACACCCCATCCACATGGCTGTGATGGACCATACAGCTTCCTCTTGTGTGTTACTACAATGTTCGAGTGCGGTTACAGGTGTTTTGTTGTGTAGCTCCATGGATCATCACCATTTGCTGCAGCATCAATTCCATGCAAGGGTTCCTCTACACAGGATTCTGCTCTTACTGAATCACGGACGCCTCCAACTTCAAAGGGCTCAGTAACACAGCACGTGGCGTGCCTAGTGGCAACAAATTGTTTTCTACGATGAATCTCGCTACAATCTGGAGTACAATGATGGAAGAGTGTGCATCAAACATTACTGAGGGAAACATCTGTTCCCACAGTGTGTTATCTAGTTCCAGCATCATGCTGCACAAATGCCTAGCATCATGGTGTGGTGAGCTATTGTATATAATTGTCGATCCCATCTAGTGCACATTGTATGCAACTCAACAGTGATTGCTACACGTAAGGGAAGTTTCAAAGCCAGAGGTCCTTCCCCTTCTTTGACGCATTTCTGATGCTGTATTTCAGCAGGATAATGCCCGTGCGCATGTTTCTCATACTGCACAAGCCTTCTTCAGTGCACAACAGGGTTAGCTTCTTCCATAGCCTGCTTATTCCCTGGATATGTCACTCATCGAGCATGTCTCTGATTTCATTGGTCGGTGACTTGCTCAAGCAACTGGTGGGGGGCACACAGTAAGATTGAAGTTTAGCATCAAGTCAAAGTCATCTGGAATGCTATTCTCCAGGATTTCGTTCATAACCTGTATGATTCAATGCCACGACGTGTACAGGCTCTCATTGCTCAGCGTAGTGGACACACACAGTCCTGATTTCAGCTTTTTTTTTTTTTTTTTTTGTACATGTGATTGTTTATTTGTACTACTATCAGTAATATGTGGAATAAATTTCATTAATTTCTGACAATTCTTTTATGGTGTTGCAATTTTCACAAACATGAGTGCGTACTTCTTATAAATTAAAGCAGACATGCCAAGTCTCCTGCTTTTGGCAGGAGTCTCCTGCTTTTTGCTTGTTTTTCTATGCTCCTGCTTTTCCACTCATTTCTCCTGCTTTTCTGATGTAATTTTCATCTACCCCTCTCAGCATAATTTAGGCTTAAAATTTGTGGGATTGGGTAAAAAAATTTGGAAGAAAATTGAAATTTATCTTGCCCTGCAATTTATAAAGTTCAGTTTGAATGTGAATTACTATACAATGCTTTGAAACTAACTTTTGCTAAGAATAAATTTTTAACTTTCATTTTTGCATAATGAAAAATGTCTTATTATCGAAATATTTTTTTTTTTTTTTTTTTTTTTTTTTTTTTTAATACCATAACTATTGAAAACTTAAAGAATTCAATTTTCATTAGAATATAGCTGATATTTTCATTTCTTTATTACCTTTTCTTTTAAAAAAATAATTAAGATTCTTATTGTTTTATATTAGGAGCAGAATAATCAAATCTGTCTATTTTGACTTAAATTTTAAACAACTGTATGTCTGAGGGTTTTTTTTTTTTTTTTTTTTTTTTTGATAGTTTACTGCAAGAAACATTCATTTAATTTTAATACTGATGCTTTATAAATACCTCCTAAGCTTATGAAGCTTTACTTAAAATTAAATTTGCATTATTTTACTCATTTTTCTTACAAACTTTCTTGTTGGGAAAAGTCTCGTAATTTCTGTTAAAAAATCTCCTGCTTTTTGGTCATTAGAAGTTGGCATCTCTGATTAAAGTTTGTTTCTCTATATTTTAAATTTATTATCTCAAATTTGTTATGTATTGACCTATACGTGTGCTTATATTAGTAGGTTGATGGATGTCTGTGAAGATTAATTGAGCCATATGCTGTGGATCTTCATTTAATAATCTATAGATTTTTTGTTTTATCTATTGATGTGAACTACTGATAGCAATAGCTACAGATATTGATCTTTGTGGATATCAATTGATATCCGTTGCCCATTTCCACGTAATTTTTTTTTTTATTGATTTCTATGGATATTGATCTCTATGGATGTCAACTGATATCCGTTGGCCATTTCCACGTACAAATTTATTTTTATTGATCTCTACGGATATTGATTTCTATGGATGTCAATTGATATCCGTTGGCCAATTCCACGTACAAATTTTTTTTTATTGATCTCTACGGATATTAATTTCTATGGATGTCAATTGATATCCGTTGGCCAATTCCACGTACAAATTTTGTTTTATTGATCTCTACGGATATTAATTTCTATGGATGTCAATTGATATCCGTTGGCCATTTCCACGTACAAATTTTTTTTATTGATCTCTACGGATCATTTTTAGTAGGGTTGGAAAACACAGCTGTACGCCTCACATATCTTATATATGAAATTAGGGGAAGCCGGGGTAATAAGAGACAAAAAATATTAATAAAATCTATACTATTAATCCAAATAACTTGAAATAAATGCCTCGTATTAATTTTATTATATGGACTCCTCGTGATTTTTTAGGTGATTTTTAAACTTAAATTTTTTGTTAATTTTGTTTTTTTAATTTTCATTAAATCCTTGTCTCTAATAACCCCACGTGGGGTAATAAGAGACCAGGCTTGTATCTGTCCATATATAACAATATAAAATCATGTGGGATAATAAAAGACATCTAGAAACAATTCTGAATCAGCCAATAGCTTTTGATTTTTATTATTTACATCCATCCATAAAATATGTTTTCTCGAAAATTAACTGTCATAAATGTGTTTGTGAAATTCATTTATTTTAATATTAGGACCTAAATAATATAATATTGTACTTAATAATAGTTCTACATAATCAAAATAACCTAGGGATTAACCAAAAACATGAATATCATTTTTAAAATGGGCAGAAAATATTTTACCCATTTTCTAAAGTGTAGGCAAAAAAGAAGTATCTTTGAAGTGTATACAAGCGAAGAAAATGTTATAAAAGATTTTTCTAGTAATTATAAATGAACTTATTTATTATGTAATGAAGTATTAATGACTAAATACTAACTTATACACATTCTAAACATAAATTTACATAATCATAACAACTAAATATGGTCTAGCCAAATCAGTAAAACTGCTTTTTGATTTAAAGTGAAAAAAAAAATTGTTCTCTTGGCAAACTTAGACTGGGCCTAACACTTGGTAAACTCTTGTAAACTAGTCAGGCACAATTAACAGAAACTGCAATGGGGGGTGGGGGGCACAGTAATTAACAGTGGGGGTAATAAGAGACATGAGTCTCTTATTACCCCCACAAAAAATAAAAATGTGGTAATAAGAAACATCTTAATACTACATATGTCACCAATATTTTAGAAATAAATAAATTCTTACGTAAAATGTACTGCTTTTACATATTACTCTAAGCAACCAAAAATTATATCCGTTCCACATGCAAATATTTTCTCAAATAAATCCGCACCCAAGCGGTTAATGAAAAGGAAAGAAGATGTCTCATGCAAGAAAAATGGCTAATTGTTACGATTTATTTGTTTATTTTTTAAATAAAATTTTTTGACGGTCTGAATTTTATTTTTCTCAGAAATAACAGACTTTTGTTCAACTTAATTATTTTACTATATGTCAATCGAATAGTTAACAGTCGATTTTCAAGCCTTTAAATTTTCTTACAATTTGGATATATTAATATAAGTTAGTAAATAAAATCGTAAAACTTGATGTTGATGAGCATCCTAACATATTCAAGTTGAAATATAGCAAATCATGACGGCGCTAAATGTCTGATTGTAAGAAATAGTCCTAAGTGATGCGCAAGTGTATGGGTACGCTTATTAATATACTTTTAAAGATCCGTTTATTACGCAGGTCCTGTATATAACACATTTTCAGTTATTAAGAGAGGTTTCGTAAAGTTTATCGCTAATATTATATGAGATACGCATATATATATTTTTTTTTTTTGATTTATTAATGTATCCTTATGTGCATAATCTTGTAAATAACGGCTTGTAAATAACCTTGGTTAGTTTGGCTTCATAAATCTATATATTTAAGCAAACCAATCCACATCATCCCAGTAATTTTATTGATTCATTACATCTGCGTCTTCCTAATTGACACTTATCTATATAATTATGTAAATAACAGCTATGAATTTGGAATTAATAGACAGGTTTTGATGATTTCTTTAATTTGTGTCTGAAGATTAAAAAACACTCAAAATTAATAGCTGTAATTTACATTATTGTATATATAATTACCAATTAACAAGTATAATACTTTTGTCCAGATGTCCCAGTTATTTCTTGACAGTAATTGAAATTTTACAATGATACCTCATTAAATTTAGGTGTGTGATTTACTTTCGTCTATGACTTCAAGAACTAGATTAATAATAATAAATGCCATCTACAAAATTGTGTGCATAAGGATATATAAAAAAGCTTTTTTTTTTTTTAAATCCTAATTGTTTATAGAAATAAATTAAACTTTACGAGAAACCTATGTAGAAGTTTGAAATTTTCAAACAGTTTATTTTATTAATTTCAGTTTATTTTATTTATTTATTTATTTATTTTTTAAGTTAAAAACTTAAAAAACTGAATTTGAATTCTAAAATGTCAAACTGCAATTCACTACGTACAATGTTTTTAAAAGTTTAAGAAACTATTTCTAACTTTTAAAACAATACAATGAAATACTGTAAAATTGTCAAAAATCTGTAATAAAATAGTCGAATAACGACGACAAAATTCCCACTCTGTCAATATTTTTTGTTGAAAAAATTTACAGTTCTAGAAATAAAAATTGGAACAATCTAATCTTTTAGAATAAAAGTCGTTCCAGTTCCAACAGTACTTCTTTTTCAGTTTTGAAATTTTTTTATACTTGTAGTATGAAATCATTAAATCCGGGTTCTTTGTCAAGTCGTGTCCATATAGTCGAAAGAAAAAAATATTCTATTTCCCACTTAGAAAAGAGAAAAAAAAAATATATATATATATATATATATATATCTTTCAGAGATTCTTTCCGACCGAATGACACTGTATTGTGGACCTCATTTAAAGTTAATCGATGAGTTGTTTGAAAAAGTCCTTCTCACGCTTTTCGATTCTATTTCTTTTTTGGTTTTGAATTTCTCTCTCTCTCTCTCTCTCTCTCTCTCTCTCTTTTTTTATGCACCCCGTTAATTTGGTAGCTTATCAACAGTCTTCTTTGAAATCTGTTAATAGTTTTAGATGATCTCTAGAGCAACCAAAATGCTGATTGGTTAGAATCAATTTCAGTTGAAATATTTATTTTTTTTTTTTTTTTGCTCTCGGATTGGAAGATTTTTAATGATGCGATCCTAAAGATATTATCGGTTCGTTTAAGTAAGAATGTAACTAATATATTTATTACCGAATATGTGTATGCTTTTTTTTTTACACACATATAATAATGCTAATATAAATGTGTTGACATATTTCTTTAAACATATTCCGTTTGAAAATAAGTAAAAATAGTAGTAGCAAGCAGTTCAATTAAAAAAAAATTATTAAAAATAAATATATATTTTGCTCTCGAGTATGATAAAGTAGAGTATAATAACTTTCTTACATAAGGACACATAAAGATATATTAATTAGCCTTTAAAAAAAAAAAAATCCTGATTAGAACCAATTTAAGCTTTACGACAAACCTATGTAGAAGGTCGAAAATTCCAAACAGTTTATTTTATTCATTCCATCTTTTTTTTTTCTTTTTCTTTAATCAACATCTTAAAAATTTGAATATGAATTCTAAAATGTTAAACTGCAGTTCACTACTTACAATATTTTTAAAAGTTTAAGAAACTATTTCTAACTTTTAAAAAATATATCGCAATACTGTAAAATTGTCAGAAGTCCATAATAAAACGTTCGAAAACGACGACAGAATTCTCAATCTGTCAATATTTTTTGTTGAAAAATTTTCCAGTTCTAGAAATAAAAATTGGAACAATCTAATCTTTTAGAATAAAAATCTTTCCAGTTCCAACACTACTTTTCTCTCAATTTTGAAAACTTTTTATACTTGTAGTTGGAAATCATTAAATCATGCCTCTTTGTCAAATCGTGTCCAAATAGTCGAAATAAAAAAATATTCTATTTCCCACTTAGAAAAAAAAATATATATCTTTCAAAGTTTCTTTCCGTCCGAATGATACTGAATTGTGTGCACCTCAATTAAAGTTCATCGAAGAATTGTTTGAAAAAGTCTTTCTCACGCTTTTCTATTCCCTTTCTTTTTTGTTTTTGAATTTTTCTCTCTGTTTTTTTATTTTTTTTTCTTCATCTTCTTATACACTACTTTTACTTCTTCAGCTTATCAACAATCTTTTTGAAAATTTGTTAATAATTTGAAAGGATCCCTAGAGCTATCAAAATGCTGATTGGTTGGCATCAATTTCAGTTGAAATATTTTTCTTTTTTTCGGATTAGAAGATTTTTAATGTTGTGATCCTAAAGTAATTATTGGTCCGTTTAAGTAAGAATGTAACTAATATACATTTTTGTCCTGAGTACGTGTATACATTTTTACATATGTATAAAAGAGCTAATGTATATGCGTTTACATATTTTCTTAAATGTATTCTGTTTTTAAATAAGTCAAAAAAAAACATATATAATAATAATCTATGCAGTTCAATAATATATATATATATATATGTGTGTGTGTGTGTTAAGAATTAATATGTATTTTATATTCTAATATGATTAAGAACAGTACAATAACTTTCTTAATATGACTTTACTATTTTTGTTCTTAAAATATAAATACATTATTTCATAAATCTCAACTGAAAGTAAAATATTAATTCACCATTTTTTTTTCTTAAGTCAACAACAACTTAAAAAGACTGAATTTGAATTCTAAACTGTCAAACTGCCATTCACTACGTATAAAGTTTTTAAAAGTTTAAGAAACTATTTCTAACTTGAAGAAAATACCTGTAAAATTGTCAAAAATTTGTAATAAAACGATCGAAAACGACAGCAGAATCCTCACTCTGTCAATATTTTTTGTTAAACAATTTTACAGTTCTAGAAATAAAAATTGGAACAATCTAATCTTTTAGAATAAAATCGTTCCAGTTCCAACACTACTTTTCCTCCAATTTTGAAAACATTTTATACTTGTAGTTTGAAACCATTAAATCGGGTTTCTTTGTCAAATCGTGTCCAAATAGTCGAAAGGAAAAATATTCTATTTCTCACTTAGAAAAAATAATAGAATATATATATATAGCTTTCAGAGTTTCTTTCCGACCGAATGATACTGAATTGTGCACCTCATTTAAAGTTAATCGATGAGTTGTTTGAAAATGTCCTTCTCTCGCTTTTCTATTCTATATCTTTTTCGTTTTTGCATTTCTCACTCAGTATTTTTTCCCCTTTATACACCACATTACTTCGGCAGCTTATCAGCAGTCTTCTTTAAAATTTTTAATAGTTTGAAATGATGTCTAGAGACATCAAAATGCTAATTGGTTGGAATCAATTTCAGTTGAAAGATTTTTCTTGCTCTCGGTTTAAAAGAATTTTACATTCCTAACATACTATGTAAGGAACGTATTGTAATCATGTCAAGAAATTATCTTTCAGATTTTAATGTACCAATACGATTTGAGATCCCTTGAGATGGTTTTTAGCTATTTTCACGAGGATGTATGTATGTGCGTATGCATGTATTTGAGTGAACACGCTAGCGTCTAAAGATTTTTGTTCGAATGAGCTGAAAGTTGGTACATATATTGAAAGTTACCGTAGCAAGAAGCTTATTGATTTTGGTTATGTTTTTTTACAGGGTCACTATATATATGTATATCATTATGTCTTAAGGGCTCAAATTATTTAAATTGCGATAGTGTCTAAGCGAATTATTCCAATAAACTGAAAATTCATACACCTGTTATAGGTCATCGTCATACTAACAGTATTGTTTTTAGTGAATCTAACACTTATATATATGTATATATATCTTTATATATATATTTCTTTTGTGCGTGTGTATGTCACTGAACTCCTCCTAAACGGCTGGACTGAGTTTAATGAAATTTTTTGTGTGTCTTCAGGTGGATTCGAGAATGGTTTAGATTTACCAATGAAAGTTGTAACTTAATTAGTTCTTTCTTAATTAATTTTTAACCAACTCTTTCAACAACTTTTCCACCTAGATGGCGTGAGTTGTCGTAAACACGATGTCAGAATTTATTTAATGTTGAAATGAAAAATGAATTTTTAACCGTATCTTAAGGAGTGTTTAAAATATTTTTTCAAAATTAATATTTTTAGAATCGTAACCGTATCTTACGAAGTGTTTAAAATATTTTTTCAAAGTTAATATTTTAGAATCGTAAACACGATGTCAGAATTTATTTAATGTTGAAATGAAAAATGAATTTTTAACCGTAAGTGTTTAAAATAGTTTTCCAACGTTAATATTGTTAAAATGTTAAAATTAGTTAAAATGGTATATTCTTTTAAAAAATTCGTCAATATCCGACGGAGTTATTTTATGTTAAAATGAAAAATGAATTTTTAGGCCATTATTATTTGTGCAGATGTAAAATGTACTAAAGGTTTTCCGAAAAATTTCACGATCACAAATGTTGACGGATATCCAATATATCGTCGAAGAAATCACGATAATGGCGGACAATCTTATCATCTATGGCGGTCATCTATGTGAACAACATAGATATTGACATTGATAACCGTTGGGTGGTCCCATATTCGCCTCTGCTGAGCAAAACATTCAATGCTCATATTAATGTTCAGTGAAGAGCATCAAATACATTTGCAAGTATGTGAATAAAGGCAGTGACATGGCTGTATTTCGAGTTGAAAATACCAATGTGAATGCTCCTCCGGTGAATAACAACGATGAAATAACAACGGTGATTAACAACGAGTTATTTTTTTCTAGCAAAATATTCTCTAGAAATAATTTATATGACAAAACAACGTTTGTCGGGTCAGCTAGTATATATATATATATATATATATATATATACATAAAATCAGGGACAATATATTCTTTTTCAAAATGGTCTAAGAGCTCAAATTATTTAAAATGCGATAGCATCTCTATGCCTTATCCGTTTGAGCTAAAAGTCTATATGCATGTTGCCAGTCATTATCGTACAAACTGTTCAAATTTTGGTGACGCTAACTTTCATAGATTTTTACAGCGGCACATAAAGAAAATTCTTTATCATTATGGCCTATAGGATTAGAAATTATTATGGATATTATTCAAAAAACGGTAGTGTTTAAATGACATCGGTTTGAGCTGAGCTGAAAATTTATATAGATGATGTAGGTCACCATCGCACGAACTGTAACACATTTGTGCGATGTAAACATCACGACTGTAAACATCACAAACACATTTTGGTGATTCTAGCACTCATAGATATCTTACAGAAACACAAAGAAAAATTCTTTGTTATTGTGTCTTAAAGCCTCAAGTTATTTAAAGTGCAATAGCGTCAAAACGCCTCATTCGATTGAACTGAAACTTCATATACATATTATAAGTCACTGTCGTACGAACTGTATGCATTTTGGTGAATCTAGCGTTTATAGATTTTTACAAGGACACAGCGAAAAATGTTTTATAATAATGATCTACAGACTCAAATTATATAAAGAACAATAGCGTTAAATTAAACTTTATACTATATGGAGAAAACACTGAAACAAATTATAATTTAATGACTTCACTTACTTTACTTTATCTATAAAACTGTTAATTACTTAATTTTCGAAAAGTCGAGTACAGCCACTCCAGGTTTTTTAATTTTAGGATCATCTATAAATTATCGGTTCGTTTAAATAAGAATGTAACAAATATATTTCTGTCCCGAGTACGTGTATGTTATGTTTTACACACCTATAAAAGTGCTAATATATGTGTGTTAACATATTTCTTTAAACGTATTCTGTTTGTAGATAAGTCAAAACAATAATAATAGTAATCTATGCAGTCCAATTAGAAAAAATATTAAAAATAAATGTATATTTTACTCTCAAGTATGATGAAAAAACATTAAGACTGCTTTGATACATAAAGATAAATAAGTATATATTAATCAGCTATTTCATTTTTTTTTTTTTTAATCCTAATTATATATAAAAATAATTCAAATTTTACGACAAACCTATGTAGAAGGTCAGAAATTTCCAGCAGTTTGTTTTATTAATCCCAGGTTATATTCTTCTTCTTCTTTTTTTACTTTCCTTTTATTATTATTATTATTATTATTATTCAACAACAACATAAAAAACTGAATTTGAATTCTAAAATGTCAAACTACAATTCACTAATCACAATGTTTTTAAAAGTTTAAGAAACTACATCTAACTTTTAGAAAATACATCGAAACACTGTAAAATTGTCAAAAAACCATGATAAAACGTTCGAAAATGACGACAGCTTTCTCAATCTGTCAATATTTGTTTTATTAAAAAATTTCCCAGTTCTAGAAATAAAAATTGGAACAATGTAATTTTTTAGAATAAAAATTTTTCGGGTTCCAACACTACTTTTTTTTCAGTTTAAAAAAAATTTATGCTTGTATAGTTAGAAATCATTAAATCCGGGTTCTTTGTCAAATCGTGTCCAAATAGTCGAAAGAAAAAATATTCTATTTCCCACTAGAAAATATATATCTTTCAAAGTTTCTTTCCGACCGAATGATACGGAATTGTGCACCTCATTTAAAGTTAATCGATGACTTGTTTGAAAAAGTTTTTCTCACGCTTTCCTATTCTATTTCTTTCTTTTTTTTTTTTTTTTTTTTTTTTTTTTTTCACTTTTCTCTCTGTTTTCCCCTTATAACTCCCGTTACTTCGCCAGCTTATAAACAGTCTTCTTTAAATTTTTTAAATAGTTTGAAATGATCTCTAGAGCTGTCAAAATGCTGATTGGTTGAAATCAATTTCAGTTGAAATATTTTTCTTGCTTTCAGATTTGAAGATTTTTAATGTTACGATACTAAAGAAATTATCGATTCGTTTCAGTAAGAATATAACTAATATATTTTTGTCTCGAGTATGTGTATGCTTTTTTACATATATATAATAGTGCTAATATGTACGTGTTCATATATTTCTTTAAACATACTCTGTTTGTAAATAAGTCATAATAATAATAATAATAATAATAATAAAGGAAATCTGTGCAGTTCAATTTATTTTATTTTATTTTATTTTATTTTTTAATAAAAATAAAAATATATTTTACCGACGAGTATGATAAAGAATAGTATGATAATATACTAAGAGTAATTTTACTATTTTTTTCTTAAACAATAAATATACAGGGTGATTATAATTAAAGTTCCACTATAAATAACATCCTACAGCGCAAACGAGTGAACGGAATGCAACGAAATTTGGTATACACTATACACAAGATGCGCTCACAGAATTTCGAAAAAATAAATTTAGTTTCAAAATGTCCTCCAGAGGGCGCCTTTTCCATAAAAATATGAAATGTAACATAATAAACGACAAAAACCGAACACAGAAAAAATATTAACATTTATTGACAGTTTCTGATCACCATGTCATCGAAACACATTAAGTAAAGGTAAGGAAAAAATAACAATATGCTGTTTGAGAAAAAAAAAAAAAAAGAAAAAAAAAAAAAAAAGAAAGAAACAGTTCATTTTTGTAGAAACGAGAGCATATTAGGACGAAATTTCACAGAAGCAGCAGTTGTTAGTTGTGTCCAGGACGATGTAGTGAAAGGTGCTCCATGTGATCACCTACATTCTCCTGCAAAATTTTAAGTCGATGAACAGTGTGTTCAACATCAGATAGTAACTAATCAGATGTGATGCTTCGCACAGGAAGCGTAATGGTGTTCTTTAAGCCATTAAATGTCGAAACACAACCACGATACACCACACTTTTTAAATGGTCCCATAACCAGAATTCGTACGGATTTAGATCCGGCTAAGGTGGAGACCGTGGATTACAAAAGAAGAGATTAATAACATGTTCGTCTGTGAAGTGTTGGAGTTTTAGTGCCTTCACGGACGCATGGATATGTGGGGGCACACCATCCTGCATGAAAATGGTCGATGTAAGTACGCGCCTCTGCTGTAGTTGCGGCAAAACAATCGTTTGCAGCATGCCATGGTACCGACGGTCCATAATGGAACATGTGACAGGATCACATGTTGTTATCGCCTCAAAGAAGACTGATACAAGGATGACTGTCACCGTGAATCCACGCCAGACAGTCACATTTGGAGCTTGTAGGGGAAATTCAATGTGCATCCGCAGATTTTCCTTAGCCCAAATGCTGCAATTCTATGTGTTGACTGTCCCATTGAGGTAGAAATGAGCCTCGTCGCGCCACAGAATATTCCAAAACCATGAGAGATCAACAGTCATTCTGTTGAGAAAAGTGACTGCGAATGAGAGACGTTGTGGCTTGTCCCTATCAAGTAGCTCTTGGGTATGGTAGATCTTGTATGGGATGCAGTGAATTATGTTTGTGAGCATTTTTCGGACGGTGCTTTAAGAATAGACTGTCTGTCTCCAAACTGCACTTGCGCTACTTTCCCCAAACTCTGATGTCTATGACTGTGCGGCGACAGAAGACCTGACAGCATAAACAAATATCGGTGTGTCAAGTTTACGTCCTCTTCCAGGTTGAACTCCTAATTTCTCCGTCCATTCAAATCCCTTAATCATGGCCCGGATACCTTTAGTAGACATTGGTCCACGCCGTAGGTTCTTTATATGACGAAATTCATGAACTGTAGTAGTAGCATTCCATTTGTTTTCGTAAAACAGCTTAACCAATAACGCACGTTCAACTAAACACACCGTCATCATTACAGCCGAAAGCATCGACATAACACATGACAACGTCTGCAAACATTTTATACTCTAACCCAGTTTTGCATAAAGCTTCTTCTTCTTCGCAAGCATGCATATCTCGACATTTTTTCCCTAGAACTGACAGATTTCCCCTGTTTTACGTTTTATTACTCATAATTCTTGTTCTGGATTGTTAATATTGATTCTGTAATCCGTTTTGGTCGTTTATTGCGTTAAATTTAATGTTTTTCCGAAAAAGGTGCCATCTGGTGGACATTTTGGAACTTTTCTTTTTTTTTTTTTTTTTTTGAAATTCCGTGATCGCACCTCGAGTATAGTGTATTTATACCAAATTTCGTTGCATTCCGTTCAGCCGTTTGCGCTGTCGGATGCTGTTTATAGGGGAAGTTTAATTATAACCACCCTGTATATGTCCATAAATCAAAAATAATTGAAAATGAAAGATTAAATACAATTATTATTTCGCATTTTAATTTCGCTTTTTATTATTATTATTATTACTATTATTATACACCCCGTTACTTCGTCAGCTCATCAACAGTCCTCTTTAAAATTTGTTAATAGTTAGAAATTATCTCTAGAGTTATCAAAATTCTGATTGTTTGGAACCAATTTCAGTTGAAATATTTTTCTTGCTCTGTGATTGGAAGATTCTTAATCTTGTGATCCTAAAGAAATTATCGGTTCCTTTAAGTAAAAATATGACTATTATATTTTTTCCCGAGTACGTGTGTGCTTTTTCCATAGAATTAAAAATTCTAATATATGTGTGTTCATATATTTCTTTAAATATAAGTCAACATAATAATAATAATAATAATAATAATAACAACAATAATCTATGCAGTTCTTTTTTATTTTTTTTTTTTTTATTTTTTTTTTTTTTTAGCCAAGTATAGCTTAAAAAATGAATTTGAATTCTAAACTGTCAAACTACAATTCACTACGCACAATGTTTTTAAAAGTTTAAGAAAATATTTCTAACTTAAAAAATATATCTAAATACTGTAAAACTGTCAAAAATCTGTAATAAAATGTTCGAAAACGACGTCAGAATTCTCACTTGGTCACTATTTTTTGTTGAAATTTTTAAAGTTCTAGAAATGAAAATTAGAACAATCTAATCTGTCAGAATAAAAATCGTTCCAATTCCAACACTACTTTTCTTTCAATTTAGAAAACTTTTTATACTTGCAGTTGGAAATCATTAAACCCGGATCTTTTGTCCAATCGTGTCCAAATAATCGAAAGAAAAAATATTCTATTTCCCACTTAAATATATATATATATATATCTTTCAAAGTTTCTTTCCGACCGAATGATACTAAATTGTGCACATCGTTTAAAGTTAATCGGTGACTTGTTTGAAAAAGTCATTCTCACGCTTTTCTATTCTTTTTTTTTTTTTTTTTTTTTTTTTCGTTTTGTACTTTTTTCTCTCTTCTTTTATTCTTCTTATACACCTCGTTACTTCGGCAGCTTTCCAATAATTTTCTTAAAATTTGTTAATAGTTTGAAATGATAATTGAAATTTCACAATGCTACCTCATTAAATTAATGTATGTGGGTAACTTTCGCCTATGATCTCCGGAACTAGATTAATATCAATAACTGTCATTTACAAACCTGTGTACATTAGGATATTTTTCTGATTATTGGGATTACATTAGGATATTTTTCTGACTTTTTTTTCTGATTATTTATAAAAATAATTTAAACTTTATGACAAACCGTGTAGATGTTCGACCATTCCAAACAGTTTATTTTATTAATTCCATTTTTCTATTCTTTCTTTCTTTTTTTTTTTTTATTGAACAACTTACAAAACTGAATTTGAATTCTAAAATGTCAAACTGCAATTCACTACGTACAATGTATTTAAAAGTTTATGAAACTATTTCTAACTTAAAAAAAAAAAAAAAAAAAAAAAAAAAAAATACTTCGAAATGCTGTAAAATTGTCAAAAATCTGCAATAAAACGTTTGAAAACGACGGGAGAATTCTCACTCTGTCAATATTTTTTGTTGAAAAATTTTACAGTTCTAGAAATAAAAACTGGAACAATCTAATCTTTTAGAATAAAAATAGTTCTAGTTCCAACACTATTTTTCTTTCAATTTTGAAAACTTTTTATACTTGTAGTTGGAAATCATTAAATCCGGGTTCTTTGTCAAATCGTGCCCAAATAGTCGAAAAAAAAATATTCTATTTCCCACTTAGAAAAACAATATATATATATCTTTCAAAGTTTCTTTCCGACCGAATGATACTGAATTGTGCACCTCATTTAAAGTTAATCGATGAGTTGTTTGAAAAAGTCCTTCTCACGCCTTTCGATTCTATTTTTTTTTTTTTTTTTTTTTTTTTTTTTAACTTTTCTTTATACACCCCGTTACTTCGGCAGCTTATACAGTCTTCTTTAAAATTTGTTAATAGTTTGAAATAATCTCTAGAGCTATCAAAATGCTGATTGGTTGAAATATATTTCTTTCTCGGAATTAGAGATTTTTTATGTTGTGATCCTAAAGAAATTATATCTTCGTTTAAGTAAGAAGTTTGCTAACATATTTTTGTTCCGAGTACGTGTATACTTTTATTTTCATACATATAAAAGTTCTATTATATATGTGTTCGCATATTTCTTTAAACATATTTCTTTTAAATAAGTCAAAATAATAATAATAATAATAATATAGTACAACCATGTTTCCTGCACTTAGCAATGGGGACGAGTCTAAAGATTTAGGGGCGTGCCAAATTAACAGACAGGTTGGAATTTGGTAAAAATTCAGCCTTTTGGCGTTCCCTTATTACTTATTTTCTCTCAACCACAGGTTTATCACCCTCAATTTAACACTGGACTCATTGTGTAAGCACTTGCGCAGAGTTTCCCATGGTTGAAGAATAGTAATCTATGCAATTCAATTTTATTTATTTATATATATTTTTTTTATTATTATTACTAAGAATAAATATATATTTTACCCTGGATTATGATAAAGAACTGCATAATAACTTTTTTTGATGCATTTTTTCTAATTTTGTTCTTGAAAGATAAATATATAATTTCATAAATCATAAATAACTGAAAAGGAAATATTAAACCCAACAGTTTTTCTTTTCTTTCTTCTTCTTTTTTTTTTTTTTTTTTTTTTTTTTTTTGAGGAGGCCCATTTTAACATTTTGCGACAGTGGACCCGAGTTTTTAGCGTCGCCAAAGGTCAGATGTTTAATGATATTTTAGATGTTATTTGTCTTTATGACTTTAAAAGTCAGTATGACAAAATAAGTGTTCTTTTAAATCATGATTTTGTAAGCTTAATAGGAGTTAAACTGTCGTGACTTACCAAGCTGTTACCTAAGAAATGGCTATTAGTTTATTATTAGAAATGGCTATTTTAATAAAGAAAATACCAAAAAGTAAAATGATTTTTAATCTCACAGAAAGAAAAACACTTCTAAATCTAATTTTAAATTAAAATATGCAGTATATTAATCAGAGTTCCCACGGCGTCTCCCAGCAGTATTATCTTAACACATTTTCGTCGGGGTATTTTCCTATTTTGAACAGTAAGCTTCGTTTCCTGGCGTTCCTCTAAAAGGCTATATAGTTTATTAAAATGATTTTACATATTTATGATTAAATTATTTTAAATTATTCTAATATGGTTTTTAGTATTTGAATCTGTAATGTCACTGGAATATCTATGCACCAGCAGCATATAAATTGTTAAAAAAGAACTCGTAAAATCATTTTTACTTTCCGAACACTATAGTGAGGAAAGTATTGTAATCATGTCAAAAATTCGAATTTGAGATTTTGATGTTTCTATACGTTTTGTGGTCCCCTGAGTCCGTTTTCACTATTTTTACGATGATGTATGTATGTGTGTGTGTATGTGTGTATGTGTGTATGTGTGTATGTCTGTGAGTGAACACGCTAGCGTCTAAACGCTTTGTTCGATTAACCTGAAAGTTGGTACGCATATTGTAAGTCACCATAGTACGAACCCTATAGATTTTGGTGAATCTAGCACTTATAGTTTTTTTACAGGGACACAAAGAAAAATTCTTTATCATTATGGCCTATGGGAGAAAAATCTTAAAAGTGCGATAGCATCTAAACGCCTGTTTCAATTGAGCAAAAAATTTATACACATATTATAGGTCACAAATACTCAATCTGTATAGATTTTGGAGAATCTAACACTTACAGTTTTTTTACAGGGACACAAAGAAAAATTCTTTATCATTATGCGTATGGGGCCAAATTTTTAAAAGTGTGATAGCGTCTAAACGCCTTATTAATCTGAGCAAAAAATTTGTACACATGTTATAGATCACAGTTGAACTAACTGTATAGACTTTGGTGAATCTAGCACTTACAGTTTTTTTACAGGGACACAAAGAAAAATTCTTTATCATTATGGCCTATGGGACTAAACTTTTAAAAGTACGATAGCATCTAAACGCCTTATTGAATTGCGCTGAAAATTTATATGAGTATTATAAATCACTGTTGCACTAACTATAAGCATTTTGGTGAATTTATCATTTATAGGTTTTTACAGGGACACAACGAAAAATTCTTTATCATTATGATCTATGGGCTCAAAGTTCAGTAGCGTTCAATAAAACATCGTGTAATAGATGGAGAAAAATACTCAAACACTCTATTATGGTTTTCTCTCTTTTGTTTGTTTAACAACTCCTCTTTCTTTACTTTATCTACAAAACTGTTAATTACTCAATGTTCGGAAAGTCGAGTGGAGTCACTCCAGATTTTTTAAAGTAAAGTAATGTTTTAGAGTAACACCTGAAGGCAAAGCTTTTTTTTATTTATTTATTTATTTATTTTTATAAAAACGTAATTTTAGGTGACCTACAAGAAAAGTGCTAAAATAAATTCTTAAATGTACAGTGTATATTTAAGAATAAGTTTAGTTTAAAATAGTAGTAGTGGAGGATGTTCATAAAAATTCGGGCCATGGAAATCCTGTTAGTTATGAGTTACATCGAATATATCAAAACGATTTGGGGTACAATTAAATACATCTTATCATATTTATGATATATTTTTAACACATATACTTCATTATATTTTGGCTAAAGAACTTAATAAAAAAATAATATTTCTTTAAATTTACTTTGCAAGACATCCCTAGAAAATGTCTTAAGTATAAACTATCACAAATGTAATTTTTAATTCATTCGAGACGGATTACAGCCGTGTGCGTAATGCATATATACAAATAGCTCCGCCTACAGGCAATTCTTTTAGATATTATAAACTTACGTTTATTCTGTGCAATTTCTAACGTATTTATACTATATTTATAGCATGCTTAAAAATACTTCGACTAGAAAGAGTATACTTACTATATAAATTCATTTTTTATGATAAGTTGAATACATAAATGCATTTGGTTATTATGCAAGATTTTGGTGTAACGCTCAAACGGAGTTTTCTGTTTAAAATAGGAACACACGCCATCTCGAATGTCTTAAATTGATTTAACCATTTAGCAGTTTTTTCCGAACAGCGCTCGGGCACAACGTCTGTCACAATTTGTAATTATTGGTAATAGTATTTCCAAAAATATTCCTTTTTTTTAATTTGATTAAGCAACCCTTCGACGATTGAATAACAAGAATATTATCATGCAGTACTAGTGGTTGGAATTGAAATATAATGGTTTAAAAAAAAAATTGTTTAGTGGTTAAACGAGCTAATGTTAGCTAAGCATCTATTTTATTAGCGACATACAATTTAAGTTAAAATTCTATCAGCCAAAAAAGAATATACAAAATAAGTCATTAAAAATGTTGCTTCTCTCAAAACGAATACAATCGTATATCATTTCATAAAAAAATTAAATATTTTTAACATATAAAATTGACATTCGCAGGTAAATTAAAAACAAAATTCAAAAATGTATTTCATTAAGAATTGAACTTTTATCAAACTGAATCAGCTAGAAAATCAATAAATCAATTCGTAACAACATGTATATAACAGAATCGGTTGCAATGATTTATTTATTTATTTATTTATTTTTATTTATTTATTTTTTCATTCTTTATAAAGTGCAAATAAAGCGTAGTGATACATATTTTTTCATTTCGAAAAGAGAAGAAATGTGAATTAAAATTAGATTAAAATATAAACGAAACAGAACATTAGTCGCTTCCGCTGTTGGTATTTGAAAATTTTCAGTATTTGCAAGGCTGTTACAGACGACTTTTATTTTATTATTTTCGTGCTGCTGTTTCAAAAAAAAAAAAAAAAAAAAAAAGATAGATAGAAATGAAATATGTTTTTGCAGGTAAATCTGCACTTTGCCTACGAAAATTTCCCATAAACTTTATGTTATGGAAAAATAATGGTACGAAAATATCAATGATAAAAAAAAAAGAGGTCTCCAGTAGCAGCCCTGTATTATGAAGTGTGCGTAACTGACATATTTCGATCGCTTTCAATATATATATATATATATATATATATATATATATATTACTTAATTGTACTATCAGTACATATACATCTAACAAGGAAACATTCAAAAGGTGTCATCTTCAAAAAGTATAGAAAAAAAATATATGTGATTCCACTCTACATAAAACACCAGAAAAAAGAAATATATATATATATATAGGCTGAAATTAATTACAGCGACCACAAAAAATTATCAAAATTAAGTACATTTGACGATTTAGCGCTGTTAGGCGATATGTTTGCTAGCACCGAGATCGTCGTGTACGAACAGAACAGTGTTTTGCTTTTCCGCCAAGCACTCAAAATCAATCACCTAGCAGTGTGAAATCGTCAAATATGCTTAATTTTGATAATTTTTTGTGGTCGCTTTAATTCATTTCAGCCGATATATATTTTTTTTTTCATTTTCTGGTGTTTTATGAAGAGTAGAATCACATATATTTTTTTCAATACGTTTTGAAGATGACACCTTTTGAATGTTTCCGTGTAAGACATGCATTTCGTTTTCATGGTGATACTCAACTTGTAGTGCTTAACTTATATAAATACCATTTTCTTTTATTTTATGGAACTTAAAAATATTTAAGAAATAATACAACAATAAAATATTAAAATAATTTCACTGAGATACAACAGTCATGCATCTGTAAACACAACTTCATAAAAATTTATCACAGTGAAATGAAAATTGCGATTCAGTTCAAAAACATTCTTCCAGCGTAAAATGATATAATCATATGTCATCGAACTTCTGTCATTGAAAACAAAAATTATTTCGTTAAGAAATGAATTTTTATCAAAATGAATCATCCGGATGAAAGAAGAATTAGCTCATGACTATGTAATCAATACTCTGCAGGAAATAGTTTTATTTATTTATTTATTTATTTCGTTCTCGACGAAGTGCAAATAAAATTTAGAAATACATATTTTAATATTTCGAAAATAAATGAATTGAGAAATAAAATTAGATTAAACTTCAAACGAAGCAAAACGGAAATTTATTAGCTACCGATTTTGAAAGTATAGATTTATCAATATTTGGGAATGTGTGTGTTATAGACATATTTCGATTCTTTCAAATTCTTTAAAATGTCTCAAAATATATACATTATTTTAACAATAAACTATTTAAGAGACTTGAATGCGCTAGTAATACACTGAAAAAAAAAAAAAAAAGGTAGAAAAAATAAATTTTAGTATCCTTTTTCAAAACTGTTGCCGAAGCATACATTTTTTTTTTTTTTTTTTTTTTTACCGGAATTGTTTGAACAAAATTTTAAATATGTTTTTAAGCAGTTTTCTCCGATTAAACATGACAAATTTTTTAAAAGAATTTCTGGGGTTAAAAAAACCGTACAAGTTGTTACCTATGCTTTCTACAGAAAACTTCTGTTTTCTAAAATACAGATTTTTCTGCAAAAGCATGTCTCAGTCTGTTAAAACACTTTATTTTCCGATGAAATCTGACACCACTGATACATTTTTTTTTGTGCTAGAGGCCTATTTCAGTCGGTACAGTTGTCGAATTTTTATACGTCACTCTTAATAGTGCTAAGGGCCTATTTCAGTCGGTTTATTGAATGGGGATTTATTGAATGAACTCCCCCCAAGGCACAACTTTGACATGAGTCCCCCCCAAGGTACCCCTATTTCAGTCGGTACAGCGTTGTCGAATTTTTATAAGTCAATCTTAATAGTGCTAAGGGCCTATTTCAGTCGGTTTATTAAATGGGGATTTACTGAATGAAGTCCCCCCAAAGGCACAACTTTGACATGAGTCCCCCCCAGGCACAACTTTGACATGAGTCCCCCCCAAGATACCCCTATTTCAGTCGGTACAGCGTTGTCGAATTTTTATACGTCACTCTTAATAGTGCTAAGGGCCTATTTCAGTCGGTTTATTGAATGGGGATTTATTGAATGAAGTCCCGCCAAGGCACAATTTTGACATGAGTCCCCCCCAGGCCCAACTTTGACATGAGTCCCCCCCCAAGGTACAACTTTGTCATGAGTCCCCCCAAGGTACAACTTTGACATGAGTCCCCCCAAGGCCCAACTTTGACATGTGGTCCCCCCAAGGCCCAACTTTGACATGAGTCCCCCCAAGGCCCAACTTTGACATGAGTCCCCCCCCAAGGCACACCTTTGACATGAGTCCCCCCCAAGGCACACCTCCCCTCATTGGGAAAAAGAGAAAAAACGTTGTTTTGCGGCTATAAGACAGTTTGGACTTCCAACGTTATTTGTTACAGTATCTGCAGCTGAAACACATTGGTTTGATTTAATGAAAACTTTATCATGGAATTTAGATCGTCACGAATTAACTAAAGAAGAATTTGTCGATATTAACAAGTTTAGCATTAGGCCTCTGGCACTAAATTAAAATCTGTCAATGTCAGATTTTCATGTTTTACATAATGAAATAATGTCGTGTCTGTATAATTTATATATATATATATATATATTTTTTTTTTGCATGCAAAACACAAAAGTGTACATTTTTTTTTTTTTTTTTTGTTTTTCTGTTTTGCGTAAGAATTACTTGGCATCAAAGCAAAATTGGGCTGTGCTAACTAAGAGCATAAAATATGGGTTTGCGGGTTAACATGAATATCATCGCCCATTATGCTGTAATTCCTGGTTTGATCCTGGATGATCGAAATAGATTTTTTTTTTTCTTTTTTTTTTTTAAGTATGCACATACGTCTAAGAATATGTTTCTTTTTAAAGGCGATAGACAACTTACTAACTAAATGCAAATGATTTTATATTATTTACACCACAATAGTAAACGTTTAAAGTAATTTCAAATGAACTATCAATAGCACAGTTGTCAAATTTAAGTACCTTTTTATAGAAAAAAAAAATATATTAGGCATTTTCTATACATTTCTCTAACAATTTTCGCAAATTACATAAAAAATAAAATAAAGTAAAATAAAATTTCCCTGCAGCTCAAAAGTGTAAAACTTGGCAATTGTGCAATGCGCATGCATTTAAAAACACGATTTTATCAATCTACATTATTTAAAAATGAAAAATTCGAAACAATTCACTAGAAACATCTCTTTCTCCACAAAAACAATGCAATTATATATCATCTCAAACAAAGAAATAAAGAGAAAAGTTTTTAATATATATAATTGACATTCACAGCTAAATTGAAAACAAAAATTTAAATAGTATTTCGTTAAGAACTGAACTTTTATGAAAATGAATCAGCTAGATAAAAGAAGAATCAGTTCGGATCTACGAGTTTATAATAGAATCGATATTTTATATCCAAGCGGAACGAGTTTCTTAAAAAAAAAAAAAAGTTGATTTTGCTAGAAATGTTCTTTCTTTATTTCCTTCTTGATGAAGTGCAAATAAAAACTAGAAATATATATTTTTCCATTTCGAAAATAGAGGAACGGGGAAATCAAATTAGATTAAACTATAAACGAAGCAAGGCGGAAATTTAGTAGCTTCCGCTTTTGATGGTGGAGATTTGTCAATATTTAGGTATGTGCGTAATCTACATATTTCGATCGCTTTAAATTTTTTATATCGTCTGCTCTCGTTTGAGTTTGGAAAATGAGGTACGCGAATAATAATTGGTATATCGATTTTAATAAGCTGCTTGAAGTTTTCTGTTTGCTTTTTTCGCTCGACGTCTTCGAAATTAAATGTTTTTTTTTTTTTTTTTTTTTTTTTCAAGCAGTTTTTTTTTTTTTTATAGGAGTTTGTAATTGGTGTGTTTCTTTAGTTAAATAAATTTCGGTGTGTTTTTCTTTTGAAATGTTTTACATTTTAATAATTTTTTTCTGACGAATAAAAGTTATGTAAAAGAAAAAAAAAAAACATTCATGTAACAAATTTAATATGATCGTTTCTTTAGATAAACATAAATTTTGCAAAGTTTCTCAGCAATGTGATTCTGAGGGCATGGGACAAGTTTGGAGGAGAGGTGGAAAACATCACAAGTATTCAGAATTATACAGGATCCCATGTCCCCAAACGTCATTATACCCCTTTAAGAACCAGGTGATTTTACATGGATATGGGCGTGACTCTCTAACGTTGCATTTTTATAAAAAGAGTTTTTACATGATAATGTTTACATAAATGAATTGTGTTTTTATCGATGTATTTTGTCGCAGTGAGTGCAAAAATACGAACATTGTGTATAATTTTGCGAAATAATGAAGCATGCAAGATTTTTAAATTTACACAGTAGCCGGAGTTAGTAATACACAGCAGCCCAAAACATTCAGTTCTTAAAGGGACGTTTGTAGACATGTTAAAATGACGTTTGTCGACATGAGTTCCTATACAAATCTGAATCCTTGTGATGTTCTCTATCTCCCCTCTACCCATGACCTCGGAATCACCTTATATATATATAGCAATAATGCTTATATATGTTTTTTATACCATTAAAAGACTTTAGAAAAGTATAAAGATATGATACTGCTACGATGTAAAGATTATTCTAGACAAAGTTAATTGCTTGAGGTAAGACTAAATGTGTGTATAAATTTTACAGTTTATATATTTATTTATGACTGCAGCAATATGCTTCCATAGAACAGAAGAAAAAAAAATATATATATTTTTTAAATATCTAAAGTGGTCAGAAGATGTATTGTTGTAAATTACATGAACTAAAATTATTAAAAAATAATTTTTGTTCTTATATACGGTGCTAAAAATACTTTGAATGTTATATGTATTACTTTCAAACGTTGAAAATTATCCCAATATCTATGCATAATGCATAAAGGTTCTCTCTTGCGAATACTTTATCTGCGACTAATTCCAGAAAAAATACGAATTATCGAAAAATATAATAATAATAATAATTAGAAGAAGAAAACAATCAGTCTGTTTTAAAATGCATGTTAGTTCTACAGAAAAATAATTACAAGATAAAAAGAACTTTTTATATACAATGTTTTAAAATTTTCTGTTGAATCATATAAACGCTACCGAAATTAGCGGGAACCCGGAGAAATTGGATAAAAGTATCAAAAAAATTCCTTACTATCGTGATTTGAGCTATTATAAAAGTTTCAAATGACTATCTATCCGGGAAGTTAGTTAAAAATTGATTGCAAGCTTTGTACTGGTAACGCTGCGGAAGACAGCAGGGTCCCGAAGCAATTGGTTAAAAGTATTTTAAAAATGAATTTTCACCGTATTCTGAACCATTCTGAAAGTTTCAAGTGTCTAGCTAGTCGGAAAGTTAGTTAGATAAATTGTCTGTTAAATCATGTAAACGCTGCCGAATGCAGTAGGGACCTGAAACAGTTGGCTAAAAGTATTAAAAAAAATGTATTGCCACCGTGTTCTGAGCTATCCTGAAAGTTTCAAATGTCTAGCTAGTCGGGAAGTTATTGAAAAATCGATTGCAAGCTTTTGCACTGGTAACGCTTTCAAAGGCAGCAATAACCCGAAGCAGTTAGTTAAAAATATTTAAAAAATACATTTTCACCGTGTTCTGAACCATTCTGAAAGTTTCAAATGTCTAGCTAGTCAGGAAGTTAGTTAAAAAAAATTCTGTTGAATCATATAAACGCTGCCGAAGGCAGTAGGGACCTGAAACAGTTGACTACAAGTAATAAAAAAATGTATTGTCACCGTGTTTTGAGCTATCCTGAAAGTTTCAAATGTCTAGCTAGTCGGAAAGTTAGTAAAAAATTGATTGCAAGCTTTGTATTATTAACGCTGCCGAAGTCAGCAGAAACCAGAAACAATTGGCTAAAGGTGCTAAAAAAAAATGCATTTTCACCGTGTTCTGAACTATTCTGAAAGTTTCAAATGTCTAGCTAGTCGGGAAGTTAGTTAAATAATTTTTTTGTTGAATCATATAAACACTGCCGAAGGCAGCGGAGCCTGAAACAGTTGACTAAAAATATTTAAAAAATGTATTGTTACCGTGTTCTGAGCTGTCCTGAAAGTTTCAAATATCTAGCTAGTTGGGAATTAGTTAAAAATCGATTGCAAGATTTGTACTGGACAAACAAACAAACATACATACATACATACATACATACAAACAAACAAACAAGAATCAAAGTTAATAAAAACATGGTAATAAAAATATGAAAAATTTACATAAATTAATCAAAATCCAATATTTACTCTAATTATAGAAAATTTATTTATTAAAAATTTGTCACTTTTTACATTAAAATAAATTGATTAAAAATCCTTTATATATTTCTTTTCCAACCGAATAAAAACAAGAAAATGTAATAAAAATTGCCGAGCAATCGGAATATGTAGATTAATTTCCATACATAAATATTGGCAAATCTTCATCATCGAAAAGGGAAGGTATCCAAAATTATCCGCATGTGCTATGCTTGTAGTTTAATCTAATTTGATTTCTCTATTCTTTTATTTTTATTGAGAAAATATAACTTTCGAGTTTTTATTTTTACTTTATGTAGGTAGAGGGAAATGATTTTTAGAAAAATCAACCTTCCTGTGTTATTTCCAATTCAATATAAAGTATTGATTTGGTTACAAGCGGGTAGTTATGAATTCATTTTCTTTATTACAATGATTTATTTTCAGAAAAGTTGAAATTTTCCTCCTAATGCTTTATTATATTTGTTTTCAATTTATGCGCAGTATTAATTACATTCGAAACCAAATATTTTGATAAATAAATCGAATAAATTTTCCAGAAATGTAGATTTAAACATACAGATGACAAATATTGAATATAAAAAAATGATTGAAATCAGTAGAAAAAAGTATGCACGGTATATTTTATTCTTCTGCGAAACAAATAAAAAAAACAATAATACTATATAGACATCAAATGATTTCTCATCGAGTGTTAAGTGAATTTATTACGAATTTGTGAATATCGATTTAGGCATTCGGAACACTGTTGTTATAATCGTCTAATAATATTATAGGAATTCAAATATTATTAGCCTCAAATTATTTTGTAACATAAAATTAGATTAATGTTTCGATTGCTCACATTTTCTTTCATAAAAAGAAATATAAAATGTGAATTTAAAAATTATTTTAAAACTAGAGTATCATCTACAATCATATTAATTGTAAATTATCGTCTTTCAGTGATATATATATATATATATTTAAATAAAGAATCTACAAAACATCACATGTGAAAAAGAGATGCATTTGCACATAAAATAAAAGCATCCAAAAAACAATTTTGATTTCTCATACACAGATACTCAAAATATTTATAGTATATTATATAATGTTGTAATGTTGAAAGTGACAATGCATATATATAATAACAGGAGACTTGGCGACTTGGCATTGGAATATTAAAACCCGAATAAATTACTACGTCAGAAACGCCAAAGAGAAATATTGGAAATGCACACAGCTGTTTCGGTAGCCTAAAGCGTACCGTCTTCAGTGCAAAAAGGTTTCTGAATCAGGAGAAGTGCTCGTATATATAGGAGAGGGACCGGATTTAATTCAACCAATAGGATTACGGGAAAGGTGAGGAGAGTGTCCAATAGGAATTTAGGAAAGTTAGCTGTGTAAACAGTAGAAAAATTAAGAAAATGTGGACTGAATATAAAATTTCCAACAGTCAGACAAATAGGGAATAGCGAAATCACAATTTACAAGGGTTTTAAAATTTTTATAAATATGAAAAGCTTCAAAGAAATCGAGTTCATAAATGGATTTAGGTCTGCAAATTATTTTAGCTGAATTAAATTTAAAATTATGATTTTCCTCCCAGCAATGTTTAGAAATAGCCGATTTATTGGTTTCTTGTTTGCGGACGTAATTCATATGTTCTTTTAGACGAAATTTAAGACTTCGCTTAGTTTGGCCAATATATGATAAACCACACTGACAGGAAATACTATAAATACCCCAAGAATTCTTGGAGTATTTAATCCATTCATGAACTCGATTTCTTTGAAGCTTTTCATATTTATAAAATTATTGAAAACCTTGTAAATTGTGATTTCGCTATTCCCTATTTGTCTGACTGTTGGAAATTTTATATTCAGTCCACATTTTCTTAATTTTTCTACTGTTTACACAGCTAACTTTCCTAAATTCCTATTGGCCACTCTCCTCACCTTTCCCGTAATCCTATTGGTTGAACTAAATTCGGTCCCTCTCCTATATATACGAGCACTTCTCCTGATTCAGAAACCTTTTTGCACTGAAGACGGTACGCTTTAGGCTACCGAAACATCTGTATGCATTTCCAATATTTTTCTTTGGCGTTTCTGACGTAGTAGTTTATTCGGGTTTTAATGCATATATATATTTATTATTATTATTATTATTATTTACGAATATTACAACTGTAATATACTCTATAAAGTCACTAATGTCGCGAATTACTTTTAAAAAAGGCTAATGTTAGGAATAATAACAATGATAATAATAATTACAATACTTTTTTTTTTCTAAATGTAAGTTAATTCTAGCTACCAATAAGCATAGATGAGTTTAACATAATTAAAGACCATTTTTTTTTATTAGTTATAGAATATATACTAATTAAAATATTGTTATTTCATATATTACAATAATTTGATAAAAACTCATTTGTGTACTTCTTTTCCAACCGAATAAAAATCAAGAAAACGCAATAAAAAGTGCCGTGCAATCGCAATATGTAGATTACTTTCCACGCATAAATATCGGCAAATATCCATCATCGAAAATGGAAAGTATCCAAAAATTTTCCGCATGTACTTTGTTTGTAGTTTAATCTCAGTTGATTTCTCTATTCTTTTATTTTTATTGAGAGGATATATCTTTTGAGTTTTTATTTGTGCTTTATGTAGATATACGGAAATGATTTTTAGAAAAATTAACCTCCCTGAGTTAGTTCCAATTCAGTACAAAGTATTTATTTAATTACAAGCGGGTAGTTATAAATTGATTTTCTTCTTTACAATGATTTTTTTTTTTTTTTCAGAAAGGTTGAAGTTTTCCTCCTAATGCTTTATTACATTTGTTTTCAATTTACGCGCAAAATGTTTTCAAAACCAAATATTTTGATAAATAAATCGACTTAATTCTTCCATAAATGTATATTTAAAAATACAGGTGACAAATATTGAACATGAAAAAATAAGATGAAATTATTAGAAAAAGAATACACAGCATACTTTAACCTTACGCGAAGAATTTAAAAAAATGTAATATTATTACATGGGCATGAAATGACTTCGCTTCCAGCATAAAACGAATTTATTATGAATTAGTTAATACTAATTAAAAAATCCGCAATATTGTTGTAATAATCACCAAATACCTGTAGAGGGATTTAAATATTATTAGCATCAAATTATTTTGTAACATAAAATTAGATTAATGTTTTTATTGTGCTCATGTCCTTTTATAAAAATAAATATAAAATATGGATTATTATTATTTTTTTTAACTCACCAATTTTTATTATAGAATATCATCTTCAAAAGTTAATTATAAAATATCGTCTTTCAGTAATATATATATATATATATATATATATATATATATTGCAAGATACATTATTTTTTTCTGGTTGATATTGTGAATAATGAACTACTCTTTACTCGTTAGATTTAATAATTTGCTTTTTGGCTATTGGTGGATTACTAAGTTTAAATTGTACAAATTATCTAATTCCAATAATAACTTAAAAGAACAAGCATTTAAGAAAAAAAAAAGGAAAAAAATAATTAATTAAAAATATAATAAATTAATTAAAAATATAATAATAATAAATTAAAAATAAACAAAAATTGCTTTGATTTGCTTATCCTCACATGTGTGCCTTTTGGGATTATTGCTTGTGATTGATACATTTTACATCTTAAAATTTATTTCTATTAATGAAAATTAAGATTAAAGATATTATTCCTTCAGGTTTCACTTAAATGAATTTAATTTCAAAACAATTTACAAATATAAAAAATCTTCTCTCAAAAAATACAAAAAAAAAAAAAAAAAAAAAAAAAAAAAGTAATTGCTTGTTTAATCCTAAAACTTTTAATTGACTTATACTGTTTATCGGGCTTCACGATAGATGGGGCAAGCACACATATATATTAACGTTTGCTGTAATTAAAATCCGATCCATGAAATATTTTAAGTTTTATTTATTTATTTTTTTTTTTTTTTTGTAAAAAAAAAAAAAAAATAATAATGATAATAATAATAAATTTAACTAAATTAATAATACTATTACATAGTTAATTTAATTGTTATTGAAATTGACGAATTGTAATATCTTTATCGATTAATCGATGATTGTCTGGAATTTATTTTCATTATCATTGTTATATTGGCAACTTATTACTCTCTTTGTTTGGTATTGGCCTGGTTAAGTCTTTAATTTTTCTTTCCTTTTTTTCACCCTGGATTCTTTGAAGATTTGCTTTAATAATTTATTTCATTCCTCTATCAAAATGATTTTGTTCCAAGATCGGAACATGGGGCTGTACTTTTGGCTAGAATCAGCTGTACAGTTTTACGAAATATTGCAATTTCCTTTGCTTATAGAAGTGCATGTTTCCCTGATGGGCTAATACTTCTATTTTTGAGCATTTATTAATCCAATTCTTATTTCCTGTGGTCTCTCATAGTTTTTAATTTAATTCTCATTTCCATATACGTTTTTAATAAAAAAGTTATTGAGAACTTTCATCAATTTTGCAAAAAAAAAAAAAAAAAATCTTTCTCCGTTAAGTTTTATGGTCCTCTTTACCCATGTTGGCGTAAGTAATTTAAATTGGTTTTGACTTTTAATTTGAACTAAAAATGAATTATAAAATTTCTGTGTTAGCTTTTAAACTGTGTTATAATCAATTTTATTTTTGTGGTGTTGGCATTACCCTGTATCTATTAAATGCTAAATTTTATAACGATACTGAATTTTTAAATATATATATACAGAGACATGTCATAAGTAAATAGATACCCAGAATTTTATGAACATTAATGAATTTCGAGGTAACAACTGATATAATTTTATTATTATTATTATTATTATTATTATTATTATTATTATTATTTTGCAGGTATGTATAAAGTAACATATTGTCAAGCTCTTAAAATATGCCTCGAAATCCTGGTTCAAAAGAATTGAGCGATTTTCAACGAGGGAGAATAATTGTACAATATGAAGCAGGTAGTAGTCAGAGGCAAATCGCCTTAAAGCAGGAGATTGCTCTCTCAACTGTCAATCGGGTGATTGTGCAATTTAAAACTGACCAAAAAAAAAAACCTGTTAAAACCCATTCAGGTCGACCTGTACCGACAGCACATCAACTGAGGGCTGCCAAAAGGATCGTCGAAAAGAATCATCGTTGCAAGGCTGCAGATGTCGAAGCACAGCTTCATGTGAGTCGCCATACAGCTATCAGATATATTCATAAGTTAGGATATCATGAGAGAGCTGCTAGACTCAAACCTCTTCTCATTGCAGCCAATATTAAGAAAAGAAAAGAATGAACAACTGCGATGTCCAAACATGATTTGACATTTTGGCAGCATGTCATCTTCTTAGATGGGTCCACTTTAGATCAATTTTCATGTAGCGGACGCACATGGATCTGGAGACAACCCACGCAAGAATTTAGCCTAAATCAATTACAACTAACCGTATAGCATGGCGAATTTTCCATTCATGTGTGGGGTTTGATTTGGAGCACTGAAAAATCCCAGCTACTGGAATGTGTATGTTAATAGTGAAAAATACATTCCCATGTTGCAGAAGGGGCTTTTGCCAATATTCTCAGGTGGGGTACTGAATAAATCATTGACGCTTTTTTTGGAAGATGGCCCTCCTTGCCATACGGCTAAAAGAACCAAAGAATGGGAAGCAAAACAGGGCATTCGAAAGCTTCCATGGCCCAATCAGTGACCGGATATGGAGCCCATAGAACAAGTGTGGGCTCAGCTCGATCGTGCACTTAAGCGACGTCCACGACAACCTAATTCTCGTAAAGAACTTGTGCATGTGCAATGATTACGCGAGGATTGGACTAACATTCCTCAGGCGAAGATAGCAGAACTCTTTGGCTCCATCCCAGACAGAGTAAAAGTTTTGAAATAACAAGCGGGGGTTCAAATAAGTTCTACCGTACATATTTTGTTTTTGTATCTAATAGATACTATTAAATAAATAACGTTGTTTAAAAATCATGGTATCTAATTACTTATGACATGTGTCTGTATGTATATATTATAAATTAAAGAATCTATAACGATCACACGTGATTTAAGCACTTATTTGCTCTTAAAGAGAAAGCATTAAAAAAAGTAATTTTAGTTTCACATACACAGATACTCAATATAACTGTAGAATGTTACACAATGTTGTAATGTTGAAAATGATAATGCATATATTTTTTTTTTCTTTATGTATATTATATCTGAAATATGCTCTAGAAATATCACTAATTTCTCAAAAGGGGTAAAATAATGTTAATATTAGTAAAAAAAAAAAAAAAAAAAAAAAAAAAAAAAATTAATCCAAATGTATATTAATTCTAAGTAACAATAAGGATAGCTGACTTGGACATAATTAAAGTCCAAATTTTACTTTCTCTTACCCATATATATGGTAGAGAAAGTATTTTTTTGAGGGTCAAATTTTCACAGTTACTCAATATAACTGTAGAATGTTACACAATGTTGTAATGTTGAAAATGGTAATGCATATTTTTTTTTTCTTTATGTATATTATATCTGAAATATGCTCTAGAAATGTCACTAATTTCTCAAAAGGGGTAAAATAATGTTAATATTAGTAAAAATTTTTTTTTTTTTTTTTAAATCCAAATGTATGTTAATTCTAAGTAACAATAAGGATAACTGACTTGGACATAATTAAAGTCCAAATTTTACTTTCTCTTACCCATATATATGGTAGAGAAAGTATTTTTTTGAGGGTCAAATTTTCGAAAGTCATTTTTTATACGGTTTGCGGTCCCAATGAATCTGAAAATCATGTTTTAGCTGTTCGTCTGCGTGCGCAATCGCGCGCGTGTGTATGTGTGAGTGTCTATTTGTTATCAACATATCTCAAGAACATATAGCAGCAAAAAGTCCAAATTTGGTATTCTAAATATGTATCATATAGGGATGCTACACTAAACTTTTCGTAGAGATCATGCAAAGGGTTCGTGTACAGTGCCACCCAAGATAATTTAAATACATTACGTCTACAGGGGAAATTGCCGGTAAGTACAATTTAAGACCTTTAAGCTGCATTAAACAAGACGGAATTAGCACTTATTTTAATATGCATAAAAGCATGTTTAGTGTACATTGTGATATAAAAATCATTTATCATTCGTGTACAGGGCTACCAAAAATTAGGATATATTGGGGGAAACTGTGTACATGGAAATAGCTGGAATTTTAATTTCTTTTGTGTTAGATATTTTTTTTCATGTAAGACTAAATTTCAGAAAACAATATTTTTTAATGTGCATATTGTTCAAAGGCGATATACAGGGCTATCCAAAATTGAGTCAAGCGTTCCTTTCTATTGAATGTAATTGATCGAAGTGCTTTGCTACATTTTACAATGTCGAGAAACAGTGCTCAGAAAGGAAAATAATTTTCATACTCATACTGTAAAGAAATTATATTTTGTAGTATGCTTTGCCAACTCTAATTTTTAGTATTAAATCGCGTTTTGAGGTGCTCTGCTTATGAAAGTCCAATTTTTACAGGGCTGTATGTATATCTGCCATCAGTATAACTTAAAAAGAAATAACTGCAAGAAACTTAAATTTGGTATTTTGAACTTCACATTTGTTTACCATTTAAAATATTTATCAAGATTGGCAAGATTGAAGGCTAATTATGAACAGATTCGATTTTTTTTTTTTTTTTCTTTTTTTTTTTTTCTTTTTTTTTTTTTCTTTTTTTTTTTTTTTTAATAATTGACGACGCTACAATTTATCCTCGGGTTTAAGAGGAGCGATAGCCCCTTCTCACATAGAATTATATTTCAAATAGAAGTGTTTCTAAACCTATTTTAGATTATTTTAAAAGTACATTGAACTTTTTTATCTTACGTTATTGATCTTAAGACATAATACGCAATCTACCATTATGGTATTGAAATGCAGGGTAAGAGGATGTGGATGGTTGGGTTTTACGTCGCACTAGTGGTGCGCAGATAGGCAATTGTTGACGGTCTGGGATACACCCATACAGGTGGTCCGGAGACATGCCATCACAATTTTGATCCTCCACGGATGGTATGGCTCTTCCGTGACCCACAGAGGTATAATTTCTGATGGGAACATGGAGGACATTGCGGCCACGACAGATTTTACGTGCACCAGCCACCATTAGTGTACACGACGGTCTTTGGCCGGCTTGAGTAACGAACTCGCAATCTTTCAATTAAGAAGCCGTCGCTCTACCGACTGGGCTGCCGCAGCCCTGCAGGTTAAGAGAAAGTCGTGTGAGTGACGCACCAGATTAATTTACTAGCTATAGAAAATGTATTAATCAAAATATTGTTATTTCATATATTGCAATAAATTGATTAACACGCATGCGTGTATTTCTCTTCCAAACGAACAAAATCAAGAAAATGAAATAAAAAGTGCCGTACTACCGGAATATGTAAATTACTTTTCATGAATAAGTATCGGCAAATCTCCATCAGCGAAAAAAAAAAAAAAAAAAAAAACATCCAAAAATTTTCGCAGGCGCTTTGTTTGTAGTTTAACTTATTTGATTTCACTATTCTTTTATTTTTATGACTAGAAAATATCTCCCGAGTTTTTATTTGTACTGTACGTAGAGACAGGAGACGGATCTTCAGAAAAATCAACTTTCCTGAGTTTGTCCCAATTCAATATAAAGTATTGATTTTACTACAAGCAGGTAGTTATGAATTGATTTTCTTTATTAGAACAATTTATTTTCTGATAAGTTGAAATTTTTCTCCTAATGCTTTATCATATTTGTTTTCAATTTATTCGCGATATTAATTGCATTCGAATCCAAATATTTTGATAAATAGATTGAATATATATATATATATATATATATATATATATATATATATATAATATATACGATGAAATTATTAGAAAAAGTATACACAGTATATTTTTTCCTTCCGCGAAACATTAAAAAAAAATTGATAATCTTATTTGGGCATTAAATGCCTTCACTTCTAGCATAAAGCGAATTTATTATCAATTCGTGAATAGTAATTCAGAAATTTGTAGCATTTTAATTATCATCACCGAATACTATTACAGGAATTTAAATATTTTTAACGTCAAATTATTTTGTAACATAAACTTAGATTATTTTATCAGTTCTCGCATTTCCTTTTATAAAAAGAATTATATAATATGGGATTAAAAAATTATTTTCAAACATACCAATTTTTATTATAGTGTACAGTCGGTAACAAAAGTGTCCGAACACCAGCAAAAATTCCTATATAAAAATACGCTTAATACAGTTTTGCTAAATTAATCCTTGTCGAATCCTGCTCTTATACTGACTAAGAAAAGGATTCGACAAAGATTTATTTAGCAAAACAGTATTAAATGTACTTTTATTTATATAGGAATTGCTGCTAGTGTTCGGACACTTTTGTTACCGACTGTATATCATCAATATTAAATTATAAAATTTAGTCTTTTAATGAAATAACTCTTTTCATGAATAAAAAAAGAATGTATAAAATATTTAAATTAGTAAAAAGATGCATTTGTACACGAACTAAAAGCATTTAAAAGGTAATAAAGATACAGATGATGATGATAGAGATGAGGATAATGATGATACAGTTTATTTCTAAATGCAAATTAATTCAATAAATAATAATGAAAATAAAAGGATTGGGCAAAATTAAAATATATTTTCTTTTACTAATTATAGATAATATATTAATTAAATATTGTATTTGCGTATATTTCAATAAATTATTTAAAAATCATCAGTCTATTTATTTTCCAAATGAATAAAAACAAGAGAATTTAATAAAATTTGCCGCGCGATCGCAAAATGTCGATTACTTTTTATGCATAAATATCGGCATATCTCCATCATCTGAAATGGAATATATTCAAAAATTTCTGCATGTGCTTTGTTTGTTATTTAATCTAATTTACTTTCCTTCTTATTCTCTTTTTTGTGGAGATAAAATATATTTAAACATTTTATTTGCCCTTAAAGTAGTAAGATGGAAACCATTTTTAGAAATATCAACCTTCCTGATTTTCTTTCAATTCAATATAAAGCATTGATTTGACTACAAGAGAATAATTATGAACTAGTTTTCTTTATTACGACAATTTATTTTCAGAAAAACTGAACCCCCTCCCCACCCTAATGTCTTTTTATATCTGTTTTCTATCTATGCGCAGAAATAAATTGCATTTAAAACTAAATATTTTGACAAATAAATCGAATATGCATATAGGGGAACAAATCCAGATGTGGTCAACCCACAATATATTTAAAAAAAAAGTAAATAAAGTGGATATGAGTACTGTCAAACATGTATTGTAACAGTGCGCAATTATCACGCTAACACCGAATTGAATAGACGCATTTGCTTACTAAGTGCATCGAAACAAAATTTTGAACAAAAAACAACACAAAAGTAATTTCTGATTTTTTTCAATGTGCAATAAATTGAACTGAATTAATTAAAAAATATGAGTGTAATATATATTCATGCAGTATATTCAATATATTTTGTAATGCAATATCGAATTAAGCAAAAATTTGGAATGAAAATAGTTTTTTCTGTCATTATAAAAGTGACTCTCATTATCGGTTCAGGGCACCCATGTTTCTTTCATTTACAGCGTGCTTTTGACTTACAAATTGTGAAATATGGTCGTTTAAAACAACATAACATACTTTATTAGTGTTTTATGTATTTTTAGCCATTTTTAGGATTTTTAGCCATGTCACCCCCGGAAAAATTAATCGATCCAAAATAAATGCATTTTAAGGTGATGGCTAACGACGGTTAGGGTTGCTTAGTATATACGAAATCCATAAAATCGGCTGCCCGAGAATATGGACTTCCTTGCAGCTTCTGTGTCCCTACAGAAGAAGCCTGGAAAAAGTAAGGGGAAACCTCCTGTCAAACTGCTGACCAAGCGCGCTAAGCTTTGGGTTAAATTAAATGGCTCCCCCTCTATTATGAGAAAAAGGATATTGGCTTTTGATAAAAAACTCAATATAAATAGAAACAGTTTTAATTTTCCATACCTATTTATTAATGTTAAATTTCATAAAAACCCCATTCAATTTCGTTTTGTTACTTGTGGTAATTTTGCTTATAATAATAAGGCCGATTTTTATTATTATTATTATTATTATTATTATTATTATTTACTCAATTTTATACTATTAAGTGAGCAATATTTGTTTATATATTTCACTGTTCTCGAAAACGGTAGCTCGGACAGTCACTAGATTTAACACAAAGGTGCCCCCCGAAAGGTCATTGTGCGCATCGAAGTCAGATTTTCGAATTTTTGATTAGTTTTTTCTTAATTAATTATGATGTGAAAATAATAACCTTCTAATTTCTGATAAATAAGTCATTTAAATTTAACCCATAATTTAATTGTTGCCATTTTTTTGTTTTTCAACAGAATAATAATAATTTAAAAAAACCCGTACATTTATTTAAAATGAGGAAAATTAATCCAAAAGATTAGAAAATAAATTAGAAATATCACTCGTATCGTTACAAATAAGATACCAAATGAAAGGAAAAATTTTTGTGAATCCGATGCATTAAACAGCTTATCAATCGGACAATTAGATTTTTTAAAATTAACTAAAGTATGAATTTTAGGTGGCAACAACAGAAGATTGTATGGAAACCGTTAGGAGAAAAAAAATATATAAAATCTGCCTTATCACATTAAGTCACATGTTTTTGAAGTGGGATTAAAAATTGCAGTTTTCAAATTCTTTTAAATTTTCTCTCACGAACACAAAAAAATAATATACAGCCTGTACCCCACAAGACCAACTTGCATTTCAAATTTCATTGATTTTTTTGGTTAATAAACAAAAAAGTTACTTTTTTTTTTTTTTTTTTTTTTTTTTCAAATTAAGTTTTATTCTAACTTCGAAAAAAATTATGTGATCATAGATATAATAATATATATAGATCTATCATCCCCATATTATCGTGCAAAGATTTTTGATGACTAAAAAAAAGCTTTGGAATCAGCCATTAAGTGGTATTGAAAAAAAAAAAGGAAAAGAAGAAAAATGAATTTGAAACTATATCTGGAGTTTTTCATTCACCTTTAGTAAATAAATTATTCATGAATTTTATTTGCTAAAATATTCGTGTGTACTCCCGTGTGTATTCACTCGGGGAAAGACTGCCATATTTTGGTAAAATCGCCGTCTTTTCCCAAGTGAAAATGAATCCCTTTTTCTCCCCAATGATCAATCAATATATTATTACTATATCTATGTATGTGATACTATACATTAAGAATTTGGGTTTTAAAAGATTTTTTAAATAAATTATTTAAACTCTATGAACCATATTTTTATTTTATCAGTTTCATTAATAGATCCTGCTGGGCGATTTTTTAAATTTTGGTGTTGAAGTACACCGAACGTTTTTCGACAAGAAGTTTAATACAGCAACAGCCATTTTAATTTAAGTGGCGCATCAAATATATAAAAACATAAATGATTTATTTTTACACAAAATTTACAGAAAAAATGCAGTTGTAAACATAGGAAATTTATTTCAACAAGCACTATTTTAAACCTAAAAACCATTAAAAATATAACAGAATATGAAGGATTCTTATGTATAAACAAAAAAGAGTCTGATAAAATTATTAGCAAAACATAGTCTTCCCATTTTCATAAAAAAAAAAAAAAAAAAAAATCCATCGCTAATATGGTGACAAAAATTCAAAAGCCGCCAATGGAGCGACATAATAAAGTTGTGTAGCACGATAATATTTACCTATTTATTTATTTTTTTATATAATAATCACTATGCTAATTTATCATACAAACAAATGAGCCTCTGTGTGTTACTGCACTTGCACGCTGTCGAACAGAAATATTTGAATAATTCAAATTAATATTTAAATAAATAAATAAAAATAAAAATGTGTTTAATGGGAAATAAATATAAAAATAAAAAGATCAGTTGTCTAAAATACGGCAGAAATAGCGCTCATAGCATATTTTTACAAGGGATTAAGTCTTATTATTACAATGGATTAAAATTCTAAAATGGTGACAAAAATTCAATAGTCGCCAAAGAGAACTATATTAAGGCTGTACTATCAGGTTTATAAACCATGAATTATATATAAACACAAAAAATTAATTGTCTCGTGCGACAGACGTAGCCGGTCACAGCATATCGTAATATTTGGCGTGAATTTGCTGTCATTTTATGGTTGATTGGATAAACAAAATAAACATAGGAAATAACGTAAAAGCAAATATTATGTGCACCACGTATAGTGTTGTTCACATGTAACTGGGATTCAAATATAAAAGGGAAACTCCAATTTTTTCGATACTATCTATTTCGAAACTGTTATATAATAAGCACCTAAATGGAAGCTCATTGGTAAACTATTGTCACAGGTAATAGGGACAAGCGCCCGAGTTGCAGCGGATGACCAAATCGCTGCCGAAGGCAGTAGGGACCTGAAGCGAGCTTTTGAACAATTTCAGTAATTTATTTTATTTTATTTTTATAAAGCTATATAGAAAAGAGTTTCCTTTAAATTTAGTGACCAGCGAAGCGGGCAAAGCCTGCTAGTGGTATCTTAAACACTTTAGAGTCAGACGATAATTGCAGTATCATCAAAAATAATTACTCAATTTAAAAATATTTTAAAGAAAATTCAGAAATTATTTTTACAATTAATACTTATGATTTTGAAAATCTTTTTTGTAGTATCCCAAGTGGTTCTCGAAATTTTTGAAAAAAATTACGAAGAATTTTGTCAGGTAATAGACTGCGAAAAAGTTTACTGGATTAACCTTATTAAATTTTGCATCTTCGAAAATGTTTTGTTTATCAGTGTTGATTATTTTTTACAAATTCACGGTATCCCTATGGGAACAAGTTACTCGAGTGATTTCGCCAACATTTTTTTGTTTATGTTTGAAAGAAAATTCAAAGATATTAAGTTTTATAGGTATATTGATGACGTAATAGCAATAAACTGTGGTGATTTTGCGAAATATGCAGCTGAAATCTATCCCTCCGATCTTGTCTTAAACCGTACTGACTCTGAGGACCAAACTTCTTTCCTGGAAAAAAAAAAAATAGACAATAAATGGTTTATTGGGATTTATGATAAAAGGCAAGATTTTAACTTTAAAGTTTGTAATTTAAGAAATTGGTTCTCCTGTATTAGTCTTAAAGTTTTAAAAATTTTATGTTCACCCAAATAAACAGAATTAAAATGCTTTGCAATAACAATTTAGACCTGAATCTGGCTTTGAAAAATCTTAAAAACACACTAACTGTTAACCGCTATCCTGTTTTTGTAATCAATAAACATTTCAGTATTCTTGATCACAATCCCACTTAAGGTTTGTTGTTCTATTTTGGGCGACATTTAAGTGCTGGTAAGTGGCCCCACTAGCTGAAGCAGGTTCTATGTTTATAATGGGGGGGGGGGGGGGGCGGGTTCAACTTTCCATATTCTGATGACTGTTCGAGTTTGTCCTGGTACGTTTTTATATATTCTTGTATTATTTATATTCTTGTATTATATATTGATGTATTATATTTTGTACTTGATTTCTGAATTTAATTGCTTTTTGTGCTTTGTATTAATTAAAATTCGTTTGCTGTATGGTCTTGCTTCCATCTGTGAGAAGTTGGGGGCTAGAAACGTGTTTTTTAGTTAAATTACCAGCGCTTCGTCAGAAACTTCTCATTTTCCTTTCCCTGCATGGGGGAGCTCTTCTGATGAAGGCCCTCATGTGTTTTGGGATTAATTTTTCATCTGGCTTTAATTATTTTGTTTATATATATATATATATATATATATATTATTTTTTTTTCCAGAAATGTTAATTGTCGAAACTTCAGTGGGAGTTATCTGTTGAGACGCAAAACAGTTTTGGGTTCTGTCTGTGTGTTTGTTTGTTTGTTTGTCTCGCGATAACGACAGCAAAAATCATGCTATTGACTTGAAATTTGGTACACATGTTCATGAGCCCCACAGAATCAGCTGTATAGTTTTTGGTGTTTATTCCATTTGTAGTTCTTGTACAGTGACCAGCCAAAGGTTTTCTTATCATTACGGCCTATGGGAAGACTATGTATGTACCGTGATAGCCACCGCAAAAATCAAGCAATTGACGTGCAATTTAGTACACATATTTATGAACCACACTGGATTTTAGCTGTGTAGTTTTGTGTGAGTATTTTCTTTGTAGTTCGTGTACAGCGACACACAAAATTTTTTCTTACCATTACGGCCAATGGGCAGAATTTATATGTACAGCAATAGCGGCCTCAAAAATCCTCTGATTGACTTGCAAATTGGCAAACATATTCAGGCTCTGTATAGAAATAGCTATATAATTTTTTATATCAATACGTTTTTGGATTGTGTACAGCGACACGTCAAAATTCTTATTATTACAGCACATGGAGTGAATTTAGTTTAATCGTATTTTAATATCATTACTTTGCTATCAACAAATCGAAATTGGCGAACATTACTGAGATGCCTAAACTTATGTTTTCTACAGAAAATATGTGCTCTTGGGTTTTCTAATTACAGGACCGTACAAAAGTTTTCTGACAATGTAATATAATCAGCCAAATTATGTCAAATTTCGAACAATTATTCATGGAAAACGTATAATAAGCTGTATAATTTTCACTGGTGAATGCAATGCTTATGATTCGTGTACGGAGACACACAAAAGATTTTCGTAACATTAGAGCCTACTATGAACAATTTATTATTTAAGTGCTCTTCAATGCGTTTATACTGTATTCATAATAATAGAATTAACGTACATTATAAAGATGCTTACAAGCATGTTTTCTCGAGAAAAAGGATATGTACAGACTAAATACTTTATTTACGAGACCCCACAAAAGGTTTCCGATGACGTGCTGTAATCATCCAAATGATGTCAAATTAGGTTGAAATATTAATGAGTTACAATTAATTAAATAGGTGTATTCTTTTTAGTCTATATAAATACTTTGGCTCCTTTTCTGGGATACATAAAGGAATTTCGTATTATTGTGATCTACAATCGGAATTTCATAAAAGTGCATTTTAACATACTTATACCTCGTTAAATATAATGAAATGTTATTAGAATTAAAAAAAAAAATTTTTTTCAGTGGAGAAGTGTGGGCATAGAATTAGTAATTCATCTACAGGGTTACACAAAATAATTCAGATATGTTATGTAATCATTTTGCATGAAATTTGGTACAAGTATTTATGATTTACAGAGAATTAATACAAGACAATCAGTTATTTGGAATACATATATGTAATACATATATATATATATATATATACACTGATTGTTATAGAAAGCGAGATAAAGTGTGGGGGGAGGGGGAGTAGCAGCCACCCTTAGAAACGTTTCTGTTTATGTAGCAAATCAATCGAATCAATATATCTGTATATATATATAAATTGCGTGTCACGATGTTTGTCCGCGATGAACTCCTAAACTAAGGAACCGATTTTAATGGAATTTCGCACACTATGTGCAGTTTGGTCCAACTTGAGAGATAGGATAGTTTTTATCTCAATTTATTGTCACAATATTGTTTTATTGCAATTATTCGTTGATTATAAACCTTTGTTACAGTTGCTCCAAAATATCTCTGAGTTCCATAAGTTTAATTGTTGCCAAAAAAAAAAAAAAAAAAAAACAACGAGTTCATTTTCTTTCGACATAAAAATAAATGCATTTAATCAAACGTGAATGTTAAAAAAATTATAAAAAGTTAAATTATGCATCTCACGAAAATTGACGTCATAATCAATTTAAAGATTTTATACACATTGATAAAGTGCTAATGTAGTTCTATCATAGATATAGTAATATATATAGATCTATCATCCCCAGGTTATCGTACAAAGATTTTTGATGCCAAAACAAAACAAAACAAAAAAAAAAAAAAAAAAAAAAAAAAAAAAAAAAAAATTTGGAATTAGCCGTTAAGTGGTATTGGAAAAAAAAAAAAGAAGAAGAAGAAGAAGAAAAGAAAAGAAATATGAATTTGAAACTGTATCTGGAGTTTCTCATTCACTTTTAGTAAATAAATTATTCGTAAATTTTATTTGCTAAAATATTCGTATGTATTCCCGTGTGTATTCACTCGGAGAAAGACAGCCATATTTTGGTAAAAACGTCGCCTTTTCCCAAGTGAAAAAGAATCACTCTTTTCTCCCCAATGAGCACTCTATATATCCTATATCATATCTAGGAGTTGTATTCGCAAGCGACGTGTGACACATTGACCATCTGCGCAGCCAAGGAAAAGATTTCCTATGTTAATCGCCTATTGAATTTTTTGAAAAAAAAAAATATATATATATTAAATTCGAGGAAATTTATTTCCCGATTTTAATCCTTATATTTGGGTAAATATATGTATTAGCTATCGCGTGCGTTAGATTGAGTTATTTTGCTGTCAGAAGAACAAAATTTTAATTTTAAATTTCAAAACTCTGTCGTCCTTTGTGTGTTTTTTTTTTTTGGCGATCAAAAGCGTAACACGAATATATACATGCCAGGTGTATGCATTGTACGAAATGTAATATGTATTATTCATTGTACGTATATATGACATGTAATATATATTGTACGAAATATTGTTTCATATTATTCATTACTCTTTTAATATAAGTTGTTAAAATAACCATGATTTTTGAAAGGAATTAAATATTTTCGCCAGATAATTTGGCGATTTTCTTTCTTTCGCCAAGGATGACAGAAATGAAATCTATTCCGCTGCAACACATTATTATCTTAAATTAGATATTTTATTTAGACATTTGGAAACAAATTTGACTTCAAACTATGATAGAATATTTATCATTTTCCTTTTAATTAGTATATTATTAATGTATTAAAATTTAAAAGCATGGTATAAAAAAAAAAAAAAAAAAAAAAAAAAAACTTTTTCTTAGAATTATTCTTATCTTAATCTTCAATGTTTCCCATCTTTATTAACTTGAATTTACTATTAAAATTTTAACATACTCGAAACCTTCTCATCACTTTGTTAAAAGATACTAAACTTTTCCAAAATATTTTTCTATTTAAAATGATACATGTATTTACTTTAAATGCGCAATATTTCATAAGATGCCCTATTTTAAAGTTTTAAAATATTTATCAAATTTACTTATTTTTCTGGTTTAGCCATATTCTTTTCCTTTTTATAACTACAGCTGTTGCCATCTTTAAAATATTTAAAATGATGAGGTCATTTTATAGTAAAATTATCCATTATAGCATATTTTATATTTCACTCCTCCATAAACGTTGATTTTAAAATCGTCTGCTTCTTTTATACTTTTATTTTAATAGAATTTTAATAAAAATGAAATTACATATTAGTCTTTTTAGCATTTTAATCTAAAATAGCTTTAGACATATTATACTTCACTCATTAATAAAAATTTATTTTTAAAATCGTCTACTTCATTTATACTTTTATTTTAATAGAATTGTAATATAATATAATTTATATATTAGTCATTTTAGCATTTTTATCCTAAGTAGCATTAGAAATAATATATATCACTTCTCCATTAAAATTTATAAGACCCTACAATGAAATTAATTTGTGCTTAATATCAACTCTACGAAAATTTTTATTTAACGCTTACAAATTTTAACCTAAGTTTCAAATCTCAATCCTGTGGGTTTTTACATCGACTACAAGGTTTTCGTCTTTATTCGTAAATAATAATTTGACTCTATTAAATAGTTTACTGCAATGTAATTCAACGTATAACTTAGTCACAGCAACGCGTGGCCGGGTCTGCTAGTATATATATATATATATTATAAGGAATAAAATATATATATATATATATATATATATATACATTGAATAATGCGTGATGCAAATAAGACGTTGAGGTTCCTGATCTACAGAACAACTAGTTTAAAATACAGATAAAAAATTTTGAATATGAAAAATCAGGTGAAATCATTAGGAAAAATAAATAAATAAAAATAAAGCATTTACATTTTATCAAAACCATGAACCAAGAAATTAAGAATTGTAAAAAAAAAAAAAAAAAAAAAAAAAAAAAAAAAAAATACGCAAATCAGTAAGGAAACAAGGAATATTATAAGTTTAAATTTCTCTTTTTTAAATAATTTATGTTTGTAATTTATTTTTCAGTTTTGTTTCATAAGCACTTGGATATTAAACGGGCATTGAACACACACACACATATATATACATGTATATTTTTAAATGGCTTTGTTAATTAAAGTAGAATAATTAATTCTTTAGTGTGATTTTTTTTATTGCCTTTATTCTCCATACAATTATCAATTTCAGTTATTTTGTTTTAAATACAGTTTTTGTTTAATACATTTAAATATATTTATTCTTTGTTGGATGTTGCACAGAAAGAAGAAGAAGAAGAAGAAGAAAAAAAAATATATATATATATATATATAGATATATATATATATACTGTTTTTCATCAACGTTGCTGTCTGAGTTAATGATTTTGCTTAATTTGTTGAGCGCATTAAAACCTCGCACATAGCCTATTAAGGAAGAAAAATCTAACCGGATATTTCACAGGGAAATGTGGGAGGGAATATGTTAAAGGTAACAGATGATTTTAGGAAATGATCGTTTTCCGGAATCCCGTAAAACTTTGGACACTTATCAGGATAATTTTTGGCCAAAATAGTTTTTAAATTATGAAAAAAAAAAAAAAAAAAAAAAAAAAAAAAAAAAAGAAATCGTTTTTCGTGCTTTTGGACTTTTTAAAAATGAATCCAACTATCGTGTTTTTAAATTAATGAAGATGAAAAAAAAAAAACATTATGAATAAAATATTTAAAATAACGTTTTCCGAGGGAAAAAAAAAAAAAAAAAAAAGAGAAATATAAAAGTGTGAACTTTTATTAATATATTTCCACATATAAGTTTTACATAGATTTACGAACACTTACAAGTATAAAGGCATTATTGTGCATTAGGGAATAAGAGATTAAAAAATTGATTGATTGCATTGCATTGATTGAATGTATTGAATTGATTGATTTCACTGAGTACATTATATTGTGTGTGTGTCCTAATTATTTTTCTTACCATAACCAATATCAGAAATAGTACAGACTGATGACTTCAGAAACTGATTTACCTTCAATTTTCTTGTAAGAACAAACAAATGCATATATCGTAAAGGCATAAGCAAGTTTAAAGTAATCGGTTTAGATCTTTTATTCATAAACCGATTTCATAGGTCTAAAACTGGCCCACCTAATCAGAACGACCTTCAATTTTGCTGTAGCAACCATGTAATACACGCGAAAGAACATCTTAAAATGAGTTTATACTACGAATTTGCAGAAAATCGTTAGAGCCATTGTTGAGATTTCGAATATCGACCGCATTTGAAATTGGCACCAAAACTTCGTAAACTTATCTGTTCACAGGAAACCATCAATTTTATACGAAAAGGTATATAAAAGAGAACTAATATACCGAGTTTTAAGAAAATTCGTTGAGTTGTTTTGAAAGGGATGCACTTGCGAAATCTTAATTTGACCGGTTTATACAGCATGCTACGCTCGTTAATTTTCATGAACTAACCAACTTATACATAAGAAAGAACATATAAAACGGTGTTTATATAGCAATTTTGAAGTACACTAAACCTAAATAATAAGAAGGAGTGCGTAGTCGCTTTGATTATAGTACTTGCGCCTACTTTTTTCGCCTGACGAAGGGTCGTGTGTTCTCTCGACCCGAAACAATTATTGCGATTTTATTGCATTTTATGGTGCTTATCCAAAGTTTTGTACTTATTACACTAAACCTGTCTTAATTCTGAAGCTTCGTCGTTTTAACTTTATTGGTTTTGAATATATGATAGTCGACAATTCCGTAAACATATACACACTGACTGGTTACCCAAAACCCTTTTTTATAAACTCGGGAGATCTTAACCCTTTCAGTACCACTGGGACATACGTCCCAAGTAGTGCTGCTAGGGATTTTTTATTTAATATCATTTCGCAGACATCTGACAAGTATTCGAAATGATTAGGCAACCGTTATAATTAAAATTTAGTGGTAGATATTGAACAAAAATTTCCCTCAACCTGGAAGCACTGTCTCAAGGGCAGTTTACATTGTTAGGGAAAGTGTTAAACGTTAAAACATTTAAACCAAATGAAAATTCGATATCGCCATTTTTGACCAAAAACAGTACCTAGGGTAGTCAGTTAATGAAAGTAACTGATCAATTCAAATAATATCTTATCTTTAAAATGTATAGTATTTTTATTGAGAAATGCTTATAATATGTAGCACAGCACATAATTGTTAGCCCTACCAGTGACCCATAGAAAGCTCTCGAAGCTAGTAAACGGAAAGTGGCGAGTTTATAAAGCTATCAAGTAATACATATTTTTAAATTCTGTTTTTACATTAGACTACTCCAAACTGTTAAATTAGTTATAATTTTCGGAAAATTTATTTATTTATATTTACTTATATTTATTTATTTATTTATTTTTTTTTTTTTAACACTTTATTTTGGATCTGTAAAATGGTAATTGTCACCGAGTGAAATTTTGTACTTTACAGCTTCAAACTAAAAAATTAAAATTTTTAAAAATCAATTTTTAGAAAATAACAACTATTTTAACAGTTTTGAATATTCTAAATTTCAAAATAAAATTTAAAAAGGTACATTATTTCATGAGTTATAATGGGGATTATTTTCCCCAAAGGATAACACTGGCTTTGGCTTCCGCTGACGACAAATAGAGGCCCCTTAAAGTGTATATCAGTTCTTGATTCGACGTTATGAAAAATTTGTTATTAAAAATTCTGCGTCAGATTCAACTGGTAAAACAAACAATGCAACATGTTTTAAAACAAATTTTGGATAGACATTACTTTACAGATTTTATGATGCAGAAGTGGATAGTCCCTAATCATGGAGAAATGAGAGATTCCGAAATTGGGAAAAGCAAAATAATAACGCTAAATATTAAACAATATCTGATATTCATATTCAACGTATGCATAAGTGGATTAAAATGAGTTGTCGCTTTGTTTGCATAGCAGCACTCATGCCTACGTTGTTCGCTTGACGAAAGGTCGTGTTTTCTTTCGTCTCGAAACAATTGTTGTGAGTTCTTGTATTTTATGGTGTTTATTCAAAGTTTTTTTACTTAATGCTTGATAAAATGAAGTGTCTTAAAAAATAAATAAATGAATAAATATCATTTTATGTAAACAAACAAATTTCCCCAATAAGGCATTTTCTTATTTTATATATTTTATTATAGTGCTGAAATACTATAAATAGAAGGCCTAGTATTGACACGTTCTTTTCAGATCCCCAAACTTTCACTATAAAACCGCAACACAAAAGCTGTCATTCGTTTCTGTTCTAATCCCCTTTTTCTCTCTACGCCTTTTCCCCCTCATCGCTTCGCTTACCTATTGAAGGGACCCCATTCCAATGTCCGGGTAGTTAAGATGTTCCTACAACGGGAATGCTCTGCAGGCGCAGGTGTTACGTGGCGTTCACGTCACTTATAAACCTTCTCTTTTCAAGCATTCTGTCAGGCGTTAAATTAATAATGATCTCGTTGCTCCTTTTCCCGGCGTCAGTCGTTGTCAACTAAAAGCATTGAAGCATTCTCGTTCAATACTTGTTTGGTAGATGGGAGGTTATGAAGCCGTCCCCCCTTCCCTCTTTCAATATATGTTTAAAATTTGTAAAGAGAAATTAATATTTCAACGGTGTGTTTCGCCATCAATTCAGCGTTTGCCTGAGAAGATATGTTTTAAGTACGGGCACTTTACGCCATTCTTAACTATACAATTTTTTCATCGGCACTTTTTTCTCACTGCATGTAATATTTTTTACCGTACATAATTTTATTATCTTTGTTATTATTATTATTTTATAGCATTGTACCTTGTTATTTAACAGTACCTGAAACTTAATATAGCTAGCGACATCAATAAATTATAAATTATTTTCTATATAATATATATATACATAATATATATATATATATATATATATATATATATAGATTGAAAACCTTTTCAAACATTGCATTATATCAAACCAAGTATCACATGAAAAATTATAAAAAATATGAATAAAGATAACGAAAAGAAAAAAAAAAAAATAAGCATATATACAGTAACAATTTAAACTAAATTTTAATTACTTATTATTTCAGTAGATAAATACGTCTCGAATTAACTTTATATTTAACTGTAGGCATAGGTGAGGTGATGTGCTTGAAATTTTTTTTTTTTTTTTTTTTTGGCGTGATTTGCAGTTGTTAGTGAGTACTGGTTTGGTTTTATTTTAGGTGATTGTTGATAAAAATTGTTATTCTCACTCGGTTTTTACTTGTTAGTCTTTGAGTTTCAATTTTGTTCATGTCTTATGGGTGGGCATAGAATACTGTAAATATTTAGCACTTTGCATACAGCACTACAGAAATATCACCCTATTTATGTGCAACGTTAATTCTATGCCCTTGATAAAGTGATGATGTTGTAGGTTTCAATCACAGGTTACTCATTTGTTCGTCACGTTTATTCAATTTTCTACTTCCTCATGTGATACTTGGTTACATCTGCTGGAACTTTTGAGAAGGTTTTCAATATATATAGTATATATATATATATGTATACGGGGTGGGCAAAATAAAACTGACCGGAAAAATAATTATAAGATTTACGCGTAATTTACGCTTTTTGATAAACAAGGGAACTTTCCATTTGAGAAAATGCTGGAAATGGCCACCTTTGGCGTCGATGCAGCGCTGTGCTAGATTTATCAAACTGTGAGACATGTGTAGCAGCTTTTTCTGAGGAATATTAGCAATAACGTTTCCAATGCTCTGCAGTAGCTCCAGTGTGTGAAGGTTATTTGAGTACACCGTTTTTTGTTGTCTTCAACTGATCACTAAACGACTAAACACGCCTGCATTTATTTTTCTCTTTCAGCAGAAACTGTGGACAGAGCACGCGACATGCGGGAGAGGAGCATGTACACATATGAGCATTTGTAGACATATGGTAGCAAACGATAGTTAATTCCACGTCACCTGTGGCCATTTAAAGCATTTTCTATAACATGAAATTATCCTGTCCATGAACAAGTGTACATTCAATGTTGAGTTTTCAATGATTTTTCTGTGCAGGTTTTATTTTCTCCACCCTTTATATATTGATACAATGATTATAATATGTAAGAAAACAGATGATAAAACGTCATCTGCCAAGAACTAAAAATAAAAATTAATCAATAATAATTGTTGTTAGAGATATGAAAAAGTCCACTATATTCACTTGATTATTACTCCCAATATCCCATATAACAAATAAGAAACCGATTTAAAAAATAGTGTGATCAATCATAAACTGAGAAGTAATAAGAACGTCAATCCACATCAGACTTTAACAGAAAAGAAAAATAATTAACATATTAAAAATTTGAAACAGTTAAAAATCGCTCAGAAGCTGAAGAACTTTAACATCAGATGAACTCATTTCTTTAGTAAATAAAAAATGCATGATTTCGCATTACAGCATCCGTTATAAGCAATTACTATAACGTTCATCCAATCTTGTGTGGAAAAACAAATAAATTTGAAACATGAAATGGACCAATGTAATAATAATCTGGAAATTACCAAAGACACAGCAATGCGAAAAACACAAGACACGTGGATGTCTATAATACAGGTTGATTATAAAAAAACTATCCCGATATATGAGACCATAGCTATCATATTGTTTACAGAAACTAAATAAAAATTTGGTGAAATATATTTCAGGGCATGCGCTCAAGAATCATATAAAAAACAAGAGTAAAACTCTAACAGTTACGGTTACAGTGACAAAATTTCAAATGATAACACATTTTTTTTATTTTTTCTTTTTTTTAATGGGATCTCCATAGCAAAAAACCATCAAAAGTGTTGAACGGTACCTGTAACACGAAAATCATCAGTGCTAGGTAGACTACAAAGAAAGGGAAAACAACTATGATGTACTTACCAAAGTACGACTTTCGTTTTCAATGCCATCTGATTTCACACTGACAAGGGAAGTATGAATCCGTAAAATTCCTATTGAATTCAAACCAAGCCTAATATAAAGAGCATGGTCTAAAACATAGGTCAGCGTGCAAATTTGCTGCAACAACCCCCCATGGAGCGAAAAACGACCCTAAAAGTTTTAGCTGTTTCAAGAAAACCAACGAAAGAGAATCCTTTAACAAGACGGCGTGGCGTAGTGGTCAGAGTGTTCAGCTTAAGTTACTAAGGTCCTGAGATTAAATCCCGGTGACTGCTCGCAGTTTTTTTTTTTATTTTTTTTTTTTTATTATATATATATAAATGAGATACAATATTAAACTATATGAATAATTTCAGGAGGACATGTATTAAATTCAATTAAAAATTTTATGATATATTTTTAAATTATTAAAATATTTTACTGTGATTAAAAGTAAGAAAATGATCAAATCATAAGCAGTTTTCACGATGAGAACAACATATAAAAGAAAATTTATCATGATTAATTTCATTACAATCTTGTTCAACATTGAAGCGAACGTTTTGAAAATTATTTGGTTTTTCTTCGAGACAACTAGCTTTACAAAATGCTTATATAACTAATAAATTTTGGAAATGTATGTAAACCAAGTTGTAAACATATGCAAGGGCCAACAGAATAATAACAACAAGTAAAAGTTCTTTTTTTACGTATGAATAATAGCGCAATTAAAAGCAGACGAAAAAAAAAAATGCAATATAAATAATATTTTCCGTTACACTATCCATTTGAAAAATATTTTTTTAACTTGAAACAAAATGTTTTAATAATTTAACAGAATATTTATTCTTATGTACAAAAAATAACAAAATTAAAACAGACGATAAGCATTTCCTACTAGCAGCTTTGGTGTGAAATATTAATCAAGAAAGAAAAGAAAAAAAAAAAAAAAAAAAAAAAAAAAGAAACGTGCAATGAGGAAAAATACTTTCCCTTAAAGTATTCATTTATTTAAATTATTAAATAGTAATAATAATAATTATTATTATTAAAAATGTAGTTGAAATAAAATATTTTAATAATTAAAAATATATCATTATATATTTTTTAATTGAATTTAATACATGCTCAACTCCCTGAAATTATTCATATATTTTTATATTATAAAAAAAAAAAAAAAAAAAAACTGCGAGCAGTCACCGGGATTTGATCTCAGTACCTTCACCACTCAAGCTGAACACTCTGACCACTACGCCACGTCGTCTAGCTGTGCTTTCTCCTTCGTTGGTTTTGATGGAAACAGCTAAAACCTTTAGGGTCGTTTTCTCGCTCCATGGGGGGTTGTTGCAGCAAATTTGCACGCTGTCCTATGTTTTAGACCATGCTTTTTAAATTAGGCTTGGTTTGGGTTCAATAGGAATTTTACTGATTCATACTTTCCTTGTCGAGCCTTCGACTCTGACTAAATCGGGCTTTATAGTTGCCGTTCCGTTTCGCTGTCCGCAAGCACTAAGCTAGAATGTAAGGAGTAATAATTTCGTATTGAATAAGAAATTCAATTGAATTAAATTTAATGGAAGTTATCACTCCTTGCATTATAGCTCAGTGCTTGCGGACAGCAGAACGGAATAGCCACCAAAAAGGTACATTAGCAGTGGCGTATCCATACACAAATCATGGGATGTGTAATCCAACCAAGCTTTAATAACCTGGTTTCTGGACTGGAGTCAAAAGTAGTTTACGAAATCGCAAACTTTAACAAATTTGGAAATCATCTTTAAATAGGGTGGTCATGAGTTCACTATTTCAAAAATATTTTAATACTGTTAAAAAGAAAATATTTTAGAAAATTAATCTTTAATTAAACTGTTTTTCTGGCCGATTACTTTGGCATGTGCAAACATCTGTCTTATAAGAAAATGTCGTTGATAAAAGTCGCGTCAAGAAGGTATGTAGAAGTCTTGTAGTTATAAGTGTAGAGTTATATATATATATAGTAAACTCCCGATTATCCGCTGTGAACGGGGAATAGACAACCGCGGATAATCGAATCAGCGGATAATCCGCAAAATATTCAAAAATGGGATATAAATCAACACAAAAAGCCTTTTGAGCAATACTATTTAATTAACAGTTAAGCATGACCTACATATACAATTTAACATACTAATAAAAATTTCTACTTACATTTTGCTCTATTTTTTAACAAAAAAATCGGTGAAGCATTTTGTTTTTTTGTACTAAAACACTTTTTCTTAATTTGCGATTGCAGTTTCTTTATCAGCATTTTGTCACAAAGTGATACATCGTCCTGTTCCTCGAGATATTTTATAAGTCCATCTGCATGTGCTGGGGCTGCGTCGTGGCTCATCCTCTGCTGAGTTTTATCTCCTTCTTCCTCTTCTTCTTCACTATCTTCTGAAACTGGGTGTAATGCTTGGCCCACAATTTGTTCATCTGTAAGGTGTTCAATACCTGGATCATTAGCGTCACAATTAATCTACTCTTCAATGTTTCCTTCATTGACTTTTCTCCTCCAGTAACAGATTTAGCTAAATTTCCCAAATCAGGAGTAGAAATTTCTTCCTCCTTTATAAACTCTACCAAAATATTTTCCACATTTGGTAAATTTTTTTTCCAAGACCTTACCAATGTAGACTGCTTAACTGCGTCCCAAGCAGTGCGTATGCCGTAAATGCTGCCAAGAATCGTGTAATATCTTCAAAAGCCTTGAAGGTCATTACTCTCTTCGATCTTTTTTTGTAATAAGTTTGTTCTGTATTTTTAAATTCCCTTTTAAATTCAGGCCTTGAGGACCGCGGATAATCCGCAAAGCGGATAATCCGACCGCCGATAATCGGGAGTCTACTGTATTTGCTTTTTGTGATCAGTTTCATCAAAAATTGCAAGTCGGCTTTAAGGGGGTCTGGGACACCAAATTTTTGTTTTTATTATTTATTGATGATTTGGTGTAATTATTTTTTATGAAATTGGAGCTTTTTTGACGATGAAGTTGAACAAGAAGGAATCTTAAAAAAAATTAAATAATTTTTTTAAAAATTTAAATAAAATTAAAAAAATTAAAAATAAAAATTTTTGATAAATTAAAAATTTGTTATATCTCATGAACTAATGGTTCAATTTACAAACTTTTGTCACTCTTATATACAGAAAAGATTTATCTTCAATTTGTCGGGATTTTTAATTAGGAGCAAAACGTTTTTGGTAATACAAAAGTTATGCATCAAATAAGTACCTATTTCAAATTAAAGTTAATATTTAAAATATTTAATATTATAATCAGAATTCCTGAAGATAAATTGAAGATAAATCCTTTCTGTATATAAAGGTGAAAAAAGTTTGTAGCTTGAATCATTAGTTTATGAGATATAACAAATTTTAAATTTATCATTTATTTATTTATTTATTTATTTTTAATTTTTAAAATTTTCTTTTCTTTTCTTTTTTTTTTTTTTTTTTTTTTTTTTTTTTTTTTTTTTTAGATTTTTTCTTGCTCAACTTCATCGTCAGAAAAAGCTTCAGTTTCAGAAAAAATAATTACAGCAATTCATCAATAAATAATAAAAACAAAAATTTGATGTCCCGGACCCCTTAAGTAGTGATCACGAATTCATAAGAAATCTCTATCTTTTAATCCAAACACTGGAAACTCTTCTTTTAAACTGCCATATAATAAACATTACTTGCATATAGTTAAAGGAGCTGTAATTTACAAAAATATTTTAATGCGTCCATGTTCTTCATCGTTTCTCTCACTGTTCCTAACTGCTTTAGAGCTTCAGAAGTTTTTTACTGTTCATATCATGCTTTCCGCGTCTAGCACTGAAAACGATTCTAAAGATTAGATGAATGCCAAATTGACCAACAGGTTGGGATTTGGTAAACATCCAGTCATTTGACGTTCCCTTATAGTTTATCCTATTTTATTACTAGACTCGTTGAGTCAGCACATGCGCAGAGGCTCCCATGGTCCCAAGAAACATGGTTGAAGAATAGGCTATTCCTCACCCTTAAAAATCTTGTAGTATGTCTTTTCGAGTCTCTAACTTATAATTTTACTGTTGGTTTAATCTTTTAACTCATTCTCTTATTTTGCCTTCTGTGTAACTGATTCTTAGTTTAGACTACTTCTAAAAGCAACAAAAATGCCCAACATTATGAAACCACTTTAAATTTACTACTGCAATGTTTCTATTTTTGTTAATTTATAATCTGCTTCTGTTACACGTCGTAGAAAACCTCTATTCGTTCCCCAGTAATTAAATAAATACTATTCCGTGCGAAGCTTAAAATTGTTTAAAGAAACACATCGAGGGATAGATCTAAAAATTGAATTTTCAAATTATTCATGAATAAATGGTAGATCTTTCCAATATACTAACCACATTTTTGAAATTGTTTTGGTTACTGAAATAAATAACTTACTCGTTTCAATTAAAAAAAAAAAAAAAAAAAAAAAAAAAAAAAAGCTTTTAAACATTAATAATTTTCGTAAAATGTTTATTTTAAATTCATCTCCTCCGAATAAGATCGAAACTGTGATGGTATCATTCCGGACTGTACCCTAAGGGTAGTCCCAGATGATCGTCAATTGCCCAATGCGAAGCTATAAACCAGCGTTAAAATCTATTCATCCACAATTGTTTTAAATTCACCGTTTATTATTAAGTGATCGCTTCAATTTTGCTGATTTTGTGAATTTGTCTTACTTCCATTTTTGTAAAAGGTCAATTTTCGAATACGAATTTTTACTTGAGAAGACAGAAAAGAACATTTTCCCGCAGTCATTTAATGAATTTTGCATTTTTGTAAATCTATTATTGAGAAAACGCAATTACTTGCTGACGATTGTGAAAATGTGGAACAAATTTGCCACTACTAAAAAAATAAATAATTTATCACTTATTGAAAAAAATTCGCGTTTTTTCGAAGATGATTTCCAAAATAAACTAATATTCCTCTTCAAAACAATTAAATTTCTTCCTTTGAGGTATCTAATTTATAAAATATGTTATATTTTTGACGAACGTTCTAAAATTGGAATAATTTTGCTGCCATTTAAATTAATTTAAGGTTATTTGTAGAAATATGCAATTTTCATATGGTAAATTAATGATATTCAGTTTTCTAATGGTCAAGGGAAAAAAAAATGGCGAGTTGTTTATTTATTTTTTTTTATTTCCATTTTTTTTATTTAGTTGCCATGTGGTTTATTTAGTCCTTCCCGCTTTGGTAAGGGGGAAATTGCCCCCATAAGCCCCCACCCTATCCGTTTGGATACGCCAGAGTGCTTTAAAGTCTACTGATTCTGCTTCGAAACAAAAAGAAGATACCAAGGTATACTTAATTTTGAATTCACGATTTTATTTAACGAAAAGTGAGCCTCGTTCGTCCGCAGAATGCGTAAAGGCAATCTGTTACCTTCGTCATACCGGATAAGAAATTCACTCACAAAATGTAGCCGTAGTTGTTTAGTACCAGCTTGTAACTTTTGGACACGTTGGAACCGATAAGGAAACATTTGGAGAATAGAGCGCAAAATCTTGCGGATCGTAGAATTTGGCAGCTGCAGAACGTGTGAAACATCGCGTGCACTTGCTCGGGGAGCTTCGCTTATCGTCTGATGGACTTCTCAAATGGTATCGAAAGGAAAGGTATGTCGTTCAGGCCCAGATCATCCGCATGTGCAACATATTTCTGAAAATTTACCTATCATGTCCCGTAAAGCTTTACAGTATACGGTTCTTGGCATTGTTCATGATGTCTGCGATACACATCAAAAGACGCAAAATGTGCCTGCGGCATTTTGTCTGGACAGGTTACAAATCTTTACAATTTCCCCACGTTGTTTCCCTGTAAGCAGCATGTAGTACTCATTTCACAATGCCTTATTTTTCATCTACAGCGATGACGTTAATCATGACGTTGTATTACGACGAATCATAAATTTAGAGCTCTTATTCAACAGCCTTACACGAAATGGAACAAACGAAGCGGTACAAACGAAATCTCTCGGTACTATCCACTATAAAGGCAGAACTGACTTTAGTCGGTTTGACTGACAACTTTTGGTCAAAATCGGAATTACTCAATTTTTTTTTTCTATGGAAGATCGTCGTTTCACTTGTGCCGCTTTTGAATTTTGAATTACTCGGTATTGGAAGTGGTACAAACGAAAATCTCTCGGTACTAACCAGTATAAACAGAGTACAAGCGATAGGTGTATGTTAAATTTTGACACCCGGGGATGGCGGAACCAGTGGAATGTATCTTAAATACAAAAAAATACCTATTTAAAATGAAAAACTGTGTGAGAAAAGGTTTTTTCCTGCCTTCTTAGCATCATATGAGATTTTTTCTTCTTCTGCAATGCACATCAACCTTACATTGGAATTATACTACTTTTAATTTCCTTCTCTTATCAAAAATGAACTAAAAGCATACAACAAATTTCATGTTTGTTATTAATGCATTGATTAATAAGCGAATCATTTTATAGACTTTTTTTTTAAATGCAACAACTAAGGCAGACTTTAGAGTCCATCTTAGATTATTCGATAATTCTTTTAAATTCTGTATTTTAAAGTAAGTTATATGCATTATATTATTGTTGTTTTATGCAGTATATATATATATATCTACATATATATATATGCATATATTATATAATTGATATAAAAACTGAAAACCATGTGAAACAAGGGCAAAATCCAAGCAAATAATAATAAAAAAAAATAACAATAAATATTAACAGAGGCCATCACGGATTAAGACGGGTGAAGCAGTATCTATATCTATCTATCTGTCTATCTATCTATCTATCTCTCTATATATATATGTATACATACATATATATATATATATATATATATGAGATGAAATATTATGGGAAATGCTAAATAGTGCTTTGGTATAGCTATGATATCTTTTTTTTCTTTTTTTTTACTCTCCAGTGGTTTTCAACCACCGTGCTGTGCATTTTGGTGTGCTGCTGCCTCGATTTATAACATATCAGCATAATCATGTGGTGAATCATGTCAAGAAATTTAGGTAATTTATTGTTAATGTGCTGCTATTTTTTTCTTTTTTTTAATTTTCGAAAGTGTACCATAACGATTAATATATAAAAACTTTATTCTCGCATAACACCTTATTAATTAAACAAAGCCGTTTATAGAAAAAAAAAAGTAAATAACATAGTATTAGTTTTTGTAATACATAAACATGACATGTCTGTGAAATTGGTTACGATTTTCAAACGTTATAAAGTTGGTTTAGTTTCTATTAAAATTAATGCTGCCTTCAGAGGCGCTTGACTGTTGGGGGAAAAGGCATTTATTTCGATTCTTTATACTGATTTAATAACACAATTTCTCATCCCCGTGACAATGTCAGTAATGAAATGGATTGCTTTGACCATGTGTCTCATTGATGACGATACCGAGCGAGCAAATGAACAGCGATTGTGGCTTTGATTTTAGTTGTTTTTGAGCAAAGTTTGCGTACCAAGGCTCCGAGATTTTGAATTTTACCACTGAGTACAGACTGTTCACAACAAATTTAAATCACAATCCGTCAGCTCTACCATCTATCTCGTCATTTGACGTGTATTTTTGTGAAGCAAATAATTCATTCGCTCTTTATCGAATTCAGTTGATAGACCGGAGTTTCCATCCTTTGCGTAGAAATTTCTCTTTGAAGAGAGGAAAGTAGTGGCGAGTGGCAGTTCCAAGCACTTATTCTTTTCCATACACAGGAAAAATCTAACGAACAGCTTTGGCTGCTTTAACACTCGATTTAATGCACAAAACTAAATATTTTGGAAGCGTTCATTTTTGTCTATTTCACATTCCATTTTATTGATTTGAAAATACACAAGAAAAATAATTAATTAAGAAATCAGGCACATCACCTTCCATAACTAACAATTTTCTTTTGAAATCCATAATACGTGTATTCAGCTTATTTTCTTTCTGGCAAACATTTTAAAAGAATAAAACGCTCATGACTTATTACTCATCGAAATATACTAAAGTTTGTGTACAAAATAAATAAATATATATTTTGAAATCTACTAATTTCATTTTTATTGAATAGGTATTATTACTAGGAATTAGAGAAAAAATATATATATAATTATGTACATACATATTGGGTTGTTCGATAAATAATGTCGTTTTTTAAAACCTTCGCTTCTAAAAACCAAGGCTTCTTCGAACGCGGAATTTTTCAACTTACCGAAAGATTTCAAAAGGTCATCCAAATTGGTCAATCTATCATTGATAGCACTGTAAATAGAAGCGTCTTAAATTCAGACAGAAGTGTGTCTGAAATGTCAATTCAGACACATAAATGTCTGAAACACTTACGCATGCTAAATTTCAGACGCATGTGCTGTCTTAAATTAAGACACGTAAGTGTCTTTTTTATAAATAAGCTCAGATAAGTGTCTGAATATGGTCGATATGTCTGAAATTAAGACATATAACATTTTCAGACACATAAAATTTCAGACATTTTACAATTGATGCACTTAAAAATTCAGACATTACAAATTTCAGACACTTAGAAATTCAGACATTTGTATTACTTAACAAATTTTCCATATGGAATCTACTTTAAACAGCATGCATATCCTGTTTTAACATTTTTTTAAACAAATAAATTTGACATTATTTTATGTAATATAAGTAGATAATTTATTTAAATTACTTAGACACGGATCTTATTCTGTTAAAAATTAAAAAACAAAGTTAATTTTTATTTAAAATTCTCACATGTAATAAATCAAAAAAATATTAACATAAACGAAGCATGACGTAGCTAAGAAAGCGAATTCGTAGCTAAACAATCTTAAACAATTTGTGCACAATTGATTTTTTTTTTCCGCGTTTTAAAAATTATTTTATGTTTCCCTACACTTCAAAATGTAAAAGAGCATTTTTTTTTTTTTTTTTTTTTTTTTGTTTTATGTATATAGTTTGTTTTCTTGCAAATACCAGTTAAAAATAAAAAATCGTTTAAAATCCATAGGCTACTATTTTTTCATATTTATTACGCATTTCACACACACACACACACAAAAAAAAAAAAAAAAAAAAAAAAAAAAAAACTCTAAACCTCTGCACATGAAATTTAAGATAATATGTATTAAGCTTTACTTCTTATGAACAGTTTTATTGCAAAGACATAAAACTTCAATTTGTTTTACGGATACTAGAATATATTTCGTTATACAAGGAGAGTAACGTGAGCACCAATGGCTTGATTAGAAGATACTCGACTTTGAATCCATAGGTTGTCAGTTCGATTCCCGCTGGGGGCAACGGGACTATTATTGTAAAAATTATTAATATATATATTCTATGCTCTAGGAGATTCTAAAATCTATTTCTCCCAGGTAAACAGTATAAAACGCCTATTTTTATTTATTTATTTGTGAAAAATATTCACTTCAGACAGGATCAAAGATGGCGGAATTTCAGACGTTTCGAGTGTGAAACGATGTGCCTTTTAAGACACTTTTTAGCATCTTAAAATTAAACACCCGTTTCAGACACAATTTTGTCTGAATTTCAGACACTTGTATTTACAGTGTAATGTTTGCTGTTAATATAAATAAATTCACTTTGAAAAACATGAAAAAAAAAAAAAAAAAACGACATTATTTATCGAACAACCCAATATATCGCAAATAAAGTTTTTAATTTATAATAAAGGGGAGAAAGTTAACATTTTTCTAGATATTGATACAAAAAGTACCAATACTGGTGTTGAAGCATTAAGCGTAAGAAATTTGTTTGTTCGTAGTAGCTTTCAAACTTCCTTTAAGGCTTCTATTTTTGTCTTCATAAATATATCTTATTAGGTATTTTGGGGCCCTCCGTGGATATGTCGCCACACTGCTAATAGCCTTCGAGCGTAAGCGAGCGGGCCCTGGGTGTTTTTCCAATTATTCGTACTGTAATTCTCTCATGTTGCTATCTGTCTTTATATGACGAAGATTTACAAGCGGGCTTCGAGAGTCAAGCATAAAAATCTGATCTGTATGTTATATCATTAAATAAATAAATTAGGTATTTTGATCATAGCATTAGCTGTATGTGTAAAATTTATTTTATTTGTAAAAACCTTCTTATTCCTCATTTTTTCTTATAGTTAAAACTATATGAAAACGTCAGTTTTCCAAATACAAATAATTTTGCGCTATGATATAATGATTTATTTCAATTCATTGTTTATGCAAGCGGATATAAGTTATATTCAAACTATTTTTTTATACAAAGCTATTCAACAAAATGTTATGCACGTCATCAATTATGAAAATTGCATTTTCATGTGGTAGCATATTTTCTTATAATGTTATACATTCTTAATTCGATAGTCATACTATAAATATAAATGGTACCATAAAATAGTGATATTATAAAAAAAAAATAAAAAAAATAAAAAATAAATAAATAAAAAATAAATAAATGATATGTCCATTATATATAGTTAAAAAAAAATTGTGAAACAATCACACGACTCCAGTACCCACTATTACACGTGTTATACGCATTTTTTGGAGATAATGCCATCAGAAGACATAAAATTGACTTATCAAAGGAGAAACCTAAAAATTTTCTGGTAATAGAAACTTAATACGCATGTAAAGACAGATAAAACAAGCTTAGCTTACATAGCGAATTAAAAAACAAGAAAAAAAAATTGGTAGAGTTATTTTTGAAACATGAATTTCCAACATCTAAAATTGATCTACCTGAGCAGGATGACTGTTAATTTTCCTCTAATAACTACACAATACATGAAAAATGTTATCTAAAATGAATTTATGTAGCAATTATCAAGATAATTGTTAGAGCCGTTTTTCAGATGCCAACTTTTACCCAAACTTGGCATACTCAATTATTGACCGGAAAACAATAATTACATACAAAAGGATATTGCAAGTTTGAAAAAAAAAAAAAAATGTACAATCGATTTTAAAAGAACACACTTGCGAGACCTGGAATTGAGCTGTTTATTTAGGCCGGCTATTAATTTTCCTTAACTAACCAACTATTGTATTCAAAAGGACAACTAATAGAGTGTTTATATAGAAATTTTGAGGAAAGCTTAAGAGCCATATTTGAGATACGGACTTTCGGTCCCACTTCTAATTTCCGATGCCCCACTTCCGGTTTTTAAATTTTCACCAAAATTTGAAAAATCCATCTGTACACTAGACCTGTCTCAATTCTGAAGTTTCGTATTTCTATCTTTATTAGCTTCGGAGATTTGATAGCCAGGAGATTCCCCACGTACATACACACAGAATGACGAATTGCCAAAAACTAATTTTTTGGACTCGGGAGGCCTTACAACGTGTCAATCAGGTGAAAAATCGATATCGAATATAAAAAAGGCTATTTCTTAAGTTCTTTATATATATATAGGAATATTAATTTTGGATATATTTCTATGTGTGTTTAAATTTCGGAGAATTTTCATCAGTTTTCGCTTCTCGGTAGCAAAAAATTTTGCATTATACCGCATCTTCAGCTATATCTTCAAGAACTTTATTTATTTATTTTTTTCCTAAATGCTGCACTGTATCCTTTATGCATTTCAGGAGAAAACGCATACAAATTTTGACTGAAAATTAGTGAGCCGTTCTCTACCTATTCGGAGAAAATTTTTATCTCTTTTCTACAGACAACTTTAACGTGGAAGTTTTAATAAGTAGAAAAATATAAAATTTGTCACATAAATAAGAAAGCAGTTCGTGAAAGAAGTATATATCGCAATGACAATTTTTGACACGTTTGACGTTAAATTTTATTTCTGAATGAGCTGGAACAGATTTGCTATCAAGCGTGACGTAATTCTAACAAATCTATTTTTTGGAGAATATTTTCGTTTAATTACGTTAACATAAATTTATAAGTGAAGACCCTATTACTTTTTTGAAATTTATTTCATTTTATCTTTTTAATTCATTGATTATTTGCTTATTTTCACTTCCTTTAACCAGTTCAATTTAATTTAACTCCACTGGTCAGTGTTGCTAAATTAAGGGAATTTCTACTACGAAATCTACCATAAAGAGACAGTTGACACAAAATTTTAAATGTATTAAAAGTCTAACCACTTCGAAGGTTATCCGTGCATTTTGTATGTGAAATATAACTCCACAAAATTAATCAAAGATTCAAAGACGGAAGGAGGCCGCTCACCACTATGCAGCAGTTTTGAGCTATTTTAACCTCCACAGAGGGGCTCTGACAACAAATGTCACATAACAATGTGAAATTTTGAAAGAGCCCGTTTCTAGAGGTTAAGTCTCCCCCGTTGTTTATTGCATAAACACTAAAAAAAAAAAAAAAAAAGAAAAAAGAAAAAAGAAAAGAAAAAATTACATTTGCTGCCGGATATAAAATCCCACGCGACAGAGGGCAGCAGTTAATAAAAACAAAATTTAGGCTTCTAATGAGGAGAATTCGTAGGCAGCTGAAAAAAGTTAAAAATTTTGCGACGGGACTTTGGAAAAATTAGTAAGATTAGTTTTTAGTTTGTTAAATTGGATAGTTCCATTAGGGTCACAAAGATCTTAGTTATTTTAGTTTTTAAAAGGGGACGCTCTAAAATGTTAAATAGCCAGTTATTGGGTCTAATTGGAGGATTGAGTAAATGATATGGGGCTGTGAGGGGACATGCAAAGTAAGCATGTTCTGGAGAGCCTTCCTCTCCGCACTCGCATCGGGTGGTCCTCGAGCAATGAAAACGAAATAAGTAGGTTCTGAAAGGTCCATGACCCGTCAGAAAGGCTGAAATTGCTGCAGACAAATCAAAGTTAAAATTTTTTACTGAGTTAATGAGGGCATAGGTGCAGTGTCCTCTGTCTGAAGTATCCCATTCAGCTTGCCATTCTTTCTGGAGATTACGGAAAAGGGACTTTTTGATAAAGGAAGGGGGGAGAGGGAGGAAAAAGCCGATGTCCGGATTTTGAGTGGCTGTTTTAGCCAGCTCATCAGCCTTTTCATTGCCCATGACGCCCCGATGCGCCAAAACGTGAGATAGATATGTATTTTCTTGCAAGTTAATGAGAAGTAGTTTAATTTCCGTTACGAGAGGGTGTTTAGACCGATGGCGGTGTACCACAAAATTATTAGTGATAGTTGAATAAAAGAGTCCCTATATTTGGCAATTTGTTTTCCGATATTTTTAGCAGTGTAGAACGGATTAGATTGTTAGTGCCGGCAAAGAGTTAATGATTTTTGTGTTTGAGAATTTATGACAATCTTATTTCTATTGTACGAACAAGGAAATAAGCGAAAAAGAGAAAAGTATGATATAGTTAGGTAAAATTAGTTCATTATAGTATATTAAAAGGGAACTTGGCGCTATAGAAATAAAATCAGGAAAAATATTCAACGTATAAAACGACAAAGGGAAAAACATTTTTTGCATTCAATCCACACTTTCTTAAAATTTGCTACATTTTTACAACAATAGATTCTCAGTTTCATGTTACATAATCTCACTACATTGTGCTCAATTGTATTGGTTGATAAAGAGACTGTTTAATCCGGTTCTTTCTTTTACGCAGGAGCCTTTTATTTCCATTGGATTCGTTTGCTTCTTTCATCAAAACGCAATGATTTTTCATTATATTTTTTATTATTCATCACTTTATTTACATGTAATTTTAAATTAATTTCAATTCTCAATATTTCTTCTTTTTCCTCTTAGTTCTTAATTTTTAACTTTTTCTTAATTTTTCACTATCTTTAAATTCTCTCTTTGTGGATTTTTTTTATTCGTTGGTTTTGGTGTTGGTGTTTGGGAATAAGGCGGATTGACAGCTCTAAGGTCCTAGGCCTGAGGGGGGAGTGCCTTCCGTAAAGGTCTTTCTAAGGGGTCCTAGTCCGTATTTACTCAAGTTTTGAAGAAAACCACGGAATACTCCGAACGTCTTGGTCGACGAGCGCGACCTGGGAAGGAACCCAGAACCTCAAGTCTACCAGCTTTGAGCGCAGAACCGCTTGGCCACTCGTGGGCTTTTGGGTTTGTGATGGATAGCAATAATTTCTACTCAGAATATATTAGGTGATTCTTTCAAGGCAATCTGTTTGATTGCAGACTGTGTGTGAATTCATTCCCTACCCCTCGAATCCCCGCCCGTAAAGAAGACTTTTTACCTTCTCTTACCCATATGCATGGCGGTGAAAGTATTCTTTTTGGGGCAAATTTTCGAAATTGAGTTTTTGTTATATTTACACGTTTTTAGGTCACTGAATCTAAAAATCAATTTTTTAGCGGTTCATGTATGTTTTTGTCTGTGTGTTTGCTGTTATCAACATATCTCAAGAACAAATTACAGCAGAAAGTTCAAACTTGGTATTCTAAATGTGCATCATACAGAGATGCTGCTGTAAGCTTTCGATGAGATCAAGCAAATGGTTCATGTACAGGGACATCCAAGATAATCCAAATACATTATGTCTATAAGGAAATTTCAGGTAAGTACAGTGTAACATATATAGACTGACTTAACCAAAACAGAATGAACAAAATTTATTACATTCATAAAAGCATATATTGCGTAGGGGAGGCGGAAAATATCGCACCGGAAAAAAATCGCACCGGAAAAAATCGCACTTGGAAAAAATCGTACCGGAAAAAATCGCACTGGAAAAAATCGCACTCGGAAAAAATCTCACTGGGAAAAAATCGCACCGGAAAAAATCGCACTGGAAAAAATCGCACAGAAGAATAAAACTATATCACAGAACGTATTTCTAAACAGTTATGTAACATATATATATATATACATATAAAGAGAGAGAGAGTATTTTATGAAACAGTAATTTTGTTTTCTTTTATTTGAGGTCTGTAATCTTGCAAATTCTCATTTTGACTGTGCGCATGTAAAAATGGCTAGGGTTAGAAGAGTAATCGGGGGGGGGGGGGGGGGGAGAAATGATGCCAGAAAGAATGGCTACGGTAAAAATGGAATTTAGGTAAATATGGCAACGGAAAAAATGGTAACAGGGAAAAATGGCAACGATAAATATATAAAAAAGTGTAACAAAATAAAATAAAACGAAAAAGGATAAGTTGAGTTTAATGAAGAGCTGGGATGGAGATATCTAAAGTAGGAAGCGGCCATGACGTACAGGGAACCCGGTTCAATAAGCTCCGTAAAACAAAACATAGCATCGAGTTATTTTCCATTTAGTAAATGAGATGTTTAATTACTCTTATAAGACATATATTAATGATATACTTGGACAAAATGGAATAAGTATATTCGAAAACATTCACGATGGAGAATTCCTGTTTATTATTTCAAGACAGACATCCAAAAGAAGAATGGAAGCCATTACGATATCTTTTTCTAAACAGAACACATTTCGACATTTTGAGTCAATGATAAAAAAAATAACATCTTTTCAGAATGACAGACAGCAAGCTAACTAATTTATTTCGCCAAATCTCCTTGGCATCAAAAATCAAGTTGGCTGAACACATTTTAAATTTTATATCTGGTAAACCTAAATAATAGCTAAAGGATTGGCTAAAATTAAATTACGTCATAGGATGTGATTAAATTTTGTCAGGCATCCAGAATTTGGCTAAAAGTACGAAATCAATTGATAAAAAATATTAGAAATTATTTTCAGCTACAATGATTCAACGGAATCTATAAACGTTTGATTGGAGACAGGAAGCTACAATAAAAAAATCGTCTGCGGTTTTAAAGCATAAAATGAATGGGTTTCTCTTTCTTTGATATTTTATTTAATTATTACTTGATGAGATTTAGAGCAGGAAAAAGAACAATAAATTATATGAAATTACAGATTAATGAAATAGAAATAAAAATAAAATAGCATAAGCGAAATAAACAAAATTGTATTAAATTCTTTTAGGATAAGAAATATAATGTTTGCTTGTATTATAAATAAATAAATAAAATGTAATTTATATTATTATTATTATTTTATTTTAAAAAGGGATATGTGATGTTTTTCAACATCACATATTTCTCCCCGTCGACCGAAAAAAAATGGGTTCAGCCATTACATCGTCTATATGACAGCTCAGCAAAAATTTAAATTAAATCAAATTATTTCCAATCTTGTAAAATAGATTGATTACAAAACAAAAACAAAAAACGAATGGCTTCCAATACAAATAAAATACGTACATTGTCATATTATTAATAGAAAATCTTGTATGCATACTTAAAAAAAATAATATTCTTATACAATATTAAAATACAAATACAAATACAGAAAATAAGGATATTATATGGTGATGAGATATAATGTGGTATGGCCATAAATCTGTGTACACAAGTCGTTAGAATATATATCCATAAACAAAATGAGCTCAAGTCCTTTGATTTAAAATCATATTAATTCAGTCATCATATATATTATTAGTTCGTGGTAAGATGCTGAAATCAGTAAATTTTTATGTTACCATGCATGGCGAGAAACTTTGACGAATCCATTTCAGTTCATAGAGGACAAGAATTTGTTGTAATAAATACATAGTTCAAATGTATAAGCAATCTGAATATGAAAGTTTGTACAAAATAAAAATCAAGTATATTTATATGTTATCAAATATATAGTGAGTCTTTTATATTCAATAAAAGGTTTAAATAAATAATACATGTTGAAAGAAAGTAATAGTAACATATGTTTTTATATATTCATTTTTTTTTTTTTTTTTAAATAGGTAATTGGAATTGCAATATATGAGACATGCATGTATATGTATGATAAAAATATTACCTGCACCAAAAGTCTACGTAAACATTTTTTTTTTTTTTTTTTTAAATTCCATTAGCACATTTTTTTTTAAATAAACAATATTATTCTAGTATGTTAACTATTGTTAAAATTCAATTATAAATAACACGTAAGTTAAAGAGATAGTGATAAAAGTGATATACACTGCTGTTGTAAGACAATGCAGCTTAGAATATAATTTCCTGGACCAGCCATTGATTATCCAAGCTGCGAAATTTCACAACAAATAAAAATCGCAACAGGTTGATCAGGTCTGTTGCAATGAAAGTATACATCAAATTTATTTAATTTATCTTTAATCTTTATAAATATTTAAAAATTTACACTGTGTAACTTTTAACCTAAGGAAAAAAAAAATTGATGAAAAATTACTTTCTGTTTCGTAAATTATATTGATGTGTATCATTGGAAATAATGAGATTCTTATTAAAATTAGAATTATTATAAATGTCAAATAAGTGATTATTACGTGGAGGTGCCAATAAAATTCTATCTATATGCACACGAAATGCCTTATCATCACTAGCATGTAACCGTTTAATTGAAAATGAAACAGGGGAATGTTTAACTGTGACAATGAAAGGACCTGTATATTTAGGTTTAAATTTATCCATAGACTTCAGATACACAATATCTTTTGTGCAGATGCTTCTTAGTTTAGCTTTTCTTTGAAAATATTTATTTCTTTTTGATTGGGAATCTTGAATGTTATTGTACGCTTTTTTATAAATTTCCTGAAGGTCTTGCATTAATTTATAGATGTTTACATTAGAGTCCAGGTAAGTATAATTATAATTTGAATTATAAGTGTCAAAAATTAGTGCCAGTTCTCTACCAAAATGTAGAAGATTGGGCGAGAATTGAGTGGAAGAATGCGTAGATCCATTGTAGAGAGATTTGTGTATATATAGTGCATTTTGAAATGAATGACCTTCTTCTAATAATATATTAATTGAATACTTAATTGATGTGTTTACACGTTCGCTAATAGAGTTAGACTGGGGATGAAAAGCAGACGAATGTATTATTTTTATGCCTAGAGTGTCATTAAATGTATTGTAAACTTGAGATGTATATTGTGGACCTAAATCTGATAGAATACATGCAGGGCGACCAAAGGTTGTAATGTATGAAAACAAACATTGAACTATTTTTGGAGAAGTAATATTAGATAACGGGTAAAGTTCTAAGTGTCTACTGAAATGATCAATTATTGTCAAGACGTATTGACCATTACTAAAAGGACCCACCAAGTCTGTGGAGATTGTATGATTTGGATGAGTGGGTGTATATGTTTTTTGTAATGGAGCAGGAGGTGTTTTGTGATGTTTCGCTTGTAAGCATTTAGTGCATGAAGAGACGAAATTAAGGGTATCAGTATAAATGCCCTTCCAAAAGTATCTTCTAGAAAGAAATTCATAGGTTTTAGCCAAACCAAAGTGAGATAAATGCGCAATGGACAATGCTTTTGCTTTTAAAGAATTTGGGACAATAATTAAATAACTGAATGAATTGTTATGAATATTCTCTTTCTTGAGCATTAATACTTTAGAATCAGGATTTATAAAGTAATTGGGAAATTTTTCTGACTTTCCGTTTTTTAAGATTTCTTCGTAAATTGTTTTTAATTCAGAATCTTTAATTTGTTCGGACACAAATGTTTGGTCTGAAATTTCTAGCAAGGGGTCTTTAGAGTTCGAATTTCCTGAAATCATATAATTAACATATTCTGAGCATTTGTTTTGATTATCATTACTAATTTTATCATTACTGTTAATTTTGAGTCTGTTTTCATTTTCATCAACATCAACAATTGGTAGTGGTTGTATGTCATGAATTAAGTTTGGATTATCTTTGAGATCCTCTTGATTATTTTCAAAATTGCAACGTGATAAATAATCCGCTAAGATGTTCAAATTTCCAGGAATGTGTTTGAAAACGTATGTATATTCAGATAAGTCCATTAACCAGCGGGTGGTAACGTCAGCGGGATTGGTAGTTTTCTTATATTTTTCAAGGGGAGCACTATCTGACAAAATTACGAACTCACGATTATATAAATAGTATTTGAAGGCGGTGACAGTTTTATGAATTGCCATAAGTTCCAATTTTAACGCAGGATATTTCTTTTCAGAAGGATTTAAAGATTTGGAAAAGTATGCTATAGGAAGTAATTTACCATTGAATTTTTGCATAAGTGCTCCTGAAATGGCTGTTTTTGATGCATCCGTGTTGACATAGAATGTTTTCTCCCAATCTGGAAGTCGAACCATTGGGGGAAGAAAGAATAACTTTTGAATTTTTTGAAAAATACTCTGATGTTTTTCTGTCCATTTGAATGTTGTTTTGGGTTTTGTGAGTTCCACAAGGGGTTGCGCAAGTTCTGAGAAAGATGGTAAAATCCATTTGTAAAAATTAGCAAGTCCAAGAATTTTTTTTAATTGTCGTTTTGTCGTTGGTGGTGGAAAAGAATTGATCTTTACGATGTTAGCGGTGATGGGTGAAATAGTATGGTTTTCAATATGGAAACCTAAATAATTAACTGCTGATTTATGGAATTCACACTTAGATGGGGATAATGTTAAATTATATTTGATAAGAATTTCTAACACTTTATTTACTTTTTCACAAGTCTCTTCAAAGGAATTTGATCCAATAATCAGATCATCTTGATAAGCATATATGCCATTAATGTTTATCTCGTCGAGTATTGTGTCCATTAGAGACTGAAATATAGAACTGGCGTTCTTTAAACCAAAACAAACACGTTTGTATCGATAACTGCCAAAAATAGATGTAAATGTTAACATATCTTGATATTTTTTAGGAAGGTCAATTTGGTGGTACGCTTGCATGAAATCTAACGAAGTAAAGTATTTGAATGACGAAAGATTTGAAATAATATTTTGAATCTTAGGAAGTGGATATGAGGAACCTTGTAGGACTGTATTGACCATTCTAAGGTCTAAAGCAAGTCTGTAACGTTGTTTCTTTGAACCATCAGATTTTTTCTTTACCAGCAATATGGGACAAGCCCACTCGGAGCAATTACGCTCAATTATGCCGGCGTTTACTAATTCATTAATCTGTTCTTGGGCTTCTTTTTGTAAAGCTTGTGGAATCGGAAATGGAAGTGTTTTAATAGGGAAATCATTAATTAACTTAAGATTAGGAATTCTTTTATCAGTATGTCCTAGAGTACTAAGAGATTTGGAAAAAGCAGCAAATTTGCTTAAAAATAAATTTTCTAGTGTGTTACGTTGATCAAGGGTTAAATGATTCAAACAAAAATCTTTACTTGATAAATCATTTTTACGTTTTAGTAATATATCCTCTGAAGCTTGAATTAAGTGGATATGGTCCTCAATATTTTGTATATTATTATTAGTAGAGCAAGAGTCTTCAATTTTATCTAAATGTGGTTCTTTAATTTCATCAATCAAAAATAATTTACCAATATGCATATTTTTATTGAAATGAATTGAATTTTTACCCTGATTTGAGATAAGTAACGTAATAAGAGAATTATTATTTTCAGAATTAATTTCATTTTTGTAATTCGGTGATACAATAGAATCTAAAATTTCTATATCCGGATCCTTAATGTCAGTACAAAATATGTAATTTTTTTCTTTTAACTTATTATTTGTTTTTGCAGTAATGTAGATATTTTCACCAGTTTGTATTATAACTTTCTTTAGAAGGTAAACATTCATATTATTATCGTCAGAGTTAACATTATATACATCTAATTTTTCATTTTGCGAATCAAATGAAGAACAAGTAAAGTCTAATTTTCCAATTCTCATGGAATTTTTTGAAAAGTCAATAGTGACATGATTTTCTTTAATGAAATCCATGCCAAGTATTCCATGAAAATTAGAGCTATGTGGTATGTCAATAATATAGAAATTGTGTTGGAAAAACTTTTTTTCAATTTTGAAAGTTGCACGAATACATGAAGAAAATTCAACATAAGAATTGACCGTTTTAAGAGTAATAGACGAACCTAGTCTTTTATATTTTAAATTTGCTTTTAAATTATCAAATGTTGATTGGGCTAAAAGTGAACAACTACTTCCAGTATCAATAAGAAACTTTATATCATTATTGGCTAATTTAGCTTTTATTATAGGAAGTGTATGTGAATTTTTGTTTACATTAAATAAAATATGATCTTCAATATTATTTGCGTAATTCTCATTGTTGTGACTTGGAATATACCCTGTATTACCAATATTAAGATTACACTTTTGAAATGTTTGGGTAGCTTTGTTATCTGCTACAGTAATATTAGCAACAGTTTGAGATCCAACTGAATTTACAAGTCTAGTATGTGAAATTTTTGGAAGAGAATTTGAAGATGACACATTCGGGAATTTATGTTCATTTGCTGATGAGACCCTTAGTTTTCGAGATATGGCAGCATCAGCATCTCCATACCTCTTTTCTAGTTTAAATTACGGTTTTCATAGTTACGTGTTTTATAAGTTAAATTATCTCTATTTCTCCATTTATAACAATTTAAAGCAACGTGACCATGTTTGGAACAAAGTTGACAAATCAAATTATTTCTAGAAAAGTTTCTTCTAGGGGAAGAACGAAAATTGATCTGTCTAGTTTTATAATTATTTCTATAATTTCTTTGATCAAATTTGGGTCTGCTTGACTGAACTACGTTCAAGGATTCATTATGGGAGGGTGGATTGTTGTTTGTAAGTGAAATGCTATTAATTTTCTCAGATAAATCTTTCAATGTGTTTAATATTACAGAGTCATTTTTATTATCGCAAGAAAGAACAGTCTTAGTATTAGTAGTGTTGTTGAAAGAATCATATATTTCGGATAATGTCTGAGCACGTTCAACTGCCTTATTATAGTCTCTTATGTTTTCCTCCATTAACTTAATTTTAATATTTGGGGGTACACACTCTAAAAATTTTGGAAGTTTAATGTTATCAAGGGATTGTTTGTCTTTAAGGTCAGGGAAAGCCTTAGGTACAGCAACATTTACACGATGGGCGAAATTTTTAATAGACTCTCCCGGCAAAATTTTTAAATTATGAAATTCTGATATTCCAGTGTTATATGACGATTCCTTGAAAAACTTACAGAAATTTTCCTCGATAAATTTAAGATCTGTCGAGTTATATAGTGTTTCATTTTCAATAAAGTATGCCAACGCAGCATCACGAAGTTTTTCTTTCATTACATGTAACGGCGCGTCATTTGTTAGTTTATTTAACATGGCAAAGGATCTTAATTGATCAAAGAAAAATTTGACAAATCTCGCGTCCCCATCGAAATTAGGAACGGAGCAAAACGCGTTTCGATTCTGTGCCATGTTTTTCAAATATAAAAATGTTAACCAAGTTAAATAAAAATAATATGCATAAGAATTCAATTGAATATCATATAAACAAATAAGTTACCAAGACACTTAAAAATGAATAAAATTGTTAAATACTTTCTTTTTTTTTTAATTAAGCCTGCAAAAGTTGGATGATAAAGTTTCAAGATTAATATGTAGAAATTATTTGTAATATTTTCCTGTATAACATTATGCCTTGCAACCATGAAATTGGTTTATATACGTCTTGTTGTATATATATATTATAGATATATTTAAAAATATATAATGAATAATACTAAAAATGGATATATATGCAAATGAAAATAATTGTCAAGATATATTAAATTGTAAACACAAAAATCAAAATATGAAAAAAATTAAAAAAAATTTATGCAGTATGATGAAAAGAAAAAAAATATCACTATGATCTGGTATTTAATTTCACAAATGAAATAAATCTTTACTTGAATATCCAAAAACTAGATATTTCAAAAATAATATAAGCAAATTTTGATCATTTATATAACTTTTTAACTGTTCTTAAAAATTGAAATGAAAAGTTAAAGTAGAATATAATACTCATATGAAGAATAAAAGATTTTACCTATAAGTAAAAATTTATATATAAAGTTTAAATAAATGTCAATATTTAAGAAAAATGTACGAAAAGTTCTTATTGTCAGTATTTAAGAAAAATATGTGAGAAATGTTTCTTTTTATTGGCACAAAAAATTGATTGCAAAGGAAACTTACCCCTTTTCTGAATCTTCTTTTAGCTAAAACAAAAATATATATAGATATAAATTTATTTATTTACGGTATTTTATTTATTCTTTTATTTAAAACTGTAAGGCTCTTCTCCTGTATGAGTGCGCGAGAAAAAAAAAAAAAAATGAACACGGTAATTCAACTGCACAGATTCTAGAAAGACAACCCATATTTGGCAATTCTCCTTGCACCGATGAATCAACGATCATTTAATACCGAACGGTAAGTGCATAAGACGGTCACAAATTGCGAACATTGCAGACTGTAGAGAGGATGTTATTCAATGAAACCGTAGAAAGTCCACCGGTATGGCATCACACAATATCGGCGATAAGAATCGGTACCGTAGACACCAAGCAATCTCTTTTTTTTTAAAAAAATCACAGATGACATCCTGCAGCACACTAGCCTTTAGTAAAGATGAAGAACAAATCGGTAAATTCGGTGCTGTTCACCGTAACGTAGTTAATCTCTTTTTGGATCATCACCGGGGCAGCTGTTTTAAAAACATAACAGTCTTCAACAACGCAAAACGTCACATTCATGAATTAATCAGGATGTGTAGAATAATTAACGTAGTCGATATCACGCCGATATTAGGTGACTAAGCAGAGATCCGTTAAACAGAAATTCGAGCTTATATTCGTTATATAGTAGTTCAATTTCGATGCACAAATTTTTCAAGACGAAAAAATTTTGGATATCCGGATATATTATCCGGCCTGAGTCTGGCACCACATATATTTAATGAAGAGCTGGGATGGAGATATCTAAAGTAGGAAGCGGCCATGACGTACAGGGAACCCGGTTCAATAAGCTCCGTAAAACAAAACATAGCATCGAGTTATTTTCCATTTAGTAAATGAGATGTTTAATTACTCTTATAAGACATATATTAATGATATTCTTGGACAAAATGGAATAAGTATATTCGAAAACATTCACGATGGAGAATTCCTGTTTATTATTTCAAGACAGACATCCAAAAGAAGAATGGAAGCCATTACGATATCTTTTTCTAAACAGAACACATTTCGACATTTTGAGTCAATGATAAAAAAAATAACATCTTTTCAGAATGACAGACAGCAAGCTAACTAATTTATTTCGCCAAATCTCCTTGGCATCAAAAATCAAGTTGGCTGAACACATTTTAAATTTTATATCTGGTAAACCTAAATAATAGCTAAAGGATTGGCTAAAATTAAATTACGTCATAGGATGTGATTAAATTTTGTCAGGCATCCAGAATTTGGCTAAAAGTACGAAATCAATTGATAAAAAATATTAGAAATTATTTTCAGCTACAATGATTCAACGGAATCTATAAACGTTTGATTGGAGACAGGAAGCTACAATAAAAAAATCGTCTGCGGTTTTAAAGCATAAAATGAATGGGTTTCTCTTTCTTTGATATTTTATTTAATTATTACTTGATGAGATTTAGAGCAGGAAAAAGAACAATAAATTATATGAAATTACAGATTAATGAAATAGAAATAAAAATAAAATAGCATAAGCGAAATAAACAAAATTGTATTAAATTCTTTTAGGATAAGAAATATAATGTTTGCTTGTATTATAAATAAATAAATAAAATGTAATTTATATTATTATTATTATTTTATTTTAAAAAGGGATATGTGATGTTTTTCAACATCACATTGAGAATTCTTACTAGCGAATTATATGCTAAAATATATCAAGAGTAAAATATATTTCATCTTTGGTACTGATAACATTTTTCGCCGTCAGATATAAATGTGTGTAGTTATACATGTGTTTTCCTAAGGGGCTCTGAATATTAGAATCATTCATTTTCCAACTTTTTCAGTCTTAAAGAAGAAATTTTAGCCTTTATTAATATATTTATTCACGTATTCAATATTTGTGCGATTTTATATCAATGTTAGTTATTGGAAAAAAAAATATAAATAAATAAAATAAGTAAATAAAATTTAAAAAAAATTAATGGTTAAATAAAATAAATAAATAAATAAATAAAGAGTTGAGGATGGGTGGAGATTGGAGGCTAATTTTACTTTTTGAGCATGGATAAACAGAAAAGCTTTCTTTGCGTAGACAATGAGGGAATTAGCAAGGAAATGTTTTTCCTAGAAGCGTTCTCCAGTTTTTTTTTTTCTTTCATCAGGTAATGTCATTGAGTTACCCTCTCCTATTGCAACCTCTGCTTTTGTATTCTCACCTCACAGTTCACAATCATAATCTATATAGTGGTCCTTCTCTTTATAGCCCTACTTTTTGAACATTGAATAAAAAAGGAAAATTTTAAAGGCCAGAATTTGTGATATCTCCTTCTTTTCAGATACAGAAAACCCCCTTTACCTTCTTTACAGATGTTAAAATCTCGCTTTCCTTTCTAGAAGAATCTTGTTGTCGTATAAAAAGATGTAAATAAATGAAGAGAAAAGTATATTATACAATACACCTCTTTGAAAGGTTTGACATAAAATTTTAAAAAGACATACAATCGAAATTTTAATGCACAATTTTGATTCGTGCAAATTTAATCTAGACAAGTGATTTTTTGCGTAATATTATTACATAAAATAATAATTAAGAATAATATTAAAAAAATTTTACCGTTTTTAAAGGTAAATTCAGTTTGTTCAGTTTGTAGTATTTAATGAAGTATTATTAATTTATATTTTTCTAATATAATAATTAAATTTTAATACTTATTATGATTGCTAAAGTTAAATACAATGATAATAATAATAATCTGGTGCGTCACTCACACGACTTTCTCTTACCCTGAAATTTAATACTATAAATACAGGTTACAGATTAAAAGGTAAGATAACTAGTAATGTTATGTAAACCTGTGTTAAACAATTCAAATTAGGCTTCGGAAGAGTTTTATATGATATTAGTTCAGTGTGAGGGGGCTGCCGCCCACCTCAACCCCCTGTTTCATTAAAGCACCTACATTTATATAGAATTGAATTCGGTTATTAAAAAATAATTCTGATTTTAAAAATAATTTATTAAAATTATTATTTAAAAAATTATCTTTTATGATAATGCAGGCAGGCGATTTCCATATTAGAGAAGTAATTAACTAAAAAAAAAAAAAAAAAAGTTCAATTTATTCTCAATATTACATTTTTTTTTCTTCTTTAAATGAAAAAAAAAAAAAAAAAAAAATCGATAACTTTATTTTAAATTATCGCACATCGAAGGTTCAACCATTCGTTTCAAAGGTATTGGCGAGCTCTTTTGAAAGATACCCATCATGAAAATTTACTCCTATCGAAGAGGGACTCCCCCCCCCCCAATTTATTTCCCTGTTGACTATCTCTATTGCAAAAAAATATATATTCGTTTCATTTGGTTTAGTGCAGACTATAGATGTTAAACTCTACTTACCTGCAATTTATCTCATAGACGTAATGTATTTGAATACTTTTGAGTGTCCCTGTACACAAACCATTTGCTTCATCTCAACAAAAAGCTTACTGTAGCATCATTATATGGTACATTTAGAATACCGAGTTTGGAATTCCTGCAACTATATGTTCTTGAGATATGCTGATAACAGACACACAGACCATTCGCTAAAAGCATGATTTTCGTATTCAGGGGACATTAAAACATGTAAAAATAACAAAAACTCACGTTCAAAAATTTAACCCTAAAACAATTCTTTCTCGACCCTATGGGTAAGAGAAAATAATAAGTGATGAATACATTGAAGATGGGCATTAATTACAAAATATCTTTTATAATTAATCATCTGAAGCATCACAAATTAAGTTATTGCTCTTTTATTTATTTATTTATTTATTTTTTATTTATTATTATTATTATTATTATTATTATTATTATTATTATTATTATTCAATAGAAAGTGTTGGATTCGTAAAAATTTTCAACTTCCAGTTTTCGATGGAATTACATGTTTTGAAAGCTCCAGAAAACGATTTGACCATTTTTAGAAAATATATGTCGATCTGAGATCCCGGAAAAAAGGACAACGGTAAAAAGGGCACTTTTCACTTCGCAAATCGCAAAATAATAAATATCAAATAAGGAATTTACAGAATGACTTTCAAATTACATTTTTAGAATTTCATTTGATTTGGTACACCATTCATTTATTTTATATCTGAGAAAAGGGGGGGGGGGGGGGCTAGCAGCAAATGGAAAGAAAACAATTGTTTTTATACCACCTTCTTACCGATTTTAATGAAACTTTGTATAAGCACGTACAATTTGTGATTATCACAATGAAGTACATATTATATACCTGGAGAGGGGGGGGGAGGCAGATGAAAGTAAAATATATTATTCTTTAAACTACACTATTATTGATTTAAAAAAAAAAAAAAAAAAAAAAAAACTTTCTGTATATACAACGTACTGTTTAATAAAAATTACAGTGAGTATTGTGAGCATTACACATATCTGGTTTACTAGGGGGGGGGGGCAGAGTGACGAAAATGATTATTTTTATAACACCATGCTACTTATTTATATGAAACTTTGTACTATCAATTACATTTTATTAAAATTATGGTGAAAGTTACCTACAGTTGATAAGGGAGGGGGAGATGAAAAATAAAATAATCTTTTTAAACAACACTTATTATACATTTTTTTTTTTTTTTTGACATTTTGTGTAAATATCACTTACTATTAATGAAAAATTACAGTGAAGTTACATATGTCTTGGAGGGGGGGGGGAGCACAGAAGGAAAGAAAATGAATGTCTATATCACTATGTTTTGCATTTTAATAAAATTTATTATAAATATCATTGAATAATTAGGAAAATTTACCCTGATTGTTATGTATATCTTGGGTGCTATGGGGAGGGGCCAAAAGAGAAAAATGATTGCATAAGTATCACGATGTTACCAGTTTTAATTAAAATTTCAAAAACTATTACCTACATTTAATGAAAAATTCCAAAGAGTGTTACATGTATCTAGGAAAGGGGATGGGGATATCGTTTTTAAATAACTTAAATAGGAAAATTTGCATAAATATATCTTATTGTTTATCAAATTTGAAGAGAAGAGGAAAATTGAAGAGACACTACAAGATGAGAACTAAGGGCTAATATGTTTTTGTACCATCTTGTTGCTTGTTTAATGAAACTTTGTAGAAATATTACTCACTGTGTGAGTAATACACAATAAATATACATGGTACATAACCCTCACATTACAGTGAGGGTTAAGTATCAGTTTCTTTCTCTTCCTGAGTTTGTACGCAAAAATTCAATGTATGATTTAAATCTGAAAAATGCTACTAAAAAATGAAATTTCTTCTTTTAATATGTCTCTTTTACCTCCCCTCCCCCCTAGAAATTAAAAATTTATGCTCTCGTTGATGTTTAGCATCAGTTTTACAAGGAGAAATTAAGAGTAGTGCCTTTTTAATACGAACGATAGTAATTTTTTTTTTGTTTGTTTGTTTCTACGAGGGGAAGGGGCGGGGGAAATGGGGCAGATAAAAAAAAAAAAAAAAAAAAAAAAAAAATCTGCTTCAGAATAATCTTTTACCAATATTTGATATTAATTTTTAATTAATGTCTGATCTGAACATTGCATTGAATTTTTGCCTACTAACTTAGAAATTGAAAGATACTGCAATGCATAGTCCTCTCTAAAATTTTTCATAAACAATAAATGATATTTATACACAATTTCCTATAAATATGAAGCGGTGCGATTTAAAAACAATCATATTTTTTTCCCTCTGCCCCTCCCCCACCACACCTTTCAGGTATAGGCTCCACTCAAAATAATATTTCATTAAAAGTAGGTGATAGTTGTTAAAATTTTAATTAAAATTGATAACATTGTAATATTTATGCAATCATTTTTCTCTTTAGCCCTCCTTCCTCCCGATAGCCCCCCCAAATATGTATAACAATTAGCGTAAATTTTTCTTAAAATTAAGTGATATTTGCAATAAATTTTATTAAAGAGCAAAGCATAATGAAAGAAAACATCATTTTCTATCTCTCAGTCTCCAGCCTCCCCCCCCCCCCTCCTTCCTTTTCCCACCAAGATACATATATAATAATCAGCGTAAATTTTCCTAAATATTCAGTGATATTTATAATAAATTTTAATTAAATGCAAAACATAGTGTACAAACATTCACTTTCTTCACTCCCCCCCCCTCCCCAGACATTAAACACCTCACTGTAATTTTTCATAAATAGTAATTGATATTTACACAAAATGTCAATAAAAAATCGATAATAAGTGTTGTTTATAAAGATTATTTTATTTTTCATATGCCCGTACTAGCCCCCCCTTATCAAGTACAGGTAACTTTCACTATAATTTTAATAAAATGTAAGTAATAGTCGTACATAATGTTTCATGTAAATAGCATGGTCATATAAAAACAACCATTTTCTTCACTCTGCTCCCCAGATATGTGTAACACTCACTGTAATTTTTCTTAAACAGTAAGATGTATACACACTAAGTTTTTTTTTAAATTGATAATAGGGTAGTTTAAATAATAATATATTTTACTTACATATAAAAACATTATATACTTATATATTACTTATATATAAAAACAACCATTTTCTTCCCTCTGCTCCCCAGATATGTGTAACACTCACTGTAATTTTTCTTAAACAGTAAGAGTATACACACTAATTTTTTATTTATTTTTTTTTTTTTTTAATTAATAATAGGGTAGTTTATAGAATAATATATTTTGCTTACATCTGCGCCCCTTTGATCCCCCTGGTATGTACACTCATTTGTGATCTTCATAAAACGCAAGTGATAGTTATAGAATATATCATTCAAATCGGAAAATGGTGATATGAAAAATCATTTTATTTTCCTGTGCCCCCCTTTCTTTACACCCCCCCCCCCAAAAAAAAAAAAAAAAAAAAAAAAAAAAATCAAAGCAGTATTTGGGGACTGCCGATAGAAGTGAAAACTAAGTAACTTATGAATTGTATCGTCGAGCTATTAAATTATTATTTTCGAATTATTTTTGGTTTGTTAAGAAGTGTTTATGATCTGTATTATATGATGCGGCACAATATTTGTAGCTACCCAAATTAAATGAACTAAGCCTTATATTAGGTAAAAATATTGATTACTTATGACATTATTTTAATGAGTAGCTAAGATACAAAAGAGAGCCGATTCAGGGCACCCTAAAACGTGTAAATAAGGTGAAATCTCGAATTCCACTTTCGATAATATTAAAGTACTTTAAAATATCTTTCGAATGATGTATTAAAAATAATTTAATCATAATTAGAAATTGAAATGTTGAAATTTTAAAATATTACAGCGCCTCTGGAGGTAGAAATTTCTGTAAGTTACTGTTCGATTCCAACTCAACAAAGCTTTCAAATGATGTATTACTTATGAAATTATTTTAAGTAGTAGCTGAGATACAAAAGAAAACCCATTCAGGACACCTCAATATGTGTAAATCAGCTAAAATCTCGAATTCCACTTTCGATTCTCATGGAAAGCTTTCGCTGACGATGACGCGAGTTTCATGATTTTTGTTCACCCAAAAGTGCTCAACGCATCTAAAGAAGTTTTCACTTCAAATGGAAAACTTTCGCTGACGATGACGCGAGTTTCATGATTTTTGTTCACCCAAAAGTGCTCAACGCAATATATGTCTTATACATTATCTTTTTTACAAACTGTACATGATTATACAAAGTTTTTTTTTTTCTTAAATCGATAATGGGGTAGTTTAAAGAAGAATATATTTTAAAAGCAAACACGTTTTATTTATGAGACAAAAAATTTTAAGTTAAAATACATTTAAAAAAACAAAAATTACATATAAAAACAATTAAAATCAGACGTTTCGAAACCCGTCCAGGTTTCCTCATCAGTAATTACAACATAATATGCAAACAGGATATGAACACTCAAGGAATTTAAAGGAGTACAGAATATTGAGGAGCCAGTGCGCATGCTTCATTGATAGTGTGGAGTATGCGCACGGAGTATGCGCATGAAGCATGCGCACTGGCTCCTCAATATTCTGTACTCCTTTAAATTCCTTGAGTGTTCATATCCTGTTTGCATATTATGTTGTAATTACTGATGAGGAAACCTGGACGGGTTTCGAAACGTCTGATTTTAATTGTTTTTATATGTAATTTTTGTTTTTTTAAATGTATTTTAACTTAAAATTTTTTGTCTCATAAATAAAACGTGTTTGCTTTTAATATATATAATTGAGACGGTTTGATGTTTGTGTACGTTAAAGAATATATTTTATTTCCATGTACTCCCCCCTTGCCCCCCCCCCCCCCCCCAGGTGTATAGTACACTCATTGTGATCTTCATAAAAAGTAAGTGATTGTTATAGAATATACCATTAAATTCGGCAAAATACTGATATAAAACATCATCTTATTTTCTTCTGCTCTCCCCTCTTTAATCCCCCACACCCAAGTATGTCTGACACTTACTGTAATTTTTTCACAAATTGTACGTGATTATAAAATGTTTCATTAAAATTGGTAAGAAGATGATATAAAAAACAATTGTTTTCTTTCAACCTGCACTTAGCCCCCCCCCCCCCTTTTCCAATGAATGTTGCACCAAATCAATTGAAAGTCATTCTTTAAATGCCTTATTTGATATTTTTTATTTTGCGATTCGCGAATTGGAAGAATGTCCTTCCTCCGTTGTCCTTTTTTTTTTTTTTTTTTTTCGGAATCCCCATATCTCTGAATGGTATTCAAACATTTACTATTTTCTTAAATTTTATTTCTAGAAAGTTGTTAAATTATCATATATATCCACTCTTCCGGATCTAGAGGGACAGAGAATGCAATTTAATAACACCCCGACCTTTCTTTTTTTCTGTAACCTCGTTTATAAGATTAAATAGAATTTAAAATTTATTGCCTAAGGCCCATATGAATCTTAAGATGAGTTTTGCTTTCTGGGGAGAGAGGCATGTGTGTACGCAAACATGATTGTTTTTCTGTGCGATTTTTTCCAGTGCGATTTTTTCTGCGTGCGATTTTTTCCGGTGCGATTTTTTCCTGGTGCGATTTTTTCCGGTGCGATTTTTTCGGGTGCGATTTTTTCCAGTGCGATTTCTACCGGTGCGATTTTTTCCGTGCGATTTTTTCCAGGATTCATTGCGTAGATTCTGGTATGGAAACTATTCATCATTCGTTTACAGAGCTAGTAAATGTATTTGGATATATTGGGTCTATACTTAGAAATTGAAGGAATTGTAATTCCTTTTGTGTTAGATTTTTGTTTTTGTTTTTTTAAGTAAGAATATTTTTAAATACACAGTACTTTTTCTTTTTTTTTTAGTGCATATTGATTATGCACAATATTAACTGCTCCCCAGAATTATGCAAAACATTTTTTCATTTGTATGTAATTGATGGAATGTCTTTGAACATGTTTAATAACAAACTTAATTTTTTTAATAAATGTAGGCACATTCAGAAATATCTTCAAAAGAAGCAGTTTTTTTAATATTTTTTTTTATTATCAGATAAAAGAAACGAAGAAGTGTCGTATTTGTGCCAAATTATTTTTAAGGTGTTACACGGTTTTAAACTGAGTATTATATTAGTATTTAAAATATATGATGTATTCGTTATATACAGTCAAAGAACAAACTATCACAAAATTCGATTTTGTTGCCCGAAAATTTGGTTAGTCCGAAACTTACTGTTTATTCTAAAACTACTATAAAAATGTATCTTTATGTTACATATATACTTCACATAAAATAAACTATTTTGTTAAATCCTTTCTATTTTAATTTTGTTTATACAAATATCAGTTCTTATCTTGCTTTTACGCTTACTGAAATCCCTCAGAATTCTCATATAATTTCGCCTCCCGATACCAAAAATTTCTGCGTACATACCAGCTTCACATAACTCTACAAGCTCTTTCTCTTTCTATATTCTGAATGCTGCGTTGTATTCTTTACGCATTTCAGGTAGAAACGCATACAAATTTTGACTGAAAGTTAGTGACCCGTTCGCCACCCTTTCGGAGAAGCTTTTTATCTCCGTTTCACAGACAGCTTTAACACTGAACTTTCAAAAAGTAGAAAAATATAAAATTTGTCACATAAATAATAAAGCAGCTCGTGAAAGAAGTATATATCGCCATGACAATTTTTGACGCATTTGATGCTGAATTTTATTTCTGAATAAACTGGAATGGCTTTACTACCTAACGTGACATAACTGCAACAAATCTAATTTTTGAAAGAGAATTTTTCTTTTAATTATGTTACGATAGATTTTTAAGTTTAAGCTGCATTAACTTTTAGGAAATTTCATATTATTTTATTTTTTATTTTATTAATTCGTTCTTGATTTGATGTTTTATAATAAACTAATTTCTCATTGTAGGTGTTAAAATAAGTAAATTAATTTAAAATAAAATAGATCAGTAAAATTGGCATTTATTGTTAATATGCTACAATATTGTTGTGTATGGAATATGATATGTTTAACATTCAGATTTACAGGGCTACACTAAAACTTTCAAATATATTAAGGACTACAACTGGAATTTTCTGGATTTGTGTTTCAGTTTCTGTTAAGTATTTTTAACACTTTCCAACAATATTTAAGTATGATTAGTGTATCTGTCTGCCTTCTTATTTTTTCGTCTGTTCGTTGTGTTATAACGTAGACAAAGAACACTGAAGTTTAGACGTTACAATGAGTACTTACATTTGGAAAGTGTCAAAAATCAATGCGTATCACATGATTTTTCGTTCGTTTTTATGCTTTAAAGAGGAAATGAAAAAGAAAAATACAAGCCCTGGAATATATATATATATATATATATATTGCTTAATCGTGATCTTTTTTATTCAGTTAACAAAAATCGTCTAACAGATTTTGTTATTCTTATAATTTTTTGAATGAGTTCATCCAACATAAGCTATAAAAGTACAATGGCGCTATTAAATATTAATTAATTTAATTGTTAAAATAATTGTATTTAAATAAATTAATTATTTTTAGATCAAGGGATTTTTAAAGGTTTTTTTTTTTTTTTTTTTTTTTTTTTTTTATGAAAATCTATGCATTTGAATGAAAAGTCATTTTCAAAAATGCGTTAACTTATTGTGATTCATGTAAAATATTGTTCATAATTTAATATGAGAACTTCAACTGTGCAGGTGACAGTGGGAAAATTAATTGCAGTAAACTTCTATTCATCCGTCACTCACACGGTCAAAACATCGCTGGATAAGGAAATTCAACTGATAATAGGAAATATATATTGTTTAGGTTATATTCTTAGCCAGGAATTTTTATGATATTCAAAAATATATTTATTACAATTTTCTTCAATTAAATAAAAATATAAAATTTATATGGAATTAATGGTACTGAAAAGAAAAGTGGTAATCAAAAGTGAAAATTAGCTCTACTTTTTCTTTTACAAGCATGGATTGTAGAGAATTATCATGCAGTAAAATTTATGGAATGAAAAATTGTGTTATACTAGCAAAAGCTATGGAAATAAGAAAATACATGTAAAGGATAATAATTGTTAGCTCATTAAATGCCGCCAGATGTATACAAACAAAATTTTTTTAATTTGAGTATGTTGTGGGTTTCAATATGCATCTCTATCCATATTTAATTTAAATAATTCAAAATTTTTTATTTTATTAGAAGATATGATATGATACCAATCCAAAATAGGAGACTTTTTACTTGCTGGTGGTAGCATAAATGTATATAAACTGTAAAACCATTTTCAATGAGTTTTCTTGATTCCTGTTTGTTATGATTTTAGGAAAAGATCTGTTTCCTTTCATATTCAATGGTTCTAAACCCCTGCACTCGAATGGGTAATTTTTGATTTATTATTATTATTATTATTCACTAAAAACATGCAAATTTGTTTGTATAATTAAAAAAAAAAGTAGAATTTAAATAAAAAATTTTGGAAAAAAAATACCAACGGAACTAGGCACTTCAATATCCAAAGAAAAAACTAAAATACATGTATATTTATCTTAATAACTTAGAAACAAATTCTCAATCAAATGTTCCTAGAACGGGAGACTTGGCGCTTAATGGGGAAATTAATTCGATTTCATAAATTAATATTTACATTTATTACCTTATTATTATTATTTTTTTTATAGCTTGGTGATATTTATTTCTTGATTTAGAATTTCTTATGTCTATATGAAATGTTTTGACAACGGTTGCTACATTTGTGGAAAAGTAACCCTTTCTTGCAAGACACAAGCTATCAAGCTACGGATTTACGTAAATGACATAAGATCGTTAATTTAGCTGTAAACTGGAGTTCAAGATAAATGATGGTCGCCTAATCTTGCTCAACATTTTTGGCAATCGCTTGCGTAATAGACAATACCTCTTTTAGGGGGTTTGAGGCTAAATTATATCCATCATGTGATTTCTGATTCTCAATTTTCTGGTGAATTTCCCCATAAGATACAAATATTTCCCCATACAATACAAATATAAGCATTATAAAGTTGCAGTTTTCCCTGCAGTGGTTACATGTGAGTGTTTTATGAAGTAACATAGGTAAAGTACACAGCAAAGGTCGTTCAGTGTTCTTTGCGGTACAAATTACCCTTCTGTAAAATGCCAGATATTTGACAAGAAATTTCTGAAACAAATATAATATCTGAACACACTTTCAGGTATTCTTAATAAAATAAATCATAATAAATTTATTTTTTTAACGGAACTTGGTATCTTTGATATAGCAATACTGAAGGTTTCATGTAAAAGCGCATATTTCCATTTAATATTTATAAATTGAATTATATTTGATTTGTTCAGTAAAATATATATTCAAGTCACAATTTTTATGGTTTTGATATATATTTTACAGGTTTGAAATTTTTAAATGAAGTTTTCTCAGTTTACACTTTTTCATGAATTCATCACCTTAAAATGCTGAAACTTCTACAGATATTTAAGACCGAATTATTATTATTTTTAAATGTTTGATGGAACCTACTTAAAATAATTATGGTTGAATTTTGCAATATCTTTAAAAGAAAAAAAAAATATTAAAAATGTAAGCATATTTTTATTATTTATTATTATTATTTTCATTTTTTAACATAAATATGCATTTTTCAATCTTTTTTTTCAAAAACTAATTCAATAAATTTCAAAATACATCCCTAACTGTTTCAAATAGGTTCTATTAAACATCTAAACTATAATTAAGTCTTTTATAAATATCTGTAGAAATTTAAGTATTTTAAAAATGAAGAATTTATGAATTTAGATTTCAGACCCATAAAAAATATATATAAAATCCATAAGAATTTTTCACTGAATATATGATTTATTAAACAAACATAATGTTGTTCAATTTAAAAATATTAAAGTGAAATATAGGCTTTTATATGAAACATACATTGATTAAGTAATAGAGTCAATTCTTCTTAATTCCTTCTCTCTCTCTCTCTTTTTACTTTCTCTTACACATTGGATCGAGAAAGTATTGTTTAAGGGTCAAATTTTCGAACGTGAGTTTTTGTTATATTTACATGTTCTGAGGTCCCCGGAATACGAAAAACATGTTTTTAGGGAATGGCCTGTGTGTCTGTCTGTCTGTGTATCTGTAATCTGCATATCTCAATAACAAATAGTAGCAGAAATTCCAAATTAGGTATTCTATATGTGTATCATATAAGGATGCTACAGTAAGCTTTTCATTGAGATGAAACAAATGGTTCATGGACAGGGACACTCAAAAGTATTCAAATACATTACGTATGTGGGGGAAATTGCAGGTAAGTAGAGTTTAACATCTATAGACTGTACTAAACCAAATGAAACGAATACATATTTTTTGCAATAGAGATAGTCAACTGGGAAAAATTTTGTGTATGCAGAAGCCTCGCCTCCCCCCCCCCTGGGGGAGAATCGAGGGGAGTGAATTTTCATGAAGGGTATCTTTCAAAAGAGCCCGCCAATATTTTTAAAACGAATGGTTGAACCATCGATCTGCGATAATTTAAAATAAAGTTATCGATTTTTTTCAGTTTTAATATATATATATATGTATATATATATACATATATATTTATTATTATTATTATTATTATTATTTTCTTTATTTTTAAGGAATATTGAGAATAAATTCAACTTTTTTTTTTTTTTTTTTTTTTTTTAAGTGTTATACTACTTCTCTAAACTTCTCTAATATAGAAATCGCCTGCATTATCATAAAAGATAATTTTTTTAAATAATAATATCAATAAATTACTTTTTAAAAACAGAATTATTTTTTAATAACCGAATTAAATTCTATATAAATGTAGGTGCATTAATGAAACGGGGGGTTAGAACTAATTATCACATAAAACTCTTTCCAAGACTAATTTGAATTGTTTAACGCATATTTACATAACAGTACTCATTATCTTACCTGTTAATCTGCAACCTGCATTTATAGTATTAAATTTCAGGGTAAGTCGTGTGAGTGACACATCAGATTATTATTTTTTTTTTTCTGCAGTGTTTTTATTGGCAAGGAAAATTAGCGAGACTCTGGTGATTGAAGAGTATTCCATTACCATGAAAAAAAAGAAAAAAAAAAGAAAAGAAAAAATCATGGCGATAAAAAAGAAGTTATCTTTCCAAATGTGATAGTCGTTTTGGTTGAATATTTTCACTACTTGCAATCCTTTCCAACGATTGTTTTTATTTGCCGCCCGACCGCTAACAGCAGATGGCGTTGCTGTGTACGGACATTATTTTGTATTAAGCTGAGCCGCTTAATATTGAACACGCTTTTGTTTATATTTATTTATTTAATATTATTTATTTATTTAATATTATTTATTTATTTATTATTATTTATTTATCTTATTTATTTATTTATATATGAGAATACATATATATATATATATATTAATTTTTTGTATGAAAATGATTTAATTTAATCCTGAAATAATAAATTTTAATTTTAATTATTTTTATTAATTTCAATAAATTGTAGGATATTATATTTCTTACTCCCTAGCGATAATCTTAAAACTCATACATGTGTAGTAGTAACCCCCCCCACTATGGCGGAATAGCGAAAAGGGGGGTAGGAAGAAGGACGGGGGGTGGAAAGGGGGAAAGGAAGAGGGGGTGACACTTTCAGTAAATTCTGAAAGGTGATGAGGGTTTAATGAGAGGGGGTGCAAAGGGGTTAATCATTTTAATAAATTACGCAAGGTGGTAAGGGGTTTATGCAAATTGTGGAACATGTTAAGACTTGTTTGAACATGTTGAGACTTGCTAGAGTGAACGCTTTATCATTTTGTAATTAAAAGTAATTAAATTATGGATTTAATGAATGAATTAATTTTACTTTGATCTAGCTGCAGGAAAACACGTGTGGTTTGGGGACTTGAAAAAATTTTCAGATGATGGGCTTGTGAAAATCTTGAAGTTAGCTGTGATGTCACTTTTAATGAATTCTGAAACTGTCTTTAACACTTTTTTTTTTATTTAATTAATATATTATTTTCTTTTTAAGCTAAACATCAATATAAAGTTATGAGCAACACTTGATACTAGTTTTAGAATGAGGACTTGCAAAAAAATTTATGTCATTAACCTATGACGTCACTTAAACATGCTCAGACTTGAACCAGCTTGTTTGAACATGTTGAGACTTGCTAGAGTGAACGCTTTATCATTTTGTAATTAAAAGTAATTTAATTATGGATTTAATGAATTAATTAATTTTACTTTGATCTAGCTGCAGGAAAACACGTGTGGTTTTGGGACTTTAAAAAATTTTCAGATGATGGACTTGTGAAAATCTTGAAGTTAGCTGTGACGTCACTTTTGATGAATTCTGAAACTGTCTTTAACACATTTTTTTTATCTCACCGCTAGAGATTACGTGCATTGCTGTGGCGGCCATATTGTATCGTGACGTCACCATTCATGTTTCATCTTGAGACTTCAAATCGCTTAACATGTCATTGTGTTGAGTTGTTTACTTCTGAAAACAGGGTGAAATTGCTACCGTTTGTAGAGTTGAGCTGTTTTACTTCGAAGATTTAGACGGAATGGCAACACAATTCGCTTAGACAATTAAGTAATCGATTATTGGCAACAGCGGGATATTTCAGTTTCTTGTATTTTCTTGTGGGTGTTGCATGGCGAAAACAAGATTCTTCACCTTCAATTTAACACAGATCTTGTGGTTGATAGTTTAGTTTATGCGTTCAATGTTATTGGTTTTAAGCCATGAAGCGTTTTCGAACCTTAGAAGAACAATTTGAAGAGAATAATGATGAAGTGAGTAATATCTTGTTTTTTATTTACTTTATTGAATTTTGAAATAATATTTCTTTTTTATAAAAAAGGCTTTTTTTTAATTTTGTGAAATGTAAAACAAAAATTCTTTATTTTTTGCAGTTGATTTCTGAAGAGACTCAAGCATTTTTGGAGGATGATAATGAAGTAAGTGAATTTTATTCTTAATATATTTTTCCTGTAAATTTATGTTGATTTTATTTATTTATTTATTTTTGACATAAAAATATATGTTTTTTTTATTCATTACAGTTGATCACAGAAGATACGCAGCAATTTTTGGAAGACGATGATGAAGTAATTATCATTACTATTTGCAATTATTTACAATGTTCTTTTTAAGTGTAAATTATTTTGAGCGTTGTAGTTTTTTATTTTTATACTTATATACTTATATACGTATCTATATTTCTTTTTAACGCAGTTAATACCAGAAGCAGAACAAATATTTTTAGAAGATGATTCTCATATAATTTTAGACAGAGACCAAAATGTTGTCGAGGAGTTTTATTTTCAACAAGGAGAAGGTTCTACAGAGGAAGATATAACTGTGAGTAACTTTCATGAATTTGATTAATTTTTGATCGAGTCTTCAAAAAGTATATATATCGTTCATTTGTAATTTATTAAGCTATTGTATAGCTTTTATCGCGGGCTTTGAGAGCGGCGACCGAATCAGAAAATTCCGTAACGAAAAAAAAAACCTAACACAGTTCGGCAGACTTCGGTAGACTTCGGCTGTACGAAGCTCGCACGAATCGAGACGAGCTGCTCCGAAATCGGACGAATACGTAAGCAGCTGTTTGTGAGAAAGTATACAGGTGTACATGTATCTATCATTTATGTGCAACAGTGAATAGCTGTACGCGTACAATTTGTGTATGAAGTGTCTTTAATATGAATAAACAAAGTGCATTTATTTGTGTATAAAGTGTTTTTAATATGAATAAACAAAGTGCATTTATTAATGAAGAAAGTGATGAAAAAATAGTGAAAGAAAATGAGTGAGTACTCTATATACATACATTTTATTATTATCACAAATGCAGTATTTTTTAACACGCTTTTATTAGCTTCACCTGTATGTATGTATGTATGTATGTATGTATGTTTGTTTGTTTGTTTGTTTGTAACTTCTCTGGGAGCAAACAAAAAAATTATATTGTGAAATAAAATCTTTTTGTAAAAAAATAGAACCGACTCCAAAAAGCAACTACTATTAAAAAAAAATTGTATGAAATGAAACTAAATTGCGCCAAAAAGTATAAAATAATTTCCTTCGCCAAACAACCTATAACACTACAATTAATCATAACTTTTGAAGTCGGCGCAAAATTAAATAAAATTTAATTAGATTTTAAAGGTTTGTTTTTAGATCGGTAGCAACAAATGCTGTCGTCTCGAATGATCCATTTTCATGTTTCCTTTATTATTGTATTCACTGTATACAATTGGTCCATTGGTAGCATCTACACAGAACAGTGGACATTTTTCACAATGCAGAATTTATGTTTCTACGAAGTTAGAGTTTTCTTTGCAAATTTGGTATAACTTTGATAACTATCATCCTTGGTGGCTTTTGGATTTGGCGTTGAAAACGTATTGCAAAAATATACACGCAAGATGTATATTTTCATAATACATTTTGTACGAAGTATTGTGTCATATTCTTGATTACTCTCTTAATATACCTTATCAAATTAATCATGATATCCCAAAGAAATTAAATATCTTTGCCAGATAATTTTGCGATTTTTCTTTCACCAAGGACGTCAGATACCAGCATCTTCGCCAACTTTTGCTGCTTACAAAATCTTATTTGTTTTCTTGAATCAAAATAGTTTTCGGCTGCGTTTTGCAGGTGACAATGTGAGATGTGTAGTTTGAATAGGATTCGATTTTTGTATTGAATAAAGGTATCAATTTTTATTTAATTTTGCGCCGACTTCAAAAGTTATGATTAATTGTAGTGTTATAGGTTGTTTGGCGAAGGAAATTATTTTATACTTTTTGGCGCAATTTAGTTTCATTTCATACAATTTTTTGAAGTCGGTTAAAAAAAATACTTCCCCTTCGTGAACGATATGGCGTAGAGGTAGGCGCGCTACGAACCTAAAGGTCCAGTGTTCGATCCCCGTCAGGGAAAAATTTTAAAAATGGTTTTTGTTAATTCTAAGTTATTTTAATTAAAGATTTAAATGTATGTAAATATTACGGTGTATCACTCACACGATTTTCTCTTACCCTGAATCTTAATACTAAGATAGATATTTTGTTCTTTTTAGTTCACATTTCTATAAAAGCGTGTTCTTTAATTTTTTAAAACTATAATATATATATATATATATATATATATATATATATATATATATATATATATATATATATATATATATAGAAATGTGAACTAAAAAGAACACACAAAAAGAACGCTTTTATAGAAATGTGAACTAAAAAGAACAAAATATCTAAAGCTATTGCATAGCTTTTATCGCGGGCTTTGAGCGCGGTGACCGAATCAATAAATTCCGTAACGAAAATAAACCTAACACAACTCGGCAAACTTCGGCAGACAGTCAGTTCGGCAGACTTCGGCACGGTGTTTGTGTGCATGCGACTAGACGTATGCGTGTCGACTAGCTGCTAACTGCTCATAACTGATTCTATCTCTTTAGACACAATGCTAGGTGAGACAGCGTGCTTTTTGGACGCGTCCACGAGTGAGTTCGAGCCCGCGACTAGTTGAACCTTAACGTGTATGTATATGGTACGACTGTACGAAGCTCGCACGGATCGAGACGAGCTGCTCTGAAATCGGACGAATACGTAAGCAGCTGTTTGTGAGAAAGTATATAGGTGTATAGGTATCTATCATCTACGTGCAACAGTGAATAGCTGTACGCGTAAAATTGGTGTATAAAGTGTTTTAAATATGAATAAACAAAGTGCATTTATTAAAATCCCCCCAAGGCACATCTTTGACATGAGTCCCCCCCAAGGCACAACTTTGACATGAGTCCCCTCCCCAAGGCACAACTTTGACATGAGTCCCCCCCAAGTCACATCTTTGACATGAGTCCCCACCAAGGCCCAACTTTGACATGAGTCCCCCCCAGGCCCAACTTTGACATGAGTCCCCCCAAGGCACAACTTTGACATGAGTCCCCCCCCCAAGGCACAACTTTGACATGAGTCCCCCCAATTCACAACTTTGACATGAGTCCCCCCAAGGCACAACTTTGACATGAGTCCCCCCCCCAGAACTTGAATTAATATCAAAGAAAAAAAATACTGCATAAATAAAATAAATAAATAATTATAATTGCATAAGTTGATAAAAAATGCTATGCAATAGCTTTACCGCGGCAGTCCCCGAGTGCCACACGTATTTTTTTTTTTATTTATTTTGTTTTATTTATATTTTAGGACGCTGTTAATTTAAGATTAAAAGGTACGAAGGTGAACAGAAAATTTAAAATGGAAGAGTCTATTTTTGAGGTTAAAATTAATAAAGAAAAACTCTCAAATAATGTGAAAAGTTTAAATTTATCATCAATTGAGCAATTAACAAAAAATCTTTTTCAACGACTGATTACAATTACTACCAACGGTTTAAATTCACGGGAATTTATCCGCATATGCCTTTTCTCTGATGCCTTAGATAAGCCCATAAGTACCTGTTTAACAGAAGTTTCTCAAATGTCAGTTGAAAAGATCATGTCATCTATAACAAAAGTCTTACAGAGTAAAGATGAAATTCCATTGGATGAAACATTTGAAATTAATGTGATTACAGTTCGAAAAGCTCTTGGAGCAGGCAGATCAGCTATAAGGAATATAGATACAGACAGACTGAAAAAAAGGTATGTATTTTTAAATAATAACTGATAGTGATTAAAGTAATTATTTTACTTTAAAAATAACTAATAGTGTTTAATTCAATTATTTGGTCTTAAAAAATGAACTTGTATACTTTTAAGCTTACTTTTTATTCATATTTTAATGTTTGTTTATTTATTTATTTATTTTTTCAGATCAATCGTAGCAATTCCTAATTTTGATGACGGTTTGTGCTGTGCCAGAGCAATTGTCGTAGGTTTAGCATATATTAGAAATTACCCTCGATTAAAGACCATTCGAGACGGACGCTGTAATTTACAAAAGAACCTTGCTAAAGAATTTCATAGAGCTGCTGAAGTTTCCGAGGATTTATGTGGTATTGCAGAAATCGAAAAATTTGCAAAACATCTCAATGTTCAAATTTCTGTAGTTTCAAGTGATCATTTTAACACTGTAAGTTGTATTTTTTTTTCGAAATTTTACAATGCATACTACTAAAAGTAATTTATTTTATGATAATATTTAATTCACACTTATTTTTTATATATTTTCAGGTCATTCATAAAGAAGAAAAAAAAGATGAACATATTTTTCTTTATCATCACCAAAACCATTATGATCTTATTAGATCGATGAAGGCTTTCCACGGAAGAAAATTTTATTTCGCAGCATGTGACAAAGCCTATGATAAAGAAAACGACCACCGATGTGACACCATATGTGAAATATGCTTTTCTTTGAATTGCGAAACCCTTAACAAATTATTTTGCACTGATTGCAATAGATTTTGCAGATCACAAGCATGTTTTGATAGGCATCAAAGTCTATCTTCTAAACAAATTCATTCGGCCTGCGAAAGATTTTACGAATGTCCGACTTGTAATAGAATTTTAGAATCCAAGAAAGAACCCAGATCCCAACACAAGTGCGGATATTATACCTGCAAAGCATGCAAAAATTATGTTGATTCAAAAACTCATCTCTGTTTTATGAAGAAGTATGCAGCAAAAGAACCATCACAGAAACTTATTTTTTTTGACATGGAAACATATGAAAGTAATGGGGATCATATTGTTAATTTCGTTGTGGCACAATACAGAGATGGTGAGGAAAGAACTTTTTCTGGGTATGATGCATTGGACAAATTTTGTAAATTTCTTTTTACACCCCATCATAAAAAATACACAGTTATTGCCCACAACTTGAAGGGGTTTGATGGACATTTTTACTTAATTGGCTTATACATCCAGGTAAGTATATTTATTTACAAAATTATATTTATTTTAAAAAATTTGATATATATTATAAAATTTGATATATATTTGATATTATTTGCATTTTTATTCGTATAACCATATTGTTCCGTATTAATTGGATTATTCGTATAACCATAACAATTTAAGTTTCTTTCTTTTTTTCTTTTAGGTAGAAAACCAAGTGTTGTTCCGAACGGATCCAAAATTATGAGAATGGAGTGTATGGGGATTACTTTTATTGATTCTTTCAATTTTTTGCCAATGTCTCTAGCCAAGTTACCGATGACATTCGGAATTTCAGAGTTAAAAAAGGGATTTTTTCCTCACAGATTCAATACTGTGGATAATCAAAACTACGTTGGGGACTTACCTGAAAAAAGATTCTTCGATGCAGATATGATGTCAAATGATGCAAAAATAGAATTTGATCAGTGGTATGAAACCCGAAAAAAGCAACCCTTTAATTTTAAAACAGAAATATATGAATATTGCAAGTACGTTTTTATTAATTTATTTGGTTGTATTCGTAGAGTTATACATAAATAGCATTATTTATTTATATTTTTTCTAATAGAAATTTTTTCTCTTCTTTTTTAGATCAGACGTAGACATTCTTAGAAGATGTTGTAATAAATTTCAAGATGAATTTTTAGAAATAGCTAAAGTTGATCCGTTTCAATACACAAATATTGCTTCTGCCTGTATGGCTACTTTTCGATCTAACCGTATACCTGCAGATGCTATAGGCATTATTCCTGCCAGAGGATATGTTAGAAACATTAAACATAGTAGTGACAGCATTCGATGGTTGGAATTTCTGCAAGATTCAAGGAAAATTAGGATAAAACACGCAAAGAATGGTTTGGGAGAAGAAAAGATAGCTGGTTTTTACGTAGATGGTTTCTGTGAAGAAACGAAGACTGTGTTTATGTATCATGGTTGTATTTTTCATGGATGTAACACCTGTTACAACAAAGATGATATTAACCCACTATCAAGAATACCAATGGGCGTTCTTCTGAAAAAAACAGAGAGCACAGAGATTAAAATCATCTCTGCAGGATACAATTACGAAGAAATCTGGGAGCACGGGTTTGCTGAGATGAAGAAAAAGAACGAGAGCTTACGTCAGTTTATTGAAACGTTGGATATAGAAGACCGCTTAGAACCTAGATATTCTTTTTTCGGTGGTCGAACGAATGCAGTTCGACTTTTCTATGAAGGAGAAGCCAAATATTATGATTTTACGAACTTGTACCCTTGGGTAAGTTAGTATATATATTTCAGTTAGTTTTTTATTTATTTTTATTATTTTTATAGATTTGTATATGCTATTTTCCTTTTTAGGTAAATAAGTACTGTGTATACCCCGTTGGACACCCCAAGATTATTACCGAAAATTTCAAGGACATAAGTGAATATTTTGGAATAGTGAAATGCTCAATTCTCCCTCCAAGAAAATTATATCATCCAGTTTTACCTTTCCGAGTAAATGGGAAACTGACATTTCCTTTATGCGCGACGTGTGTTAAATTAAACCAACAAACTGAATGTGAACATCAAGATAAAGAACGCTGCCTAAAAGGAACATGGGTCACGGAGGAAATAAAGAAAGCCGTATGCAAAGGGTACCGCATTATAAAGGTCAGTTATTTTATATATAAGTAGGATATTATTATTATTATTTCGCTTTTTTCTTTTATTAATTTATACATTTTTATTTATTTTAGATGCATGAAATCTATCATTTTGAAGAATCGTCCAGCAATTTATTTACTTCATATATCAACCTGTTTCTAAAAATTAAACAGGAATCATCTGATTGGCCTATGCATTGTAAAACAGTTGAGGAAAAGAAAAAATATATATTCGATTATATGAGAAAAGAAGGTGTACAATTGGAATATGATGCAATTTGTAAAAACCCTGGTCGAAGGCAGGTTGCAAAATTAGCTCTAAATTCCTTTTGGGGTCGCCTGGGAATGCGAACAAATAAAGACCAGTTGACATATGCAACAGAACTAACTCAGCTTAACAAGATTTTAAATGATACTACAAAAGAGGTAATTTTTTTTTCGCATATGATTTTCTTTAATTATTATTATTCAAATACATATTTTTATTTATTTATTAACAACTTAATTTTTTTATTATTCTGATTCATATTTTTATTTATTTATTAACAAATTATTTTTTAAATTATTCAGATTCATATTTTTGTTTATTTATTAACAACTTAATTCTTTTATGTGTATAGATTAAGGATATATACATGGTAACCCCGGAAGTGGTAGCGATCCAGTGGTGCTACAAAGAACAATTTGTGCCACATGACATACAGACGAATGTATTTTTAGCCTCTTTTACTACATGTTACGCCAGACTTAAGTGTATGACTTGTTAGATGACCTGTAAGAGAGAGTGTTATACTTTGATACAGATAGTATTATATTTATTACAGAGAATGACAACAATCCTCCCTTAGGAGACTATCTTGGAGAGCTAACAGATGAACTGGAGGGAGAAAGCATAAACGTTTTTGTTTCAGGTAAATATTTTTTTATTTCAATGACTTCATTTATTTGGTATAAAATTTAGTTGTAGTTTTATCTTTTAATTCAATAATTTTCGCTGAAAGGGATGAAATAATGATATTTCAAAATTTTTATTTTATTTTTTAGGCGGCCCGAAACGTTATGCCTACTCCACAAACTCAGGAAAAGAAGTATGCAAAATTAAAGGATTCACACTTAATTATAAAAACTCCTTGGTACTGAACATGCAGAGCGTCAAAAGCTTGATCCTAAATAGAGAGTATAATACAACACTAAGTACGATAAATGAAGCAAAAATAACTAGAGACGGTAAGCGAAGGAGGGTCTTTAACAGACAAGAAATAAAAAACTTTAAAGTTATTTATGATAAGAGAAGGCTTCATAAGAACTTTACTACTACACCATTTGGTTATTAATATATATTTTTTTTCACATTAAAAAAAGAGACTTGTATCTGGCAGCGTTTATATACCCTTTTTTGTGTGTTGTAAAAAATAATAATGCTAAAATTATTTTTAATAGTCTGCTGTATTTTTTGTAATTTAATTATTTTTTATTTAATAAACGTATTTGTGAGCTTGTAATGCTTTGTCTCATTATTGAATTTTATATTGTTAATTATATTTAAAGTTAAATATTCTAGGATTGCTAATATAGTTTTAATTTTTTTTCATTTATAAAACGAATATTTATAGATATTTACAAAAATATATATAAAAAAAATAAAAATAAATAAATATAGCATAGAATTAAAAAGAATGATAATAATAAGGAAACACTCTAAATATCACCATTTGTAAGAGATTAAAAAATTATTTTTTATTTTTAAGTAAGTATTACAAATTTGTTTTATATAATTTTATACAGTTCGATGCAGACATTTTTTTCCTTTTAGGCCTAGGTTTAGCATACATAGTTTTAACATTTGTTAAATAAGTATTTTTTATAAAATCTTGAGGAAAATTGTTTATGTTCAGTATGTCTTTGAATTCGTCGAAAGCAGCAGGTTTGCGAATCCTATTTCTCAATAAGAAATTGACAAGTTCAATTACATCTGAACCAGGAATAGCACTGTTATTGTATAATAGTTCATTTTTTTCAGTCCAAAGAATTTTCTTATCTTTTAAAAAGTTTATTATTCGTTGAGCGATACTTTTATGTTTTATTAGAGCAGACTGAAGGATTTTACTTTCTATGTCATTAGTGTTTTTTAGAGGTTCTTCTTTTTCTTCTTGAGAGGGTTTAACACTGTTAACAGAAGGAAAAGTGACAAATTTTTGTAAAATTTGCACATATAATTTCGCTTTTTCATCATCATTAATTTTTTTCTTTAAAATAGCTGTAATCAGTTTATCTAAATCGGATAAGTGTTCTTCTGTAAATTGCTGATCCTGGTCGAAGGGAATTAATCTATATTTACGTGCGAACTCCATCGATTAAGGAACTTAACACTGATACTGCAGCTGAAATAAGAACAGATAGAAAACCGTTTCCTTTCTGTATTAAAAGTCGTCTTTTCTTAAACAAAGGAACTTTCTTATCCCCTAATCTTCGCAGAGTTCTTTTATAGGGAATTAGTTTGCTTTTTTGACGTTTGTTGACAGGTACGTTACCTTTTAAAAGGTTCAAGGCGCATTCACACACTCCTTTTATAACACTGTTTGGGCACTTTCTGAGAAATGCTGATTTATTTTTTGTCTTGGTCAACAATTTTAGATGTTCGATCGTTGATTGTAATGAAATGCTCGTCCTCTGGTGGGCTAAGGTGAAATCATCATACCACTGCATATCATCATGTTATGCAATCGATTTTCCATGATGTAATGGCGGAGAAAGATCAATAATAAATACACGTGGCTATTATATTTACTAACAACTGCAGTTCAGAAAGCGCCATCTATCGATCATTACAAACGCGGATAGTCCTCCGTCCTAAACTAAATTCTGCTTTTGCCAAAATTTCATCAAAATCTTTTTTTTTTTTTTTTTTTTTTTTAAGAAAAAGAAAAGAAAATTAATAATAATCAGTATCGTTACAAACGATATCGAAAAAGTTTTTTTTTAATAATTTTGAATTAGGAAATAAAAAGTGCGCGAGCATCTGTAATAATTTGAAATAAAAATAAGTAAAAAAAATGAATTTAATGATTTAATTTTTATATAAAACATGATCGCGTGCTATCTTTTAGCAGATGTAAAATTTAAAGTTTAATTTTTTTGGCAACAATTAAAATAAATAATTTAATGAAAATTTAGAAGTTAGAATTTCAATTTTTTTTTTTTTTTTTTTTTTTTTTTTTCCCACCCCTTTCAGTTATACGTCCTTTTAAATCAGTCCCCTGAGAGACGTATGAACGGTGTTTTACTGTAGTATGAAATCCTCATTGCTATTTTCGATTTCCGATCATTTAAAGTTGCTATAAAAAGGTTATTTGTTTAATTTAGTATATTAAGTTATTGTATGTACTGCATATTAAATAAAAAATTTAAAAGCAGAACTTTTATTAGTTTTTGTATTAATTCATTTTTAATCTTGAATTCTATGGTTTTCATTTTAGCTTCCGTCTTTGAGAAGTCGGGAGCCGGAAACATTTTTTTTTTTTTTTTTTTTTTTTTTTTTTTTTTTACGTAACTGTCTCTAAAATAAAGATTAAAACAAAATGCATTTTTTTTTTTTTTTTTTTTTTTTTTAAAGACATTTAAGAATCGAAAGCGTAATCTTCTTTTCATACTTACAGATTATTAATCAAGAAACAAGAAATGTTTTAAAGCTTTTCTTTATATATATATATATATATATATATATATATATAGATAGATATATATATTTTTTAAACTCCAGTTTTCTCAAGGTAAAGTGAATATTTTTCTATACTGAATCAACAAACTAATTACTGCATGCTAAATCACCCGTTCAAATGATTAAAACTTTCAGGCGATGCCTCAAACGGAATTCAAAATAGGACATCTTCGCCTGCCACACAAACGAACACAATTAACATGTATTTTCCGAAAATTAAAAGCTTTAATCCAAATAAACGTCACATTTTCATTCGTTAATGGTAGAATAACTTTAAAATTTTAAATGGCAAAATCCAGTCTCCGAATTGCGCTAATCTTTAGTTTCAAGAATTTAACCCCCTTTTCGAAGAGTTTAGGAGAAGTTGTTAGAATAGGCCTATAACAAGCAATTAGTGACCAATTGTCAGCGCCAAATCTTTTGGATGAAGTACTTCGAGTTGGCTAATTGATTGGACTTTGTCGCTTCAAAGAGGCTATTGGTAGTTCCATCTCTGCTAATAAGAGGCCATTTTTCTACAGATACACGCAGTTTTCTAAGCCATTTTGTTTTCTCAAAGATGCATAAAGTGAATATTTTTAATTCTGTTCATTAAAATATATGTCGCATATGTTTACATTAAAAAAAAAGAAAGTTAGCTTAAATATAAAAAAGATTTTTTTTTTCCTTGTAAATATTTTCTTTTATGTAAAATTGAAATATTGGGGAAAGCACAAATTTAAAGAAGGTTTTTTATTTTGTATGTGTGTGTGTGTTAGAGAGAGTCTATAGGCGTGTGTGCACGGGAATGTTTTCTCTCATTTATATATATATATATATATATTGTTTAATAAAGTTATATAAATAAATAAATAAATAACATAAACAAGATAATAAATCAATAAGATAAATCGGTAAATAAAATAAATATTTTTGTAAAAATAGGCTGTTGAAAACTGAAATTCTTTGAGCAAAAGATTAATTTAAAAAAAACAGTTTTATGTTTGATATGTTTGAGTGTGCATGTACGAATGTATGTTCATGTGTATGCGCATGCGTGTATTTGTAAACCTGCATTTCTGTGTGTTTCTCCATTTTTATTTTAAAATTTTTTGTTTTCACCTACAAAATAATGTGTACTTAGACATTTTGACAGGGTTTATGTTCCTATGTATGATTTTGTAGTATATATTTATATAATTTAGAAAATCTTAGGAAAAAAAGAAAAAAAGAAAACAGATTAAGTCAACTATATATGATTACTCAAAAATAAAATCTGTCGTATTTTTAAGATTAATTTTCAATTAGGAGAAGGGCTAAAACTAATATCATACGCAGGGCATGATTAATGTGTGTTTCAGGAAAATAATTATTTTTATGTGAGGAGAAGAAGACAGAGAAAAATACCTTTATATTTATGCACTACTTCATTTAACACATGCGAAATTTTGCTTGTAAATACCCAGAGAAGAAATTTCTTACATCTGGATGTGCTTTTGTTAATGCAATAGAACAGCTCATGATTTAGCTTATTTTCTTGATTTAATATTACCTATATATATATATATATATATATATATATATAAAAAAAAAAAAAAAAATCAGACATAAAACTTATTAGAATAAATTCTCGTTGGTTCAGTTTAATATTCTTTTTTCATTGTCTTTAGCAGCAGAAATTAGTATTTATTTATTTATTTATTTATTTATTTTTTTAAGATCAATTTCGACTTTTGGGTGAAAAAAAATATGAAAAATTTAAAATCAGATTTTGGGTGTGCCAGGGGAGGTCAAAAAAGACTTCCATGTAAAATTCTGAAACTCTGCAATTAGTCGTTGGCCTACAAAGCGATCAACAAACCTCTAAGTTTAACTTTGTTTTTTGTCACTTTCTCGTGATCTATACGGTTTAGGATACTGTGAAGACACTGGTTGACACTTTTGCTTTACTAATTATCTGCAAAAAGCAGCACATTTGCCTGTGGAGGATCGAAACCACGACCCGCGCGTTATTAGCATTACGCTCTAAACAACTGAGCTAATGAGCAAATATTATAAAAACATTTTATATTTACAGTTTTATCACCAGAACCGATTATTTCAGAAATTTATATATTTTTAATTATATATATATATATATATGATTTCTGTATATTTTTTCATATTTTTCTTTGAATACAATTTTACTGTAACTCATAATACCAGTTTCTAAGTTTATCGTTATATTGATGACTTGATTATTTTTAATACAGATTTAATAATATTTTAAATTTGATGTATCCAGATATTTTAAAATTAAATAAAACCAATACTAAGAATTTTGAAGCTGATTTCTTAGATATTTCTTTTGTATTAAAAAATAATATTTTGTGTACTGATTTATAAAACGAATACACTCCAACTTCGTTACTATCTGTATGTCTCACTGGAATTCTAATCTGAGCCATAAAATTTACATAAACAAAATAATTAATCAGCTTTTAATAATTAATAGATTATATCCTTTGAAGTTTATTTCTTGTTATACTAGTAATGCAAATTTTTAGTGACAGCTCCGCAGATTTGGTCTTCGCTTTGATTGGTGGTTGACGGCTCAATGCCTATATTTTTTAGGAAGACTGGCGATTGCTGTTTGGAAAAATAATGTACTACCAGATCTGGAATTCAAATGGGCATCTATGGACACGGAGGAATAATTACAGTTCTCAATTTTCATATAGTTTTTTAAGCCTTAACTACAATTTTGTCAACGTTGACTTTTGCAGGTGGTGAATTTTTTTCTATTTTCTTCTAGCAGGTTCTGTCGGGGATATGTCCTTGCTAGCACTTCATTTGATGAATTTTAACTCACAATATCTAAAATATCTATCTCTACAATAATCTAAACTCACAATATAAAGTCTTTTTTTATCAATTATTGGAATTTAATTTTTAAAAATATAATAATGTTTATTAAAAAAATCATAAAAAATCCAGTTGTTATAAATTGAAGTTTACTACACTATTCTGTTTGAAATATAACTTGGAGTATTCTAGCTTGGCATATCTTCAGAAATCTGTTAGTATTACATAGTTTTTTTAATGGCTGTGTTCCCACCTGCTGATGAAAAAAACACAGCATTATTGAAATTTTGGCTTCAATAGTGTTGAATTTATCCCTTTTCTTGATTATTAATAGTGTTAAATTAATTGTTTCGGTTGTTGTTTATACATTCTACTTTCATTTTTTCAGTTATCATAATTTTAATTTATTAATTTATATATATATATAACTAATCAGAAATTTGGAAGTTGGTCTTTGAGGTGCATCAGGAGAGGTCAAAACAGACATCCAAGCAAAATTATGTAGCTCTGACAAGTAAACCTTCTCTCCTTTGATACCGGTTTTCCGGAAACCCATATATTTTCTGAAAGCTTATGTCACAAGTATAAAAACTGTGAAATCTTAGGGGCAGAGGGACAAGCGTTTAGGAGATACAGGGCCCACAAAGTATCAGTAAAGTGTGTATAGAGGGACATATTCCCATAAAGACGTCTCTATTCCTTGTATGTTCCCGTATATTGCTGTCAAGTACTAACGTATTGTATGTCTTCTTCTTACATTGCTTCTTATTATATGGATACTATAGTCGTTGTGGTGGCCTTGGTCTCCCGATTCGGAACAAGTAATCGGTCTCCGAACATCCAGGAATCGGAGATGATAAAACACATAATTACTCTCCTGGAAAATGATATGGAGATTGTGGAAGGGATCCGGACATTAGGATTTGCTAGAGGCGATGGAGAAGAACGGACGAGGATATGGACATCGAAGATGATGGTGTCTATAAGGAACAGCAATGCTCGTCGCAACAGTCACAGTCTCCACTTCTGTCATGACATATTTTGGTCAAGTATGGCTAATGACAGGAAGAAAATTCTGCTTTTAGTCGATTCATGGTGTTCTAGCAAAGATCATGCATTGTCTGCTTCAGAAGTACTTGATGGTAAAGTCCTACAAAAAGAATTGGTACCTGAAGGATGTACAGGAAAGATTTAGCCTCTGGATATTCATTTTTTCAGACACTAGAAATCTTTTGTTCTTTACATAATGGACACTATTATCGAGACACATGAGCACATCTGGCACCGCGATAGTTTTCTTGCCCTGCAGTCTTTTTTCCCTATATCAGTTCAATGCTCCTCGTTTCAAGAACTTGATTGAGTATGCTTTTTATAAAAGCGGATGCTTGGACGACAAACCTGGAATGTGGATTGCGCCAATGGATTACTGCTTCAATTCATTGACAAATGTTGGTTTGCAAATGTGCGACTATCGCTTTTGTAAAATGTGTCCGTTGTGAACTGTCTTTATGCCCGTCTCACTGTTTATTTGATGAATTGTACATTGATTGTCTCTTGTAATGGACTTCGTTTGAAGTCAGTAGCAAGTATCCCAACGTATACTGTTTCTTTTCAACGAGTTGTTTCTTCATTTATATTGATACCTCCACCTTCTTACCATATTATTAGTTCATATAAATACATGAAACGAACATTTTAGCGACTTTTGGTGTCATCTTTCCAACATTTTATGTCCTATAACTCCTAAACGCTTATCCCTCTGCCCCTAAGATTTCACAGTTTTTCTACTTGTGGCATAAGCTTTCAGAAAATATACAGGTTTCCGGAAAACCGGTATCAAAGGAGAGAAGGTTTACTTGTGAGATCGATAGTTTGCTTACTAAGCAACGGACACACACACACATCTTCTTTTATTATATGAAGATATTTCTCTTATTATTAAATCGTAATATGAATTATTGAGTGACATGATTTTAAAATGTTAGGATTAATATGAAAATGTACAGAGATAAAAAAAAAAAAAAAAATGTCTTAGTACGATTATTGTTAAAAACTGTACAATGACCTTTGATGTGCTTCAGGAGCGCTAATAGCCTTCCGATTTCCGGTAGTAACTATTTCTCTGGATATTAATGCAAAGTTCTTTTCTACTCCGTTTTCTTTACCATACGCAATATATATATATATATATATATATATGCGAGTATTTTTAACTAATTTCTTCAATATAATTGGGGCGCTTATTAACGAATTTCTAACTAAAATGAATTTCTAAGAATTAATTTTTGCGGATTAAAACAAAATTGTACAAATATAAAGTTAAAATACTAAAATAATGTGCAAAATGCGAATTTAGTTGTTGAATTTGCAACCTCTCAAAGAAATGGAAGATGGTTAGGTTTTTATTAATATTTATTTCCAATCAGCGAACACTGTATTGGGTATTGATTGACTCAAAATAAAAATGTGTGTAAAATCCCTTATATAGTGCGACCACGTTTCCTACGACTAGCAGTGAGGCCGAGTCCAAAAGTTTGGAGGGATGCAAAATGCCCGAGAGATAGTTATTTGGCAAACATCCAGTTATTCGATGTTCCCTTATCGCTTGTTTTCTCCTAGTCACCCCTATTTTAACACTGGACTCGTTCAATCCGCACTTGCGCAGAGGCTTCCATGGTCGCAAGAAATGTGGTTAAAGAATAGCTTACCTATTATGAGAGGAACTGAAATTCTGTTCATTCTATCTCGCATAGCTTTTTGAATTTCCACGATATTTGTTTGAGGTTTTCTATAAGTAGCTCAATACTATTGGCTATGAAATTATGCAAATGATATTACTTAAAAGCTTGCGCATGCGTAGTTAAAAGTTATTTAGTAAATATATTCAAATTTTGCAAGACATTTAACATTTTTACATTCTGACTGCAGTTTGCTGTGTCTAATGTAGTTTACCCTGTTTCTTAAAAATGACTTGGCAATGGAACTAATACCCTACGTGGTATAATTGAAAAAATGACAATTTATTTACCAATTTTTTAAGGAAACTGTTATATCTCTAATAACATATGTGGTAGCTTAAAGAAAAGTTTTACAGACAGTTAGAAGTATCTTCATAATCACATGCTGCACCCAACACGCATTCCAAGCCTTACATTTACAGGGTGAGGAAAAATTTTTGACTTTAGTTTAATTTTTTACTTGACCTCTTTTCCGCTTAAGGACAAAACTTTTGGATAAAATCACTGCGTGACTGTAAATATACTGTCGCATAGTCTGACCTTAAATATGTTTAATTTTCATGTCCAGAGTCTGACTGAGTAGAAAGTGAGCTCAGGGCTATGTACGCAATCGAGCCCGATAATTTTTAATTTTCCACAAGTTTTTATTACTCGTTAAAGAAAAAAAAAAAAAAAAAAAACCTTTGAAACTTTCCATTATTTTATCCTAAATTACATACTTAAGTACAGTATTACCTTTTAAAAACTTTTCACATTGCTTTCAAAAGTTTTTTTTTTTTTTTTTTTTAATTAAAATGACGCTTTGTCCCCATCCCACTCCCCCTTGGTAATTTTATAAAATAACTTTTTAGTGAGTATCTGCATGATACATCGCACTTTTTTTCTTCTTTCCCATAAAATTTTATATATATATCCCATAAAATTATATATATAGTATATATATATGTATTATATTGACATAAATATTTAATCATAATTTTAAATGGACATTAGAAAAGATGATTGAATTCTTAGTTTCTAAAAATTCATTTATTTATCATCAAAGAAAAAAATAAAATAAAATAAGATTATAAAATTCATTTAAAATCTATCTATTTCTCTCTCTATATATATACATATAGACAGATAGATAGACAAATAGATATAAAGATTGATAGATTAATATCACAATACACAAAATCTGTAAAAAAGGCAATTTAGCAGTTTTATGAGTTAAAATATATGAATGACTTTAGAATACAGTAAAATAAATTTTTCTCTTGTTTAAAGATATCCCATGGACCTTTTTATTCAATTAAGATAAGTAAATAATAATAATAAAAAAAAAAAAAACACGAAGTCTTTTTGTTGGTTTTACATATATCTCATAATTCATTACATTTTCCTTTTAAACGTTTAATGATATTTGCAACGAAAATGGCCAGAAAGAGTGGGTATAAAAATATAATAAACAACAACAACCACACAGAACAACCAAAGAAAAAGTACAACAACAACAAAAAAAAGTACGACATAATTTATTTATTGCTTTATACATTATATAAAAGCTTTTAGTTATATTTAATTAAACAACTTTTGCGTCTTTCTAAAAATTACGACAAAGTTTATTTAGCTCAGTAGGTTGTAGAAATAAAAGTTTGAAAGAGAAAAACTTTTTTTTTCTTTCTTTGTTGAAGATGCATTACTAAAGAATTTTTAATTAACCCCTTAACTACCGAGGAAGATTTACAAGATTTGCTTCAAAGTACCACCGTTTTCTTTCAGTTGTTAAATCAGTAAGTCTTTCATAAACACTGTTAAGGTCACTTTCTAGTTTATTTTATTGCACTGTCACATTGTGTCAGTAGTTTTACTGGTAGCAGTACAGTACAAAGGAACGTACTTCGGAAAAACGTGTATATACGCCCGGGGCAGTTAGGGGGTTAATTTAGTTAAACAAGGAGGTGTTTTTATTCTTTTTTTAAGTTCTCCAATTATGCTATAGATATGAGGAAATTAAGTATAGTGGACGTTTTCGACTTCGAATTTTAATGTTTTTGCACGTTTTGAGATATGAAAAAGTTAAAATCAATATACTGTCCGTCTGTAACTTATTGAGTTTTGTTTGGCGGTTAGGTAACTAGTTCGCTAGCATGTTAGTCAGTGTGCAGACATTATCTCAGAGATGAATTATCTTAACGTCGTCAGACTTTTTTTTTTTTTTTTTTTTTTTTTTTTTTTTTTAATATTACTTTTATTACCTGAGAACCATATTCAATTCAACATTTAATTTTAATTTTTCCTAAGTTTGAAAAAAAAGACAATTTGCGAAATATGGAAGGACAGGTCAAAGTTTTGCATAAACTCTCATTATGAGGATTATTTATATTGTAAAAATGTCGGATTAGATTTAAAATTTCATTTATAATCTGGTGTGAACATCATTAATTATGCACACCTTACTTTCAAAACGTCGTAAGCTATTTTCTTAACATGGGAAAATAGGGCAAATTTTGCATAAACGTGTATTATGAGAAAATTTTTCATCGTAAAAATAACGGATCAGTTTCAAAATATTATTTATGATAATATTATGAACATCATTGACTATGAATTTTCAAATTTAAAACTTCGTAAGTTATTCCAAATTAAGATTTTCTTAACATAAATGAATAATTCAAAAGTCCGATTAAACGTGAATTATGAAAAATATTGCATTCAAAATAGTGCGAAATTGTAGGATCATTAAAATACGAAGCCAATCACAGTACAAATAATCAGAATATTAGAATAAGGTAAATGTATTGAATCACAGGTTGGATAGCCTAATGTGTGGAGTATTTTAGTGTACAATATGCTGAATTTTCATTCGTTTTTATTTTCCTCAACAGGAATATTTTCATTTCTCTGTAGTAGAAATTTATAAAAACAAATATATCATAGGGAATTGAGCAGAATCCTTCTATGACAAATAGTATTCCAAGATGTTAATGTTGAAGTTACTTGACTGTTATCACAGAGTGGCTTATGCTAGAAAACAGTATAATGATTCATTTTATTCAAGTGACTTTAAAAACCACTACTATACTTTACAAGTATGTCTTTTTAAATTGCATGCCCATGGAAAAATTTTGCTAATTTATTTTATATTATATATTGGGTTATATAGATTGGAATTAATGTACACTTTTTATTTATGTAAAATATATATTACATCTGTAATCAATTTCAACAAAATTCATTTTGCTTAATATGCATATCTAATAAAAGTTACTTTTAAATGTAATTTTTATATCAGTGTTTATTTATTTATTTGTATTTACCAAAGAGTTTACTGAATCAGATTTTTTAAAAAAAGTGAACTTTTCAAAGAATGATTTAAGAAATATAATTTTGCTTAAGATACCTAACTTTCATTTTAAGGGATTTTACACTTCTTAAAAATGTCTTAGCATGTCTTAAATGTGAATCTGCTTCAAGTAATTAGATGTTTATTTAATTATTATTAAAAATACACCTAAATTAGTAAACTGTGTAAGTCTTGTTTTGTCTATAGAAAAATTAAAAAATTAATTACTTAAAATTTATTTAAACTGTAATGCAATTATCAATCCTGCAAAACAGTTCAATGTTATATTCTGGTTCTTAAGGTAACTTGCTTTAAAATTTATATATTAGTATGTGACTTTCGTTAAAATGTTTCAAAAAATTCAATTGGGATTTGTGACCACAGATCTACTGCGTATTAAAGAATTGATCCATATCCATTGTATTTGTTGTTATCGTATTTATATATGTGATCGTCGATAAAGATGCATCATATAATGAGGAAGTTGATTGGACAATGACACTTTCGTTAGTTTTTGTCGTCAATCTTAGTAATTTAACAGTTTTCAACTAGCAATAGTCCCGCCTCGGTAGAACCTCATTGGCCATTTTGTTGGTAATTGGCCATTTGTTGATGCTCCGTAAAACAATGTTTCACTCATTCCTTATAACATCATCAAATGAGACTCAAATATCAAAAGATTATGCGATGAATTATCTTGCCATTTTAAATCCAATTGCGCGTGCTCTCTTAAATAATGACGTCTGCTTATACCGTGCGTAAGCAGATACAGTCTCCATAAATCGTCAGAACCGCATTTGGTGGATATTGGATCATTGTAATGGGTCATTTTCCTATTGTGTGGTGGTATATGGGTGTATATGGGTCATATGGGTGTACATTGTGTATATGGGTCATTGTGTAATCGTAGTCTTATTTCTTATATAAGATTCTGATACTCCGCAGCAAATCTGTGGAGCCTTAACTAATTAGACACTGGCCACCAAAAAATAATTAAAATTGCACGAATAATTCACTATCTATAATAAGTACATGTAATATCGTTTCATGCTGAAAACTTCTTGGTGCGTCGATTTTTATGATGTACTATGTATTTTAAAATACATATTGACCGCGTCAAAGGAAGGTGAATTAAAGATCTTGCTGAATAATTTATGCTTTTTTGAATGAATTTATTGTACGTTTTAAAATATAAAAAGCGATTAATTGCGTATTTAATTAATTTGCTTTTTATATGTATCCATTTCCTTTCCCCTTATTATATTCCCCTTATTAAATTAAAAAGTGAAGTTAATTCAATTAAAACTAATTTATTGAATTTCTATAAACTCTTAATTCTTTCACAATTAATATTTCTCAAGAAAGAATTCTAAGAAATAAAATACAGTGCGATTTATTTAATCTTACACTATTCTGTAAAATATGTTACAAAATATCATGAAAATAAAATAGTTATCGAAAACTTTTATAACAAATGTAATTTTATCGCAGGAACGTGAAATATTGGAATGTTACAGTATCATGTTTGAAACATCTAAAAGTTTCAAGATTTTTTATTGAATTTGATAAAATATCTTATCTCACGTTTCGAAAAAAGATTTTGATCATTTTATTTTGCTCAAATTTATTAAGCGATTAGAAAAATAGCAAAAATTGGGAAATGATGAGAAAAAAATTTCACGGTAGGTGTAATTTTATTGAGGAAATGAGAAATACTATGTTGTTATGAACGCTATTAAACAGCTTGAATTTTTTTTTCCTGTAATAAATAGTTACAGCGTTTTGATGAATAGTTTTTTAAAAATAATTTTTGAAAGACTACTCTTGAATTACATAAATTTGAAAAAATATAAATAAAAGTAACTCTTAAAATGAATATTACAGATTTGATTAATGAAAACAATTAAATATAAAGGGAAGTAATCTTTTTATATTGTACTATACGATGTTTTAATAACGTTATCATTATTTTTATTTTATGTTATTTGAAACATCTTAAGCTATATACATATTTACTTAAATGAAAAACAATAACATATTCATAAATATTTTCATAAATATCTATATATAAAAAATGTCCACAACTCAATATAGGTCTCATACGATAGTTTTAAAGTAGTTACTCTTTATTGCTGTATTGTTAATTCCTTCTGGCTGCTTTCCTTTGATACAGCCATTCTTACCTTGCCAAAGGCTTTCCTTTTCAATTGTCTGCTTTACGCAAGGTATAAAGCTTTATATCTTGTTTTCATGCTCATCATGAACATATTAGTTGTACAGAAAAATACTGTTCACTTAAATTAAATTAATAATACGAGTTTTTTTTTTTTTTTTTTTTTTTTTTTTAACACGTTTGTGTGATACTCAAACAAATATTTTCTTAAGTTTTACATAAAAATTATCAAACGAAAATTCCCGGTGTTTTTTTTATTTAAAACATATGAAAAAAAAAAAAAAAGAAATAAAAGAAATAAATGCCTTTTTTCTCTGCTAAGTTAGAAAAGTAAATATTTGTAGAAGATTTCGGTATGAATTTTTGCAGGCCGGAATTAGTAATTAAGTCCTCGTACTGAGGACACATTGCATTAAAGGACTAAATATACTGGCAGGAAAGTGGGCAAAGCATGCTATATATATATGTGTGTGTGTGTGTATAAACATACAACGGTTTTTTGAAGAAAGGAAAACACAAACAAAAAAATAAAGAAAAAAAAAGCTTATCATAAATAAATAAATAAATAAATAAATAATAAAATAATAATAATAATAATAATAATAATAATTAAAATTTTGTAAGAAAAACACTAAAAATTGGAAATATAACTCAAAATATATTCTCTCTTTCTAACATACGTTGATTTTTTCACACTACACTCAAACCTAAATATTTCGGCTCATGCAGAATTCCACTTATTTTTCGAAACCGAATCCCTTGCTTCGCATACTGACAATTTTTTGTGCTTGCTTTCAAGCTTTTTATACTCCATCAACATATTTTTGGTGCATTTTATTACGAAAATAATAGTATTAAATTATAAGCATATAGTGAAAATAGCAATGATTGATTTGTGCTACTCTCCTTAAAAAAAAAAAGAGAGAGAGAGAGAGAAAGGAAAAAGGAAAATGAAATGCAGGAGTCCGCAACGTCCACATGCCCTTTTTATATTTTATGGTATGTTTTCGAAAAAAAAATTTCTTCAACGGCAATTTTTTGGCGCATTTTACAGCCAGAATAATGATACTCAGTTTCAAAAAGATCTGGAAAAGTGCTAAGTCTGGTTTATATTGCTATGCCTTAAATATATGTATACAGTAGAGTCTCGGTAATTCGAGGTGGACGGGACCGGACGTAGCTCGAATTATTGAAAACTCGAATTATCAAAAATGACAAAATTAATAATAAAATAGAAATAATATGAACACAATTTTTAAATTTAAGTGTATATTTCAATTAAAAAAAAATGTACTTACATAATGCTATTACATTAATTTCTGAAGATAAGTTAATTACATCTTAAAGTAATTGTCAATTGTTTTCTGTTTAAATACATTGTTCCTTTTACGTGCGGCAATATCACGCCATCTTCTGAGCATCACATTGTCGACTGGAGTCGCTTCAGGCTGTTGTTCTACGTATCTCATAGCAGCCTCTAGCGCAGCAAGACCCTCGCTGTGACTCATACGTGGTGTGGAATCATTTGTTACGTCCTCCTCCTCACTATCATCCTGCTCTACTAAATTAATCATATCAACTATAGCTGCATCCGTAAATTCTAGTTGGTCGTCATTATTTTGCCATTCTTCCACCACAGAAATACTATCTGTGTTTTCGCACCCTGGGATTTTTTTAATAAAATTAAACAACGGCATATCATCTTCACTAATGTCCTGATTAGTATTGTTTTCTGCCCCCTCGTTCTTCAAAATTTTATTCCAAGATTTCTGAAGAGTCTCTGAGGTTATTTCATCCCATGCCCCAGCCACCCAATACACAACGTCTTTCACGGTAATTTTTTTCAAAACATCTACAATGGTTTCTTCACCTTCTATGGATTCTAGAAGAGATTGCAGCAATCTACGGCGATACTTTTTTTTTAAGCATTGTAGAATCCCTTGATCCATGGGCTGAATTAAACTAGTTACATTTGGGGGTAAAAACATGGCACGAATTCCATCGCAATTTAATTCATCTTCATTTGGATGGGAACCCGCGTTATCAAGCGTCAAGATGGCTTTACAAGGTAGATTTCTTTCTTTCAAGAATTTTTTAACTTCTGGAACAAAATCGGAGTAAAACCAGTCTTTAAATATCTTTTGCGTCATCCAAGCACTTTTTTGGCTCTTATACGTAACCGGTAGAGACGATACACAAATATGTTTAAAGGCTCTTGGCTTAGTCGATTTTCCGACAACAACAAGTTTCATCTTATGATTTCCTGAAGCATTTGATGTCGCGAGAACTGTCAATCTCTCTTTGCTCTTTTTGTGACCTGGAGCACTTTTCTCTTCACGTGACGCGAGTGTCTTAGAAGGTAACATTTTAAAATTAAGGCCAGTTTCATCGCAATTATAAAGCTGGTCATTTGTAAGTTTTTCATTTTTTACTATCTCCTGTAATTTCTTGCAGAATTTTACGACGGCTTCAGAATCAGCAGATAATTTCTCTCCACACATCTCTAGTTGCCGAATGCCGTATCTTTTTTTCCACTTGTCAAACCAGCCTACACTAGCAGTGAAATTTTGATCTCCCTCTTCAAATTCTTTTTGAAACAGCAAAGCTTTTTCTTTTAGAATGGGACCTGAAAGAGGGCATCCTTTTTGCCTTTGTTGGGTAAACCACATAAAAAGTGCCTCGCCTGTTTTTTCATAGTCAGATTTTTTCAAAGATTTTCTATCCAATGATACGTCTGAGCACTTGTTACCGGAAAACGCTTCTAATTTGCTTCTGTTTCTACGCCAATCACCAACTGTGACTTCACCTACGCCATATTCGACTGCAAGTTTTTTAAGAGTTTCCCCCTTATCCAGTCTTTTTAATGCTTCTAATTTCACTTTTAATGGAACGAATTTCCTTTTCCTTTTTGTAGAATCCATTATGGAAAAACAATTACGTTTCTGTAAACAGAATTAAAAAATCTTTCAAAAGTGACTTAAATTCCGCGAGCTAGTACCGAACTAATCGAACTGCACTATTTTTAGAATATGGAAAGATACATTTGGAGAAGTGGAAACAGGTGATTGGCTGAAATCGGATTGCACAACTTTCTCTCCAAATTGAAATAGCACGATTCCCTCCCCCCTCCTCCAAAACGCGCACCTGCAAAGAATACAAAATGCGTTTTCTTTGAGTGGAAGGATTTCTTCTCATAGCATGAGACCGGTGAAATAACAATAAAAGATAGAAGTAATTTTTTCATGTGTTGGTCTTTTTTTTTTTTTTTTTTTTTTTTTTTGGTGAGTCGAATTTAACTCGGATTTATGGGAAACTCGAACAATCGAGACTCGAATTATAGAGACTCTACTGTATATGTATACGAGTTTCGAAAATATCGAAACTTTAGTTGGCAAAAACATTTTTATTTATATAGAGAATCAAAATACTAATCTTCTATTCCAGTTAGTAATACTGACTTTCGATGGATTTACGAAAAATACCGCTTTATTATTAGTTAAGGAGTTGAACAAGGTTCTCGCCACATTATAAATTATTATTTTTTGTCAGGCGGTACATAGTTGATATCATCATAAACTATAAAATAACATGACACCATTCAATATAAACCGTAAGTTGCCCAATTATCGTACCATTCCTGTCTACATATTTTCATCTGATGAAGAATTTTGTAAGCTTGTTTCGACAAGAACAAAATATCGCACGTGTTTAAAATTTAAGAATCTTGACTTCTTTTATTTATTTATTTATTTATTTTTAATCTTTATAAATGAGCACGAGTTTTATGGTGAATTTTACGTTGCAAATGCATGCTACGCAATAATTTTCAAGAACGACTTGGAAGTGATGAAGAATTGGTTTACGTTAATGAATACTCTTAGTTTATCAAAAGAAGATTAAATGCTTTAAAGTCACCGAATTCAGTATAGTCATTTCTCTATTAAAAGCACAATCTTAATTTTTTGAATTATAGTTATCTTATTGAAATTAAAATCCCATTAAAAAAAAAAAAATCAGAAGAAGAATTTTGTCAAAGACAGAGTTCTGTCTTTGACGTTCAAGAATCTAAGAATTTAAGTCTATGAATTCTGTCAAAGACAGAATTTAGTTCAATACGGAGGATTATTAATTTCTATTTAATCTTTATTTTTTATTTTTTATTTTTTATTAATTAATTAATTAATTAAATTTAATTAATTAATTAATTTATTTATTTATTGCCGTAAAAGTGGGCCACGTACTTTTTAAAATGACTGAAGTGAATTAAAATGAAGTGTTTCCACCTAAATTTCATACTTTAGTTAATTTAAAAAAATCTCATTATCTCATCGAAAAGCTGTTCAGAAAAATCTTCCCTTACTTTTGCTATCAAACTTGTAACAATAGGACTGATATTTCTAATTTATTTTGGCGTTACACAAAACTGGTCTACAAAAAATCCAGATTGGAACTGGTAGTCCTCAATCCTTTAAAAAAAAAAAAAAAAAAAAAAAACTTACGCTTTACATTTAGTTGTCACCAGCTTTAAAATAACCATAAGTGACCAGAAAATTACAATTCTTTTTTTGAACATGACGATTTCAGTTGGCTTTCACCGGATTTTCTGAAAATGCTACCCGTTTGCATAATTATTGGGGTGTTGTACAAGATACTGACTAAAAACAGATGATAAAAATAAAAATAATTAATAATTTATTATCAGAAAAGATATAATATCATCATAAATTGCAAAAACCTGTTTTTTACAGAGTGTCTGTTGCTCCTTTACCGCTGCAATCTTCTTACATTTCCCGCCTGGTGAAAAAATGTGCATGGTTGTTTCGACACGAAACAGTTACTCAATATTTTTGTATTTGACGAAGTCTGATTATCATCTTCTTAATATTTATAATACAACACGAGTTTTATAGTGAATTCTACTTCAAAATTAATGACACGCAATCAATTTCAAGCATGTCTAGAAGGGAGCAATGATTGATTTATATTACTACATACCTTCTAATTTCTAGAATGACAATTAAATACCTAAATCCGTCGTATTCACTGTAGGGATTTAAATCCCTAAACAAAATGCAGTAATAAATTTTCGCATTATGATTATCTTTTCGAAATCGTCCTATTAGAATAACTTAAGCTTTTCTTTTAGTTGTCACTAACATTGAAAGAACGATAAACGGACCAGAAAAAGACAACCCTTCTTTTCCCGTACGTAACATCGTCAGTCGGCTTTCACCGGATTTACAGAAAATGCCACCCGTTTCCATAATTAATTGGGGAGCTGAACAAGGTACTAGCTAACACTAGAAATGATCATTAATTTTCAGGCAGCACGGAGCTGATATCAAGCGGTGTAATTAATTTTTAAATGTGGGGTATTAAAAGGGCATTTGGCTGCCGATTTTTTTTCCCCCTTCTTGTTGTAACGAAAATAAATTTAAAACTTAGACATAAAAGAAAATGCCGTAAATCTTTATGTCTCCCCGCCTATCTCTTTATTTTTTTGTCGCTTGTACTTAAATTATGGTGTTTTTACGTGAGAGATTTAATAAATAAATAAATATCATGATTAAGGAAAAAAAAAAAAAAACTGTTTTGTGTAGATTTTATTTGTACGCCGGACTATTGAGATTAAATAATTCTTTTTTATATTTAAAACACGTATAGTATAAAAAAAGCATTAGAATATCACCAAAAAAGAAAAGAAAAGAAAAAGAAAAGAAGAGAAAGAAAGAAAGAAACTTTAAAAGAAGCATTTAAAAATGATCAATTATTTTGAAGTTTATTGAAGTCTCATTTTTTTATTTATATATTTGTATATATATATATATATATATAAATATATATATAATGTTATATTTATTTATTTATTTTTAAACAACTCTAGTTTTTATGATAACAAGCCCAACTTAAGAACACCCATTTATTATTATTATTATTATTATTATTATTATTATTATTATTATTATAAGCAATGCATTTTTTTTTTTTTTTTTTTTTTTTTTTATTATAATGCATTGCAGAACTTTACCTGCATTATATGCCATTATAAGAGCACACAATTCACGATTTTGTAAACTGTAATAAAGTCTGATAAGGAAAAGTAAATATGTCGTCTCGTATGTCCAAAGAAAGTAAATCAGAAAATAACCCTTTCTTATTGAAGAGCATTGGTATGAAATTTAAAATAAGTCTATAAATGTTCAAACATAAATCGTGAAAAATGTAGTATAGGAATCTCATGTACTGTTCTTCACATGCCAAAATATAATTAATATCAATTTATAATAATAACGAGATAATATAAAGTTTAACTAAGATTTAATAAGAATTTTTCATGAGAAATGGGCTACATACATTAAAGGAAGTTATAAATATTGTCAGTTGTCATCCAGCAACATTGAAGTTTAAATAAATTATAAAATTATCCACTAGTGTGAGTCATTACTTAAAAATCAGATACATTGAAACTTTTTTTAAATTCTCTCTCTAGTAAAGGGCTGCCTTCCTTTAGGAAACTTTTTCTGGTACAAAATTTTTCCAATTGAACTTAATAATTAATTACCTATAATGAAGGTCTACAGATAATTGTGTACCTCTCTGGGGTCATATTTTGCTAGAACAGACCTTTTATTAACCTGTCTTGTTGTTGACACTAACAACCATATAATTACAATTATATGGTTAAAACAATTACCTTTTTAATTTCTGCTGTAAAATTTGTGTGTAGAGAATAATCGTAAATTATAAGACTTCATATTTCTAAATGGGCAAACTTAGAGATGAAATACGAAAATATGTACTTAAAAAGACAATTCTGTTTGTCATATCATTACTATAAATTTAGCTTACATATTTAAAATAAGTTTATAAATTTTAATGCAATTAAAATAAGTTTAATTAATTGGATTTTGAAATTCGATTTTAATTAATTAAATTAAAATAACCTTATAAATTTCAATTCAACTAGCCTGGTTTCACCCGTCATGTCGGCAAAAACATTTTAAACTTCAAATCTTTAAGGAATGGTATAAAAAGAGTTGGCTTCGTTCTTGTCAGCATGCATGACAAATGACTTTTGTCCAATCAAGATGGCAGCCGCATTAGCAGCCAAGGCTATCGAAGGAGACCAGTGTTGGGCATAATTGATTAAAAAGTAATTGAATTATAACTAAATTACGATTAAATTACAATTATAATTATTTTACTGTCAATCAATTTAAAAATAATTGATTGGAAATAAATTGTATTACTTATTCAATTTAGAAGCCAGATTGAGTCTACCAAAACATTGACTATAACTATGTTATTTTATTCATTTGATCTTTATTTGACAGCCTTGAGGCCTATAGTTACCTTGACTTTCGTTTCGAGTAATCCATATTACATAATTTCACAATAACAATGCAGAATTTCTTATATGTCTGTGCTACTAAAGGACTGTGGTTGTCATTTTGGTTTCATATGTTTTTCCAGTCATGCCTTTTATATCACTCATCACAACTTCAAATAGAGCAGTAGGCTCTGTTGCCTTAAATAATGATTTTTAAAGCTACAAAATGAAATTTCTAAAATAAGCACAATACGCTATGTAAGGTTTCGAGATACATGTTTGTATGCCAATAACTATCTTTTCAAAGAAAAAAAAGAAAAGAAAAATAACTGAAATATTTAATGCATATTTCACGGGAAAAATTATTTTCTGTTATCCTTGTTCTACGTCCTATTCAATTTAAACAGTCCTTAATTGCATATATCATTAATATCCTACGGCACTTTTACCGATGGGGCAGCGATAGCCCAGTTAGTAAGAAACACCCTGTTAGCATTCAAACTCGCAATCGGTGAATTACGAGTTTGATACTTTAGTCAGCCAAAAGTCCATTGTGTACATTAATGATAACGGGTACACATAAAATACGCCTTACAACGTTTTCCATTTTTCTTAAAACTAATACCTTTGGGGGTTATCGAGGCGAAGAAGTCATTCCCTTTTCCAGATGATCAGATTTGTGATGGTATTTTCCCGGTTACACGTAGGCGTGAATAACAGGCTGTTGTCTATTTCCCATTGCGCAGCTCTTGTACGACGTTAAATCAATTAACTTCAACTTCAGCCTTTCTCTAGTCATAAGTAACACATTGTATGTCCACATTTACTAATTCTTTAGCTTTTTGCAAGAAAATCCGCAGACTACAGAATTTCAAGCATCTTTTCGTACTTTGCACAACATTTTGACGTAAACTACACCCGATTTACTGCACTATTTAGTGTAATTTATATATTAATAGCGATCTTTATTCCGCTAAGAAATGTTGCTAATCTGAACGCAATTTTCTCGTGTATATATATATATATATATATTGTGTAACCACGTTTCCTACGCCTAGCAGTGAGAACGAGTCGAAAATCTTGGAGGGTTTCCAAGTTGACCAACAGGTTTAAATTTAGTAAGCATCCAGTCATTCGGTATTCCCTTATCACTTACTTTCTCTCGACGAAAAGTTTGTCTCCCCTATTTTACTAGTGGACTCGTTGAATCCGCACTTGCGCAGAGGCTTCCATGGTCGCATGAAATGTAGTTAAAGAATATATATATATATATAAATTCTTCGAAAACAAAATTATAGCTAAAAATCTTTTGAAATTCAAACTGAATTAAAGAATTTTTGGAAGCCATATAGACAAATATAAGTAAATTTAAATAAAGAAAGTCATTTTATTTACCTGTCTTGTTGCCTGAATTAGATTTTCTGAACAACCTCTAATAAAAGAGTACCTAAATGTACAATTTTCCATATCACCGTAGTTGGCCGACTTAAGGAGGTTCCATTGCATTTACAATTTTCATTTGAGTGAAAATTGCTGACAAATTAATTCAATTGGAAAACATTAGAACATAATGTCAAAGACCCAGGTTCAATCGTCACATTTTGTTCTGGTTCAATTTAATATCCATTTAAAATAAGTTAATATGAAATTTCCTGAAATTCAGTGTATTAGTCTTTGTCGCACTCTGAGTGCACTAAAATTTTTTACATCATACATACAGGTTTTGTCAAAAAAATGTCGAACTGAATTATCAACCTTTGAAAAGCTGTATTTTTTTTTTATTAAAATCTGAAAATTGAAATCTTTGATGATTCGAATAATTTTCTTGTTTAGAGCATGAAATAAAGTAAAAATGTAAATTATATTGTATTTAATTTTATAATATTACATTTTATTGATAAAAAGAAAAAATAATAATAATAATTAATAATAATTAAATTGTTATTAAATTGTTATTAAATTGTAGTCTAAATTTCAGAAATGTGTAAATATGTAAAAAACAAAACTTTATTGAACCCAATACTTAATTTTTATAAGTATAAACTAGTATGCTGTGGCCACCACATGACTTTCTTCTATATTTTCCTATACAAATTCACTCGGTTAAAATAATTTAATAAAATTATTATTTAAACAAATTATCTTCCATGATAATGCAGACGATTTCCATATTAGAAAAGTAGTATAAACACACAATTTCCAAAAAAAAAAAAAAAAAAAAAAGGTCGATTTTATTCTCAATATTACAAATAATAATAATAATAATAATAATTATTATTATTATTATAATGAAAAAAATTGATAAATTTATTTTAAATTATTACAGATCGATAGTTCAAACATTCGTTTTAAAGGTATTGGCGAGCTCGTTTGAAAGATATCCATCATGAAAATTTACTCCCCTCGAGGCGAGACTTCACCCAGGGGGGGGGGGGGGGGAGGGGAAGGCGGGGCTCCTATATGCACATTTTTTTTTTCCAGTTGACTATTTCTGCTACAAATAATTCTATTAAATTTGATAGTGATTATTAAAAAATAATTCTCTTCATGCACATTTATACAAAATTCTGTCTTTTACCAGCATGCTAAAAATTTAGAAATAGCGGGATGGCAACGCAAGCTGTTGGACAATTTTTACCAAAAGTTGATACACTAATTTATGTCAATGTGTGACTACCTACCAAATTGTGTGAAATTTTGCGCAGTAGTATCTGAAATACAGTTGCCACAAAAATTTGTCACACACACACGCAGACAGACAGACGGACAGACAGACATTTTCTAAAAATGGTCAAATCGTGTTCTACAGCTCTCGAAACGTGTAAATCCATCAAAAACCCGAAGTGGAAAATTTTTACGAATCCAATACTTTCTTCTATTGAATATAAAAGAAAGTAAAAATTCTTGAGTGATAATTAAAAATATCAAAGAGTTTAATTTGAAATGATACAACTGTAAACCCTCTGTTTTAAAGTTCAAAATTGACAAAGGTTAATTTAAATACACGAGTTAAACCATATAATTTATTATACATTATACATGAAATACTTATGTAGTCATATGTATTAGTGACATTGCAATACGTATGTTTCATATGCAGAATGTCTAAAATTAAACTGTTGATATTAAGAGGCGTAAAATTCGGTTCTAACTCTCGAAATTGAATGAAACTTGCGTGTTTCAGAATTATGTTTTAGGCCACAAGAAAATTTTGTTCTTCTTCTTCTTCTTATTATTATTATTACATAAACAACAGAACAGCGACAGGCGCAATTACCATCAACAGTACAAGCTGTGGGCAATTTTTTTTTTTTTTTTTTGTAAACCTTAGACCTATCATTTACATAACACTCATTTGAGATTTTATTGAAATCCCACGAGTGGAACTGGTGTAGTTTTTTTTTTTTTTTTTTTTTTTTTTTTTGTAAACCTTAGACTTATCATTTACATAACACTCATTTGAGATTTTATTGAAATCCCACGAGTGGAACTGGTGTAGTTTTTTTTTTTTTTTTTTTTTTTGTTTTGTAAACCTTAGACCTATCATTTACATAACACTCATTTGAGATTTTATTGAAATCCCACAAGTGGAACTGGTGTAGTTTTTTTTTTTTTTTTTTTTTTTTTTTTTTGTAAACCTTAGACCTATTATTTACATAACACTCATTTGAGATTTTATTGAAATCCCACGAGTGGAACTGGTGTAGTTTTTTTTTTTTTTTCGGAGTACCATGAATTTAATTTTATAGTATATAATAAAGTACTCATCATACAATTTTTGAAACATTAGAAAGTATGTAGGAGTTTGTGAACATTAATCATAATATTAAAATATGAAAAATGAATTTTTAGTCGATTTTGTGTTATGTATATGATTGGTACATTCAACATACCATTTTGAAGCATATTAAACAATGTTCTAAGAAAGATATAATTAAATGTATCAAAAAAATTCTGTTTAAATTTAAATTATTTATGTATTTCATGCCTCACCATCTAAAACAGTCTGCGAGCAAGGCCTTAGCCAGAATAAATGATCGAAGAGGTTTCGAATTGTTGAGTTTTAAAAATGAAGTTTAACTCAAAACTGATCAATAAATCTACAAAGTTCATGGTCTTCTCTGTAAGTTATTTTGCGTTTCATTTTCTTTTCAGAGTAAAATTGCATCATCATATTACTTAGTTTACAATTTTCAAACAGTCGAATGCTATAAATTTTAGTAAAATAATTTGTTTTTCAATCATCTACCTTCAATATTCTTTGAAACAGAAATTATTTTTAAGGTTAATTTCTTATTTTTCCTATTTTTATATTAAGTTAGAGATATCCGACTTGACAATAGGTTGGAATATGTTGTAAACATATTGCCAAGTAAGAAGGATTTGGGTCTGAAATAGATATAATATGTAGCAGAGAATCTTATATAGCCACCTTGTTTCAGTTTGACCTAAATGTTTAAAGCAAATTATTTGAGTTATTTAGTTAGCCATTTTTCATTCAGTTATATTATGTGTCAGTGAATTCCATATATCCATTTTATTTGAGGTTTACTTAAATAATATTTCATACAATTTGCTTTAATTGATTAGTTGTGAGGAATAAATGGATTTCATATCTCAATTCCTCAATCTGAAAGATTAACTTAATTACTTAATCACTTAATTAGATAGTAATAAGAGCTCGAGACAAGGTTTTAAATATAAAGCAACAAAGTTTATTTAGCATTCAATAGGAAGGAAGGTGTTGGGCTAACTCAATTTTAAATAAATGACCTCAAGAAATAACTTCAACAGAGCATAAAATAAAAGGTAATTTATCTCACCAATACTGATCTTGTCGGCTGGATTCCCGAGACGCGACAGATATTTCTCTTACTTTATGCTACGTTACTACACCTCTCTACCATCACTTAACATACGCCTAAAACTATCACCACCAACATTTCTCCTTATTCCACCTTCTCTCACACTAATCCGCTACAATTCTCTACCACAACCAATTCACTAGCAATTCACTATATTCCCTCTCTCATCTACGCTGTAAACGAAAACGTCTTAAATTCAGTTTAAAAAGAGTCTTAAATGGATGGTCATTTTTTAAGCGAAAAAAAAAGTGTCTTACTTTTTTCGACAACGTTCCGCATCTGAAATTGAGACATTGCAGATGTCTTAAAACTCCGCCATCTTTTTTGTGTTTTGAAACACCGCCATGTTAGGCTTAAAAGATCTGCCATTTATTAGGCTTTAAAGGTGGTGGTGTGGTGATTCTGATTTTCTGTATAAAACATATTTTATAATATTCTAGAGCATTGATAAAATATAATAATTTAAAAAAAATTACATTTACACCAGCCCCTGGAATCGAACTCACAATCTTCGCTACCGTAGACGGACGCTCTTGCCAATTGCGCCACGACCTCACACAGAATATTATATATTGTAATATTCGCGAAATGGATTATAGTGTTGTAATATAACTTGTATTTTTTTACTTAAAACTCCCGAGATTAAATCTAAAGCTCAATATGTATTAATTCTATTAAATTTCAATTGTAGAAGTATAAATTTTGTAAAATATAAAAAAAAAATATCAAAATCTAAGATTGCAATGTTTTGAAAACGATTTCTTTTTATAAACTGTTCGTTAAAACGAACAACAACAAACAAATATATGTATGAATATGAAAACTAGAAAAGTTTTGTTTTACGTCCAGGTAAAAAAGTTAAAGAAAAGAGTTTTATATCAAAAGAGATTTAAAAAAAAAAGAAGAAAAGAAAGAAGAAAGCAGCTATTTAGAAGTTGTGTGTAAGATTAGTTAGAAATTCGCTTTTTTAGCGATAAAATATTTTTTGCTGCAAGTTCATCTTAATGTTATTTCATTTAATTAAATGAGCGAGCTTTAAATAAAAAGTAACTATTTTAATAAAAGAATTGAAAAAGTGTCAAACTAGGAGTAAAAGAAGAGCGGCTAGCCTTACTCACTTGAAATGTTCTTCAGAAAAATTTTATTTATTTATTTTGTTTTTCAGATAAAAGAAATTTAAATTTTTGATATTTGATCGCGATTTCAATTAAATATATATATATATATATATATTTCGCTCCTAAGTTAAAAAATTCTTAAAAGAAATTATCATTTTATTAAAACTGTATCTTGTAATTAAAAAAAAAAAAAAAAAAAAAAAAAAAAAAAAAACGAGACAATAAAGATGATTTTGATTTCCATTCACAGATGGCGCCAGGCGCCACTACTAATAGCCAACGATGAAATGTAAAAATGTCTTACTTTAAAACACCTTCCTTTTTTAAGATACTTTTCATTAGTTCATTTGCATCATCAGTTTATTAAGACGCAAAAGTGTCTTAAATTAAGATATATATTATGTCTTAGCTTCATTTTAAGACATTTACGTGTCTGAAATCCATTTTAAGATGTTTTTTTTTTGTCTTCCTTTAAGACGCCTATTTTTGCAGTGTACCAAAACAATCTCCATCTTATACTATATTCTACAAACTTCCTTTCCCTTCATTTCAATCGAACTTAAAATCACTTCTCATTCATCTAACTCTCAGCACCTAATTCTTCCACTGCAGCACCATGTCGACATAAAACTCATCCGACCAAGACTTTCGCCGAGTCACTGGCGACGAAGTGAATTAACAGTCCCAACTTTGGTGATGGTCTATAGACTCGACCTCACATAGTTACTTATTTTTCTTCTATTTTATTATACACTGGTTAGCATGATGTATCCACTTTCTTCAATTACGATTTTTCAGAAAATCTGATTTAAGTAATCAGTTAGATGCATTTACTATCGTTGAGTGTATGCCAATAAACGTGAAATGACTATTTTCTTTGACTTTTATTCTTATAATGCTGTATATAAAACAATACATTGATCTAAATAACACATGTCTCATTGAACATGAATATTTCTTCGATTGACTTCAATTTTTATGTGACATGCATACTTGATGTTCAATTGGGTTCAAATTTTAATATAATCTTTTAACGCATTAAAAAAGAAATACACACAGTTGGCCAAAATTATTGCAAGATTAAGCATTCTAATATTAATGAACTCCCACGGCCAATGAACACGCCAGATTTAAACCCTTTGAAGAATTTATGGAGTAACATTGCGAAGAAAATTGCCCCAAATCCTCAAAAAAAAAAAAAAAAAAAAAAAAAAAAAAAAAAGAGTTTCGGAAACCAATAGTTTAAATTTGGCACAATGAAATAACAAAAAACAGTTACAAAACCTTGTTTATGCCATGCCTGTAACAGTGGCTGCAGTGATCAGGGCCAGACGCGGTTTAACAACATATTAAACGCTTTTAGGATACACTGCATTCATTTAATATATTTTTTGCTCAGAAGGACTTAGGTAAACTCAAATTATTTATTTATTTCATTTTATTGCAGGATATAAAAATGTATGCGGATTTCTTGTAACCTGTAAAATGTTTGTGTGGCATATATTTATATATATATATATATGTATATAGAATGAAAATCTTTTCAAACATTGCATTTAATGAAACCAAATATCACATGAAAAACTAAAAAGAACTTCAATAAAGATTTCTTAAAAAAAAAAAAAATAATAATAATAAAAAATAATAATAAAAAAAAAATAAGCATCTTTTTTATGAAGACATGCAACATCAGTACATTTTTAAGGGCTGTGATTGAATGTTGCATGCAAATTAGATGTTATATATGTCATACTGCATGCAATTTGCTTAAAAGTTACAGTATGGAGAGCCCGATAACACCTAAAAGGACGTGCAAATAATTGCAAAATCAAGATTAAAAGGGAAAAGTAAAATCAAACATACATTTAAAACTACAATCACTAATGTTATCTAAAAATTAAATGTATTCCTAAGAAAATCTAGTATGTTATGGTCACCACATGACTTTCTTCAATATTTTCTCATACAAATTCACTCAGTAAAAATAATTTATTTAAAATTATTATTAAAAAAAATTATCTTCTATGATAATGCAGACGATTTCCATATTAAAAAAGTAGTATAACACTAAATATAAAAAAAAAGTCAATTTTGTTCTCAATATTACATTTATTTATTTATTTACTTATTTATATCTATATCTATATATATATATATACTTAAAAATGAAAAAAAATCGATAATTTTATTTTAAATTATCGTAGATCGATGGTTCAGCCATTCGTTTTAAAGGTATTGGCGAGTTCTTTTGATAGATACCCATCATGAAAACTTATTCCCCTCGAGAGGGGACTCCCCCCCCCCCGCCAGGATGAGCAGGCGAGGCACCTACATACACAACTTTTTTTCCCAGTTGGCTATCTCTATTACAAATAATTCTTTTAAATTTCATAATGATTAAAAAAAAATCTCTTTATACACATTTATACAAAATTTTGTCCTATACAACCATGTTAAATGTTTAGTAAAAGCGGGATGGCAACGTGAGCTTTTGGACAATTTTTACCAATAGTTGATAATCTATGTCATTGTGTAACTACATACCAACTTTATGAAATTCTGTGCAGTAGTACCTGAGATACTGTTGCCACAAAGTTTGTCGTACTCACACACAGACAGGCAGATATTTTCTAAAAATGGTCAAATGAAGTTCTACAGCTCTCAAAACGTGTAAATCCATCAAAAACCCGAGGCCGAAAATTTTTACGAATCCAATACTTTCTTCTATTGAATATAGAAGAAAGTTATAATAAAAGTAAAATTATTACTTACATAACAATTGTATTTGTCAATTTTTTTGTCGCAAGCTTTAAGTTTAGCCACGAATATATATAAAATAAAAATAAATAACTTTTTTTTTCTTTTTTCGTTCACTAACTTTCAAAAATCTTCACTTTAAATTAATTTAATATAGTGACTTAAAAAAAATATTTTAATTCAAAAATATATATACTATTACGATTATTATTATTTTTTTTTTAAACTTCTTTAGGGGAAAAAAAAAAAAAAAAAAAAAAAAAAGAATTTTCAACTTTGCAATGCTTTTAGCCAGTAGTGTAACAGTATAGAAGTTTCATTTCTCTAAAATGTTTTTCATGTAAAGAAAGACCGAAGTATAAATAAAAAATTCCCATACACATATGCATACACGCACGTATTAATAAAGAAAGAAAGTCAGACTGGTAGATAAATAATGTCTCGTTTTACAATACCCAAAGAAAATTTTTAGAAAAATGAAGGAGTGTCAAGCCTATGAACATACGTAACACATTTGCATTATCATAGAGATTACACGCTCTGTATATAATTTTTCCTTTGCTCAAAACATACGACAAAAACCAAAATATTTTAAGAAATTTTTATCAAATTATGCCATGATGCATCTGTACAGACTGTAGTAATATCTAGACATGAAAGTGATAATAAAACTAGCTTATTAAATTCGAATGGCGTACAATGCCAAGACCACATGACATTCACAATCGAAAAATTCTGAAAATGGCCGATATTATCACATTATTTATAGATGTGAAAGCTCGGAGGAGGGAGTGATCGCTTTTAAAATAGGGTCACGTACCGTGTTGTCGACAACGGTTGCCATGGGTTACGATTGTCGAGATTTTTCCCAATACGCAAAAGATTAATATTGCACAAACGGGAGGAGAACATTTAGAAGACAGTGGAGCAACAAAGAATATTCCAAGAATTCCTCATCTTCTTATAGCCTCATGCCTAAAATTTCAGAGAATAAGTGATTTCAGAATAGCTACGTTTACGATATTGAAAATTCGAAAATAAATAATACAAATAATAAAATTCTTTCGCAAAATTTTAAAAGGTCGTGGACTGCAATAAAGATTCTATTTATAAAAATAACTAGATTTTACTAATATAAAATGCATTACATTTTAAGGATATCTTTATCTTTGATATACGTGATAATTTTAATATTATAGATATTTATTAATATTTATCATTAATTTTTAACAAATTAGCTAAAAATATAATAATCATTTTACACTATTTTAGAGAAATGTTTAAAGCTTTATTTCATAATAACAAACTTAAAATTGTTACATTGTATTCAGCATTATAGTAAATATTATAAAATAGTTATATGTAATAGAATATATATTACGGCTTGTATAGATAAAATAAATTCTACAATAAATCTTAATCATACTTTATTATCTTATCTTTTGATTTCTATTAATATTTATTATTAAATATTATCTGAACACCTTAAATTATGCATATAAAGTGCGTAAAATAGATTTTAAACAAAACACAGTAATTCACAGGATATTTTAATTTCTTATACAAAAATAATATAAATTATTTAAAACTAAAAAGGACTAAATATGAATTCTATTCATATATATATATATATATATATATCAGGGAGGAAAATTTTGTTTTTTTTAGCGAAAGCAAAATTCTGCTTTCACACCGGAATAAACTTCTCTTTTAAGTATATTTATTTTAACATGTTATCTGTGAGTTAATTTAGATGTACTTAAATAGGAAATGTATTCCGGTGTGAAAGAAGGATTTCGTTATCGTTAAAAAAAAAAAAAAAAAAAAAAAAAAAACAGAACTTTTATCCCTGATATATATATATGTATATAATCGTGATAAATTATAAAACAGTTAGAAATCTAATTACCTTTTAGCATTAAAACTATTTCTTGGGTAATATTCTTTAATTATTTATTTCACTATTATTAATTCAATTCTACTACTGTTCCTACCCAATTATGTAATTCATATATATTTTCTTTTTTAGTAATATATTATTATTATACTGAATTAAACTATAGTTCTTTATAGTTTTTTATTTGCTGATTCATATTCAATGTAATTACAATAATTTCTTTTTATAATAAAAATACTTGCTTTATAGAGAGAAATTTTATTGTTTTACAGTATTTTTTCATAATTATTCGTACTCAATATTTGTTTTGTGTATAAATTGCAGTGAAATAAAATCAATTTACATTTTCTTTCTTTCTTTCTTTCTTTCTTTTTTTTTTTTTTTTTTTTTTTTTTACAAACCTTATTTATTCAATACTATTAGTATTCATTAATAAGGCTAATGGTTGATACAGACGTATTTATAACAAATTATTAACAGTTATTATTAACTCAATTATAACAAATTATTAACTCGTTTATTAACAGTATATCTGATTTCACATATGTATTATATTTGCATTACATGTATTATTTTCTAAAGTGTTCCTTTATTAATTCTATAGTTAATGATAATAAGTATTTTGAAAAGTGAAAATAAATTTTTTTTTTAAATAGTTATATTTAAGTACTGAAACAAATTTAAACATATTTTTATTTTTATTCACTCTTACTTTTTGGAAGCATAATTTTCAAAAATCATCAATAAATCGTCAAAAGACATTATGCTTAAATTATTTCACAATATTGTACAAAATGTATTATTATTACTTCCATTAATGTAATAACGTACGTAATAATCGATTCTGTCGCAAATTTCGATATTGATTTCCCCCTGTTTTATGTGTTTTAGGCTGTCATGTAACCAAAAAAGTGCTTTATAGAAATTGACCAGTGTTCCAGTTTTGTGAAATGTATACTTTTGTACGGGAGAGATCTTTTAATTATCATATACATATAAGTTCTTGAAAGAGATAGTCGTTAAAAACACACGTGTAATAAATAGTTGACGAGCATTGACGAGTTCTTTCGATAAATACACTTATTAAAATTATATAACTCTCAGGGATTCTTCCCGGGAAAAAGGTGGAGGGCAGCGATGCTCCTACACGCATACTCTGTTCTTTTTTTTTTTTTTTTTTTTTTTTTCTAGTTTACTACTTCTATTATCAATAATTCTTATTAATTTTATAACCATGCGTTAAAAATAAGTCTCATGTACATTTTTACGAAATTTTGCCCTGTACAGCAATGTGAAAATTTTAGAAAATATAGCATTACAGTACCACCTGTGGAGCGATTGATCCCGAAATGTAATCAGCACCGGTTTAGGTCAGGGTTTAATTAAATATCAAGTTTGGTTGCATTTCGTTTATTCGTTCGTGTAATACAGTGTTCACAAAATTTGTGATACACACACAGACGTTTTCTAAAAACAATCAAATCATGTTAAGGACATCTCGGAACATGTAAATCCATCAAAAATTAGATTTCGAAAATGATCATAAAAACAATGCTTTCTTCTTTTATATATAGAAGAAAGCAATAAATGCTGAATGTACACGGCATTTGGAGTGTATCTCTACCGTACTTTTTTTGCACACAGAGGCTCATTACACCAGGACATACGGCTTAAAGTGGATTCTGAACAATATGAAAAATCTTTCTTAGACTAAAGCATACGATTTTATTAGTTTTATAGAAAACTAGCAGGCAACGCCCGCTTCGCTGGTCCCTATTTTTAAAAGAATCACTATAATTACTGAATTTTCAAAATTGCATTAATTTTTATCACGTAAAGAAAAAAAAAAAAAAAAAAAAAATCTGATTAGGAAAAATGTCGCACCGGGTTCTCACTGCCTTCGGAAAAAATTCCCAAAATGCTCTAACTCTTATTTCTATTATTTTCCCCCTTCGAAACCCCCTTCCGTCTATCCTAATAATTTTACAAATTCGAAAATATCTGCAATCGATTTGTAAGTATCAAAAACCTCTATGCACCAGTTTTGAACGATATATCTCTATTTTTATTTTTTGCCCCTCTGCCCCCCCCCTTCCCGCCCCTCCCAAAAATTAAAAAAAATCGAAAATATCCGCAATCGATTTGTAGGTATCGGAAACTTCTATGTACCAATTTTGAATGATCTAACTCCATTTTATCTTTTTTGCCCCTCAGCCCCCCCCCCACTTTTCCGGCCCTCCTAATAACTTTATACTTTCGAAAATATCCCCATTCGACTTGCAGGCCTTTAAAACCTATCTGTACCAATTTTGAACGCCCTAACTGTATTTCTATTTGTTTTTGCCCATAGCCCCCCTTACAGCTCCACCCTCTTCCTGCCCCTCCTAATATTTTTTCAAATTCAAAAATATCCGCAATCGATTTGTAGGTATCGAAAACCTCTATATACCAATTTTGAACGATCTAACTCTATTTTTATTTTTTGCCCCCCTTCTCTCCCCTCCCCCCTTCTTGCACCTCCAATAACTTTACACAATCGAAAATATCCTCATTCGACTTGCAGGCCTCTAAAACGTATCTGTATCAATTTTGAACGCCCTAACTGTATTTCTATTTGTTTTTGCCCCATAGCCCCCCCCCCCTGCTGCCCCACCTGGGGGCTGAATTTCTAAAATTCCAGAAATTGGTTTTTAGACATTTGCATTAGCTATATTTTAGAGCAAAAATTTCACGTATATCTATTTTTTTGTTTGAGATATATAGGATTATGCGAAATCACGTTTTACGCATGTGAAATCACGTTTTGCCCCCGCCCCCCTCCCCTTGGGGACCGAATTTTGAAAATTCCAGAAATCAGTTTTTAGACATTTGTATTAGCTATATTTTAAAGCAAAAATTTTACGAATATCTGTTTTTTTGTTTGAGTTATGAAGGATTTTGTGAAATCACGTTTTGCCTCCCCCCCCCCTTGAGGGGTGAATTTTGTAAAATCAATTCTTAGTGGATGCTTACGTCATCGAACGAACATTGTCACAAAGTTTCATGCTTCTAGGTCTAGGGGTTTGGTCTGGGCGATGATGAATCACCCCCTCAGTCAGTCAGGAAGAACGATTTTATATATAGAGATAAAAAATAACAAATTTTTGTGCCTAGAAATCGATCTGGCTTATCGTTAAGAATCTTAAATAAGGAAATTATAAGTTTTCATTTGTAAATTTTTTTTGGAACAAAGTAAAACAATATGGAAAACCAAGTGCTTTGATTATTTCGATGAGATGCTTGGGACTTTAGTTTTCCACGAATCGACATAAGAACTAACCCCAATATGAAATGCTATAGTTCATTGACACTAAATTATAAACATAGATTTTTATACATATATTTCTAATCTAAATTCAAATTTCATATTTTATAAAAATGTTTTAAATGTGAAGATTATAACCTACTCTCTTCCATAAGCGGCCTTTAATTTAATTATATATATATATATATATATATATATATATATATATATGCATTTTATTAAAATGTAAGAGCAAAGAACTCGCATAATATGAAGTTGTACCTTAATTCTAACATGTTTATTTAACGTGAATCTTTTCTTAAGTCGTTGTCCTAAAATATCCGGATAGCTCTTACTAACGGTCACGCAATTCTTCATCACTCGACCGTTTCTTATGGACTGTCCTAAGTGCTCTTAGAGGAAATATGTAGCTCTAGAACTTAGTACTACATGCAGTCCGTAACATACGGCTTGTTTCTCTGCGTGCATTCTTAATTAGCAGGCGTTACGGCAACATATTGTTCAACGCTTGTCTACCATTTTCGCATGTACACTGTAGATTAAACAGGACATTCGTATTTAGGCTTTAATTGTAACAATTAAATATGTTATAATACTTAGAAGAGGAAGCTTAGATTCAAATAGAGACAAATATAATAGCTTTGAGTTAAATTAGTTAAGGGTATTATTTCCAACATTAGCCCGTAAAACTTTGCATTATTCTTATAGAAAAAAGAATTTGGGGGTCAGTAGTGTAAATAAAAATTTCTCAACTGCGATTAATGCAAATAATAATGTATAAAATGTCTGAAATAAAGGAAAATAACAAATGTAATATGAATTTATAAATTATTAATAATACACGTATTTATCTTTATATAGCACAACAAACACATATGCAGATGTTGCATATCTGTAATAGATGCAAAAACTCAATGCAGAAGTAAGTTTTGAAAAAACGATTTTAATGATTGCTATCATGTTGCAATATTGTAGTTAAAAGGATTGCAAACGTTGAAAATCGTTCTTCGAAATTACTGAAACATTCGAAACATTCTTCGAAACATCTTCGAAACATTCAAAAGGTGTCGTCTGCAAAAAATATTGAAAAAAAAAAAAAAAAAAAAAAAAAAAAAATATATATATATATATATATATATATATATATATATATGTGTGTGTGTGTGTTATTCTACTCTTCATAAAACACCAGAAAGTGAAACAATTATAGACTGAAAGGAAGCGACCACAAAAAATTGTCAAAATTAAGCATTTTTGGCGATTTAGCGCTGTTAGGCGATAAGTGTGCTAGCACCGAGATTGCCGCGTACAGTCAGTAACAACAGTGTCCGAACACTCAGTGTCCGAACACTAGCAAAAATTCCTATGTAAAAAAATAACACTTCATACGGTAAAAATCATAAAGCCTTATTGAATCCTGTTCTTAGTCAGTCTAAGAACATGATTCGATAAAGATTTATTTAACAAAACCGTATGAAGTCGACTTTTTTTACATAGGAATTTTTGCTGGTGTTCGGACACTTTTGTTACCGACTGTACTAACAGAACCGTGTTTTGATTCACCGCGAAGTACTCAAAATCAATCGCCTAACAGTGTGAAATCACCAAACATGCTTAATTTTGATAATTTTTTATGGTCGCTGTAATTCATTTCAGCTGATATTTTTTTCAATTTCTGGTGTTTTAGGAAGAGTAGAATCACATGCAGTTTTTTAATAGTATTTTTTGAAGACGACACCTTTTGAATGTTTCCTTATTACAAGGAAACATTCAAAAGGTGTCATCTTCAAAAAGTATTCAAAAAATATATTTGATTCTACTCTTCATAAAACACCAGAAAAGGAAAAAGTTATCGGCTGAAATTAATTACAGCGACCACAAAAATTTATCAAAATTAAGCATGTTTGGCGATTTCACACTGCTAGGCGATTGCTTTTGAGTACTTGGCGGAAAATCAAAACACGGTTCTGTTCGTACACGGCAATCTCGGTGCTAGCAAACGTATCGCCTAACAGCGCTAAATCGCCGAATATGCTTAATTTTGATAATTTTTTGTGGTCGCTGTAATTAATTTCAGCCGATACTTTTTTCATTTTCTGGTGTTTTATGAAGAGTAGAGTCACATATATTTTTTTTAATACTTTTTGAAGATGACACCTTTTGAACGTTTCCTTGTTAGAGTAATGAAAGTTAACATGCATAAGCATTAGAATGTGTCAAATAATAACATTCTGCCGGTACAAATAATTTCACTCCTCTGTTCAGCGTTGCTAAATTTAAGGACTTCTTTATTCAATATCCTCCACTAAATTTTAACTGTAACCGTTTCTTAACCACTTCGAGGCATATTCGTCCGTACATGTATATTAAATGTCACACTCCACAAAATTATTGGTTGTAGTTGTATAAAAGTGTCACTAAATTAGGCAATACTGTTTAGAGTGCTTTAGAACGTTAGGACCGGCAAAGGGTTAAATACAATAAAATTTCTTGAACATTATTGAAATAACAAAAGAAATAAAATTCATTTTTTTCCAAAATTTTTAAAATTTTCTATGCAACAGTTTTTAAATTATTTCCTTGATTTTACATTATTATATTTATAAATATACTCTGAACATATTTCTAAATTACTTTGCGGATTGATAAGTTTTTTATTTTTATTTATTTTTTATTTTTTTTTTTTATAGCAAAATACGTTTACATGTTGAAATTTATTGCAAATTTTTAACATTCAAACATATAAACATTGAAAAAAAATAGCAAAGTAATGAATATACAAAGTAATGCATAAACTAATGTGTATTGATGCTATAATAATAATAATAATAATAAAAGGGAAATTTTAAAAACTAAATCGCATGAAAATTTTTGAAATTTTTTCATAAAAATTAAAAATTAAAATTTTATTTTATTAGTGCTAGAGGCCTATTTCAGTCGGTACAGTTGTCGAATTTTTATAATACACTCTTAATAGTGCTAAGGGCCTATTTCAGTCGGTTTATTGAATGGGAATTTATTGAATGAAGTACCCCCAAGGCACAACTTTGACATGAGTCCCCCCCCAGGCCCAACTTTGACATGAGTCCCCCCCAAGGTACCCCTATTTCAGTCGGTACAGCGTTGTCGAATTTTTATACGTCACTCTTAATAGTGCTAGGGGCTTATTTCAGTCGGATTATTGAATGGGGATTTATTGAATGAAGTCCCCGCAAGGCCCAACTTTGACATGAGTCCCCCCCTCAAGGTACCCCTATTTCAGTCGGTACAGCGTTGTCGAATTTTTATAATACACTCTTAATAGTGCTAAGGGCCTATTTCAGTCGGTTTATTGAATGGGGATTTATTGAATGAAGTTCCCCCAAGGCACAACTTTGACATGAGTCCCCCCCCAGGCCCAACTTTGACATGAGTCCCCCCCAAGGTACCCCTATTTCAGTCGGTACAGCGTTGTCGAATTTTTATAATACACTCTTAATAGTGCTAGGGGCCTATTTCAGTCGGTTTATTGAATGGGGATTTTTTGAATGAAGTCCCCCCAAGGCCCAACTTTGACATGAGTCCCCCCCAGGCCCAACTTTGACATGAGTCCCCCCCAAGGTACCCCTATTTCAGTCGGTACAGCGTTGTCGAATTTTTATAATACACTCTTAATAGTGCGAAGGGCCTATTTCAGTCGGTTTATTGAATGGGGATTTAGAGAATGAAGTCCCCCCAAGGCACAACTTTGACATGAGTCCCCCCCCAAGCCCAACTTTGACATGAGTCCCCCCCAAGGTACAACTTTGACATGAGTCCCCCCAAGGCCCAACTTTGACATGAGTCCTCCCCAGGCCCAACTTTGACATGAGTCCCCCCAAGGCCCAACTTTGACATGAGTCCCCCCCAAGGTACAACTTTGACAGGAGTCGCCCCCCCCAAGGCACACCTTTGACATGAGTCCCTCCAAGGCACACCTCCGCCTCATTGGGAAAAAGAGAAAAAACGTTGTTTTGCGGCTATAAGACAGTTTGGACTTCCAACGTTATTTGTTACAGTATCTGCAGCTGAAACACATTGGTTTGATTTAATGAAAACTTTATCATGGAATTTAGATCGTCACGAATTAACTAAAGAAGAATTTGTCGATATTAACAAGTTTAGCAGTAGGCCTCTGGCACTAAATTAAAATCTGTCAATGTCAGATTTTCATGTTTTAAATAATGAAATAATGTCGTGTCTGTATAATAATTTTTTTGTTTTTTAATTTTAATCGTTCCTAAGAAATTTTAATACATTTAATATTGATAATTTTTATTTCATATATATACAAAAATTCATATCTCTAAGACAATAATTTCAAAGAACGATTTTTAAGGCCCAATATGCCTATTAACAAAGACTGCTCATAAAATTGGCAGCAGATGGCGATATTATGTTATAATTTCATATGAAAGTTTAATTTATCAAGGCAATTATTCGAACTTAAATATCCAAAACATAAAACGTTCCCACAAACGCTATTTTTACAATATATGGAGTAAACCTTAGTCAGAAGAAAATTAATAATTGGTTTAAAAGTTTCTCAATATAAAATGAATATAAATAAAATAAAATAAATATAATATAAGTTAAAATCTTGATTATATTGTGATTTTTTTTTTTTTTTCTAATGCATCTTTGCATAATTTTGAGAATACTTTTATTCTTTTTTAACTATATGTTTAGTTTTTGTTACATAACGTAAATCTAGGAGAGTTTGCGCACAATTCAGCAGAACAATACTAAAGATCCAAGTATTATTTTTTTCTAAACTATCGGTACACAATTTTCAATTCATTCTTTTTCCTATTCATTTCCATTACTATTTTGTTGTTACGCCATAAATTAAAACAACAATTATAATAAAACCAACAGAGCTATTTTGCGGAATATCTCTTTAGATTGTAGGAGAGATTGAACCTAACTACAATTACATTGTTGATACTAATAATTGCACTCAAAGGACTGTGTCGTAAACAAACAAACAGAAAAAATATTTTTGCGCATTAGTAGTAGATATTTCTATTCAATAAATAAAAAAGTCATAGAAAGATAGAAAGAAATTAATTTAAAGAAAGAAAAAAAAAAAAAAAAAAGAAAAGAAAGAAAGAAAACATATTTTTAAAAAATAGTGAAAGAATGAGGAAAAAAAAATAAATAAAGACCAGATATGTTTGCAAAATAACGTTAAATTACAATATACCACGTTTAAATTTAAATTAGCATACTTCCTTTTCATCTTGAATGGTTTCGTGTTTGCTGACGGAATCACTCGTTGTCCAGAATCGTTGCACATATTGTTGTAAATGTTACAGCTTTCGTGCAACAACCTGCACAAAAAGAATACATAATGTATGTACAACGCATTTCCGAGACAAAAAATCGGATATCGCAGTGTATGTGCAATGATGTATGGCTACACTCTCGCCCACTCTTAAGCCAGGAATATTATTATTAATTATAATTTTTATTTTTTTTTAATTCTCCGCTTAAAAATGCTAAAAAAAAAAAAAAAAAAAAAAAAAAAAAAAACTAAAGTTTTGCTTCGTTTGAAATCTTCTCGTTTCAACTTTAAATCTTTTACATTAATTTATATTAATTTATTTTATTGAAATTTAGACGATTACAGTCCATAAAAAGAAGTTTTTAAGACGGCCGATATTTTTTGTTTCCACTCAATTTTATCGACTCTGTTTAAACAGCAAACCACTACACAAAACTTGAGCATCAAACTGGAAAATTTTGCAAAACTACACAGATATGCAATAACGTTTAAAACATTGCTATAACATTACGATAAATGCCCCATAGGTTAACATTGGCATTCGAGAGGTAAATCCCATCAGAGGTGTGGCTTTTAACGATTATTCGATAAAAGCGATATAATAAAGTTCCTCCTCAATAAAGTTGAATTTCGGATTATGTGGGCGGTCTCCAAAAAAAAAAGCGCTGTCTGGAATAGGTTGAATTAGACTAGTTATCTCCTGGTATAGTTCTAGATATTCAATAAACTCATCTCCATTGCCTTGCCATTATCAGGAAGCTGAGAAGTCTCTACTAGTATAAAATTTAATGGAATCAATGCGCAATCTCTCCTAAATAGCAGAAGTGTAAACTTTCTCATTTTGGGGGGAGAAATTGTGCAGCCTTTTATTCAATAATTATTTACGTTTAGAGAGAATCGTGTTCACGTATCGTTATTCTAGATTTGTAGCTTATGGAAAATCGTTAATTAAAAATCATTTTTTATTACTACCATTCTATAGAAATTTCTAGGAAGGGTTATGAAAATGCAAGCATTTATTTTTGAAAAGGAGACAAAATAACTTCGTTTTATCTTAGACTTTTGAAGCAATCAACATGCACATTTAAGTCGGCACTCCACTGTTCATATTGTAGAACTACTTGGATTCGCAGCGTGTCCAACCTACCTTTTCCTGCCGATCTACTATGTGCGCAATCTCTTCTAGCTGTACCTTAAATGTTTAATGAACGACGTGTCTCTCTGACGTCATTCGATGATATGATGACAATTTCCTTTCATTTAACGTGAAAGAGTCTTAACCTACAAACAGATGGAATATAGTCAAACGTAGTACAGACCACAATTATGGAAAGGTCCACCTTGCCCTAGTCGTCCATTATTTTTTACATGTTTCGAAACCTATTGTCTAACATGTGGATTAATATTTTTAAAATCGGCGTTCTTGAAATATAATCAGGTTAAATTAGTATAGTAATTTTCTGTGATATAACATGTTTTTTCATACAGTACAGGTGATATATATTATAAAAATCTTTAAGCATCTTACGAAAATTCATTATTAAAAAAAAAAAAAAAGAATGATATACTGAGTATTCCATAAACCTATAGACCTTTTAAAAATTCATAGAAAGAAAAAATAATAATAAAGGAATCGGTACAACTGAATGCGATTTGCGAAAATATATCTGTCTTGGAATGAGAATTTTTTGGTATTAAAAAAAAAAAAAGAAGAAGGTTAAATTTTTGACGATAGAGGACGCTGTACGTGAACAAAACACACACTTCTGTTAAAAATTATATTTATTTGCTTGTAAATGTTCCCAGATATATAAATCCCTTTCTATGTATCCACCATCACCGCAAATTACAGTTTGCAAACGAGTTACAACACCGCTAACTTGCTTCAGTCAGCGGTTCTTACCAGAGGGAAAACGTCTTCACCAAAAACGCTTTATCCACAGAGTCAACATTGCAATTAAAACTTCAAGTATACGCAAGTAAAAAGTAAAATATGAAATAAGCTTTGTTAATCGTAAAACCACGTACCTGTAGGAATCTGATTTGGACACTTTTCGCTACGCATACGTGCAGCACCCTCTATCGATGAAAATGTCAACTATTAATTTTTTCATTACTAAAAAAAAAAAAAAAAAAAAAAACCCGCTTAAGGCAATATTTTTTTTTTGCAAACCACGACGAATTCTACCAACTTATTCAAATTTTATGACTTTCTAAAATATCTACAGACTTTTGGGACAGCCGGTGTATCTTCCGGGAAAACCAGAGGAAGTGGCAATTATCTGCAACATAATTCTGAAATATTTGGCATACAATTCCATAACATTACTTTCGCATAAAAAATTCTTAATATATTCTTAATATATCTTCTTCACTTTGAAAAAAAAAAAAAAAAAAAAACATGCATTCCTCTTTTACTGTTATCCGAATTCTTTTGTATTATGCAAATTTTACCTGATTCATTACATTCATACAATTCTCCGCTCAATAAATAAATAATATTTTATGTACTTTTTTTTTTCAACGTTGTTTTCTTCAAATAAATGTTTACTAAGTGAATTGAGTTAAGTAAGTCTAATACAATATGTATTGAAAGTTTAATCGATTACGTTCCATACAATACGGTGCAATACGAAGCATATGAGGGCGATATCACGAATAGACACTATTCCCTGATTTGTTAACCCTTACTGTTGAACTTCTACTAATAGTCCTTATTTCACTAGACAACCCACGCTACTTATCGAAACATCTACATGAGCGCCCTACACACAAATTGTAATCATACTAATTTACATCGCGTTAGGCTTAATTACGGCTGCCTCACTTGGCAAATCCTCCCATTTCGTCCCCTTTTCTCCAACATTTAGCGTCCCCTTCACCGTAATGAGGAGCCCACAGTCCGCCTCTTTGTTTCTCTATGACCTCCATTTGAAATCCACATTCATGTTATGTTAATCTCTCCGGCGGGCATTTATGCACGTTTCTGGCTAAAACACAAACTTCAGTGAACAATTCCGTGGATAAACTTGTGACATTAAAAGTGGTTCTATAACAATGAAATGTACAGTCACATTTAAGTTGAAATGAAACTGAAACAAATGCTTGATTCATTAAAGTATTTCCATGGGAAATTATAAAATTAAAGCAATAGTACAAAAAAAAAAAAAAAAAAAAAAAAAAGTTTTAATACTATTATATGTGACACAGATATTTTCAAAGTATAATATTTTTTTACTAATAGTAATAATAATAACTATTTTGTCAGACTTTTATGATCTTTTTCTATAACTTTCACTAATGCATCAAAATGCACTAAGTATTATTCTACAGTACAAATTATTAATTTATCAAGATTTTAAATCTTAAAATTACAGCAAAAATTAAAAAAAAAAAAAATTGCCTTAAAAGTAAAAGAACAATTTACTGGAGACCTTTCTCGAAAATTTAAAAGAAATTTATTTCTTTTAATTTTCACTTTCTCCTATCGTAATAAGGGAGATAATAACTTAAAAATGTATTAAAATAAATAAATAAATAAATAAAAAATATTCATATATATTTTTTTCTGAGAAATTAACTAAATTTAGATAATTAAAAAAAAAAAAAAAAAAATAAAGCATGAAACATTCAAAACTGTTATCGGTGTAGAATTCACATGAGTTACAAAACTCGTTAAACTTTTCATGCTGTATTTCTTTAGGTTATTTTCTATAGAATTTATTAAAGTCTCCTAATAATATTCTGTAACTTTATAATTAATGTGAAAATTCGATTGCAAAGCAAATATCATTGCTAAAACAAGCATATTCATCGTAAAATAATTGACATTTTTATTTTCAAAACTATTTCATGTTGTTTTATTTATTTGCACAGAATTACTGTTCTGTGTATTAATATATTATAAGTTGTACATGATGTCAAAAATATTTAAATAAAATAATATTAATATTATTAATAATAATAAGCAATTAATTCTCAGAGAAATCAGGATTAACTTTTGTCTTTTCTATTTGCATAGCCCTAATCTTAAACTACAAAAATAATGAATAAAATTGCTTGTATAACAAAATTTTATCATTTGTATCATTGATAAATTTGACAACTTGTGACTTATTAAATATTTTAAATTACGTAATAAATAAAATTTATTATATAAATTATTTAATATATTAACTCAGTTTAGCAAATCAGTCACTTTGAATTGACAGTGATACCATGCTTCTCAAATAATTTCTTTAAACCATGATAATAATTTTTGATAATAGGATCCAGGTAAATTACGATTGAGACTGAAAGAAGTTTCCTGGACATTTTATCTATGTCAGGTTGCAAACTATACCTCATGGTTTCACCTAAGAGTGAGAGCCATCCCTAACGTGGATGGTCAAAATTGCGATGGCATTACTCCGGACCATCTCTAGGGGTGAGTCGCAGACCGTCGCCAATTGCCCGTTGCGCAGCACTAGTGCGACGTAAATCCCAGCCATCCATTCATCTGTTTCAGGTTGCTCGTCAGAAGTTAGAGAATCACCAGGGTTTTTTTCACCTTCGTTGAATAGACTCATAAGAATTGCATGGTAGTCTTACCAGAGCAAGGAGTTTATAAAACTGAGCACACAAACGCGGTTTTCCGACAAATGTAAACTCCCATCTGTAACTTCTTGCACATATACAGGGTGATTCAAAATAGATGTTAAAGCGATTATCTCTTAAATTTACAGTCACAAAAATGTACTTCCCCTTACAATTTTATTTTCAATCATGATCATATTTCAGATATGGAATTATTTGTAAAAGAGCTATACATATAAAATACGAAATTTAATTTTCATGCAATCCCTCCTTTCCCATAAATTATATATAGAAACTTTTTGTCATGGGTCTAAGAAGAAAAACATAAGAAGTTCCATTTCTGTAAGTGAAATTAGTCTTCGAGTTATTTAAATTTACAAATGATGACATACATTACTTAACCAGCTATTCTGTCATCCATTTTGTGACGCTAAAATTCTTACTTAAGAGGGCTACTATCCATGCAATGATAAAAATTAAATGAAGGTCCATATGCTTTAAAACAGCAATTAGAGTCGGAAGCAAAAGTATCCGAGCACTAGCGAATAATTCTGATGTCATAAAAGTACACTTAATACTGTTTTGTTAAATAAATCCTTATCGAATCATGTTCTTGGACTGACTAAGAACATGACTCGACAAGGATTTATTTAATAAAGCAGTATTAAATGTACATTTTTTAGGCATGGCTAGTCCTCGGATACTTTTGATACCAACTGTAAAATCATTCAAGCGCATGAAATCAACAGTTTTAACAACTTAACGCAAATTAATGTTATGCTGTATTGTTGTAAATAAATAATAGTTAAATTTCTTAGGGATTCTACTGGAAATTGAAAGAGTTATTAAAGGAAGCTGCTGAAGATTGAAATGCTATTCGAATGAATGTCATTGATTACAAAAGAAACACTGCACGTCAAAAAGATGTATATGTATCCCTCGTGGTGAAATGAAACAGAAATCTCACTCTTTGTTATAAAGCTGTAGACATTTCAATCGCTACCGGTACACGCGTATCTGAAAAAGAATATTTATCGACGATTAAATCAGGCTTTTACATACACTCAAGCCAATTTAATTGCACTTACTTCACCTCCCCCCCCCCCTCCCATTGCTGAGAAACATTCTGTAGGAACATATTGGTTCAAGTCAGCAACAGAAGTCAAGAGAAGTTCTTCGATGAATCCCGCTTCACTGTAAAAAATGATTCTACAGTGTGGTGCAAAAGATTATGCACAAGCTAGATTTTTTAATAAAATAAAAATTTACACTGGAATGCTTCGAAAGTTTTACTGTATCTAAACAATAGGATTACAAATTCATGTTTTGAATTCGGAAATAATTAACTGAAAGGAAAATAATAAATAAATAAAAAAAAAAAAAAAAAAATCAAAATTGTGATGTTGTAAAAGCTTAAGCACAGATGAGGTTTCATGGAAACGTTTCTTTAAACATGAATGTTGGAGGATCGGTGAGTCTTATCTCCTAGACTATAAGGTGTAACGATCACTGTACGAGTTATCAAAATTTCGATATCGTTACAGTTCTCGACTAAAGAAATTGTGAATGTATGGTAAAGGAAAACGGATGATAAATTCGTATTGCAGATGTCACTTATATTAAATCAATTTAGACGTGGAACAGTCGGCAGCAAAATTATTCGAGCGCTAGCGAAAATTTCTATATAAAAAGGTGCACTTAATACTGTTTTGTTAACTAAATCCTTGACGAATCATGTATTAGAGTGACTAAGAACATGAAACGACAAGGATTTATTTCACAAAACAGTATTAAGTGTACTTTTTTCATAGAGGAATTTTCGCTAGCACCCGAAAAATTTTGCTGTTGATTGTATTTATAGTGTTTTGGAACGTTGATAACAATAGAAAATTGCGTATCACTCAGAAAGGCGGAAAAACTATATTTTGTGAGGATAGAAAAATTAAAAGAATGGCTCTGACTGACAATTTATTTCTTATTCAGATAAAAATCATCTTGGATCAAAAATATCACATAACAATATACGCAGACATATAACCAGATCAGGATTCCAAAAAAAAAAAAAAAAAAAAAAAAGCTTGTAAGCCTTTTCTGAAACAGTGTCACAAACAAGCAATACATAAATGGACAAAGCAGCACATGTATTATTGTGACGAAATGGACTATTGATATTTTCTCTGATGAAAAAAAGAAAAAAAAAATGAAATTTGGATGGTCCAGCTGGGTTCTAATTCCATCGGCATTACATGACGAAAAATCCGAAGTGCATGTTGAGAAGTCAACAAGGTGGTTGCTCGCCCATGGTATTGGACGCTTTTCGCTATACCCCTTTTTTCTATCTAAATGTCTGAAAAAATCAAAGAAGTATCAATAAACTCTGAGTGAGCGTTTGTTGCTTTTTGCTGAACTCCCAACGGGATCATTCAGCAGGACAACGCATCGATACACACTTCTCGTTGCACAAAAAAATGGGCTAGATCTCAGAATATTAATGCGATGAACTGGCCAGCACTCAGCCAAGATCTCAATTCGATAGTAAACATCTAGGGAATCCACTCACTTGACGTCTACAAGAATGGGAAGCAGTATAACTCAGTGCAAGAGCTCAAATCAGCGATCGAATAAGCCAAGTACAGACTCAAACCTGAAACGTTCCACAATCTCATGTTATCAATAGAAAATCGCGTATTTGATCTCATCAGGCGCGATGGAAATGCCATAGGCTAATAAAGAATTTTGTGCTTTGTGAAATGTAAATAGTTCGGTTTCGTGCATAAACTTTTGCGACATCACAATTTTTATTTTTTTTTTTAATTTATTATTTCCATTTCAATTAATTGTTTTCGAATTCGAAACATGAATATGTAATCCAGTTGTTCAGATACTGTAAAATATTTGAAGCATTCCGGTGTATATTTTTTTTATTTATTAAAACACTTAGCTTACGCATAACTATTTGCGCCGCAATATATCTACCAGTTAGTGAAGAAAGAGAGGGGGACATGTTATGTACACAAGATTGTTCATTATGAACGTAATTGGTATGTTCAGTGTTGCCAATTTTAGAAAAAAAATTATTCAATACCTACCACTAATTTTTAATGGTAATATTTGTCTAATCATATCAAGATTAATCGTCTATCATATATGTATGACATCATTCCTCAAAATTATTGGTGATTATTGAACAAAAAAGTCTATAAAACACTGGTTTATCGTCAAGAGATGAAAAAGGGAAAAGGTTAAGCAGAATGCATTATGCACATTCATAAAAGAAACAACTGGTTTCGATAAAATTTATAATACGATTACTAAATTATAGTAAAGTCAATATATAAGTTTAAAGAAATCGAGTTAATTTAAAAAAAATACATAAAGTTTCATTTTGAGTATATACCTTTGTTCAGTTATTTTACTTTCCAATTATATAAGACCGTTGTGTTTATTCATAATTCGGTGATTATAATCCATAATGACTAGTTATATATTATTATTATTATAAAGTATAATTTAATGTACATTCTAAACCGTTATTTATTTAGGAATCATTAATTCAATTAAGTTTGAATTAAGTAGATTCGCTGCATACATCTTTCGATAATTTAAACACTTACCAAATCAATTAATATTTACATTGAGATGCGTATTCTGTATTTATTATGCAGACAACAAAGTTAATTTATGGAAGAAAGCGACAATTAATTTAGATTAGCAAAATCTGCAAATATATGCACAAATACAATATTAGCTCTAGTAAATGTTTAATTTAATGCTTGAATAATTATTACATTCTTATAAATTACTTTCATAATTTCATGTTCAATAAAAAGTATTCCTTCTCGAATTTAAAAATACGAAACTGGAATCTGAGTTATTAGTGCATCTTATCTGAGCGTGTCTCCTGAGAATATAGCTTTGCTATTAACTTTTGACAAGTGAAAAAGAATAAATGCTGTCTTTAATTCATTAAGGGTACAAATTTAAACATTTAAAACGAGAAATATATAATATTAGTATTAGAAAATATCATGTATAGGAATGAATTTTTTTTAGGTGTTATAATTTTTTTTTTCTTACGTCTTAATGACAGTCTATAATAAAATATTGGAACATTCCTGGAACAAAGGTTTACCATGCGTCAAAGCGAGAAATTGCCAATTTTTGCAACTATATGCTTATTTATAAATTAAGGAAATATATTACTTATGCTTAATATACTTATATGCTTATTTATATATTTAGTAAATAGATTAAAGAATCTTTGTTTCAGAAAGAGAATTGCCGTTTCTTTCTTTTTTTCTTTCTGTTTGAATGAACAGTGCATGTGACTTATTATTTTACTTTTTTTTTTTTTTTTTTTTTTTTATGAAGAATATTTGCTGAAAATATTATGAATTTCGTTTATTCAAAATTTTATAGGCATGTACACTTTTAAAATTTTCAGTTCAAGGTTAAACAAAATTTGGTACTACAGTACTTGCAATATGCTATGTTGAACCAAAACTTGGTACTAGAGTAATTGCAGCCATGAGATGGTAAAAGATTTTACCTATATTTAGTACTTCTTGTTGAAAAAATTCACCAAATTATGGTAAAAGATCACCCCATCTTATGATTACAATAACTAGAGTACCAAGCTTAGGAAGAACCAAGTACCAAATTATGATAAAAGGTTTCATCATATCATGGTTGCAGATATTGTGCACCATGATTTGGTTCAACTTAGGGCAAAACAATGTATAACGAAAGACATATGAAGAATTTACTGCTATATTAGTAAGGATTTTTTTGCTGTTGTTTCATTATTATAAAATCCATATTTGCAAAATAAATACGTAGTCAAATTTATTCAATATTATATTCATTATTTCTTACTTATAATCGATTATACAGTGTTATAAATTGAAATGGCAAAAGTTAATGTAATTAGCACTTAATAATATTTATTTAGGATTCTTAAAATAAACACAATTATTGAATATTTAATAGTTAATGGATATACGCTTCAATTTGCAAGCATTTAGAAAATCAATTAATATTTGTGCAATTTTTTTCTATTTTGCTTTGATTATGCAGACAATAAATTTAGATTACGAATGAAAGCGAGTAGAAATTGAAGTTAACGGAATCTGATAATATGATCACAAATACATCACCAACATAATCAAATACTTAATATTTTGTTCGAATAATTATTTATGTTCATAATTTCATTTGCATTAAAACTCATTCCTTCTCGAACACAAATGAGTATACGGAGTATAATCTGAATTTAAAAGAAAAGAGAGAGAGAGAGAGAAAAAAAAAAAAAAAAAAGACGAATATTTCCGAAATAATATATTATTGTTTTTTAAACAATACAGGACATAACAAACTTTCGCTTGAAAAAAATATTTTGCAGCTAAAGCGGGCGAGCTTCTTGCCGCCAAATTTGGTATGTAGAAGATACATAAAATACGCACAAGTAATCAAATAAATCATTTTAGTTTTACAAAAATCTACTTTGTGGTATTTTGTACAGAAAAATAATATATTTAATCATTTCTGACCTAAGTCTTTAGTACTTTCGTAGCAGAAGACATGAGTTCACGTTAATGGGAAATCTGTAACTGTACCAGTACACATTTAATTTATAATTTGTATGTTATTTTATTTCCTAAGAATATACCCAATATGCATATTTGTACAATGAATATATTATGGTTATACAAATTTTGATTAAAAATAATGTAATTATAATCTATATATATATTTAATATAAATTTTAATACAGAAAACCTTGTTCTAAAAATGTAATTTATAAAAATAATTACTACAGACGGTGCTTACTGTTAAAAAGACTAAAACATGAGGTTGCAAAAGTGTTAACCCCTTAACGCGCGCTGTCCTCGCTGCGAGGACGCAAAATTTAAGATCCAGCTGCAAAAACTCATCCCGGAAAGTTTTTAGCAAAAATTTACGTTTATAACATATCAGAAAAGGACGGTTTTTTTAACCTTAAAATTTAAAATTTCTTTTAGTTTAATTTAGTTCATGAATTCCGGAGGTAGTAAAATTTAAATGATCCGAATTATCTTGCCTCGCAAGGGATTAAATTGCCCGTTAGATTATCGAGACGTTCCTTCTCGAAGGGGGAAAAATGTTAATAACTAATATCACATCAAAATCTAGTTAATAAATATCAAATTGTTTATGAAACCTTTACACATCTGCTTGGAAAATAAAATTGGAAATAAAAGTAAAAATTTCAGAAAAAAGCATCGAGAATAAAAGTCGCACAATCACAAAAAGAAAAATAATATCATCTGACATCTGGAAAGGAAATAGTCAAGAAAATGACATCAAAGAACAAGTGTATAGGACTACTGGTTCTGAGATTGTCGACAAGGCTTACTGGTTCATGATTTTATTCATTATTCGCCCGCTTACTAAAAATTTTACTCCAATCCGCTTGACTGTATCATTTGTAAGATGGAGTTTATAGCGGAAGTTTACTTAGAACTATAATTAACATTGAAAAAAAAAATCATATTTTAGTTGATTCGTTTTTTAAATTTATTTTGAGAAATAAATGAATAAATTTCAAGTATTTTAGGAATATAACCAATAATATATAGCTAAAGTTTCTTTATTTTCCAAAATTATTTTATCATTATGTGTGTTCATTTATTTTTTATTACTTTTAATGGATATTTTCCTCTTTAAAGTTTGTTGAGAAAGGAAAAACATGAATCATTATGATGCGTTTTCAGACAATTACAAAAGATTTGAAAGGAAACTCATTTATCTGATCAATCAATCATTTTTAAAACTTGATGAATTGTGTTCTTTTAAGTGTCCCTGAAAACAAACCTCTACCAGGGATCGTACTCTCCGCCCTTTTTTCAGGACACTCTCAAATATGACAAATTTCCGCCTCTATTCCAACCACTATTTTTTTACGATGGTCTCTAACCAGATTAATCTGGAGACATTTCTATAAAAAGTACCATAAAAATTTCTTCATGAAATTACTGGTTGCAAAATAGGAGAACATTTCTTATTCTTAAGTGCGTCCTGAAAAAGGGGCGGAGAGTACAACCCCTGCTCTACGTATCAGTGTTTAAAATCCACTGCCATCACTGCCGAATATTCCACGTTTTAGGTAAACAATTTCCGAAGAAAATTGTTGCTTTACTTTAAAACTAAAGTTCTGCAATTAAGTAATATAACGTTAACTATTCTAGAAAAAAAGCAGAATACTTGGCACCTATGTCAACAGAGAATATGCTGTACTTACTTTAATAGCATATATAAATATCGGGGAGTGGAAATAGATTTACAGAAAATAGAAAGCTTATTCTTTATACTTTCTTGACAGAAGACATGAATTCATTTTAACGGGAAATCTTTAATTCTACCAGTACATATTTACTTTGTAATTTGTAAGTTACTTTATTTCCTAAGAATATACCTAATATGCATATTTGTACAATGAATACATAAAGGATATAACATTTTTGATTAGAAAGAGTGTAATTAATATATATATATATATATATATATATATATATATATATATATATTAATTACACTCAGTTTTAAAATGGGGATTATAAAACGAAGTTCTTAAATGGCCTAGTTAATTTAATATCACACTGCAAATAAAGGTGTCTTAATTTAAGACATAAAAACAACTGAAAAATCATTTAAGATACGTAAATGCCTTAATATACACCTGAGACATTATAGATATCTTAATTTAAGACAGAAATGTGTCTAAAATACCAATTCAGACACAAAAAATATCTAAAATGCGTAACTATGAGAAATTTCAGACAGCAAATGTGTCTAAATTTTTGTCCATTTTGGAAATTCAGACACTTGCATTTCTTGGCATTTTTTCTTACATGAAATCTACTTTAAGCAACATACTTAGCCTATTTAAATTTCTTTCCTCATTCAATAAATATAATACATTTTACATATTAAGTTGTAAAGCGTAAGCAATTTAAACAATATTAATTTATGAAATTAAATTTTTAATGAATATTATTCTAGATATGTGTATATTTGCATGAAATTATGTTTATTATAACTCATAAAGCAATATATTATTACGCAAAAATTATGCGGTAAAAAAAAAAAAAAAAAAAAAACTATGTATTTAAAGCCAATAATTGATATTTAAAGAAAAAGTATTAATATGAAAGCAAGTAACATACAGCTAAGAAAGCGAATCTTGAATAATTTGTGCATCACTGTTTTTTATTTATTATTCTTAACTTCGATTTAAAATCTGTTTTCTTCCACATATTTACTTGTTCTTAAGCGTAAAACAGTGAATTTTCAGGTATTCATGTTCATAATTTCTTTTCCTTTAAAAAACAGTTTAAAGGAAGAAATCGTTATCCAAAAATATTGAGGACGAAATAAGGATAGTTTTTCACATATTTTATATGCATTTTTTAAAAATTCTAAACCTCTAGATACAAAATTTAATATAATAATGCATATTAACTGTTAGATAGTATATTATTAATAGTTTTATAACAACAAATACGAATTGTAACATATAATTTCCTGCGTTTTGCTAATACTGACTTACATATAATTATAAAAGGAACTCTGGTGTGTGAAATGGTGGCTTGATTGGCAAGGTACATGGCATTAACTGCGACTATTGATGCTTGGTTTCAGTAAAAGGCATTTTTTTTTATTATTTTTTTTTTAATTAATTTATTAATTTATTTTTTTTAATGCTCTAGAGAATTTTAAAATCTATTTTTAACAGAAAAAAAGAATAGCAGGCCACCTTTATTCATTTATTTATTTATTAAAAAGCCTTAAAAATAGCGGTGTTTTTAAGCCTAACATGGCGGTATTTCTAAGCCTAAAAAACATGGCGGTGTTTTAAGACTTTTTAATGTCTTAACTTCAGTTGCAAAAAATTGTCTTAAATGTAAGACATTTTTTTTTTCGCTTAAAAAATGACCATACGTTTAAAACACTTTTTTAACTGAATTTAAGACGTTTACGTTTACAATGCATATATATGTAATATATATATATCCGTTGTTCGGTTGAAACAATATGTGCCCCACTCCACGAGAAAACACCCTTCTTTTTATCACCTAAACAATCAAGACTTTCTTATCGCAGAACATGGAAACTATATACCAATAAATTACAGGCAACGAAACTGGATATATTTTCCTCACTTAAGAAATCATTTAACCATTCGTCCAACGAATGTTTTTTTTTTTTTTTTTTAAGTATTAAGAACACGTGCCTTTCAACATACGTTTTCGACACATTCTGTAATATTGCTTGCCTTGTCGCGGAGATGCCTTTCTTAGCCGCCCTGAACGCTTTTCGTTTTCTTTTTTTTTAATCACATTGCCATCTATTTGTAGATTTGCAATGATTAATTTGTTTAACAATATCAGAAACACTATACATTTTTAGCCTTTAAATGCTGAATTTTAGCCATATCAATAGCAACTGCAGAGAATTGAACTTTGCAAGTCATTTTAGAAAAAAATAGAAGGAAGGGCACAGTGACTTTGTATTTCGAAGTGGTTACATCACACATAAAACGCATATATATACATGTTCATATGGTGTTATAAAAGCGAATTTTTTCTTTGTCCAAATATTTTTGAGACAGCTTATATGGAATAATATTTTTACACAAGAAATCTGCAATATAAGAACGATGTTTCTATATTATAATAAACCTTATGTTGTGATTCTACATGGTATTTTCTTCTTTTATAAATGTTGTTTTATTTTTTGAACTTATATTAAAAAAATAAATAAATAAATAAATAACCATGTCCATATAATTTTGAGATGCGCGATATGTCATGATGATGATTTACTAAGATTTTTTTTTTTTTTTAATTACCATGCATTACGATTGAAATAAATTAACAAATTTAAAGAGAGAAAAAAAGTGAGAGAATTTTTTCCTTCTATTGCAAAAAATCAAGTTTTTTTTTTCACTACAGTGATTTAAAATTAAAATTTTCGTCTTTTCGATAAATCCTACTATATGTGTTTTTTGTTTCCAAAGATTTATTTGCTTTATTACCTAACTTCTTTAAAGAATATATAAAATAAACTCAATTCAGTGTCCGTTTACATCCACAAATGTTTACTAAGCAAACACTTCTCACTACTGACAGGAAGGATAAAGGAAATTAAGGCGGCTTCCGTTTAATTACTGGGTCTTCAATGTCCCGTATTCTCTTTCATCCCCCTGCGCCTTGCAAAGAGGGAGACACTCTTCTTGAAACATTTCCTTTAAATTAAGTAGTAACAACAAGTTTATATATTATTAGAATTGCGTTTCTATGGAGCAGTTGAAAAACAAGAATAACTTAATTTTTTGTACATTTATAATTAACGAATTATAATATTTTAATTATAATTTTTAATAAATATATCCTATCTTATAATGTATTTAAAAATCAAAATAAAAGTACTTTTTGTAATTTTCAAGGAACATTTTCAGCAAAGTCATTATATTAATACATACATATTTATAATGTAGGTCATTACTTATTTTCTAACTTTAAGAGAATTTTGATTAATTTCTGTATGGCCTAATAGAAGGCGCAATCATTCATCCATCTTTCATATATTTTGAATCCAATAAGGACACTCAATTACGAACGTTACAATTTTATTGCAAATATAATTTAATTTACGAATCTCATAATATTGTATGTCTGTGAAAAATTAATTTCGAGTTTAATCAATTTTAACCCTCGCTTTTCCAAGATCAAGGCGTTACGGCAGAAAAATTGCTTTTAGGTGCTGCTTGGCACGTTTGGCGAAAATCAACAGCACCGTACCTTATTGTATCGATTAGAAGTTGCAACATTCCACTGGTTTCGTTTGTTATCTCTGTCGAATTAGCAACCTTTTTGAGACAGGCGAGCTTACATAAATTTCAACTACAAAATGGGGTCAAAATGACCCCCATCTTGGGAAAGCGAGGATTAAATTCTCTAGTTTAGCTGTTAACATGATTATTAGTTAAATTTTATTTTTAATTTAATTTAATTTTAAATTATTTTTAACTTATAAGTATAGAATTTAATTAAGACTATACATCTAACTGCGAGATTAAGTCTATTTAGCCTCGTGGCTACGCTGGGATGTTTGAGGCGGGATAAGTGATTTTTGCAATTGTAAAGTACGTAATAATTTTAGTTTTATTATTTTTTCTTAGGAATAATTTTATTTTTGTAAGAAATATTGGTGAATTTCGTATTTAAAAGTATGCTTGTCATTTATTTTTCCTTTTTCTCATTGAGTTTGCATTTATTTACACATCTTTTGGGTGATTTTGGGGCTTACCTTACTGTAAAGTTTTAGCAAATTGCGTGAAGTATGACAGAAATAACACCTAATTTGTATGCAATATTCATTCTCTGGATTTGGAAAAGTACTGGTGTTGTATATATATATATATATATATATTAAAAGGATGCTTAATTTTTCAAAAATTTTTATTCATGTTCTTTCTAGTTCTTCATGTGATACTTAGTTTAATCTTTTGCATTGCTTGAAAATGTTTTCAATATATATATATATATATATATCAAATTCTACGTTATCATGATATGTGTAAATTAGTTATTACTTTCTTTCCTATAGGTATGAAGAGAATATTGATTAAGGGAAAATTTTCGACCACGCATTTTGATGGTTTTCACATTTTTAGATGTCTTGCATTCGTTTGTATGCTGCGTGTCTGTGAGTGTGTATAAAAAAATTTTGGACGATGTGTCTGATGAACCAAAAAACGGAATTCAATATAAGTTAATGACTGGTTGGAGCTTCATTTAATTTGATGCTCATTACGTTCTAATGTATATCACTCAAGAGGTGCGCGTTGCATTGCAGTATTTTCCTAATTTTTTATATAGCAGCATATGACGAAATTTCGTATGAATGTACACAAATAAAGCTTTTTTTAACAAATAACCGAGAAATTATAAAACTTATTTATAGAAAAATGTAGTCAACTTAGAAAATATATTTCTACATGTAAAATCATAGAATTTTCTTTAGTGGGAGGGAGGGGGTAATTTTCCTTTACGGGTATTGTTCAAAAGGACTCGTCAATGCCTTTAAAATGAATGGTTGAATGAATCTGTATTAAGTGAAAACAAAGTTATTGATTTTTTTCATTAAAAAATGATGAAAAAAAATACATGAAAAGTTTTTTTTTTTTTTTTTTTTTTGCTATGATTATACGCCACAAATATTAAATAAATTAAGTGCAGAGTAATAGAATATTGCAAGCATCAATGAAAGTCTAGCAGGTTATCCAAATTTATTCAATTACTTTTTGAAATATAATGAAAAAATGCATGAAATATGTAATTCTGTTATGAGATATGTCTTCTTAACTTATTGTACAAGTTATGGTGTCTACGCAAACTTTAGATAACATACATGCATTTATACATTAAAAAGAACGAAAAATCATTCATTATTAGCGCATTGATTATTAAAACTTTTGGACTGTACGTACTTGTTGTATCGTATAAATTTAATATAGATAGATTAAGTGAATTTATAATAGATCTTAAACATTGTTGTAAAGTACTAAAAATGCTTAACAAAAAAGAAAATGCAGCCATTAGGTTATAATTCAGCCCTTAATGTATCTGAATATTTTAGTGTGGCCTTAAAAATTTGAAAGTGAATCATATCATATTCTATATAAAATATTATTTTAGCATAAAACATAAAATGTAAATTTCTTTATGATTTTTTTCAGTGGAAACTTATGTAAATGCGATTTATAAAAATGTGTGTCGTAAAACGCAATGCATTAGAATTTTTTTAAAGCTCGTGTACAAAAACCATTTGTAGAAGACATGTTAATGTCATTATAAATACAAAAAATACATAGTGAACTTGAAAATCATATATTCTTTTCTTTTTTTATTTTCTTTTTTTTTTTTTTTTTTTTTTTGAAAATATTTACGGACGCTGGATGTAGGTAGACGAACTGATAGGCAGGTGGACAGTCAGAAAGACTAATACAGATACTGAAATCATATTCACACTTAAAATTTGTTAGAAAGTGTTATAAACGGTTAATGTAAGCGAAACTGCATTTCCAGCAAATTTCCAATAATACTCCTAAATGTAAATGAATGTTTTGCAAATCTTAATGTTAATCTACTATATTTTCTAGAAAATATTCTTTTGTGCATAAGAATAATATATTTCAATTTCATTAAGATTGACGCAAAGTAAAGTTATTAAAATTCGGTTTGTAGAAATACCTGTCATAGAGCGCAATGCTTTGGAGTACATTCGGGTGTCCCTGTATACAAACCAGTGATGGCATTTACTCCATTTTCTGTAGGAAACGTTCGATAGCAACGGCAGGAAAATATAGTTTATAGAAATACCTCACATCCCTTTGAAATACTTTCGGGTGTCACTGTACATAAACCAGTTGAGATATTCACTCCAATCTTAATAGGGAACATCCGACAGTGAAAAGCAATAATATATATTAGTTTCAAGAAATTCCATGAATATTTACGGGAGTTAGAGCGCGGACAGACAGACAAACCGAAGTCATTAACACATTTCAACCTTTTTGGAAAGTGTTAAAAAGAATGCATTAAAGCGATAAAAGATTGAACATTAAAAAAAGAAAAATAAAAAGTTTTTAAATGCAATGTTTTATATATATATAAATTTTGTAGAATTTTTTCTTCTATTTAACTATTATAAATGGATTGCATTTAAGCATAAAAAAGATTGAAAACATTAAATAATATTGCGCATTTATAGCAATCTTTTTAGTGTTTTTTTTTTTTTTTTTAATCTAATTTTATAAATATAGCTTCTGTACATTTCTTCTTTCATTGTATCAAACAAAATGAGAGGTATTCCCTGAAGTAAAATGTATGCTCGTTCAAAGTTATAATCATAGATATAGTATGAGATAGATTGAGAATCGCGCAGCCAAACTTAATTTCCCTTTATTTGACAACAGATATCCATATGAGTTTTAGTAACAGAATGATGCTTTTAGTTCAAACTTATCTTCGTTTAAATTTCATCGGTTAAATGGAATTTATCCCTCGCTTTCCCAAGATCAAGGCGTTAACGCAGAAAAATTGCTTTCAGGCGCCGCTTGGCACGTTTGGCGAAAATCACCAGCACCGCGCTTTTTTGTATCGTTTAGAAGTTGTAACATACCACCGGTTACGTTTGCCATCTCTGGCGAATTAGAATGACACTTTTTGAATGAGGCGAGCTTAACTAAATTTCAACTACAAAATGGGGTCAAAATGACCCCAACTTGGGAAAGCGAGGGTTACTTTTTATAGTATATATATATGTGTGTATATCATCATCAACAACAATTTCAGCCTTTATCAATCCACTGCAGAATGAAGGCGTCTCCTGGGTAATTCTGCAATTTTTCTCCATTCTGCTCTTCCTAACTTCACAATTTCATCTCTTCAAAGACGCAGTGGTCTCTTCCGCGGTCTTTTCTTATCTCTTTGTATCCAAAATAGAACTTTGGTGGTTCATCTATCATCATTTATTCTCGCAAGGGGCCCAGCCCAGATCCATTTTAACTTCTTGACTCTTGAAATAACATCAGTAACTTTGGTTTGTTTCCTAATCCAAGTGCTTCGCTTTTTGTCTCTTCGGGTTAAATCATAACATGCATCAAAAACTTTTCTTTTCAAACAAATTGGGAGGTCGCTTTTGCATAAAGCGCTATTTCTACCGAATGCTTTCCAGGCAAGTTTTAACTCTGTTGTTAATTTCTTCCACAATGTTCCCGTTCATCGTAAGGACTTGTCCAAGGTAAGGATAGCTGCATACCGTTTCTAATTCATCCATATCAACAGTGAGCTTCAGTGAAAAAAAAGGAATTTGATATAACTTTTGTGTTGAGGAGGCTCCTTTTCAATCCAATAAGCTTGCTTTCTTTATTTAATTCCTGAAGCCCTTCTGCAAATCCTCAAATCAGAAGGCAAGCAGTAGAATATCATCCGCAAATCTCAAATGATTTTTAAACTCTCCATCAATTTTTATGCCTTTCTGTTCCCAATTTATTCATTTTTTTAAACTTATTGAAGAACTGCATTGAATTGTCTGGTTAAACTGTGTCCCCCTGTCTTACACCCTTTCTAATTTGGAATTCATTACTCGTTTTGTGGAGTTTTAATTTGACTGCTAGTTATTTATAAATGTTTCCAATAAGGTGAATATATCCTGAATTAATATTAGTATTCCTTAATGCATCCATAAATGCTAGTGATGATACAGAGTCAAAAGCTTTTTCGTTGTTCCCAAAAGCAACACACAGTGGGAGTTCGTATTCATTACTTCTTTAAATACTTTCTCTAATTGTATGAATGTGGTCGATGGTACTAAAACCACTTCGAAAGTCTTTTAAGCTTCTTTCCCTGCTTCCTTTAAAATATCCACAGCGATTTTATTTTCTACTGAAGCATTTCCATTTTTCAGTATTTTTATTGTCAAACCTGCATTTTCCTTCAATATTGCTTGTATAGCATCGTTTGTATATTTGATGAGGTAGGTGGACCATTGAGTTGTTCTGGTGAGGAGTAAAATTCTGAATAAAAATTTGGTGCCCCTTTTAGAATTTTCTCTTAATTCCGAGTGATATTTCCAGTTTTTGTCTTCAAAGCTGGAATTCATTTTCTACCAAGCAGCAGATTTCTCTTTGCGGTCTTCAAACCTTTATTTTATTCAATGGCTTGCTGGATCATATTACAATTGAATTTTCTGGTATCTTGCCCAATTTTTTTTTCCTCAGAGTTTTACATAATTCTGAAAATTCAACTTTTGCAGGAATATTTTTCTTGTTACATTTCATTTTTCTTGTCTTTTCCATAAGTTGCCGTGTCTCTTCCGAAATTTTTTTAACAGGTTAGCTTCTTGCTAATTCCACAACAACATTGACAAAATTCACAGTGAATTGATTGAGGTCTTCAATATCCTCAAGTAACTGAAATCTGTTCTTTAGTTTAAGCTAGAATTCTTGTTTTTTAGCTTTTAGAAGTTGTGATTGAGTTCTCTTGTTACGAATTTGCACTAGTTTCTTTCTTTTCAAAGCAACCTGGAACTTTACGTTTCAAAGTCTGTGATCACTACCACAGTTAAATCTATTTATGACGGCACAATCCTTGAAAGTGTATTTCTTGTCACTTAGAATGCAATCTATTTCACCTGTTCCTCCATTGGGGCTCCTCCCTGTCAATTTCTTCTGTAGATTCTTATAAAAAATCAATTCATGATATAAAATTTTTTCCCATTCTTCAAATTCAATCAATCTGTGTCCTCTTTCATCTCTATTCCCTGTCCAAATGCACCAATTACATGTTCATTTGAATGTTTAGTTCAAGTTCGAGCACTAAAATCTAAGATTGTGCCGTCTAATCTTGCTGAAGGCTTTCGTAACATCCTCATAGTATTTCTCAATAACTTGGTCTTCACATTTTATGATTGGAGCAAAGACTTGAATTATTTCAGCGTTATAATGCTTAGAGAGCTTGAGAGTGAATTTTGCAACTGTATCAAAAAAGCTTCTAGCTTTTATTACTTTGTTTTTTTTAAGTTCTTGTTGACCAAATCACATTCTGCTGCATCTTCCATTATCAGTTTCTTGATAATAAAGCATATTTCCGCTCTTCAAATCTAGAAAATCTTCACCTTTCCTTCTAACTTCACTGAGACCTGCAATGTCCCTTGTAATATGTCGTAATTCTTCTTCAAGCTTAAGGAGTCTATCTTCGGAGCTCAAGGACCTGCAATTTAAAGTACATATATTCATTCCTTGGCATCTGGCCCGGAGATTCTTCGCACCACTGCGTTTCCCGCTTGCTGAACAGAGCAGGGACATTTCGGGCGCCGGGGAGCCATTGTATATATGAAACAAGCATTTTGAAATAAGAATGAGGATTTGGCCAAGTCGCACCATGCTGGCCAATGCGTCTTGGTGTGAGTCCATACGTGTTGGTTTGTAATGTTGGGCATTATTAACAGCTGTACCACGTGAAGGTACGGATTGGACATTAGACCTATGTCCTGGTCGGTTCCTCCAAGCCATGTATAATGAAATTGGAATGTCTCCTCCCAGTTAATAACACAGATCATTATGCAACCATATATATATATACAATGACTACCAATAAGTATTTGGACACCTGTGATAGAAAAAGAAAAACTAACTTTATTCAAAATCAATAGTTGGTAGAGCCTCCACGAGAGGCAATTACAGCGTGAATCCTCCGGGGCATACTTTCCACAAGTCTTTGTATGACAGCTAATGGTATTTTCTTCCACTTGGCTTGGAGAAGACATAGAAGTTCCTTCACCGATTTTGGACGGGTAGTGCACCACAGAATTCGGTGATGCAACTCGTCCCAGAGGTTCTCGATAGGGTTCAGGTCTGGGCTGTGGGCAGGCCAGTCCATTCGATGAACTCCATTGGCACCATACCAAGCCATGGTTAACGTCGAAACATGATAACTGGCATTGTCGTCCTGAAAGTAACAGGGGTCCAACCCGTAAAACTGCCGCAACGTAGGAAGCACATTGTCATCCAAAATAGTGCAGTAGGCATCGGAGTTGAGCTTACCATGAATGGGGACCAAGGGTCACAGTCCATACCAGGAGAAACACCCCCAGACCTTAATTCCCCCTCCGCCGAACTTGACTGTTGGCACAATGCATTCTGGCAGGAGACGTTCTCCAGGTAGACGCCAGACCCAGACCCTGCCATCCGAACGGTAAAGGGTGAACCTTGATTCGTCACTCAAAAGAACCCGTTTCCACTGATCTACGGTCCAATTTCGATGTGCTTTGCACCACATTAACCGAGCAGCGCGGTTGGACTTTGTGATAAAAGGCTTATGGGCAGCTGCACGACCATGAAAACCAAGCAGATGTGCTTCCTTACGGATGGTATTCATTGAAACAATACTCCCGGATGCCTGTTGAAACTCGTCGTGGATGAGGGCCATCGGTTGGGTGCGGTTCTTCCGAATTTCTCTGGACAGCACTCGTCGGTCTCTATCTCAGAGTTTCGTTGGTCTGCCGACACGGGGCACATTCCGACAATCACCGCTCACCTTCCACTTCTTAATCACATAGGCCACTGTCGATTTTGGGTACTTCAGATGGCTAGATATGTCCCTTAAGGATCGGCCACATTTGTGATACCCGATAATTATACCTTTCTCGAAATCAGAGAGCTCCGAACTGCGCGGCATCTTGCATGCGACTAATGCCGACGCTGTTTCCTACACGATATATACCGGCGGAGGCCGTGACGTACCTCAGGACCGCAGATATCGTCATTTGCATAGGTGTCCAAATACTTATTGGTAGTCAGTCTATTCTATAGCATATTTTAAGTTTCTGAAAGCGACTACTTCACTTGGGTGTAAAAGAAATTTAAAATTGCACGAAAATGAGTACATATAAAATTGCTAATTTTGTTGTAATGTTATTAAGAATAGAATCAAAGTATTAATTGTACAAATTCTTTAATTTTATTTACTAAACAAATTGATTTGTTATTTTACTTATTAAAAAAAAATTGACTTTGTAAAAAAAAATATTTATTACGGTTAATTCAAATGTATCTTGTTTTATTATATATATATATACTAGCAGACCCGGCCACGCGTTGCTGTGACTAAGTTATACGTTGAATTATACGGCTGTAAACTATTTAGTACAGTTAAATTATTATTTACGAACAAAGACGAAAACGTTGTAGCCGATGTAAAAACCCACAGGGTTGAGATTTGAAACTTAGGTCAAAATTTGGAAGCGATTGATAAAAATGTTCGTAGTGTTGATATTAAGCACAAATTAATTTTATTGTAGGGTCCTATAAATTTTAATGGAGAAGTGATATATATTATTTCTAATGCTACTTTGGATAAAATTGCTAAAATGACTAATATATAAATTAAATTCTATTAAAATAAAAGTATAAAAGAAACAGACGATTTTAAAATCAATTTTTATGGAGGAGTGAAATATAATATATGCTATAATGGATAATTTTACTATAAAATGACCTCATCATTTTAAATATTTCAAAGAGGGCAACAGCTGTAGTTATAAAAAGGAAAACAATAAGGCTAAACCAGAAAAATAGGTAAATTTGATAAATATTTTAAAACTTTAAAATTGGAAATCTTATGAAATATTGGACATTTAAAGTAAATCAAGGATGGAACACGGGCGCAGAATTCATACCACTATCAATGTAAGAAAATTTTCTACTTCTTAAATCAACGATATTATAGGTAGAGAAATTTCTTAAACGGATTCCGGTATGAATTCTGCGCCCGTGTTCCATCCCTGGTAAATACATGTATCATTTTAAATAGAAAAAGATTTTGGAAAAGTTTAGTGTATTTCAACGAAGTGATGAGAAGTTTTTGAGTATGTTAAAATTTTAATAGTAAATTCAAGTTAATAAAGATGGGAAACATTGAGGATTAAGATAAGAATAATTATAAGATAAAAAAAAAAAAAAAAAAAAAAAAAAAACTTTTTATATACCATGTTTTTAAATTTTAATATACTAATAATATACTAATTAAAAGGAAAATGATAAATATTCTATCATAGTTTGAAGTCAAATTTGTTTTCAAATGTCTAAATAAAATATCTGATGTAAGATACTAATATTTTGCAGCGGAATACATTTCATTTCTGTCATCCTTGGCGAAAAAAAAAGAATATCGCCAAATTATCTGGCGAAAATATTTAATTCCTTTCAAAAATCATGGTTATTTTAACAACTTATATTAAAAGAGTAATGAATAATATGAAACAATATTTCGTACAATACATATTACATGTCATACATACGTACAATGAATAATACATATTACATTTCGTACAATGCATACATCTGGCATGTATATTTTCGTGTTACGCTTTTGATCGCCAAATAATAATAATAATAATAAAAAAAGCCAAGGGCGACAGAGTTTTGAAATTTAAAATTAAAATTTTGTCAATTTGACAGCAAAATAATTCAATCTAACACCCGCGATAACTAATACATATCTATACCCAAATATAAGGATTAAAATCGGGAAATAAATTTCCTCGATTTTTAATAATTTCTTACAAAAAATCCAGTGGGCAATTAACATAGGAAATCTTTTTCTTGGCTGCACAGACGGTCAGTGAGTCACACTTCGCTTGCGTATAGAACTCATAGATATAGTATAGCATATATAGAATAGAGTGATCATTGGGGAGAAAAAAGTTATTCCTTTTCATTTGGGAAAAGACGACGTTTTTACCAAAATATGGCCGTCTTTCCCCGAGTGAATACACACGAGAATACATACTAATATTTTAGCAAATAAAATTTATGAATAATTTATTTGCTAAAGGGGAATGGAAGACTCCAGATACAGTTTCAAATTCATATTTCTTTCTTTTCTTTTTCTTTTTTTTTTTCTTTTTTTTTTTTCTTTTTTTTTTTTTTTTTTTCAATACCACTTAATGGCTGTTTCCAAAGCTTTTATTTTTTATCTTTTTTCGGCATCAAAAATCTTTCTACGATAACATGGGGATGAGAGATCTATATATATTACCATATCTATGATAGAACTACATTAGCACTTTATCAATGTGTATAAAATCTTTAAATTGATTATGACGTCAATTTTCGTGAGATGCATAATTTAACTTTTTATAATTTTTTAACGTTCACGTTTGATTAAATGTATTTATTTTTATGTCGAAAGAAAATGAACTCGTATTTTTTTTTTTTTTTTTTTTTTGGCAACAATTAAATTAATGGAACTCACAGATATTTTGGAGCAACTTTAATAAAGGTCTATAATTAACAAATAATTGCAATAAAACAATATTGTGACAATAAATTGAGATAAAAACTATCCTATCTCTCAAGTTGGATCAAACTGCACACAGTGTGCAAAATTTCATCAAAATCAGTTCCTTAGTTTAGGAGTTTACCCCGGACAAACATCGTGACACGTAATTTATATATATATACAGATTAAATTATAAAGTTTTGATCAATGAAGCACAAATAAGTAAAAAACAGGATTAATTTCACTGTATTATCTTCATTATAATATGAATTCAATTTACACTTCAGTCTAAGTAACACGTGGCCGGCTATGCTAACACCAAAAATTTAAAAAGTGGAAATAATTGAATTATACGAAATTTATTAATAGGTTACAAAGTTGAAGATTCTTTGTGTAGATGGCAGCACCAAATATATTTCAGCTTTCATTTCAACCCAGTCGAAAGGTATCGACATCTGTTAGAATCATTTGGAGTTAACAGATAATTGTGACTGTCAAATAATAACAGACAAATAATTAGCAATAAATTAAAATTGCGACTATAATTTGAGATTTAAACTATCCTATCTCTCAAGTTGGATCGAACTGCACATGGTGTGCGAATTTTATTATAATCGGTTAAGTGGTTTAGGAGTCCATTGAGGACAAACATTGTGACACGAGATTTATATATATTAAGATATATATATATATATATATATATATATATATATATATAATACAAGTTACTTTTTATTTATTTATATTTTTCAATTAAAAACGTAAACAACAAGTTATAGTTCATTAAAATTTTTCTAAATTTTATAGTTTATCCTCATAATTAGTAGAATGATTAAGAATCCCTATTTTCAGTACCCCGAGTAATAATGCTTGCACAAAAATAATAATAGTAATAATAATACAAAATATGTCACTTATTTAAAAAAAACTATCTAGTGTGACGCTGACACAATTTTCTCTTACCCGGTATTTCAATACTGTAAAGGCAGTTTTCAGATTACATAGTGATATCAATAAAGCAGGATAATAAAATTGCATTTGCGTTAAAAATAATACAAAATAAATTTAGGAAAATTTTTATTTGAAATGTGATTCTGTGTGAGGAGGGCTGCTACCCTCCTCAACACCCCATTCAATTACCGTATTTTAGATAGCCCTGAATGTTGCCTATAAATTATATGCACATAACATTGTGTACTTAAATTTAGTTTTATATTAACCCCTAACAGAAAATGAAATACACTTCTAGCAATTTCCATATATAGTCTGTATATATCCAAGTACTTTGACAGCCCTCTAAATGAATGATTAATGCTGCGAAAAAAATGTTCGCCTATAGCTACGTAATCTGCTTTAAGCGGCTGGGCGGCAAAATACAATCAAAGGCAAAGGGATATAGGTTAAATAAAACTCGAAGTCCAAAATCATATGTAATTGCTCGAAACGAGCTTTTGAACGATTTCAATAAATTATTTTTTTTAGTTTTTATCTATAAAGTGAGATAAAGAATATTGATTTTATTGTTTAATTTAATTTAATTTTATTTTATTGAAAAATTAGTAATTAGCGAAGCGGGCAAATCCTGCTAGTAAATAAAGTAAAATTCAAACTGAATTTAAGTGCATTTAAAAATGCTTAGAATTATAAAACAATTTGCAATTTTTCAAAAAAATTTTTAATTTGAAATAAAAAATTATCTTATTTTTTTGCATGTAGTCTTAAATAAATCATTTTGAATTCATGTTTTTATTTTAAGCTTTACTCTTAGAAAAAAATAGCAAAAATAAAATAAAATAAAATAAAACAAAATAAGAAAACAACACCCAGTTACGTAATATCCACAAATGTTTACTGAAGAAACACTTCTCACTTCTGACAGGAAAGCCAGAGGAAATTAAGGCGGCTTCCTTTTAATTACGGGGTCTTCAGTATCCCGTACTGACGTCCCCTTGTGTTTTCAAAGGAAAATAGACCGAATTCTTCAAAAATTCTTTAAATCTACAGTAGAAACTAATTCATATTCTCAGGATAGCATTTTCAAAAACAAAACTCCGAAAAATAATCGGATTTTTTTAAATGTTTAATTACAGTCATTCTATTACAAATTGTGACGTATGCATTATGTATGTTATGCATTCAGTCGAAATACAAAAATAAAAATAAAGAAATAATAAAGAAAAAGAGAAAGAAAGAAAGAAAAGAAAAGAAAAATGAGAAAAAAGGGCAACACTTCGTTAAAAAGAGAAATGAAATATAATTGAGTTCCAAAACGCAGTATCTTAAAAATCTGGAGTGACTCCACTCGACTTTCCGAACATTGAGTAACTAACAGTTTTGTAGATAAAATAAAGAAAGAGGAGTTGCTAAACAAACAAAAAAGAGAAAACCATAACAGAGTGTTTGAGTAATTTTCTCCATATATCACACGAGGTTTTATTTAACGCTACTGAACTTTGAGCCCTTAGACCATAATGATAAAGAATTTTTCGTTGTGTCCCTGTAAAAATCTATAAATGCTAGATTCACCAAAATGCTTAAAGTTAGTGCAACAGTGATTTATAATATTCATACAAATTTTCAGCTCAATTGAATAAGGCGTTTAGATGCTATCGCTGGTTTCATAGGCCATAAAGATAAAGAATTTTTCTTTGTGTCCCTGTAAAAAAACTGTAAGTGCTAGATTCACCAAAATCTATACAGTTGGTTCAAATGTGACCTATAACATGTGTACAAATTCTTTGCTGAGATTAATAAGGCGTTTAGACGCTATCACACTTTTAAAAAATTGGCAAAGATTTTTTCTTTGTGTCCCTGTAAAAAAACTATAAGTGCTAGATTCTCCAAAATCTATACAGATTGAGTATCTATGACCTATAATATGTGTATAAAGTTTTTGCTCAATTGAATGAGGCGTTTAGATGCTATCGCACTTTTAAGATTTTGGTCCCTTGGCCATAATGATAAAGAATTTTTCTTTGTGTCCCTGTAAAAAAACTATAAGTGCTAGATTCACCAAAATCTATAGGGTTCGTACTATGGTGACTTACAATATACGTACCAACTTTCAGCTTATTCGAACAAAGCGTTTAGACGCTAGCGTGTTCACTCACAGACATACACACATACATACACACATACATACACACATACATACCCACATACATACCCACATACATACACACACACATACATACATACATCATCGTAAAAATAGTGAAAACTGACTCGTTTGACCTCGAAACGTATAGAAACATCAAAATCTCGAATTCGAATTTTTGACATGATTACAATACTTTCCTCACTATAGTGTTCGGAAAGTAAAAAAGGAATTATGTATGATGTTTGTTTGGTAAAAATTTGTGAAGAAAAGTAATTCTTCTTTCTTTCTTCCCATAAACAGGAATTTTACGAAAACATAAAATAAATTTTATATACAATTTTTATTTTATTTTCTGTATGTACAAAAAATGTCTTGGATTCGTGAAAATTTTCGAACTACAGTTTTCGATGGATTTCCACATATTAAGACGTATTAAATCATTAATATGATTTAAAAAAAAAAAAAAAAAAAAAAAAAAAAAAAAACGCTTGTCTGTCTGTGTGTACCAAATATTTTGTTGACACTATATATCTCACGAACCAATGATCGAAATTTAACCAAACTTGGTATTTAGTTGTACTTTGACATAAACTGCTACTGATTAGATTCCGGGATCAATCGCTCAACAGGTGATTCTGTCATCCCACTTTTTCTAATTTTTAACATGGCAGTATAGAACAGAAATTCGTATAATTTTACATAATGAGCGATATTTTTTAACGCGTGGATGTATAATTAATGATAGTAGTAGTAATATAACAAATAATTTTTGTTCATGTGTGGTCATCAATTTCTGGGGGGGGGGATCCCCCTGCGGGATGTAAATTTGCACTATTATTATCTTTTGAAAGGTCTCGTCAATTCCTTTAAAACGAATGGTTGAAGCATAGATCTGTGATAATTTAAAGCAATGTTATCGATTTTTGTTTTTATAAAAATATAAATGTACATCGACTTTCTTTTGATATTTACATAAATTTGACTTTATTTCGGCATTTATTGTTATAATTCTGTCAGATAAAAATCGTCTGCATCTGTCATGGAAAATAATTTAATAATTTTATAAATAATTTCTATTTCAGGAATTTGTGTAAAATTATATAAAGTTTTGTGGTGGCCATATTATACTATTTATTTATTTTTTCTTTCTTTCTTTCTTTCTTTTTTTCTTTCTTTTTCTTTCTGTGTGTGTGTGTGTGTTTGAAATTTTATTTTTAAACTAAAAACAGCAAAATGAAATAAAATGCACGTTTATCTTTTAATACAAAAACAGATATATATATATATATATATATATATATATTCATTCATGTTTTTCAAGTGCGATTGTATAACAAGCATCATTCCAACCCACTATCGTCTTTAAAGTGAAGTATTTTATTATTTTGTTTTGTTATGTTACTTTTTGTTGTTCCTGAAGGGCGTGGAAAACAATATAAATATCATTTGTATATTACTATCTTAAAATTAAGACAATATGTATGTATATGCACTGAAATATTGAAGTTAAATTTCTTCAAAACCTCTTATATTATAAAAGTAAAGATTAAAATTTAATTTTGGGGAGAAATATTTTTAAATGTTCCACTCTTGTTATTTTATAGGCTAAATATAATAAAAACTAATCGGTCTGCACCGGGCTAGCGCATGATTTTCATTCATGTACTTCTAAATTTATTTATTCTTTCGAGTTCAAACTACTGAACATTTGTTTACATAATATTTAAAACAAATGACTTCCTCCTTTACACTATGATATTAATATGTTTTAATATCAAATCGTCTACAAGAAATTAAAAATGGCCTCGTAATCCTTTAATTCAAATTTTATAACTGCTTGTTTATTTATTTATTTATTATATTATTTATTATGCGTGACGTAGCTGAATTCTACGTATTTATTTTTCCCTTACGTATAAGTTCCACATAGCAACGAAAACAATTATTTCTAAAATTAGAATTTGTTTAATTTTATTTATTGAGGATAAATGAACTAATCTTTAAAATCATGCAAACCTTTATTAAAACTTTATTTTCTTTATGCCAATACAATATAACGATTGTGATGTAAGTTGTTCCATTAAATAGTCGTTTTTTCATTATTTTCTCTAGTTAACATGCACGACTGGTAAAGACGAATAAAATTTTATTTTCTTTATTACTACATATTGTTTTAGCTATGACATCCTTTTTTTCAGCCTTAGTTTCGGAAAACTTGGGCTTTAAAAAAGAATATTATACTGAAGACACAAATTTTTAAACATATCCACATATTCATTTTAGGTTCAATCTATATATAGATGTCTAAATTCAATTTTAAATTTCAAAAAGCTACAATTCGCATGAAATTTCATTATTAAAACACAAAAAAATATCTAAAATGAAATCACATTTTTAGGATTCCATAGAATAATGCTCAAATATATTAAGAATACATATTTGAACAATAATACTGTGAAATCGAGTGAGAAATTAAAAATTAGCGAGGTTGGAGAATTTTAAGTCTTTTTTCCCCCAAAAAATGTAAGTTATAAAATTTATTTTTTAAACTTAATTTTTAAATTTTTAAGTTTTTAGTATGTTTAATATTGCTATATTTTCTTGCACTTTTTAATATTTAGGCAGTAATTTACAAAAGGGTGTTCAAAAGATCTCCGTTCTCTTGAATAAAATAGTATTACATAGTGGCCAACATTTTAAATTTTTAAATCGAAAGCATCCCCATAATTTTTTTAAAAGAGAAAAAATCTATTTTTTTTTTTTTTTCTATTGTGAATTATTTTTTTCCATTCCTAATTTTTCTTTAATGTTGTAATTTTGTCCTTAACCTAACTCATTCATACTTAATTGTGTTTCCATTTGATATCAGTTTTTTTTATATACATATATAATTTTCTGTTTATTATATGTATCGTTATTTGTATCCATTGTTTTGGTCACTTTTTCTCTGGCAGACTATTCAATTTTTGATTATCTCACCTCGCTGTTTTTCTCATGTTATTAGGCAGAGGATGATGTGTGGCATTATCTGCAGATGTTTCCACACTGTTAAAAATTTTAACAGAAAACTCTGTGTAATCTATTATCTTCAGTCTTACATAAAATTACAGAGAAAACTAAACGGAGAAAACTAAACTAAAATAAGAAACTTATTTTATACATTCATTTTAATAACTAATATTAATTTCATTAATTATTGGTGAGAATATATTTCGGACTTGGAATGCTTTTTCTAAAGTATAAACAGTATTTTTTTTTTTTTTTTTTTTTATTTTAACTAAAAAATTAAATAATAAAATTACGTAAAATTACATAATAAAGATTGAGAATTTCGATTATTCACTTTTAACAGAGAATTACTGTAAATTTACAGAGACTCTGGATAAATATTTACATTAAATTTATAGAAATTTTTAACAGTGCAAGATGCAAAACATTCGACGTTAAATTCTTCATATTTATTTTCTATAATTTGGCATATGTTTAAAAAATTTCTGGCATGATATATTTTGGGTAAAACGGGAGAGAACGCATCTATGTTATTAAGCACCATACTTTTAGAGTTTTAAACTTTTTGAAACACATAGTGTTGACCAGATCATCGTTTGCTCGCACACCATTATTTAGTCGATAATATAAACACCTTATTTATTTTTTTTTCCTTAATTTTTTTCTATATTCAATTTATTTTTTGTGTCTCAGAAACTATTGTACAAAATTGCACATAAATTTATACTTGCAACTTGACATAAATTATTCACTTTTGGTGCAAACCGTGCAACAAGGGGCGCTGCTATACTGCGATTTTGCCCATTTAATGCAGGTTATATCTCAGGTTCAATTATGTGTAACCGAACAAAATGTATCAGAAAGATATTATAAAATATTACACTGATTCAATTTGAATGCATATCGGTCAACGGGTGGCGTTTCTGTTCAACAATTTGTCCTGCCAATAAGAAGGCTAAAACTCAGATTCTATTGAAAATTTTCACAAAACTTAGTATATCAGATGGCCATTATTAAACACGACGCTGATTTAATTTGGTTTTATATCGGTCGACAGGTGGAGCTTGTATTGCTTAGCTTCTGTGATTTCCCACATGCTACATTTCAGCATAAGTTGATTAAAACTGAACCAACTAGGCGAGTCGTATACTAGGCGAGTCGTATTAATCCTGGACGATAGGATTCATGCCTCAGCCCGCCCGGTTCCCGCTGTTCAATGTCTTTTTCTAGTCAATTTTGTCCTCTTATTACTTCCGGTGTTTTTTTTTTTTTTTTTTTTTTTTTTTAACACACTTGACATTGTTAGTTTTTTTGCTTTTCTTACCATGCTATTTCTATGGGGTTTTTAGCCTTTTTTCCCCTCTTTTTCTACATTCTAAAGTGGCGGTGGACCATTTATAAAATCTTTTTAATGAGAAACTGTTATTAAACCTGTGTGCATGTTATGCCGCAAGTAGCGCTGTAATATAGAATTATATAGAAAAAATTTTTGTGACGGCCAAAATATACTAGTTTTATTACAAGAAGAATCATTTTCTTGAAAAAATATTTTATAAATTACTTGTGATGTGAAAAAGAAAATCAATTAAATAATCATTCCTGAATCTTGGGGAAGGAAGGGAAACATTAAAAATAAAAGTAAACTTTCATAGGAATATTATTAGTTCAAAACTTTATCATAATATTATTTCATAACTGAAACACAGAATGGTTTTAATAAATCAAAAAGTTTATTTTCGTTGAACTGGAATTTGAAGAGCAATCTCCAATTTCCAATTTAAGCATAAAAGAAAATGATTGGGAATAGGAAAATCTCGGAAAGTGAGTGCATTTGACAGTCGGAATTTTTCAGAAAAGCTGTCATTAATAATTCAGGATGTTCTCTTCCCTCAACAGCTCCTACCTCCAACCCCTACCCTTCTTTTATTTAAACGAGCACAATGATAAGATAGAAATTCTTGAGTTAGAAATTTGAAAGGGAATTATTGTAATGGAGATTTGTTTTACATTTACGGTTATTGCAATCCATTATAAATCTGAAATAAAACAAAAGATTTGAAAGCGATATAAAAGAAATTTCTGCTTCGTCGTTCTTTATAAGTGGTTTTGGAAAAGGAAAAAATAAATAAATAAAAGAATTATGAGGACACTAAAAATTTTAGTTTATTATTTTTTATCATTAGTTAAACATTTTACGTTACATTGTGATAGATGATTTTAAGTTCATCATAAATTTAAGTTTAGAAATTGTCTAATGAATATTTTTTACAATTTTATATATTGACCATCGTTGCCCTCTTTTACAAATTCAAAATAAGGATAAGATCATATTTTTAGAAAAATCTTCTTTTATTAATCTTTATTATTAATTATTAAAAACTTTTTTTTAAGCTTACTTTCTCTGTGATAAATCTTCTGCCGAACCCGGGTTAAAAACGGAAAAATGGGAAAATAAATTAGATTACCAGACCTATTGATAAAAATTCGGTACCAAATGGAAGGGACGATTTTCTCAATACAGGGGTGCAAACAGTATTTCGACACGACAATTTTTTTTTTTTTTTTTTTATAACTAAAGCATGGAATTTGAGTGGCAACAAATTTTGTGTAATACATAAAATAAATTAGAAATATCAGTCCTATCGTTACAAATTTGGTACCAAATGAAAGGGACGACTTTTCTAAATCTAGGTGTGCAAACAGTTATTCGACACGACAATTAGATTTTTTTTTAATTAAGTAAAGAATGAAATTTAGGTGGGAACAAAAAAGTTACATTTTTATTCAGAATTTCTAACACACGTGACCAATAGACAATGTAAGATTAATTTTTCGTTTATTATTATTTTTTTAGCTTACATTCTCTGTCATAAACCTTCTGCCGAATCTATGTTAAAAACAGAAAAAGGGGGAAATAAATTAGAAATATCAGTCCTATCATTATGAATTCAGTACTAAATGAAAGAGGTGATTTTTTTGAATCCAGGGGTCCAAACAGTTTTTAAACACGAGCATTAGATTTTTAAAAAAATAACTAAAGTATAAATTTTAGGTGGCAACACATTATTTTTATTCATTTCAGTCATTTTAAAAAGTACTTGGCTTGTTACAAATTCGATACCAAAAGAAAGGGACGATTTTTCTGAATCCAGGGGTGCAAACAGTTTTTCAACACGGCAAATACTTTTGTTTAATTAACAAAAGAATGAAATTTAGGTGGAAACACTTTATTTTAATCTTTTCACACCTTTTAGTGCGAATCAAGCTAATAGGAAAAAACTTTAATTTATTTATTATCTTTTTTTCTAATTTTATTTTATTGGTGATGTAAGATGTTAAAGGTCACTCTCATGAAATTCTGACGTATTGTCTTTCCGAAAAATCGGAAAAAATTAGCAGCTATTATATAGATATTAGCAGAAAATTCTATTTATACACTGGTGTAAGTAATAATTTATTTCAATTAATTAATATTATAACTTTATTTAAATATCAATCATTAATTACGCAAAAAGCCGTTAATAAATAATTTTTAACGGAAAATCTTGCCAAAGAAATCATTCGTTATTAAACAATTTCAGTAGATTTTATTGTTTGTTTATTATTACTTTATTTTATTATGCCTAATAATTATCTTCTTCTTATTTTAACCTACTTATATACAAAGCTTCAAAGTTCATTTGTTAGACAAAAAAATTTTTTTTTTCTTTTTACAAAAAGTAATTTTACTTCAACCCCCACCCTCTTAAAGTAACATCAAGGTAATGATTGTATAAATACGTTTTTATTTATTTATTAATTTTTAGATATTTTACTCACATGTTACCAGTTTTATCTGCAAGAATGTTTTTATTTATTTATTTATTTTTAATTCTTAATTCACAGAATTTGATTGTTATTATTATGTCGTTCAATTTCTTTTATTAATATTTGCTTATATGCCTTATTTCTGACCAGTTTCATTTTCATACATCAGTTATGCATGTGTATGTATATATCTATATCTATATCTATATAACTATAATATCAGTTATTTGAATATGACGTATACTTTGAATTCAATGTAATATTTTTTGTGACTATGACAAAACTACTAAGATCTTTTTTTTCTCTGAAGGAAAAAAATAAACCGCATATAGCATTTTAAATAAAGTGAATGTCATATACGTACACCTAGTAAAATAACCTATATTTATATTTACTAATAATAATATTATAATTTAAAAAAAATAAAGAACACGCTTTTATAGAAATGTGAACAAAAAAGCACAAAATATCTATCTTAGTATTAAAATGCAGGGTAAGAGAAAATCGTGTGAGGGACACACCATAATATTTACATACATTTAAATCTTTAATTAAAATAATTTAGAATTAAACAAAAATCATTAAAAAAAAATCTCCCCTGACTGGGCTCGAACGCTAGACCTTTCGGTTCGTACCGCGGCACTTTACCTCACAGCCACGGCTTTCACGTAAAAAAAGCCTTTTTGTTACAATATAGATTTTTTGTTTGCTCCCAGAGCGGTTACAAACATACAAACATTCATACAAACATACATACAGGTGAAACTAATAAAAGCGTGTTAAAAATGAACCTGTTCCACTGTAATGAAAAAGTGATTGGCCTTCATTATCGAAAACGGCAGGAATGCCAATTATCAGAAACGTAATTACTTAGATTACAAAAAGTCGAGATTGAAGATTACCTCAAAATCTAAAATAAGAATAAGGTACGAAAAATTGTTAAAATATGCTTCATGTTTTCTCATCAGTGGACAAAATATAATTTTCAGTGTTGCCGCACATTGCGACTTTTTTATTCAATAGTCACCGAAAATTTTGGGAAATTATACTTGATATACATCATCGCCGAATCTCCGATTCGATTCGTCTATTGTATGTATCAAATATCACTTCTCAAAATTATTGGTGACTGCTGAATAAGAATGTCGCAAAGTCTGGCAACACTGATAACTTTTAAAATAATTTTTAAAATTTATGTAATGTTCATCGGTATTATTAATAGATTTTGGTAACCCCCTCCCCTCCCCCCCCCCCAAAAAAAAAAGTTTCAAAAACACTTTTTTTTTTTAATCTACTTCAGCTGTTTAATCCCTTTTATTAGTTCTCAATCATACTATAAGCATTGGAAGCTTAGGTAATCCTTAAAATTTTACTCTTCAATTGTTGATGCTTTTACTTATTTTGAGGTGTGAGGAATTGAAAATAACGAAATATTGGTGTAGTGTGCATCTGCTGGATATCTGTACGAGTGTGTTATAAATTAGTGTGTGTTTATTTTAGAGTACTATTTTATTAGACTGTGTACACAGTGTTCCAGAACAAATGATTACACAGAGGTCGGACGAATTTTAAAACATATTTTATGACACTACCAAAAAATCTGCTTTTTTAATACTCTAATTCGATTTTTTTTTTTTTATTATTATTATTGGAAATATACGACGTTCTTAATATTGAAGAATAAAATAGAATTTCGCTTAGGCGTGTATTAAATAGAACATGTTATGAAATTTCTTATTTTAAAACTTCGCAAGTTATTTCAAAATTACGAATTCCTTAAGTCGAAAGAATAGAACAAAATTTCACATAAACTTCTATGAGGATAATTTTCCTCGTAAAGATGTCAGATGAATTTAAAATATCATTTAGGATATTGGCTTGAACATCATTGACTATAAATATTTTAATTTGAAAACTTGATAAGTTATGTGATATTTAAGAATTTCGTAACATGGTGGAACAAAAAAAAAATATTTCAAGTTAACTTGTATTATGTAGATCATTTGAAATGGCATAATACTGCTTGAAAACTGGAATGCAAAACTAACACTAATAAAATGAATCATCAAATTATTAACTTTATCGAAATGAATGTTTTGTAACCTACTTGATGGGATATTTCAGAGTGAGACCGTGTCGAGCATTGGCCAAATTCATTTCTCTTATCATAAATATAGAATGCATTGCAGTAGGAATTTATGAGGAGAAATATATAGCAGGGTCTAAGTAAAATTTCAGTAAAATATTTTAATAAAAAATTATATTACGGGAACCAATGTATGGTCTTTGGGCACGTTTTGTGCATATATTGACAGTCAAGTCACTGTAGCAACCGACCATCAACCTCGTTGATGGTTAATGAACTTGAAGTCTCCAACAGGTCGCCTTGCGGGATGGGCATTAATGGTACAATCCTTCAACCTGAAGGTAGAATACGTGCCTGGTAAGGCTAACGTTGTTGCTGACATGTTGTCTAGATCTTTCTGTCCACACAAAGAAGAAAAAGGTGAAATTTGTTCAATTTCAATCAATATCCCTGAGCAAAATACAAGAGAAATACGAGAAGCGCAATTAAAAGATGAAGATATTAAGAAAATTATCAAGTCTTAGGAAAATGCCGATAAGAATGAAGATTTCGCCAATTGGAGTGGTCGTGGTTACCTGATGAACCAAAAAGTTTTATATAGATATTCTCCCAAAGCAGAATTAGAAGGAGCCCAATTAGTAGTCCTGGTTCAAGAACGAGAAAGAGCACCCTAAACCGGACATTACGGAATTGAAGGAAATTTTGATAGAATCGTAAACGGTACTACTGGACTGGTATGCGAAGATATATTACAGAATATATCGATAATTACCTGAATGCTGCCGTTATAAACCTAGTAACCAGAAGCCATCTGAACTACTACAAATCCGATCTATAATCAACGATTCGAATCCCTTTCTATAGATTTATTCGGTCCTTTACCTAAGAATAATGAAATTAAATGGATCTTCATCATATAAGATTGTGTCACCAAATGGATGGAACTATTTTCATTAATCTCCGCAACTGCTAAAAAGTGTGCGATCAATCTAATAAAGGTAGTATTCCTGAGGTATGGTTTACCTAGACGGGTTATAAGCGACAATGGGCCTCAGTTTGTAAGTTCTGTAATACAGCAGATTTGTTACATCTTGGAAATCACGAAAATCATCTTGGGAATCATCCACAGGCAAACTCTGTGAAAAAGAAGAACAGAGATCTAAAACTCCGTAGAGGCATGTTGGTTGTGGATGATCATACTACTAGCAATGAGAAACTACCAACAATTAAATTTGCCCTTAACGCATTACGTACTAACGATGATTGCGCATGATTTCCGGAGTGATAATTTCATTCTCGAAATAACATCGTAGTTAAAGAAATTTGCCAATTTCACGAAACAGGTACGAGACCGTATTGAGGAAAGACAAGGCCAGCATAAACGCTATGCAGACAGAAAATTTAAAAAGGCTCCTTATTGATTATTTGATACAAATAGGATTTAATATAATTTTATCAAAAACTAATTTTTGAAAATTTGTCCCCAAAATAATACGTTTCCGATCAATGTATGAGAAAGTAAAAATGAATTTTTATTAGTTATTGTAACAAAATTAAATGTGAAAACGAAATACATAATAAACTGAAAAATTATCATTATAACATTTAATTTATAAATATAACATATTTCTTCTAAAAATATGTATCGCCTTTCTTCCAAAAAATATTCAAACCGATTGCATTTCGAGCAATAGGATACCCCTCCCCCAACACACACACACACGCACACGCACAGACCGTTTAAATTGAAACACGATTTTTGATATAAAAGGACTTCAAAATAATTTTCTCAAAAATTCATTTTTGAAAATTTGTCTCCAAAACAATAGTTTCCCTATAATAGAATGAGAAAATAAAAATAAATTTATGTTAACGGTTGTAGAAAGATAAAATATGAAATCGGAATGCACAAGAAAAAAAAAAAAATCTGAAAATGCATCACTTTAACAATTAATTTATAAATGCAACATATTTCTCGCAAAAATATGTATCACCTTTCTTCTAAGAAAACAATACGATTGATTACATTTCGAGTAAAAATATATACACGCACAGATCAACTGTTTAAACTGAAACATGATTTTCAGCATAAAAATGCTTGAAAACATAATTATAACAAAATCTCAAATTTGAAATAAAATAATATTTCTTCTACTACGGTGTGAGAATGTAAAAATTAATTTTCTTATCAGATGTAAAAAGTAAAAATACGAAATCAAAATCAGTAAAAAATTGAAAAATATCGCTGCACCAATTAATTTATAAATACAACATATTTCTTTAAAAATATGTATCGCCTTTCTTCCAAGAAAACATTCAAATTGATTACATTTCAAGGAAAAAGAATGTCTTAACGTTGTTTCTACATGGGATCCATTTCCTAAACCTGTTTGCTTCCTTCCTGTAAACTAAAATGGAAAAGGAAAAAAATAAAATAAAAAAAATAAAATAAAAGACAAAATTCTGTTGCCAAAAGCCAAAGAAAATGTTAAAACCAAGGAAGTTGGAGATACCCTTCTCTCCTTGCTCCCTACCTGCTACAACTAAAACAATTCTGCACAAACACAACCATGGAGCACTAAGCTCACTTACTCCAAACCGGAGTAGTAGGAAAGGAGAAACTTGTCTTGCGATCTAAAAAGAAGTTTCTCGTTTTAAATTAATTCGGCGGAAGATCAAACGAATGATGCGTAACTACCCCCATCGGCATGTTGACAGAAGGCAAGTTCAATTTTGTGCCCCATTGGATTTCTTAAGGGGCAAAAAAAGAAAGATAAGATGGGACTGAATTTCTCTACTTGATAGCACTGTCTGTGTTGGTGATAATTTGCGAGATGTTTATTTAAAGCGCGAAGTTTTTACTGGATATCAGTTTGGAAGGGAAATGAAAAGTAACGAGAGTGTCAAGTTTAATTATTCGACGAGCTTAGACGTCTTTCTCAATCATATATATATATATATGATTATTATTTAGAACGTAACTGTATTCTCCAGAAAACTATTTTAGTGAATGTGATTTTTTTTATTTTTTTATCCGATATTTTTCAGAAATGAAAACATGTAAAATTGGATGATTAATTTACTTTAATTGAATAACCAATGTGGGCTAAATATTTTATAATTTTCTTCTGCAGAAAAAATCCTGACATAGATATAAGTAATTTTAATATTATCAAGAATTAATATATATATATATATATATATATACGTATTATTTTCTTTCCTTTAAATGATTTAAAAGTTTATATTGAACGACTAATTCGAAATTGACGTAATCTATATAATATTTCTCTAACGTGGACCAGCTTCAGTTATTTTTGGTCGAAACGATACATTAAGCGAGGATAAAAAAATAATATTTATACATGAACAATATTTAAGCACGTGGATTTAGCTCAATGGACTAATAAGAAAAAATGACGACATTTGTCTGATGAGATTATTTTACGAAAAAAAAATGTATTTTTAACAGTTGTTTCTTCAGAATCTTTGCAAGCGTCATTTTAAACGAGCAATATTTTAAAGATATATACAGAATATGAATTTTTGTGTCATAAATTGACTAAAAAACAAAATCATAAAAAATATAATCAAAATAGGAATTATTTTATTTTATTTATTATATATATATATATATATAATTTGAATAATTTAATTCCTTTAAAACACTCAGCAAATGAAAGAGAGATGAATATATATATATATATATATATATATATATATATATATATATACCAAAATTAATAAAATGTCATCGCCAAAATGACGACAAAAATTTAAAAGGCGTCGTGGGAGTCCTATAGTAAAATTGTACTGCTTGTGGAAGTATGAAAATTGGGTCGTAAACCATGAATTTTATTTGGAAACCTTTCTTTGAATGATTTTGGTTTCACTATTGCACAGTATTAATTTGGTTTTGTTAATAATTTGTCTTCTGGTAAATTAAACTTTTAATTAGGTGATGAAATTGGTATAACATTTTTGAGTTTCGAATTTTAAAGGTAAATAAGAAAAGAAATAAAATGCGAATATTTCGCACGGGTTTGCTAGCATTTATGAATTTAAAGAAATACTCCATGTCTTAAGATTATATATATACTCATGAGTACAGGAAGATCTTTAACTGTGTTGCATTCGGGAAAATTATAGATGTCAGTCTAGTTTATACATGTTCATTTTTTTTTTTTTTTTTTTTTTTTTTTTTAACGGTTAATCGAAATAAGTGTAGAAATCAATATCAATGGAAAATGGCTTTAGAAATTTCTCTTCTAGTATCCTATTTGTAAAGCAATATATGAAATTGTGTGAATTACTTATATTAATTGAAAAACCTGAGACTTTACTATAATATATTATGATATATATACACTCATACACACACACATATATATTTATGATAATTCATCGTAATGGTAAAACACCAGGGAAGGAGAATTGGATTATGAAGGTAGCACTAAATAATTACATATGGAAGTGAAGTATTATATCAAACAAACGATATTCAAAAAAAAGTTTAAATAAATAAATAAATAAATATATATATATATATATATATATATATATATATATATATGTAAGGGAAAAAATGAAAAAAAAATACTTTGAAATTTCCTCAAAAACTGCTATAGCTTTATCCAGGGCAACTTTAGCTGCGGGTAATATATTATGTTTTTGTGACTATGATATCAGTTTTTATATAAAATCGCTCTCTTTGCCGAATAACTCAACGGTTTTAACATTGAATTAAAATATATGTAAGTAAGGTAAAAAAAAAATAATGAATCCAAAAATATTTACAAATTTGCATAGTATAAAAAATGTATGAAACGCCATTTATTTATATATTAATTTACATAAATCATGATTAATTTAAGAAGTATAAACAATATAAAAGATTGATATAATAAACAATAAGATTTAAACAGTTATACATAAACTTTTAATCCGTTAATTTATCTTTTTAAACAGTTAGATAATTAAAAATACAACAGTTATATCAGTAATAAAAATACAATTATATATTGAAAAATATATAATTTTATACTATTAAAAAATTACGGATTAAGTACCATCTAACAACTTTTTTTTTTTTTTTTCCACCGGAAAAATAGAATTTTCTTTGTTATAATATGTTATATTTAATCTGAAATGGTTATCAAAACTTTATTTATGTATTTATTTTCTTTTTTTAATTCAGCAATTGATAGTTCAGTTTTACACACCACTAAGTTTATTGAGGGATTTAAAAAGAATTGGAGAGAAATGGAAAGTAACAAATGTTTGACTTACTTATTTTGTGAAATTAGTCATCTCTAACATTGATATATATATATATATATATATATATATATATATATATATATATATATATACATAATTCTTGGAGCATAATTTAATTGATTTAATAAAGTGCTGCAACGAACGTCGTTTGTTGTTCGTTAATTTATATTTTATATTTCACAGAATGCAAACATGTAGAACTGGATGATTAATTCATTTTAATTGAAAAACCAGAGTATATATATATATATATATATATCAGTAATTTAAATAGTGCCAAACATTTAAAAATATATATATGCGTATTATTATCCTTCTTTTAAATGTTCTTATGAATTTGTTCTTGGTGAAAATTTTAGAATTAACTCGAGGATGATTCTGTGGAGAAATATCAAAAAATTAAGACTGACAGTTTTGAATGAATAAAGAAAGAAAGAAAGAAAGATAATTCTATAGTTTTATTATTTTTATTCTATTTAATTGAAAATAACTCTCAAAATGAAAACTTAATCCTTGTTAAGAAAATCATAAATTTCGAATAACTTATGAAATTTTTAAATTAGAATATTGCAAATTAATAGGATTTGTACCAAAATAATAAGCGATAAATTAAACTGATTCGAATCCAACCTATCTGCGTTCTTTTTTTCTTGAGACATCGTGTACACAGACTAGCAAAGGAACACACTATCAGACAGCCTACAGATGAACACCATACCGATTTTGTGATTTTTTGAACAATCAAAGGGATTAACACTATCTTTACAGTAGTGATAAGTGATGAATAATGATCCAACAACAGTGATCCAGTACATACAAAAGTGATCCAACACATTATAGGAGTGATCCAACTACTCTGCATGATGCAAATTAAAGTTATTAACTCTGTAAATCTTTTAAATTTATTTAATTTCCTTTTATATAACCATACTAAGCAAGAGAAGAAGAAAAACCATATTTATATATAATATGTGTATGTAGAATTTGCAGAATTTGCAGAATTTCATTTCATTGCATATATATTGAACACTGGGATTTTTTATTTTAGAACTTTCTTCCATGTAACAACTTATTGTCCATTTACATATTTAAATCCCAACAAATATATATATGGACACATTTATTTCACACACGCACATACAATCTATATTAACTTTATGTAATCTATCTATCTATCTATCTATCTCTCTCTCTCTCTCTCTATATATATATATATATATATATATATATATATATATATACTGTGATTTATGCACTGTGTTAAGTATGTAAATTAGTTTTGTATATGTGCTAATTCTTTTGTTACTACATTACTTCAATTTAAACTGAAAAGCTTTCTTTGCAAAGTATTTCATAATTTCTTTTTAAAAGGTAAGGTAGAATATTCTTTAACCACATTTCTTGCGACCGTGGAATTCTCTGCGCAATTGCGGACTGAACTCTACTGTTAAAATAGGGGTGATCCCTTCTTGTTGTGAGGAAATAAGAGATAAGGGACCACTGGATGACTGGATATTTACCAAGTCCCAATTTGTTAATGAATTTGTCACCGTGGCACACCTCCAACCTTTTGGACTCACCATCTCTGCTAGTTTTAGGAAACGTGGTCACACTATATTGTGTAAATCAATGTGCGTATCTTCACAAAATATTTCCCTACTCTTTTTTTTTCTTTTGTTCGAGATAAAATAAAGATAAATGTTCTATACCCAAATGTTCTGTTCCCAAGAACGTTTCATTAGAAAAGAGATAAGACTTTTAAATTGCGACATCTAACTTATTTTTTTCTCTTTTTGTTATTTATTTATTTTACTGTGGTCAATTGCAATAAACAGCCATACATTCAACATAAAATCAATAAAAATATTCCCTTTTCCCAAACTTTTAAAGCATAACTCTCATTCGGATGCCATCTGTTGTGAAAATCAGTTCCCCAAAGAACAGTCTTTCCTAGAAAACCATATTTAAATGCCCTCATGATCGTGTTTTCCAGTTGTACACTAGGGAACAAGGTTGAGGAGAAAGCCGGTGGAATCCCAATAAACTCTCCTGGAATTCCCGAACTATTCAGGATGACGCAGGCGTGAAATTTCATACCTCGCTTCTCCATCCTCTTTCCTTCCAAACTCGAATTCCAATATTTATTTCCCCCAACACATTTCTATGCCCCTCCACTCCTTTAGAGGCACCACTACCACCTTCCCTCTTTCCTCCCTAGTTTCCTTCTATAACCCAATTCCTTCTCCTGTACTTCCTGACGTAAAGTTATGGTCATAGAAACCGTGAATTCCTGTCATAGATATGACGTCGAGATCTTGTTCTCTACATAACTGATGAGGAAAGGATGCGCCTAGAATAAAGTACAAACCTTTTCTTTATAAATAAAGGATTATGGTAATTAAATAAAGTACTTAATATGCATAATTAAATTAAAATACTTATGCTTGTCTTGTTGTTATGAAAATTACCCACTTAGGAGTTAATCGTCCAAGTTTGAAAAGAAATAGTTCTCAATATGATAAAAATGATATTCGGTTTATTGTAACTTAAAAATATTCAAGATAACAAAAAAAAAAAAAAAAAAAAAAAAAAAAAAAAACTAGAAAGATACATATTTTGTTTCCTTATCAAATTGTTTAACATTAATTAATAATTACTAAATAAAAATGGAAAATTTACTAATTCAGTAAAAGAGGACTTTGGAATAAACCGTTGAATACTCTCAAACTCGCATTTTTAGTGTGTTATTATTATTTATTATTATTATTATATTTTGTTCCTGTTGTAAAAGAAACTTTCATTTTACTATTTAAAAAATATGGCTTTATGATAAAATGATGTAGGCGATTCTCAAATATGTGTGGGTTATTCTCCAATATATGCATAATTTCATTCCGGGGTGCAGAGGGAAATAAAATTAAATTTTAAAGAAATTATTTCCTACATCGATATAGGAATGTAAATGGAGTAATATACAAAATTACTGCTAGAACTTTAAAGAAAATCAAAATAGGTATGTGTGTGTGAATTAATGTGTTAATCAATGTGTCACTAGTATTCCAAGATATTATTGTTTAAAATAATCGAAATTTTAAGAGGTATGTTTAAGCGATTGTTTCGTGTCTTTATATTATATAAAATATGCTTAATTTTAATCTGTGGTATATATATATATATATATATATATATATATATTACAAGTAAGTTAACTATTGTGATAGTTATAAATGTGACATACCTAAAAAACAACGAATTATGGTGTTTTAACGAATAATAATAATAATAATAATAATAATATTAGTTTTACAGTCTGCAAATAATTTTTAAAATCTTATAAAATAAAGTAATTGTAAGTCGTATGCATAAATAAAAATATAAAAAAAAGTAATAATAAAACTAAAATAAAACAACTTGAGAGCAAAAAGTTTTAATCAAATACAGGGTGTTCCATAAGTCTGTAGGGATTTTTAAAAATCATAACTATTGAAGGAATTGGTAGAATCAAACGCGGTTTGCGAAAAAATATATATTCTTGTGAAGGGGGATTTTTTGTATTAAAGAAAAAAAAAAAAAAAAAAAGACTTTTTCGTCCATAGGGCTGCACGGTTACGTAACGAGGAATATGCAATTTTGAGTCCTATAAATCGTATGATTTTACGATTAACCTAGCTTATTTCTTATTTTCCCTCTTACTTACACATACATGAAGTTTTAATTGCGATACTGACTTGGTAGATAAAGCGTTATTCGTGAAGATATTTGCCCTCAGGTAAGACCGCCTACTGAAGCTGCAGTTAAGGACCCTTCAGAGACTGGCTTCAACTTTGGTTTCTTTTGATATGGGAATCGAACTGACGCGAAGCAGCAGAGAGATTTTCTTGGCTGACAAACCTCCTACTGCGATCGACATTGCGTCTGTTTTCTAAAAGAGCAGTAAAAAGTAATGTCCTTCATTGTAAATGTGCGCAAAATGTCAAGAGTCGCTTTCGGACAATGGATAATTTATGAGTTTTGAAGCTCTGCACCGTTGCTAGTATCTGAAGGATCCTTTAGGGGTGTTGTATCTTGATCTCAAACTATAATGTGTGGTGATAGTGGACATATAGAATAGGATTTATATGCCAGTAAAACATTTATGTGAATAAATTTAGTTTTTTTTTTTTTTTTTTTTTTTTTACGGAAATATGTGCTTTGCTCACGTACAGCGCCGTCTATAGAGGAAACTTTAAACTGATTTTTCTTTCTTTACGAAAAAAAAAAAATATATATATATATGTATGTATCCCCTTTCATGACAATAATGTTTTCACAAACCGTGTTCAATTCCACCAATTCCATCAATTTATATGAATTTTTAAAATGTCTACAGAGTTACGGGACAGCTGGTATTTAAAAAACTAATCTGACTTCACCCATCAGCAGTCAAATTTTGTTAAATGAACCTCCTTTCAGCTTTGTCATATTCACCAAAACAAAAACAGTTGCCAAATGTCATGATAAATAGCTAATAAGGAAGAAATGATTACTTAAAATTTAACTGTGTTTTTTATCAAAATAACGGAATTCGAGTAATAAAATGTAATTTAAATTTAACTTATTATGAAAATGAACTTCAGCTCAAATTTATCTCTAAATTATTTGTCGAAAGGATAATACCGCAAATTTATTACTTTTTTTTTTTTTTTTACTTTAACTGAAATCGATCCTGATAACAAAAAAGTGCTATAATTTTTTTGGTAGGAATTAATCATCTTTAACAGTATTTTTAATATTATCTGTTATTATCATTTTAAATTTTCTTTAACGTTTTCCTCTAATTAAGCTCAGTTTTTTTTTTTTTTTTTTTTTTTTTTTATCATAATTGGCGTTTTATAGTTGTGGCCCAGAAAAAAAAAAAGCCAAGTAATCAATTGTTAATCCTTACAATTCATTTTTTTTTTTTTTTTTTAACCAAATCATGGGTAATTATTTATTTATTTTTTTTTCGTACACTGTTGCAACTGTGATCGCATTTTTTTCTTTTAAATCACCCTTCTTTTACTTTGCTATTTATGCTTCCCAGATAAGGATAAAAGAAATATTTTCTTAATTTCAATAACTTTGTTTTAGCACTGGCATTAGTTTCCAGCATTAGTTTTGCGACATTTAGGCTTTTATTGTTAAGTGGATAATAATAAAAGCCATAGCATAAATAAATTGAAAAAATAAAATAAAATGTTCATACTGAAAAAGAACTAATTTGCTTTAGAAACATAGGATACATCTACAATAAAATAAATACAATTTAATAAAATAAAATCATTGAGCTTGTTATACGTCTTTTCTTCTTATGGTATACCTTCAGTCCCTAAAAAACAATAAAATGGGAACAGTAGTGACAGACACAATTAATAAAACTACAGTTTCATATTTCTAACTAAACAAAAATATTTGCATCATAATACAATAATCATTAATTGCAGCAAGTTATCCAGCTGATGATCATAAACGGTCAGAGACTTAAATATTCAAACCTAAATACCCATCCGATGTTTTGATGCACACATATTACATTAATTCCTTGCGTGATTTTAACTATTTAAGTTTTCTTTACTTGGTCGACATGCTGTCTGACTATGTGAGTTGTATGTAGAAATTACCAAATGCTTTTTTCAGCACAAATTTGTGTTTTTCGGCAGTCAGCACGTCCGCCACCAACTACCTGTTATAGCAAAATAATCGACTTAAAGTAATGGTTGATCGGAATAACAAAAGTGATACGTCTATAAAATTAAACATAAAATTAAGATAAGATAAATGCGCCAAAGACAGGGAAGAAAAATTCAATTATTCAAACAGGCTTGCTGTTTCATTTACTATATATAATGTTTCTACCTTTTCGAAATTCTTACAATATAGCTTTAGTTACAGAATGTAGCCTAAATCCTCGCTTGCGATAAAATATTTAAATAATATGAATGCTGTAAAATATATTTCTGTTTATCAGTTTGTATGGAAGGACGCAGAAGCAAAAAGTTCCGTTTCTAACATTGTTTCAATTTCTTTGAGTCTCTATTTAAAAAAAAAAAAAAAAAAAAACTATGTATACATTTTTTAATTATCTCATCATTTTAATTCAATACATGTGTTATAATTGTATCCCGAACTAGAATACTGATATTCCTACTAAGCTGATATTTTTCTAATATAGTCTCAGTTGCAAAGTGTATCACGAGCCCGTCGTTAACGATTAAATATTTATAGATTTTCAAATTATTACAATCACTAATATTTAATTATGAAAGTGTATTTTTAAAGAAATGGAATTTGATACATATAGTTGTGTGCAATAAAATACCGTTTCACAGTTTTTTAATTAAGATTTTAATAATTTTTGGAAAAAAAAAATGTGTGTGTTTTAACACGTGCTTTTTCTCACACTAATTACTCAAATTGTTATTTGACTTTTGAATTGAGAAATTGTTCTAAGTCAATAAAATGTAAATAAAATTTAATTTAATTTGAAAATAAATTAACAATTTAAATGTATACTGGTTATAAAATAACGGAAAATAATGTTAAAAAAAAAAAAAAAAAAAAAAAAAGAAACAGAAATCTTTATACGCATTGAGATATATTTATATAAAGCCATTTTTTTATTACGAGAAAAGTGAGCAGTCTGCTGAGTGCGGAATCTCACTACTCCCTTCAACACACCGCTATGAGAAATACCAGAACTTAACTACCATCGGACGTTCAAATGCCAACCGTTAATACATCCTTTTAAAGGAAGCATTCTCCTTAATGCACTTGCTTTTGAAGAAAAAAATATTTGCAGAGGAAAATAAAAAGCGAAAGTATGCTTTTGTTTCCAGCAGTCAATTGCTTGCAAAAAGCAAAAGCAATAAGAATTCTCTTTCTCTCTCTTTTAAGTACGAATATCTTGTACCCTCCCTTGACATCCCCTTCATATAAAAAAAAGGAATGGAAGAATATGTTTCGAAAAAAATTCTAACTCTATTTGATCAGTTACATTTGTTTTCTTTTAGGCCATCATAATTCTATCATCTTTTTTTTTTTTTTGCCAAATTCTTTTAAGTTTGGCTAAACGTCCATTTACGAGGAAGTGCAAGTGAAAGAATAAAACTTTTCAATAAAATGATTTGATTTTATTGTATGATATTATCTTTATTGTCTATTTGACTTATTTTTAGTAGATTTAAGTTAAAAGGTATTTCGTACTGTATTTGAAAGTTAATTATTCTGTATACTTCTAAAACTTTATCTATTGACGGTACTTTTAAATACTATAAGATAGATGAGAGGAGGGTATTATGGAATACCTTTTACATTTCTTAAAATAACTTTACTTGTTTTTAATAAAAATCCCCAAAATCATGATGAGTACATAGTGTAATTATTTGTAATGAATTGTCAATAAAAAAAAAATCCAAATTTTTTTTTTCTTGTTGTTATAAAAAGTTTACTTTAAAAAAAAGTTACAAATGGAGGTTAATATCAAATAGTCGGGTAATATGGACTAGATGGTTTAAACTGTTTAAACTATAGAAAAACTAATTAGACTTCATAAAATCATCTTCGGAGAATTTTCTGTGACAGAAGATACATTCGGCATCTTTATTTTCTGTTTTTTTTAGTTGAATACATGAATTCAATTTCAGATGATACTCTGACATACCTAGTATTCCATAATACCCGACACGCCATCTTTAAAAATGAACTTTTAAATTGATGGAAAAAATATTTTCAGCTAAAAAACGACCAATGTATAACAAAATACAATTCTTTGAGCATACATTATGCTTAACATCAATGTTCAAATCACATGTGTACTAGTAAGTTTAAATGTTTGAAAACTTACCTACAGAAATTTTAAAAATCACAAAACATACTTCGTTCTATAGAGAATGGTAGGACAGCAACAAGCGGTTGCTTCTTACTGTATTTCTTCATGGGAATCCTTCTTGAGTAATTCATAGTACACTGAAGAGATAGCAGCACTAATCAGAGCCGAAACCTCGCTATTCCATATTTCCCGACTATTCCATAATACCCTCCTCTCATCTATTAAAGAACATTAGATTTATTAGACCATTAGATTACCATTAGATTACCTAAACCATTACATTACAATTAGCTTAGATTAGACGGTACTTTAAAATATCATTAGATTTTAAAGATCATTAGATTTATTAAACCGTAAAATTACCATTAGATTACCTAGACCATTAGACCATTATTTTACCATTAGATTAGATTACCTTTACCGTTACCGTTATATTTATTAGATAATATAATATTGAATTCATGAAATAAATGTAAAAGTTATTTATGAAAATAGGACATATATACTCACTTTAATTTCATTAGATGGAACTAGACGCTATGTGTAACTATTTATGTACAAGGAAGGATTGTATAGAGTTTTAACGCTGTTTCAGTTTGGTATTTTTCATAGTTTTTACCTATGTTACAACAAATCTATATATTACTGCAAATACCTTCTACGAATCTTAGAAAAAATATAAAGATCCTAAAAAGTAAATATTTTTTTACTCCTGTTTCAATTTCTGATTCCTTTTTTTGACCTCAGTGTAGCATGGTACAATAAACTACCACGTCACTAAATCCTCAATAAGTACTATAATGAGGTGACATGCATACATTTTATTGCCTATATCTTTAAAAATTATTCTTAAGGGCTGTACAAGAGTCAGATACCCTCTTCCTTTCTTCACATCTTATCCAACGGGATTTTTGTTGCTCGTTTTATAGAGAAATCTCTTTCGGACAGGAAGCTTTTAGAATTCTGTTTTCTTAATATTTCTCTTTGAACATGTCGTCTTTTAGCTTAGTGAGCATTTTTTTTTTTTTTTTTAATAGTTTAAATATTTTATTTTATTAAGTAAATTCAGGACTCTACGTTTGGATTTCTAAACGAAATGTTTAAATTCATCTTTCCAAAAAATTGCGCAGTAAGATAAAAGTTGACATATTCAAAGAGTAATATTCAAAAAACAGAATTCGAAAAACTTATTTTTTGAATGAGATATACCTATAAAACGAAGCAACAAAAATCCCATAAGACAATATTGAAAGGAAGAAAGGAAGCTGTCTGACTGATGAACAGCCTTAAGTAATTAAATAAAAATGTTTTCAGTTGCATTTTTGTCTATTTTATAATGCAAGGGTTAAGAGGGAAGGGTTTAAAGGGTTGATAAATATGGTATATGATGTTTCACATGTGGTGTGAAATGATATATACACCCCGCGACAAAAAGATAGGTACAAAGTGTTTTTTCTTTGATTTTTCATAAAATAACATTATCTAAATTGTGCTTATTATTTATTATTATCGTAAAATAACACTATTCCCGGACTAATTTTTGTTTTAAGAATAATTTAGAAAATTTTAAGACTAAAATTATTTAAGATTACACACCGCGACAAAAAGATAGGATTTTTTTTTTTTTTTTTTTTTTTTTTTTTTTTTATAGGAATATTTTGAATATGATTTAAATATTAAATATGTTTTTGATATGATAATATTTTGTTATGATAATAAATGATCAGCACAATTTAGATAATGTTATTTTATGAAAAATTTAAAATAACCCTTTGTTCCTATCTTTTTGTCGCGGAGTGTAGTCTTAAATTAGAAAAATTTTAGTCTTAAAACAAAAATTAGTCCAGGAATAGTATTATTTTATAATAACAATAAATGATAAGCACAATTTAGTTAATGTTATTTTATGAAAAATCGAAGAAAAAACCCTTTGTACCTATCTTTTTGTCGCGGGGTGTATATATAGTTAACCTCGATACTTAGTGCACGAAACCTTTGTACTACACATATGCATTCAATTAAAAATATACAACAAAATTAAACATATGCAACTTATTTTGCACTTACAACCTACACAGATTAAAATGCATGAATCGCTATGATGAAATTATAATACTTACATATATGCTACATACAGCAACATGCAAACGTGCAGCATACGAGGACGAATCAGAAAATGTTTACACCTATTTTGTTTTTACTTTCCGAACACTATAGTGAGGAAAGTATTGTAATCATGTCAAAAATCTGAATTCGAGATTTTGATGTTTCTATACGTTTTGAGGTCCCCTGAGTCCGTTTTCACTATTTTTACGATGATGTATGTATGTGTGTGTGTATGTGTGTATGTATGTGTGTATGTGTGTATGTCTGTGAGTGAACACGCTAGCGTCTAAACGCTTTGTTCGATTAACCTGAAAGTTGGTACGCATATTGTAAGTCACCATAGTACGAACCCTATAGATTTTGGTAAATCTAGCACTTATAGTTTTTTTACAGGGACACAAAGAAAAATTCTTTATCATTATGGCCTATGGGAGCAAAATCTTAAAAGTGCGATAGCATCTAAACGTCTTATTCGATTGAGCAAAAAATTTATACACATATTATAAGTCACAAATACTCAATCTGTATAGATTTTGGAGAATCTAGCACTTATAGTTTTTTTACAGGGACACAAAGAAAAATTCTTTATCATTATGCCTATGGGGCCAAATTTTTAAAAGTGTGATAGCGTCTAAACGCCTTATTAATCTGAGCAAAAAATTTGTACACATGTTATAGATCACAGTTGAACTAACTGTATAGATTTTGGCGAATCTAGCACTTACAGTTTTTTTACAGGGACACAAAGAAAAATTCTTTATCATTATGGCCTATGGGATTAAATTTTTAAAAGTACGATAGCATCTAAACGCCTTATTGAATTGAGCTGAAAATTTATATGAGTATTATAAATCACTGTTGCACTAACTATAAGCATTTTGGTGAATCTAGCATTTATAGGTTTTTACAGGGACACAACGAAAAATTCTTTATCATTATGATCTATGGGCTCAAAGTTCAGTAGCGTTAAATAAAACATCGTGTAATAGATGGAGAAAAATACTCAAACACTCTATTATGGTTTTCTCTCTTTTGTTTGTTTAACAACTCCTCTTTCTTTACTTTATCTACAAAACTGTTAATTACTCAATGTTCGGAAAGTCGAGTGGAGTCACTCCAGATTTTTTAATGAAGGTACACACAAGTATGTTTTGACAAAAATTCTGTTTTCCGTTTTTGTCTGGACAAAAAGAAGCCCATATAGATTGGATATCACCCTTTTGATTAATAGGAAATTCACTTTGCAAATAAAGAGGCAGGAGTCCAAGCAGTTATTATGCATCTAAAGTTTTATTAATTTTCGCAAAGATAAATCCACTAAGCTGACGATTGTTATAACATATAAATATAAACCCAATCGAGCAGTAATATGGCTGGCCAATAAAGAACTAGAGCAAAATAAAAAATAGAGTGGGAGAAAATAAAGCAAATATCATAAAAAATTCTTTCTCTAAAATGTAAGAAAAATATAATTATCTAAAAATTAGTTCCCAGAATTTCAAGAATTTGCCTCCAAATGGAAAGAAAATAATGTTTTCAAATTTCTTTGCGGTATGTAGATAGATACCTCAAAGATATCTGAAAATAAGTTATTTATATATTGATATTGATATATATATTTATATTGATATTTATTTTAAAATGTAATTAATATAAAAATTAAAAAAATAAAATTTAGAACTTTGCTCCCTCCACCCCCACTTATCCAGGCGTGAGAAGGGACGTGTTTTTATACCTAATTTAATGTTTCAGAGAAAACAAATGATTGTTCATTTAAAAAAGTAATAAATACGAACACTTGAAGACTAAATGAAGATTTTTTAGAAATTTGCCTTTTAGAGAGAAAGGGGGGAAATAGATTCTTTTATGTTACTACATACCTTAAAGAAAAAAGAAAGCATATATTTATAGGATTCTTTCTTTAAAATACAGCAAACATGAATACATAATACCAGTTTTAGGATTACGGAAATCCCCCTCTCCCATCCCCACCACACACACTAAGTGAAAAGGTTCAGGAAAACGTGTGTTTAAACTGGTATTTTAAAATTTTATATTCGCGAAAAACAAACCAATTTGTCTCTGAAGGTGGAATGTGTAAATATGAATGTCTTCTCGCCTTCTAAACTTCTGTCTATACATTCGAAATTTGGTATACCTTTTTAAAGAAAATACAAATCAAAACAAACGAAACGTGATCTGAGAAGAAATCATTTTGCAGAAGTGTAATTAATCATTAAGTCTTTGAGATTGGAGAAAAATTAGGAAGACGGCAATTTCAAATGTTACATAATAATTCTAGCATATTATTCAAACATTTTCTAAGTGCACATAACATTATCTATTTCGTGCAATAATTTTATTAATAATACTATCTTTTTTATTCATAATTTAAGTTTCTCATCTAATTTACGCATGTAAAATGTAATTTAACCCGAGAGTAGTCGCGTCATTTTTATAACGCAAGTAGTCGCGTGTCGGTCTTTTTGCATTGGGGGAAAGCCGAAAGAAAGCCAGTAGAGAAAGATAAGTGTCTTTAATTCACGCGAAGTTTTTCCCGCAAAACTGTAACCTGTCTGAAAAACCGGAAATGGGGAAAGAAATGAATCAACGTTAGTGGTCGCGTCGCGGTCAAATAGACCGATTTGAGAAGTAAAATGTTTTTAACTGCCCCCAAAATAGCAGGAAAAACATGAAAACATACTATGTTAAAGGACATCCACCCAAAGGTCAGGTACACAGAATTTCCCCATTTTATTTTTAAGGGGTGACCTGCAGGAGAAATTTATAAACGATTGGCGGCAAAAAGACCGATATGCGACTACTAACGGGTTAAACATAATTCTTATTCTTCTGTATGCATAATATCATGTATTGAGTGTAATACATATTATTAATGTATATATATATTATTTTATTTTATTGCTAATTTTGAAGTTTCAAATTTTCATCTAGTTTACACATGTAAAATGTAATTTAATCAAAATTCATTTTTCTCTGTACACATTACATGATAAATTCCGTGTAGTACATGTCATAAATTAATAATATATTTTTTTGTTGTTAACTTTGAAGTTTCAATCTTTAATCTAGTAATTTATACATGTAAAATGTAATTTAAATAAAATTTATATTTCTCTGTAATTCGGTTCTAATTCTAGCATATTTATTTGTTAAAAAAAAAAAAAAAAAAAAAAAAAAAAATGTACACAATTTAGAAGAATCATTTAGGAACAGACTCTACGGTATAACCTGATAAATCTGTGGTTTAGCTCCTCTAATTCGTTACCTCAATACAAGCGATTTTCCGACATTTTCTCATCCGGATCCATCTAATTGTTTTCGGATGGCCCATTTCCTCGACTTTCACTCCCACGTACTCATGACTAATGAATTTTCCGCCAACTTTGTGTCCTTTTGAGCTCGACATAGCAGTCAAACAAAAGATTATTCTGAGGCTTGGAAGTGTTTGTCTGGAAATCTTCCCAATGACTTCTTTATTAATGGCTCGCTCCAGAATGAGTCTCTTATGGCTTTGACAATAATCTGTATTCCTTTCTTTCACAGATAATCCGGAACCTCTACTTTTGTTCTACTATTTTGCGAGATTTCTTAGAGGCTTTACGAATCATGTATGAGAAATTATAGTACACAAAAGCGTATAATATAAATGTAATGTATGGTTACACATGAATTACTCAGAATAATAGGTAAGTTTTAACTTTTATTATTTTAACAACCATTAGATCTGAGTATTTTCAACAGATAAAGGAACATGTCAGAAAGCTGTAGGCAATATCTGTCGCACCTTTAGTTACAGTTATAATTTATTACAACCGTTAAAAAAAAATAATAATAAATAAAAAATACAGATTTCAATAGTTATTCCTTTCCAACTCGAAACATTTTTATCTTAAAACATTACATTCTTCTGTTTTTGCAAACTGAAAAAAAATATGGACTGTAACTTACATTTGTTGATTGAAAATTGTACTTTACACTTTCTGCTAATTAGTTCGATCGTTCCTTTCCTAATTTTATTTCATACGACTGTTCCAGATGCAAAAATGCAAGTGGATGTCGTGGATGTTTAATCCGCATGATCATACGGTCTGGGTCGAAAAGGGTTATTCAATTTGGGTTACAAATTTAAAATAATAAAAAATAAAATAAAATAATAATAATAATAATAATAAAAAAAATAGATAATTTTTATAAAACATACAAGAGTTTATGCTAAACGGTGCTATATGATTCTCACTGAAAATTTTTGAATTATCCAATATTTTCGGTTTCAACGTGCATTTCTAATCATATATAATTTAAATAATTAAAAATATATATGTATGTTTTGCTAAAAGATATTTTATCCTTCCGGAATGGGAGATTAGACACCTAATTGGGGTAGAACAGATGTTGAAAAAATTGCAAAACCCTTTTAAATCTGTTTTCTTCATCCCACTTTGTTATAATTTAAGAAAAGAGCTGCATTATTTCGTATTCACTGTTTTAAACCCCTGCACTTGAATGAGTTATTTTTTGTTGATTTTCTTTTTTACTTTACTGATGTTTTACAGAAAAACAAACATCTTTGGTTGAATAATTGAAAAAAAAAAATAATAATAATAAAAGAAATTACATTAGAAACTTTAGAAATTTTTATTCATGAAATATAAAATAAATAATAATATAATAATAAATAATAAATAATAATAATAAATAAATAATAAATAATAATATAATTTAAATATACATTAGAAACGTTTTGAAAAAATTACCAATCAAGCTAAGCGCTTCAGTATTTAATGTAATATATATATATATATATATATATATATACTTGTAGAGAAAAAAAAATTCTTATAAATTTATTCCGGTTTCTGGAGTTTAACGGGTTAACTAAAAGAAATTTGTAATCTTTTACGCATAAACGTAAAGTTTTACGTATTTAATTTACTTCCATAGTTACAGAGGAATTAAAAAAGTAAAATTAAAATGTATATTGAGACGAACAGCTTTAAAAAGCTGCTTAATTTAGGGGTTACACGTATTTGAAAACTTCAAAAAAATCTTTTTTTTTTTTTGTATCTAATCGTTCATTATGTCTAAAATATTTTGCCAAAATTACATATCAGTCGTATTAAACGTCCATGATAGAGAAACTTTGGAAATTCCCGTTCTGGCTAATTATCATTCAAGTACGATTATGCTATATTGTCAAGTGATGTTTTGTCAGATATCAAGCCTATATATGAAGTGATTAGAAAAAATGCGCCGGTGTTTTGGTGGCTTTATTCAAAATAATAATGCGAATCTGAACAAGTTATTTTGGAAAATATCCTTAAAAATACTTGCTACTGGTTTCAAATTAGCTAAAAGTGATGCATTATGTGCTGCTTTAAATTTCAATGAAGAGATCTGATCTATGTTGTTAATATTATTTTTTATTTATTTATTTATTATTTCTATTATTATTTGCATTGGCCGAAATAGCCACAAGTATGCGCGGGAAAAAGGATAAAAATCACATATCCATATCTGAGGGAAAACGAAAAAAAAAATATGAGGCTGGGACTTGAGAAACACGAATTCGTCTCAGGCAAAAGATAAAGGATGGTCTGGATTTTACTGCTGCAGCGAGATCTTTGCTTTATGGAGTTGGAATCGATGATTCTATGTAAGTTTAAAAATATATTTTTTTCTTCGTTTTATTCCTTTTTAAAACATTAATTTTTCGCTTTTTTTTCTGAAAACTTGTTTGAAATCAGTGGACACAAAATCTCAAACACTAATGCACCGATCTTTTTAAGATTTTGAATACTTTGAAATTTATATATATATATGTGTGTGTGTGTGTGTGTGTGTACACACATACCAGCCAATAAAAGTGGTTCCCCTAACATCGAGTAGGGTCCACGTGAGCACGCTGAAGTGCCTCAAGGCGACATGGAGGTAATTCACACCATACACCCTGCAGAGCAATTAACAAATCCATAGGATTGTGAAAGGGAGGAGATCTGTTCTGAGTAGCACATTGCAAGACATTCGAAATATACTGAGACATGTTCATGCAAGGGGATTTACATGATTAGTGGGCATCACTATTCAGAGGAGTATTTCTAGAACAACTTGGTACCAAATCTCGACGTGTGGGGTGTTGCGTTCTCCTGCCGAAATTGTCTATCTCCGTCGGAATGCTCAAATGAAATATATAGTTGCAGGAGATCAAACAGGATGCTTATGTATCTGTGACTTGTCAGAGTTGTATCAAGACATATCAAGGGTCCGATATCGCATCAACAAGACATTTTCCATAACATGGCAGAGCCTTCACCAATTTTAGCAGTACCTTTTGACATGTAAATTCCATTGATGTTATCTCTATACTTGTACACCATCCATCCGACCAATATAATTAGAAACGACAATCGTCACAGCAGGCAACTTGTTTCCAACCAACAACAGCCCAATGATAGTTTGGTGGAGCCAAGCGATGTATAAAGCTTTGTATCATGCAATTAACAGCGTACACAATTGGACTTTCGGCTCCGAATGCCTACATCAATGATGGTTTGTTGAATAGTTCGAACACTGGAACTTGTTGATTCTCGAGCATTCAAATCTGCAGCAATTAGAGAAAGGGTTTCTCTTTAGTCATATTTAGTGATTCTCGTCAGCTGTCATTGGTCACGTTCTTTCACTACCTTTTTCCGACCACAGCGATGACGGAGATTGATGTTTTACTAGCCTCCCAATATTTAGTATACACTCGTAAAATGGATGTACGCGAAAAACTGAATATTATCAGTACCTTGGAGATGCTATAATAAGATGACGAGTTTAGAATTCGTGCATGAAAGAGGGTTTCGTACTATAATTATAAGTTCCTGTTCAAAGTCGCTTAAATCATGTTAACCTGGTACTGTAGCAGCAGTAATCGATCTAACAGCTTTAACAGATACCCGCTATCTAATATAAGCACTGCCAAGCGCATCCCGCTACTTTGATTGGTTTCATACCTCTGTTATTTGCATATGTAGTCCTATACATTTTTTTTTAACTCTTCAGTGTACATACATATCAGTAGCGTTCACACAAGTTGCTAGCTACGAAACGATATCAATAACAGCTCATTCAAGCGAATGATTTTCAAAATAACAGAATCGACCAATATGATGAATAAGTATTCCATTTTAATATTATTTTTTAGCCACTTGTACTGAGCTAGCCGAAAACATCAGTCACATCAAAACGCCGTCTCCTTATACAGGTGGCCATAAAATTATATTTCCTGTTTGGATGCCTCTATAGCTAAAACTAATGAAGGTTAATGACACGAAATTTCATATACAGACTGTAGAAGACATGCGTAAATAACTTTTGGAAACAAAAAAATTAGTATAAAAATTGTTGGCACTGCTGTTTTGTATGCAGTATAGAATTTTCCCAATCTACTTACCTAGATTGTGTAAGTTTGCACAAATTGCATGTTATCTTGGGTAATGAAATGCTGAATAAGAAAAGAATATTTCCCATGGGTTTAACGCTGTATATCATTCATTTCTGCATACGTATTTTTATTAGAACATTAATGAAGCTTTCACAATCAATTTCTCGTACATTTATTTAAATTTTATTTATTTATTTTTATTTTTATTTTATTTTATTTTATTAATACAACAACTGCAAAATATCGTATACACTGACAAAGTTGTATAATCTGACAACAACGCCGAAAATTCCCTATTTGTGGCTTTTGATACTACTTTTCTTTTTATTTTTAAGGAAATATTTTCTTCATTTCTTTGACAGTCTATATTTTAAACTTGTCTGTATAAAAAAATAATTCCTTCACCATGATTCGGAGTTCATGAGCATCCGAGGCGCATTTAATTTATTGCTAAATAATACATATTGTTATCAGAGAGGGCACAACCAGTAATATTTGATTTCAGTATGTGTTTAACTCAGGGTTAAAAAATGATTGCAGAAATATCAGGTAATACTAGGATTTATTTCATCTAAATTATAGGTGTCCCACTTCTCTGATTTATGTCTTTCTCATAAATTTAGGATCCAGAATAATCAGAAAGCCTACAGAATATAAAAATGTATTTAAAGGGTCAGATATTTCGACAGATATTTTACCCGTTTTTAAGATCCTCTGAATAAGAATATGTAAAATTTTATAGATATTTAAACCATATTAAATATGCGCTTCCTAGCGTGGTGTGCGTGTGAATCTCAAATCATAACAGGTTATGTTATGATAAGATATAGTGACAGGGTTTAATAATAGTACAATTTAGTTTTCTAAACTCTTGTATTTTTATTTTGCACCCCTCTTTATTATATTAATTTTTACGTTTATTTAAGAAGGTAATTTTAAACATTTTTAAAATATTTAAACAATATTAACTATGTGATTAATAATATGGTGTCTGTGTGAATCCCAGGTCGTAACAGGGTATATTTTTATAGAACATAGTTATGGGTTTAAAACCTATTTCAGAGCAGCCAATAGGGCAATATGATTGACCGAAGTCAGGAATTATTTTAATAAAATACATGTTTCAAGTCATGAAAAATTGCTGAAGACAAAATTCATGGTTACGTTCATTGTCTCTTCGTATATTTTTTTAAAATGGTCTGTAATGGAAAAGATCGTTGAGTGTTATTCTATGATTTAGGAACACACACACATACAAATAAATAAAATAAAATGAGTAGTGTTAATATGATGTAATACGTTACAGTTTGTTAGTAGTTGTTATAAAAGTAACATAAAATCTGATTGAAATATTGTTTTAGCAATTAAAAAGCGATGTATAATCATTTTTCGACGAGAACTTATACAGTGAATTTAAACTCTGTGTTTAACATTTGACTTATTTGTCCAAATGTCTGACATTTGGTTCATTCAAAATAGTAAAAGAAATATACTGTCATAGTGCCTAATCGAGAAAGATTTTCCTCTAATGGGAGAACTCGAATTCAGAATTGTAAAATTTATTTACATATTTTTGACGAAAATTCCATTCAATGAAAACCACAATGGTACATAAATTTAGTCATGTTCTTTACTTAGTAAATGTCTATGTAATGCTTAAAAAACTGTCAAAAAAATATATTGTTATCTTTCAGATTTTCGATAATAATAAAAACTGAATTCCATACGTAATGTTTCCTTTTACACTTACACGGTTGATATTTCATTTATAACAATTTAAGTTTTAAGAATGCAATTCAAAACTTATAAAAATTTCTATTTCTACATTTTTTTTTAAACATAACAAATAACAACATAAAAAATATAGTGCTGCAAAAATTATAAAGCTAGTTTCTATATTAACATATAATGACATATAATGACTTAAAAAAATATGGTATTTTTCTCCCCCTAAAGAATAAATAAATAAAAAGAAGAAGAAGGAGGAAAACAAAATAGAAAAAAATAATCCTTATTTAACACCTTCCAACAAGGTTGAAAAGTGTTAATGACTTCGGTTTGTCTATCTGTTTGTCCGACGCACTGAAACTCCCCTAAATATTCATGGAATTGCTTGAAACTGATATATATTACTCAAGTTTACTATTGGATGTTCAATATTGAAAATGAAGCAAACACCTCTACTGGTTTCTGCACAAAGATACCCGAAAGTATTCCGAAGCAATGTGTTCTAAGAGAGGTATTTCTTTAATACTTTAATACAAATTTTATTGAAATTAAAATACGTTATTAAGTTCACTATGGGATTTTTTTTTTTTTTTTTTTTTTACAGAAAATGGAGCAAATACCACAAACGATTTGTGTGCAGGTACACCCGAAAGTATTCCGTAGCATTGCAGTCGTCGAGAGGTATGTCTGCAAACTAGATTTTAATAACTTAATTTAACACAAATTTTAATGAAATTTAAATATGTTATTCATATGCACAAAGAATGTTCTCTATAGAATATAGTATGATTAGATTTAAGATTTACAGTGTCACACAAAAATATTTACTTACAATACGGCTATTACTGGAAATTTGCTGGAATTACGTTTTCGCTTATTTTTAACTTTTTAACAATTTCTAACAATGCTTATGAGTGAATAGCATTTGAATTAGTGTATCTGTCTGTCTGACTGTCCATATGTCTATCTGTCCGCCTGCCTGTCACTAGTGTTCGTAAATATTTTCAGAATTTCTTAAACATCATATATGTTATTCAAGTTCACTATGGAATGTTTCCTATTTAAAATGGCTTTAATATGTGCTGTAAAACTGATTTATGTGCAGGTTGCAATTTCTAAGAACGTTTAAGAATGAATAGGATTTGAATTAGTGTATCTGTCTGTCTGACTGTCCATCTGTCTATATGTCCGTATGTCTATCACCAGTATCCGTAAATATTCTTGAAATTTCTTAAATATGATATATGTTATTCAAGTTCACTGTGGAATGTTTCTATTTAAAGACAGTAATATGTTCTGTACAACTGGTTTATGTACAGGCACACTCCAAAAAAAATTCTCATGCATTCCGTTTTAAGATAGTCTTTTTTATAAATCAAATTAAAATAACTTTATACTGTAAAAATCATAAAGAAAATGAAATTTATTGTTTATATGCTAAAAAAATGTTTTGTATAGAATATGAAATGGGTAACCTTCAGATTTACAGGGCTACACTAAAATATTCAGTTACATTAAGGGCTGACTTTTCTTTTGAGTTAAGCATTTTTAACACTTTCATACAATGTTTAAGACTGATTATGAATTCAATTAGTCTGTTTGTATGCCTTTTAGTCCTTCTGTTTGTCCGTTGAGGGATAACATGTAGGTAAAGAACATTTAAAGTCATATGATACAACAAGTACGTGCAGTTGGAAAATGCTAACAGACATTGCGTATCGCATGATTTTTCGTTCTTGTTTTGGTATATACATCGGATATGGAACTTCATTTTATATTTCATTTATTTATTTATTTATTTTACTATTACTGTGTATATTTAAAGTATCTTTATTAGAACTACAGCAGTTCAATGCCCTTTGATCTCATGTACTTTTTTACTATTAGCTTAGTTAAAGCTGACGATATTTTTATTTTTCCCTAAATTTCAGTTATATTTGAACGTGCTCCATTCAGACATTTTTCGAAATATTTTCCGGTAATAACCATACTGCAACAGACGTAACCAGTGTCATTTGCATCTCTATTCTCTCATTTCGAAAAGTCTCTTATAGATCTATCCTATCAAATAACTCTTTAAAGAATGAGAGGAAATTGGGGACAAAATCCCTCCGCATTTCATTCAGAGGCAATTTATTCCGGTTGCATAGAAGCCCTTCCTCTTCAAAACCCTTTCCTACCAGAATCCCCTTCTCTTAGTCCTAATTTATTATCCATTAAAATAACTGCAGGTAATCAGTTTGCAGTGAAAGATGATTTTTAAAACTGGAGTTTCTCTAATTGCAAATATAATTGCTGTGCAAAGCCTTGCACGTTCTGGAGGAGGGTCGAGGGGAAGTTAATGGCATGGCATTATGGGAAATGAAGGAGGAGGGGTGTGTAATTATGAATTATGTGTATTTTGTGAGCCCTCCCTGGGGGTAAAGTGTCCTTTAGATTTTGATGTGAGTTTAAGAGAAAATGCAAATAAATAACCCTTGTTACGAGCATCATATTTCGGATATGCCTACTGTTCGCAAAAGATCTCATGTTCCAGTTCAAGTGATGTTGTTGCTAATATTGGCAATGTATAATGTACGCTATTAATTGAAAACTGAATTGTTAAAATACATTATAACTTTGTTGAAAATTTCCATTATCAGAGCATCGAAGTTTATTTCATTTGATAAGATGCGACGAAATTACGTCAAAATGTACCATTGTCACCGGGAATATTGGTAATAGAATATAATTATAGTATATAGAATAGACTAATAATTATTTTTCTTTTTATATATAAATAGCTCTGAAAATTGATGCTGTTCATTTTAATCATTGACAAAGTGAGGGGAATTTAATATTCTATGTGTAACATATACTAGATAATTGCAATACATTAAACCCTGTTTTACAATACATTTAAGAAATATATTTTTGTTCGATTATTACAGATAGAATAATATAGTAACCAATAAAAAAAAAAAAAAAAGAGAGAGAGAGAGAGAGTGAAAGAAACAAAATATTGAGCGCAGTTCTTTTTTCTTCTTCTTCTTCTTCTTCTTCTTTTTTTTTTTTTTAGAAAATTTATATGATCAACAAATTTATGTAATCGGTAAATAACAAATAAATAAATAAATAAATAAATAAATAAATAAATAAAAATGAAAATGAAAATGAAAAAAAAAAAATCGCAACATATTGTATGAATTTAAATAAATAGTGATAATAACTTCAAAAACATTTCGACTATTTATTAAATAAAAATAACTGAGATTTACAAAATTAATATATATATATTCCTGATAGCATTTTTTAATTCCTTAATATCCTTCCCTTAAAAAAAAAAAAAAAAAAAAAAAAAAAAAAAGAAAGAAAGAAAGAAAGAAAATTAAAACCTATTGTGACCATCACAAAACTTGCTTCTACATACTCCTATGCCAATTCACTAAGTACAAATTATTTATTAAAATCATTATTTATTAATCTCCTACGGTAGATACAGACGATTTGTACCTCGAAGCATATCCCTAAATGTCCAAAAGAAGTCATTTTTGCCGACATCTCAGAAAATATCTTTTTTTTCGTTAAAAATTGAAACAATCTGTAATTTTAATCTATGATTCAACCATTTATTTTAAAGGTACTGACGAGTTCTTTTGAAAGGCAACCACACTGAAATTTCATATCCCCAGGCGTATATGTCTTTCCCAGGAAGGGATTACTGATGATCCGACATGCAGCCGAATTTTTCCCTAACTTATCACCACTGTTATCAATATGTCATACTAATTTCACAACCATTCATGAAGAATATCTCTCATTATGTACATTTATACAAAATTTTATCAAATACTGCCATATTAAAAATTATTTTAAAAATTCGTTTAAAGTGCCATTTGTTGAACGATTAATCCAAAAATATACGCTCATGTTTGTGAAAATTGCCATGAAACAATTGAGAAAAAAATTAATGACATTTATTCCACATATTACTGATAGTGGTACAAATAAAAGATCAAATGCGCAAGACAAAAAAACAAAAATAACGTCTGTAATCAGTACTTTGTGTGTCCGCCACGCTGAGCGGTGAGAGCATGTACACGTCGTGGCATTGTATCATACACGTTCTGAATGTAATCCTGGGGAATGGCATTCCTAATGGCTTCGATTTGACGCCAAAGTTCAATCTTACTGTGCGCCCCACCAGTTTTACGAGCGAGTCACTGACCAATGAAATCAGAGACATGCTTGATGAGCGACATATCCAGTGAATAAGCAGGCCATGGAAGAAGCGAAAACTGTTGTGCACTGAAGAAGGCTTGAGCAGTCTGAGAAACACGTGCACGGGCATTATCCTGCTGAAATGCAGCTGCCTGAATTTCAAAGAATGGGAAGTACATCTGGCTCCGAATTTCCACTGTTGAGGTTGCCCGCAATGTGCACTAGATGGGATCGACAATTATACCAAATAGCTCCCCACACCATGATGCTAGGCGTTTCTACAGTATGACTCTGGATAATACACACTGTGGGAGCAGGCGTTCCCCCCTGTTACGTCTGACGCATACTCTTCCATCATTGTACTCCAGATTGTAGCAAGATTCATCGGAGAAAACATTTTGTTGCCATAGGGCAGTCCATTGAATTCGGAGGCGTCTGTGATTTTGCGAGAGGGGAATCCTGCGTAGGGCAATCCTTGCACGCAGTTCATGCTCCAGCAAACGACGACAAACCGTGGAGCTAGACTACAAAACACCTGTAGCTGTGCTCCAACGTTGTGCTAACACACGAGAGGACGCTGTACGGTCCCTCACAGCCATGCGGATGAGGTGTCTGTCGTCTCGTGCTGTTGTTCTATTGCGCGCCCCACTGCCAGGTTTTTGGTTTGATTCTTCTCTGTTCATTTCTTCCAAACACACATCACTGTTGTGGTGTTACACTGTGTGTGGGCTGAAATTTCTCGATACGAAAATCCACCCTCTCGCATACCAACGATGCAGCCTCGTACGAACTCCGTTAGTTGTTGGTGTGGTACCCTCCGCATTTGACGAGGCATATTGACCACCAATGAAACGTTTACCGCAGACAGAGGACAATAAACATAATTCAACGCGCCTTTACTGTCCTTTATATGCCTTTAACAAGCGACTGATCAGGAGATTTTCTCATTCCATGCATGCGCAATCACTTTGTAATTCTAATCATTTGCATGCCTTACCTCACTTTGCATTTCCTGTAAGTTTGGTTCAATTTCCATAATCCCTTTATTGTGTTGCAATTTTTACTAATATGAGTGTAATTAGCACAAGTTTAGTTCAAGGTGCTAATAAATACGACGTTTCCATAAATTTCCTTCATTGGTCCATTAGATACATCGCCCACAGCATTTATGATGCATGCACACTAACACACAGACAGATAGATATTGTCTAAAAATAGTGAAGTCGTGTTTAGAACATCTCAAAGCGTATAAATACATCGAAAACAGGAGTTCAAATTCTTTTCCAAATCCAATACTTTATTCTTATATATATAGAAGAGATTAAAATATATTGCATTATTATTATTATTATTATTATTATTATTATTATTATGTGCGATTTACAATTTATTTACAGTCTTTTTATGTTTAAACAATTTTTCATCCCATATATAATAAAAATTTTCAAATGTTAATTCGTATAATTATAAGTTAGCAAACTGCGAGTAGTCCCCTTAGAAGCGCTCTACATCGCTCCAAGAGTGATGAGCGGGGGCTGCTCCCTGTTAATTATAAGTTAGCTATAGCCCTAAAACCTAGCCAAATTTTATTATACTACGTACGCGATACACGGACAAATAAAGTATTACAGGTAACACATATACACAGATAAAAGATTTTAAAATATTTTTTTGCTTCCTTGGTATCCGAAACGTAAAAATATCGCAGATGTTCTCATTTCTGTGGGATTTACAGACAAAAGTCTTATATTTTTAATACAAATTGATGCAGTTTTGGAAATTATTTTATATTTTATTGTATGATCCTCTAATAATCGAATATGATGCAGAACATGTGTAATTGACACATTTCACTGGAGGTTTTGAGATTTTCAAGATCCAATTTTAACAGTGAACTCTTTGTTCGCAGGTTCAGAAACGTTTTCGACTTTACTGAAAAACTTGCATGACTTTATGATGAAGTGTTAAAAGTGAGTAAAATAATGAGTAAAATAATTAATGAAAACGAAAATAACTAGAACTAACATGTTAACTCTTTTAACTACGTTATAGCGTTTGTTAAAAAAAAAAAAAATATATTAAATAATCTCCATTTAAAGAAGTAAATGTGAAATATTAAAGCGATTTTTTTTAACCATTTCAATTGGTACAAAACCGTTCTATGAAAAAAAAATGAAGGAAGAAATTTGAAAACTACTTTCAACAAAAAATATCTTTTTGTTCTAGTTCATTATTTCGACGTTGAAGCATGTATTTTTCTTTAGACATTTTCTTTAGTTTGAAAAGAATTTGTGAGTTAATGGCTTAGAGATTTTTTTTTTTAATATTTAGAAAGATTCTTTCATAGAAATGACATTTCTTTCTGAACAATTTAACAAAAATGAAAGAAGACAATAGATTTAATTTTTTAGGAGAAAATTTCTGAAGACAGCACAGATGACTATATATTCCAGTAAATTGCATAACCGAAATTTAAGTTTTGATCGGGGAAATTACGCATTTAGAAATCTTTTTCAATATTAGTTTGTAATAAAAACATTAATAAAATAATTAAGACATCCTTCTTACATACAGATTAACATTTCAGAAAACAAAATAAAATGAAATGAAATAAACATGATTAAATTTAAGTTGCCTTTTGATTTAATGAGTGTTTTGTTGACATATCTCTTTTTGATTGCATATCAGAATATATCATTATATCAATTCATAATTTTTAGAATTAATGCTAAAACTTATGATGATGTAGAAGAAAGTACTCCATAATAATCTGTAAATTATTCTTCAATCGTTAAATCGCTCATGGATATCACAGGGATGGAACACGGGCGCAGAATTCATACCGGTATTCGTTTAAGAAATTTCTGTACCTATAATATCTTTGATTTATGAAGTAGAAAATTTTCTTACATTGATAGTGGTATGAGTTCTGCTCCTGTGTTCCATCCCTGATATCATTATTTTATCAAAATGTATTTATTTCTTTCGCATTAACTATGATATCAGTTGGAATTAACTGTTTAACGAGCACTACCTTTTGAAACTCAATGATTCGTTATTCATTCATTCCTTTATTTATTTTCAGTGTGTTATAAATCAGATATAATATCGTTTAACTGTCAAATATATATATATATATATATATATATATATATATATATATGAAAATAAAATTAACATATAATAATTAAGTACAAACTTGATATATTAGTTCGAATAGGGATTTTTTTCTTAATTACAAAATTGAGAAAGAATCAGTTCATTTATATGTAACACCTTTCTAGAAAAATAATGAGTTATAGTTTATTTTACATTATAATTAGTGTATAAGGCTATCATTAATAAATTCGCGATTAGATTAATTTATTTAACTCAACAATAGATCCACGATATTGCTCGACCACGTTTTTTGCAATCATGAGAGCCATCGGCTCCCATGACTCTTTTTCTTAGTCAAGCTAATATAATAAATTTAAAATTTTGCAAAATGGAATTATAATGTTCCTCAAGCACTGTTTTTATGTATATTCCTTATAGGAGATCTACCTATTGCAATGGTTCTCATGACACGACTACTGGAAAAATTCTTCATATCTCCACCGATCATGATTCCTAGAACCCAAAACCGCATTCTGTACAAAAGTTTATATATATATAGGTATATATAGGTATGTATATGTGTGTGTGTGTATAACATTTTCCATGTTAAGTTGTGAACATGATAACTGAAGTAATTTTTATTTAAATTTAACCAGCTGGGGACATGTTGTCAGGACAGTAAAAATTTCGGTCGAGTTCGTAGATGGGGTATCTCGCTCAAAGGGGGTGGAAATGGTGGGGGTATAAATTTTCATTTGCTCTTAATTTCTTTAATATTGAAAATAGGAAAATACTTTAAATCAGGCGAATTATCGCCTTACCCTAAAGAACAATTTTTGTATCTAAACTTTTTCGATAACTTTAATTACTTAAATGTTACAAGTTAAAAAGTGATTTTTCGTCAATTTTAATAAAGCCGACTTTTTCTTTAGCTTTAATTACTTAAATTTATAATATGATGCTTACGTCACGTGCAAACAATAATAATAATAAAAAAAAAAAAAAACGCTGAAAATATAATAACCATGGTAACAAATTTAATTAATCATTTAAAAATATAACATTAAAATAATACGTTAGTCTTGGTAAAAATATCGTTTGTGGTGAATAGTTTAGAACACCGGCTTACGCAAGAATTTAAATTTACGATTGAAATTGAGAGTAATACTTTACAGCTTCCTTTGACTTTATATCTTGTGGAAACAAGATATTGGTCATCTGTGAAGAGATATGAGGTTTTTGCGTGAGAAGAAAATATAATGATGCTAAAGCTGCCATTTTTTATTGCCAAGCTCGCCATTTTTTTTCATCAAATAAATATTGTCGTCGCCAAGTCAAAACTTTTGTCGTCAACTATCAAATTTTGCCGCCAAATCACAAATTTCAATGTTAAGTCGCAAGTTTTGTCACCAAATTGTATACCTTTATGGCTTCTATTTGTTGAATGATTATGAGCTTTGATTTTATAAAATTGAAACATTTACTGTCCAATAAATTTAGCCCAAAATTTTAAGTAGAATAAATAATAATAATTGATAATTAAATTTCTTAAAAATAGAACAGCGACGTAAATAATGCAATGTGTGGGAGCAACGCCCTTGGCTTAGTATGTGTTAATGTATATGTAATATTTCTTTACTTTTGTGACATTAACGTAAAGGAATCTACCTTTGCCTTTAAGCTTGCTGAAAAGGGATTTTTTGAAACTCAGTGATTTTTTATTCATTTATTTATTTATTTTTAGAGTGAAATGAATGAGATAAATAATTTCATTTAACTGTTAAAAATAAATAAATGTATGAAAATAAAAATAAAGATCCAATAATAGACTATAAACTTAAACTTATATTAGCTTGACTGGAGAAAGATATATATATTTTTTTTAATTACAAAATTGTAAAGGAAACAGTTCTCATTTTACGTAAACGTTTTTTAGAGAAATGATGAATTATAATTTACTTTGTATTGTAATTAGTATATAACAATATTTGTTTATAATCTCGCATTTAGAATAACGTAAGATGCGTACAGGGTGTAAAAAAATAGCTATTCAAAATTAAAGGCTTACATTTCTCTGTTGAGTGCAGGTAAAGTCACCTGACTTCAAGTGCAAATTTGGAACATGTGTTAATTTTACAGGTAATAGAAATAATCATAAAGGAAAAAAGTTTTTTATTTTTTTTCTTTCCTTACCAGGTGTTTGTACTATATTTCAAAAATGTGTAAAGTATAAGCATAAATTGCTCTCCTTACACACCGCATCTTCATCAGTATAATTCTTTCCCCTGTGCGTTATGTAAATGACAGTGAGTATGCCCAAAAAAAAAAAAAAAAAAAAAACTGAACTGTTTCGTTGGCCTTACTGCGGCGAACAAAACAGAGATATAGTCGAAATCCATCATGCATGCAGTTATCTAAGTTATCAATTAAGATATGCACCTCCGTCATGTTATGAATAATTAAGGATCGCATATGGAACACGTGATATTGTAAATTACAATTAATTGCAATGTTACAATTAATTGCAATGTTATTATTTACAACATTCACCTCCGCCCTGTTGTAAATGATTAAGAATCGCAGATGTAACACGCGATATTGTAAATCTCACGCGATGCTGTTAACAGTGTTTACTGAACCATCGCATTTTTTATAATAAAGGGAATAATAAACGTTTCTTGTTCGGGTAGTCTTTTTTTTCTTTTTTTTTTTAAACCTATATCAATAAAAGTAAATTTGAGACGAACTTTTAAAATATTATTCTAAAGGCTTCGAGGGATGCCAAACTGATTGACAAGATGGGATTAAATAAACATCCGATCAGTCATTCTGCTTTCCCTTATAAATTTTTTTTAACTCGACCACAAGGGTTATCACCTCTATTCTAATTCTAGACTCTATAAGTTAGCACATGCGCCGAGGCTCCCATGATCGCAAGAAAAGTAATCGAACAATATCGGGGATCTAATGCTGAATTAAATAAGTCACATTTGAACCTATAAAAATAGGTTGATTTTTCTCGATTCATTTTAAATAAAAAATTCTACATGACAGAACGTTTTAAGATTTTAATGAAAATTTCATAGTTTGTATTTTTTGACTTTTCGATGAAATGTACGAAATGAGAAATATTTGTTAACTAATTTTTGTCTCGGAATTTTAAGTAAAATAATTCCTAAACAGGAAAATGAAATAGAACTGACAAGTTAACTGATTCAACTACGTTAATGCATTGCACGAAAAATAAAATAGATAACCTCTATTCAAAGAGGTTAAATTACATTTTTAAGGGGGGGGGGGGGTATAAAAATATAAAAAATAAATGGTACAAAACTATTTTATGCAAAGAAGTAAAACAAAAAGAAAGAAATTTAAAAATTACTTAAAAAAAATCTTTTTGTTCTAATTTATCATTTCGACTTTGAAGCATGTGTTCTCCTTTAGACATTTTCTTTAGTTTGAAAAGAATTTTTTCGTTAATAGTTCACAGACTTTTTCATATATATATATATAAATTCTTTCCCAGAAATGACATTTCTTTCTGAACAATTTTCAAAAATGAAAAAAAGACAAAAGATTTCCCTTTTTTAAGCGATAATTGCTGGAGACAGCACATATTCCTGTTAATTGTAATAAACTTCATAACGAATACAACTTAAGATTTGATTAAGAAAAATATACATTTAATAAACTTCTTAAAAATGAATTTATATAAAAACACCAATAAAAATATTCAGACAATCTTTACCCTGAAAAAAAGGAATGCGTGAACACGTTTAACTTAAAATTACCTATTACTTTAACGCACGTCTTCTTGAAACGATATATTTTCATTAAACACCGAAATATTTGAGATGTTTAAATATGTATATTTCATTTTAGTATTTTATTGGTGATCATGATAAAGAAGTAAGACATAAACACATTCAAAGTAATAATCAGAATCATTTGTAATTTATAGAAACGATTTTGGATATATGTTAAATCGATAGTATTTTGGGATAAAGATTTTACTTTCTCTTACTTATATAATGCGTACCCTTCGATGCTATCCGTACAAAATCCAGCGTTGTCATGAACTGTTACATGGCGATTTTGTGAAGCGGACAGCATTTGCGGTGTGGGCGTTTCAAAAGATGGCGAAGTGTGACGATTGGTTGCCTAACGTGTTGTGGACCGGCGAAACTCATTTCACACTCCGAGTGTCTGTCAACTCCCACAAGTGCATAATTTGGGCTACCGAAAATCCCAAAACTGTCGTGCAAACTCCATTGCACGACGAGAAAGTCACGGTGTTGTGTGGATTTATCACATCTACCATTATCGGTCCCTATTTCCTCAAGGAAATGCGTGATTCTGTTTTTTTTTTTTTTTTTTTTTTTAAATATTAGCGTGACAGGCTAGAGGTACGCCGACATGTTGAAGAATCGCATCAAACCTAGCCTGACTGATAAACACCTGCAGGAACGTGCGATTTTTATGCAGGATGGCGCCCACCCCATATCACTAGACATGTGAAAGCTCTCTTGCGCTCGTCGTTTGGTGATGATCGCGTGCTGAGCCACCACTTTCATCATGCTTTGCCACCTAGGTCCCCAGATCTTACTCCGTGTGGTTATTGGCTCTGGTGTTACCTGAAGTCGCAAGTCTATCGCGATCTACCGACATAAATAGGGATGATAAAAAACAATATCCGACGCGAATGTCTCACCATAACTACAGATAGGATATACACTGATGTTCACAGCAATACCCCTCGACTACAGCTATTGTTGAGGAATGATGGTAGATATATTGAGCATTTGGTGAGAAGAACATCGTCATTGCTTTGTCATAATTTGTTATGCTGTTTATTATTTTACTTATCATGGGAAACGCCATCTGTTGGCCAGTTTTTGAATATATATATATATATATATATATATATATATATATATATATATATATATATACATATATATTAAGGTTTCAATAAAACCCTATGTCATTCCAAGCATATGTTTCAATTTTTACCTCTCTGCCTACATTATTCGGCGAATTAATAATTTTTGAAATGTATACTCACCCTGATCACCCGGTACATTTAGATTTTTTTTATTCATTTATTTTTAAGGGGTACATAAAAATGAAACAGTTACAGTTGCAAAGCCGTTTGCAATCGTTCCAAATGTATGACTGCAGTCGGCAGCAAAAGTATCCGAGCACGAGCAAAAATTCCTATATGAAAAACGAACGCTTAACTCTGTTTTGTTAAATAAATCCTTGTCGAATCGTGTTCTTAGACTGACTAAGAACAGGATTCGAAAAGGATTTAATTAACAAAACTGCATTAAGTGTACTTTTTATACATAGGAATTCTCGGATACTTTGGCGGCCGAATGTACAGTCGGTAACAAAAGTGTCCGAACACTAGCAAAAATTCCTATGTAAAAAAAGTACACTTGATACGGTTTTGTTAAATAAATCCTTATTAAATCATGTTCTAACACTGACTAAGAACAGGATTCGACAAGGATTTATTTAACAAAACCGGATGAAGTGTACTTTTTTTACATAGGAATTTTTGCTAGTGTTCGGACACTTTTGTTACCGACTGTATTTGCAAAAAGCTTGCAAAATTTACGTCATCGATATTGCAAGCGTTCCGTTTGTATGTAACCCCTGGATATTCTAAAAACAAGCACGCAGACCAACCGCTAACAGCTGTATTTTCCAAATCAGAGAAACTGAAAATTTCGTAATCATAGTAAAAACTAAATATCGACTCTATATTTTGTATTATATATTTCTAGGAGAATGGAATTATACTAAAGCAATTTACATGTACAAGGTATAACTTGCTAAAGCAATTTCATCAATTATATCCAATACAAATTGATGCTTTCATTTAATTTTGGATACACTTGTATGTTGTTCGTAAACTACTCATGTAACCCCATAATATTCTTATATTTAGCACACTAAAATAAATAATACTTTAAATGTACTTAGTGTCTCTAACATGTATAGTCTTAATAAATCCGAATTCTTGTGTTGTCTCGTAAACGAAAAATCAATGCTTTTTAGTGCATCATACTCTATATGAAACATGCTTTTGCTCATATAAGAAATGCATTATTTTTCTCGAGAAGTTTGTAATTTTTAAAATGTGCCAGCGAGAAATTACGGTCATATTCGTAATTAACTTTGCTAATTTTATATGTGAGTGACTAGACATTAGACAGTTTTCTTGGACAATTTTAAATGCCATATATTAATTCACGTAAACTAGACTTCACCTGATATGTAATAAAAAAAATGTTTTTAAATTTAAATTAATAAATAAAAACAAAATTATTTTATAGTGTGACAGGCATGGAAGTGTAAAAATTTTGAGTTAATATTTGCTTATTTATTTTTTAAATTAAATTATTCCTTTTTTATTAATATTATAAAATTTATTGTATATCTAATCATGTGTTAAATAATTTTATATGTATTCTATGTTTTCTATCAAGAAAAAGTAGAATTAAGTGAGTTAGTTGAAAAACAAGAAATAATTCTTTTGTCGACTTTCGCGTAAAATTCGCGGAACATTTCAATAAACTGCACATAAACCATTTATTCTGCACATAAACCATTTATTCTATATTCATATTCATATTCAATCGCATATTTATATTCATATTCATTTACATTTATATTCATCCTGTACATAAACCATTTATTTTATATTCTATATGATAAAAGTTCAGTTAGTATGATACAGATATCTTACAGATTTTGAATACCTATTTTGGACTGTATCCTGAAGAAATTTCTTCTTCAGCTTTTCTAATAAAAGACATATAGACATATACGTAGACAAGTCACTAAAAATCGGGTTTTGGGGTTCACGGAACGTGAAAATATATTAATATATGAAAATATTGTAAACATGAAAATAAAGCAAAGACGTGAAAATATAGCAAAAATACAATTTCGATTATTTGACTAAAAAACAATGTTTTTTGCTACCCTACATGCATCAGGGAAAATAATAATTTTGTCATAACTTATAATAATAACTTATTAAAATCCTTAATAATCAAAATTCTGATTTCAAATTATTGAAAAAATTATGCATGAAGTATTTTATTGTTTTTTGATAATATATATATATAAATTTCATTCAGATTATTAAAAAAAAAAATAAACTATAATTTATAAGGATGGTTTAACATCAATACCTAGAAAATAAACCAATTTATTTTTCCTGATAATCCTACAATGCATGCTTTTTTTTTTTTTTTTTTTTTTTTGCTCTAAGAATTGCTTTCTTGATAGTCGTTTTAAAACGGAAAATTATCAAAAAAATAATTAAAATCATTACCTTTCTTAATTAATTTAAACTTTTTAAATTGTTTTTATACGACAACATTACGAATTAATATATTTAAATACTTTTTTTGTGTGTGTGTGTGAAAGTAAGTTCATGTAAGAATGTTTATGAAATAATGCTACAACATAAATGAAAAAAACAGTAATTTTTTAACAAAACTTGCCTTTCTAAAAATAAAGTAATTTATCTGTAAAAGTCAACGCAACGTTAAATCAAACACCATTCAATTTTTGTCATTTTGCATTATGATTTTAAATGGTAAGACACATACAATTTATTGTTTTTGTTGAAACTGGAACTATAACTTTTTTTGTGTTTATTTTTTATAAAATGAATTCTGATCAAATCTTTACAGTTGAAAATTTTGCAACGTTGCTTTGGTTCTAAGAGTTCAGGCCAGGGATTTGTTGCAGTAATTTCTGAACTGGATGTTTGCCTTTGCTTTAAGAGCGGACAATACCTAATCTCGCCGGCAGCCTTCACCCATGTTATTCTATGGGAAAATTTGTTTACATAATTACTCATTACCTATTGAATATTTTTCAATTCTGTTTTCACATTTACAAAATTCATAAGCGTTCAATTAGTACTTGTTTTCCAAAAATTGATTTTTTAAAATTTTAGTATTTCATTTTGCGATTAGAAAATGAGAAAAATGCATTTTGTGAAAAATCGCATTTTTGAACTCAAAATTAAAATGTAAAAATTTTAAAAAATGAATTTTTCAAAAAAGAGTACTCATTTAACGGTTATGAATTTTCTGACTGCGGAAACAGAATTTAAAAATATTCATTAGGTAATGTGTAATTGTAGCAACAAATTTTCCCATAGAATAACATGGGCGAAGGCTGCCGGCGAGATTAGGTATTGTCCCCTCTTAATGTTCTCGCCTCTTGAACTGAACGCAAAGATTCTGCACCTTCAAGCCGAAACTGCATTAATTTTAGAATATTAGTTGTGCTAGGCTTTACCTGGTAGCATAATAACAAAAAAATATCACACGAAAAGGTAAAAATTGTCTAAAATACAATTTCGTAGCTCTCATTAAGATTTTGTATCTTAGACAAAACTATAAAGTAGATCGATCATTCCCATATGTTTATTATAAACATGAATTGACATTTCTACTATAAAAATACTTGATAGAGAAACATAATAGAAACACTCCAGAAAAATTTCCAAAAGAAATTGACAAATCATGCAAATTTCATCGAATTCAGAAAGAAAATAATCAAAAACAAAAGTTGATAATTTTTTATAGTGTTGCTAAACAGAAAAATTTGAAAAACCAAACGCGTCTCATTTTTTAACCCTTTCAGTCGCAGTGTTCCCGCTGATGGAACACCTAATTATAATTCTCAAGTGCAAAAACTCATCCCGGAAATTTTTTAGCAAAAATTTACATTTATAACATAGCAGAAAAGGATATTTTTTTAACGTGAAAATTTAAAATGTCTTCTACTTTAATTATGTTCATAAATTCCGCTGTCAGTGTAATTTAAATGATCCGAATTACCTTGCGCCGCAAAGAGTTAAAATACTCCGGAATAAATTGAAATGTTGGTATGTATGCAACTTTTACGAGTTTTTGTTGTCGATAATGTTTACTAAAAAGTTGTTTATTTATCTAATTAAGTATTATTTGAATTTAATAAGGTTTACTTACAGATGTTTTAAACTGAAAATTTCTCGAAAAGGAACAATGCTAAATTTTTATTTTTTAAATGTATTTATAATAAGCTATATGTCTAAAAGCCATTTTTAAAATTAGTTTAGTAATTTTTTAAATAAATTAAGTAGTGAACGTTAAAGGGTTAAGGATGAAATCAGCATTTTATTAAAATATATTCCAGCTACAAAAGCTGCATTTCAGTTTTAATTGCAGTATAGATACTGTCATCTATATAATCTTTTTAACTCATTGATTGATTTTAAACACAAATCACGTAGTATTGTTAGTCTGCTACAGAAATTAAACAGTTAAGAGTGTGAAAAACTCGTTACAAATTGACAAAAGGAAATGTAACTGTAGGGATAACATTTTTTCTGACTCATTTAATCTAAGATAACAGCAATATATACCAGTATAAATAATAGTAAATAAAACAGTAATATAACTTGCTCATAAGGTTATATTATTGCTTTAAAAATTTCTGATATCATTTATTTTTTAAAAAGAGAGTTAAATATATATATATATATATATATATTTAATGATCTGTAGCTATCGGAATGAAATCGGATTCGGAAGTTATTACGAGCAAAACTGTATAGTATCTTTACTCCTTTTTACTTTCCGAACACTATAGTGAGGAAAGTATTGTAATCATGTCAAAAATCCGAATTCGAGATTTTGATGTTTCTATACGTTTTGAGGTCCCCTGAGTCCGTTTTCACTATTTTTACGATGATGTATGTATGTGTGTGTGTATGTGTGTATGTGTGTATGTGTGTATGTTTGTGAACACGCTAGCGTCTAAAGGCTTTGTTCGATTAACCTGAAAGTTGGTACGTATATTGTAAGTCACCATAGTACGAACCCTATAGATTTTGGTGAATCTAGCACTTATAGTTTTTTTACAGGGACACAAAGTAAAATTCTTTATCATTATGGCCTATGGGACCAAAATCTTAAAAGTGCGATAGCATCTAAACGCCTTATTCAATTGAGCAAAAATTTTATACCCATATTATAGGTCACAGATACTCAATCTGTATAGATTTTGGAGAATCTAGCACTTATAGTTTTTTTACAGGGACACAAAGAAAAATTCTTTATCATTAAGGCCAATGGGGCCAAATTTTTAAAAGTGTGATAGCGTCTAAACGCCTTATTAATCTGAGCAAAAAAATTGTACACATGTTATAGGTCGCATTTGCACCAACTGTATAGATTTTGGTGAATCTAGCACTACAGTTTTTTTACAGGGACACAAAGAAATATTCTTTATCATTATGGCCTATGAGACCAAATTTTTAAAAGTGCGATAGCATCTAAACGCCTTATTCAATTGAGCTGAAAATTTGTATGAATATTATAAATCACTGTTGCACTAACTATAAGCATTTTGGTGAATCCTAGCATCTATAGATTTTTACAGGGACAAAACGAAAAATTCTTTATCATTATGATCTAAGGGCTCAAAGTTCAGTAGCGTTAAATAAAACCTCGTGTGATATATGGAGAAAAAAACACTCTATTATGGTTTTCTCTCTTTTGTTTGTTTAGCAATTCCTCTTTCTTTATTTTACCTACAAAACTGTTAGTTACTCAATGTTTGGAAAGTCGAGTGGAGTCACTCCAGATTTTTTGTATTATTTTAACTTATTATTATTCTTATTTTCTTTTTAAAGAATTTATCTTGTTGCATTTCATTGTCTAGGTATTTTGAACATAAGAGACAAAAAAATGATCTTTCGTGGAAAGTTCACTAAAGTCTTTTCAATCTATATATGATTAATTTTAAATGAAAATTTTAAAATATTAATATATTGCTATGAATGCATTACACTAAACTGATGTTTAATTTTAAATGTCTATTATTAATTGAAAAAACTAGTATTGTATCATTTTTTATTAAAAACTTTTATCTTTAAATAATTAATACTGCATATTCCTCTGTACTTCAGTTACTAGTTTACTACAGAGCGTTGCGATATAAACGAACCTTTTCCAATAACCAGGAATATAATTTTTAAAATTTTAAAAGGAGGAATGTGACTTAAAGTTATTGCATATGACTAACAACTGAATAAGGTGCCTTGAACACGTATGTTTAAGCTTATTCAAGCTTATGTAAATGAGTGTTTAAGCATTTTCTCATTTTTCGCTGTTTTTCGTTTGTTGCGCGAAATTAAATGCACTCTGTATTTTGCGTTTAAAATTTAAGAGAGCCACCGGAATTAAATTAAAATACAAATAGTCGTGTTGCTAAAGTTCTCTAAAAATAGTTTTAATGATTGAGTGCAAAATGTACGGAGTTTGTTCAGGATGGCAAGAGGGAAAACTTTGACAGTAGACGACAGGATAAAAATCGACTTTATGCGTGGTAAAGGCTTTAGCAATCGTGAAATTGGGCTCCGAATCGGAAGAAGTGAGAGTGTTGTGCGAAATTATATAAAGAAAAGAGCAAATTATGGGAAAAAAGCGTATAAGAAGCGAACAGGAAAGTTCACTAGTTACGACAAACGTCGAATATGCAACACTGCAAAGAATAAGAATATTTCCTGTGCGAAGATAAAGGTTCAATACAAGCTGGGTGTTCATCGGACAACCATATGGAGAACTATCAAAGATGCAACATTCATTAAATTTAAGAAAATGAAGGCGAAACCACTCCTCACTCAAAAGCACAAAGATATGCGGTTGGAATGGGCAAGAAAATGGATTCTAGATCGACTATATTGGGAAAAGTCATCTTCTCAGATGAAAAAAAGATTAATCTCGATAGCACGGACGGATTTCATAGCTACTGGCACGATTTGAGAACCGAAGAAATGTACTGTTGATAACGTCAATCTGGAGGTGGGTCTGTCATGGTGTGGACAACCATAGGTTTTAAAGGGACTTTCGAATTAGAGTTCGTGGAAAAACACTATGAACTCTGTAGATTATGTCGAGATGCTCACAAGGAACCTCCGCCGTCAAACAGTCAAGAAAGCTGGAAGAAATTATATTTTTCAGCAAGATTGTGCTTGAGTATATACAGCACATATCGTGAAAAAAATGGTTCCGTGACATTAAAATTAAAGTTATGGATTGGCCCTCAAAAAGCCCCGATTTAAACATAATAATGGACGTATGGGGTATTCTGGTTCGCCGTGTATACGTAAACGGAAGGTAGTTTAACACGAAAGATGAACTAAAATCGGCCATTCTATAGCTTGGAAGACAATCAGCTTGGATGACCTCATGCCACTATATCAGTCAACGCTAAAGCGTTTACTGGGTGTTCTAGAAGCCCAAGGTGGCTTTACATAGTACAGTATTTGTTACTCAGTTATTTATTTTTTACACGTGCGTTTAAATTCACGCAACATGTATTTTTGTCAATAATTCAATAAAATTATTTTCTAAAAAATCATACTGTCCTTTAATTGTTTTGACTCGTATTTTCATTTCTTGAATCATACACATACAGTTTGCATATAGTGTCGCTTATTCATATATTTTTATTACAATTCTATACCATTCTAATTCTTAAAGTTAAGGTGCGTTTATATTCATGCAATGCACTGTAGTTATTACTAGTTACTAGTATACTAGTTCTTTTTTTTTTTCTCGTATTAGTATTAAGAAAAATTGTGGAAAATATAGGAAACGTTTTTTTTTTTTTTTTTTTTTTTTCTTCCTTATTTAATCCAAAGATAAAAAAAAAAAAAAAAAAGGCTTAAAATTGCATATTACAATTTGAAATGTTTTGAGTTTGCAATAGATATTTTAGTTTTTTTAAAAGATTATTAAAATTTCTAAGAAAAATACACTTTTCTTTCTTTCTTTCTTTTTTCTTTTTATCTTTTCTTTAACTTTTCTTTTTTTTTTTTTTTTTTTTGAGCAATTTTATTATATTTGATGCGTAAATAAGTAGGATCAAATGGTTTTATAAAAATGATTTTTCTTCTGTTTTTCAAAGAATTCCTCACAATACACCATTTATAGATGTTTTGACTAATAGTGACTAAAAAAAATAAAATAAGAAATTAATACATATCCTTTTCTTAAGTAATATTTTTAAAAATATTTTCCACCTATGATTGTATTTTTTGAAAATCAAATTTACAAGTACATTTAATATAATGCTATGAAAACATTGCAATAATTTGAACATTTAGTTTGAAATGGAAATTTTTCTTATATGAATATTTAACTATATAATAAGAAAAGAAACTTTAAATGACAAAACATTGTAATGGAAATGTGAAATGTGAAATGGAACCTACTAAGATAATCCCTTTAATTTTGAATTTCTTTAAAAAAAAAATAATTGAAAGATCTTAATTAAAATTTAAAAAGAGAAAATATTTGAGAAAAAAGCTTTTTATAGGAATATTTTGAAAACTTTGTTGAAGTAAAAAAAACTAAAAGACGAGTTAAAAAAAAAAAAAAAATCTCCTTTTGTTCTACTTCATTATTTTGACTTTAAAGCACGTATTTTCAATTGGACATTTCTTTTATTTCGATAAGAATTTCTTCGCTAATGGATCTTAGAATTTTTAAATGTGTGTTCGATTCTGTTGGATTCTTTTATATGAATGAATTTAATTCTATAACTAATTTCTCGAAATGGAAAAAAAAAAAAAAAAAGAAGTTAGTAAAAACTAAAATAAAAGGAATGTTTGTAAAAATCTTTTTGAAGAAAAATTGTATCAAAGAATACACTTAAAATATTTCGGAATTATGGATAATTTCAATTAAAAGAAAAATATTAAAGTATTATCTGCAGGAGAAAACCTTCAGAAAAATAAAATAAAATAAATAAGTAAATTGAAGTACTTGATAATAAGAAAATTACTAAAACTGAGGAGAAGATTTTATTTTGCTCTCTTTTATTTTATTAATTTATTTCAAAAAGACATTTCGCGCTACGAATTTTTTTATAAATTTGAGCCATTAACAATATCTTGATGATAGAAACGTAATTTTGTTGATAGTGTATATAACAGAATATTTTGCCTAAGTACTGGCTCCTAATAACATACAAGTCTAATAGATATAAGTAATACTTAATTATACATTAAAATATGTTAATATTATATGAAATAGAAGGATAATTTTAATTTGAAGAAAAAGTATTAAAGTATTATCTGCTGGTGAAAATATATAAAAAGAAAATATGTAAATGAAGTACTTTTAATAATAAGAAAATTACTAAAACTAAGGAGAAGATTTTATTTTAATAATTTATTCGAAAAAGGTATTTCGCGTTAAGAATTCTTTTTAAAGAATAAGTCATTATCAACATTTAGATGGTAAAAATGTATTTTTGTTGATCGTATTTATAACAGAAACATTTATCTCAGTACTCGTTCTTAAAACAATACAAACTTAATAGAGGTAGGTGATACTTAATTATACATTAAAATATATTAATATTATATGAAATATGTGGCTAATTTCAATTAGAAGAAAAAGTATTAACGTATTATCTAATGGTGATTTTTTTTTTACATATCTATCTATCTATCTATCTATCTTTCTCTCTCTCTCTCTCTCTCTCTATATATATATATATATAAATGAAGTATTTAATAATAAGAAAATTACTAAAACTGAGGGAAAGTTTTTATTTTTCTCTTTTATTATATTACTAGTATATAACCCCGTCAAAAATGACGGAATGTGAACGATAAATCTTGAAAACAATGTTTAGATCATGATGGTTACCACGTGATCATTTAAATGTATTTTCAATTTTTCTTTTTATAAATCAACTGTGTTTCGATATTTTATAATTTTCGTTCTGAAATAAAATAAATTCTACCCAATCAATAAATATGAATGACAATAAAAAAACTGCTGGTTGACAAAAAATATAGGCCCGACAACACAACAGCAACAACACATACCAGTGTTTCATTAAGTGCTCTATACGCAAGCGAAGTGTGACGCCACTGACCGTCCGTGGATGCAAGAAAATGATTTCCTATGTTATTCGCCCATTGGATTTTTTGTAAAAAATTATTAAAAATCGAGGAAAATTATTTCCCGATTTTAATCCCCATATTTGGGTATATATATGTATTAGTTATCATGTGCATGCGTTAGATTGAGTTATTTTGCTGTCAAATTGACAAAATTTTAATTTTAAATTTCAAAACTCTGTTGTCCTTGGCGTTTTTGTATTTGGCGATCAAAAACGTACTACGAAAATATACATGCCAGATGTATATTTTCGTAATATGTATTGTGCGAAATATTGTTTCATATTATTCATTACTCTCTTAATATAAGTGTTTAAAATAACCATGATTTTTGAAAGGAATTAAATTATATTCGCCAGATAATTTGGCGATATATATATTTTTTTTCTGCCAAGGATGACCGATATCAAATCTATTCCGCTGCAACATATTAGTATCTTATATCAGATACTTTATTTAGACATTTGAAAACAAATTTCACTTCAAATTATGATAGGATATTTATTAATTTCCTTTTAATTAGTATATTAGTTGGAAATTTAATGTGTAAATATCATCCTTTGAAATGAAATGTTTATGTTTTCATTGGAATATGGAAGTTTTTTTTTTTTTTTTTTTTTTTTTAATCTAGAGTTTTGAAATTTAAAATTCAAATTTTATCAATTTTAGAACAAAAACAACTTAATCTAACGCATGCACATGATAACTAATATATATCTAAACCTAAATATGGGGATTAAAATCGGGAAATAATTTCCCTCGATTTTTAATAATTTTTTACGAAAAATCCATTGGGCGGTTAACATAGGAAATATTTTTCTTGTATCCACGAACGGCAAGTGACGTCATCACTTCGCTTGCGTATTTAAAGTCCTCATAATAAGAAAAAACGATTCACTTCATTTTACCAAAATACTCTTTTTTAAGACTATCGTAGATCCTGTTTCCAAATTTTCTAACTAACTATCCAATAACTACAGATACTCCATGCTAACCCAAATTCACCTCTACTCGATACCTCCAACCAGCTACTCACCTACAACATCGCCTGAATATCTAGGATCCAGCTAGGGTCTTTCTCATACTCAACCGAACATTTTACCTTGACTCGACATTATCACCTTAGACTACTCTACTTTCAATACTCATTTCAACTGGTGACTTTTACTTACCCAACCAAACAATCTATCCCAGCTATCATTTTACACTAATTTCAAAACTAAAATAAACTGGCGGCATTTACGTACTAAACTTGATGCCAATCATACCTTACAATGTAAACAAACAATGAAGTTTGATAAAAATATTTAAAGGCTTGAATGCGTTTTTACAAATATTTTAAGATTTTTAAGGCATTAATACGTTTTAGAAATATTTTAAGCGTTTTTTTTTAATGAAAAAGTCAAAGAGTCGTTCATTCGGAATTAAAAAGTTGTCCATTTGGAATTTGTATTTTCTGAATGGCAACAGTTTTGGTTTTTTTTTATTTGGTATTGCATTGTTTATAATCATGAAGTTACATAATTCTATTTATAGGTTCATGTTCATAATAGCCAGTGATCCGTTATGTTTAATTTAGACATTTAAACATTACAATTGAATAGTTTTTCAAGGTTTTATAGGAAATAAATGAGAATATGTGCGATACAAAACATGTATGAAAATGATATGTATGTTTCCTAAGTTGAATTAAACAAACGGAAAAATAAATGGCTGCCAAAAGTTTCTGTTTTGAAGCGGTACTAACCGGATTCGTTCATGACAGATGAGGGTCATTATATATATTAATTTTATTCGAAAAGGCTATTTTTCGTTACGATTTTTTTTTCTTTATAAATATGAGACATTCACAATATATCTATATATATAAAATTGTAAACTCACTTATTCACTCACTGATTCACTCACTGATTCACTCAACACGACTGACTCAACACGGCTGTGGCGATCCTATGGAAGATATAGTCACAATTTTTGGTGAGCAGGCTGATTTTAGGAACCTGACGCTCACTAAGACGGCATTTTGCGAAATACCTCCGTTCCCCCCCCCGGGGGGGCAGAAGGAAAAAAAAAACACCTTTATAAGCATAACTCCGCTCCAAATTGCTTCACGGTGAAGAAATTGCAGATGGGGAGACTAGACTTGAATACAAAAAAATCATTTTCTGCGATTTTGGAATTTTGGATTTTTAAGGGGGGGCAGGGGGTAGGGGGTAAAAATGAGATTTTCGGCGGCGCATAAGCCAAAAACTAATTTATGAGTGTAACTCGGCACCAAATGACTTTACAGTGATGAAATTGCAGATGGGGAGACTAGACTTGAATACAAAAAAAATCATTTTCTGCGATTTTGGAATTTTTGATTTTTAAGGGGGGAAGGGGGTGAAAATGATTTTCGGAGATGCAGAAGGCAAAAACACCTTTATAAGCATAACTCGGCTCCAAATTACTTCACGGTGAAGAAATTGCAAATGGGGAGACTAGACTTGAATACAAAAAAATCTGTTTTTGCGATTTTGGAATTTTCGATTTTTAAGGGGGAAAAGGGGTGAAACTGATTTTCGGAGGCGCAGTAGGCAAAAACAACTTTATAAGCATAACTCGGCTCCAAATTACTTCACGATGAAAAAATTGCAGATGGGGAGACTAGACTTAAGTACAAAAAATCATTTTCTGTGATTTTGGAATTTTGGATTTTTAAGGGGGGAAAGGGGGTAAAAAGGATTTTCGGAGGGAAATTTAGCAATATATGGATTTTCGAATAAAATTCTAGCAGTAATAGCTCAAAGATAAAAAAAAAAAAAAAAAAAAAAAAAAAAAAAACCGAACGCCAAACGTCTTCTTGAAGGTATTTGCAAAAACTCATTTTTGATTTTTTCGATTTTCGATTTTGGGGGTGGGGGGGGGGGTGAGTTACGAGGAGGCAAATTCGACAATCCCCCTTTTAGCGCTAAATTCGTCCGTGGAAGTTTATAGGTGCTGAGGTCATAAATTTTAGTGTGTGACTTATTTACGTGTGTAAAACAACCATTGTAACGGGATTTTGTGACCCCCCCCCTTTACCCCTTTGGGGTGGGGTGGGGAATAAAAGAGTAAAATCACTGATTCACTGATTCCACACAGCCGTGGCAATTCTATAGGAGATAGACACGTATATTTTGGTGAGCACGTTGGTTTTAGGATCCTGACGCCCATTAAGGCGGGATTTTGCGAAATATCCCCCGCTCCTCCTGGGGGGAGTCAGAAGGCAACCCACCCCCCCTTATAAGCATAATTCGGCACCAAATAGCTTCACGGCGAAGAAATTGCAGAGAGAGACACTAGACTTGAGTGCAAAAAAAAGCATTTTCTGCAATTTGAGTTTTGGATTTTTAAGGGGGGAGGGGAGCAAAACTATTTTCAAGGGCAAATTTAGTAATTTTTTTTTTTCGAGTAAAACTCTAGTAATAATAGCCCAAATGTATAGAAAACCGCCAAGAGTCTTCTTGAGGATATTTCCAAAAACTTACTCTTGATTTTTTCCAATTTTCGATATTGGGGGGAGTTATGAGGGGGCAAATTCGACCCCCTGTTTCAGCGCTAAATTCGTCCGTTTGAATCTATAGGAGCTAAGGCCACAAATTTTAGTGTGTGGCTTATTTACGTTTGTCCAACACCCACTGTAACGGGATTTTGCGAAAGCTCCCCCTTTCCCCCTTGAGGGTAGAGGGGGAATAAACACGTTTCGAAGCATAACTTTTCTTCATATTATCTCAGTAAGATTAAATTTTATGTGTGGGTTGTTTATGCGTTCCCAACACTCACTATGAAGGGAATTAACGAAATTTCTCCCTCTCCTCTTTTAAGGGCGGGGAGGGGGGGCAAAAACATGCTTATAAGAGTTACTGTGCTCCAAATTATTCGAGGATAGCGATTTTTTTATCAATAGATTGGTTATGCGTATTCAAGACACACACTGCAAAGGGATTTTGTAAAATTCCACCATATCTCCCTTGGGGGTGGGGTGGAGGAAATCCTTTTTCCATGCACAACTCTGCTCTCAACTATCTTAGGCGATTTTTTATGCGTGGGCTGGTTATGCTCTCCCAAGACATATTATAAAGGGATTTCGTGAAATTAAATTTCCTCTTTTCTCCCTTTAAAGGCGGGGGGTGTAGGTGGGGGTGGGGACAAAAACACGTTTTAAAATGTAACTCTGCTACAAATTATCTCAGAAAAACGATTTTTTGATATGTCGATTGATTATGCGTTCTCAACACACACAAACTACAAAGGGTTTATTTGAAATTCCGTGTTATCACCCCCTCCCCTTCTTTTGAGGGTTGGTGGGTAAAACACATGTTTCCACACGTAACTTTGTTCAAAATTAAGATAGAATGGCGATTTTTGAGATGTGGACTGCTTATACGTATTCAACACACACCACAAAGGGATTTTGCGAATTTACACCCTTCCGCCCCTTAGGGGGCGAGGAGGCAAAAACATGTATTCATGCGTAACTCTGCAGTAAATTATCTTAGGAAGGACCTTTTTGATGTGTGGGTCAGTTACATGTACCTAACTGATAATATAAAGTGTTTTTGCAAAATTTCCTCCCCCTCTTTTCCTTTAAGAATGAGGCTAAAAAAACACAGGGGGTGGGGATATAAAACACGTTTTAAAGTATAACTGTGCCTGAAATAATCTCAGATCTCAATTTTTTAATGTGTCGATTATGTACGTGAATGCAACATTAACTATAAATAGATTTTGCGAAATTACTCCTACCCGCTCTTCGGGGTGGGTGGGGCAAAAACACGTTTTGAAGCTTAAATGTGCTTCAAATTACCTTTGAATGAGAGATTTTGGTGTGTGGGTTTTGATTAAATGTACTTAATATGCACTCTGATGTGATTTTTGCAAATCTTCCCACTTTATCCGCGAGGAAGGGGGAGTAAAATGCAGGCAAGGTGCTACCGAAGGCATTGTTTCTCCAGACTCGAGGAGCGGCGTGTGGGAAAGCCGCTACCGAAGGTAGCGAGAACGTTAACTTAGATTTTGACTGATTTCAATTAATTTTATTTATTTATTTATTTTTATTATTATTGGTATGATATTTTGATATGATATTATTATTTTGACAGGATATTTTGAGAAATCATTTCAATATAATAACCAGGCCTGCTAGTTGATTATAAAAACGTATTTTTGTTGATAGTGTATATAACAGAATCATTTGCTTAATTACTGGCTACTAATAACGTATAAGTTTAATAGCAATAGGTAATACTTAATTCGACATAAAAATATGTTAATATCATATGAAATATGTGAATAATTTCAATTAGAAGAAAAAGTATTAAAGTATTATCTACTGGTAAAAATATTTTTAAAATATAAAAATGAAGTACTTAATAAGAAGAAAATAACTATAACTCAGAAGAATATTTTATTTTACTCTTTTATTTTATTAATTTGTTCGAAAAAGGTATTTCGCGTAACGAATTTTTTATAACAGTGAGTCTTTAACAATATCTTTATGATAAAACGCACTTTTGTTGATAGTATTTTTAACAGAAAAAATTGTCTCAGTACTCGCTCTTAAAACCGTATAAGCTTAATAAAGATAGGTGATGCTTAATTATAAATTAAAATATATTAATATTATATGAAATATGTGGATAATTTCAATTAGAAGAAAAAGTATTAACGTATTATCTGGTGAACTTTTTTAAAAAATATATAAATGAAGTATTTAATAATAAAATAATTACTAAAACTGAGGAGATGATTTTATTTTCTCTTTTATTTTATTAATTTATTCGAAAAGGCTATTTTGCGTTAAGAATTATTTTTAAAAGTGAGTCATTATCAGCATTTAGATGATAAAAATGTATTTTTGTTGATATAGAGCCACTTTTATAAATATTGGCTTTTAATAACGTATAAGTTTAATAGATATAGGTAATACTTGATTCTAAATTAAAATATACTAATGTTATATGAATTTCATACATAATTTCAATTAAAATAAAAATACTGAAGTGTTATTAACTAGACAAAGCATGCAAAAATGTAAAATATCTTAAGAAATATGAACATTTTTACTAAATAATTTTTAACTACGCATGTAAAAGCTTCTAAAAATTTGTATTTACATTATTTAATATCCTAAATTATTGAGCTACTTATATGTAAACTACGTATATGAGAAATAGAATGAAGTTTGTTCAGAACTGTACAGTTTATTATGTAATTTTCGCCAAGAAAACGTTTCAGAGAAACAAAAATATTTCAATTTTGTTAAATAAAACTAAATATCTTTAAGATTATTGTGATTACCATTAAAATAATTAATTAATTCGGTTGTGGATAATAAGTTTGAGAGTCACACATTTTTTTCCCCTATTTTTATAACTGACTAGATAATTTATTTTCAAGTAATATATTTTCTTCACTAATATTACATTCGAAAAACAACGATGTTTTACGGGAACTACAGAGCGTGTTCCGTAATGGCATTGAAAAATATTTTTAAATTTCGTATTTCGAGAATTATAAAAATTTATCTTCTTCTCGCTCATCTAAAATTTAGTGTTAATTACTAACCAGATTTACCCACGTATAAAAAAGCAAATCATTTATGTTATAAAAACCAGAATCGAAACACACTCTCTCTTTCCCACCCTTCTGTTTTTGAATAACAGCTCAAACATAAATACCTTTTGAGCTATAATGATGTCAATTTTGCCCTGCAAGTTTAATTTTTCACAAAGTTTTATATCAATATTAATATTTACGCGTGAATTTATTTTCATTTCAAACAAATTGAAAATCAACTCGTAAACATTTATGGCAACAATTAAAAATTAAAATAAATTATGTATTTTTGTCTAAAAAGGGGCCTCTTTAACTTTTTCGATGCTGATTATTATTAATTTTCTTTTCTCTTCTTTTTCTTTCAAAAAAAAAAAAAAAAAAAAAAAAAAGATTGTGATGAAATTTTGGCAAAAGCAGAATTTAGTTTAGTATGGAGGACTTTTAGTTTCTTTTTTTTTTTTTCAATTTATAACATCGCTTTTAAATTATTAAATTATGTTTTTGATAAATTTTCGATCTCGATAAGTGTCCAAATATCGTATAACTGGCGACATCGTTTAATCCGTAGATTGAGAACAATAGTCCTCCATCCTAATAAATGAATAAAAAATACAACAATTAACTTTTTTAAAAGATTGTGTTTTATTCATTTGACACTTAAAAACAATTATTTAAACATTAGAAATTTGTTCATTTAAATCATTTCATAATAATGATAATAATAATAAAAATAGGGGAAAGAAAACTTCCAGAAAAATTGAGAAAATTCCTTTTAAAGATCAGGAATTACAATAGTAAAATATAAAATTAATAAATAAGAAAACAGATAGTGTATATATTTTATAAAATACGCTAAAATAATAATAATAATAACAAGAAGAAAAAACAATTTCAACACTTTCACGTAAGCATTTAAAGTAAAATTTTTATCCTGTGCAATTCAAATGAAACAATTAAGCAATAAAAAATTTAATGAAGCAGAAAAAAACAATTTTAGGATAATCACCAAACTCGAAATAAAAGTTTTAAGAACAGTTTTATTTCTTTCAATGAGTATCCACAGAGAGTAATTAACACTTAGCTAAGAACTTTCATTAGCAATTAATCGTACGAGAAGCTCAGATAAATTTCGTCGAAATAAATTCTTAAAATAAGCTCAGTAAATAACATTCAAATCATAACATTTAGCATATGACAAATAAGTTTTATAACTTGCGTGATTTATTTATTTTTTAATTTTAACTTTTTAGTTTTTAATTAACATATCGGAATATATTACCACTTAACCATAAATCACTTGAAGTGGTACTATGACAAGTCCTAAGAGAAATTATGCTTGGATGAATAGCTGTTTGAGAAAGATATGAAAAATAAGGATACAAATGGCAAACAATTTTTATAAAAAATTAATTATCTTTTAGAAATAGCTTATCACACCTCGTTTCTTTTTCACTACGTCACTGTAAAAATATTAGTATTCTTTAAGGTATAAACTAGCAGGTTGTGGTTATCAAAAAATTTTCTTCTATATTTATTATACAAATTCACGCTGAAAAAATTATGTATTAAAATTATTTTCCATGATGAATAAAGACGATTTATTTTTCTCAGAGGAGTACAACAATAAATGTCGAAATAATATAAATTTTCTGCCTTTTAGACATATCTATATATATATATATTTTTTTTTTTCTTGTTAAAAATGAAAACAAAAATCGATAATTTTGTTTTAAACTATCACAGATTTATGATTAACTATTATTTTAAAAAGTATTGACCAGTTCTTATGAAAGATACGCTCAATGAAACCTGAATAATTCGAGCTTGTTTAATTCGAAATTCTGGATAATTCGAAATTTTTACTCGGTCCCTCGAATTTTGTATTAAAATAATGTTAAAAAATCATGGATATTTCGAATTCTATTTTGGATAATTCGAATTTTTCATGCGATTACCTTTAAAATATTACAGTAAAATTTGTTCCCGAGATTTTTCTCAGCTAAAGTCCTTTTTTATTTATTTATTTATTTTTTTTTTTTTTTTTTAACAGTCTTTCAAAAGAAGGATAAGGAAATGCAAGAGTATTTCCTAACTAGTGCATCTGAATATATGGATTATGGTCCATGTACATGAATTTAGATTTTTTTAATTTGAAAGTCATGTCTGATGTAGAATATTCTATTTTTGTATCAATTGATAGGTTGAAGTCATGTAGCATGACACAAAGATTGTACTTAAAGAAGCAATCAAAAACATTTGACTATTTTTTAAAAAGTGTTGAATAATTAAACTCGTAAAAAAATATTGATTTAATGGAAGGGGAGTAAATGTAGCAGTATTCTTAGATATAAAGTTTATGTGGGAAATCTTTGGTCGTAGAGTTTTATTTATTTATTTTTTATTTATGTCTTCTTTCTGATAAAATAGCATATGTAATTCGAATTTTTGGATATTTCGAATTTTTCTCTGGTCCCTTCAACTTCGATTTATCCAAGTTCTACTGTATATTAGAAATTTACATTTTATGAGTAGAAGCAATTGAACTACATGTGTAGACTTTTTTTTTCTCTGGTTGACTATCGCTTTTATAAATATATGTACACATATTTAAGTTCACCTTAAGATCTAAAATATACATTTATGGAATACATGTATGGATACATTTATATTAAATAATGGCCTATACTATCATATTAAAACTTATATTTGAAAAAAAAAAAAAAAAAAAATAGGAAAACACGCCACTTCTTCAGAAAATGACCTTAAAATTTAATTAGAACCAATTTTGGTGAAAATCCAAAACGATATCAAGTTTTTGTTAAATTTCATTCATTAGTTCTGGAGTTACTGTGTTTTTTTTTTTTTTTTTTTTTGCTGGACACACACAGATAGACATTTTTTTAAAAATGATCAAATAATTTTAGGACATATCAAAACGTATAAATTCATCGGAAACCGGAAATCAAAATTTTACATGCATCCAATACAATCTTACAGAGAGAAGAAAGTAAAAATAAGAGTATTACCCTAAATTTTTTTGAGAATGTACATAATAATGGGAGAAATCATAATCTAACTCCATAAAACGGCTTTTTGTACTATTCTAAAGTATTCATCGTTTAATTTATTTTTACTATTAAGTATTTTGTGATTTATTTTCCAAAACAGAAATAAAAAGTAATCTGGAGTGACATTCATACAGTATAAACTCGATTATCCGAAGTAATTGGGACCGAACCTACTTCGGATAATCGAGAATTCATCAATAATCATCTAGTTCAATTTGTAGTATCGTCATTGAACTGTTATTATGACTATTTTAACTGTTAAATAATTTAAAATTATAAATGAAAAAAAAAAAAAAAAAAAAAAAAAAAAAAAAAAAACTTTGAAAATGCATGTTTTTTAAGAGATAATTTTAGATGATATTAGAAAGTGAAAAAAAAAAAAAAAAAAAAAAGACGAAACCGACTTCGGTTAACGGAGAGTTTCGGTTAATCGAGGTTCAGATAATCGAGGTTCTACTGTACATCATTCCTTTACTCTACACCAATGTAATATATAAAATGCAATATATACTATTTTCTGTATTTAAACATTTTAGTGTATTTTAAATAAAAATACAAAACAATTTTAGAAACAATTTCATTTGTCATTACAAGGCCCTGGCGCCTCTCAACCTGCCTTTTTAATATTTCAGCTACTTCTTGAAACATGTATTGCTGTCAGTATACTTTTAAATTATATTCAAATTATTGCAAAATTTGAGGCCGACACTAAAACGTATTCGCATAGTTTTGGGCTGTCGTGTATATTACCTATGTATTATATACACACCAATCAATGTACTTAAGTTTATTATAGAAATCAAATTGCATGATACAACATAAATCGTACATCTAGTAATTTTTAAAAGAGCTTAAAATTCTTTTGTCTGGCCGTGTAAACGAAAGATAATTATTTTCATACCATATTCTATGTAAAACACATTTTTGCGCATATGAGGAATAAATATCCATTTCATTTTGTTTAGTTATGTACTCAAATGTAATGTGCCAAGTTTTCGTTCACTGTACACACAGACACAATAAATAAATAAACAAATAAAATAATAATAATGATTCGATTTCAATAAAAATTTAAATTAAAATTGCCATACGATATGCATTTAGAATATCGAGTTTGGATTTCATGCTATTGTTTGTTTTTTAATTATGCTGATAACAGATACAGAAACCAACAGGTAGAAACAATATTTTCCCTCAAAGCGTGTAACTATAGCAAAATATTTTTGAAAATTTGATCCAAAAATAATACTTTCTCTAACATACATGGTTAAAAGAAAGTATAAAATTATTATTGTGTATGAATGTCATGAATTGAATTTACATTATTATTGTGTATGAACCATATAACTGTAACAATTTAAAATAAAGTTTTAGATTTCTTTTCAATTTTTAAGGGAAAAAAAATCGCATTTCTTTTTATGTTGGTACAAGACTGACTTTCTTTCGTCATTTCGAGTTATGATTCTGTGAGATAAAAATCCTCTCCAATTAACGTGAAAAATAATTTTAATAAATAATAAATTAATAAATAATTTGTATTGCCAGAATTTGTGTAAGATTGCATAGAAGAAAGTCTTGTGATGGCCAGAGCATACTAGTTTTTTAATTACAAATAACAAATAAAAAAAAAACATAAATAATTAATACGATAATAAACTTTTAGTTTAATTTAATTTTAATGAAAAATATGTTTATGGACAAAACCGAAACGGAAACCTATTTCTTTCAAAATGTACATGTTTGAAATTCCAAATTTGCATATTACATTGTGATTAGAGAAGAAAGCTTCTTTTTTATCCTTTCTCTCTCTCTCTCTTTTTTTCTTTTTTGTAAATAATATTAATAAACGAACAATAAAATAAAATAAAATAAAATAAAATATTTAAAGGGGGCTAATGTGCAAGTTTACCTGACGGGACTAAAGTGAAAGTTGTACCTCAAGGGACTAATGTGAAAGTTGTACCTCAGGGGACTAATGTGCAAGTTGCACCGAACGAACAAACTATTTCTTTCAATGAAAATGCCTACTAACCCTGGACGATAGGTCTAATATATCGTATCATATTATCTATCGTATTTATCGTAATATAACACAATACTTATTTCGCTTCCTTCTTCGGCTCGTTTTAATACGCATTTTTTATATGCATGAGCAGCCCCCAAAAAACAAAAACATTAAAACATTAAATTCATTTTTTTACTTATTTTTATTTCATATTATTTCACGCGCACTTTTTATTTCCTAATTCAAAACTATTAAAAAAAAAAAAAAAAAACTTTTTCGATATCGCTTGTAACGATACTGATTATTATTATTATTATTATTATTATTTATTTTTTTTTTCAATAATAATAATAATAATAATAATACTTTGATGAAATTCTGGCAAAAGCAGCATTTAGATTAGGACGGAGGACTATTAGTTTTTTTTTCTTCCCAATTATAACATCGCTTTCAAATTATTCAATTATATTTTCGATAAATTTTAGATTTCGACAAATGTCCAACTATCGAAATCGACAATTCAAAAATCCCAGATTTAGACTAATAGGCCCTGAGTCCTAAAAAAAAAAAAAAAAAAAAAAAAAAAAACCAATAAATTTTTAAGTTAAGTAAATCAAATGAATATATATATATGCGGATCTACTGTAAGTTTTTCATAAGATAGCAGAATTTCTTAATCTTTCTAAAACAAAGACTAGTGAATCAGTTATTTATTAGTCGTATAGGAGACTTACGAGGCCTCGTAAATTCCGAATTCTGCAAAATGTCATGGCGGCGGTAAATCAACGCCCGATTTGATCGAAACGAAGTACTCCAGCTTTAATTACGTCCAGAGGAATCGCGTGAACGTGGAAGCAATAAGAGGAAGAGTGATGCGCGGACAACGAATTAAATCTCCAATAAATGGCTGATACAGGAAGGGAATTAATGATAGCTGGAATTTTTCGTCCCCTCTACGAAATTCGAAACCTGCAAAGTTCTGTAAGAGTAATCGGGAGATATGTTCCTCTTTAAAAGATAATAATTAAATATACGACCACGTCAGTGATGCGGGTTTCGTGCGGTGAATAAAATTTCATAATTACATGAAATTTTAACTACTAATTTATAAAATACAGGGAAAAGAAAAAATATCACAATTCATTAGGATGTAACTTTATTTCTAATTATATATTTAAAATATTAAAAATATATTGATGTAACTTGATCCTATTGTCATTAATCAATGCTTTCAAATACTAATTAATTTATTGGTTTAATATTGGGTAAAAGTAATATTACTTAAATATAGTTCAAGATTTTAAAGTTTTAAAATAAAAGATAAGGTTCCGTAATAGTAGCAAAAACATTAATCGGATAAAAGAAGTTACAGGATGAAAACTGGATTTAAAAGAAAATATTGAGGAACAGCCAAATCGGCCGGCAGTAGCCGACCGTTCTATTGAGAATTGAGCAGTTCGGGCAATATCTGCTATGACTTCTAAATGCTAAATAATGTAACAGAGAGCATTGGTTAATAGTCTCAAGTACAATGAGTAAAATTATTTGAGAGCTTAATATACAGGGTGGGGGGAAATTTGGAATAGCTACTGATGTTACGTGTAGATTGCAATGAAAATTACATTGTTTTGTAGACTGTAGTGTGGCATTATATGTATTTTTTTTCTTTTTTTTATGTCTAATATATGGCAGTGGCTTGATGAGTGATTCACTGGACGCTGGATAGGCCGCTGAGGCTCCACAGAATGGCCTGTGCGTAGTCCAAACCTCATCCCATGCGATTACTTTTTATGGAGATGGGCAAAGGAAGAAGTGTACCACAGCAAACCTCAAACTCTTGGTGATCTTGAGAACAAAATCCGTAACGTCTTAAGTGGTGTTCCTGATGATTTCTTGCGGAAGGCCGTAGTAAACGTACCTGTTTGTTTAAGACAGTGTATAGAAAATACTAGGGCGACTTTTGTAATTATCATGCCACACAATGAACTAAATGTGTACAAAAAATTGTCTTCATACCTACAATGTAAAAAATATGTCTTGTTTGCTGCCAGAAAATATCTGTAATTTGAGAAAATACGTTTTGACTTCGTAATTTTTGCGTAAATTACGTGTATTTTATCAAACTACAGAGAATTTCTGGCAGCAAATAGGACATATTTTTTGCAGTATACATTCGTTTAGGAGAAAAAAAAATATTTTCAGTAGGGAGTTACTCCCCCCCCCCCCCCCCTGTAGATTAATAAAATAGTAAACAATGTTCTCAAATACTATTTCGGGTTCGAATCATACACTGGAAAAAAAAATTCCCCGTTGAATCCCGTAACGAATTTGGCCCCACCGACACCTGTATTTTGTTGTAATACTTGTATTACAGTATGCATAGTTAACTATTTAAGCTGCATTAATCCGGAAATGACTGCATTGGGCCGCTGCCAATTTATTCAGATACTGTTATTCACCGTTCAATCACTTTTTTTGGTCTCAAATAACAGTGATTTACTATAAAATTCCGTGTTCTGCTGTTAAAATCTGTAAAAATTCACATTGTAGTCTCGCCTTGACCACTTATGACGCTTATATGAGGCTTCATAGAATTTTCATAAGAAATTCGTAAATTAGGAGATGTGAAAAAGTCGAGTTGGGTTAGAAATCTTAACTCTGATTTAAAAAGGTACTTCCCATACAACCACAGTTGTTCTGTTGACATTATATTATTATCAAACAGATCCTCTATTTGTCATATCATATGAGAGCTATCCATTTAATTCGCGAAAGATACAGCAAACGGATTATCCGTCCATTCTTCTCTATCTTAAAGCAAATGGATTTTCTGATTTGACCAACCACTCAAATTACTCTCCCAAAATCCGGCGGATTTCCTTGTCGGATACAAATGCGCAATCGATGCACGTGCAATCTTGTGTGGGAGATTGAGATAGGTGTTACGTCCACTGAGCTGAAGAACATCTGAAGCAAATGGTTCCAATACCTTTACACAGAGTTCGTACGTGCCAGTTTTTCTGCAGTGTTTTGCAGACCTTGTACGGCAAGCAACATTTCTCGGGTCGTCTATTGCTAATATACTCTTTAAATAATTAAAATTTAAAATTGTAATATCATGTTCTGCATATGATTGTTCGAACAGACAACCTTTACACAATTTTACTTTGAAATATAAAGGCACCAAATGCATTCTGCCGTACAACGCTCGGAAGACAAACTTTCTAAAAACGGCACGCGAAAACCGGTCTAGCATTTCCTCCAGTTGTTCTTCAGCTCAGTGGTTACGTTTGATCGCCATTACATTAGAAAATAGAAGTTTGTTACACGCTTTTTTTTTTTTTTTTTTCAAAAATTTAAAAAGTGCAGCAACGTGAATTCACCACATTCTTATTAACAAAATTTGGGCTCGTGTTAGAAGTAAAATTTTAAGCTTTCATATTGTAAGTTTTAAAGTTTGTTACAGTTTCAGTATGGAGACGACATCTAATCAGAGGCAATCTTTTTCACAATCTGTAGGGCAATTTTTGTCATCCACAAAATGTCAGGATATCATGAATATGCTATCCTCTGAATAGATTAAAGATGTCAGTAGCATCTTGAGGGTAGCTATATTCCTCCTATAGCTCTCTGATATAAGAATCATAAAAGCATATCCTTAGGATGGCAGCATGTGTAACTTTTTGATATTCAGAAGACATCCCCCAAATGAAAAATTACAATTTCTGTTGTCCAGAGGATATCAGTTTATCCTAAAAATGACACCCTTCCGTCGAGGATTGTGTTGGCATGTTTCCGGAACTCCTCTACGGGTGTGTCCCAGACCGTCGCCAATTTCCCATCTGCGCAGCAGTAATGCGACGTAAAACACAACCATCCATCCATCCTAAAAATGACATCGTCTATATTTTTTTAAGGTATCATTGTGTTGTCCGGACCTACGAAAGACAGTCATTAGTTACGAGTTTAAAAGGAAAACTTTGAGTTTGTTGGAATTTAGCAATAATTTTGAATAAGCTTCTTGGAAATACGGATGCTTAAAAATGCAAAGAGACTCTCCAGTGTATGAAAGCCATTTTAAAATCGAACTAGGTGTTCAATTCAAGATAGCACTTCTAATTTAACAATCCCCGAGTGTGGTATTGAATGGTACTGACGAGTTTGATGCCAGTTAAGTCTCCGGAAAAGGTATTGGTAATATGAAACCATTTATCGTTTTATATTGAAATGAAAATAGAGGTTTGTGATTTTTATTACGCAACAAGAGAGTAGTCCCATCCGCTCATTTAAAAGTTTTTAATAAATAGTTTCGTTAAGTTTAAATTAGTATCTGTACTTCTTTACTTCAACGCATCTTAAGAACGGTTAACTATGAAGAGGCCGTATAAGAATATTCTTAACACTTGGAGTTTAGATAATACTAAAAAATTATCAATTAACATATTATTATTGACAATGAGTGATAGTTAGCATAAAAACGTAATATGTATGTCAATGCAGTACAGTATAGTGTAATTATATCATAAAGAAATAGCTATTTTTAACAGTGTGATCTTGCTGAATATCAGTGAATTTGTTGAAAGATTGATTAAACAAATATTGCTAAATTAAAAATTATAAGTCAATAAATTGACTTATTTAATAAAAAAAATAGTTTTGTGGACACATATAAAACCATTTTCAGTCCAGCATGCAAAACTTTAAGAAAAAATATATGTATCGCTGTAATTGCCTAGCGGTTTATGCGTATAACTTCTATAAAGATTTAAAATTGCATCAAATTTTAAAAATAATTATAACACTGTTTTTTCTGTAAAATAATATATAAATAAATAAAAATTAAATTGAAGAATATAATTTTAAACAAACTATATCTCTGAGTCATAAGGTTTTTTTTATAATTTTTTTCGATTATTTAACAAAATTTTCCCATTTGCCTACATGATGTCTAGAAAAAGACACACTGATTTCAAACTTTAAAATCTCAAGAAACAAAAACCGATAAAGGAATGAAACAAACAACATTTTTTATTGTGAAAGATGTAAGCAATTCTTAAGAAAATTTCGAAGATAATTATAAAAGTTATCAACAGATGGCGCTATAAATCATATATACTTTCGAAAAAAATAAGTGCTTAATGGAATATAAGGTTATATTTACTTTTGCAAAACTGAACTAACCTCGTATCTTGCTTCAACTATTATACTGATCGCTTTGGCTATCGCACTGTTATTTATAGATTCCATATAATGGTTACAGCGTACGCTCTGTTTACTGTTATCTTATTTTACTAATTTGAAAACTTGTTTATTGAACATAATGTTTGTTCCACTAGTATATCTATCTTTGTTTTCGAGAATTTTAATTTTGAAATCAGTGTACCTTTTGCTAGACACCCTATATATACCTAATACAAATGCATTCAAATATTATCCTCATCTTAAATGCATACTTAATAGATATTTACATGTATTTAGTACCGTAATTTCTGGTAGATACCCCGCAGTTTATATAATCCAGTTTTGCACCAGAAATTTCAATTAATTAAAAAATTTATATTTGTACGAGCTCTTCGTTCGAAAAAGTATAGATTTCTCTATTAAATAAAATTTCTGGTGGAGAAATGACACATCTTATCTGCGGATTATCTACCAGAAATTACGGTAGTTATTTATTACTGCTGCATGACATAATCTTCTTATTCATCATCACCAATAAATGCGTATTTTTTGTTGTAAGTTTAATATGAAACAAATAACTGTTTTTCATAAGATAAAATATGCATACATGGTCCTATTAAAGATAATGCTATGCATAATGATTAAAAAAAAAAAAAAAAAATCAAGAATTTTAAAATTATTTTAAAGTAGAAACAAACGTGAAAACATTATTTACACACATAACAAATTAGGATAATTTGGCTACTACGAAACTTTTTTCTACAATTTACAATACAAACTCACGCAGTACAAATTATTTATTAAAATTATTTTCCATGATAAACGCAGACGATTTTTATCACAGAGAAGTATAACATTGACTATATGACCAAAGAAATACAGTTTTATGAAATTCAGAAAATATCTCAGGAATGACGTTTCCCCCACCCCACCCCTAAATCCTTTCTTGTGAAAGAAAACGATAATTTTGTTTAAATTTATCATAGATCTATAGTTCAAACATTCATTTTAAAGGTATTGACGAGCTCTTTTGTAAGATAACCATAATGGGAATTTTCAACACACCCACCCTAAGATGAACGATTCTTCTACGTGCACACATTCTTTTTCTTTTTTTCTCGTTTACCATTACTATTATCAATGTTTATATTCATTACACAATCATTCATTCAAAATAATTCTCATTATGTTCATTTGTACGATTTTTTTTTTTTTTCTATGCTGCCATGATATAAGATTTTGAAAAATGAAATGACAGCGCCACTTGTTTTGCGATTGATCACAAAATGTAATCAGCACCAGTTTAGGCTAAACTTTATCAAAATACCAATTTTGGTTGAATTTCATTCATTAGTTCGTGCAATACAGTTTCCACAAAATTTACGATACACTCAGACAGACAAACATTTTTTAGAAATAATGAAATCGAGTTCAGGACAATTTACACTGTGTAAATCTATCAAAAAACAGAGGTCTAAAATTTTCACGAATCCGCAAATTTCTTATTATATATCGAAGAAAGTCAAAAATTAAAAAAAATAAAATTTAAGAATCTGGCTTAGACCTTACGTTATATGCAACAATCTTAAATTTTTTTAAACCTGCATCCAAATTACTAGATATTTATAGTTATTATTATTATTTTTTTTTTCATATTTTTTTTTTCCAGTTAACAATATTTTACGAATTTTCTTATTATATTCTATAAAGTAAGTAATTGCCACACACACACTAAAAAAAAAAAAAAAAAAAAAAAAAAAAAATCACATTTTACATAGTGTAAATTAAACCTCAAAGTAAGCTTATATTGTATGTTTATATAAAAGCTAGCTTTACTGAAAACACTTTATTTCTATAACAAAGTTTATAAATTCCATGAATACATCAGAGAATAATGTGTAATGTTTATGACAAAGTGTATAATGTCCAGAAATATGGTAACACATAAAGCTGCGTCTATCTACATTTTCCCTTAATAGAAAGGTTCTGTACTATTACCCCCTTTACAAACTTGGTCCATTATCACTTATTTAATATAAGCTACGTTCCGGAAAGCTGTCTCTGCTGCTTTCGCTCCGCAGGGGCGTAAACAATACATCCCTTAGGTCTCCGAGCGCCACGCTGCGACAACTCGCCAAAAACGTCGCCTATATGGGCGCCCCGCTGATTCAAAATCACATTACGCCGGGGCTTTATAAAACAAACTCTAGCAAAAGTCACTTTTATTTTATTGCATCTACGCTGGCTTAATTAAAGTTTTGCTTGTTGTGTTGTAGCCGTGGCGTTTTCTACGCACTAAGAGCGCAAAACACCGAGTTTTATATTTGTCGGTTCCATTTCTCCATGGAAGATTAATTTTCTCTTCGGAGATACATAGAAGGTAAAAGCCCCAGCGAAGCTATATTAGTTTTTAAGGTGAGCATAGATGTGAAGACAAAATATAACCCTGGTGAGATAAAATAATTTTTGCTTCTGATTAAAAGAGATACAAAATTATATTATTGAGAATAAAATAAGTTCTGTAATATAATTTATATATATATATATATATTACAATTTTTTGAGTGAGTCTGGATAATAATAAAATGATAATAATAATAGCTAAATTTTATGATTGGACGAATTTAAAACAAGGAAAGGTCAGATAATAAATTATTTTTAAATTTTTAAACAAGCAATCTCTTTAGGCGATGTGTGCCTTATTAAACTTTTTATTTTCTTGTATATCAATATAAGAAAGTGCTGGATTCGTAAAAAAGAAAAAAAAAATAACTCGAGTTTGTGATGTATTTACATGTTTTGAGTGATGTAGAACACAATTTGACCGTTTTTAGGAAATGTCTGGCTACCCGCCTGTCTGTGTGTTTGCATGGGTGACAAATTTGTGTGGCAACGGTTTGTCAGATGCTACTGCAGATAATTTCATAACATATTTTATGTAATTGCACCTTGGCATAATTTAGTATTGATCAACTTTTGGCGTTCAACTTTGGCGATCAACAGATGGCGCTGCCATCCCGCCTTTTCAAAATTTTTAAGATGGAAGTATTTGACAAAATTTCGTATAAATATTCATAAACATAATTATTTTATAATAATGATTACGAAATTAAAAAGAATTATTTTTAATAGGGAACTAAGGGGAAAAAATGTATATGTACAAATGAGTATCTTTCAAAAAGCTCGTCAATATCTTTAATACAAATGTTTGAACCATAGATCTGCGATAATTTAATAGAAAGTAATTGATTTTTTTTTCATAAAAAAAAAAAAAAAAAAAACTTTCTTTTTAAGGTGTTATATAGAGAATAAAACTAACTTTCTTTAGATATTTTGTATTATACTACTTAATACACGTGTAAAGGTATATAAAACTGACTGAGTTTATAAAACGAGTTAAAAAAAAATGGGGGGAAATTGTAGAGTTATTTTTTGAAACACAAATTTCCGAAATCTAAAACTGACTTGCTAAATTGACTATAACTGCTAATTTTCCTGTAATAAACACGCAATATGTGAGAGAGGATATCTAAAATGGATTTATCAAACAATTTTCTAGAAAATCGTTAGAGCTGTTTTTGAAATACCAACCAAAACTTGGCATACACAATTATTGACTGGAAAACACTAATTACATACAAAAGGATATTTAAAAGTGTGTTAATATGACGAGTTTGAAAAAAAAAAAAAAATCCGTATTGCCGTTTTTAAACGAACGAACTTCCAAGACCGGGAATTACGCTATTTATACAGTACGCCTATCAATTTTCTTGAACTAACAAACTGTATCATTCGAAAGGACATCTAATGGACTGTTTATCTAGCAACTTTAATGAAAATCGTTAGAGCCTTTTTGGGATACAAACTTACGACCCAACTTCCAGTTTCCGATATAACACATTTGTTTTTCCAATTTCCACCAAAATTTATCAAATTCATCTGTACACTAGACCTGCCTCAATTCTGAAATTTAATAGTTCTATCTTTATTAGTTACGGAGCTATGATAGTCAGAAGATTCTCCACATACATTCGCACATACATACAGTGCCGGAAAAAAAAAATCTTTTTACTTGAGCAGAACAAAAAAAAAAAAAAAAAATCATGTCAATTGCCGTTCCCGCCATAAAAATGTGGTGAAACCTACTGGTGACACGTGGTGTTAGTCAGTCACAGACGACCTCCCCCTATCCTATCAACACTCATTTTGCCTCGTGGACTTTTACAATGAGTTTATATGCTCTTTGCTATTGAAACACAAATTTCCGAAAACTAAAACTGACCTGCGTAAACAGGATAACTGTTATTTTTCCTGTAATAAACACGCAATATGTGAGAGAGGATATCTAAAATGGATTTATAAACAATTTTCTAGAAAATCGTTTGAGCTGTTTTTGAGATATCAACCAAAACTTAGCATACTCAATTATTGACCGGAAAACAATAGTTACATACAAAAGGATATTTAAAAGAGCGTTAATATGACGAGTTTGAAAAAAAATCCGTATAACCGTTTTTAAACGAACGAACTTCCGAGACTTGAAATTAAGCTATTTATACAGTACGCCTATCAATTTTCTTGAACCAACAAACTGTATCATTCGAAGGGACATATAATGGACTGTTTACCAAGCAACTTTGAAGAAAATTGGTAGAGCCTTTTTGAGATACGGACTTACACTTACGGTTTCCGATATCCCACTTTTGTTTTTCCAATTTTCACCAAAATTTATCAAATTCATCTGTACACTAGACTTGTCTCAATTCTGAAATTCCATAGTTCTATCATTATTGGTTACGGAGATATGATAGTCAGAAGATTCCCCCACATACATTCACACATACATATAGTGCTTAAAATGTGGCGAAGCCTACTGATGACACGTGGTGTTAGTCAGTCACAGACGACCTTCCCCTATCCTATCAACACTGAGTTCGTCTTGTGGAAATTTTGCAATATGCTCTTTGCTCTTTAAAGGTATTGGTGAGTTCTTTTGAACCATACTCAAATTAAAAATTTACACAGCCTGGGGGGGGGCATTTTTCCTCATTGGATAGCAATGCTACTACATGTACAATTTATTTTCATGGTTGATTGTTATTACGATAAATATTTTTTTTTTAATTGAGAGTGATTCGTTTAAAATAATTCTCATTGTGTACATTTGCAGGTAATTTGTCCAATATTTTCATCATAAAATAGATGAAAAACAAGGATAGCAAAATCACCTGATAAACTATTTTCACCAAATTCGATTGACACTAATTTATGGCAAGTTGATAATACACAACCTCTAAAAACGTGTAAATTTTTTAATAATTGAAAGTCAAAATGTTTTATGATTCCAATGCTTTCGTTTCATAAAAAATTAAAAATCCTAAAAAATTAAAAATTTTCACTGACTGGGTGGGAATATATTTCCCCATGGGATAGCAATGCTACAACATGTACAATTTCTTTTCGTGGTTAATTACACTGCTTGGCATGAAAATTGCCTCTGACACAATTTCAGCATATTTTTATGTAAAATGACCTCCTGAATCCGAATATGGCGCCCAATTTGCCCTATCATTCACCGTTTATTAGGAATGACCCCCTATTTTTATCATTTTTCGGTGATTTAATGGCTATAAATTTGACTTTAAGGAGGGGGGGGGATTATTTTAACCGTTAAATATCTTCTGAGGGGCTACAGAGTTGGAAAATTCTGAAACATGGGAATTTTCGACAAGGGAAATATTTTTGGGGGGATTTGCCACTAAAATTATGCATTACATATCTTATATATTTTTATTCTGTTATTAATGTTATTTTTTAAACTTTATATTCACACATACATACAGTGCTAAAAATGTGGCGAAGCCTACTGATGACACGTGGTGTTAGTCAGTCACAGACGACCTTCCCTCATCCGATCAACACTCAGTTCGCCTTGTGGACTTTTGCAATGAGATTATATGCTCTTTGCTCTTTAAAGGTATTGATGAGTTCTTTTGAACCATACTCAAATTAAAAATTTACACAGCCTGGGGGGGGGGGCATTTTTCCCCATTGGATAGCAATGCTACTACATGTACAATTTATTTTCGTGGTTAATTATTGTTACGATAAATACTTTTTTTAATTGAGAGTGATTCGTTTAAATTAATTCTCAATGTGTATATTTACAGGTAATTTGTCCAACATTTTCATCATAAAATAGATGAAAAACTAGGATAGCAAAATCACTTGATGGTCTATTTTCACCGAATTCGATTGACACTAATTTATGGCAAGTTGATAATACACAACCTCTAAAACATGTAAATCCTTTAATAACTGAAAGTCAAAATATTTTATGATTCCAATGCTCTCTTTTCTTAAAAATTTAAAAATCCTAAAAAATTAAAATCTTCACTGACTGGGTGGGGACATTTTTTCCCCATGGGATAGCTATGCTACTACATGTACAATTTCTTTTCGTGGTTGATTACACTGCTGGGCATGAAAATTGCCTCTTGACACCATTTCAGCATATTCTTATGTAACATAACCTCCTGAATTTGAATATGACGCCCAATTTGCCCTATTATACACCGTTTATTAGGAATGACCCCCTATTTTTTTTATCATTTTTCGGTGATTTAATGGCTATAAACTTGATTTTTAGGAGGGGGGGGGGTGATTATTTTAACCGTTAAATATCTTCTGAGGGGCTACAGATTTGGAAAATTCGGAAAAATGGACATTTTCGAGAAGGGGAAAATTTTTGCGGGGATTTGCCACTGCAATTATGCATTAGTTATCTTATATATTTTTATTCTGTTATTAATGTTATTTTTTAAACTTTATATTTTTTTTGTTTTACGTGTTAAATTAGTTATCGTTCATTCCTCAAATGAAATTCATAATCATAAAATTATCGAACAGGGAATGAAATTGAGGGAGGGGTTGGTGTTTCTAGAAACCGGTGAGTTGCAGGTCAAAATGGGAGTGATATTCGGATTTAGAGATTGCATTTTACATAAGAATCAGCAAAAATGGTACCAGATCTCGATTTTTTTTTTTTTTTTTTTTTTTTTTTTTCAGAGCACTGTTATTGTTATGATAGCTACTTATTTTTTTATTTGACAGTAATTCGTTTAAACTAATTTTCAGTGCGTATATTTATATGGAATTTTATCCAATAATGTCATCATAAAATAGACGAAAAACAAGGATAGCAAAACCACCTGATGGTCTATTTTCACCAAATTCGATAGACACTAATTTATGACAAAATGCAAATACACGACCTCTAAAAACGTGTGAATCCTTTGCTAATTCAAAGTCAAAATATTTTATGAATACAATGCTTTATTTTCCTTGTGTGTCACAGGCCATACGAGGCATTTTTGGCAGTTAAGCATTTTTTTTTTTTTCCTATGCTTTTGTAAGTTCACACTTTTGTTTAACTTCTACAATTTTCAGTTTTCATGTAAGTTTATTAAATATATATATATATATATATATATTTATCTTATTTTATTTTCATATTTTTAATACATTCTGTAATAAATTTTATTTGATATCTTATATATATATATATATATATATATGCATTCTCTACATGTAAATCTGAAATTATATTTTTAATTTCGATATGCAAAATATAATATGGATTTTATCTTATTATTTCAAGTATAACTTTAAATTTGGGTAGTGATGTAGTAGGAGTTCAAACGGATTTACTGCTTGAGAATCCTTGGTCTGGTGCAAAGACCTTAATAAGGGTCTTTATAACAGGCCCTAGATTGCAATCACGGGATTTTCGGAGTAAAATACGACTCTAGATAGGTGAGTGCAACCTAGGTTCGAACTAGCCGATTCTGGTCGATTACAATAGAGAACAGAACCTCTGTGCAAATGATAACATTTGAGATAAATAATGTAAATCTAGTCATAGTGGAATTTCAAATGGTTAAAATTGATTCAACGTTTTTTAGATAAGCGTTTGGAAAAAAAAAAAAAAAAAAAAAAAAAGGAATATTTAGGTATGGATTGATAAAAACCTGATTTCTTAATAGATTCTATAATTTGATCATCTAAATTGCTGCAATTTATGATTAATAATGATTGATGTTAAAATATTTAATGAAAGAGTAGAAATGTCATGATGACTAAAATGACTTTTTCACTACCCAAGAAAACGTTAGTAGATAAAATCAAAATAATATAATTTTTTAGATCACTTAATGTAATCTATAGAAGGTCTAGAATACACCATTGAAAACAGTTATGGAATTGGTTTCAAAAATGAAAATTATATCAGATGATATTTATGAATTTGAATTATTAGTATATATAGGCTGGTATATTGTTGAGATTGACGATGATTGGGTTTATTTGATTTATTTGCCTTTGCTTAAATGTTGATATGAATTAATGTAAAATCATGTGTTATCATTCCCTTTTGAAGAATATGAATACTGCTGAAAAAGAAAAAAAAAATCCTACTGATTACTTTTTTCGTTTTCAGTATTACATAAATCATGAAATAGAGTTTTTATAAAATATTGGTTGAGACAGAGCTCACTGTAGTTTTATTATAAAACCTGTATAATATTCACTCAAAAGATACAAATATCGATTGTGTAATAAATTTTCTTTCCCCACTATAACGATAACTGTCCTTGATAAAACTTCCTTATACATTCCATTTCAATATTTTGTTTTGATTTTTGTCTCTATTTAGTATATACCATGCATTTTACATGTGACGTATAAAGAGATATGCATGTGATATCAAATGTGTATCTATACAATGTGTCCCTGAATTCCTGTGCCAAACTTTAAGGAGATACAGGGAACTTTATAAGGAATGAGAATTGATAGGAATCCATGTTCCCAAACGTCATTTTAACCCTTTAAGAACTGGATGTTTTGCGCTATTTTGTACTACTAACTCCGCCTACTGGGTACATTTATAAGCTTGCATTATATTTAAAGAAAAGAAAATCAGAAAATTTAGAAGTTGATCTATATATGTATATATATATATGTATATATATATATATATATATATAGTGGAGAGAAATCGGCTGTTTTAGATGACTGGTATGTAAAATATTTTATGACAATAAGTAAATAAATAAATAAATTAATAATAAAAATTTAGTCAAATAAAATGTCATGAATATGTGAATTTACTTTTATGTAAAATATTAAACTGTGCAAAATTACATTCTACCACATTTAAAAAAAATAAAAAATAAAAAAATAAATAAAAAAAAATTGATGCGCATTTAGAAATGTTAAAAATTTAAAAACAATATTTTAAAACATTTATCAGTTGAATTATTTTACTCATATCATTTTCCATATACAAATATTTAAAATATTTAATTATGAGCTACTTACAAAGAAAGGTATAAAATTAATTTATACTCTAGAAATTTCTTATTCGTGTAAAATTTTTGAGTTTAAACATTTGCGCTTGTGTATAGACTAATTCGTGGTATCAATGTGAAACTGAAACTTATCAACTTATTTAAAAGTTTTGTAAACAATCTCAATTATTCTACTTTATATTTAACAATTTATCCAAGTTTCCTTTTCCGAACATTAATATAAAGTCTAGTTCAACTTGTTTTTATTTATATTTTATAGACACCTTTTCATTTTTATTTAAAACTTGGACCAACAACGTAGCGATATCCAGTATTTCATTCCCGGGTGAAAATTACTTCGAAACAAATTATTCGGCTTTTCAATAAATAATTGGCTCCAAGCAATCCAAATTTCAATCTTTAAAAATTGGAAATGCTTTGATAAAAACACAGAACCAATTACGTGAACAATAGGACTTCAGGATATCTCGGATTTTTTTTTTCCTTTGATGCCTCTAATTCGAGTTCATCTGATAAGGAAAAAGATTAAATTTTTCAGTTCTATTTCTCTTTCTAGCGTTTATAGAGCCGATTTCGAGAATAAAATTTGATGATGGGAGATGGGTCTTTGAGTTTCCTTTGTTTTTCCTCGAAGTAAGTGCTTTGTCTATGGAAGAGGGCGCTAATAAAGCTCTTTCATCTGTTCTTCCCCTGAACCGTTTCTAATATAAGTTCTTTTCATTCATTCATTCATTCATTCTTTCCTCTATTTTTTTTTTTCCCTAGGAGTTATACAAAGACAATGCATCCGTATTTGAAGTACCTGATAAAAATTTGAAGTTGTTGAGTGTTTTCTTTACGGAAGAAAAAAAAAATGGTTGAAGGGATATGTTTTCGTGCTGAAATAAGTTTTTCCGGCCGTAGGTTCAAAATTAGATTTCTGGAGTGTTTTTGTACGATGTCGGTGTTCTTCCTATAAGAGCGATGAATGCTGTATAGCTATGATTAATTTATATATATATATATATATAAGAGAAATATCTTTAACTTAACAGATGCATTGAAGCAATTGCAGAAAATGATGATAAATTTAAAATTCACAAAAGTAATTAAATGACATTTTTCTGATGGCTTCCGTTAGAAACTTTTTGGAGACAATGACAAAATTAAACGATGCTTTAAAAGATTTATCATCTTCTTTCATAAATAAACACCAAAATGTACGTTTTTTTTTTAAATTATTATTCACCATGTTTAATCACGGAAAACTGCTAAAAAACTTATTAAAAACTGTGTATTAGAATTTTCTGATAGCAAAATAAATAAATAAATAAAAATAAAAAAATAAGCGTACAAGTTGGCAACTAATAATAAACAAGAAACATTTCTTTTCTTTCTTTCTTTTTTTTAATTAATTAATTTATTTATTTGATGGTGTATTAATTAGAAGAAAAAGGCAGTTATACATACTCTATCATACCTTTGCATTATCCTTTCTAAATTAAATGTATAATAAGAGAAAAGAAATTAACATTTTCTAAAATTAGAGGAAAAAATTAACAAGATATCACATATTTCTCTGTAAATTAAACACCTATGGAAAACACGTATGACACAGCATAAAGAAATTTTATATTTTAACGTATCTGATTTACACAATTATCCTGTCTTAAATACTACCTTAAAGTTTATAACATGAAATTTATTAGTTAAAGTTTTAATTTTCATTTTAAAACACTTCACAGTGTTGTCAATTTCTTGAGACTTCTATTTTGTATTAAATATCCATCAAAAAAATTTAATTGTAATTTTCATCCGAAATATCATTATTCAAAATTAGTGTTAATTATTAAATAAAAATGCCCTAAAATTTGCAACACTTGTTATGTAGAAGATGTTTTAATAAACACTGTAATAAATAGTCTGCAGTACTACCGAAAAATATCTAGGAAACTGGTATTCTATAAGTTTTCTTGGTAGCTGACACAGCCTTCTCTAAAGCAACATTACAGTGAAAAACTTATGAAATTTAAAATAAAATTATTTTAAATTTTCCAAATAATTTTATTGAAAAATTTAAAATAATTGCAAAACAAATATATATCTTTAATTAAAAACAAAAGTGCAATTATTAATAAAAGCAGTTGTAAAAGTAAATAATAATAATAGTATTAATAAAGGCTAACAAACTCTATGTTGTTTATGAAGATAATATGTTTTAATATCCCCCCCCCCTTCTAATTAAATCGATTCATATCATTCATAGAGGTGACAGCCTAAAAATAATTGCAGATAATAATGTTTAAATTTCAATTTATTCCTTTTAATCATTCTGTGTTATTTCAAAAATATTAACCTACCTTAAAATATTTATTTATTTAAAAAAAAGCTTTTCCATTAGCATGGAACCAATATTTTAAATAACTGAAAAAAACTTTCATAAATGTATGCCTCTTTTTATATAAAAAATAACTTAATTTATATTGAATGCTATTTTCTAATTGGGGATTGAAGGTTCAATTTCAATTTATACTTATTTATTATCACGTGGAAACAATTTTCTTCCTTATTTGACTGATACATTTATTCTTATTTTACTACACTGATTTAATGCTGAACTCATATTTATACATAGTATGCACTATAAGCACAATTCTTTTAATCTAATGTATTATTTTGAAAAAAGAAAAATATTAAAATTTTTAACTTTTAAAAACATATTTTACCCTGGAAAAAAAAAGTAAGAAAGAAAGAAAGGAAAAATATATATGATTATATTCTACTTAAATCTACCAAAAAATGTTTTTTTAGCAAAACTTTTTATGACCGACGTTTTGTGTGTAAACGTTTGAAGCAATATTATGTTTCCTTAGAATACTTATTTCACGAAATTTATGAGTAAACTAGAAAGCAAATTATTTAAAATTAATAGATTAATTGTTGAATTGCTTCAGTTCAATTTAATTTTTAATTATAAAACAAATGAATTTACACTTAAGAAAAAAAATAATAAATGAATAACAGAAGGTATTTGTTTACTTTAGTTTTGTTTTGAATGCGAGTGACGGAATTCGAGTCATATGAGAGCAAACTCTAGAGTTAATCAGAACAAAATAGTACAGTTGCTATCGTGCTAAATGTAGCCGCCTGAGTTAGTAACTGTTGTATGAGCTATTCTTGTATATTTACTAAGAATGTGTTCGTGGCATTACAGAATTTCTCGCTGCACTTTTACCTAGAATCTCATAATACTGGATACAGCGACTTTATTAGTTATAAATATAGAAAACATTTATGTATATCATTATTATTATTTATTTTTTTAAGTTAAGTGTGCTACTTTTTCACCAGTAATTCAGTTAAAATAATTTAAGCAATAATAATAATAATAATAATAAAATTATTTAATTTTTATAAAATATTTCAGTTACGCCTACAGAAATAACATGACATAAATTAATTTATACTTAAATAGGATAGATTCTTTAATTGCAACTGTTAGACTAATAAAAGATTACAATTCAGAAATTTAATTCATCAACCTGGAAATTAATTCCTGATAGAATGGAGTAGAAGGATGATTTTTACCAACAATGTGAAAAATACCAGAGCCGTGAATCGAACCCCGGGCCTTCCGCTTAATGCCCCGATAAAGGCAGCAAAACCATTTTGAATGAATATATAATGTTATAGAATAAATTAAATTATAATTGTAATAACCTTTAATTTTTTATCTTATGGGCACAGCAGTTAAATGAAAACATACAGACAATCTCTATGTTTTTTAATAACATAATATTAGTTTAAAACTGGGATAGTAGTAGGTAAGTTGGGTTTAATGTCGCACTAGTGCTGCGCTATTAAGCAATTGGCGGCGTTGCTCGGCGCTCTACCGACACAGCCACCGTGTCCCTAAAAATAGGGTAAACAATGAAGAAAAAAAAATTATCAGAATTGCATCCATATATCAGAAAAAATGCATAGACAAGACAACTATATACTTAACAAAATTTTCTTGTTCGTGTATTTAATTTTAAATGTTTAATTAATATTCAAACACGAAATAATTCAAAAATATTGGTAAATACGAATAAAACAAATTAAGATATTGGAAAAGAAGCAAAACAGAATGAAAATTTATAATACATTATTATTTTACTATTAATGTCAATATTAATGGTACATTTTTAAAAACACAACTTAAAGCAAATTATTTTCTTTACGAAAAACATTAAAATAAATAATTAATTAATAATTTACAAATTTCTTCTAATCAATGTAATTAAGTTATTCTATTTAATCAATGAAACTTATAAATCAATACTTATTTGGGAAAGAATATCACTTTTTTAAATGATGGAAATTTTTATCTGATTTAATTACTCCATATATATGCAGAATAAAATTTAATTTACCCTTTACATTTATTATGCAGTTAAGCACGTTCATGTGATTCACATAAAAATGTATAAAAATAATTAAAAAAATAATTAATATTTTCCGAAACATACGCCGACATAACTCAGTGTTCTATAAACAAAAAAAGGTGTAAATTTTATATATTAATTTAATACTTTTTTTATTATTAAAAAAAGGTTAAATAAGTAATTCAAAATTAAATAATTAAAAAGTTACATACCTTTTAATTTAGTTTAAGAAATTGTCAAGAAAACATCTTTTTAGCTAGCATTTTTTAATAAATAGTAGCTGTCTTACGAAGATGTTTCCCCGGCAATTTCTTCTTCAGTTGAGTCACACTTCTTCTCTTCTAGGAAATATATATATGAATACAAGTTCACCATTAATAAAGAAATGTAAAACAAATAGTGTAGGATAGGGTAATTCAGTGATGAGGTAAATCCTTGGTACAATTAAAAAAAAAAAAGAAAAAAAAAAAGAGAGAGAGAGAGAGTTTAACCACTTATATAATTTTTTTAATAAATTTTGATGATACCAAAATGTTGCTTATACATTTCTAAATAATAATAATAATAAATATATATATTTACTTTCAAATACCTATTACACACAAAAATAGAAGAAATGAAAACTTTGTATTCTTGCTTCTATTTGACCGACGAATGTAGGCCACTCACCACCATGCGGCAGTGTAGAGTAATTCCAGGCCGATGCCTAGGCTGACCTCCGTAGTGTTTATTTAGAATTAAACACATACACAAAAAAAAAAAAAAAAAAAAACTTAAGGCTGCCTGAGTGGAAACTCAAACGCGACAGAGAACGGCTAGAGAAATAAAAACATGGATATCACGACTATCGTTTCGTTTGAAGGACTTGACCTGTGGGCTTAAAAGTCACTAATTTGATGTGTAGTTCAAAGATTGGTAATAGATGATTTTGAAATTTTATGAAGTTAAATTAGAAATAAGCATTATATGGTTAAATTTTTTTGTTATTTTTTGATGAAGGAGCTTTCGGTTAATTATGTTAAAAAGCCAGTCAGAAGGTTTATTGACGGGGTTTATAATGCGACAGTCGAAAGTAAGTGGACAGGAGTAGTAGAAATGGTTGGGAGAGCCCAAGGTCCCGCACTCACATTGGTCGGAACGCGAGCAATGGAATTTATGCAGGTAGGTTTTAAAAGGACCATGTCCCTGGAGAAAGGCAGTGGCTGCTGGTGTTCGGTTGAAATTATAATTAGAAACTTTTGGAAGTAGTGAATAGGTGTTACGGCCTCTTTCCGAGTCGTTCCAGTAAATTTGCCACTCGTCCATAAGATTATGAAAAATCATTTTCTTCACGTGAGTGGGAGGTATTGGGAGTGGTGTTTGGATTGTAGAGAAGGTACTTGCTTCTTTAGCTAGCCTATCTGCTAATTCGACCCCTGTATGAGCAGATACGTGGGCGAAAGAGACATTGGTTGAGAGAGTCAGGAACGTTGATTTAATTTCTAGAACAATAGAGTTAGAGGAGCGGAGGCGATCAAAGGCCTGCAGGACTGAGAGACTGTCGCTGAAGACTGAATCTGCGGTGCAAAGTGGAAGTTCTTGAACCCAGTTCAGAGCTTGAGTAGGGCTCAGCCTGGAATACAGAGTTGCAATCTACCAGCCTCAAGGCCCACTGATGTATCAAGACACCTTCGGCTGTGACGCAGAAGGCTGCCCCCACGCCATTGGTTGTTTTCAACCCATCTATAAAAATCGCCAAAGGAGCAGAAGGGGAGAAAGAGTTAACGTTAGTATCAATAAATTCATGCAAGGTGTCCACTGCGGGGTGTAGAGATCTTACTTTTATTATTATTGTTATTGCGAACCTTAAGTCTGGTTCGTTTTTATAAAGCAAATCATATTGTTGACCACACAAAATTGAAAAAAAAAAATGGCTAAGCTTTATTTATCAATACGCATTTTTTTTTTTTTTATGTTAAAGTATACATTTAAATAGGAGGTGAACGTTTTACCTCCAAATTAGTATATAATATATATACATATATTTCTGTGTTTTTATTAAAATCACATAATACGGTCATTTTTATATCATATTTTCAATGGTTTTATTATAATAAAGTAAATGCTTAATATATTTCTCAAGTACATCCCTTAAAAACTGCACATTTTTCATTTTTCATTTTTTATTTCTTGGTTTTCGAAGATTTTTTTTTTTTTTTTTTTTAATATGTTATTATCCTTTTTTCGTTTAATACAAAACTACCTAATGAAACTAACAATAAGCGACGTAATTTGTAAAGACGAATTTATACTACATATTTAAAATAGCAGCAAAAAGCATTTTTCGATGATGTTCATTTAACGTAACACTTAAGGCAATCGATATTTAAAGACTTTTTCGAAAAGTGTAAAGTGGGTGGAAAAAAAAATCAGCCACTTCTTATTGGGACTCCATTAAAACACGACAGTACTTCAACAAACAAAGACCGATACAACTGGTTTATCAAGAGGAGCGAACGTGTAAGGATTAGTGCCTTAAGGAACTCGCCCCTCAACTCGCTGAAAGACACAATCGATTTCTTTAAATAAAAAATAAAATAGAGTTACTTAAAAAATAGAAAAATAAAAAAGAGATTTTCTCTTTTGGGCTTATGCCAAAAGTGACATCTCCTGTTAATTGCTAGATTACGCTAGAAGCTTTTTAGTTGCATTAATTGGAAGTTGAAGAAGATTTGGACCGCAGCCTTTTAATTTTCTTTTCTTTAAGATAAAAACGACCAATAATGGAGATGGACGATGAATTAATATCTATTTATTTAGCGATTAAATGAAATAAAATAAGAAATGCTAATGGAATTTTCGTCATGAATGTCTTAGTAAATGCGGCATTATTTGATATTTATGAATGAATTTATTTTTTACTGGAAATGAACGGGTGTGTTGGATAGTTCCGAAAATTATATCAAAAATAATTATTTAAATTATATTCTTTAATGTATTGTCAATGGATATGAAATCATAAATGGTAATAAACATCACAATCAGAAGGTATAAAAATATGACTTCTTTAAAAAGTGACATTGTTTCAGTTAAATAATGTATATTTCGTGATTTCAATTTAAGATCATAACAGTGCATTTACAAAGTGTTATCTGATGACACTATATGGAAGTCATTAATTGTGAATTTCAGAATTTTAAATGTTCAAGAGAAATAATTAGAGGAATTATAGTTTATTTTTTCATTATAAATAATAATTAATTTGATATTTAAAGTTGGACGATTGAGTTTTACGTCGCTCTAATTCTGCGCAGTGAGCAGTTGGCGACAGTGTCGGACTCACCCCTAGAGTTGGTCTGGAGACATACCATCCTAATTTTGATCCCACACGGAGAGGATGACTCCCCCGCTTCGGTAAACCCCAGAAGTATAATTTTGATGGGAATATGGAGGGCACTGCGGTCACGGCAGATTTTACGGGCACCAGCCACCATTAGTGTACACGACGGTCTTTGGCGGCTCGAGTACCAAGCCCGCAATCTTCCAATTACGAGCCCGGCGCTCTACCGACTGGGCTCCCGCGACCCTTGATACCTAAGGATAAAATATTTAATGAAAATAAACTTTTTTTTTTTTTTTTTTTTTTTTTTTTAAATAGTTCTAGAAATATTACTGTTATGTTTTGCAGGATGAAGATTGATGATTAGGCTGTAAAATTATGACGAGAAGCCATATGCTTCTATTTTTTTACACAAAATTTAACGAAAGACGAAATAACAAGTACAGCTAACATTCTCATACTACATAAACAGTTACACTTTGAAGACTGATTTGTTTCAGCGTAAACGCGAGCATAAGAATTAAACATTGATTGGTCGATATGGTTTACAGATACCTGTACATTTATGTGACATCACTTACCAAAAGACCAACAGATTAATATTCAGGAAAACAATGGTGTAGAAACACCACAATTACTATAGCAAATATTTATATTATATGCTCTAATGAGTCGTCAATGAATGTAAAATAACAAATAATAATAAACATTACAATCAGAAGATACCAAAATACGACTTCTTTAGTGAATGATATAGTTATAATTTTGTCCTTTTATTACTTCCGGTGTAACCCTTTTTTTTTTTGAACACACTTGACATTGTGAGTTTTTTTGTTTTTCGTCCCATGCTATTTCTATGGGTTTTTAGCTTTTTTCCCCCTCGTTTTCTACATTCTAAAGTGCGGCGGTACGCTTTTTTCTTTTTTCACACCAATCATTTTCTTTTCTTATTTAATAGTAATTTATTAGAAAAGAACTACTCTAAAAGTAAAGTGGTGTGGAAAAAAGGATGGTACAAACAATGCTACGGAATATTAATTAGAATGTTGATAGGTATGAGACTTCAATTTAAGATCTCGACAATGACTTTTCAAGGTGCTGGCATCAATACCATTATAAATTTATACTCTTCATCGTAATAATGTTTAATTATAAAAAGAAAGATACTAACATCTCGTAGGCTCGGGATTTCTTATTCAAGCAATAAAGATCATACAGCGAATATTACATGAAAAGAATCCTGGTAATTCTGCAATTTGGCTTACTTTATGTTTTACGTGTCGCTTTCAACTTCCTGTTATTATTATTATCTTTTTTTTAATGGACTTCATATTTTTCGTTTTCGGCAAAAAATACTTTAAAATTCGTAAAAAACGGAGAGAGAGAGAGAGAGAGAGAGAGCAACAAAATAAGTTTTATTACATTTTTATGTATGATAAATTGGAAGGGAGTGGGCTGCTATCTCGTCATTCGGATTTCTTGGACCTAAAACTCCCTTATTTTTTTTTTTTCTTTCCCTTTTCTGTCCTTTCTCTATCAAACTAGTGAGATAATTGCTCAATAAATAAAAATTGACAGGTTTAGTTAAAAACTAAATATTTTTCAAACATAAGCCTACTTTTTTTTTTTTTTTTTAATTCATCTAGAAGAAAGGAACGATTAAAAGTTACTAACATGCATATTTGTTGAGGATATTTTAGTTACTTTAATAAAGAAATTTTTTATTAAAAGTACAAAAAGAAAAAAAAAATCGATTTTGTTGGAAAACAAAAAGAAAAAAAACAAAAATGTAATTAAGTAAATAAATAAATAAGTAAATAAAAATTAACAAAATTTATTTATTTGTATTATTAATTAATAGTTTTTCTTACTTTATCTTATCATATATGATGTGAAAAGGTACTGGCTTAGAGTAGAATTTTCAAAACTGAATTTTCGCCATTACTGTATGGTTTCAGGTTCCCTGAATCAAAAGAAAAATTTAGTGGTTATTCTGTGTGTCTGTCTGTTAAGGTGTTTATTATTAACGTAACTCGAAAGGAGATATTGGAAGGAATTTCAAATGCAACATTACAGATATATGTTATATGATGATATTACTTCAAAAATTTTACTGATATGAAACAAGTGGACTGCACATAGGGACCAACAACAACAACAGAAAAAAAAAAAAAAAAAAAAAAAAAAAAAAGAAATATATTACGATGAAGGAGCTGAATTTCTCGTTGGTGAATTTTAGCATATTCAGACATACGTTTTTTATATGCACAAAAAGGCATTCTAACTATATAGTATGGTATTAATAATATTCATTGTTGATTTACAGGACCCCAAAAAAGGTTTAAAGTGAAACAGAGGTTAAGGTTGAAAATTGCTGTAAGCAATACCGGAATAAAAAAGTTTTTTTTTTTTTTTTTTTTTTTTTTTTTTAAATAACTCTGCTAAGTTTACAAAAACATTCAAACGGGTTTTATTCAAACAGGAATAAACTTACGCTTTTCATATATAGAAAAGTATCTAAACTATATGTTATGGTATTAAAAATATTCATCGTTGATTTACAGGATCCCAAAAAAGTGTTGAAGTAAAATAGAGCAGAAGGTTGGGAATTGCTGGAAGTAATGCTGGAAGAGTTTTTTTCTTTGTTTGTAACATTGCTAAATTTAAGTGTACAGTGGGGAATTCTTTTCATGAATGATGGTTACTTTGAATACTATAATCTATAAGAAAAATGCTCTTTGCGCATGTAATATATAAATATATATTTACATAATTCCCATTTAATACGAGAAAGGGAAATAAATGTAAAGTAAAATAAAATAAAAATAAATAAATAAATAAAGAGAGAGAGGGGGGGAGCAGGGGGGGGGGAAGTAAAAAAAAAAAAGTCAATAATTGAAAAAAAATAAAGAAATTTTATTAATATTTTAAAATCTTCATTCTATATTTTTGTGTTTCTACAATACTATCTTTTTACTGTTAATAATAGTTTTGTTTTTTGTAACTGTTCTAAATTTAAGTGTACAATGAGGATTTATTTTCACGAATGATGGATACTTTGCATATCATAATTTATAGGGAAAATACTTTTTGTACATTTAAAAAAATCCGTTCCGCTTAATTTCCTTCTAATGCAAGAAAGAGAAATAAAGGGAAAGTAAAAGAAAAGAAAACAGAGAGAGAGAGAGAGAGAGTGAAAAAAAGAAAGTTAAATAAATAATAATAATAAGTCAATAAAAGAAAAACAAATATTGTCAAAATTTTGTAATTTTCATTATGTACTTTTTGTCTTTGCAACAAAACTATTTATTATTATTATTATTATTATTATTTAACTGCTAATAATATATTTTTTTTCTTCTTTTTCTTTTTCTTTCTTTCTTTCTTTCATTTTTCCTTTTTTTTTTTTTTGATAATGTAACTAAAGAATATTTTCAACTAGTATGCATATGGTTTAAATCGTTTAATTTTTCTGGGTGAAGTGAAAATTTTATTTTTAATAATTTGATATTTTATCGATTAAAAGTAAATTGTTTCGTATCTAGATTTATAACTCCCAACTATACAACAATTATTGTGTATTTTTAGAAAAAAAAGTTCATTTTTTGACCAAAAACATGACACTGATTTAGATTAATTTAGCTGTTAGCAATATTTTTCAAAAATTCCATGCTATGTTTTACGATTTTGATAGAAAAAATTGTTAAAATGGTTAAACATAGCACATATATATATATATATATATATATATATATATATATATATATATATATATATATAAAAGAGTGCTTCCACTCACTCACTCACTGACTCATCAACGCCCAGCAAAATCTACTGGAACCACTGACTCGAAACTGGGTCAGATTATAGGACATATAGCGTAAGCACCCCCTAAGAAGCGATTTTGCGAAATTCGCACCCCAAGGGGAAGTAGGGGGCAAAATGTGATTTCACAAAAACCTCCATATCTCAAAGAAAATAACATATATCTGTAAAATTTTTGTTTTAAAATATAGCTTATACAAATATCTAAAAAGAAATTTCTGGAATTTTAGAAATTCGGTCCCTAAGGGGGAAAAGGGGGCAAAACGTGATTTCACATGCGCAAAACGTGGTTTCACATACTCCTATATATCTCAAACAAAAAAACAGGTATACGTGAATTTTTTGCTCTAATATATAGCTAATACAAATACCTAAAAACTAATTTCTGGAATTTTAGAAATTCAGCCCCCAATAGGGGGAGAGGGGGGTGGGCAAAACGTGATTTGAAATAATCCTTTATATCGCGAACAAACAAACAAACAAACAACAACAACAAAAAAAAAAAAAAGATATATGTGATATTTTTGCTCTAAAATATCGCTCTCACAAATACATACATCTAATTTCTTTAACTTTAGAAATTCGTCCCAGGTGGGGCGGGAAAAGGGGGGGCTATGGGGAAAAAAAATAGAAATAGAGTTAGATCGTTCAAAATTTGTACAGATAGGTTTTACAGGCCTGCAAGTCGAATGAGGATATTTTCGAAAGTGTAAAGTTTTCAGGAGGGTCAGAAAGAGGGGGAGAGTGGAGGGGCAAAAAAATAAAAATAGAGTTAGACCGTTTAAAATTGGTACATAGAGGTTTTTGATACTTACAAAGAGATTGCGGATAACTTCGAATTTGTAAAATTATTAGGGTAGACGGGAAAGGGGGTGAAGGGGAAAAATATATAAATAAGAGTTAGAGTGCTGAAAATTAGTGTTGTTAGGTTTTGAGGCCCGATAAATATATTGCGGATATTTTCGAAAGAACAGAATTATTACGAGGGACGGGAAGGGGGACGGGCGCAGGGGTAAAAAGAAAGAAATTCAGATAGAATGCTAGAAATTAGTATTACAGTGAAACCTCTCAAGTTGGACACCCTTTTAAGTTGGACACTTTTTCTCAGAACGGAATGTATCCATAGGGTTAACATTATGTCCGACCTCTATAAGTTGGACAGTGAACTACTGTCCTAAGTTGGACCCTTTTACCCGATGAGACAGAAAATAAAGAAATAAATCTTCCATTTTCTCACTCTTATTTTAGAAATTTCACTTAAAATATTTAAGATTATATTTTACTTAACTAAATATCTAAAGAAAAAAAAAAATGTTTCTTGTCACAATATATTTACCTCTGTCTTATCTTATAAAAAATACTTATTTTCTTCAGTTGAAACATTCACAAATTACTGTAATTCAGTGCATAATGTAAGAATCTTTCTTTTTATTGAATTGCATGAATTATCCTTGCAATTTTTTAATTTTTTTTTTTTTTTTTTAATATTTCACAGAGAGCTTACAGGCACGTTTTTACTTAGACTGTTTAAAAATTGGCATTAGAAAATACATTTTGGTTGGTAGAGTTCATCTTGATTTACCCCTTTTATTTTTCCTACCAAGTATATAACTTGAGTATATAATTGCACTAAACTTAATATGAGAGAGATCTCTTGTGAAAAACGATGCTGATTCAATTTGAATGCATATCAGCTGACAGGTGTTGCTGCTATGCTTCAGTTTTCCCCATTCACCGGTATACTTTATCTCAGTTTATAGAGTGAATAAATTCACCAAACTTCATACGTGAGATGGCCGTTATGAAAATGAATATCAGCTTAATTTGGTTGTAGATCAGCATACAGGTGGTGCTACTTTTACTCACATTCTCTGATTTTCCACATAACTATCTCAGCATCTATTGGATAAAATTGTACCAAAATGCATGTGCAAAATCTTCATTGTGAGAAGCAATATTGATTAAATTTTCTTGTATGGTAACTGGTAGGTAGCACTATTATATTAAAAACTATCCGCCTTCGGCGACCAGTTGGTTCGCGATCCTTGAAAAGTCCGAATTAACGAAACTTCCGCTTGGTGGCGCCTGCGGCGCCTTTTTCCGTTTCAGGTCCTACAACAGCTCACTAACATATGGTGAAAATAACTTTATTGAAAAATTTAATCGCAGTAAATTCTCGCTCGGTAGCGCCTACGGCGCCCTCTTCTCGTTTCAATATCTGAGACAGCCTGTTCGCTCACCGTGTTACGAACTTTCAAAATTCTGATTTTAACAAAGTCCAGCTCGGTAGCGCCTGTGGCGCCTTATCCCCGTTTTAGAACTTACAACAGCTTCCACGCTCAAACCGAAAATAAATTTGAAAATATTAACTAAAGCATATTTTCACTCTGTGGCAACTAAGAAGCCGCTTTATGTTTCAGGATTTGAAATAGCCTGTCCACTCACCATGTAAAGGACCTTTGTAAATTCTAATCGTGGCAAATCCGCAACCCGGTGGGGCCTACGATCTCCCAATCTTCTCCCTATAAGTAATTTACTGATAATCAGAACTGGAGATATTGAATTATTAAAACGTCAAAGCGCCCTCTGGCGACAGAGATTTGCAAAATTTACTCCTCAATTTCAGTTTAAGAGTCTTTTACAGTGATATTTTACCTATGAAATTATGTTAATTAGAAGCTGAGATACAAAGGTAATATTAGCATTGTTATAACAAAATTTGTGTCTGATTTTTTCGTGGTTTTTCTTTGAAACTTGCGTATTAAAAATCCTTAATACGAAATGTGAACGGAGTATCGGAATTCGAAAGCCTGCATCATAATTAGAATTGAAGTTATTGTAATAAAGGTGTTCTAGCTTTTCTGTGGTTTTCTCTGAAACTGCCGTATGGAATTTAACGGCTTATATCAGTTTAAAAGTCTGTAATATTTCAAATGATGTGTTATAAGTAATGTAAGCATAATTAGAATTCTAGATATTGAATTATTAAAATATCAAAGCGCCCTCTGCCGACAGAGATTTGCAACATATACTCTTCAATTCCAATTCAAATAACTTTTTAAATGATATATTACTTATGATATTATGTTAATTAGAAGCTGAGATACAAAGCTAATTTAAACATTTTTATAAAAAGATTTGTGTCCGACTTATACATGGTTTTCTCCGAAACTTGCATAATTCCGGGCTATATAACGTTAAAAATCCTTAGTACGATATGTCAGCAGAAATTGGAATTCGAAACTCTGCAAAATATTAAAGAATAAAGGTGTTCCGTGGTTTTCTCTGAAACTTCAGTTCCTTTTCTACATCTTTGACCCCCCCCCCCTCAACCTTCCGTTCCTACTAATAATTTTACACTCGGAAATATCCGCAATGGATTTATCTTGCCTTAATACCTAAATATACGAATTTCAAACGCTGTAACTCTTTTTTTTTTGCCCCTTTCCCCCCTCCCTAATAATTCTATTCTTTCAGAAATATTCACAATCGAATTATCGGGCATTAAAACCAAATGCTACGAAATTTCAGCGGCATATCTCAATTCAAATTACTGCAAAATATGAAAGAAAACTTAATCTTTTCCCAATAAATATGTAATTTTTTTGCTTATTAATATATTTTCATGAAAATTGAACAGTAGCTTTATAATATGCTGTGTAATTCGAATATTAATTTAAATGTAATGTAAATGAAAATTTGAAGAATTTTGAAATTTGTAATTTTTAATTCCAATTCAAGAACATGTGACATTAATGATTTCCAGATGTTTTGTTTCCTCTCGAGACAGCGGAAAAAATCGTCTTTTTTTTTTTTTTTTTTTTTTTTTTTTTTTTTTAAGCAATTAGCCGTTGAATCTCGCTGCTCATTTTTCGATCGACATGGGTCGACATTTTAATTAATATCTCCGCAACTAAAATAAATTCTGTTTTCACTATCCCCTCTGCAAGGCTTCTGAGTACCCGTATGTCAAATTTTATACTTCTGCGTTCAGTAGGGCTGAACGTATAGATGCTCAGACAGACAGACAGACAGACAGACATCTTCTTTTATTATTATAGATTATAGAAGAAAGTATTATAATGGCCACAACATAATAATTTAAATTTAAATTTTAAGTAGGCAAATTAGTTATTTTTTGTATATAAGTCGTGAATGCTTTATTATTTATATGTAGATGTGATTAAAAGTTAAAAAGCATGCATAGATACAGTGTAATTAAATCAAGAAATGTAAGCACCCCTATAAGTTGGACACCTCTCTAATTTGGACACTTTTCTTGGAACCGTAGATGCCCAACTTAGAGAGGTTTTACTGTATTAGGTTTAAAAGCCAGATAAAACGATTGCGAGGATTTTTAAAGTGTAAAATAATTTGGAGGGGCCGGAACGGTAGGTGAAGGACTATGCACGCCGTGAGCGCCTGTATATGCTGCCGCAGGAACAGGAAGTGTGGGCCCGAACCTATTATTCCACCGATGGGAGAAGATTTTATTTATTTATTTTGTATTTTATATTTATGTTTTTTCTTTACGATAATATAGTCATTCATTAAGAGTGTCGAACATAAATGCGTGCGCGCAGCGCACAGTGGCCTGCATTGCCGAAGGCAGTGGGGGCCATGTGCGACATTTTTTCCAATCAGGATTTTTTTCTCTTTTTTCACATGATAAAAATTAATGCAATTTTGAGAATTCATTAACTATAGTGATTCATTTTAAAATAGTGACCAGCGAAACGGGCGTAGCCTGCTAGTATATATATATATATATATATATATATATATATATATATATAAATATAGTTTTAGCAAAATTAGTGTAAATTAACACCATTTTTAATGAGCTTGTAAATGGTTTATAAACTTCGTGAGATAGAATTTTTAGACATTAATTACATTGTAAACATTAAAGAACGAGTAAAACTACTACAGATATATATGAATATTCTACATGTAAAAGGTATTAAGTAAATGAGAAACAAGACAATCAGTAGATAATGTATTACATTTTTCTGAATGTTAATTTTAACACACACAATAATTTTCTTAATAAAAACAGTTAACAACGTTTTTATCATTGTAGTTGCAATTGTAAAATTGTAAAATGTAATTTGTAATTTAAAATTGATGTCAGAATAAAATTTTATTTCTCAGTTAGATTTTCGATTAATTTTATTTCTCACTAAATGTAAAGGCTTACAGAGAAAGTCAGAGAGTTAAATAGAACTAGTAATGACTGAAGCCATGATATAACGAGAAGTAGTAAAATATGGAAGGTTTATATACTACATAATGATTGGTTAATAATATATATATATATATATATATATATATATATGTATTTCCATTACAATTATGAGGAATTATATTTGGTTATAATACCTTTCTAATTTCAAATTTCCTAACGCATTACATTTTATTAAAATTATTTTTTGCACTATAAAAAGAAAGAAGTTAATAGAGTAAAAAATATCATAAATATGTTTTCAGCCCTGATACATGATTATTGCATTAAGCAGTAGTCTTTACAGTTTAAATCTGCAATTTATAAAATAAAGAAAGAAATATTTTTCTGACAGGTAAAAAATTAAAATGTCAAAGTTAAAAGTCATTTTGTTAGCATAATAACCGTTCCCGCCATTGCAAATATTTAATGCCTGAAATTACTAAAATATATAATTATGCTATATTTTTATTATATTTATTAAAACTTAGCAAGAAAATAATTCATATTTAGCTAGAATCTTTTGCTATTAACTAACATGACAACAGCAAATTTCATAAACCTAAACAGGCAAGTAAAGTTTCTTTTTTTCTTTTAACTGAAAGAACGTAGCAGCAGAATATCAAGAAAATTTGCAACTTTGGTGTTAAAAATTAAATATACAGTTAAAAACAGAAAACTCTGTGTAACGTATTATCTTAAGTCTTACGTGAAATTACAGAGAAAAATAAACGGAAATGTTAAAAAACTTATTTTATATATTCACTTTAATAACTAATATTAATTTAATTACTTATTGGTGTGAATATATTTCGGGCTTAGAAAGTTTTTCCTAAAATAGAAACAGTCATTTTTAATTTAATTACAAAATTAAATAATAAAATTAGGTAAAAATACAGAATAAAGATTGAGAATCTCGATTATTCACTTTTAACTAATAATTAATGTAAATTTACAGAGACTCTGGACTGCTTACATTAAATTTACAGAAATTTTTAACAGTGTAGTTTTCTAAGCACATTAGCCTGTGTAAAATATGAGGTTCTTTTAAATTGCTTATTGTCACCTTTTCTGTACCTTCCATGATTTTAAAATAATTGTATAATTAGTTTCTTACAATGTATTAGACTCTTATAACCTAATTTTGTGCATAAATGAAGTAAAATTTGATAAATAAAAGATTCATCTAATAAAAGTAGTTATTAACGGATAACTTTCAGTTCGACTAGTCGTAGCGCGGTTATATAGAGTTCGAGACTACAAACCAGACGATTTTGGCTAAAACACCATCACGACTATTACTTACAAACTTTGAATAAACACCATAAAACACCACCATCAAAGCGTTGCCGCTTTGACTGCAGCACTCGTGCTTACTTTGTTCACCTGATGAAGGGTCGTTGCTTTTTTCGACCCGAAACAATTGTTGCGAGTTTATTGCATTTTATGGTGTTTATTTAAAGTTTGTAAGTAATAATTTTTACAACGCCAGTTTTGTGATGCTTCTTTTTTAAACCATCACGACTAAACTATAATATTCTTTTTTTAGATGCAAAAAAATTGCATTAGTACTATAAAGTTTAAAATTGTTTTCTTTTTTCTTTTCTGCACCGTGTTTAGTAGGCAAAATTTTACATTAAAAATATGACATTCTATTTTATTTATTTATTTTTTATTTTTATTTTTTTATTTCCTTACACAAAGTATACTGTTAAATATTTCAACAGAAAACTCTGTATAATGTATTATCTTAAGTCTTACATAAAATTACAGAGAAAAATAAACGGAGATTTAAAAAAAATCATTTTTTATATATTCACTTTAATAACTAATATTAATTAATTAATTATTGGTGAGAATATATTTCCGACTAAAAACGAATCATCGTAGAAAGTTGAAAATTTCTATGTGTGACTGTTAGGATGTCTAGATGTATACCTGCAAGTTTCATCTTAATACAAGCTCTCGTTTTAGAGATATCAGCGACTTTAAACGATTTTTCGTGAAATCTGTATGTATGTATGAGTGTAACTCTCATATCTCATAAAGAGTTAAGGGAAGAACGTTGCAAATTGGTATATAGGTTTTTTATAATATCAAGCTGTGCACCTCCCTTTTTGGTGTTTCAGTGTCTATTCGTTTTGGAAATATTTACGAAAATTATAATCATAATGATAAAAAATACAAATGTTTTGGTCATTATATATGACTTACAATAATTTAGGTTTCAAAATAAATTAATGATAGAGTCCATAATGATATTATTATGAAAGTTGTCGACATTTTTGCGTGTAGAAAGTAATTTGTAAAAACATAAGCAGGTTCTAGTCGGCGAATGCATTTTTATTTAATGAATATTCAGTCCGTAAATACAGCCCCTAATGATATATTCATAAAAATTGCCAAATTTGTTTGCTTATAGAAAGTAATTCTTAAAGACATAAATAAACAGGTTCTAGTCGACAAATGCACTTTAATAAATATTCGGCACGTAGATAGAGCACGTAATGATATTTTTATTAAAGCTGCTAACATTTTTTAGTGCAGAAAGTATTTTTTAATATATAAGAAGGTTCTAGTCGGCGAATACACTTTATTTTGTTTTAGTCTTCTTTATCATTTGAAAAAATTTCAAAGAATTTAGTTTAGTGCTATAAACCAATGAATCTTTCCAGAAAATTCCAGAATTCTGTTCTTATTGAAGTTAGAGCTTCCACACTTTGGCAACCCTAAGTTACAAATTTTCGCCAAGGAATCGACACAAAATCGCCAAAATTGATGTCAAGGCAAAAGTCAGCGTTGGCTACAAACGTGGACACTTGGAGAGATTAGCGATCAAATTTGGCAGCAAATATTGTTTCAGGATGGCCAGAACTAGTAAATACTTTCTCAATTTTAAATAAATTAATTGTTTCGGTAAAATGTATCGTTTTTCACCTCTAATTTTCAGCAACTAGAATAAAAGAAGGCCATCTATACTCGAATTATTTTCATTAAGCTCTAAGTTATGAATTTGCCAAAGAGAAGTTCTGTAATAAGCCATTCCTGAAAAAAAAACACTAGTATATTTGTTTGATGGTGTATATAATTCTATTATCATAACTTTTTTGGTTGAAATAGCAGTTTTCCAGTTTCTATTTTTGTTTTTGTTTTTATTATTTACAAATTTTTTTATTGTTTATTTACGAATCAGTTACCTCATACAAAAATGTTGATCGTTTCATAATAATATGTATATTTGAATGGGTGTATAAGGATGCCATGTGGCGTCCACATCAGATTTCTTAAAAATGGCCCTGAGAAGACAGATTTTTCTATCTATTCACATTTAATTATTTGTAATAAGAATGATTTAAACTCGAAATTTCTCTTGTTGACATAATGCAAATGGATTTTTCAAATGTTTCTCTATTTCTCAAAAGCCATTTACGGACATTTTCTTTAAAATTTGTGATTATTTCCTTCTTTGTTGGCATCTAACATATGACAAACATTTAATTAATTGTATTTTTTTCCCTTAATTTAACAAAACATAAACTGCCCCAAACATTTTCTCGAGTATTTATTGGTCCGAGGTTATAAAGATATTTTCATCCTTTATAAAAACCACATCCTATAACTTCTCTATTAAATGCAGTTTGAGAAACTGATAAAGGAATAAATAAGTAAAAGAAAGTTATAAAAAATGAAAGTATAGACATAATGAAAAGTGAACCTATTTTAGACACATGGTATCAAGTTATAACGGGAATCATTATATCTGATTTTGAAAGAGAGAATCAAGTTTAAAATTTGTTCGAAGAACTTTTTGAGAAATACTGTGTACATTTTTTTTTTCTTATATAAATGTGTATTTGGATAGTAAAGTTAAAAATGTTTCCGATGTGGATTAAGTCATTTTCGAGGAAGAGATTTTTGGGGGAATGGGAAATTCTTTATGAAATAAAGAATGGTCATAAAAAAGGAAACTGTATGATTTTACGGGTTTGACAGATGGAAAAATGTGGTAGATGAAATGTCTGCTTTTGTACGTTCCTGTTTCATATGTCTAATACATTTTTCTGATGCAGGATCCTATTTAATTATTTCGTACTGAAACAATTGTTTCTCTATTATATATACATTGTATTTTTTCCCCTGTAAAATTTGTAGTCTCTATTATTCAACGCAGGTGTTTCAGCATCTCTTTTAGAGTAATACGCATTTTTGGAAATTTACAGCAACAAATATTTTTTTTTTTTTAGCTATAATTTATTTTATCTTTTTGCCTTTTCACTGTGTTTTTTATTCATTAGATGATAGCATTGGATAAGTACAAATTTTAAAATAACAATTTGTAACATTTCTTTTTTGACGTCTAAGAAATGTTGAATGTGCTTTTATCACTTTTAAATTAACGCCTGTGTATGTATGTTTAATTGTGTGACAAAACGGGGTGTTGCAACGGGGTTAACACAAACGTTTAATCATTTAACAAAACAAAAAAAAAAGAGAATAAATTATCAGAAAATAATGAATTTTACTATTTAGTTGCACTGTGACATATATTGGTTTTTAGAAAGTTTTTGTGTATATTACTCCACAGGTGCCGTTGTTGCCCCTTTTTCTCACACTTTTTATGCGATTGCCTATTACAAAATTTTGTAGAACGAACGCGATGCAAATTATTTAAAAAAAAATCACTGCATGATATATATATATATATATATATATATATATATATAGTAGTTACGGTAGGCAGAATAAACTTTTTGTGAACGCAATATGGCTTTGACCCCGTTGCGGTATACTTTTAATGTAGATATTTTTCAAAAGAACACGCGAAATCTTGCAATATGTGCGTTTGAAACACATATCTGTGATTAATTAAAACAAACTTATTAATACTTTTTTTAATGCTTATGTATATACAGGGTGTCCCAAAACTCATGGTACATACGTTAGAAGGTGATTGAACACAACAAGACAAGCACAAATCACCATGCAATCCATAGTCCCAACTAAAGCCGTAAAGCGTTTGAGGACGCCTCCCAGCGACCGCAATAAAAAGGCTGTTTTTAAAACTTAGAAAAATGCCTTTAAAAAAAGGAAGTCTCCATTTGTCCCCAGAAAATGGGGACGTTTGCTCAGTATATGTAATATGCACTATTAATATTCCTTTTCAGTGAAAGAAAACAGAGAATAAGCGGGCAGAGCTCTGCATATTTTAAAAAGTAAAATGAGTTGGGGGGGAGGCGAAGCCTCCCTCGGGGGTTGGTGAGCGGAGCGAGAGGGGGCGGAGCCCCCTAGTAGGAGTAAATAACCTGGTGTGTCACTCACACGACTTTCTCTTACCGTGAAATTTAATACTATAAATACAGGTTGAAGATTAAAAGGTAAGATAACGAGTACTGTTATGTAAACCAGTGTTAAACAATTCATATTAGGCTTCTGAAGTGTTTTATATGATAATTAGTTGTGTGTGAAGGGGGCTACCGCCTCCTCAACACCCCGTTTCATTAATACACCTACATTTCTATAGAATTTAATTCGGTTATTAAAAAATAATTCTGTTTTTAAAAAATAATTTATTAAAATTATTATTTAAAAAAAATATCTTTTATTATAACTATTTATGATAATGATTCTTTTATGATTTAATGCAGACGATATCCATATTAGAGAAGCAGTATAACACCAAATATCCAGAAAAAGTCCATTTTATTCTCAATATATATATAAAAAAATAAACACGATTTTTTTCCCCAAGTTTTTTTTTCGTTAAAAGTAAAAAAAAAAAAAAAAAATCGATAACTTTATTTTAAATTATCGCAGATCGATGGTTCAACCATTCGTTTTAAAGGTATTGGCGAGCTCTTTTGAAAGATATCCATCATAAAAATTTACTCCCCTCGAGGGGGTACTTCCCCCCCAGGGGGGAGGGGGCGAGGCTCTTATATACACAAAAAAATTTTCCCAGTTAACTATCTCTATTACAAAAAATATATATTCGTTTCATTTGGTTTAGTGCAGTCTATAGACGTTAAACTCTACTTACCTGCAATTTCCCCCATACACGTAATTTCTTAGAATTTTCTTGATTGTCCTTGTACACGAACCATTTGCCTGATCTTAACGAAAACCTTACTGTAGCATCCCTATATGAAACACATTTACCAAGTTTGAACTTTCAAGAATACCAAGTTTGAACTTTCTGCCATACATTGTTCTTGAGATATGCTGATAACAGACAGACACACACACAGACACACACGCAGAGCATTTGCTAAAAACATGATTTTCATATTCAGGGGACCTCAAAACGTGTAAATATAACGAAATCGCGCTTTCGAAAATTTGACCCAAAAACAATACTTTCTGTACCTTATGGGTAAGAGAAAGTAAAAACAGTCTAGGATATTTGTGTTCCATATCTCTCTATATCAAAGCACTCTGAATAACTGTCACTATATAATATAGCGATTTTTTTTATAAACATGTTGTCTCTTCCTTACCACCCTGACTGTCTTGACGCCTGAATTTCCTCTTTTTACATCTATAGGAATCGACCACCCATATTTTAAAGAATAGAAAAAGAAAGTGTTTGCCGAAAAATGATAAGATCTTTTGTCCAAAAAAATAAAAATTAAACCATTAAATTCATTTTTTACTTATTTTTATTTCATATTGCTCGCGCACTTCTTATTTCCTAATTGAAAATTATATATATAAAAAAAAAAAAAAAAAAAAAAAAAAAAAAAAAAAAAACTTTTTCGATATCCCTTGTAACGATACTGATTATTATTAATTTTCTTTTCTTTTTCTTTCAATAATAATACAGGATGGTCTGAAAAACATGATAGAAAGTATTTTAAGTTCCTGATTTCAAATGTATTGATATAAGTATAATTCTTCCATATTGTAACTGCACATATACTAACATTTAAGGTGAATGCTTGATTACCGGAAATAATGAATAACCAATATGGAATCACTGACCTTGGAAAAACGATTATTTATCGTAAGAATATTTTTTGAGGCGCCATTGAGGTACGGAAAAACCTCATGTCAGTGTCGTCTCATGACTGTATCCACAAAGGGTCACGGTGTGGTGTGCCATATCGTCGAAGCGGATGAGTGGTCCGATATTCATTGACGGTATGGTCACGGAAGTGAAGCATCGAGAGTTTCTAGAGCGTGTCTTTGGCCCAGAAACGGGCTGTCTCAACATGAAACGCCAGTACTGGTTCATGCAAGATGGGGCTCGTCCCCATAGAACTGCTGATGTCTTCCTGTGGCTTAAAACGACGTTTAGTGAGAATATGATTGCTTTGGATGAAGAAAAATTCACGGGACACGGGATAGAAGGGTCCCGATACAATCCGGACCTAAATGCGTGCGACTTCTTCTTATGGATTTATACCAAGGACATAATCTATAGGAATCCCCCTGATTCACTTCAGGACCTAAAATCGAGCATCAGAATCGAGATTGCTGCACTTGATTCCGACACACTCCAGCGCTTAATGACAGAGTTTCGGAACTGGCTTTATAACACTATAGTTGGGGACGGTAGACATTTCGAGCACCTTGTATATTAAATGTCATTCATATCTTTATTCAATAACATAGGTTTCATGTTCTTGCATATTTTATTTTTTCCACAGCGATCGCTTACTTTCTATCATGTTTTCCGGACCACCCTGTAAAAAAAAAAAAAAAAAAAGATTTTGATGAAATTCTGGCAAAAGCAGAATTTAGTTTAGGACGGAGGACCATTAGTTTTTTTTTTTTTTTTTTTTTTTTTTTTATTATTATAAGATCGCTTTCAAATTATTCAATTATATTTTCGATAAATTTTAGATTTCGACAAATGTCCCACTATCGAAAACGACAACGCAAAAATCCCAGATTGAGACTAATAGGCCCTCAGTCCTAATAATAATACATCAATACTGATATTGGTTTCTTAAATTTCATTTATTATTATTTATTGTTCATTCATTCTCATGGAAGTTATTTACCGATTAAGCTGTGACACTAGGGATACTAGAATTTTAAATTGAATTTGAAAACAAATATGGTGGAACTTCCAAATTTCGAAGTTAAAATAACATTAAATTGTAAAATTTTAGTATATCTTATGCATAAAGTACCTGAAAGCACTTATTTACTATACAAATAATAAATTGTTATAGTAAAACATAAATAACTTTATAACCGGCGTCTTCAAATATGTTCTAATTTTTGGGGGACAGGAAGGTTTTCGAAGACTGTCCTTGGGGTTCGAGGACGTCCGTTCAGCCTAAGTGCAACTGACTTTGATATATATGTATTATAATAATTGTGATTATATGTGAATAAAATATTTCGAAAATTCTGAAGCTGTTTTTAGCATCGCGGTACTCTTAATATTTTCTTTTAAAAAATGCAATCTCCTTATTTAAACCAGTTGTTTAAAACAATTTTTATAATGGAAAACTCTTTACAAAAACCCAATAAAATCTAAGGTGCATGAAATAGAATGACTTGATTTTGAATAGTGATTTATTTTAATGGAAACAGACACAACTGTTTTTAAACAAAGTGCAAAATATTCAAGTTTTGTCAATGGTATTATGGTATCAGCTGTTTCTTTATTCCTATAAATATCCACGACCTAAAATATACGATATTAGAAGCCGTGACATCTGCCAGTACATTACTTTAGAGAAAATTTTAAATAATTCAGCTATTGTCTTGATTGTTATACAGTCTGATAAAAGCTTGTTGAATCGACAAAATATGGTGTGCACACACACGCACACATACACATACACAAAATGTTTAAATATGTTCAAATATATTTTTTTTTTCAGACTAACAAAATAGTTTTCTTGAAATTCTAAGATTATTTGTAAGTGCAAATATACAAAACTAATGTAAATTTGAACAAAATACTTTGTTTATATAAGCAAATACAAAGAAATTTTGTTAAAATTTTGTAAATTTGTTAGCAATATATTTTCTGGTGTCATGGCAAAGCTGTTTACTGGTTTTAACAATAATTTCGTTTAAAACAACGAAATAACTTCTATAAAACAAGTTTTTTAATTTTAATAAGAACCTTTCTCTAGTTATAAATGCTATTGGACTATCATTGATATCATTGAATATCGTTATCATTCATATCACTGAGAAAACTTTGAATATCATTGATAAAACATTTTTTTTTTTTTTTTTTTACTTAGTTCTAATCTTTTATACGTTTTCAGAAAAAATATTACAACTCAAAATCGGATCAGTCTTTATGATATGCTTTATACATTATATACCCGATTAAAGTGATGTATATAATGTACAAGTGAAGTATATGAAGCACATCCAAGAGCACATCCTCAAAAAGGCTAAAAAAGCAAAATGCAGTATGTTTTATTAAGCTTGCACACTGTAAAAATTTTCGCTGTAAGAAAACGGCTATTTGAACGCCAGTTTTCTGTCTATACGTTTGACCGTAATTTGAGGTAACGGTTATTTAACTACATTTTGATTTTATGGCTAAGAGGCCGTAAAGTAAATCAAATAAACCAAAATTATACAGTAAATGTAACACAAAATATAAGATTTTTACTACTTACTTTACAAATACAGTCCTTGTATCCTTTCATTTAGACTATAAAGAGTGTACTGAATTATATATATATATATATATATATTTACATGAATGCTGAATCTAATCCGCCATGATGCGTTACCGAACAGTCACACTAGAAGTAAAATAACTGTTAATTGACCTTACTTCAGTTAAATGACTGTACGGCAGTTTTTTAGGCATGGTTTAAAAAAATCTTTATAATTTGACGGTATTTCTACTACTTTCTAAATAAATGGCAAAGTGAGAGTAAAATAAAATGTTAACTCATAATTTTACGGAAAACTGTTATAGTGTATTACGATTATTACTTTCCGAACACTATAGTGAGGAAAGTATTGTAATCATGTCAAAAATCCGAATTCGAGATTTTGATGTTTCTATACGTTTTGAGGTCCCCTGAGTCCGTTTTCACTATTTTTACGATGATGTATGTATGTGTGTGTGTATGTGTGTATGTGTGTATGTGTGTATGTCTTTGAACACGCTAGCGTCTAAACGCTTCGTTCGATTAACCTGAAAGTTGGTACGCATATTGTAAGTCACCATAGTACGAACCCTATAGATTTTGGTGAATCTAGCACTTATAGTTTTTTTACAGGGACACAAAGAAAAATTCTTTATCATTACGGCCTATGGGAGCAAAATCTTAAAAGTGCGATAGCATCTAAACGCCTTATTCAATTGAGCAAAAATTTTATACACATATTATAGATCACAAATACTCAATCTGTATAGATTTTGGATAATCTAGCTCTTATAGTTTTTTTACAGGGACACAAAGAAAAATTCTTTATCATTATGCCTATGGGGCCAAATTTTTAAAAATGTGATAGTGTCTGAACGCCTTATTAATCCGGGCAAAAAAATTGTACACATGTTATAGATCACAGTTGAACTAACTGTATAGATTTTGGTGAATCTAGCACTTACAGTTTTTTTACAGGGACACAAAGAAAAATTCTTTATCATTATGGCCTATGGGACTAAATTTTTAAAAGTACGATAGCATCTAAACGCCTTATTGAATTCAGCTGAAAATTTATATGAGTATTATAAATCACTGTTGCACTAACTATAAGCATTTTGGTGAATCTAACATTTATAGGTTTTTACAGGGACACAACGAAAATTTCTTTGTCATTATGATCTATGGGCTCAAAGTTCAGTAGCGTTAAATAAAACAACGTGTAATAGATGGAGAAAAATACTCAAACACTCTATTATGGTTTTCTCTCTTTTGTTTGTTTAACAACTACTCTTTCTTTACTTTATCTACAAAACTGTTAATTACTCAATGTTCGGAAAGTCGAGTGGAGTCACTCCAGATTTTTTTTTCGGTATTCCTCAAAAAATCTGTTTTTTACTTTTCGAACACTATAGTGAGGAAAGTATTGTAATCATGTCAAAAATCCGAATTTGAGATTTTGATGTTTCTATACGTTTCGAGGTCCAATGAGTCCGTTTTCACTATTTTTGCGATGATGTATGTATGTGTGTGTATGTATGTGTGTATGTATGTGTGTATGTCTGTGAGTGAACACGCTAGCGTCTAAACACTTTGTTCGAATAAGCTGAAAGTTGGTACGTATATTGTAAGTCACCATAGTACGAACCCTATAGATTTTGGTGAATCTAGCACTTATAGTTTTTTTTTTACAGGGACACAAAGTAAAATTCTTTATCATTATGGCCTATGGGACCAAAATCTTCAAAGTGCGATAGCATCTAAACGCCTTATTCAATTGAGCAAAAAAATTATACACATATTAAAGGTCACAGATAATCAGTCTGTATAGATTTTGGAGAATCTAGCACTTATAGTTTTTTTACAGGGACACAAAGAAAAATTCTTTATCATTATGGCCTATGAGGCCAAATTTTTAAAAGTGTGATAGCGTCTAAACGCCTTATTAATCCGAGAAAAAAATTTGTACACATGTTATAGGTCACAGTTTCACCAACTGTATATATTTTGGTGAATTTAGCACTTACAGTTTTTTTACAGGGACACAAAGAAAAATTGTTTATCATTGAGGCCTATGGGACCAAATTTTTAAAAGCGCGATAGCATCTAAACGCGTTATTCAATTGAGCTGAAAATTTATATGAATATTATAAATCACTGTGGCACTAACTATAAGCATTTTGGTAAATCTAGCATTAATAGGTTTTCACAGGGACCCAGCGAAAAATTCTTCATTCTTATGATACATGGGCTCAAAGTTCAGTAGCGTTAAATAAAACATCGTGTAATATATCGAGAAAAATACTCAGTCTATTATGGTTCTCTCTTTTCTTTGTTTAACAACTCCTCTTTCTTTACTTTATCTACAAAATTGTTAATTACTCAATGTTCGGAAAGTCGAGTGGAGTCACTCCAGATTTTTTTTTGGTTAATTTACCACCATTCAAATAAATAATTTTTAAATTCGTCTACTGGCATGTCTTTGCTCTCATGACAAAGAGGGCGTAACTCAAAATAATTACGATTTCCAGTTAAGCCGTTTTTTGAATGTCACTACGTGGTATCTATGACCTGCTAAAGTGGAACAACTCATTCCCTATTGGTTGCCTAGTTTCAAGGGATTTATGATTTGTATTACAATATATTTTTTAATGAATTTTTGTAATTGTATCATTTTATGTAACACGAAAATATAACAATTATATGCAAAATTTGTATAAAGTTTGATAAAAATTATTGTTCTCCTAGAGAATTTGTTTTGTCCTTTCTTTAAATTTGATAATTCTGACTTGTTGAAGTTGTTATAGAAGCGATGATAAGTCCGTGAAATATCTGCCGAAAAATATAACAGTTGAGATTATAAATTTTGCACCAGCGTGCTATTAAAAAGTATATTTATAAATGTATAAGAAAACTTTAGCTAAATGAGTACATGGTGTTTGTAACTTAACCCTTTTAGGGGCAAGGTAATTTTGTTTATTTACAATCAGAAATTACAATAACTTACAGATAACTTTATACGCTGAGAAATAAATATATTTTTTTTCTGTCAGTTATAAAAGTAAAACTTTATATATTTTTATATTATAAAGCTGGGACAGTTTATGAAGTTAAGAATTAAACGTATCGCTCTTCGAAGTGTTAAAAAAATCTGTTTAATATTTCTGTTAATATATAAACTACTCTGGGCATTCTGTTATCTCATTTATGTTTCTATGCTTATTAAAAAGCTGTGAGCAAAATATTAACTAATGTTAATATTAAACTTCATTACATTTTATCATACAATTTTTACGAAATTGCTTCTTTTACCCCTATCCGCAATATTTCGTAAAACACTTCCATTTATTACTTTGAAAAATTCCATAAGTATTTACAAAAACGTTATCTGCAAAATAAATTAAGGATTAGGATATATATCAAAATTTATTATTTTTAAAACTATGATAAACTTAGATCTTTTAAGAATTTTAAAATATTTAAGCTTAAAAAAAATTGTATTAAAACTAAATAAAGATTCACAATATAACAATTTATTTTGAAGGTAATTTTTTATGTACAAGCATTCTAACTTTAAATTCTATTTTTATTAATATCTTTGACTTTCAGTTTAAATGCAATACACACATGCGTATTATTATTATTATTATTATTATTTATTTATTTATTTATTTATTTTTTTTGGAAGTCATATATAGTAAGTGTTCCACTCTGAAATTTATTGCATTACAATTTGACTCCGAAACTGAAAGAATGGCAATCTATCTATCTTTTTACAGACAGTCTCTCTCCCTCTCTCTGTCTCTCTCTTTTTTTTTTTTTTTTTTTTCCCTTAAGCATTTTTCGTTCTGAAAAGAAAAAAAATATATATTCTTTGTTCACTAAACAAAACACAAACTTAAAAAAAAATATTATATAACCAATAAAAAATCGAGTGTATTTCATTTGGTTTTGATTTTTAATCTAAAACAACAGTGATATTTTTAACTTTTTTCTCTCATACAATTTTTTTTTTCTTTTTTCAGAAATTTTTAAATTTTACTAGAAAAAAAAAAAAAAAACTTATTTTCTTTATTTACTATATATTTTTTAAACAAAGCATAAACCTATATGAAATATTATCTAATCATTAGGAATACGAATAAATGTACTGTATAATACTTTTTCTTCTTCTGCCTGAAACAGAAGACGCAGGTGCACTGATTCGAGCGATTTTTATTTTGTTCGAACTCTACGAAGGTACCGATATTTTTCAGGACATGACAGATCATCGATTGCAGTGGTCGAACAGACATTGATTCCCCATTTTTCTATTGAAACTCGCGTTTTGCTTCGATCGTATCTTTCAATATCTTTGAAAATAGGCTTCAAAACAGAAGCCAGTGAGCCTGACATGACAAATGGTCCCCCACCGAATTCAGGAATACGTAGATTAGAATAACTGGGAAGTTTTAAAAAAAGGGCGAATTTTCTTTGGTGGAAAAAAAATATATAAGTTTTGTCATGTTTTTATTCAGAAAACTAGATATTCGATGATTTGGACGACGAATACATGTACTTTTATGTACTCATAGTGTATTCATTCATTTTATTTGATAAATATTACCCATTTCAATGAATTAAAATATTAATGAAAGTAATACAAGTAATAATGCAAGTAAAGCATTTTCCTATATTAAAATTATCCTTGGCAAATATATAAAGAAATGATGGTTTTTAATCACGATAGATGAAAATAATCAAACATCATAAAATGAAAACAGTCAAAATTTGTGTACATTTAATAAAAATAGTGCTATTCTGATAGAATGTTATAATGCAATTGCGACGATTTTTAACATTAAAATATTACACTGAGAAAAAATGTACGAAAATCAGTGTGGAATGATGAAGGAAGAAAAAGCAAACAATGTAAGATAAAAACACACAATAATTGTTTCCGGTTCAAATAATTAAGCACATCAATTCATCATATGTTCCTGCTTTCATGTTGTATTAGCTCCTACATTTTTCGCCTGATAGAGATCCGTATACTATCATTTCAACGCCAAAGAATTGCTGCGTGTTTTTGTAATTCATTGTGTTTGCTCAGAAAGTTTTCATTTAGTTTCGTGTGATTTTTAAGAGCTTTTATTCTTCATAATTTCTCAATATTAACTACTTATTTATTTTGTCATTCATGTACAGTAATTGATTTAAGGAAAAAAATATATCAAGGTTATCAAAATTATAAAGCAATTTTCATGGTTGAGTATTATATATTTAAAAATAATTTCATTTAAAAGAACATAATTTGTAGTATAACTAGTATGTTTTGCCCACCACAAGACTTTATTCTATATTTTCCTATAGAAATTCACTCAATAACAATTAAAAAAAAATCGTTAAAAGTAAAAAAAAAAAAAAAAATCGATAACTTTGTTTTAAATTATCACATATTTGTAGTTCAACCATTCGTTTTAAAGGTATTGACGAGACCTTTCGAAAGATACCCATCTTGAAAATTTACCCCCCCCCCCTCCCCACGGCTGGGTACTTACCTAGTTAACTACTACTATTATCAAAAATTAATATTAATTTTAAAATCACAAGTTAAGAATAACTCTCATTATGTACATTTATACGAAATTTTGTCCTATTCTGCCATGTGAAAAATTTAGAAAAAATATGTTCACAGGGCCACCTGTTGAGCGATTGATCCCCAAATCTAATCAGCACCACTTTATGTCAGGGTGCAACTAAATACCAAGTTTGGTTACATTTTATTCATTGGTTCGTGAGATACAGTGGTCACAAAATTTGTAATACACACACACAGACAGACAGACATTTTCTAAAAACTATCAATTGGTGTTCAGAACATCCCAAATCGTGTAAATCCATCAAAAAACGGAGGTCGAAAATTATCACGAGTCCAATAGTTTCTCGATATTACATATAGAAGAAAGTAAAAAACAATGTTATGATTCATAAAAACACAATTTATTAAACTGAAACTTCTATTATCTCAAAGACAACTTACAACATTTGGGTCGTTCATTGTAAAAGTGAATTATCTCCTTGGAAATTGATTTTGAAATAACGAGTTTTTTTTTAAATTTTTGCATGGGAAAAAGAGTCAAGATTCAGTAAGTGTTATTAATTTTGGTGTTTAATACAAATCATAGCTGTAAGAATTTATAAATTATATTAAAAATAATTTAAATTAACTTACAAACTTCATTTTTATAATGAGTATTTAGAAGTTTTAGTTTTCTGAGAAAATCATGTAATGACATTTATGGGATTTTAATGCAATTATTGGAGGTTTTTTTTTTTTTTTATGAAAGTTGTGATACAATTAAGCAAAAAAAAAATATATATATATTTAAAAAATATGAAGTTACATCAATTTACATTGAGCCGTCCATTTGTATATCAGGATATTCACATACTAATCGAAATTGACATACTAATATATAATTATTAGAAAAACATTTTTCTTTGATTCGATAGTCACAATTTAATATTATATGCAGTATTTTTTTTTAAATTGAATTTAGTAGCATAAACAACAAGCAAAGCCTTTCTATTTTATAAACATGAAACCATGCCATATGATATAACCATGCCGTACGTTTACTTAAGATAAATTTTCATGTCATATAAATGTATCTTTCTAGAATTATTACAATAAGTAGAAACCCACATATTTATTTAAAGGGTGATATAAACATTACTGACACATTTTAAATTCAATGCACAATATCGAGAATTTGACATATGCAAGTGCGGCTTGTACTAGTCTTGAAAACATTTCTTGAGACACGGAAGCTTCTGTGCAAATGCTGAAACAGTGAATTCACTATTAAATTAGAGGTGATAATCATCGCATTGAAAGGAAATAAGCAATAAGAAAACGCTGAATGACTGGCCAAATTCCAACCTGTCAGTCGATTTGGCACTTCTCCAAGCTTTTAGAATTGCCCGCGATGCCAGGGGCGGGAAACGTAGCTGCACTATACATTGCTTATAGCAATGAATAGGTTTTTTTAAGGGAATAAAAATTTTAGTTCCGAATTTGATTCAATAATAGCGCTATGTCTCAAAACACACCTACAGACACACACGAAAAAGAAAAAAAAAAAAAAAAAAAGAAAAAAAGAAAGAATGCATCCAAATGCAAGGCAAGTAATAAAAGAGCGTTTATTTTGTGATTTTCACAAAACTATTTCAATATTTGCACTGTTACAGTTCGAACCACATGGCACATATACACGATAATCCAATTCATTCACCTGTTCGCCAACAATGCTTGTTGAAGATACAGGAATATCTGCATTACTTGTGTCTTCTATGTCAGCCAATGAGTAAACGTAAGCTTTGTTCTTCACATATGTCCCACTAGAAGAAATCGAGAGGACTTAGGTCTCGGGCTAAACATGGTCATAAGAAAACTGCAAGAAAGGCAATATAAACTAAATATAGGGAAGAGTAACACCATCTGGAGAAAAAATTTAGCACTTTTTTAAAAATTATTTACTTAAACAAAACTTCATATCGTAAGAAACATTGTAGGATATACTATTCTCGTACTCAACTTACTTGATTTAGTATTAAAGTTTAAGTTGTGCTAGACAGTGTAATTATTCAGGACGTTGCCGTCCTGAATAATTTATATCTGGCATATTTTGGCTGCATATATTGGCACTAATAATCAAGCTGTATATATCTGGCACAATTTCTAATGTAGTTTTGTATGCTATTTTCAAAACGGAAAACCGTTATGCTCAATCCTGTCAGGTTTTGAAAATATAGACAACAAATCCTTCGCGGAAAATTATTCAGAAAATATTCAGTAAATAATCGGAAAATTGTTTTACTTAAGATAATGCATAAAATATTTTCAATGTCGCATTAGTATACATTCCGTTGCTTTATTTTTATTCTCAGGCTAAGGTAATAACACATTCCCGACAGTGCATGCTACTCCGTCTATGTTTTTAATTAGTAGCCAACCTAATTACAGTCTTCCGTTCGTTAAAGTATTAATATATTCATAGATTTTTATAGGTAGTATTGTTGAAACTCTGGTTTTGTTCAAAAAATTCTATTAATTATGTGCAATAATTATGTACAATAGTAAAAGAATTCAAATACAATAACCAACAATTGCATACATAAATGGCTAAAGGAGTATATCTGAAAAACGACAGTCGACAAGTACAAATGTTTTGTATATTTTAAATAAGCATGTTTTACTTGCCATAGAACATGTGTTGGATATCAAAATAACCTTTGATGTTTGAAATTTTTTTGTCATTATTATTATTATTATTATTATTATTACTATCATTACTATCATTATCATTAGTAATGTTTTTATATTACTTTGATTTAAAACTCAAAACTTAATATGCCATATATCTAAATCGCTGCACTTTTCAAAAATGCCATTGAATAGTATATAATACAAAATATTACTGAAAATGATAGAAGTTATAAATATGTGCCATATTATTTTTAGATAAAATAATTCTTTCTGTAATATTTTTTCAGGGACAATTTGCATAATATATGTATATATATATATGTGTATAAATAAAACATTTTCCTGGGTAACACACAGTAATTACAAAATGAAACATTTATTTGCATTGTTTTTTAAAATAATTATGATTCAAAACTCGAATTGTAATTTAAAACAATCAAAGTCACTTCACACTTTTTTTCTTCTATATATATCAAAACTAAAGTATTGGATTCGTGTAAATATTTAACTTGGTGTAATTACATTTTTTGAGATTTTCTGAAATGATCTGGAGTATTTAGAAATGATCACTGTCTTTGTGTCTGTCTGCGTGTGTAAGCCAAATCTGTGATGAAACCTCTATCTCACAAAGAAATGTACGGAATTCCATAAAAAACTATATTTGTTTGTGCTTTGATATAAATTGGCGTTAATATAATTTTGGCATATATCGGCCAAATAGTGTCTCTGTAGAACTATCATCTCCTACATTTACAGCAATTTCATTTATGTATAACTGCACAAATTTGATGTATAAGGATCACACGGAAAACTATGATATTTCTACTTGGGTTCATACAGGCCGACACATGGCGCTTCCATGACCAGATATAACTCCGTTTACGGGAAAAAAATATCCCAACTTCTATGGTATATGATAACATAAAAATATGAATTGGAAATTACGAAAAGATATGCTTATTCAATTTGGTGCAAATCGGAGATAAAGCTACGCTGTTGCTGCAAAATTTCGCTTTCACGTGATGGATCTATCTCAAGTTCCATGGTATACAAATAGATGAAACTTGATGTGAGGGATAAGTAGTTTGAAATAGTATGCTGGTTCATTTTAAGGGCATATCGGACGATAAGCCGTGCTGACGTTGTTCCTTTCCCCCGATATACCTAACGATTGTATCTCAGCATCTTATTGTTAAAAGTACACAAATATGGATATTTAAGATATTTTTATGAGAAGCAATGTTAAAAATTGTTTGCATGTTAATCCATAGATGGCACGGTTACATGGAAAGTTGTATAAGAAGGCTTTGTGATGGTCACAAGATATGACACTAATTTAATAATATAAAATATTATATATATATATATATATATATATATATATATATAATAAATATTGCCAATATAAAGCCATATCCCATGCTTTTTATATAAAGATATCTTACCAAATTTTTCTTTTACGATAAATTTGCATATCATGTAGGAAAAAAAAAAAAAAAAAAGAAGAAATCCATAGTAACATGCAATAAATGAAGACAGATATATTGACGTATAATTATTGGAAAAAGTTTTTGACTTCCATTCGAAAATAACAATCAACACTAATTCTTTTCTTTAGAAAGTCATCAATGAAGCACTTTTAGACTACTCAACAAAATATTCTTAACAATTACTTAAAAGCATTTCATCGGAAAATCACTTAACGAAATTGGAAAGGAGTGCGTAAGAAATGCAGACTACATTTTTCGACCGATATTTCCAGCGACAGATAAGATGCTATTTTCATTTGTTGTAACTACTTGTTTTTATAGTTTACAGAATATTTCAATTTTGGAGGATTTGTTAGTTTCGATGCACATATATTATTTACACGGTGCTATTTCCGTATCAGAAAGATGGAAATATTTTTTTTTGATTTATATGAATATGTGTATTGTATGTTTCATTCATTGTACGTTGCATGTACTGCAACTGCATGTATGGAGAGAGGCTTTTCATTTTTGAAATTATACATCGTATATAATGAATTAAATATAAATATAGAATAATTTTATGACTGCTTAATGAATTCAAGTCTATAGATAGATATATAATTGGAAGTTTGTAGGTGAAGGTGTTCAGATTTTGGGTTCACTCTACAAACTACACTTTTCAACAAATCACTATGAAAATTTGTAGGCTTGTTGAACAAGAAAAAATATAAACAACATCGTATTTTTGGTTAAATTTGATAGTAGTTTAAAAGGTATTAAATAAAAAATTCTAGAATAACTTAGTTTAAAAAAAAGATTGAATTACATTTACTTAAAACATATACCTAGAAAACATCCTTTATAATAAGTGCACTTACGGCTTATTTAAAAAAACAAATATATTTCGGACGCTGTCGCGCCCATCTTCAGTGCGTTGCAGTGACACTCTTTCTGTTTTGGCCAGCCTTCGCTTCCTGATCTTCAAATCTCTTCACTTCAAAATTGGTATTTTTCTTAATCAGTTGTTGTCATATAGATGGTGTTATGCTGTGCTCACGGTCATTAATAGATAAATTGTTAGTAACTATTTCAATTGCTTCTCTTTTGAGAGCATAGTGGTGGTTATTATAGGGTGCTATTTTTCGGGTATTAAAGGTATTAAAATTAATAGGGTTAGTTTTATGGGTGGTAGATAGAGCAGTAGAGGATCTATTGAATTTTATGTCGGCGAAGTGTTCTTTTTCGCGATCATTGATGTAACGTTTAGTCATGCCAATGTAACAGCCTCTTTTATCATTTTCATGTTTAAAATTAATTTTGTAAATGCCGGAAGTGTTTTTTGGGTCAATTTAAACTTTTTCGTTACGGAGACGTTGAAATATGTTTTTATTGGGTTTGATAGGTATGTTTATATTAAGTTTTTTAGCTTCGTTCTTTATCTTTAGCGCTGCAGCGTTACAAAAATGTATAGAGGTAGTAATTAGTGGACTTTTGTGCATTTTTAATGGAATTTAAAGTTTTTAAGCGTTTTTTGTAAATTTTATCGACGAGATTTCCACTATAGCCGGCGTTTTTCGCGATCACCTTAATGAATTTAATTTCGTCTTTTAATAAGGTTTTGTTAGAGCAAATAAGGATGGAACGGTTTATATAAGAGCGGAGCGCGGCATGTTTATATGAAAGGGGGGGGGGTTTACATTTTATATTGATAATTTCGTTATTAGCAGTAGGTTTCCTATATTCGGTAGTATCGAAAGAATTGTTTAAGTTTTTGATAACGCGAACATCGAGGAAATTTAAAGTGTTATTAGTCTCGGTTTCAATCGTGAATTTTATTTTATTGTCAAGGTTATTAAGATTTTTGAGAAGGTTGGTAGGTTTAATATTAACGGGAATAACAGTGAATATGTCGTCGACGTAACGGTTCCAGAGTTTGCATTTATTTATAATTTCTGTAGCTTTAAGTTTTAAAGGACGCATTTTTAGTTCGGCGATTACTCCCGATATGGGAGAGCCCATTGGGACACCCTGAGTCTGTTTATAAATATTTTGATCAAAGGAGAAATATGATTCATTAAGGAGAAAATTGTTGGCACGAATAAGTGTTTCGCTGATTTTATTGTTTCCATAAATGTCGGTAATTTTTTGGTTAATAAGTTTGGTGATTTCAGGGATGCCGATGGATGGATAAAGATCTTTAACATCAAAGCTAACTAAAGAGTCTTGGTTATTGATATTAATATTGCGGAGATTTTTAATGAAAATTTCATTAGAGTTTATGGAGTTTTCAGAAGGGGGGAGGAGGGAAAGGTAGATATTTTTCATATATTTTTCTAAACAGTAAGTTGGGCCTTCAGATTTATTAACAATTAGTCTAAGCATAGGCGGGTTTTTGTGATCCTTATATTTACCAAATAAACGGGGAATCATTGAAGCATGATTACTACAGGATGGAGAAATATTGTTTGGCTAAGTTCCGGTTTTTATAAGATCTTTAGTTTTACTTATTAATTTTTTAAGGGGGGAGTGAGTAATTTTGACGGCATTTAGTTTTTTGATAGTGTCAAGCATCATCTCATTATATTGATTTCTATCCATAAGGGTAATTTCATTTGTTTTGTCTGACATTATAAGCATGTGATTTCGCGATTGTTTTTTAGATCTCTTAAACACGGAATATCTTCTAAGTCGTGTTGATTTTTACGGTTTGAAAGCGATTTAATTGCAGAATTACGGAACTATGAACTAAAACTTGGAAACTATGCTGTTTTTGGGAGGGAATATATTCAAGGGCAGTTTCAATGTGAGCGATAGCGTCTTTTAAATCGGTCTTTTCGTTTAGAATAAATTTAGGGCCTAATTTTAAGATTGAATCCTGCTGAGAGTTTGATTCAAAGTTGGACAGATTGATATAAGGATAGGAGGTAGGTGGTTGTAAAAGTTTGAAGTTACATTCTTCTCTTTGAAGCCAATAACGTAATTCTTTATTGTGTTCTTTTTGTAAATGGTATTGATCAATTTCAATGAAATGATTGATTTTTTAGATGGAATTATTGAAATCATTGGTTTGTGTAATTGAGGCAAGTTCTGATTTTAAAGAATCATAGTTTTGTTTAAGTTTGTATATCCAAATGGACTTTTGCTTTATAATCTTTTTAAGGATAGATAAAAACTTGGAAACGTTATCAAAATTTTAAACAATTCTTTCGGTACTACCGTAAATAGGAAACCTACTGCTAATAACGAAATTATCAATATAAAATGTAAAACCTCCCTTTCATATAAACATGCCGTGCTCCGCTCTTATATAAACCGTGCCATCCTCATTTGCTCTAACAAAAGCTTATGAAAAGACGAAATTAAATTCATTAAGGTAATCGCGAAAAACGCCGGCTATAGTGGAAATCTCGTCGATAAAATTTACAAAAAACGCTTAAAAACTTTAAATTTCATTAACAATGCACAAAATTCCAAACCACGTTTTACTACCTCTATACCTTTTTGTAACAGTGCAGCGCTAAAGATAAAGAACGATGCTAAAAAAAACTTATTATAAACATACCTATCAAACCCAATATAAACATATTTCAACTTCTCCGTAACGAAAAAGATCAAATTGACCCAAAAAACACTTCAGGCATTTACAAAATTAATTTTAAACATGAAAATGATAAAAGAGGCTGTTACAGTCGGTAACAAAAGTGTCCGAACACTAGCAAAAATTCCTATGCAAAAACAGTACACTTCATACGGTTTTGTTAAATAAATCCTTATTGAATCATGTTCTTACACTCACTAAGAATAGGATTCGACAAGGATTTATTTAATAAAACCGTACGAAGTGTACTCTTTTTACATAGGAATTTTTGCTATTGTTCGGACACTTTTGTTACCGACTGTACATTGGCATAACTAAACGTTGCATCAATGATCGCGAAAAAGAACACTTCGCCGACATGAAATTCAATAGACTCCTCTACTGCTCTATCTACCACCCATAAAACTAAGCCTATTAATTTTAATACCGTTAATACCCGAAAAATAGAACACTATAACAACCAAAACTATGCTCTCAAAAGAGAAGCAATTGAAATAGTTACTAGCGATTTATCTATTAATGACAGTGGGCACAGCATTATGCCATCCATATGGCAACAACTAATTAAGAAAAATACCAATTTTGAAGTGAAGAGATTTGAATATCAGGAAGCGAAGGCTGGCCAAAACAGAAGGACTGTCACTACAATGCACTGAAGATGGGCGCGAGAGCGTCCGAAATATATTTGGTTTTTTAAATAAGCCGTAAGTGCACTTATTATAAAGGATATTTTCTAGGTATATGTTTTAAGTAAATGTAAAAAATTCTATTTAAACTTTAAAAATACTATTTGAAAAAAAAAAAAAAGAAAAGAAAAAGAAAAGAAAAAAAATGAAAGTTGAAGGTAGTAATAAATTACACTTTTATTTTTAAAGTTTTATTTCATTTTTTTTTTTTTTTCTTATTCATATGACAATGAACAATTTTCTTTTTAAGTCAAACTACAACAACAACAACAACAACAATAATAATAATAATAATAATAATAATAACTTGTAAACAATTTTTTATTTTAGTTTATTGTTTTTCATTGCTGTATCATTTCAAGTCTTTGGTATTATACAAACGTGATTATTTTATTTGTTTCAACCATTAGTTTTGAAGTTATTACAAATAAAAATTGACTAGCTGGAACCCGTCGTATTCGACGGTCACTTTATTGACGGTAATGCTTCAAAAATCGTCGCTTCATTATTTAAATCTATTTCAAGTTAAAACATCTAATATAATTTACGACATTTCACTTAAAAAAAGAAATTCGGAAAAATGCTTATAAAAAGAAATACCATATTTGGCATCACTCTCTACAAAGTACAGTTAATGTGACGTCAAACTGACTCCAAATAAACAGTTACTATCTTTCATTTTCTATTTATTTTAATACTAAGACTACATGTTAGCTGACCCGCCCGGTGTTGCCCGGGCCCATGATACCTTAAATGAACCTAAAATTTGTATGGTTTTACACCTTTAACTCGATTTTGTTTGAATTTCTATTTTTAAATAAAAGCATCGTGAAAAAAAAATCAGCTGTAACAAAAAAATTACCTCGAACCGAACGAAACTCTGCCTTGTGACCCTGGTGCCTGCGGCAGCGCATACACCGGCCGCTAATACCATAAAAATATTCCCAAAAATTAACCTGGAACCGAACGAACCCGCCAGGTGTTGCCCGGGCACATGATACCTTAAATGAACCTTAAATTTGTATGATTTTATACCTTTAACTCGATTTAGTTTGAATTTCTGTTTTTAAATGAAAGCATCACAAAAAAAAATAATCAGTTTTACCAAAAAAAGTTACCTCGCACCGAATGAAACTCTGCATTGTGACCCCGGTGCCAGCGGCAGCGCATACGCGGGCAGCTAATAACATAAAAAAATTCCAAAAATTTAACCTGGAACCAAACGAACCCGCCTGGCAATGCCCGGTCCCATGATAATAATCTTAAATGAACCTTAAATTTGTATGGTTTTATATTTTTTACTCGATTTTGTTTGAATTTCTATTTAAAAAAAGAAAAAGAAAATAAAATAAAAAATCATCTGTAACAAAAAAGAAAAAAAAAACCTCAAACAGAACGGAACTTGGGCTAGTGACCCGATGCCTGCGGCAGCGTATATACAGGCCGCTAATAACATGAAAACATTCTCAAAAATGAACCTTAAACCGAGTGAACCTCTGACTCGTGTTACCTCTGCCTGTGGCTGCTGTACTGTATAGCAGGCATGCATGCTACACACGCGTTGCAAAATCCACTTTCCTTTACCAGGGGCTGCAGTATGTTGTGTAAGAACATCACCTATCGCCTTGAATTTCGAAGACTTTTCAAATAAGGTGTCACTGGTTGTGGCAACTGCAAAATCCTTTAGTTGCAATTTCCACCGGCAGGGGGCACAGCGTGTTCTATACGAACAACACCAACGGTAAGGAAATACCAAGATCTTTAAAATAAGGTGTAACATGATAGGGTCGACAGCAAAATCACCTAGTTCCATTTCTAACCACCAGGGGTGCAGTATACTGTATACGAACATCCCCAATCAACATGAAATTTCAAGACCTCTATCACCAATCGCCTTGGATTTCCAAGACCTTTCAAATAAGGTGTCACGTGGTGTTGTGAACTGCAAAATTCTTTAGTTGCATTTTCCACCGCCAGTGGGCGCAGTGTGTTCTGTACGAACATCACCAACGGTCAGGAAATACCAAGACCTTTAAAATAAGATGTAACATGATAGGGTCTACTACAAATGCACCTAGTCCCATTTTTCACCACCAGGGGTCGCACTATATTGTATATAAACATCCCCAATCAACATGAAATTTCAAGACCTCTATCACCAATCGCCTTGGATTTCCAAGACCTTTTAAATAAGGTGTCACGTAGTGGTGTCAACTGCAAAATTCTTTAGTTGCACTTTCCCCCCGCCAGGGGGCGCAGTGTGTTCTCTACGAACATCACCAACGGTCAGGAAGTATCAAGACATTTAAAATAAGATGTAACATGATAGGTCTACAGCAAAATCACCTAGTTCCATTTTTCACCACCAGGGATCGCACTGTATTGTATATAAACATCCCCAATCAATATGAAATTTCAAGACCTCTATCACCAATCGCCTTGGATTTCCAAGACCTTTTAAATAAGGTGTCACGTAGTGGTGTCAACTGCAAAATTCTTCAGTTGCACTTTCCACCGCCAGGGGGCGCAGTGTGTTCTGTACGAACATCACCAACGGTCTGGAAATACCAAGACCTTTAAAATAAGATGTAACATGATAGGGTCTACTACAAAAGCAACTAGTTCCATTTTTCACCACCAGGGGTCGCACTATATTGTATATAAACATTCCCAATCAACATGAAATTTCAAGACCTCTATCACCAATCGCCTTGGATTTCCAAGACCTTTTAAATAAGGTGTCACGTAGTGGTGTCAACTGCAAAATTCTTTAGTTGCACTTTGCACCGCCAGGGGGCGCAATGTGTTCCGTACGAACATCACCAACGGTCAGGAAATACCAAGACCTTTAAAATAAGATGTAACATGATAGGTCTACAGCAAAATCACCTAGTTTCATTTTTCACCACCAGGGGTTGCTTTATATTGTATACAAACATCCCCAATCGACATGAAATTTGAAGACATTTAAAATGAGGTGCTACATGTGTGGGTCTTGAAAGGATTTACCTCTCAAACTAATTTCCCCCATCCCCCTCCCCCCCCCCCACCAAATCTACTTTCCTCCTTTTTTCCCTCTTTAAAATCGAAAATTCCAAATTCGCAGAAAGTCATTTTTTAGTATTCGACTCTAGTCCCCATACGTACAATTTCTTCACCGTGAAATAATTTGGAGCTTAGTTAAGCTCGTAAGAGTGTTTTTAATCCGTTTTCCCCCATTCGACTTTTTTTATTTTTCTCTTTTCATAGCACATCTACAGACCAAAACCTTTTTTTAGACACCTTAACCAAAATTTTACACCAAGTACTTATCTCAATATAGTGGAGACAGACAAAAACATGTTTCAAATTAATGTATAGATAAGTCAATTTTCTGCAGTGCGGCTTTTTTTTTGTCCCTTAGTGTATATATATATATATGTATGTATATATAAATTTGAAATAGTACTGTAGTGATGCCTTTAAACGAGGAAATTTTTCAAAGTGTGTTTCTGATGCAGAAATTGCAAAATAAAATTATTTTTTATATTTAGAATAACGAAATCTGAATAAGTAATACACTGAAAAAATAATAATAGCTTTTACGGCAGAATATGCTGGCAAAAAGGTGTGCCATTACATTCTGTTGTTCAATGGGCTCATTTACAGCGGAAACATATGTAAAAAGATTTTTTTTTTCACAAATGTTTTTTTTGTAAATTATTTCTTTTTAACAGCAGAATGTACTGGCACCCTTCCTTACCAGCACATTCTGCTATAAAATCTACTGTTATTTTTTACAATGTAGGCCTATTTAACCCTTTGCAACCCCCTCTGCCCCCCAGATAGTAAAATATCATCAAATAGTAAATATCACCTACAGGTGTTCTCCTAAAATACAACTTATTTAACTAAAGATTTTTTTTACGTATTCGTGTTAAAATCATTTTATATTTATTCACTGCAATCTTTGCGGTGTAGGTCATTATCATATATATGCACGTACGGTAAATTGCAGGTTAAACACGTATATTCAAAATCCTATTGTATTATATATATAATTATGTTTTGTTTAGAGGAACGCTTAAAAGCCGAACTGTCCTATTCTTAATAATGGGCCGTTTAGTTGAATGCTTAGCAAAAAAAAAAAAAAAAAAACCAAAAATCCACTAAATACAAATTCTCAAAATGTCGTAATGGATTTAAAATTTATAAAAATTTAAAAATAAGTCTATGTAAACTCCATATTAATTTTTTTTTTTTTTAATCAATAATTTATGTTTTAAGACCTAAAAATAAATAAATAAATACACATTATTATTTAATGATGCCATAATGTTAGTCCCTTATATAAAGTCCTCGAATATACAATTCCTTCAGCTATACTATATTTATTTATAAAATCACGTAATCATGATATTTCGAATGCCACTTTGACATTACAAACATATCCTAGAAACCAATATTAGAAGCAGCTATCGACTTGTTGCCAGTGCTTATTTGTAATTACAGGCGAAAACTTAATCTTATCATTTGTTGTCTGTTACCGGAAGCTTTATTATGGCATAACCAGATCCCATGGTATAAAGTACAATCACTGTTTGCTATATACATTTCATTTGTTCATGCTCTAGTGGCATACACCAGAGACAGATTTCAATGGAAATGAAATGAATCTTTCCCAGCAATATCTGAAAAGGCAAACTTGTGTATTATTGCAGACACATAAGTTTGTAATAATAGAATAGATTGTGTTTCAGTTTAAGTGCAGATAGGAGAACTGATTAATTAAGAAATCATGAAACTCGTAATTATAAATATTGGCATAAAATGTGATCCAAATATAATTTATATATAATATATATAATTATTTAAAACTTTGTTATTGTGAAAGACATGAAGAAAAGCAAAATTTTTGTTTAATTATAAATAAAGGTAAACACAGTTTTTGAAATAATTATTTAGTTTTATTTTAATTTGGGATATTTTTATTTAAAAGAGGATATAAATTCATTGCACCAAATAAGAATTTATAGTATAGCTTTTTTTTTTTTTCTTTTTTCGAATAAAAGCTAAAAAATAAATTGTCATGCATTTAAAATATAGAGTTTTATAAATTTGAAATGTGCCGTAAATATTCCAAGATGAATTATTCTTTTTAAATTTTGATTTCAAAATCCCCATAATATCTACTGTAACTATGACTCAGGTTTCGTCTATAATACCAACAGTTTAAGAGATTTTGCAATGGTCAAGCGAATTAACGTCTTCCAGTACTGTCTCTATGGGACTGATCTTTATTTCCAGTAATACACTGTTAGAGTAAAGATCGGACATTATTACTACAATAAAAGCCAGTTAATTCAAGTAGCATCTTTCTTAAAAGTTTCAAAATATTCTTAAGAACTTAATGGAAGCTATGTGTATTGTTGAATTAGGAAGGATTCATAAAATATCAGTGTATAGTAGAAGTATAGATAATTGATATAAGCAGATTGATGGAGTTACTAATCATTTCTAGAATCCACGTGGATGAATTTACTTAAACAATGTAATATATAATATTTCGCGAAAATATTTGGAACAAATGTAAAAGTCGGTAGAGGGGCTGAAATAAGCAGATTTAGAATAGGAATGAGGTTCAGAAAATTCGCGTGTAAGTACTACACATAAAGAAGTATTGACGACTGCTAAGTGAAAAAGACGGTAAAATCAAGGGTTGAGTGGATTTACTATCGCACTAGAGTATGCAGTGGGCAATTGGTGGCGGTCTGGGATTCATCCCTCATGGTGGGCCGAAGACAAGTCATCACAATTTTGATCCTAGATGGAGAAAATGACCTTCCTAAACCACAGAGTTGTTAATTTAACAAACATGGAATGCATTACAGAAAATACGAATTTTACGTATACCAGCAGCATTAATGTGCAATATTGTCCCTAACAAGCTCAAATATCGAACATGCAATTAATTCTCCTGGTACGAGTTCGGTGCTCGACAAACATAACAACGGCAACCCTCAGTAAATTTAAAGATTGCGGTTGCTGTGTTGATTAATACCGATTGACTGCACTAGGACATAAACCTATAGGTAAAATGCCTTCCGTGAGTGTCTTTCTAAGGAATCCTAGCCTGTATTCACGTAAGGATAATTTTGAGTATTGTTTTAGAGAAAACCATGAAGAACTTTTAAATGCTAGGTCTTAATGGACAGCATGGGATCGAACCCAGCATTTCACATATACCTTTTTTTTGAGCACAGAACATTTTGGACACTAGAGGGCCCACAGTAAAATCGAAGCAAACAACATGTTTTAATGGTCAAAGTGAAAAAATATCTTTTCGAAAAAGCAACGTTCTACAATGACACAATATTTACAGCGTCGGTTTATAGACTGACGTAAATTAGCAAAAATATCAGGTTTATCATGCACGCTGTAAGCAGCAACTGACAGTCTCACAAATAGTCCTCATCAGACTCAACAGATATTTCGTAGACAAAGAGTTTAATATTACCTCAAAAGAACAAGGTATAAATATGTAATTTGATGGTATCTGCTAGGAGAATGCTGATTTTAATCATGGAAACGTTTATATTACCAGCGCAATCTACCGTTTCAGCAGGGCATTTTTGTACCCACATTTATGCGTATAATTTGTTTGTTTTGGTTCTCTCCTCTTATCGTTACGTAAGTTCAAGATAATTTCAAGCATATTGAATAAACAATCTATTCTTAACAAGAAACAAAAATATGTTTAAACGTGGTTTTTAGATCGCGTATTTTATTTATGATTTATAATGTCTTTGTGGTTCAGTCATTTCTAAATAAGAAAATAGTGTGATCATACATCTCATGCTATGTTTGAAATTGTGTTATCAGCTTTACTCCAAGTTCGGTAAGAGATTAATTTTATAGATTCTTTAAGATTAAGTTCTCTTTTTGAAAGTTAATTTAAAGTGGGAAAGTTCACTTTTCCCATTTGTTTGTTGCTGTTGCTGTTGTTTACTGTTTAACATATACAGGGTGAATTTAACATAATCTGCCAAAAAAAAAAAAAAAAAGGAGCTGATAGAACAGACAATGGGGAGCATAAAGCACCATAGAAACTCTGTCCTATCTCTAACCGTTTCCGAGTTATGGTAGATAGAAGAAAAATCTGTTTTTTTAAATCCTGTCTGAAAAAACCCAAATTTTTTAACTTTCTGAAAGACTTACATGCAAAATAAGCAAACATTTAGAAAGAGCAAAAAAAAAAAAATCCTATCGGGTGACACCATTTACATCAGGATACCTTAATTTGACTGCGAGCTACAAGCGCTAAAACATTGGCGAAGTTTAAAATCGAGTTGTCACAAAATAATTTTACCAGCAATTCGGCAAACACCGTTCAAGCTACAATCAATCAAATTTACGAAAAACTTCGCCATTCCACAAGCTTTAGAATGAGCCCACAATAAACCATATCGGTCTTCTAGTTCAGGAGAAATTTAGAGTTTTGTTTGAAATACATCACTGAAAACGGCGTTCGTGGAACAACGGCAAACGAAACGATGGTGAGTAAATGGAATGTATGCAAATTCGTGACTATCTGCATATGGACTCTTAGTGATATACAGATATATTCCAAACTTCCTGCGCGCGCATCCCACTCGCGGGTACAAAAGGCGAGTCAATCTGTAACAGCTCATTAGCTGGTCAGCTTTTTTTACGTTTTATGCTGCTTATTGCTTTAGCATTTTCTGAGCTTTGCCTGAGCTCGGCCAATTCTTTTCACGCTGTTCTCACGTCTAATTGCTCTCTCTTAGTTCATACTTAGTATGTTTTCCTACATTGGTACGAACTAAGCAAGTTGGTTCTTATTCCGTAGCACTTTTTTTCTTCTACTTTTGTAAATTAATACTGAAATTTTATCCCTTTTTGTTTACACTTCTGAATTTTATTTTCAATTGAAGTCATCACGGGGATCAAATTGCCATACTTTCCAACCTGTAAAAAGATATGCCTAGTTTTACAAATGAAGAGTACGCGGGTATTCATTTTGTGTATGGATTTTGCGATGGTAACTCTCGGAGAGCCGAAGAAGAGTACCGTCTACGTTATCCACGTCGTCGTGCGCCCAACCGTGCTGTATTTGCCGCAATTCATCGAAGGCTTAGGGAGAGTGGGTCCATTCGGTAGGGTGTACGAAAGGGGCCATGGTCGCCGCTCCGCCACCGCTAAGGAGTCCGTACTCGACAGAGTGCAGGAAAATCCAAATATGAGTTCACGCATACTTGGGAGAGAAGGTGGAATTTCCCAAAGTAAAGTGATGAATGTTTTGCGCAAAAAACAGTATCATCCATACCACTTCACACCGGTACAAGAATTACGCCGCTCAGATTTCCAAAAGTGGGTAACATTCTGCCGCTGGCTTTTAGAGCAAGATATTGATGAACACCATTTCCTTAGAACGATACTATTGACAGATGAGTCACTTTTCACTCGGGATGACATGTTAAATTCAAATAACTGGCATCATTACGCTCAACAAAATCTATTTGTACCACGAAACTCATCGTTCCAGATGCGATTCAGCTTAAATGTTTGGCTTGGAGTGGTTGGCAATCGCTTGTTGGGTCCACATGTGTTCCAAGGTCATCTGACAAGCAATACATATTTGGAGTTTTTGGAACATCATCTTCCAGGATTACTTGATGTCATTCCTGTACCCCAACGAGCGGAAACCCTTTTACAACACGATGGGGCCCCTGCACATTCTTCCAATGCCGTTCAGGTCTTCTTGACTCAGCAGTATCCGTAAAGGATTGGTCGTAATGGACCAGTTCCTTGGCCATCTAGATCGCCAGATCTCACTCCATTGGACTTCTATGTTTGGGTTTCCTGAAGCAAGAAGTTCACCACGCAGAAGTTGTCAGTTTGCAAGATTTAAGCAGCCGTCTCGATGATGGAATAATAAAACTGAGGGATGAGCTTTCGCTAAGAGCTACTGTGGTTTCCGTTCGTAAGCTTGCAAGGGCATGTATCAGGTGTGGGGGTGACCAATTTCAGCAGCGGCACTAAATTTCACACATCCTTTCGAATGCATATGTGCTTTAATCATAAACGTGAGATACGTCATTTTTTTCTCATATTCCTTTGTGAAAGACGTGAGAAACGTCATACTTCTTTTGTTTTCATTTCATTGTGTTTGTAAACTTAATACAACTGCTACGTTTCTTGTTTGTCTTTAAAATTTTCTTTTTTGCATGTGACAAAACAGGGGGCTGAAGGCAGACATGAAATCAGGAACGACCATGGCACCCCATGAGACTCCTTCTCGACGAACGTCGAGTTCAGTGGTGAATGTATTTCAAACAAAAGTCTAAATTGCTCCTGAACTAGAACACCGATATGGTTTACTGTGGGTACATTCTGAAGCTTGTGGAATGGTGAAGTTTTTGGTAAATTTGACCGATTGTAACTTGAACGGTGTTTGCAGAATTGCCGGTTAAAGAATTTCGTGACAACTCGATTTTAAACTTCGCTAATGATTTAGCGCTTGTAGCTCGCCGTCAAATTAAGGTATCCTGATGTAAATGGTGTCACCCGATAGGATATTTTCTGCTCTTTCCAAATATGTGCTTATTTTGTGTGTAAGCCTTTCAGAAAGCTCACAAATTTGGGTTTTTTCAGACGGGATTTAAAAAAAACAGATTTTTCTTTTATCTACTATAACTCGGGAACGGTTAGAGGTAGGACAGGGTTTCTATGGCGGTTTATGCTCCCCATGAACTGTTCTATCACCTCCTTTCGTTTGGTAGATTATGAAAAACTCACCCTGTATATCAGACTTGTATGTTTCACTCTAGGCCCATTTGTAAGTCTTCTTCGAAGTGAGGACAAATATAACTTGATAGGATTGTAACACGAAGAATTGGAAAGACGCCAAGGGCCAGCTCGGGAATCGAACCCACTCTCATACGCCCGCAAGCGATTAGCGGAAAGTTGACATAACCACCCGGCCACAGAATGCACTAAACTTCCCCACTTAAAGTTCAAAGTAAAAGAAATTATTTTTTATGTGTCTTGCCTTTATTTACATTATAAAGACATTTCATGTAGTTAAGAAGTGAAAAGCAAATAGGGCTGTAAACTAGCCTTTGCCAACTAAACATTTACTATGTCAACCAAATTATATTGTTGATATAGCATCAACAAAAACTGAAGCAGTCTTTAAAAAACGTAAATTATGTACCTATCGTTATCAATCATTAAATTTACAAATTTTATTATTATTATTATTATTAGGGCAGACTACAATACAATGGAATCTTAACGAATCCTTTTTGCACCAGTATATAAAGATTATCGCGTCAAATGCATGGTTATTTAAAAAGTCTTTAATAAATATAAAATGAAATTACTTTTAGAGGTAACATATTTAAATAGCCATTAATTTCAAAACGACGGTGTAATGAATCCTTTATTATCTTAGTATAGTTTTTTAAAGGTGCTGTAAATTTATTAATTTAAAAATCTGTTACATTATTCAATATTTACAATGGTCTACAATTATTGCAAATTTTAAGGCAGTAGAAAGTATTACTGGTGCATTGTCCCACTTGAGAATACTTTTTTTAATAAAAAGTATTTCTTTATAAATGTATTGATTACTAACCGACCAGTTGGTTCGCGACCTATGATAATTCTAAAAGTAGCAAACTTCCACATGGTAGAGACTCAGGGGCTCTTAATCCCTTTTGTTGTCTTAAACAAATCTGATCAGGATCAGGATAAGCAGTAGTAGTCTGTTCGCACGCTGTGAAAATCCTGACTAGGGCAAAACCGCTGGCAGATTTTTGCGGTGAATTATCTTCTGTAGAGAGTACCATACTTTTCGCGTCCCCTGAAAAATCTGATTGAGCGAACTCATGCCTACTAACACTCTCAATCTGATTTACGGCAGTACAGACCAATCTCACTCATTGTCTTACTTACTATCTGAAAATAATGTATTATAATTAAAAATAAATTATTTATCATTGCTAACTATTCGGTTTCATATATCACGTACAAATAAATAAATGCTAACCTATGCATTTCTTTCTTTATTATTATTTTTTTTTCATAAAATGCGAATTAAAAAAAATGCCTTTTATGCTTATATTTCATATGTAAATATATATTATTTCTTAAACATGACGTCGTTTTTTACATATTTCCTTAAAATCTGAACAGTTATGATGCAAATATCGCGAAAGGATTTTGACAGGTAAATATACATTGCAAGTTATCCATGTGAAATGGTTTCAAACGGATATTGAAAAAAATATATAATATAAATATATATATATATATATATATATATATATATATATAATAACAGAATTAAAAATCGGTCTTTGTACATGATCACATAAAAGAGATACTTGTTTACAAATTTTGATGCATCTACGTCACCCATCACTTAAAAAAACAGAGATAATGAACTATGTCTCTTTTATCCTTTCAATTCACATTTGAGATAGCTGAGCATCAAAACGAATCTTTCTAATCACTACTCGAAGAAAATCACGATCAGAAGCATTCAATGATAATATCCTAAATTTGTCTTCTAAATGAATGTCCATATTCTAAATGAAATATGTCCATTTATAAATGTAAAACGAATATATGATATCGTGAATGATGAAGCAAATTCTCCAGAGGCACATTAAGTAGAATGCTAGACGCATTCATTTGCAGAGAGCTAGAATGAGTAACCACAATTATTCGACTAAAGGGAACTTCTTTTATTTTTCTTAAGTGCTTCTGCAGGCAATTGGCCTATAGTTTTGCCCCAGAGACTCGTTTTAGTAATGCATAACTTGGCAGGTACTTTATCTGAGAGCCATCGTTTACGGTAGATTAGCAGCAGATGAAACAAATTTCATGAACAGATTTGTTGTCATTTGTGTGGAGAGAGCTTTTTTTATGCTCGGAGACTTATAGTTATCGGTATATATGGCAAACTAAACTACATAAATAGCTAATTTCTGTTATAGTATAATTACAATTTTACAGAAAAAGTAGATTGTTACAATTAATATGTAAAACATTTAAAATAATTCTATAAGAATAATTTTATGAAGAGAATAAAATAATTATATTTATATTTTAAATATTACTAAACACTTATAAAATTTCAGTTTAAATTTTAGTTATTCGTTTTCTTCTTTTCCTACCTTTTCTGTTTATTTCTTTTTCTTTTTTCTTTTCTTTTTCTTTTATGTTTAATTTTGAAGTTGATAACTCTGAAATTCTTTAAGATGATATAAAATAATATTGTTTGAATTAATATTTATCGTAAAAATAACTAAAAGCTAATTAACTATTATATATTTTTAATTTGTTATGTTGGATTTTTCTGCAGCATTAATTCAATTTTACCTAACTTAATTTAATGTTCTAAACTCAGTTAAAATTAATTTACACAACCTAAAATAAATTAATTGTGAATTTTTCTTTCTAATACCGTGATTTTTATTCACGGTCCAAAAACATACTTTCCTAATTTCTAAACTTTCTTTTTAAGTATAAACTTGAGAAGTTATTCACTTAATTTTCTTTAAAATAGCTATTCCATCCAAATGAGCACCAAAAGTTTCGCGATTTCCTTTAACACTTTTTAGATTTCCTCTGTAGCCAAACTACAGGGCTTGGAATACATAGCGTGGAAAGCGACCAGCAAATCAGTGCCTTAAAATTTAAGCCTCTCACCAGAGGTCAGTGTGATCGAGTTTATTGCTTGAAAAAAACACCTATTTGTTAATCATTTGCTTCGATCACGTGACTGAGCAGACGAAACTGGGGAAAGCCAATCAGCTCTTCGATTTGAGCAAAAAATTCGATCGCAGCGTCATCTGGGAAGCTTTTTTTTTTTAGCAGTATTTTAAGCATTCAATGATAAGCGCTTGCTACACCGTATATTCTAGGCGCAGTAGCAAAACGTGAAGAAAACCTAAATTGATTGGTAACATTCTCTTACGCTAACCCAATTGTACCATCGGCAACCTTACACTTCCTCCGAGGTCATCGCTATCAACTGGTAACCTTATCTCTTCCAACCTAACACTCTATGGACAGCTGCAGCGGGATTCCGAGCATTTGAAGCCGAAAGAGATTGGGTATGGCCTCACATCCTTGCAAGATGAAACAACAAATATTTTATTAAATCAACAAATTTTTGGTTGATATATCCTCAACAATATTTTGTTATTTCTATGAAACATTTTTATTTCTTCGTAGAAGTATAAAAATTCAGTTGTTTGTTCCCATTTTCTGAAATTGTTTTCTATAAATATTTAATATTTATAGTATAGTTACAGTGCCTAGAATCAAGGGCGAGTCGTGGTTCAAAAAACTGTGGAAACACCGAATCGAAGAAATTCCAAAAGCAGAGGAAAAATTCATTCACTCGTTCAACGAGGCGACGTAACTTGATTACTTTTTAAAAATCTTAAATAGAAGAAGCGCTGCTTCCATCGTTTTCATGGACGCTTCGCCACTGCCTAAATTATATATTGTGGAAACGGATCAGCAAATCAGTACCCTCAGATAAATCCTCTCATCAATGTGATCGAGATAAATTCTTAAAAAAATTAAACTAATGCACTTATTGGTTATTTATGTGCTTAGATCAGGTGACTCTGCAGAGCAAACTTGGAAAAGTCAATCAACTCTTATGTAATGTTTACCATTGTGCTTACCATTTGAGGAAATATTTTGACCGCAGCGCTATCTGTGATGCTTATTTATTTTATTTTATTTTATTTTTTTAGCAGTATTTTAAGTTCTCAGTTATAAGCACTTTGTGCACTGTATGTTCTAGGCGTTGTAGTATAGCCTGCGACATACTTATTTTGATACTCCTATATTAATCACATGCCAATAATTAATTACCATCGTGATTTGAAATAAAAAGCCTAAGAAATGAAATTGATTTTAAAACTCTTTTTAGAACTACAATTCAATGTTCGGCTTATGAACACCAATGATAATTTTATGGTAATATTTGTTAGCATTCAGTTATACAAAAGAACCTTCCTTTTTCAACCATATTTTGATATATAAACATAAAAATTCGAACCGTAACTAGGCAATTGATCAAAAAATTATTTTCAAGTATATAGCTAAATAATAACTATTTATTACAAACAATACAATTCATTAAATTTTTAAGTTTATTTCCTTTTAAGTATCTCATTTTTTCTTATGGATATAAAGCTTTATTAAGGTTTAAAAGTACGAATCTATTTTATTATTATTAGTATTTTTCGAAACTTCATTATGTCGTAAAGTAAATTTGCGATTATTCCGTATATACTTCCACGAATTCTTTGATTTAAATAACATATAATAAGAACTTTAAGTAATCTCAACGCATACATTTTCATTTCCCAATAATAAACAACATTTCTTTAATCCATCTCAGTGGCCACTCACTCTTTCTTAGAATGTTTATACGGATCGCCTCAAAGCTCTCTCAAAGATCGGATTAAAGAACCTAATCTGTTTTCTAAGATAAACTGAATCTTAGAATTTCCGTCCTTGATCCGCAATTCCCGGTTCTCTCTTTCGCAAATGCTATCAGGACACTTGTAGTTTATTTTGAGCTGCAGTGTTTGTCGAAGTGCAACGAATGGAAGGATTATTAATCAAAAGAAATAAACAGACTTATCTTCTCGATTTACAGTGAGAGAACTTTCGTCGAAATCAGCGTTATTGTTCCTTAAAGTAACCAAAATCTTATAAGAAAACAGAATCAGTATATAAAAACTAAGCACGCAATAATATAAAGGTGTAAAATGCACAGAATAATTAATGTTAAAAGTTAATAAATAAGAAAACTTTGAAAACAATCACAAGAAATTCAAAAAATTGCAACAATTGTTTCGGTTGGAAATACTAGCACGACACTTCCTCGGTACGGATTTAAGGCTACACTCGCTCGAAATCGCGCTGAGTTTCTAAATGTACGTTGTCCATGGAGAGTTTGGTTAGTTGAAGGTGAGATGCCATTTCAAGTTTCGTTTAACTGGCGTTGGTTTCAGAGGAAATGTGAAAAGTGTTTTGAGCAAGGTAACGTAAGTTTGTTGATACATTCTAATATTAATTTACACTTTTCTTTTTATTCATTGATATTATTTTTCTTGTTGAAAAATTTAAAAGAGTAATTGCACTCATGTTTATAAAAATTTCAACACCATGAAGGAATGATGCGATTGAGCTGCAATTTTCAGCAAATACAAATTATAGTGTGTTAAGTAAATAATTATCTTTTCAGAGTAACTACGGACATGTGGTCTGAGCAGCGTGCTAGAAACTGCTGCTGAAACTATATAAATAGAGAGCTGTAGCTTAACGTTGAAAGTAGTCTATGGTGATCTGCTAGATGAAACGTGAGGTGAGACGTAACAATGCCTTTTTAACAAATGAGAATGACATTTCAACAACTTATAGAGTTCGAAAGGGTAGGAATCTTTGGCCTTCATGAAGGAAAATTTTCCTATCGTATCAGCTCGTGTGCAGCGTAAAATTAGAACAGTGATGCGTTTGAAAGCATCTGCCGACGAGAGCAGACATCTTGGAAATCCAGGCCTTGGCCACGGAAGATGAGGTGAACGCACGTTGATAGACACTTAGTTCGCATGCCACAGACAGACCTTACAGCTTTTTCTAGACAGTTGACAGCACTTTGGTCCACTACTACAGTTTATCAATGTCTACTTCATAAATTCGTCGACGTCTGTTGCACCATGTGTTGCCCGTAAGATCTCCTTTATACAGGATCCCTTCTTGCAAAACCATCGACGCTTGCGGCTGCAATAGGCTCATGGTCATAGAGTCTTGCGTTCAGATTGGCAACAACTGGTTCTTACTGACGAATTCCACTTTAATTTGTAGTACATGTAGTTGCTGTATACGTATTATAGGCTATGCTGGGGAACGCAACCTCCCGGAGTGCATTATCGAACGTCATAGTAGACGAACACCTGGTGTTAGGATCTGAGGTGCGATTGCGTATCATGAATGATCTCAGCTGCTACGAATTGCGGGTAATCTTAACAGCAACAAGTATATCAGTGAAGTGCTTACGCCCGAAGTTGTCCTTTTCCATCAAGGCATTCCTGGAGTTATCTTTCAACAGACCGCTAACATGTTGCAAGGAATGTTCAAAACCTCTTTTCAGAAAAAAAAAAAAAAACATATATATTCTTCCTTGGCCTGCTTATTCGCCTGATATGCCGCCTATTGAACATGTGTAGATTGCGTTGGTCGGCGTCTCGCTCGTGATCCTCGTCCTACAGCTTCTATAGATGAACATTGTGTATGCATACAAATAATATGGAATGCTCTTCCCTAAGCAGACATTAAAAGTATGTTTACCACTGTGTTACATGAATTCGTATAGTAACATTTATTACAGCGCGTGATGACTACATAAAATATAGATTTCAGACACTTAATATTGATTTTTTGCTTTGAAAATGTAAACATTTATCTGTACCAATAGCAGTCGTTTTTGTATTAATGTTTATTAATTTCTGAAAATTTCTTCATGTTGTTGTAATTTTCACAAACTTTAGCGTATTTTGTTTAATTATACGCTAAATAATTGTTCCGTAAAAGCGTAAATAATAAAATTGTATCGATAAAAATTTAAATTCTTTTTAAGTTAAAAATAATAATAATAATAATAATAACAATAACAATGACAATAACAATAATGATAAAGAGTAATAAATAAATAAATAAACTAAAAATATTATTAATACAATGTGTAATAATTGTGTGTTATTATTTGCTTCCACATAAGGATAATTTTAAGTGTTGGTAATTAATTATTTTTTCCTGTTTCATAAATGTTGTGAGAATAGATACTTTTTGAGTTGCAATGTTTGTCAAAATGCATCTAATAAATTGAATATCAATTAAAAGAAATAAAGATATTCAATTTTTTTTTTTTTTTTTTTTGTTACAATGGGATTTCTCTAAACCAGAGTTATCGATCCCTAAAAAGCCAAATTCTGTATTGAAATTAGTGTGACTAACAGAATATTCGAGAAACAGTCAAATAAAAATAGTTTTGTTAATTATTAAAAAAGAATTTAAAATACATTTATTACGAACAGTTAAAGGTTAAAATATGAATTATATCACAGATATAAAATTTTTGCCGAAATAATAAAGTGAAATTATTTTTTGTAAAATCCCGTTTTAAATATTTTCATATAATTTGTATTTAATTTTATAATAATATTCACATTTAAGTAAAATTTTTATTTTAAACATAAAAAATATATATATATATATGATATATCTATATATATATATATATATATTTCAGTGGCAATTTTAAAACATGTAGCAAAGTATAATTTAAACTTAAAAAGCAGATAAGAAGGATGAAATTGATATTGAAAAATACAGATTTTTTCATAATTGTGTTTTATAGAGGGTATTTGTTTATTTTTTAATGATCTATAGTGCAACCACGTTTCCTAAAACTAGCAGTGAGGAGGAGTCCAAAGAATTAGAGGTGTGCCAAATTGACCGACAGTTTGGGGTTTGGAAAACTTCCAGTCATTCGCCGAACACACTTATCGCTTATTTTCTCTTAACCAGATGACTATCATCCTTATTTTAACACTGGAATCGTTGAGTCAGAACTTGCGCAGTGGCTTCCATGGTCTCAGGAAGTGTGGTTGAAGATTATATATAAACTTTATATTTTAAATGCTTTATTTTCATAATGTTTTTTAACAGCACAAAATGTCCCAGGAACGTAACTGTTAGATAACACAAAATCTTAGCCACTATTTCAAAAAAGGTTCGTTCAGTCTGCTTTTAGTAATGCTTCATAAACGTCGAATTGTCTGAGTTCGATCAAAATGACAGATTTAGAAACGTTTCATTCACTTTGTTTTCAGATTTATTTTGTAAACGTGGTAATGTCTGCGATTGGAAGAAAAAGACAAACATATAACAGAAAAGCTTCAGTCACTTAACAAAAAAATTGAAAAGTGTGAACGTTTTACAAAGCTATCAAAAAGCATACTTAATATGTGTTACGAGATAGCGAGTTTTTTGCAACATACCTGAAACATCCTGTACAGAATGAGTTATTCCTTAGAATACGTTTATTTTGCAGGTCATCGTAATTATTGTAAGAATAATGCAAATAAGTTAGATCAAACATACCTCCACAGACTTTTTTTTCTAAATTCACTATCCTATACTGAAGTTAAACAAAATTTCTTACTTCAAAAACAGTGCTGGCGAAAAAAAAACAAAAAAACTTTACATGTCAATTGCCATTTCCGCCATAAAAATATGTAAAACCCCAGTAATAACACGTGACGTTAGTCGGTCACTGACGAACTTTCCCTGTCCTATATACACTCATTTCTCCTCGTGAACTGTTTTAGTAAGGCTGTATGCTCTTTGCTCCCGCCTGTCAATATTTAGTTTATTTGTCAAAAGTTTGAGAACCTACATCGGTATTCTTTCTCCACAAAATGGGTCAAAAAAAAGCTCAGAATGGAAGAAAAATCTCATTCCTTGACTCTGCTGAAGAAGGGAATCTCTGTGACTGATGAAGTTAGAGATCTGGCAGATCATTCTAGATTCAGCCAGACGTAGAAAATCTTTACAAGGTCATTAAAATATAAACATTTAAGACAAAATCTTAACATTTTAGTCGTTTATTGTAAATACCACATTGCTGTCAGAGTTTTGTCAGCTCATCTCTACATTTTATTACCAAGTGCAGCCGTTTAGTCAAGGATCTCTGGCTACATTTTCCAGATGGCTACAACTTGCTACATCTACAATGATCTGCGAAATCTCTGACTACATCAATCACAGACATTCCCTTCTCTAGCAGTGTCAAAGCAGGAGATTTCTGATCCATTTTAAGCTTAATCCGAACCGTTGTGTGGAGTGGCAATACCGATGTAGGTTCTCAAACTTTTAACAAATGGTCTCTGGCAGAAGCAAAACCCATACAGCCTTACTCTAAAAGTCCATGAGGCGAACTGAGTGTTAATAGGCTAGAGAAAGGTCGTCTGTGATTGACTAACACCACGTGACATCACTGGGATTCGACCCATTTTTATGACGGGAACGGCAACTGACAAATAAAGTTTTTTTTGCCGCTCAAGTGCAAAGATTATTTTAAATTTTAAATTTTAAATTTTTATTTTAATTAATTAATTAATTAATTTTTTTTTTGCGGCACTGTACTTACTGCATCCTGTATGAACTTTAAAAAAAAATTATACATTACTTTATTATTAATTATTATTATTTCTGTTATGCTTACTTCTGTTGGAAATCAACAAAGTACTCGCTGAAAATTATTCTTTATGAAAGGAAATCTCTATAAAATGTTTTACTAAATTTAACTCATATGATAATCATGTAAGTTTATATCTATCAGCCATATTATACATCAAGCAGCTTCAAAATCTCAGAAACACTACTCAAATGAATCTCAAAGTAAATATTTGCAATGAGAGCTAAAACTTCACGTATATGAAATAAATCGATTACTTTGAATATCTAATACAATTTACAAAAGCATTGGACAAATAGATTTCATTATGTACAAGCAAGGAAAAATCACTGACAATTACTACAATGAAAATGGAAATTTTCTACCAAGAGAATAGAATTGTAAATCGACGTTTTGAAATATTCATTTTAAAGTGTTCAATATGTAAAACTAGTTTATAATAGTTAGTTAAGGGTTTAGGAATAATTATAATTTAAATTTATAAAGTCAATATATACACAAAATTGACTGAGCTATATATTTTGAGTAAAGTAATCATTAAATGGACTTTCCTTCGCTATTGTTCGTAAAATCGGCATACTTCCAATAAAAAAAAAAATAAATAAATAGGGAGGATTCATATCATGCCACGTAAAAATCCGCAAAATAAATTTTGTAAAAAGTCAAGCATTTAATCTTTAGTACAGTCCCTATATTTAAAAAAAAATGTATTGATAGTCTTACGAGGAAAAAAATAAATAAATAACAACATTTTTATCATTAAAATGGCCAAATACTTTCAGTATAAAATTTAAACCAACTTTCTGGGATAGTTTGCAGATCTATACATCGTCTACTATTTGTATAAGCACCATATAGCGCAAATAATATTATCCCTAAAATACTGAAAATTTACATTGAGTAATTTTCATATAAAACCAAAAATATGTATGGGCAACCTTATGGGGTCCTGTAAACAATTAGGTTTGTACCACATTTTTGTTGATTCAATGGGCCACAGTAGCCCAGTCGGTTGAGCGCCGGGCTCGTAATTGGAAGATTGCGGTTCCGGTACTCAAGCCGGCCAAAGACCTTCGTGTACATTAATGGCGGCTGGTGCACGTAAAATCTGTTGGGGCTGCAGTGTCCTCCATGTTCCCATCAAAAATTATGCCTCTGGGGGTCACCGAAGCGGGAGAGCCATTCCTTCCGTAGAGATCGAAATTGTGATGGCATGTCTAAGGACCACCTCTAAGGGTGAGTCCCAGACCGTTGTCAATTGACCATTGCGTAGCACTAGTGCTATGTAAAAAACGTCCAACAAACCAACCATATATAGATTGATTTCTATTTGCTGTATACAATATTAAAACATCAAATTATTCTTTGAATAAATACCTTTCTTATAACTTAATATGTAGAATATCACTTGGGAATGCTTATATAATATCAATGGCGCCCTTTATATCTTTTCAACAAAGACCATATCATAAAGAATCTGAATAACGTACGAGTTTCAATATATTCTAAAAAATTTATAAAAGTCCATCGGAATTACAAATTTCAAAAAAAAAAAAAAAAAAAAAAAAAAAAGAAAAGCTATAAAAAATTATTTTTAAGTGATTAAGCGATTATATAACGAATAAAAAAGTATGGTTTTAGATTACTTTTCAGTAAAAAAAATATGTATACTGTAAATTAATTTGATTATTTTATTTGTACCAAAATATGATTTTCTTTGTGTGCAGAGTATGCACGAAAATGGTTTAAACAATTAATACATAAATATAATTCTATTTCATAAATTTCATATTTTCCTTATTCAGTTAAAATATTGTTTTAGTTATAATTTTTAGTTTTATGCCTAATAATAATACTAATTAAGAAAAAAAAAAAAAAAAGGAAATATCTAACAGAAATATACAGAAATATATAGCACAAGGGCGATGTCAACAATCAGTTTAAGAAATATGTATGAGTGATGGATAACGTGGGTCAATAAGAGTAATGTTCACAAGATATGTATGAATGATAGATAATATGGGATTACAAAATAAATGTTGGCAAAATTTGATTTGATGGTTTTTGCTGATACTTGCGTTTTTTGGTGTGCTGAGACCGAAAATGAAGTTTTCCTCTAACATGTATAGATTTACGTCAATAGAGTGTGCTTACTGACACAGTTTCTTCATTATCGACAGTTTCTAATACGTTTAGTATGTTTCCATGATTAGTTATAATTAATCTTGTAAAATACTATAAAATTTATTACATACAGTAAACTCTCGTATAACGCGGGGGATACGTTCCACGTAATAGGAAATCGCGTTATAGGAGACAAACATTGAGCAGACGATTTCATTCCGCAATGAGACCAAAAGCGTCGGGTGTTGGCATAGTAACGGAGCAATCCTTATCTGCAGTGAAAAAGTAAGTAACCTTGAACAGTTATTACTTACAAACTTTGAATAAACAATATAAAATGCAATAAACTCGCAACAATTGTTTCGTGTCGAAAAAACACACGACTTTTCATCAGGCGAAAAAAGTAAGCACGAGTGCTGCAGTTAAAGCGGCAACGCACCTTTGCCGCTTCGCAGCACTCGTGCTTACTTTTTTCGCCTGATGAAGGGTCGTGTGTATTTTCTACCCGAAACAATTGTTGCGAGTTTATTGCATTTTATGGTGTTTATTCAAAGTTTGTAAGTAATAATTTTTACAACGCCAGTTTTGGGGTGCTTTTTTATTAACCTTGAACAGGTTGAAAGTAGAAAAGATGTCACGTGCTTCCTTTACTTTACGCGTCATACGAGACTCTTTATCACGTTGTATGAGTAATAGTCGCAGATTTTTCGTCGCATTATACGAAATCGCGTTTTGTGGGACGCGTTGTACGAGATTCTACTGTAATTATATTGGTGGAAGAGTCACGGAAAAAATTGTGTCTTTAGACACACTGTATTGAGAAGCAGACTTGTATACTAATTAAGGAAGTGGGCGGAAATGTGACGTCGCTTTATACAAAGTATAATCAGCATCCCTTGTAATGCCTGCAAAATTTACCTGCACTTTTGGGACATTTTCTGGTCCCAGCACTGTTAGCAACTTGAAATAAATTTTCAAGTTGCAAGAATAATCTAACCAAAGATCTATTCCACTTTAAATTATTTAGATAAAATAATCGTGTTTTCTCAGTAATCTCAACAAAGAAAAAAAAAAATCTCTTGGAACCAACAAAAACGGTAATATTAAAAAGGAATTACAAAATAAATCATTTCCCACTGAGAATGAATTAAATCAGAGACGGAAAAAATCTGGTATTTCTTAAACTTCGCGAAACATATCACATTTTGCGTGATTCTATATTTTTGTGACTGAAGTATAACAGTGACCTAAATCTTGAGAAGTACAAAATATTAGCATTATCTAATAGGTAACATGCACAAAAAAACTAAATCAATACAGTTTTTCATATTAAAATTTTTATGTGCATTTATTATAGACAAAAATATAAGTGTTTTTGAAATCGTGAAAATAGCATCATAACAGCGACTAAGGCTCATGTGTGATACGAGCTGGCGCAGTGTCCGCCATTTTCTAGCCCGTCTGGGAAAACGTTGGCGGAAGAAAAAGCTAGGTTACCTGATTAGCGTTGTTATCGCGTTTAAACTTCTACACAGATCATGTGAGCTAGAACTTCTTATCACGAAACAAACAAGTTGGCAACTTTAAGAACATCGCCAACATTCTCAATGCAACCCTTCACATTAAAAGAAATGTAATTTTAAAGTTAATTTTAAAAGAATTTAAAAACAATTACTTAAAAAAACAGTGCATTCATATTAAATTTTTCAAAGAACTTTAAAAATAAAATGAAATAAGTTGAAAATAAGGAAAATCCTGAGCTACAAAGTTGTACTCCTGCTCTAGGTATGCACAAGTTACATCTGCAATTTATAATCCACTTTTTCCTTCTATCTGGATTAGAAGAAAATATAAACAGGCGGTGCCCTTTTCTTGAGTTATTCGTGCAATTTATTGCCGAAAAATCACCAATAATGAATCGTCAGCCGGTCTTGTGGGCTAGAAAATGGCGAATGCGTCAGCCTATCAATATAGGAGTTCTAGAATCAACACTTACTGGGTTACATGCAACTAAACATCACCAAGGCACGTTAGCGAGGAAATAAATAAAAGTTTCATGAAATATTCCGATCACTTGTTTTTGAATATGTGTCCTTTATTTACTTATGAAACATTAAATGTACGAAAGTATTGGAGAATAGTAGTCAAATGGTGTACAAGACATCTTATAAAAGGTAAGTATAGCAAGTAGTCGAAAATTTCTCCAACCAATTCATATAATGTTTCATTTTATATCTAATATAGTATATACTGAAAGTTAGTGTAACCTAAATTAAATACAGTGGGTAATCATATTATTAGATTTTTTTTTTTTTTTACATTTTGGGATTCTCTAAAAAAAAATACTATGCTAAAGTGCTCGGAACTTCAAACATTCAAAGAATATTTAGAAACTCATATTTTCCACTGTCGGTTTAGTCCAGTGTGTAATTAGGGGACCAATCACAAATTGAAGAAAAGGAAAAATTCTTTGGATCACCCTGTACCACAAAAAGCTACAAGTAACTTGCACCTTTAACACTTTGTTGCGAATACTATGTGCAATATTTATATGTTTTGTTGTAGAAATTGCGCAATCATTTAGGCAGAACTTTTTTTTTTTTTTTTAATTATTAATTTTTTTCGCGAGTTTTTTGCTTATAACAAGAACAGATTTTCAGAAAAATTTACGAAGCTTCCAGAAAAATTGACAAAACGTTAGATAAACCATATTCTGAAACATAAAATTCACAGGCATAATATTTGTCTAATTATGAGCATTTATAGTAAATATTATTTTATCTGTGCAAACACAAAATATAGAAACCAATTTATTACATAGGTTAAAAGCTAGATATATTGAGCGACTTTTCTGAAAAGTTAATTTGGACTGAATAAAAATTAAGCAAATTGTCAGCAAAAGAACGAACTAGATTTTAGGTGAAATTTCATAAGGGGTTTTTCACATGCTGCGTATTTAATTTGAATATTCAATTATTCCAACAACATTGCAAAAGGTCTTTTTTGTGAAAAACTCCTTATGAACTCACAGATATTAGTATACAAATAAAAATATGTTAGAGCTGCAAGCTTATAAGGGATTGTTAAAAAAAAAAAAAAAAAGGTCTTTTGAAACGTGATTGAAATAATTGGAATTTCAAATTAAATATGCAGCATGTGACAAACCCCTTATGAAATTTAGACTTTTGAAAATACAGTTTGGTTATTATTAAACTTCCCTTATAAAAAACATTCTACAGCGCAAACGGGTAAACGTCATGCAACGAAATTTGGTGTATAGACTATACGCGAGATGCGCTCATGAAGAGTGAGATCTCACTCTCAAATAATGGCATATCACTCTTTGAACATGCCAAAATGGAGCCAACCTCTAAAGAGTGAAAAGTCTCTTTTCGAAAGAGTGAGATTTCTCACTCTTTATTAAGAGTGAGATTATTCGCCGCAATTTAACGAATATGACTGATTATTTTTCTTTAAAAAATTGCGTACACTAGACTATATCGTTTCATTTCGCCTTGCGAATGAACTCCAGTTCAACGGTGGAAATAATGCAGTTTGGATTCGTCGGGAATCGAACCCAGGCCGTCCTCGTAGCAAGCGAGTGTCTTACCACTTAACCACTGAGCACATACACTTGTTGCTTATTTTACATTATTAAATCATTCTTATACGTGATCAATCATATTTTATTTTTTACTTCATATATCAGCAGTATAAAATTACAGAATTCTAATGGATATTTTAAAATTATAATTATTTTGAAATTGCTAAAATTAGAATTATTTTAAAAGAAAATGTGTACTTTAAACAAATTTCCTAATACAAGCATTCATTTAAAGTAGCTTATAAGGAAAAGAATTTACTCAAGTGTACATACTTAAAATAAATAAATAAATAAATAAATAAAAATAAAAAAAAAATTTCGCATACAAATCTATAGAGTTTCCTGTAAAGCTCTTCCGTTCAGTAGTATAAAACTCGCTGTTGATTTTAAATATTAGTAAAGAATTCAACCCATTTCTTTTAATATTTCACATATGTTAGCTGTCAATGAATATAATAAAAATATGAGTCATTAAAGATTTTTAAGGCGTCGTGCATTAAATATTTGCACTGATATTTTCTTTTATACTTCATATATTGCTGAATAAAACTATTTACTTTCCAATACGAGTTTCGATATGTTTCTTGAGATTTTCGATTATTCACTAATAATATTACTTCGATTTTGTCAATCGCAAAGAAAAAAAATATTTACCGTATTATCTTTTAACATAATTATTTTCCTTTTTTTTTTATTCATCAGAAATTTAGTTATAAGGAATAAGTCTAGGAATAAGTTCTGTTAAACAAATGCATCCATCAGATCGTTCAGAAATTGTCCATTTTTCATTCGAATTATGATTAACAGATGGCGGCAGCTATTTCTCACTCCACAAAAGTTTGATCTTGTAATACATGATGACCTCACTCTTTGTGGCAAAGTGACTATACGTCACCCTTTCACAAAAAGTGAGAAATGTCACATTTTCAAGAGTGATAATAGTGTTTTCTCACCTTTATTGGTGTCAAAATAGGGGTCACTTTTTTAAGGAGAGAGATTCTCACTCCAGAAATTTTAGAGAGTATATATATATATATAGTTCCAAAATGTCCACCAGAGGACATCTTTTCCGGAAAAACATTAAATTTAACACAACAAACGATCCAAACGGAACACAGAAAGAATATTAACATTTATTGACTAGTTTCTGATCACCTTGAAAAAGTGTGGTATACCGTGGATGTGTTGCGACGTTGAAAGACTTAAAGAACTCCGTAACGCTTCAAGTGCGAAACATCAAAACTGATCAGTTACGAGCTGCTGTTGAACACACTGTTCACCGACTTGCTGATAAATGGGGGTGGTCCCATGAAGCACTTTTCCCTACATCGTCCTGGACACGATTAATAACTGCTCCTTTTGTGCAATTTCGTCCTAATTCGTTCTTGTTTCTGCAAATTGAACTGTTTGTTTTTTCCTCAAACAGCGTACTGTTATTTTTTCCATACCTTTACTTAATGTGGTTCGATGACAAGATGATCAGAAACTAGTCAATAAATGTTAATATTGTGTTTGTATTCCGGTTTAGTCGTTTATTGTGTTAAATTTAATGTTTTTTCCGGAAAAGCGTCCTCTGGTGGACATTTTGGATCTAAAATGTTTTTTTCGAAATTCCGTTAGCACATCTCGTATATAGTCCATGTACGAAATGTCATTGCCTTCCGATCACTCGTTTGCGCTGTAGGAGGCTGTTTATAGGAGGAGTTTAATTATAACCACCTTGTATCTAAAATCTAGCTTTATCTTTTGCCGACAATTTGCTTAATTTTTACACTTTCCAAATAAACTTTTGACAGAAATTGCCCAATTTATCGGTTTTAAACCTATGCAATAGAAATTTTATCTTTCGCGCATGCGCAGAAAAATAAATCCTATAAATGCTCATATCTCAGCAAATATTTTAAATCTGAATTTTAGGTTTCACGGCATTGTCTATCTAATGTTTTCACAATTTCTCTGGAGGTTTTGTAAAGTTTATGGAAATCTGTTCTAGTTATAAGCAAAACACTTGCCGAAAAAAATAATAACTTTTGAAAAATAATTACTCAATTTCTTCAACAAAACATATAAATATTGTACGTAGTATGTGCAATGACATGTTAAATTTACAAGTCATTTCCGGTTTTTTGTGATACAGGGTGATCTAAAGTGTTTTTGCTTTCTTCAATTTATAGTTTGCCGCTATTTACACTCTGGACTAAATAGATAACGCAAAATCTTATTTTTTAAACGTTCTTTGCCTGCCTGAAGTTCTGGGTCATTTTGCCCAGTATTTGCTTAGAAAATCATAAAAATGTAAAAAAAAAAAAAAAAAAATCTAATAATTTGATTACTATTCTAAATGTGATCTGGAAAATCTCTGAAATAAGAAACTCCCTAAATCACCTGTTCTGCTAACAGTATTTTCATAGTTAATACAGGCATATGAAAAACAAGACAATTTTCCAAAAAAGAATAAACAAAAGAGAATTTAGAATAAAGTTCAAAACGTTCAAATCAAATAATTAAATTTAATATAAGTGTTCATTTCAAGGTCAACTGCTATGTACAAAATGTTACAATTTTTTAATTACATTTAAAACAAGAAAATTAACATTTTATATATTTTATTATATTTAGTATAATATTTAACGAATTACTGTTTCAAAAATATTAATACCGAAATAATTGAAAATATAATTCACCTTTATAAGGATTTTAATGTCTCTAAAAATCATATTTTACAAATATTTAATGTTTATTTTCCATTCTTTCTGTAATCCAAAGAGACATATGCAGCAGAACTGACTTTAAACAATCAGTTAGTGTGCTTTTCCTTCATGTAATAAATTGCATTGTCTTTAATCCAACTAAATGGCCCTCTACACTTTCTGATAGTGTTGTTTGGATTGCCTCAAGACTTCCTCCAAGATCGGATTAAAGAACCTAATCTGTTTTCTCAGTTAAACCGAATCTTGGAATTTCTCCTTTTGATCCTTAATTCTCGGTTCAATTACAATTGGGACACTTGCAGTTTATTTAGCGCTGCAATGTTTGTTGAAGTGCAACAGATAGAAAAAGCAATAATTAAAAATAAAAGAGATAAAAGTTGGATTTTTTTTATGTATTAAGATATCTAAGTTTAAATTTGTGCCATTACGCAAAGTAATGTGTCTGAGTTTTTCGTATAAATGACTCATTTAATTTTAGTTCATATTATTAAATTAATCATCTAAGGAATTATAATTTTAATTCAATGAATAGTTATCTATATAAATAATGAGAAGTGTCTGTGTGTGTGTGTGTGTGTGTGTGACTCTCTGTGCGCTGGTTCTCACACTACTAATCACAGAGCTACAAAACTTGGCAGAACCTGGGACCCTGTAGGTGTGCATCATCTTATCAAGATTTTTTCGAATTTTGAATTTCAATTTCTTTATTTATTTTTTATTTTATTATTATTATTATTATTTTTTCTTCAATTTTAAATATTGTCTTCAATTTTCATTTTTATGAAATTTGTTGTTTCGTGTTTCAGTCGTCTGCATATCTTAGCAATGGCTACTACGCTATTTATTTATTATTTATTTAATTCATTCATTCATTTGAAGGCGAACTATATATATAATTTAATTTATTATATTTATTCAAAATCAAATGGTAATGCTATAGAAAAAATATTATGTTTATGTATAATTTTTACAGTATAACAACTTTTTTTTTTTCAATTAATTCCTTCGAAATATTTTTTTTTCTTCTAATTTATGGTATTTATCGGGGGAAAAATGGTAGTAGATAGTAGAAAGGATTAAACTGATTAAATTTTAAGTTTAATTAAAATTTATTTATTTATTTATTTTTATTTAAATACTTTTAAAACAACATCTACTCTTTATTTCATTTATTATATTGCTCGGAATGATGTGATAATGCAGTGTAAAGAATGAAGGCTATAAAATACATGTTTCAAAAACTAAAATATTTAAGAGATGCTGAGACACAGTAATTTTTAAAACTTTAGTTCTTGAATAATAGAAGAACTACCTGTCGTCGATAAATGCCCAGACTGAAGTGCCCGGGGAACAGTTTTCTGTAAGTTGCTTGAATCTGGACCCGACGCAGTGTGGGCGGAAAAAGAGCTGCGGGTACACGAACAGCGATTTAAGTGTAGGTGATTTTTTTTTTTTTTTTTTTTTAGTTTTTATTTATAAAGTGGTATAAAATATAGATAATTATTGAATTCTTTTCGAAAATTCATTTGAATATAGTGACCAGCGAAGCGGTGTAGCCTGCTAGTAATATAAAATTTTAATTAGTTATAATTCGAAATGTTAATGAAAATATTTTTTGGGTGTATTTTAATGTTACATAATTTGCATATAATTGAAAAAAAGGAAGAAAAAAACATTGGGAAAGTCATTTTTTTAATAATATTTACTTTTTTTTTTTTTTTTTTTTTCCATTTCTTCAAATAAAATTTCGTTTTAAGATAGATTATAACAGACATTTGTTTGAAAGAAAATTTGGATAAAAACTTATTGGTAGGTAGAATAAACCGATCAAACCTACTAGTAGTACAGAAATAAAATTTATGGAAAAAAACTAAATGTATATGCACTGTTAGAAACATGATTAATTTTAAACAAAAAGAATCATGCAAAAAAAAAAAAAAAAACTTTTTATATACCATGTTTTTAAATTTTCTGTTGAATTATATAAACTTGACAATTCTCTGTATTAATAACTACTTAATAGAAATAATAAGATAGTGACAATAAAATACGCGAGGATAAAAAATAATATATAACCAATATTTAATTACGCGGTCTCAGTTCAGTGAACCAATAAAAAAAAAAAAAAATGTTTTAAAAATAAAATATTATTCTTTTTAGAACAACATACGTTAGCATCATGAACTAAATTAGCACTTTATCATTGTGTACGGGATTTTTGAAGTTATAATGACGTCAATTTTTGTGAGATGCCTAATTTAATTTTATATAATTTTTTAATGTTCACGTTTAATTAAATGTATTTATTTTTATGTCGAAAGAAAATTAACACGTAATTTTTTTTTGGCAACAATTAAATTATAGGTAATATTTAAATGGCTAATTTTATAGCTATTAGGAGGTTATTATTTTCATATTTTAATTAATTAAAAGAAAGCTAATGAACGATTCGAAAATCGGGCTTCGAGCTATTGCGTTGTCATAGTGTTTTAAGCTATTCTAAATATTTCAAATGTCTAACTATTCGGAAAGTTATTTAAAAATCGATTACAAGATTTGTACTGGACAAACAAACAAACAAACAAGAAAGTTAGTTAATAAAAACATGGCAAAATTGTGCAATTAAAAATAATGCTATAATGATCAGGTTGAGGTCGAGTGCGTTTAACGTCACACTAGATCTACCCACCTGACAATTAACGACGGTCTATGCTCCCCCCCCCCCCCGTAGGTCAATCCGGAGACATGCCATCAACATTTCAATTAACCGTGGAGAGAATATCTCTCAGATTCGGTAAATCTACATGTATTCATTTTACGAAACATCGAGGACATTGCAGCAAAGACAGACTTCTTGCACCAGCTGTCCCTAATGTGCACAACATCTTTTTGGCGGCACATTCATGAAACCTACAATCCTTCGTTTATTTATCTCGACACTATCTCATCTGGGCTAATCAGAAAAAATATTATTATTATTATTATTATTCGAAGAACATGAAATAAACACTGCATTTCTTTGTAAAATATGTATTTTTTATAAGGTTATCTAAAGTAAATTACTACTAACGAAAAAATTAAATTGTGACGTCTAATAAGCATATGTTGAAAATACATAAAATCGATATTTTCTTTATTTTCACCTGCCATTTCCATACCTTTGTGTATCCTGATTTCCTATTGGTTAATACCGCCAGAATCTAACAGTCTATTGGTTCTCAATCCGGCTCTAGAATCCGCTTCCTTGTTTACATACAGAACCAATAATCCACCCAGTTTTCTTCACTGATGACGGTACACTTAACGCTACCGAAACTTCAGTATCTTTAATTTATATGTTTTACGGTGGGCTTCTTAATATTAGTGGAAATTCAATTCGCTATAAACTCATTGTCTTAGTTCACTACAACTTCCTGAAAGCGATATTGGAATCCAAATACTTCCGAAAGCATAAAAAATTTATTAATTTAAAATTTAAAATTTTAGCTAACCCTCATTGTAGCAATGCGCAAATGATAGGATTAACTAGGGGGAGATTATCTCCTACCCGGCTTAAACTCCCATTAAGTATGTGTCCTATTATGGATCATGAATGATATATTTTAATATATCGTAATTTTACAGAGGGAAATCCTAATGTCAGAATAATAATTTTTTATTTATTTTTCTCTTTTCTATACTGATAAGAAGTAATGGTTGTATACGTGCCAGTTTTAAACATATCTAGTTTTCAATGAATTTAGACGTTGTGAGATGTTCTGAACAAGTTTGTCCATTTTTAGAAAATACTTACCTTTGAGTTACCGAAAATTTGTGGATGTTGTACCCCACAAATGATATTTGACAAAATTCAGTTTAAGCTTATATAGTTGGTGCTGATTACTTTGGGGATGTGTTGCACAACAGGTAGTATTGCAATGCAAAAAATCTCACACTTACTGAAAATCTCCATCTCAGCTTCTGTAATGTATATCTAAAATCAAAACTGCTATGTATGAGGACGTTTATAAAAAAATATGTCGATTCTGTTTAGTGCATATCAGCGTCAGGGGGCGGTGCTATGCAGCAATTAAAAAAGGTTTACGGAAAGACATAATCTCATCGTTTATGATATATAAATGAAATAAACTTGGTATGTTAGAAACCTAATATGAACAAATCATGCTGTATCAATCTGACATTATTGTTATTCGCTTTCTTCCATTTTTCAGATGACTATATATCAGCATTTAATGGTTAAAATTGCAACAAACTGTACATGTAAGTTATAATAATAAATATTTATGACTGCTAATAGATAGGTAGTGCTGTTTTATATAATATAGATTAAATTTTTTTAATGGAGGCAGCATATTAGTTAATAATAGATTTTGGAAAGTTTGTAAATTCACAATAAACTTATACAGGGTTGGCTAAAACTCTCTCTTATTTTTTTCTTTCTAAAATTTTTATTTATTTATTTTACAAATATCAAACATTAGCGCTTAAGCCATCAGTTCACGGGCTCTCCAATATTTCTTAACAATGTTCTCACACTGAAAGAATACATTACAATAACTCAAATGTTCAAAAGTAATTGGTTGACCAGAGTCACACAAAACGCAGTCTGGGGAATCTGTCACGCAAATTTTACAGAGTTCTCTGTAAACAATCATATTCAGTTAACTCTCTAAAAAGAGCCACCACAGTCTTTCTTGGAAAACCAGGAATTACCTTCTCATCTCCCAGAATCGTCCATCTCTTTTAACCTGCACCTTGATTCATATTCAATTTAACAGTTTTCCCATGGATCAGGTTGACATGCAATTTAGTCGAATGGAATGAGAGTGGGCGGTTTATACATTGCTCTATCAAAGTTCCTTTTTTAGCTAGAGCATCAGCTTTTTCATTGCCCAAAATTCCACAATGGGCTGGAATCCATTGGAATGAAATTCTGTGTGCCAGTACCTTAATTCATTTCAAAATTATTTGGGAATTATTTTGTTTGTTCAGTAGAGCCTGAAGCGCACTTTTAGAATCTGATAATATTTCCGCTCTATCAGAGGAGTGTTTGCGGACCGAAAACCGCTCGATTGCCACTGCAATAGCTTCGATTTCCGCTCCTAAAATATTGCAGATATAATCTCATTTTTCACAAACATGTAATTTACTACATTCCATTATTTTTCCAAAAGTTACAACTGAATGTTTTATCAGTATTTTCTAGATATTGTTTTAAACAAACGAGCTTCCTAATGAACTCAGCAGGAATACCACTTATGATGTCACAGATCTTATTCTCAAGTTCGCCAAGAGTTTGTTGTTTGCTGCGATGCACTTCAGTGCATTCCAGAAAAACACAAACACTTCTGACCACATTTTTTTAAAATAGTATTTAGAAAACACTGGAGCATATATTGAATTGTAACTTTAGGAATTATTATAATGAAATGTAATAAACTGCATGCGGGATGCAAAAATTTAAGTTTATACATACAATATTTTAGGAGGGGGAAAATATTAAAAATACGCACTTATTTTCTGCACATTTTGTAGCAAGATTTTTCTCACTGACAGTTCTTTCATTATGACGTAGGATAATTTTCTGTCGATTACAGGAAAGTTTGAAAGCGCGCAATAAAGTTCTAGTAATCTGTTACGACTATTACTACTGTCTAAATTTTAACAGGAAAAATGCATTAGATTTTATGCCACCAAATAATAATAATAATAATAATAATAAAATAAATTAAAATTAAAATAGATATAAATAAATAAATAAAAATAAATAAAAAATAAAATAATAATAATAATATAATAACATAATGTGAAACTATTTTAATTGTATTAACCCTTTAATACCCACATTTATTTTCTTAAATATAGTTTTACTTTCTTAAATAGTTTTATGAATACTTCAAATATAAAGTAATATATGACTACTAAGAGTGAAATAAATTAAGGACAAACAACGTTTCTTTTAAAACTAATTATTTGATGATGCCTTACTTAATGTTGTAACTGCACCGATTGTCCAGTACTACAATTATTTCTCTATTAACTGCATGTCTGTGACTTTCATTTTTGGCTATTTTTATTTTATTTATTTATTTTATTTTATATTTTAATTTTACTTTTTTGAAATCTATTTTTATATCGTTCTCTTTCTTTATTTTAGTAAGTGCTGTAGTTAAGGTGTAAAAATGACTATGATCTCGGGCGAATGACTTTCTATACAGCATAACTTCCCGTAAGACATCTAGACATCTTCAATTAATTAGTTTTAATGTAAATAATGTAGTTTTAAAGTTATTTTATGCTTTAAATGTTAACAATTTTTTTAGTTTTAAAATTGAAAATAGTCCTCATTAAACAACGCTCAGTGTTTCAATGAAAAATCTTTGAGATAGATGCTCATACAGGCTTTAACGGGTTAAAATTATTATGAAAAAGAATTTGAAGTTTATATTAATTTACTAGCAGGCTTTGCCCGCTTCGCTGGACATTAAACTTAAATTAGTTGTCAAAATGCCATATCTTTATTAATAACCTAAGTTCTCGCTGTGATTGGTAGAGGTTTTCTCGCTCCCAATGTGAGGAGTCTGGGTCCCCACTGTCTTCGGTACAACTTACCCACTTCTTACTTCCCCACCTTCAGCGAGTGAGTTCGAAGTTTTGCGAAATCCCACTAATGTACATAATGCGTACACTTAATCAATATCCACACACCAAAATTCGCCATTCTAAGATAATTCAAAGCGAATTAAAACGGAAAAACATGTTTTTACACATGTTTATTGCCCTCCGACTCCGAGAAGGGGGGGGGGGATTTCGAATTTCGTGAAATGCAGTTACAATAAGTGCCGGGTGCATACAAATAATTTACGCACCAAATTTCGTGACCATACAGAAGTCTTTAATAGGCAATATTATAAATAAAAAAATAAAAAAAGCACAGCTTAAGTATCGGAACCCTTTGGTGACTTTAAATATTTTAAGCCATTTTTGCGATGAACTGAATTGGCTATCTCAATTGTGCAATTAAAGATCTTGGCGAGAAACATCCGAGCTACTTCGGTGCCGGATTTCAAATTTTGCCAAAGGGAACCAATACTAAAGCTGTTCCATATCGAATCTGGGTTGAAAACGGAAAAAGGGTAAAATAAATTGGAAATATCAGACCTATATTTATAAATTTGATACGAAATGAAAGGGGCGATTTTGCTGAATCCAGATGTTCAAACAGTTTTTCGATGCGACAATTAGATTTTTTAAAAATAACTAAAGTATGAAATTTAAGTGGCAACGGAAAAACGGATAAAGGGAAAAATAAATTAGAAATATCAGACCTATCGTTACAAATTCAGTACCAAATGAGAGAGGTAATTTTTCTGAATTCTGGGGTGTAAACAGTTTTTCGATACGACAATTAGATTTTATAAAATTAACTAAAGTATGAAACTTAGATGGCAACACTTCATTTCAATCTTTTCATAATTTGTAGTGAAAATCACGCGAATACAAAAGTCTTTATCTTAAAAATTTAGTTTTGCATTTTATTTTTCCATTCAAAGCGTTTTAGTTAAAAAATATTTAAGGCGCATGCGCAGGCGTTTTTCACATACAATTTAAACACTAATCATAATTTTGAAAATTTCTATAGATATAATTTCAAGTTGGGTGAAGACCTAAGTTTCTGCCAAGCGCCGTTGAATTCCGTCCAGCCGTTCTCGAGTGATGCCCGGACAAACGTGTTTTAGTGTTTTACCTCCTAGGGGGGGAACGGGGGGGAATTTCTGAAAAATTGATAGATATAATTTTAAGTTGGGTGAAGACCTAAATTCCTGCCAAGCGTCGTTGAATTCCGTCCAGCCGTTCTCAAGTGATGCCCGGACAAAAAAAGCGACATTCGGACACGATGACACACACACACACACACACACACACACACACACACACACACACACACACACACACACACATACAGGCAAAATTTTCTGAAGTCATTTTCGGCTTTCATGGGCTGTGAAACGTGAAGATATCGCAAAATTTTTCGATTCCGACAAATTTACAGACAAAACTCTGATTTTATTAATATAGACTAGCGAGCATCGCCCGCTAGCGGGTCAGTATTTTCAAATGAATCACTAAAATTAATGAATCACTAACAGTAACTTTTAGTGTTAAGAAAAGAAATAAAAAAAAAATCATTTCTGATTGGGTAAAAAGTCAGCCCGGGTCCCCACTGCCTTCGGCAGCGCTGCCCCGTGCGCGCTGCATGCGCATATTCCTTCCCTGACCCTCCATGCCCCCCCCCCCCTCAAAAAAAAAATCTGATCGGGTAAAAACTCACACCGGGTCCCCACTGCCTTCGGCAGCGCAGACCCATGCGCGCTGCGCACGCACGTGTAAAGGTATACGCGCGCTACGCGCACATATTCCTTCTCAAATCAAATTTTTATTCTTAAGAAAAGAAAATGAAAAAAAAAATCATTTCTCATCGGTTTCTCAAAAGTCGGACTGGGTCCCCACTGCCTTCGGCAGCGCAGTCCCGTGCGCGCGGTGCACGCCTATATCTTCCCCACCCTTTCAGCCCTTCCTAATTAACCTACATATACCAATTTTGAACGGTCTAACTGAATTAGCTGAGATGCAAAAGAAAACTCAATCAGGACACCTCAAAACGTGCAAATCTGGTTAAAACTTTCGATAATATAAAAGAACGTTAATATATCTTTCGAATGATGTATTAAAAACAATTTAATCATAAACAGAAATTGAAATATTGAAATTTTAAAATATTACAGCGCCATCTGGCGGTAGAAATTTCTGTAATCTACTGTTCGATTTCAAACCAACAAAGCTATCTTATGATGTATTACTTATGGAATTATTTTACTTAGTAGCTCAGATACAAAAGAAAACCGATTCAGGAGACCTGAAAACATGTAAATGAAGCGAAATCTTGAATCCCGCTTTCGATAATATAAAAGTACTTTAAAATATCTTTCGAATGATGTACTAAAAATAATTTAATCATAGTTAGAATATGAAAATACGCGTATTATAATAACATTTAATTTGCAATTAAATTGTACATTTTTTATTTATTCTCGAAACCCGCTGATATTTGAACTGGAACTTCGTCTTGTGATGTTAAAAGTTTGTAGCAAGTTTGAATTAATTTTGAAGAAAATTGAAGCATTTTGAAATTTGCAATTTTTATTTCCAGTACAAAATCAGTAAAGCTGGAAGTAAAATCTATTTATTCTTTCGCCCGGCGCCATGGTAACCGAAATACGTCTATTGCGAAATTAATAGAACTGTTGTGATTTGTTGCCAACTTTTTTTTCATACTTTAGTTAATTTTAAAAAATCTAATTGCCCTATAGATAAGCTATTTAAACCGTCGGATTCAGAAAAATCGGACCTTTCATTTGATATCTTATTTGTAACGATACGACTGATATTTCTAATTTATTTTCCACTTTTTCCGTAAAAATGTCGCTTTTTAAGCATTTAATCATGAATTCTGGGTCATTTTTCGGTAGATATGGGTCGACGTTTTAATTAATATCTCCGCTAATTAGGGTCGCAACGTTTAGCGAATTATCGCGATGTCGAGATGAAGAAATGCTGCGTCTGCCGACACCAGTTTCGAAGCGCTGCGACCATTAGCGCCGGAGCTTTAGCTATGACAAGGCATTTCTCACAGACAGACAGACAGACAGACATATGCACACAGATTTTAATAATATAAGGAGATAGCAAAACGTTAACGATAAAATGGTTTTAATGTAAATTCTACCGTACATGATATTGCTTTATAATGCAGCGAAAATTTTGAATTTAATTTTGGTATATGATCCCCATGCGCAGCTTTAAATATTCAATTACGGATGTCTCGCTCAGTTTTAATAATGCAGATTTATCGTTATTTATTTATTTATTTTGTAATGCTGTATTGTCATTAAAATCAAACCTTTTTAGTTGACCAAATTTCACTAGAAAGAACATATAAAAATTTATGATGTATAACGTTTTTGAAAATTAACAAAAATAAGTAATTCACTTGGTCTTATATTGAAGCTTATTTCGAATATTTTTTCAATTTGGATTGACTCTTTATTGCTTTAATTAGGCACATAATTATGTGGTGTTCCAATTTTTTTGGTGTGTGTGCGTGTGGGGGGGGGGAGTGGACTCTATGCATAGAACAGAACCATGCAATATATAAAACTTCATCGAAATTTCTTGGCCATATATATATATATATATGTGTGAATTTATTATTGTTATTGCATTCCTTTGCGCGATCTTGTAAAACTGCTTTGCACATTATCACCGTACAAGATACAAACGACAAAGGTTTTATGTAAAAGTCATGAAAACGTCTAAATGCACTTCCATTTCTCATACGTATAGTTTAAATATTGAAGTTAATTTTATTTGGGAATATGAGAAAGGTGAAATTACATATCACTGTAGATAGGTCAGCTCTTGTCATATATGAAATTTAATATGCTTGCATGTGTTGATACCGAGCATGTCTTTATGAGCCTCGTTATATGTAAAGCAACTTTATGAACTGATGGATAATTTATTGGAAAATGGGTAAAATGATATAACAATTCCCTGGCATTTCATAACGCTGCCAGGTAATGAATGCTAAGTAATTACCGAGAAACCTATTATTAACGCATTGCGATATTAACGAGCTAGGGTATAACATATCACTGATTGTCACAGAATAATATTACATGCCATGTTTTGGTTATTACATCATTTGTTATGTCAATAGCCTTAAATTTATATGAAGTTCATTCAGTGATAAATTGAATCACTACCTATTATATGGTTTGATATTCATAATGTTTTCAGAGAAAATTGTTTTTTTTTTTTTTTTTTTTTTTTTTTTTTTTTTTTTTTTTTTATCTGTTTCAATAAAAAATAAAAAATAAATAAATAAATAAAATAAATGTGTACGAGAAAGACTTTGCTAGATGAACAGAGAAATGGTAGAAACCCCACAGGCAAGTCACAAGTCTTGCCGCCTGCCTCCTTCTTCCTCCCTTGTGTTTCTTGGGTTGTTTTTTCATTAATTTTGATGAGTTTATGGTTTTGAGTTGGGATTTGTTGTTTTGCTTTATTGATTCGTTTGTTTTGCGGGCTGTTGATTGGTGGATCTGGTTTCTTTACATTTGTGTATTTCGTCCACTGATGATTTTTTTTTTTTTTTAATCTTATTGGTCATTGGTGTTTCAGTGGTCTTGTGTCTGTTGTTTGGCTTCTACTGTGCTTAATAGATCATCTTTATTATATATATATATATATATAAAGTCAATGATTAATCTTTGTATTTGAATAAATTTTCGTTTGCTTCGATGTAATTTTTACCTTATATTTATAATCATTATTTACTTTTCGCAATAGTCAGTAGAAGAAAGCATTAGATACGTAAAACGTTTGACTTCCAGCTATATTGGATTTACACGTTTTTGGAGGTCCAAGACTCAAATTGACTACTTTTAGAAAATGGCTGTCTGCGTAACTCTGTATTTTTGTGGGTGACAAACATTTTGTGGCAACTCTTGCTCATTTACTATTATACAGCAATTCATACAGATTTAAATGTAGGACAACCTGACATAAATTAGCATGTGTCAATTTTTGTCGCGTATAGCTGAACAGGTTGTGATGCTACGCTGGGACATCTCCTATTTTTTGGTAGGCTGTATCCGATCTTCTAATCGGCATAGTAACAGAAATAGCCTTCAATAGTATTAGGTGCATCATTATTTTAAATCTAAAAGCTACACGTACAAAATGATGTACTTAAAATTAACCTAGTATACAAAAAAAATAAATAAATAAATAAAGAAAAGAAAAGAAAGATAGAAAGAAAGAAGAAGAAAGGGATCCACTTGATTTTTCGAACATTTAGAAGTTATCACTTGCTATGTAAGAGAACCATTTTGGATAAATACACTATGGTTATTGAATTTGAGTGCATATTGGTCAGGAGGTCGGACTGTTATGTTACTATTTTTCCTGAGGATGGGAAGGATGTATCTCATAGTCTATAGTGTATTAGTGCGCCAAACTTTATGTGTGATATGTTTAGCACATATTACGTATAATAAAATTAAAATTCATTAAGTTTTGGTGTATATCGGCCAACAAGAGGCACTGCTACAGTGGAATTTTCTTCGAGTACATCAAGTCTCCTCTGCTACAGAGTGTAAATGCAGCAAACGTGATGAGTGAGAGAGTCATTGGGAAAATGACTATATTGAATTTCATTTATTTCGTATATCCCGTGAACAATAAAAACTAAAAAACTACATTATCCTATTTAAAAAGATATCTTACTTGTCTGGTAGTTCGTACTATATATGAACTTCTTAGTAACTAAATAGTATTTACGAGAGATTGGGTGCAAATGGATTGATCGACAGACCGTACACTTTTTAGTATTTCTAGGAAAATTTGAAAAAATAAAAAATCTAAATCATGAAATATTCAACTAAATAAAATATATGTTGCACGTCTTTCATTTTTGCAAAAAAAGAAAAAGTCAGCTTTTACTATTCATATACGAATTTTATGTTGCAAGATGTTGAAATTTGTCATGCATATATCGAAGGCGTAATACATGTTAAACATGTACAGACAGTAAATAAAAATCCTCCCCCAAACAATTTCGTCGTAAATTCTCTTAAAAATATGCTTCAAATGCATATTCATTAGTAATAACATCTAGTTTATATCAGTATACTTGTTTTTGTTTAGAGGGTGTTCTACATATTAAAACTGGCATCAACTTCCTTTTTTTCAATACCAACCCACATTTTTTTTTTTTTTTTTTTTTTTTTTTTTTTTTTTTTTTTTAAGGGGGAGGGGGGATCAAATTAGACAGGAAAAAGGTGTAGTTTATATATTTCTTTATATATTTCATAGAGTTATAAGCTGTGAAAATATGAGATTGCTAACGTTAAATGAATGTGATAAATCTCATATGTGTTCATATCTTTCGAAAAAATACTATATTCAAATTTTATTCTTTTTAGGTGTTAGAATGAAATGACCCAAACACATTCCATGTATATTTTTGATTAAAAAAATTTTTTGAATTAGGAAAATTTTTAATAAATTCTAATTATAAGAAATTGTGAATGATGACCCACATTAATTTTTGCACGAATACATCAAGCATCATTAAAATATGGGTTTCCAAAATTGCAGCTCATTCCTATACTTATTTTTTGACTTATAGTGATATTTCATTTCTTATTGCTGTTAGAGGGCTGTCACTTGTTATCAATTGTGTCATCTATAACCTTGACACACAGGAATTAAAATAGTTATTCAAATAAGTTTAAATGAACACACAATTTCTTAATAAGCATTACTGTAGTTTATTTTATATTTAAAATTGTCATACTTCTTTTCCGATTATTATCTGAATGGGTATATCTGTACTGATAAGTATAAAGGATTTAAGTTCAAAAATGTCGATTTTGAGTTAAGTACATAGTCAGACACAGAAAAATATCCTCTATCGATTGGTATAAAGAATTTATGTCCATGTCATTTAGTCTTTGACAAAATCCTTTGGTAAAAAAGATTCAGAAATTTAGCATACCTAATTATACAAAGGATTTAAGTCCTGTAGGCATTTATTCAAAACTATATAAATTTGTTAATAATAAACAAACTTCAAAATTAAATGTATGTAGTTTATTCACAAAGTTCTATACTATGATAATATCCTGCTTAAAAAAGTATTGAACGGATAAGTTTTTATACAACATTTTTTGAACTTTATTTTTCGTCTCCTGAAAAATCAAGAATATGGACTTAAATCTTTTATACTTATCAGTACAGATATATGTGTAATCTTAATTAGTAATTAATTTTTTAATGTAGGGATGAACTCCTAGTCCATTTTTATTTGTAACTCGATTAAGAGTTAATTTAAAGTATATAAACTTTTCCGGAACCCGCTTCATCTCAGGAATTAGAATGTTTAATCCAAAATGGGTATTTCCGTAAAAAAAAAAAAAAAAAAAAAAAAAAAAAAGAAGTAAATGTGAATTTTAATATGTAGACAACTCTCTAAGCAAAAATTTAACTACTGCATTAATAATTAGACATTATTAGAAATCGAATGTCACCAGCCCCAAGTTTCTAGGCTAAATTATTTACGGCAAAATGAGTTCTTTTTTTTTTTTTTTTTTCGACATTATTATAAGATAAAGAATAATGTAAAAACTAATAAGTTATTATGTAGTTTTTTTTTTTTCTTTTATAACACAGAATAATTACACTGTTATTATAAACATTTAATATATTAGATCTTTTCAACAATTAACAGCTTCTAAAAGTCAATAAATGACAATTTTTTTTTTCATTATTCTAATCCCTAAATATTTCCTTTCTTCCCAAAACTTACCATAATTGCTAGCGCATTATTTGGATTGCCTTTGTTTAGTAAATAAAAAGGGTATACATGTACTTAATACAGGTTTAGAAGGGAAAATAATAAGTTTCATCCATAAAGGGGAAAAAAAAATGGGGAAAAAATAATAATTTCTTTGCGTGTGATTCCTTAGGGAAATTGTTTCCAGTATTATTGTTTGTTCATCAATTAATTTTTTATCAGCTTAGCGCAAGATGTGTAAAGAAATTAAATTGTTAATGAACTATAGATTATTTTTTTCTTTTAAGTCATTTTTGGATGAATACACGTTCGAAGACACTTCAATTAATTAAAGTGATTCATATTTTTGTTATTGTTTTTTTGCATTTTTGAGATGAATAAATCAGAAATATAATTCGATTACTAATAATAATATTATTAACGACATATTCTTATTTTAATAGAAATAATTGTGCTAATAATAACATTTTTATTTCTAATACTTTGGTCTGAAATTAATGGCAAAGTTTATTATTAGTAGATAAAATCTAATTATACAGTTACTTGAAATACATGAATTTTGTGCATCTATGCAAGTATATTTCTAGATATTCACTGAAATGATGCAGCATAATACAATTACATTTTAAATATTGTATATATACAATTTTGTTTTCAGATATTGTATGTTATATGTAATTTTGTATAACGTATATATTTCTTGTATGATTATTATTTTTTTTAAATACATAAACATTGCAAGTACATAATTATGTAAAACATATGGATCTACAGTTGTACAGGTATGCATAACAATCTATTTATAATTAATGTGTGTATTTACTAGCAATATAATGCTAATTTAATAGAAAGAAATATGTGAATAATTGCGTTCTTCTCTCTTAAACGTTTGTAGGAAATTTGCAGCAATCACTTATTATCATCTTTTGAAAATATGTATGTTTCTTTTATATGAATGTTGAGTACGTACGTATGAAAGCATGCAGTGTAATTATGACGCATTTGTAGTCGTTATATACTTTTATTTGTAAATAGATAAAAATAATTGCATTTATTGCATTTGTTGTAAAATGTACGTTAGAATGTTTGACATATGTATATATGTGTATGAGTGGATCAATTCATCAATAAATTCTTGAATTAACGTATACGACGTATTTAACATATTTGCGACATAACATTATTTTAACAAAAGGAATTGTGTATAAAATACCGTTACTTCCTCTGTTACATTTGTCAGAAAAAAAATCTGTAGATTACTATTATTTTTGTATACCAACAATAGTGTGAATATTTGTATAGTATTCATGCGACACATATTTATATTTCTTAATACGTGCAAGTACACTCGGTAACAAAAGTGTCCGAACACTAGCAAAAATTTCTATGTAAAAAAAGTACGCTCAATACAGTTTTGCTAAATAAAACCTTGTCAAATCCTGTTCTTAGACTGGATAAGAATAGGATTCGACAAGGATTTATTTAACAAAAAAGTAATAAGTGTACCTTTTTATATATAGGAATTTTTGCTAGTGTTCGGAAACTTTTGTTACCGACTGTACATATGCAATATACACGTAATTTTAGATATATTTTTACTGTAAGATGCACATAACTATTTATAATATATGTTTTTTGAAAGACTATGCATACATAAGAAGGTGTCCAAAAAGATACTGGACTCATCGTTTTCTTTTTATTGTATATTTATTAACTAAATCAAAGAAAAAATGGCATAATTATTGTATATTAAAATACCTTTATAAAAGTATTAATTAAATATATATATCGGTGATTACATTGGTCATTGATTGATTGATTTGAAATACATATAATTTACTAACTTAAATATTAATAATTAAAAATAAATTTGTTTTAATATAGAAAATATACTTTTTTTACTAACAAAATATATTAATTGATTGATAAATCGCTCAATAAACCACAGTAATAATCTACATAAAAGTATTTTTGTTATCATTTATATAAAGAATGACATTTGTGTATTTGAAATACATAAAAATAAAACTATCTTTTTTCATATTCTACGGGCAAAACTAATTTACCAACAAATAACAGAAAATAAAATATTATTTTAAAATAAAAACAGTCACATATATCTATCATTATTTACGAAGCATCTCAAAAGTAAAATTCATGCCTACGAATCACTAGTTATCTAAATGTTTGTGTGTAATGTTTGAGCTATTTTTATTTAAGTTAAAAATTATACTTATTGACAAAAAAAAAAAAAAAAAAAAAAAAATAATCAATGACAACTCAATATTTTATTTCTGCTTCTTTTTACCTTAAATTACAAAATACAGATAAGAAAATTAAAACTGTGTGCAGCTGACTACATATTATAACTGTCTATGCCAAATTTTTATAACTAATTTTGAACAAAATATTCGATTCTATATATTGAAAATAAAAGTTTTAATTATTTAAATTTCGAAAATCAGCTTATGTTTACTCATATCAATTTATATGCTACTAATAATTAACGAAACTCTAAGATTTTTAACCTTTATACAAAAACTGTGTTATGAATTTAATTAAAATACGATTAATAAGATTAAACTAATGTCAATAATATTTATTTACTTATACCAATAATATTTATTTGACTTTATATGCATGATTTTTTAACTATTTTATATTGAACTAATCTTGATATTTCCAAATTTAACGAAAATGCACTTTCGTTTCATTTGTCACGTTAATAAAAGTAATTAATTAATAAGTAATAAAACTGAAACACTTATTTCAAAATAGAAAAATATCGTTTTTATCACCATTTATAATGTATGGACGATTAGGAAATTAAGTTTCCATAAGTTTCCAAAATAAGTTTTCCAACAATTGCATTTCCTCAGTATACGAAATACGTCCTTTCCAATTTTCTCATATCTTAAAAAATAAATACATTTGATAACCTAGTAAAATCGAATGACATATAATACATAAATTTTAAAATCTATTTTTAAATGTAAAATAATGTATTTTTCCTTTATGATACTTGGAAATTATATGATGAAACTTCAAGTAAATTATATATTTTTAAAATAATTTATACAACTATTAGTATTTTTTTTTTTCGAAATTTACGAAAATTCAATAGCTTTTATAACACAACTTTCAAAAAACTATCTTATCTTTTATCATTAACGAAAATCGAGATTACTAGAAGATTAAACTTACGAATCTACATTTACCTAAAATTTTGTGTGTAAAGCTCAAAAAATTTATATAGATGTCAAAATACTAATTTATAAAAGCTATCAAAAATATAACACGGCGTTTATTTTCATTAACGTGGGAATTATATGAGGAAACTTTCGATAAACTATATTTTTCATAATTTTTACAGATATTAAAATACACTAGCATTTATATTTCTGAAATTCATAAAAAGCCATTTCCCCTTTCATATAACAACTAATAAAAATAATTACTAATAAATTAGGAAATTATAACAAATACTTTATTATAGAAGAATTATCGTATCTTTCATCATTTACGAAACATGAAAAACAAAGAAAAAGAGATTAAACTTACAAATCTACATTTACCTAAAATTCTGTATGTAAAACTCAAGAAATGTATATAGATGTCAAAATACTAATTTATAAAAGCTATCAAAAATATAACATGAAAATATAACATGAGGAAACTTTCAATAAACTATGTTTTTAATAATATGTACAGATAATAAACTATACTAGCGTTTATTTTTCCGAAATTCATAAAAAAGCTATTTCCCTTTTCATATAACAACTAATAATTATTAATAAATTATGAAATTATAACAAATACTTTACTATAGAAAAATTATCTCGTCTTTCCTCATTTACGAAACATGAAAAGAAAAAAAAAAAAAAAAAAAAAAAAAGATTAAACTTACGAATCTATATTTACCTAAACTTCTGTGTGTAATGTTCGAGCCATTTATATAGAGGTCAACAATTGCACTTCCACAGTTCACGAAAATCCATTCCAATTTTCTCATATCATGAGAAGGAAATATGTCCCTGACGGGATGAGAAATCCAATAACTTCTAGATCCGTGCTGGGCCATAATTCCACTTTTTCTTGTTCTCTGACGGCACGATTCACAACGAAATGGATTCTGACAAACTTAGAAAGACGTGGTCAGAATCTTGAAAGGCAAAAATAGGAAATTTAAGCCTCCTCTCTCCAATTTTAGAGCAAAAAGTATTGAACCGTACTCATCAATAGGCTCTTGTCGCTCGGAACAAAGGGAAAAAAAATGGAAGGATTTCGTAAAATTTAGATGAAAATGACCAATTATTAATATAAAATATGGTTTTTATTATTATATATAGCTTAAGTCACGTTATTGTTTGTCATGAATTGTTTTGTGATTTGTTTGCAGTTTTAGTATATGCAAATTATTAAGGTGATGAAACGTGATTCGAGGAATGTTGGTATTTGTTTAAATATTTAGATTTTACTATTAAAGAGAGTTTGTTAATTTAAATTTTATTGAATTGTATATATCAAAGTAATTTATGATTTTCAACTTTAAATCAATAATGAATTGATCAATGGCGGAGTAAACTTTTTTTTTTCCTTTTAATTTCATTTAGTTATTATTTTTAGTTCCCCATCATACTATAGGTATGGGGAACTTAGGTAATCGTGAAAATTTTCGACCTCGGTTTTTTTACTTTTTTATAAGTTTTCAGGTGTGAAGAATCCGAAAATGACAAAATTTGTATGGTGTCTGTCTGTAGGGTGTCTGTTAGTGTGTCAGTCCGTTAGTGTGTTAGTCCGTTAGTTTGTTAGACTATTTACACGATATCTCATGAACAAAAGATTGCAGAGAGGTCAGATCAGTTTTAAAATATTACTTTCGGTACTGGCAAGAACCCTATTCATTTGCAACATTCGAATTAAAAAACTTCGTAAGTTATTAGAAATTTACAATTTTCGTAACATGGGAGAATAGGACAAAAATTCACTTAAACGTGCATTAAATGGAAACTTTTTACTGTAAAAATGTCAGACCAGTTTTAAAATATCAAGTTTGATGCCAGAATGAACATTAGTAACTATAAATGTGCTACTTTGAAAATTTCACAAGTTATTGGAAAATTACGAATTTCTTAACATGGCAGCATAGAGCCAAATTTCACATAAACGTCAATGTTGAGGGATATTTTAATCGTAAAGAAGTCAAACCACTTTCGAAATATTATATAGGATACTGGCATGAATATCATAGACTATGATTTTTCCAATTTAAAAAATTCGTAAGTTATTTGGAATTTACGTTTTACTTAACATGTCAGAATAAGGCAAAATTGAGCATAAATTTCCATTTTGAGGATCATAAATACATTAAACAACTTCAAAATTACATTTATGATATTTGTTTGAACATGATTGAATACAAATATTCTAATAGGAAAATTTCGTAAATCATTCGTAATTTACGATTTTATCAACATAGCGAAATTGTAAATTTTTCATATAAATATGAATTTTGAGATTTATTGCATTGGAAATAGTAGCATGAAAACTAAACAACGAAATTGACCCTGATAAAATAAATTAATAGATTAGAATAAGATATATATATCGAAGTTAACGGTGGATAGCCTATTAGGCGGGGATTTCATACTGTCACTATATCAAGCTTTGGTCAAATTCATTTCTTTTAACATGATTATAATATGTCTCGCACTAGAAATTTATGAGAATATAAATATGATGGGGAACTGAGCAGAGTCCACCTATGCCAACTAGTTTTTTCTATATTAAGTATTTATCCTTTTTTATTTTATTTTGTCTTCAGAAAGTTCTGTGTATATATAAAAAATAAGTTCATGATACCTTTTCGACATTTTTGTTTCCTGATCAAGTAGCTAGTTTTTTTAAAAAGTTTTTCCAGTGTTAGACAGTAACCGCTTTAAAATAAGGTAAATTGGTAAATTTTCTTCAGGAAGGGACATTTCGTTCAGGAAGATTCGTTCAGTAAGTGATGAGGATCACAAAGTGACAACGGAATAGGAAGTGAGAACGACGTCGTTGCACTTCGAATATATGTATATATATGCCACCTTTATTTAGAACGAATGAATAGTTATTTTCTGAATCCCTAAACTATAAATATAAATTTTCGAGTGATGCATAAAAGGAAAACAAATAACCTCGATAGACTAAATGATCGAGAATTTCTTGTCTATACTTTTCTAGATGGTGAAACAATATTAAGAATCATTTTTGTTGAGAAAAACCTAAGGTTTAATTTTCTAGAATTGGGTCATAAACCAAAATTATAAATACTAAAACTAGCTCTTGTGTTCGCATGTATTTAAAAAAATAAATAAATAAATAAACGCTCTAGAATTCTAATAAGGATTTTTAGAACTTGCTAGCAAAGAAAACTATAATTTATAAGGATTGTGAGAATACAAGGAGTTTCCGTATGAAGTTCGAAGAGCGAGATTTGTGAAATTGTCGACTAGGGTCGGTAGTTTTTACTCTACTTGCTAAAGCACTCTATTGCTAGCTGTTACGCGTTTAAAAGGAGAGCTTGGGACTTGGCGAGATTTAAAAAAATAAATTAGTTTTAGTTCTGATTTGGGAGCAATCCATAACGACGGCTGGGTTTTCTGTTCGTAATAGTTCTTGGAGTTAAAGCATTTGAAGTATAGTATTACGGAGCATAACCAAGTTTTGACGTTTATTATATCGTTTCCTAGAGATGGGTGATATTAATTTAATTATATTTTTGTTGTTAAGTGAAAATGCTTTTGAGTGATTCGTATTAGTCTATGAGAAGTTGAGATCATTTATTGTTTTTACTTAAGTAAAGAAATACAGAATGTTTATACTTTATGATTCGACTAGTACACTGTTAAAAATTTCAGTTCAAGGTTGAACCAAATGTTGGTACTACAGTAGCTTCAGTTCGCTAGGTTGAACCAAAACATGGTACATTTTTGCTGCCACCATGAGATGGTGAAACCTTCTACTATGATTTGGCGTTTCTTGTTTAAAAAAAGCACCAAATTATGGTAAACAATTTCTCCGTCTTATGGATGTAGCTATTGAAGTACCAAGCCTTGGTTTAGTAAAGCACCAAATAATGGTAAAAGGTTTCACCATCGCATGGTGGCAGCAAAAATGTACCATGTTTTGGTTCAACCTAGGAGGAAATTTTTAACAGTGTAACGTTCTCCCATTTCTCCTCTGAACGAAGAGATTAAATTAAAGTACTTTGTTAAAATAGAAACTTCAATAATAGAAAAAAAACCTTACTTACTTCATCATGTTGCCATAGTACTCTTTTCGGGGTGCCCCACTCTTCTTGGTACACGTACGGTGTAAAAGTTTTATGCTTTTCTTTTTCTTCTAAATCTGGGTGCTAAGAGCTGGACACTCCGGAGAAAGTACTACGGAAACATGAAAAAGCAGGTAAGTTTATTTTATTTTTATTTTATTTTTTATTTTTAAAGTTTCTAGTTTAAAGTTTTTAGCTTCATCTCTCTCTATGTATATATAAATGAGTGTATGTCTGTATGTTTGTCTGTTTGCCCTTTATGCATTACATGTCCTTTATGCTATTCATCCGACAGCCATGAAACTTTAGGATGTTGTTGAGCATACTACCGCGAAGGTTTTTGGCATAAATATCGGCCTCCCAGGGGGTCGGGGGGGGGGGCAAAAACGGGATTGAAACATATTTTTTACATTCCATTAATTCTGAATGAAAAAAATAAATATTCAAAAGGTTCTAACTTCAAGATATTACAAATATGTATATCTAAAAACAAATTTCGCTGCCAAGGGGGAGGAGTGAAGGGCAAAAAAAAAAATTATTTTTTGTATTTCCTTCCATTTTATGCATTACTACAACATTCATCCGATCGCCATGAAATTTTGGGAAGTTGTTGAGTACACTCCCGTGAAGATTTCTGGCATATATATATATTTTTTAAATAATCGGCCCCTCAGTGGGCAGGGAGGGCAAAAACGGGATTAAACATATTTTTCACATTTCCTTTATTTCTCATTGAAAAAAAAAATAAATAAATAAAATATATATAAATAAATATTCAAAACGTTCTATCTTTAAGATATTACAAACATGAATATCTAAAACCAAATTTAGCCATGGAGGGAGGGGGGAGGCGCAAAAAATATATTTTATATTTCCCTCCATTTTATACATTACTACGACATTCATCGCCATGAAACTTTGGTACGTTGTTGAGAACACTTCCGCTAAGGTTTCTGGCATATATATATATATATATATATATATATATATATATATATATATATATATATATATATATATATATATATATATATATATATTTGGCCTCCACGGGGGGCAGGGGGGAAGCAAAATTAGGATAAAAACATATTTTTCATATTTCCTTTATTTCTCATTGATTTTTTCAATTTATTTATTTCATCGTGAGTTTTATCGATTCCAATTTTCATAATCTTGCGAATACCGAATTTTTCCATTTATTTATTTTCAGCAAATTTGCGAGCATCGTCGACAGTTATGCCCCCAATCGAAAATCGATTGGTTGATCTACATCTGTAGCACGAAAGGAAAAGGCATTACGAGCTTCAAAAACAGACGAGCAATGGAAAGCAAGATTAGAAGCTGTTTGAACAAAAACTAGTCAATCCCGTTTTTCTCAAACGAACGAGACTCGAAAATCAAGATTTGAAGCCGATCGAGTACGCACTGTAGAATTACAAAAATCATCAGTATTAGCAGCTACGAACAACGATGGCAATGCCATCAATTTCAGCATTAAAAATGGTATACCAGGCGAAGCGACAACGTATAAGTCCATTGATACTGTGATAAATGAAGACGAAGTTGTCAATTACTCAATGGAATATTTGAATTCACTGGATTTGCCAGGTATGTTACCGCACATTTTAACAATGAAAATTGGCGTGGCTATCATTCCTCTCCGAAACATGAATTCACCAAGACTTTGCAACGGTACAAGAATTTCGGTGAAAAAGATGAGGAAAAATGTCATCGAAGCTACAATTTTGAATGGGAAATTCAAGGGGGGAGATGTACAGTTGCCACGTATTCCAATGATACCAACAGATATGCCATTTGAATTCAAACGTTTACAGTTTCCGGTGCGACTTCCTTTTGCAATGACCATTAACAAAGTACAAGGACAATCTCTGCAAGTGTGTAGGTTAGATTTGGTGAATCCATGCGTCTCACATGGACAACTCTAGGTGGTCAACTCACGCGTCGGAAAACCTGATTTATTTGAGTACGCACCAGCCGGAAAAACAATATATATCGTGTACACACAAGCACTCGAATAATAAAATAGAATCAAAACGACACTTTGAAATGTTTCCCATATGAAAATGAATAAGTTTCAATAAAAATGACACAATGTAAATTAAATGTTATCGGAACGAGTTTCATTGAACTTTCTTTCTTCTGAGATCACAGCAAAGCACGACAGATAAGCAAGTGTTATATATTTTTACATGCATTCTGTTAAGTATTAATAGTGCGATTGATATGCATTTACGTATCACAAAGCAGGTAATAAAAGGTATGAGAAAGGCGAATATGATAACGTCACACCGTCACCTATCCTCACAGAATAATATGGAACTATTTTTATTAGAGCCCCGATTTAGTTTTTAGGTGTCAATCCTAGAAATTTTTCAATGGACCATCGAAAACTTTGACAAATGACCAGTTGTTAATCTGAAAGATAAATGCTGTGAATATTACGTTTTAATGTATATTGTAAAAAAAAAAAAAAAAAAAAAAAAAAAAAAAAAAATGTAAAAAATAAACTAATAAAAGAAATAGTGGCGCGCAATAATTATTTTTCGCAACTGAGGAAGGTATAATTTACAGAAGGTTTTTAGAAGCTAAAAAGCACTGAACGGGGTTAAAAAACTAATCAAAAAGTTTTGTAAGTACACATCAACATTGTAAAATTCTCGTACCGCTTGATGAGGGATCTTACTTTTATTTCAACTTGAAACAACTGCCGTGAGATTTTCAATTCATGATATTTGCTTACATTTTTTTTTTTTTTTTTTTTTTTTTTTGTGAAAACTTCTTTAGGCGCGTTGAGCACTTTTTGGGTGAACAAAAATCATGGAACTCGCGTCATCGTCACCGAACGCTTTCTATGAGCTATATGTATACTGTGTATATATGTACATAGATATACATACGTGCGTTATTAGTATACATTATATATATATATACAAAGAGTATATCTCTCTCCATATATATCATGTATGTAGCGCACAGACTGGCATGCCTCACATACATATACATATATATATATATAAAATGTATACTAATACGAGTAGTATACTGGCTACTGGCATCTGTCCCTTTCTAGTTCTATACTCTATGTATGTATGTACTTTTTCCACAGTATATACATAGTTCACAAAGTGCAAGCACGTGTTTTTATACAGACTGTTATATTCTTCTTTTTGCTTTCAATATAAATTTTGAAATAAATAATAAAAAAAGAAAATTATTTTCGTCATATTACAATATTTTTACCTAATATAAGGCTTAGTTCATTTAATTTGAGTAGCTACAAATATTGTGCCGAATCATATAATACAGATCATAAACACTTCTTTACAAACCAAAAATAATTCCAGAATAATAATCTAATAGCTCGACGATTCAATTCACAAGTTACTTAGTTTTCACTTCTATCGACAATCCCCAAAGACTGCTTTTAGTATTTTTTTTTTAAATTTATTTTACAAATGGCTTGCATTCAACAGTCCATAAATGATACATTTTTAAATAATAGACCGTTTTTTGTTTATAGGCTATACCAGAAAAGCCATTTTAAGAAGATATGTAGTAAAGTCCAAAATAGGTGCGCTAGAGTAATTTACAGTTGCAGTAATCAGATAAAAACTGATAAGAAATTAATAAATATAATTGAAATCGAAATTATTAGCAAGTTATAAAAGTGAACCAGATTTTCCCTGCAACTTTTGGATCACCTTGTATATGCATTAATAAGTCATTAAGAAAATATCTGAGAAATATTTAATTGAGTGTAACTGTGCGCAAAAATTGTACAAAGTAAGATAATAATAACAAATGTATGTTCATTATTTGTTAGAGTATGGCGTTCCAAAATATTTATCTATCAGAATAAGGAGGTAAAAAAAAAAAAAAAAAAATCTCGATAAATTGGAAATTTTACGTAATTGATAAATCACGTTAAATATACTAAAATGATTAAGGAAGACCTTAAAGGAAAATAGCCATTAAAAATATATATGTATTGATTTTAAATATTTTGGCCCAAATAAAATAAAATGAAATAAAATTAACTGTTGAAAAATTTTTTTATTAACAATTTCCTTTTTTATTTATATATATATATATATCTGTATGTTACAGAAAATTCCATTAAAATACTTCATTCATCGAGTTATTAAACTATCTTCATAAATTCCTTTAATGCACAAAAAATAAAATAAACACGATAAAAAAAGCTTGATTAAAAGATAACAAATCTAGCAGTTTTCTCCCTATATTTTTTTCCCTTCAACTTTTTCTTTCTCTAGTAATAAAACGTTTACGTTACGAAATTAAAAAATATTAGTTTTACTCTCAGCCTCAAATATTAAAATAAAATTAGCTTTCCAAAATAAACAAGTCAGTATGATGGCCCTTGGCGACAAGATAAAGTTGATACAAGTACGCCATCTACTGGGCGCCTCCCAAACTGCTTCAGTTGCAGCAAGTTCATAGAATATTCCCGTCCGAATACGTGTCGTTTCTTTTTGTGATATGTTTACCCTCTCTTTAATTGCACAAATATTCGCCTGCTACCCACAGTTTCCCCTTCCGCCAATCGATTCCATAAAAGGAGGGACAGAATATTAAATTAATTTGGCGTAAGATTTAGTCAATCGCGGGTGGCAACACAGAATTCTTTCCCTCCCATGTTGACACAGATGGAGATTAATTTTACGCTCTGCTAGGTGTGAGGAAGTCTTAAGGTTATTTTTATGCTAGGGGATAATTTTGTGCCCCGTTTAACCGTTACGGCTGACATTATATTTATGCTTCCCTATCATGTAATATGTGTGCGCAGCTAACCAAACGGCTTAAATAGCCGAAGACAAAGTTGTGAAGAGATGGACAGTCATTTTGGTTGTTTGATAATTTTTAATAGACGATAAAAGAGAAAGATTATATTTCTTTTAAAGACTTCCTAAACTTACTGTTAAATCTAACAAATATAATGAGTTTTTATGAATTCAAGGAATTGAGTGATTTTTAACCTTAAAAAATTGTTTTTTTTGGGAAAAAAAGTATATGTTTATTTACCATATGTTTATTTAAAATTATATATTATCAAGGGGTTAAAGGTTAAGAAAGGGGATAAAATTAGAGTTTTTTCTCGTATAGTCTCGTAAAGTTTTTTTTTTTTTTTTTTTTTGTAAAAATAAATAAATAAATAAATAAAATAAAATCATCGTAAATTGAGGGCGCTGCAGAAATGCAGTAGACACGTAGAATAAAATTGTTATGCTTGTAAATATTTCAGTCTGTCCAAATAAATATAATTATTCCTGAAAATATGAGACTTGCTCCTGTACAGCACCCTCCATGGATTTAAAAAAAAAAAAAACCTTTTTTTCCCCCTTTACCAAAATAATAATAATAATAATAATAATAATAATAATAATAATAATAAAATAAAATAAAATAGCCTCCCTTTACAAGAATAATCTTTGCAAACCGCGTTCAATTCTGCTAATTCCTTCAATTTTTATGAGTTTTAAAAATATTTACGGACTTGTAGGACACCTGATATGAACTATTATGAATATTTGAACATTTAATTTATACTTCCGTTCACCTTAGTTCAAATATTGATTAAAAAAATAAAAAAAAACGTAACTTATGTCAGGATTAATTTATATTGCATTTCCAAACTTTACTTCTAATTTTCTCAAAATTACTTTTTTTCTTTTTTGTTTCTATCGATTTTATATATATATATATATATATATATATGTATATATATATATATATATATATATATATATATATAAATTCAAAAGCCACCTCCCTGATTGTTTGAATCTAGCAAAACAGCGGAGCAAGGAGAGATGCATTTTAGGATTCCGGCAAAGAGACAGAAAGCGAAACATTTGGATTACGGAGCAAATCGAAGTTACTGATGTTATTTCTCGAGTTAAAAGTTAAAATGGAACTGAGCTGACGACCCCTTGCCAGAAGAAGTGTTAATATATGGACCGCAAAGGTCTTATTTTGGATACCGGGAGATAAGGAAAGACCGAGGAAGAAACCACTGTGTCGTTGGAGAGATGAAATTGTAAAGTTTGGAAGAGAAGAAGTGAGAAAATTTGAAGAAAACAGGGTAGATTTGAATCCCCTAGGAGAGGACTTCATCTTACAGTGGATTGATAAAGGCTGAAATCTTTGATATATATATATATATATATATATACTGGTTTAAAACTTTGTACACACATTTTTTTAAAAAGATATATACAAGTGAAATTAAGGATTTAGAGATATTTCCAAATTTATAATTCTTTCAAATATATATATATGTATAATATAAATAAAAATAAACTATTAAAACATTTTTCAAGAAAATTTTAACTAAATTATACTGGTTCCACTACAATTTTATTCAGTTTGCAAAAAATATTTATTTAACCACGTATGCAGCGTATTAAAGTTGCATAAGAAGTATAGGCGAAGACGTTTCTGTAAAACTTTGCTGATATTGGCACATAATCCCTTTTAATAAAGTGAGAGTTAAAACATGGAAATTAAATGAAGTTCAGTCTTAGCATCAACAAAATTTTCGTACGTAACGTTTGAATCAAGCTGCGTAGAAGCATTAGTGAAAAGTCAGAATGTTCAAAATAGGTTCATATATCAACATATATAGTACATATATATTTTTTAAAGAACGACTTTTTTAAGGTTAAAACTCCACAGATTTACACAGTAAAGACTTATATTTAACGAGATCTTTAAATCCAGAAAAAAAAAAAAATCTCGTTACGTGAAAAAAACTTTAAACAGAAATTCTCTTTCTATAATGCACTGAACTGCTATAATATACAAATTAAACATTCATAAGAATTAAATAGCATGTAAAATTGTATTAAACTAAACTCTGTTTATTTAAATTACATTCAGTAAATTAAAGTACAGTGTGGCCATAATTAAATGTACTGGGCTAGCAGTGTTCTGTAGCATTATTTAGTTGCAGGAATAGCCCCAAACTTTTGAAGAAGATTAAACAAGACATTAGACGAAGGATTTCCAAAATACAATCTAGGACAAAAAAAAAAAAAAAAAAAATCGCACCAAGAAGAATAAATGCAAATTGGACACAAGTTGACATGCATACAGGTTTCGATGGAAAATGCAAGTTTTTAAAGTTTGGCGGCCAGTGTATGAATATGTGACGCTACAGCACATTTTAACAGCGCAACTGGCAGGATATTAATGAGGAGAAATTTTGATTCCAGGTCATAAATTCTTTAAAAATTTAATTCCGTCTACTCAGATAGACAGTAACTATACCTGGCATACAGGTGCGCAAATAATATGAGCAGATGTCAGCATTTGACAGAGGAGTGTAGTTGGGCTCAAAGAAGCCGGTTCGTCTAATCTGCGATTTCTTTGAAATTTGGATAGGAACGATGCCGCTGGTAGAAGATGTTGTCAGGAATGGGGGAACCAGGGCTGAACAAATCGTTAAGAAGGAAGCGGTCGGCCTAGAGATAGGACAGAATGTAAGAACTGATCAATCGTCAGAGCGATACTCAAAACCCCAAATTTGTCGCTTTTATCGATCTTACGTTCAACCGGTTCTTCAGTGACTTCAAATAACATTAATAGGCGGTTCAGAGAAATGGGGTTGAGTTCACGGAGCCCCTGTGCCGACTGCTATTAAGCTTTGTAAACTGACAAGCCCGTTTGCAGTGATATCGGGCACGTTCGACCTCGAATGTTACTGAATGGAGTAGAGTTGTCTTCAGTGATGAGTCCCACTCCAATTTGAGCACCGATGACCAGCGAAGACGAGTACGGAGACGCCCCGAAAAAAGGTGGAATTCCGACCTGACTGTCACAGTCCATACGGCCCGACAACCAGGAGTGATGATCTTGGGGGACATTTTATTTCATAGCAGGATTCCTTTGGTTGCTATCCGCAGAGTCTTTAAGCAGAGTGGTACGTCGGCGAAATTCTACGTTCCGTTTTGTTGTTCTTCATATCACGAAATTCTGAGCGTACATTTCAACATCATAATGCTCGCCCACGTACGGAGATAGTTTCTACTGCTTGTTTTCTTCCTTGTCCAACATTATTTTGGCAAACAAAGTCGCCGGATCTCTCTACCCTATGGACGTTTGGAGCACCATGAAAATGGTCCTACAACCAGCTCGGGATTCTGTCAATTTACCACACCGATTGGACAGAATTTGGCTCGATATCTCGCAAGAGAACATCTGCCACCTCTATCAATTAATGCCAAGCCGAATAACTGCTTACATAAGGGCCAGAAAAGGGCCAACGCGTTATTGACTTGTTCACTTTGTGAAGCTCTTTCTCTTGATTTAATCCTTCTAAATTTCTGAAATTGTAATCATTTTTTTTTTTTTTCCACATGTACATCACATGTACAAATTTTCGTCCCTTTTGGATAACCCCTTCTTGGTGCATTTTTTTTTCTTTGAGTGTAAATAAATAAATAAATAAATTCCAAAAAATTTCGCTAAGTTAAAATGTTGCGCGGTTTTCTAAGTACAGATTTTTTCGAGGAGCCTTTTTTTTTCCCTTTTTTTCCAGCCCTGTGTCTCCAGATTTAAAATAATAAATCGAACCAAAGCTTAAAAAAAGTGCTATATCACCAATTTTAAATTGTAAATTGCGACAAAACGTCAGTAAAGCAATGCCACATATTCCCTTAATAGTAAATTTTTGAATGTATTTTATTTATTTTTATTTTTTTTTTCGAATTCTTCGTCTACTGCCCTATTTAATCTTCCTTCAAACATTGGTGTCATTATTTCAATTAGATCGCATTACACAACACTGAGAGCAATGTCAGTTTAATTACGGCCACCCTGTATAACTTATATTATTTTACAGTTATTTTTGAAAAAAAAAAAAAAAAAAAAAAAAAAAAAAAAAAAAAAACTTTTTAAATATAATAGTAGTAATACTAAAAAAAAAAGCATTGCAGTACAGAAATCCATTAATGCAGTACATTTAAATATAAATTTATTATTATTATTATTATTATTATTATTATTAATTTAAAGTACAAGTGCATAATGAATTATATCCACTATCGATAAATAATTTTAGGAAACAAAAATATTATATACGTCGTTCATATTAATTACTGAGAAGTTCTGTTAAATTGCTCCGAATCCTTTATTTTGAAATATTTTTTATAACATGTTTTGTATGTGCATTAGAAGATGGTTTGGTTTGGGGAGAAAGGCCGATTGACTTCTCCAGGGTCCTAGGCCTGAGGGGCAGTTCACTCTGCGGGGGTCTTTCTAAGGGGTCCTATCCCATATTTACGCAAGTTTCGGAGAAAACCACTGAAAACTCCGAACATCTAGGCCGACGAGCGCGACTTAGGATCGAACTCGGCACCTCACGTCTAGCCGATTTAAGCGCAGACCCGCTCTGCCGCTGATGGGCTATTATAAAATGGAGATTTTCACCAAATGCATTGAAATGCAATGAGTTAAACAGGGATTTGCATTTTTCGAAGATGTCTTTTCTGACATTTCCAGCTTCCATTCATTGAGAATTATAATGTGTGTAGAAAGAAACGAAATAGTTTGAGAAATGGTTTAAAATTAGTTAGATAATGTTCGTTAAATAGAGAATTTATTTCGCTATATGGAGGTTATAAAAAAAATCTTAATATATATATATATACTAGCTGACCCGACAAACGTTGTTTTGTCATATAAATTATTTCTAGAGAATATTTTGCTAGAAAAAAAATAACTAACTTATTGTAAGTGTGTAAGGATGTGGTATATAAGTGGAAGATGTATGGAGCGCTGTGAACGGTGAAAGAATATAAAAATAACAAAACTCCAATCATTTATTTTTTTAATTTATTAAAATTGATTGTTTAAAATTATATGCATATCGCTACTTATAACAATATTACTAAAAAACAATATCAATCCCTTAATGCAACAGAGTGTACAATATTTTTTGTTATCCCATCTTTCGCCAATACAAACAAACTGGATGGTTTGCCCACTCGAGAGCCACGTATAATTGTCCGTGTGAAAAACATGATGTGCTCAAATCTAAGCCACAGACAGACATCGTTTGGCCCTGAGACTTATTGATAGTTATTGCTAATGCCAATCTAATTGGAAATTGAGGGCGTTTAAATTGAATTGGCACATCTGTGGGCATAATAGGGATTCGCAGTAGTAATATATTTTCACCTCGGAATTTGTCATTTAAAATGATGGCTTCGATAACATTTTTCATTAATTTTTTTATGACTAATCGCGTGCCGTTGCACAACCGTGGTGGGTTCAAATTACGAAGCAAAATAACCGGAGATCCAGCCTTCAGTTGTAAAATATGCGGTGGCATGCATGGTAAAGCCATTGAGTTTAAAAACTTTGTTGGATAATTTACAGCTTCGGTGGCATCGCAAACTGTATCATTAGATTTGTATGACACCAAGTCTCCTGGTAACAAATGTTGTATCTTGAGATTCAATTCGTTGACGTCCACATTTTTTTCTGCTAAAATTGCTCTTTATACCAGCCACTTATGGTTTGTGTATCGTCTGTGTACATCGGGAAATATCTGGTCAATAAGAGCATCTTGAGAATGAATGATTGTGCAGAAATCGGTCGGTAATTTTATGCATCCAGTTTCATCTGTAGTAACTTTTCCATCGCCGATATCTAACAATTGTTTTCAGAATGTTTCAGCGGATGGATCTTGAAGCTTTTGAACGCACAAATTTACTTTCAGTTGTACCTTCTCAACATTAAGCCACAATGACGATGATTTTAAGCACGCGTTGATCTCATCAGCGTATGTTGAACGCGGAATAACGGGAAGTGCTTGTCTGAAATCACCTGAAAAGAGAAACAGAGTGCCGCCAAATAGTTTGTCGTTGTTTTTTATATCTTTCAATGTCCTGTTCGACGCCTCAATCGAATGTTTGTGTGCCATAGTGCATTCATCCCACATAAGAATTTTACACTATTTCAGCACTGTGGCCATGGACGATTGTTTTTTTATGTTGCACACTGCGTCTGGGTTATTTTGAATATTTAGTGGCAGTTTAAATAATGAATGAGCTGTTCTGCCTCCATCCAATAAAGTTGCCGCAATGCCAGATGATGCAACAGCCAATGCGATGCCATTATTTGATCGTATTTCGGCGAGAATTAGCGAAATAAGGAATGTTTTGCCAGTTCCACCTGGTGTACCCCCCCAAAAAAAAGAATCCACCTTGTCATGCCAAAACTGCGAGCATGATGCGGTCGTAAATGGTTCTTTGTTCTTCATTCATTAGTGGGACATTGCGAGCAACAATCGCTGCCATTTCTACAGTATTGTATTGTAGTTTACGATTAAATTCAGTGCTTATTAAATCAGATGCATTTCGATTTGTTGAATGCATACCGAAATGACTGAGTGGTAAGTTAGCAATGATAATGCAAAGATCTTCAATAGCAATCAATGCTTCATTGTACATAGCGTCACTGAATACTATCGTTAGATCGTTGCACCGTGAACGATGTTGATGCAATATATCATCAGTCATTGAATCTTTGTGATTATCCCATAATGTCTCTGCTCGAGCCGGGAAACATGTAGTCAACACTATAGCGAATAGTAGACGAATTTTTCTTTTTTGCTGTACAGTTCAGTCCTACTTCAGCAAGCATACACTCCCACTGGTTGTCGTCTTCCAGCAAGCCGAGTGCAAGGCAGGCATCTTTATACGTTGGATACTGTTGTCCATTCACTTTACGTAAATCTTGAAATGACAAATGGCCGAAGACATTAACCAATAACAGTCGAAGATAAAAGCACTCAGTCTGCCTTGGATTGACTGTAAATACTCGCCCCAAGGTGTTTGATTTGAATAAACCGGGACATGCATCAATCGGCGTGCCTTGCTTGCGGGGCATCCATTTTTGTGTTGGAGCCCATGTGAAATATCGTGGTACTTCTGAATAGAGTAATGTCCGTGCAAAAGCACCAAAAGCATCCGCACGATTACACAATTCAAAAAATTCTGTGAGTGTAGTTTTTGGTGGATTTAGAGCATGATTAATCGCTGTCTTGCTCGTGAAATATACGCGCTAGCCATTTTCAAGATGGACGGCTAAATGAAGAACTGCTGGATCCCGTTCATGAATTTGGAAACCAAAGATACGCCAAACAGCTTCATTGGAGCTGACGTACCGGCCAATTTTGTAAAGTGTTATTTCATCGTTGTTATTCACCGGAGGAGCATTCACATTGGTATTTTTAACTCGAAATACAGCCATATCACTGCCTTTATTCACATACTTGCAAATGTATTTGATGCTCTTCACTGAACTGCAGAACTGAACATTAATATGAGCATTGAATGTTTTGCTCAGCAGAGGCGAATATGGGACCACCCAACGGTTATCAATGCCAATATCTATGTTGTTGACATAGATGACCGCCATAGATGATAAGATTGTCCGCCATTATCGGGAATTCTTCGACGATATATTGGATATCCGTCAACATTTGTGATCGTGAAATATTTCGGAAAACTTTTAGTACATTTTCCATCTGCACAAATAATAATGGCCTAAAAATTCATTTTTCATTTTAACATAAAATAACTCCGTCTGATATTGACGAATTTTTTAAAAGAATATACCATTTTAACTAATTTTAACATTTTAACAATATTAACGTTGAAAAAATATTTTAAACACTTACGGTTAAAAATTCATTTTTCATTTCAACATTAAATAAATTCTGACATCGTGTTTACGACAACTCACGCCATCTAGGAGGAAAAGTTGTTAAAAGAATTGGTTAAAAATTAATTAAGAAAGAACTAATTAAGTTACAACTTTCATTTGTAAATCTAAACCATTCTCGAATCCACCTGAAGACACACAAAAAATTTCATTAAACTCAGTCCAGCTGTTTATGAGGAGTTCAGTGACATACACACGCACAAAAGAAATATATATATAAAGATATATATATATATATATATATATATTTTTTTTTTGAAAGAAAAGTTTATAAAATAGAGAAATTCCAAAATATGGGTTTGTTAAATAGAAGCTGGACTGCATTTTCCATATTAAATTCTGTTTTCTCTTTTCTTATCCTAATCATTTTCTAATAATAATATAATATATATATATATATATATATATATATATACAAAATTTAAATATCATCCATCAGAAATTTCTCATCTTAATTTTATTAATATATTTTAAATAATATTTTTAAGGCGACAGTAGACTTCACGACAAAAAAAAAAAAAAAAAAAAAAAAAAAAAAAATCTAGAATTAAAATTTTATTGCTGCAAAAAGTTACAGTTTCATTAGTAGTATTATTTGTAGAGTAGATGTGCCTTATTAAAATTGACAGTCACATTATAAGTAAGTAAGATATTAATCTTAACTGTTAATAAATCATTAAATTTCAAAATGTTCCTAGCAAATTAAATTTTAAATGATAATTCGTTTTTTTTTTTTTTTTTACAAGTACCTTTAGATAATTTAAACAATAGTTGTTTAATCTTTTTTTTTCCTTTTTAACAATCATAATTATGCGAAATAACTTACTTTTTATTTTATTTTATTTTACTTTTTCTTTTTAAACTAAAAAACGAAAAAAAAAACGATAATTGTAATTATGTTATGTGCTAAGATATATAAAAAAATACTGAATAAAATTTCATGAAAATTCAATAAAAATAAGACGTCTGAAAGATTTCAAACTAGACAAAACTTTGTAAAAATTAGTTTGGGGAAAAATACGTTTAAAGATTTCATTTTACCGAAGTTTCAATATTTGCTTAGAAATAGAAACGCTTATAACTCACCGTAAAATGATTGGATTTTTTTTTTTTTTTTTTTTTTGGCCGCATACTGCTACTGATGTGTAATACGTCAGTAAAATTAAAATATCGATTATATTTGTCAATTTTGGCAATTTGAAAGTCTCCTGTTACCATAAGGAGTCTCTGCTATCGATTTTTCTTTAATTTTATTTTTCAGTTAGTAACAGAAATAATTGCAAAATTCATAAAACAAAACACCAAAGTAACATGGAATGAAATAAAAGACTCAAAGCTGATAAATTGCTTAAAATATTCAAAATTAATATTTTTTTTTTTTCGTTATGTCAAATTTTAATACCTGGCTACTGCGTAGCTATACAACTATCAATTATTAATTTTTAATTCAGTTTTCTAAACTGCTTGCATTAGACATACAAACAACATAAATGATTTTAAACCCCTCTATCTCTTTTATAAAACATGCGATATTTTAAACTGTATGTATTCTACGCGTAATTTAAAGTAAAATGTTTAAGTAGAATGGGCAATTACAAAAAAATTTGTTCTGTGAATAGAAATAGTCTATTTCAGAAAATAGTAAGTATAAAAAAAAAGCACTGTGGTTTGATACTGATTGAATATATGCGACAACTGTTGCCAACAAGAAATGATAAATGATGAAAGCATTGTGTAAAATACCCAAATGGAGATCCTTTATACAAATTCAGCCATTTGAACGAAATATCTTTTTCATGTATAAAGAAAGATGTCAATTTTTTTGGCTATAAATCCTTCATACAATGCATATATTGAAACATGAGTTACACTACAAAGGCAAACACAATTGATTTTGACATTACCGCTCCATTAAACGTCTATACAAGTTATGCATGGTTTTGCTTTCGTCGTCATTATGTTTTGCAAAAAGGACATTTTATTTTCTAAGAAATAAAGCGAATGCCTTACACGCAATGTAAAAAATGAATTGATATAAACCGCTTCTGGTTTATTTGTTATGTGTCATTTGAAGAAAGAAAAAAAATGTACAAAAAAAAAAAAAAAAAAAAAAAGCATAAGCAATCAAAGAAATTCGACATAAAGTGAAATCTAGTGGATGAATTATTTAAACAGTATCAATGGAAATAGAGCATTTTGTGAGATTTCTAAATCAAAATTTCGCGTTTTGCATTTATGTTTCGAAATATTTATATAGAATTCAAAAGAAGTAAAGAACTTGATTTTGTACTCATAAGATTATTCATATAAATTTCCACACTAATAAATATACAAAATAATTGTACTTATATTTTATTAAACTTTCAGAAGTAAGATATTTTGTAGGATTTCAAATTCTCAATCTTAAATTTTACTTTTATGTTTAGAAATGCTTACGTATATTTCAAAATCATATAAATAAATGGAAATGCTGAGTTTATAATTTACTAATATGAATGGTCAGACTAAAATGTGAATATAAAACTACTTAAAATAATTGTACTCACAATTTTTATTAGGTTTTCAATAGAACATCCTTTTATGGGGTTTCAAGGTTAATAAAATATTTTGGTAAAATAAAATGTTTCTCCTTGAAATTTGCCATGTTCTATCTTAATACCGTCATTCATATCGCATAAATTTACGTCTACGGGTATGGCAACTAAACCCTTATACGGTAAAAATTGGCATAGTTAAAAGTTCTTCAGAAAGTATTTGGGGTTTCGCTTAAACACTTATTAAATTAATAGCGCCTACATGGTTTTGTAGTCAAATAGCCATGCTTCCCAATACATTTATCATAATTTTTCTAAGTAATGCATGAACAATTAAAAAGAAAAAAAAAAAAAAAAAAAAATCTGTTCCAACTAGCTACGATCTTTGTGTGTCTAACGACGTCAGTCATGACGTCAGGTATCATCATTATTGGTTTGTTTAGGTTTAAATTGCAGAAATCAGGAATAACTGTTTACACATTAAACATACACATTTTAGCATTATAATATTCATATTTTAATGCATTATACACATGTTTTTGGTTATGGAACTATTTAATACCTCAATTATGCTTAAACACAATACACGCTATTAATCAGTGACTGGCAACATTATTCGCAAGATGATCGTCGGTTGTTATTGTTTGTTTAGATTCACATACAGGAATCAAGAATATTATTTTACATACACACATTCATGTTTTAATTTCATTACATACACAAAAAAAAATTTATATGAAGGGAAATGTGTAAAGATTAATCGTTGTCATGTAATGGTTAAAAAAAAAAAAAAAAAAAAAAAAAAAAATGAAAACTCGATAACAACGCTCACGGCGTTGAAAATAATATTAAATTTCGAATAACTTACAAAGTTTACAAATTAGAATGCTAAAAACAAATAGAAGTCTTAGCAATATCATAAATGCTATTTAAAAAACAGACAGACCTCTTCATGATCATTTATTTTTTTAAATAATGTATACATAGATTAGTAACGAACTAACAAATTGGCAAATCAGAATGCTAAATAATTATAATTCTTACCAATGTCATAAGTGCTATTTCAAAATTGGGCAGACCTTTTTTATGATCACTAATTTTTTAAATAATATGTATACAGTCTATCAACTAACAAATTAACAAATTGGCAAATTAAAAAAAACTAATAAAGTAATCAATTGATTACCCTACAGGCGGACGCAACATCGATTTTGTGATTTTCGGATTCCTCATACTTCGAAACGTGTAAAAATGTCAAAATCCGAGATCAAAAATTTTCTCGTATTCCTAAGATTCACTTACCAGTAGTATGATAAACTAAAATATGTAATCTTGTAAAACATCTTCAGGACATACATTGCAGCAATACAAAATGGAAATATAAAATTTATTTTATGCCTCAGAAAAAAAATAAATAAATAAATAAATAAATAAATAAATAATCAGTATGACTGCTACGTTTGATTAAATAAATAAATAAAGAAATACTTATCTAGCTTTTTTTTCCCTCTACGCTTTAAAATTTCCTTAGATGCAACTTAAACAGAATTTAAATTCTGCTCTAAGAATGTTTAAACACATTTTGAACTGCAGAATTCCTTATATATATATATATATATATATATATATGTATATATATATATATTTATAAGGAAATGTTAAACTTATTCAATTGCACTTTGAAAAGTTAAGTTCTTAAATCTCACAAAGTATTTTTATTTGAATCATTTACAAACAAAAAATGTAAATTTTAAACTTTTCATGATTTTTTTCTATTGAAATTTAAGAAATCGTAAGAACAGTAATAATTTCTCTGTTCCAAGATCATACCCAGTTTTTCGACAAATGCACTGATTAAATTTCAGATAAAAAAAAAAAAAAAAATGGATGAAGACAAATTCGCATGGAGCTTTATAAGTAAATGGTTATTTCCGAAATTTTGAATCCAGGAAAAATAAATTTAAAGTTTAAAATTTTGTAAAAGAAACTTTTAAATAATGTTTAGGGAACTGTACATTGTTACTATTTTAAAAGTAATGTATAGCTTCATACATTTCCCAATAATTATCTGGTTACTTTCAACTACATAGATTTTGACAATTTTCAACATCTTATGTCCCATTAAATTAAAAAGAAAAAGAAAGAAAAGAAAAAGAAAAAATATATGCAAGCATTAGGCCTTATTGTCTTAGTAGACTGAGAAATATTTTCGATGCTTTTGGAGATGAAAATCTCGTGTATACTAAACTTTGTGCTTAACGTTATAATAGTAAGGACTAGTAGTTAATTATATAAACATCATTTGTAAAATTTAAGAAGTAAGTGAAAGGAACTTTGAGTTATTTTGAATTTCTGCATAAGGAAAAACTAGTATGTGTCGCACACAACACAAGACTTTCCTCTATATTTTCCTATACAAATTCACTAAGTTCAAATAATTCATTAAAACTGTTATTCATTAAAATTATCTGCCGTGGTGAGTGCAGACAATTTTCATCTTACAGAAAAATAACGCTAAATATCCAAAAAAGACAGTTTTGTTCTCTATAACTAATATCTTAAAAAATGCATTTTTGTAATGGTTAGCTCCATTTCAAGTTTCGTATAGTTATACGACAGAGAAGCTGAGATATTATCTTCCCGTTCTCGGAGATTATTATACTATAGCAGCTCCGTCGATTGGTCAATATGCATCATAATTGAATTAGCTCATAATAGCCTACTAACATATCAATATTGTTTGATTATACGCAATTGGATCTGAGAAATAGCTTTCTCTAATATTACAAAAAATCACTGTATGTCCGCGCCACCTATTGAGAAATTGACACCAAAAGTTGGCAAGCACTAATCTATGTCAAGGTGCATCTAAAAATCAATTTATATGTAATTCTGTGCAGTGGTCCCTAAAATATAGCCTTCCTTAAAATTTTGGAAATAGTTGTATATCACCTCCACCTGTTGAGCCATTGACACCAAAATATGATAGACACTAATTTAGGTCAAGGTGCATCAAAATATAATTTTTTTGAAATTCTGTGCAGTAATTCCTGAGATACAGTTGCCACAAAACTTTTGTCATAGACTTATGACATTTTCTAGAAATGGTCACATTGTGTTCTGGACCTCACAAAACCTGTAAATCCATCAAAAACCGGAATTCGAAATTTTTTACGAACGTAATACATTTTTCTATTGAATATAGAAGAAACTATAAATGAGTAATACATATATAATCTAGTTGATATTATCAAGAGTCATTTTTCCTGTTTTTTTTTTTATTTATTTATTATTATTTAATTCCCTTGTCTTGTTTTATTTAATTTTGTATAATTTTTATTTTGAAGAATTATTCAGTCGCAAAAAAATGAAAATAGTGTCAGATCGTTCAAAATTGATACATAGAGGTTTTCGATACTTACAAATCGATTGCGGATATTTTTGAATTTGTAAAATTATTAGGAGGGGCGGTAAGGGGGGCTATGGGCAAAAACAAATAGAAATACAGTTAGGCCGTTCAAAATTGGTACAGACAGGTTTTAAAGGCCTGCAAGTTGAACGGGGATATTTTCGAAAGTGTAAAGTTATTAGGAGGGGCGAGAAGGGGGAGGGGATAGGGAGGGAGGGGGCCAAAAAATAAAAATAGAGTTAGATCATTCAAAATTGGTATATAGAGGTTTTCGATACTTACAAATCGATTGGGGATATTTTCGAATTTGTAAAATTATTAGGAGGGGCGGTAAGGGGGGCTATGGGCAAAAACAAATAGAAATATAGTTAGGCCGTTCAAAATTGGTACAGACAGGTTTTAAAGGACTGCAAGTCGAATGGGGATAGTTTCGAAAGTGTAAAGTTATTAAGAGGGGCGAGAAGGGGTAGGGGAGAGGGAGGGGCAAAAAAATAAAAATAGAGTTAGATCGTTCAAAATTGGTATATAGAGGTTTTCGATACTTACAAATCTATTGGGGATATTTTCGAATTTGTAAAATTATTAGGTGGGGCGGTAAGGGGGGGGGCTATGGGCAAAAACAAATAGAAATACAGTTAGGCCGTTCAAAATTCGTACAGATATGTTTTAGAGGCCTGTAAGTCGAATGGGGATATTTTCGAAAGTGTAAAGTTATTAGAAGGGGGGACAGAGAGAAAAAAAAAATAGAGTTAGATCATTCAAAATTGGTACATAGAGGTTTTCGATACCTACAAATCGATTGCGGATATTTTTGAATTTTAAAATTATTGGGAGGGGCAAAAAAATGAAATAGAGATAGATCGTTCAAAACTGGTGCATAGAGGTTTTTGATACTTACAAATCGATTGCGGATATTTTCGAATTTGTAAAATTATTAGGATAGACGGGAGGGGGAGCGAAGGGTGAAAATAATAGAAATAAGAGTTACAGCATTTTGGGAATATTTTCCGAAGACAGTGAGAACCCGGTGTGATATTTTTCCTAATCAGATTTTGTTTCTCTTTTTTTTTTCACGTGATAAAAATTAATGCAATTCTGAGAATTCAGTAATTATAGTGATTCATTTAAAAATAAGGACCAGCGAAGCGGGCGTCGCCTGCTAGCTATATAAGTATATATATTTAAAGCTTGTTTGGCTTTCATTTCCGTTCCTGTTTTTACGATTTATATATATATATCTAGATATATCTGTCCTTTATAATCACTGTGTCAGACTAAAATTTTATTTTTTATTTTTAAACCATGGACAGATTAGTTTTACTGGTTTTATTTCACATTTACGAACTTTCTAAAGTTAAATTTCTTTTTTAATAATAAATATAAAGCCAGAACATTTACGTAAAAATGTGTCATACAAGTTATTTAAATACAAATGGGCGCGGTTATGAGGAAAAACATTTATCTAAAATACCTCTTATAATTATGGGTTACCTACTACAATTTAAAAAATAATAATAATTTTATGAAAAGAATATAGCTGATTTGGTGCTAAAAAAAAAAAAAAAAAAAAAAAAAAAATAGCTTGGAAAAATAAGTAAAAAGTAAAATGCATAATTTCATAGTAATTTGAGCTTTGTAAATTTTAGAGAACGCATACAATGTTTAAAATGAATTATCTGCATTAATTTACGATGACATTAATTTAATAAATACACATATTCTTTCGTTTTAAGATGAAGTGCTTCAAATTCTTTAAAAAAAAAAATAACTCGTTATCGGTTTTATGACAGTAAACTGACCTCTTAATTTGCTAGGCAGGGAATTCGAGCTACGAAGATCCTTCAAGCAATAATTAAATCTAGGCGTCAGTTAATTACTTTTGTAATTAGTCCCTTAATTAACATATTGTATAACATGTTTACTTTGTCAGGACGAAGAAAATCCGAAATCGATTTCGGAATAAAAGATGGTTAACATTTTTTAAGGAGCTGTCGAAGTCAATGTGTAATTACAACCATTTATAATAAATAAAAAAAAGAAACATTGTTTGTATAATTATATATTACAGAAACAAAATAAATTATACTAATTTATCTTTTTCTTCTACAAGATATTATTCTAGAAATATATTCAACGGCAGAATGATATTGTCTTTTACAAGATGTGTAAAAAGCATTCATAAAGAAATTAATTCTGTTAAAAAAATAATCATTGAGAGTTGGATGCCAAATGTTGCTATTTATTTTATGAGAATATTAAAAGTGTATTTCATCTATTTGATTTCTGCCCGCTCTATAATACACTTAAATATTAATGAAATTCCTTTACACTGATAAATGTTATTCAATTTTACTATGGTATGTTTTCTAATGAAATTCGGGCAAATTCGTGAATTATTTGTATACGGAGACACCCAAAAGATTCAAATGCATTGCATTTTATGACAGGTATTTATATAAGGCATGTTTTAACACCTTTGTACTATATAACACATAATTAAACAGGCGTTTAGCATTCATATGCACACACACACACACACACACACAAAAAAAAAAAATCTTGTTATATACACAATATGTTATGATCATCATTTATTTTTACAGGGCATTATAGGAATATCCAGATATATTAGGGGTTATTTTTATTTTAAAAAATTACATTATTAGCGTAATTTTTTTTAATTTACAGAACCGATTTTAATTTGTTTTATACATAATGGGATAAAACATTTTAAATTGCACAATATAACATTACAGAGTTGTGAGAAGGGCGCTACCTGGCGGTTAAGTACGTTTTAGCTAATACGCAGAATGACACAAACGAAATATTTTTCACGATTTTTTTTTTTTCTTCACACGGAGAAAAAATTCTGTGATTGACATATATAAGCTAAATTATGGCTTTAGTAAAGATAGTTCCATGTCATCCTTATAAATTCTAGTCCCCCTTGAAAATGAGTTCTAAACGACTCCTATTAGAATTCTAGTGTGTTTGCCTATATTTTCGAAGGGTCAAACTTATTTAAAAATATCTGGAAAAAAATTCAAACACAAGACGCGAGTTTTAACAACTATAATTAGAATTTATGACCCAGTTCTTGGAAATCAATCGAAAATTTCTCGCAATACAAAGAATTTATAATATTCATGGCAATCATAGTATTGTTTCACTTTCTAGAAAAGTATAGATTTTAAATGCTCGATCATATCGTCTATTCAGTTTACTGGCTTACCTTGTAAGCATTGCTCAGAAATTCCTAATTATAGTTTAGTGATCCAGAAAATGACTACTTATTCATCCTAGATGAAGGCGGTACATATTTATTTCTCAATGTAGAAATAAAACTATAAAAATAATTTTGTGATATCTTTTCCTTCAAACTTTTAAAAACAAGATATAGTTTCGTATCCTGAATATATTTCGACAATGCACATGATTGCAGAAAAGCAGCCTATGTTATAGAATTTCTTTGAAAGTAAAGCAAAAAAGATATTTTTTCTAAAGTTTTCATCCTCCATAATATATATATATATATATATAACACGGCTTCATTAAAACGTTAAATTGCATTTACAGGTTAAACAATGTTATGGTTAAATGCAGTTGGAAAGTGTTTATAATTTATTCGAGTGGCATGTTCCCAGACAGCACATCACCTCCCCAGGATATCTTCAAGATGTCTTCTGGATGAAAAGACATCCCAGAAACATCCTTAAGATGTACTGTGGATAAGTTAAGCCTAACTGTGCTGTTAGGGTTTTTTCTTTCTTGTTTTTAATCTTAAATTAAAAAAGTTATATAATTATTAAAAATAATGTTATTTTATTTTCTCTGTCGTTCTACAGTCATTATTTGCACACGAAGTTTAATCAAACCAGGACCTACCACTAAAGACAATTCCGAATTATTTTAAACATCCATGTCGGAACCGAGACTCGAATCTTGAAGGCCAGGGAACTAGATATTTTCTCTCCGCATTGGTTATTAAAAAGCAAAATACACGACTACATATTGCACATGTTCCAAATACTAAACTTCAATTTTGTATAGCTAAATATTTTTGAGTTATCGTAAATAACTGTAAGATGTGAGATAATATAGTGATAAATAACTATGAGCTATGTTAGTAATTTCTAAACCTAGAGATTGCTAAAGATAAAAAAAGAGACAACTAAGTATTGAAATAGTCTTGAGTACTAAATTTTAACACTCTACTGCTAACCCTTTCAGAGTTGCACAAGAAACAACGACATGTATAGTTTCAATATACGTACATTGTTAAAAATTTAGAGTTAGGTTGAACCAAAACCTGGTACTCTAGTGGCAACAAACATAAGATAGTAAAACATTCTACCAAGATTTTGTGGTTGGTTGAACCAAAATTTGGCACTACAGTGTCTAAAGCTGTAAAACTGTGAAGCATTTTTTCATAATTTGGTTCTTGGTTAAACCAAAACTTGGTATTCTATTAGCTGCAAACATAAGAAAGTGAAACTTTCTACCATGATTTGTGCTGGGTTGAAAGAAAAGTTGGCACTTCAGTATCTGCAACTATAAAATGGTGAAGGCTTTCCTTTTATTTTCTGCTTGATTTTACCCAAACTTGGTAACTTAGTAGCTGCAAACATAAGATAATGGAACATTCTACCATGATTCGGTTCTTGATTTAACCAAAACGTGTCCCTAAAGTGTCTGCAACTATATAATGGTAAAATCTCTTATCATAATTTAATTCTTGGTTGATCTAAAGCATGGTACTCTAGTAGCTGCAAATATATGATAAGAAACTTTCTACCATGATTTGATGTTTAGTGTAACTAAAACTTGGTCGTAAAGTGTCTAAAACTATAAAATTATGCAGCCATTTATAAGGATTTGGTGTCTGGTTAAATCAAAACATCTTATCTAGTATCTGCAAACGTAAGATAGAGAAACTTTCACCAAGATTCTGTGCTTAGTTGAATAGTATAGTGTATGCATCTAAACAATTGTGAAGAAATTCGCCATAATTTAGCACATTTTTCAACATAAAGCATCAAATAATACTATTACAAAGGATTACGTCATTTCCTCTGCATTAATTGTTACTTCACTCTCAATGAGGTCAGCGTTGGCGACAAACTGTGTGAATTGACGACGGATTTGGTGACTTGACGACCAATTTGGCTAAGAATAGTAATTTAGGGTTCCGGAAGATTCGAAACTCTCTGACGCATACCAGCTGAGATCTGGAACTTTTCATGTGTTTTTGGATAGAAACTCCGCCAAGCCTCATCGCCGAAGTGTATAAGTTGACTTCTGGGAGTCAGTTGGAGTGAGTTGACTTCTGGTATGTGTGTTTAGTTACTGGGATTCAGAGTTGCTCATAGACCTACTCTGAGAGATTGCAAGTTGGAGATTGGGCTCTAAGTAACTGAACGTTATTCGTGAACTAGAGAACAGTTTTGTTCTGGAGTATCTTTTTTTTTTTTTTTTTTTTTTTGATTTATTCCAGTGGAATAAGTGATTATTTTCTTGGACTGTTCCAGAACATTCGTCGAACAGTGACTTTTTCAGTACGAGTGGCCGCTTCAATGGATAGCCACTGAAATATTTGTTGAAATAAAAGAACTACTGGATTGTTTCGAGAATATTTGTTGTAATCATTGTTTTATTGTACTGATTCAAGAATTTAAGTTGAATAAAAATAAATCATCGAATAAATCTGTCTGCTTCTTTATAAACTACTTTCTCATACAAGTATTTCGCAATATTTGGCACCCAACGTAGGGAGTTTGAGTGAATTTTTGTCACTAGATATATGTCTGACGCAGTGGAGAAACTTCTCAATTTAAGTGTACGATTTGACCATTTCGGAGAGGAGATGAAGGAGATGAAAGCCGGACTACAAGAAATAAGGACGGCACAAGACAAGACAAACGCCGGACAAGAGCAGCTGAAAAAGAAGATGAAAGCCCAACTAAACAATCTTGGTCTGGACAAGACCAGCTTAGAGAAGAGATGAAAGCCGTACAAGACCTGTTGAGAATGGAGGTGAAAGTCCTTTAATATCAGCTGCGAGATGAGATTAGAACAGGGCAAGAAGAGGTTAAAAATAGAAAAGACGCTGCACAGGGACAAATGTGGTCTGATATTTAAGAGCAGTTGCGAAGAATGAGAGAAAATGTCCATGAACAAATTCAGGCCTTAGAAAACAAAGTTAAAACCTTGGAATTGCGACAGTGTATAGCTTCTTTAAATGATTCAATGACCTTTGGACTCAGCGTGGAACTATTCACTTTCGATGGCGAGACTTCATGCGTTGTACCCAAAACACAATTCGACGTCGAAATCATTGTGGGTGGACTGATTTAATTAAAGCAAGCAAACTATTTGCTGCTCTTTGAGAACCTGCAGCAAAGAATCTCCAAGGCATCCTATCCGATAAACTCACCGATTTGACCACTGTAGAAAGGGTTCTGGAAAGCCTATTCTGTAAAAGTCATTCGTCGTACATTTACCGAACTAAACTGAAAACTCGCCAACAAAATCCTTGCAAAATTCCCCAATTCTTAGCAGCAAATTACAAAAAGCTGGTTAACCTAGCAATTTCGGATATATCAAAGACGTGAAAGAAAGTTTTACAACATAGGTCTTCTTCGACGCTATCCGAGATGAACACACTCAACATTGAACACGTCTGATAGATCCCAAAGACCGAAATGCACACTAGCCTGCAGTTTGAAATACGAAGTTGCTATATTTCTGTCAAATTCCGCCAGGCTTGAGAGAACTTTATTAAAATTTTTAAAAATCAAAATTAAACACAAGAATTAATATAAAATTGAAAAAAAAAAAAAAAAAAAGCTAAAACTTGGCAAAATTTAGCTACACGTAAAACCGACGTAAGTCTTTTAAAATACTAAAAATGAAATTTCATTATCTTGACTGACAAAATTAAAAAATAAACAAATAAATAATTAAAAGTCAATTGTATAATTTTAAAATTGATGCGAAGCAAGAACATTTTAAAATTTATCAATTTCTCTTTTATCACGGGGTTGTTCCATGTTTCATTTTACTTTTAGTGAAAAAAATAATTACATAAAATTTCAAAATTATATCCGTTAACTGATATGATGTGACGAATTCTTTCATAATATTTTTACAATATCCATTTGTGATAACAGTTCATAGTACATCTGTACCATGAAAACATGTTGCTTCGTTAAATATTGATTTATTTTAATGTAAAACTTGCACCTTAAAATATGTATATATATTTGCCTTTTTTTTTAACTTAAATTTTGATAAAACTTACAAACATAAAAGTTGTTATGCACACATTAAAAAATTACAGACAGAAATAGAATTATATTTTTTTCAACTTGCAAACTTATTCTTTGTGGAAATATCTGACTCTATGTTTATAACCAAGTATCGAAAATTACAATTTTAAATCAAGTAATTTAAAGCTTCTGTTATAACCTATCACAAGTGGTACTTAGTTCTAATTATGAAAAAGAAGTTTATAAAAAAAATGTTAAAACTTACAAACATAAAAATAATTATAAACACATACTCAAATATAGAAACAATATTCCTTTAGAGTTTGTTGTTATATTCGACGATCCTACAGGCTGGTTAACAAATTGATCTTCTGGATTCTATCGGATTCAGAATCTGCAAATATCACATGCTGCTTACCTGGTGGGAAATCTTGCATGATATTCAAAATATTAATGCATAGACTATTTCTTAATTAATTACTTGAAAATATCTTATAGCTATAAAAATTTATTTCAAATCTTTATTCTCTGTATTCAATAATCATTCATATCTTTTCTACATAAAATTTGCATCTATTATTACAATGAAAAAAAAAAAAAATCATTACAAAACACCTCCACATTACATTGAAGAACAATCTTTTTAAGCCACTAATTAAATCAGATTCTCCTAATTCAATCTAATGCCAACTTTCCACCAGCTAAGCCACTTCCTCAACCAGTAAAATTACTCAAAGTCTTAACAATCTAGACAAGAATGAAAATAAATAAAATTGAAGTAGCGTTTAAATTACTTGTTTAGTCGTTAAAAGTTTTCCTGGTGTAACTAATTTCTCTAGGAAGTAGGCAGGAAATTCATTCATAGATTCTTCCTTCAGAGTAAATTCTCGATAAAATGACATGATAAAACTTAAAACTACTTCCGAGCCACCTAGAAACCTAATTTTTCCTTTTCCGAGAACTGGAAAATTCCTTAAATTCCAGAAAAATTCATTAAAAGCTTAACATAGATGTCTCTAAGGTAGACTTCAGTGCAAAGGAGTGTAGCGCAAAGCGCCTCGTTTAAGATAAGGATAAAATTTTCAGATGTTTACTTGTATATCAGTTTTATTACATTAAACATGTTACTTTATTGGCAAGGGAGAAACTTGTTAAGATATATTCAAGAATGTTGGTATGGGAGTGCTTAAATCTTCACAGTAACATTATTGTATAAAAAATATAATTTTACTCATACAATATTTATGTTATGAAATTTAAAAAGAGATTTAAAATTTCCGTAGATGGATCTAAAACAATATGATCTAAAAATATTCGGTAAATATTTCCTATTTTTGGAATTAAAATGTATGTTGTCTACAGAGTTATTCAAAATTTGTGCCTTATATAAACCTTATGTTGTAATAAAAAATCTGGAAATTCGAAAATATCTTAATAAGTAAGCAATCTCGTTGAACACAATGATTACAAAAGTGTCTTGCATTCAAATGATATATGTGAGACCCCAGGAACCCTAAGATTCCACGTGACACAAATTCCATTTTTTTAAACTGAAAATTGGCTTTATCTTCACAGTAGCGTAAGTTAGCACAGTAGCGTTAAGAAAATGTATGGTTTCACGAAAATTAAGGTTTTATCGTTCAGAAAAAGTATAGTTTCCATTTAAAAAAAAATACCTTGCATAATTTTCAAACGGAAATATTATTATTTTCCAGTTTTAAATTTAAAAATTACTTACTAACAGCTAAAATTAAACTTGTGATCCGTATAAATTTAGTAAGTATTCTTTTTTAGAAAGTTGGATGCCATGATCCAAAACCTTTTAACAGAAATAGAATAGAATCGATTATTTTTAAATTCAAAGTTAAGCCAATTTGGGTAGAAGTAAAATTGGATGATACCTCTTGATTTATTAGCATACAATACGTTTTACAGGTACCACTACAGTTGAAAATATATCCATAAATATTTTTGAATTTCGAAAACGCTAGCATTTTAAGATTTTTCAATTGAAGCCGCTAAAGAAAAATGTAAAAGATAAAATTTACAAAATAAGATATTTTATATATTTTTATTCCTTAAGTTCATAGTAAATACAGACCGAATAACAATAACGTAAAATTTTTGTTGAAGAGGTGCTTGCAGATTGATGGAAATGAAGCAGATGTAGAACAAGAAGGAGATTCTAAAGAAATGCCCGAGGTGTAAGATTTATTCCTCTTTTAGCAGATGGGACCAGAGAAACTTATTTATGTTGTGTTTCTTTAGAGCAAAACTAAAACAAACATTTATTTATTTATTTTAAATAGAAGTGAAAAATCTCAACATTCATCTAAAGTAAAGTTTGAAATCTTTTTATATATGATGTGGAGCTGGGCATTGAAGTTAAAATTATATTGAGAATTTCCTGAAAGATATTTAGTTATAATATGTATACTCTCAAGAATTTAAAAAATTACATTTTATACTTAATGTGACGATTGATTCAGTAACAGTGATCAATAAATATGGATCTCCAAATAATTTTCATTGCTATGCCAAACAAATAAATAATAAATACAGTTTACACACAAGTGAACAAAATCATATAAAAAACTCAAATGTTAATTTTTTGCTGAATTATTTTTGAATAAATTTGAATGCATTCGTTTTTTCATGCATTTCTGTTATTATTTTGTTGTTATGCTGTAATCTAGAGCAAAAGCTGTATAACCAAAAGAACTATTTTGCACAATCTCTCCTTACAGAGAAGATGTGATTGCTCACATGGGTATGAGGAATTGCGCTTAATTATAACTACAGTTAAATAGTTAAAATAATAATTGCATTTAAATAATGGTGTTGCAAGTTTTCTTTTCTAAATAAATATTTTTGTATTAGGAATGTATATTTTTCAATTTAATAATTATAAATTCAGAAAATTAAAAGAAAATTAAACAACTAAAATAGTTTATAAAATAATAATAATAATAATAATAATAATATAAAAGAAAGAAAGAAAGAATCAGAAATAAAAGATCGGATACAGTTACAAATTAACATTGATTTAGTAGATAACACGTTTAACATAAAATTAGTACATTTTCTTTACAGTTTGAATGGTTTCTTGTTTGCTAATTTGCCGCTGTCCACAATCGTTTCATTTATATCAGTAAATGATGCAGTTTCGTACAACCACGTGCCGCAAGTTACCTCATTCGGGACGGGTTGCACAACGTGTGTGAAATGCATTTCTGAACCAAAAAGTCGTGAAGCACACCCTGTGTTCTATGATATACGGCTGGTTCTGACTACTTTAGAATCTGCCAAATGTTTATTATTTATTAAAGTTATTTTCTCAAATCCTTTCGCACAAAAACATTAAAAACACACAACCTAAATTTCATCTGGTTTGAAACTTGCTCGTTCAAACTTTAGAAGCCTTTACGTCATTTTATTTTATTGAAATTTAGACGTTTGTAGTCCCTAAAAAGAAATTTTCCAGTTTTATCGCTTCTGTTTAAATAGCCAATAGCTGTACAAAACTTGAACATCACAATTGAAAAGGCTTCAAAACTAAACAAACATTAAATAATTTGCAATAATTTTACCATAGGTTAAAATAGGCACTCAAGAGGGAAATCTTACAAGAGGTGTGGCTTTTTTTGAGCGTTTCCACTCCGGAAAAATATCCAATTTCGTATTTTGTGAATGGATTCCAAGAAATTGCGCCGTCTCGAATAGGTTGAACTTGTTCAGTCACTTGTCGAAGTTGTCTTCTGGTACAGCTCTAGACATTTAACAGATTCATGCTTGTTGCCTTGTCCTTACCGATGAGCTGCGTAATCTCTACAATCTCTCTTATTTTAGAATTTAATTAAATCAATTTGCTAACTCTCCTAAGTGGCATTTAAGTAGGCATTCTACTCATGTTATTGTATAATTACCTGGAGTAGCAGCGTTCGCACATTACTCCTTCCATATGATCCTCCATATGAGCGATCTTTTCTAACTCTCGATCTCTCCAAGCATTACCTTATTTATAAGTCCGTAGAAAAGTATTGGTATTCACAACCAGATATTGATCGAGATGCATTTTTAATTGTTTTATGCATTTTCGATACCTTAACAGATATTTAAGACTTAATATTGTTTATGGGATACGAAAATATATATAGACAGTGTATAATGCCTTTCCATAAATACTAAAACTACTTATGGGAAGGAGAACCCGGACGAACAGATAGAAGAGTTGAAGTCATAAACGATTTTAAAATTTCTGTAAAAAAGTTAAATCATTTTAGACACTATTAATTCTGAATGAAAATTAAAGTATATATTTTTTAATTATTGTGTAAATATAAAAAATATCACAATTACTCTAATAAGTTTCACACGTCTGTATTTAACCCTTTAACGTTTGTCTTTTTTTTTGCTTTAAGGATTGCTAAACTAATTTTAAAAATGCTTATTAGCCACATAGCTGCTCATAAATATGTAAAAAGGAATATATATATGTATATATATATATATATATATATATATATATATCAATTTTAATGAAACATCTATTACTTAACCTGCATAAATTTAAGTAATAATTAATTTAATTAATAAATTTTAATTTAAACACTGTTAATTGAAAAAAAAAATCGCAACAGTTATTTCATTACAAAATAAAAACTGTCCCGTGAATAGGTCGAAAAGCAAGGCACGAGTACATCACTAAATCAGAGATTACGCACTCGCGTTTACCCAAAAACTTAAAATAATTTCAGCATTTGGCTTCCTCTGTTACATTATTTTTCAACATTCGGAGTAGCGCTGCTATCTTTTAAACAAAGAAGATCCAATAGTTTAAAATTCGAATAAAACAAGGAAATAATATAGGAAAAAATATGCATAAAATTGTTAAGTATTTGATATCACCAATCAATTAAAGAATTAAAAGACCACTTCTGATAACTAAACGTTAATAAATATTTAAACGACATTTTTAACATGCTTCATTTCATTTTACTACATACAAAATAAAAATAAAAACAGATGTATTTACTTTTATAAACAGGAAGGTACATTTTTCAAAACACTATTACAATTCGTTATTCTCTATAAAAATATATCTTGAAATTAATGATTAATATCTGTAATGTTTTCTAACACCTTTTTAAAGTATCTTGTAAAGTTTATAAAGAACCTTTTTATTCTCACTATAAAATGAACTGTTCATTCAAAAGATAAGCTCTTAAATTGAATTTGAAATACGATCAATGTCGATTTTTTTTTTTTTAACTTTATTTGAAATCCATTTATACAAAATAAATAAAATAAATAAATAAAGCATAGTTTAATTTGTTTGAAATTATACAAATAAAGGGCCTTTACAAAATCGAAAAAGATTCGCTAGAGAAAAAATATTGAAACATGATACACTTTAAATTAAATTTGCAGAGCATCACGAAAATGAGTATTGAAAAAGCTTTTTAAATCCAATAACTATTGACGGAAAAGAATAGAGGAGATTCTTTTTAGATTTATTTTAGTTCAAGTTTTCACGAGAAGAATATGTTTCTAAATCTTTTATTTGTTTACCTGGCAAATGTGACGAACATAACAAGAGAATTTATTTAGAAATTTCATTTCGTGTAATGTTGTGTAAAGAAAAAAATCCTGCTTTATATATATATATATATATATATGCATAATCGTGATATATGTTACTTTTACACATGTAAACAAGAAATAAACATTGAACAGATGATATATCAAGGTTTTACTTTTAAGTAATGGAATGAGTAATACGTCATGAACGTTTTTATTTTCTTCTATATTCAATAGAGGAAAGTATTCGATTTCGTTTTTTTTTATGGATTCACACATTTTGAGTGTTCTAGGTCTCAACCACAATATGAGCGAATTAGGAAATGTCTGTCTATGTGTTTATGTGAAAAACATTTTGTGGTAACTCTACGTTAGAAACCACTGCTCAGAATTTTACATAAATTGATATATATTTGCAACTTACATAAATTAGTGCCTACCAACGTTCAGTGAAAATAGTCCAACTGATAACATTGCCACATAGAATGAGAATTTTGTATATGTATAGGAGAACCGCTTCCGGAAATTTTGAATATGGCTATCTTTCAAAAGAATTCGTCAATATATTTAAAACGAATGGCTAATCTAAAGATCTGCGACAGTTTAAAACAATATTACCGATTTTGTCATTTTAATAATAATAATAATAATAACCCACATAGCCATTACATCCATAAGATGTCTACGAACATGTATAGAAGTTGAAAAATGATCCATTAAACAACTATAAATATTCTACAGATATCTATTAGCCCGACAAATGTCACTCTTTTTTAACATCCATTAGATGTCGATTACATATCCGATAAATCTACAAATATCCACTAATTCGACTTATTAGATCAAATAGATATTTAAAATATGTATATTTTGTTTTCATCTACTATTTTACATCTATTAGATATCGAAAAAAAAAGGCACGTCTAAACTCCGTCTATATTTAAACATCTAATAAATAGTACAGAATTAATTAGTACAGAATATCCATGACTTTTACGGTGTTATTTCCTTGCACCAGCTGTGACGTCATACTTCGTATTCTTCTCGTAAACTATGAAACGTATAAGTACAGTTCTTTGGGAATTTTTTATGTGCTCCCAATGAGGAATCTGGCTGTGCAGAGTTTGGGCGCTATTTATGGGATACCCTGTATATTGGGTTACCGAGGGTTCCGGGTTCCTGGGGCGGATTGAGGTTCGACGATTTTTGGCGGCAAAGAGCTTCAAATAGTGAGCGGCAATGAGTGGAACTAAATCAATCTATGACTGCATTTGTCTGGTATACACAAGCGTGTGCGTGTGACGTTTTCGTTGTGTTTTTCATTGATCCTGTATTGTAAATTCTAATGATATTTTACCCAATGTAAGATATACATACTTATTTGCATTACAACTATAGTTAGTATAAGCTTAAAGTACGATTAATTGTCCAAAGTTTTGTATAATTTAAAGTTTGTTTACTTGTCGTTCTCAAGTAAATTTACCTACCTAACATGGATCGTGGTCCTAGGGCTGAATGGGATAGTACCACATTTCGCCATACATTTTTTAACACTGCCACTTTTAGGTGTTCTTCGGCAATTAATGAAAATAAGTTTTTTTTTTCACCTGAAACTCTTATGCAAATTCCAAAAGATAAAGAAAACGAGAAAAAAGGGAATCGGAAGACAGAAGAGATCGTTGTCTTAACACATTCCCTATAGAAAAGAGAAATAGAAGTTGCTATTAAAAAAAAAAAAAAAAAAAGAAAAAGAAAAAAAATAAACTTTGCCAAAGAACAAGGTGCAAGGATAAAATTATTTAAGAAAGATAATAAAATTAAGAATGAAAAAAAAAGAGAGAGAGAGAGAGAGAAAGAAAGAGAGAGACTGCTGAGAAAAGGGAGCTGAAAAGTGAACCTAAAATTAACGAAATTGATTCTAATGATTATTCTATGTCTCAAGAGAATGTTTATATTGGTTCGCTTGTTCGATGCGCAAAAAATGCGCACACAATATCTGTGCGTGAATATCTAGCGAAAATTGTGACGATGTCCTATTGTGTGCATTTTGTGAACAGTCTTCTAAAAGGACGCAAGCATTGACAATTGTAGTCAGAACTTTATAGTAATTAGAAACTATATAAATACAGAATAATAGGTTTGAATTTCCACGAGTCTGATATATGTATACTTAATTATACGTCCTTGCTATCTCATTTTGTCCCATGCCCTGGGTAGCACAGGATAAATTATATTGTGTTATGTTTTCTCAAAGCAACAGCATAATTCTGTTATTTTCTTTCAATATCATTGTATTTTTATGATTATTAAATTATAAGATGTTCTTTGAAACATTCTCAGTTCTCTACATTAACTATTTTGTAATTTTAAGTCATATTTTAACCTTTGAATTTCTAACCTAACTAAAAAAAAAAAAAAAAAAAAAAAAGCAGACAAATCTACAGATAATCTGAAGGTATTTGGAACAAAAATTGAAAATCTGCAGAATAACTGCTGTTTAAAAATAAAAAATTTGGAAGCAAGTTTTTTTTTTTTTTTTTTTTTTTTTTTCTTTCTTTTTTAACTTATTATTGTCCTAAATATCTACAAATTATATGCAGTTTTTTTACTTTTTAAAATTTTTTCTTAAGATTTTTTTTTTTTTTTTTAACTTTGAAGTATTCCGTTCTACCCCGAGTTTCTCTCTCTATAGATATAACAAATTTTTAATATGTCGTTTTTAAAGCATAGAATTTATTTATTTATTTATATTATTTATTTGTTTATTTATTTTTTGGTACTTAGTGTCTAATTTTTCTGAGACGAATATCGTCATTATTCTTCATGGAAAATATTTTTTTATAAATAATATTTTTGATTATTTATTTGTACTGAATGACTTCATGTCGGAATATATAGAAAAAAGTTTTGTGACGGTCCCAACGTATTAGTTTTTTTGATTTTACCTTTCAAAATTTCGGTTTAACGTAAATTGATTTAAACGAGTAAATATCTGTTTTTAAAGATAATAGTTTTCTCTATAAGATGATGTTTTACAAGTTTAAATTTATTTATTTTTCTTTGTGTGTGTATTTTCTATACTTTAAAATCAAAAGTCTAATGAACAAAAATAAACATTTTAGACTCTTTTTGATTTTTGCGTTGAACCGAATGTTAATTACTTAAAGCTGTTCGTGAGACTTTCACTGTGTATGAAGAAGAAAAAGTGCCTAAAAGCAACACTAGCCGTTGGTTTTCTTGTTTCAAAAACATAAATTACTATTTGAAGAATATACTACGCTGTGATTCACCAACTGAATTCGATGAAGAATGACTGATTCATTTACTTCCTTATAACCCACGGAAACAATTTGAAAACTGGTGTAACAGGTAAACGTTGCTGAAACTTCTGTCGGGTAACATCTTCATTCGATGAGCAAGGTTTAGATTCTTGACACTCACGTGCCCACTGAGCGAAAACAATAAAAATCAACGCTCAGCAATAGTTGCTAATTTGCTTATTCGACATTTTTCAACACATAATCACAGCCAGCGTTTCCTATATTAAATTTCCATGCGAGATGGTCGATGACGTTTTGATGTCAATACAAAACGTCGAAAAGTATAGTTTAGCACAATGAGCAAGTGCACTAACACTAGAAGCGCCGGAGCAGTCATTTTGACTGTTTTTACTTTTTGTTTGTATTTAAAAAAAAATCCTGTAATCTTACGAACTCAGAACTTTTTGTATTTGCCTAAAATAACCTGAAAATATACGGTACAAAATATGAAATGATATGAATTAAAATTAACAGAGATATGCTTAGCTATACCTAAAAGCGCCACGAACAGTCAAATTGACTGCCATTAAAAATGAGTCGATTTAGTTTTTCTTTTACTCTCAAACATATCTATTTTCAGAAAAACATACTTCCTACACATTCCTTTCATTTATTGTTGCTAAAGCAGGAATTCCCCCCCCCCCCCCCTCATTCCAGACACCTGTCTACTGTTCGTTCTTTTCTTCGAAATATATCGAAAGATAATACGCTTTGTTCATTCGCTGAAAAAGGAAATGCGTCACAACTTTTTCTTTCTCTTATTCTTTCACACCTGCTCTTTTGCGACTTGTAATAGATATCATTTTGAATTTTGCATTTGTTCACTGAGTTGTGAAATTTTGTTCTTTCAATGATGGTATGATGGCTGCTCGAAGACGAAAATATCTCAGTCCAGATGAGTATTTACGAGTTTTACAGGCAGGCCCCGACTTACGGCAGGGCATACGGGGCAAATGCCCTGGGCCCCCCTTCTGGAAGGGGCCCCCCTACAGGCGAATACAGAAATTCTGCAACCTAAAGACCTCTTATGCTACTGCAAGGGGGCCCCCCAGAATAGGCTTGCCCCGGGGCTGCAGATAGTCTAAGTCGGGCCCTGTTTACAGGAGATATCCGACGATGATACCGAAGTTGAAGAAAGCAATTTAGATGAAATCAGTTATGAATGTTTAGGAAATATTGAGAAAAACAGTTCTAGTGGTTCTGAGGAAAGTGTAGATGAGCAGGCAACGGACCTGGACATTCAGCCTGGTCGAATTTCTTCATCTGCTCAAACAGGTAAAAAAATATATTTCTTAACTCTTTTCTTTTCTTTCATGTTTTGATTTTGAAGTACTTGATTTTTTGAAAAATATTAATGATAAAAATGTACGTATAATAATTTATATATTTTTTATTATAGGTTCCAGTACTTCAAAACATACAGGATCAAAAAGAAAACTTGATTCTTCAAAATCAGGAAACAGAACCGGATGTAATATCAAAAACCATGTAAAAGGATCTACATATATCGCAAAAGACGGAACTTCCTGGACAGTAATATCTGACTTAGAAAGAAAATCTGGGAAATATGGTTCCCAAAATGTGCTAAAAGAGGTACCAGGTCCAACATCCTATGCAAAAAGAAAAGTCGGTAAAAATGTGACCAGTGCATGGAGACTGTTTGTAGATGAGTCGATGTTGTTCCATATAAAAAGATGCACTGAAGCAAATGCAGTTTCACATAATGAAGAAAATTGGAGTGTATCTTTAGAAGAACTTGATGCTTTTATTGCTATCATATATGCTAGAGGAGCATACGGATCCAATGATATGGATTATGATTTTCTCTGGAATAATACGTGGGCCCACCTTTTTTTCGTGAAACATTGTCTCGTAATCGTTTTCGAGATACAATGAAATATCTAAGGTTTGACATGAAATCAACGAGGTCTGAACGCTTAAAAAGTGATAAATTTGCTTTGTTTTCCGATATTTGGAACAAATTTATAGAAAACTGTGGTAGTTCCTATAACCCGGGTGAATATTTAGTTGTGGATGAACAACTGTTTCCATCGAAAACTAGATGCAAGTTCACACAATACATGCCAAACAAACCGGACAAATTCGGGATCAAATTTTGGATGCTAGTTGATGTAAACTCAAAGTTTATGTGCAATGCTTTTCCGTATCTTTGAAGAGATGAATCAAGAAATGAAAACGAAAGTCTTCCTGAAAGTGTAGTTATGCGCCTTCTAAACCCATACTTGAATACAGGCCGAAATGTGACGGCTGATAACTATTTTTCATCATTATCTCTAGCTAAAAAACTCGAAAAAAAAAAACGAGTTTCGTAGGCACAGTAAGGAGACATCGAAAAGAAATTCCTCTCGAAGTAAGGAATTCTAAAACTGCACTGTATGAATCTGTATTACTAAAGAATGGAGAATCTACACTCACAGTTTATCAAGGCAAAAAAAAAAATAAAAATGTTCTGTTGCTAAGTACCTTGCATCCAGATGTAAAAATTGATTGGGAACATATGAAGAAACTTCCAGAAACTGTAGAATTCTACAATAAAACTAAATGCGGTGTTGATATTGTCGACCAGATGGCGCGAAAATATTCTGTTTGGGCTGCTTCGAGAAGGTGGCCAGTACATACTTTCTATAATGTACTAGACTTAGCAGCAATTAATGCTTTTGTCATCTATCAAGAATTAATTGCTAAAAACATTTCACGGCGGAACTTCCTATTTCAGTTAGCGGAGGAATTAAGAGAAATTCATTTAAATAGAAAAACGAGCTCAAAATTGCCTGTGGAAATTCCCAGCCCCAGCATAAGTCTCTCAAAGAAAAGACGTCAGTGCCAGATAGGACATTGTAACAACAACAAAACAAGTGATACGTGTAAAAAATGTTCGTATTATGTGTGTGGGAAATGTACGTCTGAAGTAGATAAAGTTGTGCTGTGTAAAAATTGTAAAGAGCAATAAAATGTTTTTTTTTTTTTTTTTTTTTTTTTTTTTTATAGAAGGTAAGTGGAAATTTACATAAAATAATTGTATATTTTTATAACAATTAATATGTTTTTCACCAAAGAAGTTCTTAAAAATATTCTATAAAGTAATTAAAAATAGTGTAAAGTTTTATTAAACATATGTTATTTCAAATCTGCATTTAATTCACGAAACAGTCAAATTGACTGCCGTTGGCGCTTCTAGGTAGGGAGAAATCTTGGCGCTTCGAGTGTTAAAAAAAAATTCGAAGGGACGTTTGAACGGACAAAGCATCATTTAATATGAGCTGATTGAACACAAAATACGGAGCTTTACGTTCAACAGTTGTAACGAACCAACAAAAGAATTAACAAAAAAGACCGAATACCCGAAATGACGCTCTTTTGTCGCACGACAACGGCCGTCGGAGAAAAGATACAATTCATAACCCAAACGGGAAATGCCGCCTCATCTTCCATACTCTCCGAATTTGATCCAGTCAGATTTTCTTATTTTTACACCGCTTCCAAACACTTTACACTAGCTATCTTTCAATAATGAAGCTGAATTAAGGGTTTTGTTGGAATAAATCAGTAAATCAAGATCAAAAGCATTTCATTTCTGAGACAATCTGATAAAAACTGAAAGATCTGTATCAACAAACTGATTGAATGAAGAAGATATATCATACAAATTGAATATAGTATTAATTCAGTCATTGTAGCATTTCATGTTTCATTAACACTTCAAAAAACGCTCTTGACTTATTACTGTAACAAATGATACATTTAAAAGTTGCCTATGTATTTGCATATCAGTAAATATGCAAAAGGGTTTAATTTAGTAATATTATTTAAAAAAAAATAATATAAATACCTTTGATTATGACAAATTCTGTAGATAGGTCTATATCGTATCTCTTTATAAATCTCTTGAGGTATTCCAAGAAAATTTGATTTACTTATTATAGAATCATATCAACGTATTAATCATAGTGAAAAATACTAAGATATTTGTCAATGTTAAAAAATAATTTTATAAAATTACATATTTAGTTTTACCAAAATATGAATCATTTCTGATTATATATTAACGTATATCCACAGGTAATTCTGATATATCTAATTCGAATCTTTCAACAAATTCTTTATGACTGTAACTCGCATTTATTGGACTGAATCGCAACATTTTAATATGTAAGACAAGATGCTCATTGTAGAAAATTATACTAATTCAATTTTAATACAAATCTGTAACTTGAAACACTTCATATATTAGTTAGGATTTATAACGTTGAGTAAGGTAAAGTTAATCCGATCGGTCAATCTAAAATATTATTCTCCATAAAATTTCACTGCATACTTCCAGTAAATCAAAAAACTTCCACAACTATCCGTAGGTACATAAGATTCCATACATGCATGCATCCAGAATGATATATGTATACATTCCTATTAACTTCAAAAATTTATTTTACTCTGTTAAATTATTTTACTAATAACTCATTATATGAATTAAAATTTACATATTTTAGAGAATATGAAAAATACTAATTCGTATCATATGAAAAAAATGTTTTACCAGTAATAAACATTTCAAATAATTAATTCTCACGGATCACAATACATTTTTTTTCTTCTACTTTAAAACATTATTAGATTTTTGTATGCTGAATTCGACAACAAAAATACTACAGTTAAATTCTATAGCATTTATATTATAAAAGAAAAACAAACGTAAATAATTCAATAAATAATTATCACCAATATATAATGAAATATTAGATATTTAGAAAATTTATCTTATGAAGAGACGGACAAAAACTCAAATATACTAGCAGACGAATGGATCGAAGAATCTCAACTATATGCTGAAAATTTTTACTGTTTTCAAATAGTGGTAAAAAAAAAAAAAAATAAATAAATAAATAAAAAACATACGGTACAACAAACTTTGAAAATATTTTTCGGTGAGAAAATTTGAGTTAACTATATTTTTCAAAATATAGAAAATTCATTAAGTACATTTTTAGGTGCAGAATAAAGCAATTAAGTGCTGGTGTGGAATAACGGTGAAAAAAGTTTGAAATCAATCTCCATAAATTGCTTTAAACAATTAATAAGTGTTTCAGCTTCAAGTATAAAAGCATGAATATTCATCAGGCGGTAAGAGGTAGGCAAGAGAGCAGAAATTTACCTTCTTTAGAGAAACCTTATAATGTGATTACAGAGTTTATATTCGTTATACTTTTAAGTGTTATTATTTTTTTTATGTCTGTAATACAGTAAAAATATTGAAGTGGTTGAAATCTGCAATCACATTGTTTTTCATTGAAACAAGTTTGGCAGTTTCAGACGTTCGACACATTTCAATTTCGAAAATGTAAGATATCACATCTCAATAGAAAAAAAAAATACATAGGAGATTAAGAAAAGCTGTAAGCAATATAAGAATAAAAATGTGCTGTTTGTTTAATTAGACCATAAGTGGTTACTCATTCAATTTCCGTTTGTGACATTTGATACGCAGAAGAGAAAAATGCATTTGTTTATTTTTGCATATCTAATGCTCGTTTTTTATTTCTGCTAAATTTTTATTTTTCATCTGAAAAATAGTAAAGTAAAATCACAAGTAAAATTTTGCCAAATATGCTTTGTGCATAATTAAAACAAAAATCTTTAAATCGAAAAAAAAAATATATATATTTATAATATTTATTTTATTTTATTTTATTTCGTTTTATTGTTATTATTATTTCTTTTATACGAATTTTAAACGAGTTGGGTGTGTAAAATTTATTATGCCAAAGTTAAATTCTTTAGGAATTATTATATGCCCAGATCTTTTTCTGAAAGCGTAATATCTAACAGCCAAAAATAAAATATGATGGATGTATTTTAAATTAAATTTGTAACATATCAAATCACTGAATATGAAAAAGCTTTTAAAAATTCTAATAAATATTGACGGAAAATGATTGAATACTTCCTATGTAAATGTTATTTGATTTATATCACTATGTATAATTTTTACTTGAAAAGAATTGTCTAAAACATATTTAAAATCTATTATTATAGTTAAACGTACTCATTTATAACTTTTACTTATTATTTCAAAAATTGGACTTGACAGTAGTATAGCATTTGAATGTTATGCGTAATGTATAATGTATAAAATATAGTCAAGTATATAAGTGAAGAATAAATGTATGGGTGCATTTCTCTTTCAAGATAATCTCACCAACAATTTTTGCCTGAAGGGAAATAATGATTTATTTTTCACACTAGAAAATATTAATAGTTTATTTCCTTTATATAGTGTATATTTACGAAATTTGTATTCTTCATTATTCAACAGAGTATTCCGGTGATATTTTGACGATCATAGATTTTGCTGGTTTGAAAATAAAGTATTAATAAAAACTCGGACGGAACACTGGCACAGAACTTATACCGGTATTTGTTTAAGAAAATTCTCTGACTATAATATCGTTGATTTAAGAAGTAGAAAATTTTGTTACATTGATAGTGGTGTGAATTATGCGCCAGTGTTCCATCCCTGTACTCTTATGAAGAAATATTAAAAACAGTCACCCAAAATAAATCAAATCTCAGAAATTTTCATATAATCAAAAAAATTTCACATAATTCTGAACAGCAAGACAGATTGTGTTAGGAGCTTATATTAAAAAAATAATAATATTTTAAACTAAAATACTTGATATGGACAATGTATAACTTTCTTGTACCGAAAGAGGGGGGTGGGTGGAGCACACTTTGACTAATTTTTCATTAAAATATCGTAAATATATGCAGCTGGTGATTTGTAATAATGTCTAGTTATTAATGTTTAGTAAAATTTTGCTTAAGAGGTCATCTACATATTAAACTTTGTATCAATTTAATTTTTCTGAATACGCAAAACCGATTTTTGACACCATATTCGAAATTATGTGATGAAGGCAGTTCAAAAAGGTATAGTTTAATACTTTTAATTAATTCATGATAGTCGTACAATGAAAAATATAATATGATTTCATCCAGGGCTGCCACAAGCAACTTTTTATATTGTTTTCGTACCACTATTTCAATATATATATAGGTATAATATATTTTTGTAGATAAATCTGCACTTCACTTATATTAAAGGATATAGCCGGATAAGCATATGAAAACTGCCCTAGCGTCGAATGAAGAGTTCTTGCCTTCTATTTATTATTCTTATCTAAAATATATTTGTACTTAATTTCAGATATCTACCCCCAACAATTAGGAAACAATGGGGGTAGAAACCCTAAACATTAAATTTGATTTTTTTTCCGAAACCATATGAGAGACTTTATCGAGGTTTAAGTTATTTATAAATGTCTTATGAATGTCATATTATATATTTTTTGGAAATTTTCGCTCCCTTAAAAACGGTGAAAAGAGGCATTTAAATATTTAAGCATGATTTTTTATTTGTGTTTGTTTTGTGTTGTTTGTCTGTTTCTTGCGTTTGAGTTTTTTTTTTTTTTTTTTTTTTTTTTTTTGTGTGTGTGTGTGTGCGTGTGTGTTGGTATGTGGATATATATATATATATAACCTTCAAAGTGACACTTACAAAAAAAAAATACAATTTATTTGTTTATTAGATAGTTATTATATATAAAAATTATAGAAAAGTCAAATAGAAGATTGGTTGGTTGGTTGGTTGGGTTTCTACGTCGCACTAGTGCTGCGCGGATGGGATAATTGGCGATGGTCTGGGAGGTGGTCCCCTAGAGGTGGTCCGGAGACGTGCCATCACAATTTTGATCCTCCACGTCAAATAGAAGGAACATAGTTGAAAAAAAATAAAATTCATGTCAGGTATTCGTATAAAGAAGTGTATTTTGAGAAAATGAATCATAGAAAGCACTGATATAACTACAAATGAGCATTATTTAGAATCAAAAGTTAATCATTTTCATTATTTTATTGAACAGCTATTGTAGTTACACAAATTTAATCAAATAGGGTGATCAATTGGATGACACCGTTTGATCCAACAACAGAACTCAAAGTCTTCGCCCGTTTTTCATGACACTTTTAGGGAAGCGAAATTTCCACCTTTTTTGCTACTACTATTTTTATGCAATAATCTTTATCCTATTTAATCGCGACAGCATTACTATAATAATAAGGTAAAGATTTCTGCATAAAAATAATTGTTACAAAACAGCGTGTACTAACAATTTTACGGATTAGAATAAAAGGTTGGCAGTTCTCCAGTATTAATTAGGAATGTTGTCAGATATGCATATGTTTGTAACAAATGAAATGTGCCAGTCAATAATATTTTAAGATCATTTTTAAAGAGTTCTGCAAAGTCTACCGCAATCGTTGAAGATAATGTGTTATAGGCTTTTTGCGCCCATTCAAGTTCTGATTTTCAACCATGTCTTGCACTGTATTGTTGCGTTTGACGCTTTTTCATATAGACAAATATTATATCAGCTAGGTCTATATCAATGTTTAATATTTTATCGAAAGTGCTGTTTAAAAACCCAACTATTTTACACAATGATTACATCGATTATACCAAAGACAATTGCTTGTTACAGAGCTCGAAGTCTCCACCCTTCTTTCAGTACACTTTCTGGTATTTTATTTAATTTCCTTTATTAGTGCTAGAGGCCTATTTCAGTCGGTACAGTTGTCGAATTTTTATACGTCACACTTAATAGTGCTAAGGGCCTATTTCAGTCGGTTTATTGAATGGGATTTATTGAATGAAGTCCCCCCAAGGCCCAACTTTGACATGAGTCCCCCCCCCAGGCCCAACTTTGACATGAGTCCCCCCCCAAGGCACGGTATTTCAGTCGGTACAGCGTTGTCGAATTTTTATACGTCACTCTTAATAGTGCTAAGGGCCTATTTCAGTCGGTTTATTGAATGGTGATTTATTGAATGAAGTCCCCCCAAGGCACAACTTTGACATGAGTCCCCCCCAGGCCCAACTTTGACATGAGTCCCCCCAAGGCCCAACTTTGACATGAGTCCCCCCCAAGGTACAACTTTGGCATGAGTCCCCCCCCAAGGCACACCTTTGACATGAGTCCCCCCCAAGGCACACCTCCCCCTCATTGGGAAAAAGAGAAAAAACGTTGTTTTGCGGCTATAAGACAGTTTGGACTTCCAACGTTATTTGTTACAGTATCTGCAGCTGAAACACATTGGTTTGATTTAATGAAAACTTTATCATGGAATTTAGATCGTCACGAATTAACTAAAGAAGAATTTGTCGATATTAACAAGTTTAGCAGTAGGCCTCTGGCACTAAATTAAAATCTGTCAATGTCAGATTTTCATGTTTTAAATAATGAAATAATGTCGTGTTTGTATATATATATATATATATACTAGCTGACCCGACAAACGTTGTTTTGTCATATAAATTATTTCTGGAGAATATTTTGCTAGAAAAAAATAACTAACTTATTGTAAGTGTGTAAGGATGTGGTATATAAGTGGAATATGTATGGAGCGCTGTGAACGGTGAAAGAATGTAAAAATAACAAAACACCAATCATTTATTTTTTTAATTTTTTAAAATTGATTCTTTAAAATTATATACATATCGCTACTTATAACAATATTACTAAAAAACAATATCAATCCTTTAATGCAACAGAGTGTACAATATTTTTTGTTATCCCATCTTTCGCCAATACAAACAAACTGGATGGTTTGCCCACTCGAGAGCCACGTATAATTGTCCGTGTGAATAACATGATGTGCTCAAATCTAAGCCACAGACAGACATCGTTTGGCCCTGAGACTTATTGATACTCATTGCAAATGCCAATCTAATTGGAAATTGAGGGCGTTTAAATTGAATTGGCACATCAGTGGGTATAATAGGGATTCGCAGTAGTAATATATTTTCACCTCGGAATTAGTCATTTAAAATGATGGCTTCGATAACATTTTTCATTAATTTTTTTATGACTAATCGCGTGCCGTTGCACAACCGTTGTGGGTTCAAATTACGAAGCAAAATAACCGGAGATCCAACCTTCAGTTGTAAAATATGCGGTGGCATGCCTGGTAAATCCAATGAGTTTAAAAACTTTGTTGGATAATTTACAGCTTCGGTGGCATCGCAAACTGTATCATTAGATTTGTATGACACCAAGTCTCCTGGTAACAAATGTTGTATCTTGAGATTCAATTCATTGACGTCCACATTTTTTGCTGCTAAAATTGCTCTTTCTGCCAGCCACTCATGATTTGTGTATCGTCTGTGTACATTGGGAAATATCTGGTCAATAAGAGTATCTTGAGAATCAATGATTGTGCAGAAATCGGTCGGTAATTTTATGCATCCAGTTTCATCTGTAGTAACTTTTCCATCGCCGATATCTAACAATTGTTTTGAGAATGTTTCAGCGGATGGATCTTGAAGCTTTTGAACGCACAAATTTACTTTCAGTTGTACTTTTTCAACATTACGCCACAATGACGATGATTTTAAGCACGCGTTGATCTCATAAGCGTATGTTGAACGCGGAATAACGGGAAGTGCTTGTATGAAATCACCTGAAAAGAGTAACAGAGTGCCGCCAAATAGTTTGTCGTTTTTTTTATTTTATATCTTTGAATGTCCTGTTCCACGCCTCAATCGAATGTTTGTGTGCCATAGTGCATTCATCCCAGATAAGAATTTTACACTATTTCAGCACTGTGGCCATGGACGATTGTTTTTTTATGTTGCACACTGCGTCTGGGTTATTTTGAATATTTAGTGGCAGTTTAAATAATGAATGAGCTGTTCTGCCTCCATCCAATAAAGGTGCCGCAATGCCAGATGATGCAACAGCCAATGCGATGCCATTATTTGATCGTATTTTGGCGAGAATTAGCGAAATAAGGAATGTTTTGCCAGTTCGACCTCGTGCACCCAAAAAAAAAAAAAAGAATCCACCTTGTCCTGCCAAAACTGCGAGCATGATGCGGTCGTAAATGTTTCTTTGTTCTTCATTCATTAGTGGGACATTGCGAGCAACAATCGCTGCCATTTCTACAGTATTGTATTGTAGTTCCCGATTCAATTCAGTGCTTATTAAATCAGATGCATTTCGATTTGTATAATGCATACCGAAATGACTGAGTGGTAAGTTGGCAATGATAATGCAAAGATCTTCAATAGCAATCAATGCTTCATTGTACATAGCGTCACTGAATACTATCGTTAGATCGTTGCAATGTGAACGATGTTGATGCAATATATCATCAGTCATTGAATCTTTGTGATTATCCCATAATGTCTCCGCTCGGGCCGGGAAACATGTAGTCAACACTATAGCGAATAGTAGACGATATTGTTTTGCTGTACAGTTCAGTCCTACTTCAGCAAGCATACACTCCCACTGGTTGTCGTCTTCCAGCAAGCCGAGTGCAAGGCATGCATCTTTATACGTTGGATACTGTTGTCCATTCACTTTACGTAAATCTTGAAATGACAAAGTGTCGATGACATTAAACAATAACAGTCAAAGATAAAAGCACTCAGTCTGCCTTGGATTGACTGTAAATACTCGTCCCAAGGTGTTTGATTTGAATAAACCGGGACATGCATCAATCGGCGTGCCTTGCTTGCGGGGCATCCATTTTTTTGTTGGAGCCCATGTGAAATAACGTGGTACTTCTGAATAGAGTAATGTCCGTGCAAAAGCACCAAAAGCATCCGCACGATTACACAATTCAAAAAATTCGGTGAGTGTAGTTTTTGGTGGATTTATTACCGGCCAATTTGGTAAAGTGTTATTTCATCGTTGTTATTCACCGGAGGAGCATTCACATTGGTATTTTCAACTCGAAATACAGCCATATCACTGCCTTTATTCACATACTTGCAAATGTATTTGATGCTCTTCACTGAACTGCAGAACTGAACATTAATATGAGCACCAAAAATAAATTAAAAAAACTGGCGTACAGACAATAGCAAGAAATTCAAACTTCTTCACACACCATAAATTTTAAATCAGCACAACCGGTTTCGAAAGGACGTAGCCTTTCTTCATCAGGTGCAAACACGTGCAACTGCCTTGGAGGCAAAAGCAAGACTGAAAGCAGGACAAAATCCAGAGGGGAAGGAGCAACACAAACAACCAATAGGAAGCAACATGCAGGACAGGACCAATCAGAGAGGAACACACGTACACACACACCACAAAATGAGGAGGGAGGAAAGGAGTAAACAATTATTATTATTGTATTTTATTGTATTTTATTTATAAATTCCAATTCCCTTCAACCAAATCCCCTGTTCCTGAGCTTCAAAAATGGGCTATCTATAATGTCCCGTGTAATAACTGTGATTTATATATATTGGTCAAACTAAAAGAAATCTTGAATGTCGTTTACGTGAACATTCTCGGTATGTTGTTAATCAAGAAATTTCTAAATCTTCTATTGCGAAGCACAATTTGGAATTTGATCATAGTTTTAATTTTAAGAGTGCCAAAATTATCTTTCATGCCAAACACGTTTCCGAACTGGATTTTTTAGAAAATTTAGCTATTTACCTTAATCGTGATAAAATTGTCAATGAAAAATCTGATTCCACTTTGCTGTCTACAGCCTGGAAAAATTTGTTTAATTCAATTAAATAATTTCCTTCATTATGTTTATAACATCATATTAGTTATAATAAAATAATTCTAATTTAAATAAAAATAATAATAATTAATGGATAAATTTTATTAAATTTACTTATTAGTTTAATATTATTGAAAAAAAAAATAATAATAATTGTTTACTCCTTTCCTCCCTCCTCATTTTGTGGTGTGTGTGTACGTGTGTTCCTCTCTGATTGGTCCTGTCCTGCATGTTGCTTCCTATTGGTTGTTTGTGTTGCTCCTCCCCCTCTAGATTTTGTCCTGCTTTCAGTCTTGCTTTTGCCTCCAAGGCAGATGCACGTGTTTGCACCTGATGAAGAAAGGCCACGTCCTTTCGAAACCGGTTGCGCTGATTTAAAATTTATGGTGTGTGAAGAAGTTTGAATTTCTTGCTATTAATATGAGCATTGAATGTTTTGCTCAGCAGAGGCGAATATGGGACCACCTAACGGTTATCAATGTCAATATCTATGTTGTTGACATAGATGACCGCCATAGATGATAAGATTGTCCGCCATTATCGGGATTTCTTCGACGATATATTGGATATCCGTCAACATTTGTGATCGTGAAATTTTTCGGAAAACTTTTAGTACATTTTCCATCTGCACAAATAATAATGGCCTAAAAATTCATTTTTCATTTTAACATAAAATAACTCCGTCGGATATTGACGAATTTTTTAAAAGAATATACCATTTTAACTAATTTTAACATTTTAACAATATTAACGTTGAAAAAATATTTTAAACACTTACGGTTAAAAATTCATTTTTCATTTCAACATTAAATAAATTCTGACATCGTGTTTACGATTCTAAAATATTAACTTTGAAAAAATATTTTAAACACTTCGTAAGATACGGTTAAAAATTCATTTTTCATTTCAACATTAAATAAATTCTGACATCGTGTTTACGACAACTCACGCCATCTAGGTGGAAAAGTTGTTGAAAGAGTTGGTTAAAAATTAATTTAGAAAGAACTAATTAAGTTACAACTTTCATTTGTAAATCTAAACCATTCTCGAATCCACCTGAAGACACACAAAAAATTTTATTAAACTCAGTCCAGGCGTTTAGGAGGAGTTCAGTGACATACACACGCACAAAAGAAATATATATATAAAGATATATTTTTTGTCTTTTTAATATTTTATTTTAAGTTTTTTCTTAGAAATAATTCCAAAGAATTGGACGGTAAACTAAAATAGTACATGCCGAAAAAAGTACGACTTTTGCCGGTAGACACTATGTTAAATCGACGGTCAATAGACTTGGTACACTATTTTAGTTACATTGTACAATAATAGAAGAAAAAAAAAGTTTTTCTTCTACTTTGTACCATTTTACTAACATTTTGTACATTATATGCTTTTTTCTACATTTTCTACTAAAAAGCCATGATTTCAAGTAGAATATGGTAAACTTTTATAAAATAATGTTATATAATTAGTATTTTTTTTTTTTTTTTTTTTTTTTTGTAATCACTATTTTCATACAGAATTCTTTATCGTATTTTTATAATAATGTGTTGTGATTAATTAGGATTGAGATTAATGTATAAAAAAAAAAGTTGTAGCAAAAAAGGCAGAAATTTCTCATCCCTGTAATTGTTCTGAAAAATAGCAAAGTCTTTGATTTTTTTTTTTTTTTTTTTTTTTTTTGGTTAAACAAGATTTTGTGTAATAAATGATATTTTTGACCTCCATATTTGATAAAACTAGTGTAATATAACAACTATTGAATTAAATAGTGACGATAATTAACTTTGAATTCTAAATAATTTTCATTTGTAGTTATATCTACATTTTATGTAATTGATTCCATCAAAATACACTTCCTTACCCGAATTCCTGATATAGATTTTATTTATTTATCTATTTATTTTCAACTACGTTCCTCTAATTTGACACTTCTGTAATTTTTATACGTAATAGTTATCTAATAAGCAAAAAAAAAAAAAATATATTATTTTTAGTAGGTGTCACTTTGATAGTTATCTATATATATAAAATCGTTCTACCTGAGTGAGTGAGTGGTGACAATGTTCTTTCTATGACGTAGGCTGCCACTAAGAAGCTATTTTATAAAATTCGTCCCCCAAGGGGTAGGGGTCGAGCAAAACGTGAATTCACAAAATCCTTCATATCTAAAAAAAAAAAAAAACACATATCCGTAAAATTTTTGCTTTAAAATATAGCTAATACAAATGTCTAAAAACCAATTTCTGGAATTTTAGAAATTTGGGCCCCAAGGGGGCGAGGGGGCAAAACTTTATTTCGCATTATTCTATATATCGCAAACAAAAAAATAGATATACGTGAAATTTTTTCTCTAAAATATAGCTAATACAAATATCTAAAAACAAATTTCTGGAATTTTAGAAATTCAGCCCCCAAGTGGGGCAGTAACGGGGGGTGGGGGACTATGGGGCAAAAACAAATAGAAATACAGTTAGGCCGTTCAAAATTGGTACAGATAGGTTTTGGAAGCCTGCAAGTCGAATGGGGATATTTTCGAAAGTGTAAAGTTATTAGGAGGGGCGGGAAGGAGGGTGTGGTGGTAAGTGGGGTCTATGGGGCAAAAACAGATAGAAATACAGTTAGGCCGCTCAAAATTGATACAGATAGGCTTTAGAGGCCTGAAAGTCAAATGGTAATATTTTCGAAAGTTTAAAATTATTAGGAGGGGCGCTGAAGGAGGGTGGGGTGGTAAGTGGGGTCTATGGGGCAAAAACAAATAGAAATACAGTTAGGCCGTTCAAAATTGGTACAGATAGGTTTTACAGGCCTGCAAGTCGAATGGGGATATTTTCGAACGTGTAAAGTTGTTATGGGGAGGAAGGGGGGTGGAGGGGCAAGAAAATAAAAATTGAGTTAGATCTTTCAAAATTGGTACATAGAGGTTTTCGATACCTGCAAATCGATTGCGGATATTTTCGAATTTGTAAAATTATTAAGATAGACGGGAGGGGGGGTGCGAAGAGGCAAAATAATAGAAATAAGAGTTAGAGCGTTGAAAATTAGTATTATTAAGTTTTAAGGCCCGATAAATAGATTGAGGATATTTTCGAAAGCATAGAATTGTTAAGAGAAGTGGGAACGGCGGGCGCAGGAAAAATCGCGCCGTGCTAACAGATATACATTGCCGCAGGCAATGGGGTTCCGGACCGATTAACCCACCGGTGAGAGAAGAATTTTTTTACATTTTTTTTCCTTTTGATAATATTGTGATTCATTAAGAGTGTCGAATGTAAATGCGCGATCGCAGTGCACAAAAGGCCTGCACTGCCGAAGGCAGTGGGAATCCGCGGCGACATTTTTCCTGATCAGATTTGTTTTTCTCTTTTTTTTTTTTTTTTTTTTCACATGATAAAAATTAATGTAATTTTGAGAATTCATTAATTATAGTGATTCATTTAAAAATAGGGGCCAGCGAAGCGGACGTAGCCTGATAGTATATATATATATATATAAAATCTCCAAAAAATATATGTGCTTTTTTTTTTTTTTTTAACAATTGTTAATCGAGGGAAAGTTCCAATATATATATATATATATACATAATATGGAATTCATATTCATTTGTAACAAGTTCCAAACTCCATACGATATTTCAAATAGTTTCGAGAAAACCAAATTTAACTTTTATGGTTGCCAACCCCGTTACACCCTAATTAATGGGGGTAATAGTCTAAGTATGCCTTTTTAAAAGAAATGTTATTATTAATCGATTGGCATCGTTCTCATATTATCTATAAATACATATTATTACAAAAACATTCATATTTCCGTGTATAGTAAGTGTGTTCATAAATATCCGTGTATAGTAATCGTGTTCATAAATATCCGTGTATAGTAAGGGGGTTCATAAATAAAAAATCAGGATCTAGTCAATGAACACACTAACATACGGGAAACGTATATACCTAAAAAGTGCTTTTACTTTTTCTGCAGTATTTTACTAGAGCGCAGTAACACAAAAATACGTTATTTAAAAAATGAGCTACGCCTTTTTTAATAACAGGAGACTTGTCGTTGGAATATTAAAACCCGAATAAACGACTACGTCAGAAACGCCAAAGAAAAATATTTTTCTTTGGTGTTTCTGACGTAATAGTTTATTCGCCTTTTTTAACACATTGTTGTGGAAAATTGTAACACATTTTATGACTTATTGTAAAGCTTTCTGGAGATTATCGAAGCTTTTTTTTTTGTTATTATTATTCATTTATTTATTGAAATGCTATAAAATAATAATGATAATAGTAATAGTAATTTTAAAGTGATTTCTCAGGTTCAGCCTAACATACTTTTTTCTTTTGTAATTACATAGTTTCATGATGTTTAAGTTCAAAAATGTATGCTTAATGTTTAATATTTTTAATTGTCAAATTTTCAATGTATAATTAATCTAGAAAAACAGTGGCTCAATAACATGTGTGTTATTAATGTGTGTTATTAACTGGAAGAATTTTTTTCGTAGTTGATATTTAGATAAATTCTTAAAAGAACAAAACCAATTTAATTCTATCATAATAATAAATAGCAAAATCTTTTTAGTAATCAACGTATAATGTTCCTTTTTTCATCTAAATCATTTTTGTTATAAAATATTGTATAAGAAAAAATGACTAAGCCATGTGATATAGATAATTAAATCGAAGCTATGAACCGCGCTTTCGCTTAATATTTTTTACCGTCAGGGGGTTGGGATCTAACTGAAAGAGTTCAATATTTTTTCTTGGAAATAATTTTTAAGCAGCATGGTTTCTAGCTATAAAAATGAAGCAGAACTTTACTAAAATGGGTCTATGTCTTTTGTGTTACAAACCTGCTGTGTCTAAATCGAGAGAAAAAAAAAAGAAAAGAAAAAGAAATCAATCTTAAACAATATAGATGTAATTAATATGAGAAATAAATATATTTTTTTCCTAGAATATAATTTTTACATTTACTTTTTTTTTTTTTTTTTTTTTTTTTTTTTGTATAACCTAAACTATCAAGGCAATTTATATATATCATTTCACAAGTAATATGCAATAAAATCTACCGCATGCAGTAATAATAATAATGATAACGGTAACAGCAATAATAATAATAAAATAAAAGTAAAAATTTTATTTTCAAAGTTTTTTTTTTTTTTTTTTTCCCGATTTAATTAAATGAAATCATTTCTCTCCGCACAGTAGTTATGCACTATATTAAACATAAAGTTTTGATTAATATATTTACGTACTTTCACATAACATTTGAATATAGTCAAACCAATTTCGTAATTTCCCAGAGCAAGCAGAATTCCTTTGAAAACCAGGGTTGAAATTTAACAGGGGTCCCATAAATTATTTTTTATGCGCATAAAATTAAAAAATAAATAAATAAATAAATAAATAAAATAAATCTGTACTGATAAGTATAAAGGATTTAAGTCCAAAAATGTCAATTTTGAGTTAAGTACATAGTCAGACTCAGAAAAAAATTCTCAATCGATTGGTATAAAGGATTTAAGTCTATGTCATTTAGTCTTTGAGAAAATCCATTGGTAAAAAAAGGTTCAAGTCAGAGATTTACCATTCATGTATGGTATAAAGTATTTTATTCAATTTTTTCCCGTTATTAAATGAAGGTTGACAATCACTGAATGGTATAAAGGGTATAAATCAACGAAATACCTTTTTCCTAATCGATTCTTTTGATTTGTTTTTAGTTAATTTAACTTTATTTTTCATCTCCTGAAAAATCAAGAATATGGACTTAATTCCTTTATATTTATCAGTACAGAAATAAATAAATAATTTCAATTTTTCTTTTATAATATTGTAAAATTTGTTTTCCATTTACTATTTGAAACAATTAATATACATATATATTCATGAATTTTCCGAAACAGAAATAAAATTATATTATATATATAACTCTGATTATACGCTTACGACGTAAATATTATAAACGGCTATCTTCAAAATGAAATGAAACTACTAACATACTATTTCTATCAGTAAAGAGAATATCAAAATTTTAAAGGATCCTCTAGATTGTTCATTTCACAACTTTTGATTTAAAATAAAGTGTATTAGTGTAATTTGTAGCTGAAAATTTGTTAAAAAGCAATGTATAAAGGACAGAGATTATGTAAATATTCTATTATATAAAACCATGACGATGCTAAACAGAAAAAATAAAAATACATTAAGTTTAAAACACGCAAACACACCATAAAAAAAAAAAAAAGTTGCTTTCGTACTACAGTTTTAGTAACGTAAAATAAACCGGCATTAGAGCAGAATAGCAAGATAGATTAGTGCTTCTAAAATGGATTCTACAGCCATATTAAACAGCGAATAAAAGTGTAGTAAGTATTGTGAAGGAATTAGCTGATAATTAGTTAATTAGGATGTACTATACTGTGGAAATTTCGGTACAAATTAACAGACTATAGATTTTACGTAATATTTCGACAATCAAAGAGTGCTGCCGAAATTTAGTGAGAATTCGATATTTTAATATTACTTTAATTTTAATTAATGTTTTATTAAAATTTAAATTTCGATTTAATGGAAATTTTAAAATTATTTCTGATGAATATATGTCATATTTTGCAGGCAAACTTATGAAACTTTGACTTATTAGATAAAAGCATTTATGGAAATTTAGAATAATTTTTATTTAATTTCAATTAGAAATTTTACTCTGGTTTTCGACTAGGCGAAAAAAAAAAAAAAAAAAAAAAGGAATATGTGGAATGGGGGATATTTCACGAAATTAATAGGAAACATTAATCTGAGGACAATTTTACTTAAAGAAAAAGGCATTGTTACAGAAGACATTGGTACTAAAACTATAATTGATTTCAACCATAAATAAAGGAAAATGCAAAGTTTAAATCTTATGAAATTTGAATGAGGAAAAAATGTCGTCCCGTGTTATCTATAACTTGCAGTCCGAAAGCCTAGGAATGTCCTACAATACATTAAATCTCTACAAAAATTAAGTCATGTTCATAAAACAGTACATTATGACGCATTCTGTAATTATGTAAAGCAAGAGAACACTATACAGATGATAATAAGAACTTAAAATTCCCAATTTGTGCATGGTACATGGAAAACAAAAAGAAACTTCTCTCGTTTCAATTTTTACAAAAAAATATATATATATATTTATTTATTTATATTGTAAAACATCAGTGCTATTGCAATTTTTTGCTTTATCATGTCTCTCTGTGTGTGAGCTTGTTACAGTGCATCCCAAAAGTTTATAGACAACGGGTGTTTTCTTTTATTTCCCAATTGAAAAAGATGAATAAAAATTTCAAAATCATTTTTAATTATAAGTAATTTCAAGACAATAATAATACTGTACAGAAATAATATCTTACAATCACAGACATTGTGATAGAAATTAACAATGAAAATTTGCTGTCCCAAAAGTTTATGGACAACTTACTTTTTTTTTTTTTTTTTTTTCTTTCTTTAACATTCAAAATTTTGATCCTTTTTCCCTAATCAATTCAAAATCTCGATCAGGCATGCTCAAAACATGACTTTGGAGAAATTCTCGCTTTAGAGAAAACCAACTTCTTTCAATTTGTAGCTTTAGATCTTGGACTGTTGCAAATCGAAGCCCATTAGCATATACGTCTCTAGATAATATTGTCCAAAGGTTCTGCACTGGGTTCAGGTGAGGACTTAGGGCTGGCCAGTCCATAGCATTTACTTGGTTTTATCTAAACCATTGCATTGTAGAGTTTGACACGTGAATGGAGCAATTGTCTTGGTGTAATATGCATCCCCCCCCCACCCATAACAACATTCCAAATGGAAGTAACTGTACTTCTAGCATTTTCTGATAATCTTCGGCATATTGACGATCTTTTGAAAACAAAATTGGTAGTTCCATTAAAAAAAAAAAAAAAAAAAAAAAAAAAAAAAACTCCCCACATTATGATTGAACGGGAAATTACAGTCGGATTTGAGGAAATAACACCAGCTATATTGTGGCAAGTTTTTTTGGCCAGGGTGGACCGTTGGATGCTGCGCATAAATGTGCAAGAACACATTAAAGTGTACTAAAAGTTTGTCCTCGTGTGATGTATATTTGATTAATAATGCAATATATGCAATTAAATGTGATTATCACACACACACACACTATATATATATATATATATATATATATATATATATATGTGTGTGTGTGTGTGTTTTAATCAACCTGTATATTTACGCTCATCACTAACCCAATAACTGACTCAGTAACGCCGCAAGATGGCACTAGCATGCCATAAATTTTAAAGAAAACATGCGAAAATTTGATTAAATATGTTATGAAGAACGGATTTATATGAGATTAAAATAGAATGTGTATTTGTATGAGTAAAATATTTTAATGTTATCTTAAAGTGTTTCACAGCGCTGCCAAAATATGAACTATTAATTAATAACATATTAATTAATAAAATATAATATATAATAAGTTGTCAAAATAATCATTTTTCTAGTAAAATTGGTGTTTTAATGGTGCTAAAATAGCTTACAGCACACCCTAGTGATGTAAATGACATTAAATATGTTGTAATGAAAAGTTTTGTATCTGATTAAGATATATTGTGTGCTTATGTGAGTGAATGATTTGAATGATATTTATAGTTACTCACAACATTCACCTTGTGGTCAAATTAGAAATTTATAATCTAATATAAATAAGGAATATTTCATATACATGAATAAGTATAAACAATGTATTAATTAAATTATAAATTTTATTTTGTTAAAATAACTTACTGCACCCCCTATCGGCAACAATATGTTGCAAACTGTCATCATATGAAATAACACTATTATTTTCCATATTTTCCAAAGGGCGAATTAGTCGCCTTACAACTGACTAGTCATCAATAATATTAAACAGGAGGCACTAGTTCACAAAATAAACGTTTTAACACATATTTATTATAACTTTATTTTTTTATTCCAGAACGATTAAAAACCGTTTTAATAAAACTGATTGTCATATAATTTAAAAATACAATCTGTTTAAGTACCTTCTTATTTTCATACATGGAAAATACGTCTTGCGTGTCATACGAACATCAAGGGAAAGTCGAAAACCCATTAGACGAACCAAAGAGTCCATTCTCTTTTAAATGAAAACAAAAGAATAATAGAGATCAACTGTCATAGCAAATACGGCCGTCTTTGATTAATGGGGGTTAAAGAAGGAAAACTTTTCCGGAACTGGCACTCAGAACGGAATATTTACTTAAACGTTAATTCCAAAGTACGCTGCTTCTACCAGAAAAGGGTGTTTCTCCACAAACTGTAATGTCCCTTTAATTCAAATATGCTTTATGTGGGAGTAAAATTAGATAGATAGGTTTGCTATAGACATAAAACTTTCGTGAAATTTAAATGTATAAAAATATAAATTTGTAGGATTTAAATGATTTTATTTTCTATAGTCTTTGAAAATGAGTTTTTAAGTTTATCACTATAAATCGACATTTGATTAATGAAAAAGAAACAAACAGAAAGTAGCTTAAATGTGTATTGTCTAGAGGCGTAAATGTTTGACGTTATGTGAAGCTCGATATCATATATATATATATATAGGGGAACATCTCCGGTTGTGGGCGCAGTTTTGATTTTGGCTTCTAACTTTTGATAGTTTAAATATTATGAAAACATATGAATACCAATAGAAAGATAGAAATCTTAGCTAACATTTGATAAAGCAACTGTATCGATTCCGTCAATCAGAAAAATGTTATTGCTAATTTTGTGAAGGGATGAATTTTAACCAAAAAAAAAAAAAGTATCCGGTTGTGGGCACACCTTAAAAATCCGGTAAAAATGGCAAAATAATAAGAAAATCACCACAAATACAGAAAATAATAAAATTTATTTATTTTGTTAGGATTCAGCGGTCAAAATAACAACAGAAAATGGCATTTTTCAGATTTTATTCGTCATCTTCTTCATCCTTCAAATCAGAAGTGCAATGCTTGTAAATAAAATAATTTTCCTGTATATTGGCACATTTCAAAAGCACCAGAAGATCATACTCGTTGCATATGATTGAATTTGCTCCTATTCAGCATGGTAGCAGATGCTCCAAACAAATGATGCAGAAATCGACATTATCTGCTTATTGTGAATGTTCCCATATTTAGCGCGCTTAGTCAGCAGTTTAACAGTTGGAGTTCCCTTACTTCTGTAGAAACACAGAATCTGCGCGGATGTCCATATTCTCGGGCAGTCGATTTCATGGATTTCGTATATACTAAGCAATCCTAAATGGCTTTAACCATCGCCTTAAAATGGTTATTTTAAGGAAAGTCATCGCCTTTTGGATCGATTGACTTTTTCGAGTTTGACACGGCTAAAGATGCCTAAAAATGCCTAAAAATACATAAAACACTAATAAAATATGTTATGTTGTTTTAAACGACCATATTTGACAATTTGTAAGTCAAAAACACGCTTTAAATGCAAGAAACATGGGTGCCTCAAACCGGTTACATGAAGGTGCCCACAACCGGGAATAACAATCACTTTTATAATGACAGAAAAAACTATTTTCATTCCAAATTTTGGCTTAATTCGATATTGCATCACAAAATATATTGAATTCACTACGTGAATATAGATTGCACTCACATTTTTTAATTAATTCACTTCGATTTATCGCATTTTGAAAAAAATTAGAAATTACTTCTGTTTTTTATTTTTATTTTTTAATTTTTTCGATGCACTTACTAAGCAATTGCGTCTATTCAATTCGGTGTTAGTGCAATAAATGCATACTGTCACAATACATGTTTGACAGTACGCAAATCTACCATATTTACTTTTTGTTAAATGGTATAGTTGGGTGCCCGCAACCGGAGATGTTCCCCTATATATAGAAGGTTGTTACAGTTAAAGTTCGACTATTCAGAAGGTTCTAGAGCCAGTTCTTCGGTTCTAAAAGAAACAAAAATTCATTTGTATGTATAAGAAGTAGTGCTCTCTGCAAAATTCGAAAAAAAAAATAGTTGAAATATTCGTCAATAAATTGCACCCCTACAATTTCTATGACGATCTTTGAAGCGTTAGTCTATCAATTTTAGGTAATACAGAAGAAACACATAATTTATTTTACTTTTAGGAAAAATATATGCTAAAATCACTTTAGAAATTAGTGCAGCGCTAAACATCTGTGAAAAAATTTTATCTTTATTTTTTACAAACAATTTTCAAAAATCGCCTAAGGAATTCGCTCAGCGCCTCTATATACGAAGAAAATAAATCATTCATTCATTCATTCTTTTTTTTTTTTTTTTTTTTTTTCGATTTTATCAGAGTGCGGTGCCACCTATTCATGAAAATTAATAGAAGACACTGTGCTCTGCGAAAATCAAAATAATAATAGAAATTGTTATTATTATTATAATTATTATAAAATTTGTCAATTTTATAATAATAATAATAAAATGTCTAATGTCTGCGCAAATGTCTAAGTCGAGTTTTACAAATTTTTCGTATACAGTCTGGATTGACCGAAATTGATAGAACGAATTTGCAAAAATCTTTTAGATATTGGAGCAGCCGTATTGAGGAAAAATTTAACTAATATATATATATATGTACGCTATACATTTTTTTCAAGATATTTATTGATACATTGAAAGTATGTAGTTAAATAAATAACTAAAATAAAAAAGGTATGCGCTGGTAAATTGAGTAAGGGGGGATTTAAAAAAAAAAAAAAAAAATGTGGTGGTTTTCTGGATGAAACCAATGCAATCCTTCTGGTCATCTAAAACAAAATTAAATATAGATATATATATATCTTAAATATTAGGAAAGTCATTATAGCCCTACCTAAGGGAAAACAAAATCGCAAAGCGGGGACAGTCTTAAAAGAAAAGAAAAAAAAAAAAAAAAAAGTGTGGCACTCGAGGACTGCCGCGGTAAAGCTATTGCACAGCATTTTTTATCAACTTATGCAATTATAATTATTTATTTATTTTATTTATGCAGTATTTTTTTTTCTTTGATATTAATTCAAGTTACACTTTTTGAGCGTGGTGACCGATAAGAAAACAATTTTTTTTCTTTTATTGAATAAATGAGAAATATATCCGCAATCAGAATATATCAAAAATATCCGCAATCGATTTGTAGGTATCGAAAACCTCGATGTACCAAATTTGAATGATCTAACTCTATTTTTTGAGAAAAGGTATTTTACTAGATTTTTAAATGACTGCAAGTCGAATGGGGATATTCAAGTTTTTTCTTTGATATAATTTCAAGTTACACTTTTTGAGCGTGGTGACCGATAAGAAAACAAATTTTAATAGAGAAAAGGTATTTAATAGGTTTTAAAGAACTGCAAGTCGAATGGGGATATTCAAGTTTTTTCTTTGATATTAATTCAAGTTACACTTTTTGAGCGTGGTGACCGATAAGAAAACGAATTTTAATTGAGAAAAGGTATTTAATAGGTTTTAAAGGCCTGCAAGTCGAATGGGGATATTCAAGTTTTTCCTTTGATAATAATGAATAAGATAACAATAATGATAAGAAAACAAATTTTAATAGAGAAAAGGTATTTTAATAGGTTTTAAAGGCCTGCAAGTCGAATGGGGATATTCAAGTTTTTTCTTTGATATTAATTCAAGTTACACTTTTTGAGCGTGGTGACCGATAAGAAAACAATTTTTTTCACTTTATTGAATAAATGAGAATATATCCGCAATGAGAATATATCAAAAATATCCGCAATCGATTTGTAGGTATCGAAAACCTCGATGTACCAAATTTCAATGATCTAACTCTATTTTTTGAAAAATGGTATTTTAATAGGTTTTTAAAGGCCTGCAAGTCGAAAGGGGATATTCAAGTTTTTTTTTTTAATATAATTTCAAGTTACACTTTTTGATTGTGGTGACCGATAAGAAAACAAATTTTAATAGAGAAAAGGTACTTAATAGGTTTTAAAGGCCTGCAAATCGAATGGGGATATTCAAGTTTTTTCTTTGATATTAATGAATAAGATAACAATAATAAGAAAACAAATTTTAATAGAGAAAAGGTATTTTAATAGGTTTTAAAGGCCTGCAAGTCGAATGGGGATATTCAAGTTTTTTCTTTGATATTAATTCAAGTTACACTTTTTGAGCGTGGTGACCGATAAGAAAACAAATTTTAATAGAGAAAAGGTATTTAATAGGCTTTAAAGGCCCTGCAATTCGAATGGGGATATTCAAGTTTTTTCTTTGATATTAATTCAAGTTACACTTTTTGAGCGTGGTGACCGATAAGAAAACAAATTTTAATAGAGAAAAGGTATTTAATAGGTTTTAAAGGCCTGCAAGTCGAATGGGGATATTCAAGTTTTTTCTTTGATATTAATGAATAAGATAACAATAATGATAAGAAAAGAAATTTTAATAGAGAAAAGGTATTTTAATAGGTTTTAAAGGCCTGCAAGTCGAATGGGGATATTCAAGTTTTTTCTTTGATATTAATTCAAGTTACACTTTTTGAGCGTGGTGACCGATATAAAACAAATTTTAATGGAGAAAAGGTATTTAATAGGTTTTAAAGGCCTGCAAGTCGAATGGGGCCATTCAAGTTTTTTCTTTGATATTAATTCAAGTTACACTTTTTGAGCGTGGTGACCGATAAGAAAACAAATTTTAATAGAGAAAAGGTATTTTAATAGGTTTTAAAGGCCTGCAAGTCGAATGAGGATATTCAAGTTTTTTCTTTGATATTAATTCAAGTTACACTTTTTGAGCGTGGTGACCGATATAAAACAAATTTTAATGGAGAAAAGGTATTTAATAGGTTTTAAAGGCCTGCAAGTCGAATGGGGCCATGCAAGTTTTTTCTTTGATATTAATTCAAGTTACACTTTTTGAGCGTGGTGACCGATAAGAAAACAAATTTTAATAGAGAAAAGGTATTTTAATAGGTTTTAAAGGCCTGCAAGTCGAATGGAGATATTCAATTTTTTTCTTTGATATTAATTCAAGTTACACTTTTTGAGCGTGGTAACCGATAAGAAAACAAATTTTAATAGAGAAAACGTATTTAATAGGTTTTAAAGGCCTGCAAGTCGAATGGGGATATTCAAGTTTTCTCTTTGATATTAATGAATAAGATAACAATAATGATAAGAAAACAAATTTTAATAGAGAAAAGGTATTTTAATAGGTTTTAAAGGCCTGCAAGTCGAATGGGGATATTCAAGTTTTTTCTTTGATATTAATTCAAGTTACACTTTTTGAGCGTGGTGACCGATAAGAAAACGAATTTTAATAGAGAAAAGGTATTTAATAGGTTTTAAAGGCCTGCAATTCGAATGGGGATATTCAAGTTTTCTCTTTGATATTAATGAATAAGATAACAATAATGATAAGAAAACAAATTTTAATAGAGAAAAGGTATTTTAATAGGTTTTAAAGGCCTGCAAGTCGAATGGGATATTCAAGTTTTTTCTTTGATATTAATTCAAGTTACACTTTTTGAGCGTGGTGACCGATAAGAAAACGAATTTTAATAGAGAAAAGGTATTTAATAGGTTTTAAAGGCCTGCAATTCGAATGGGGATATTCAAGTTTTTTCTTTGATATTAATTCAAGTTACACTTTTTGAGCGTGGTGACCGATAAGAAAACAAATTTTAATAGAGAAAAGGTATTTAATAGGTTTTAAAGGCCTGCAAGTCGAATGGGGATATTCAAGTTTTTTCTTTGATATTAATGAATAAGATAACAATAATGATAAGATAACAATAATGATAAGAAAACAAATTTTAATAGAGAAAGATATTTTAATAGTTTTTAAAGGCCTGCAAGTCGAATGGGGATATTCAAGTTTTTTCTTTGATATTAATTCAAGTTACACTTTTTGAGCGTGGTGACCGATAAGAAAACGGATTTTAATAGAGAAAATGTATTTAATAGGTTTTAAAGGCCTGCAAATCGAATGGGGATATTCAAGTTTTTTCTTTGATATTAATTCAAGTTACACTTTTTGAGCGTGGTGACCGATAAGAAAACAAATTTTAATAGAGAAAAGGTATTTAATAGGTTTTAAAGGCCTGCAAGTCGAATAGGGATATTCAAGTTTTCTCTTTGATATTAATGAATAAGATAACAATAATGATAAGATAACAATAATGATAAGAAAACAAATTTTAATAGAGAAAAGGTATTTTAATAGGTTTTAAAGGCCTGCAAGTCGAATGAGGATATTCAAGTTTTTTCTTTGATATTAATGAATAAGATAACAATAATGATAAGAAAACAAATTTTAATAGAGAAAAGGTATTTTAATAGGTTTTAAAGGCCTGCAAGTCGAATGGGGATATTCAAGTTTTTTCTTTGATATTAATTCAAGTTACACTTTTTGAGCGTGGTGACCGATAAGAAAACGAATTTTAATAGAGAAAAGGTATTTAATAGGTTTTAAAGGCCTGCAATTCGAATGGGGATATTCAAGTTTTCTCTTTGATATTAATGAATAAGATAACAATAATGATAAGAAAACAAATTTTAATAGAGAAAAGGTATTTTAATAGGTTTTAAAGGCCTGCAAGTCGAATGGGATATTCAAGTTTTTTCTTTGATATTAATTCAAGTTACACTTTTTGAGCGTGGTGACCGATAAGAAAACGAATTTTAATAGAGAAAAGGTATTTAATAGGTTTTAAAGGCCTGCAATTCGAATGGGGATATTCAAGTTTTTTCTTTGATATTAATTCAAGTTACACTTTTTGAGCGTGGTGACCGATAAGAAAACAAATTTTAATAGAGAAAAGGTATTTAATAGGTTTTAAAGGCCTGCAAGTCGAATGGGGATATTCAAGTTTTTTCTTTGATATTAATGAATAAGATAACAATAATGATAAGATAACAATAATGATAAGAAAACAAATTTTAATAGAGAAAGATATTTTAATAGTTTTTAAAGGCCTGCAAGTCGAATGGGGATATTCAAGTTTTTTCTTTGATATTAATTCAAGTTACACTTTTTGAGCGTGGTGACCGATAAGAAAACGGATTTTAATAGAGAAAATGTATTTAATAGGTTTTAAAGGCCTGCAAATCGAATGGGGATATTCAAGTTTTTTCTTTGATATTAATTCAAGTTACACTTTTTGAGCGTGGTGACCGATAAGAAAACAAATTTTAATAGAGAAAAGGTATTTAATAGGTTTTAAAGGCCTGCAAGTCGAATAGGGATATTCAAGTTTTCTCTTTGATATTAATGAATAAGATAACAATAATGATAAGATAACAATAATGATAAGAAAACAAATTTTAATAGAGAAAAGGTATTTTAATAGGTTTTAAAGGCCTGCAAGTCGAATGAGGATATTCAAGTTTTTTCTTTGATATTAATTCAAGTTACACTTTTTGAGCGTGGTGACCGATATAAAGCAAATTTTAATGGAGAAAAGGTATTTAATAGGTTTTAAAGGCCTGCAAGTCGAATGGGGCCATGCAAGTTTTTTCTTTGATATTAATTCAAGTTACACTTTTTGAGCGTGGTGACCGATAAGAAAACAAATTTTAATAGAGAAAAGGTATTTTAATAGGTTTTAAAGGCCTGCAAGTCGAATGGAGATATTCAATTTTTTTCTTTGATATTAATTCAAGTTACACTTTTTGAGCGTGGTAACCGATAAGAAAACAAATTTTAATAGAGAAAACGTATTTAATAGGTTTTAAAGGCCTGCAAGTCGAATGGGGATATTCAAGTTTTCTCTTTGATATTAATGAATAAGATAACAATAATGATAAGAAAACAAATTTTAATAGAGAAAAGGTATTTTAATAGGTTTTAAAGGCCTGCAAGTCGAATGGGATATTCAAGTTTTTTCTTTGATATTAATTCAAGTTACACTTTTTGAGCGTGGTGACCGATAAGAAAACGAATTTTAATAGAGAAAAGGTATTTAATAGGTTTTAAAGGCCTGCAATTCGAATGGGGATATTCAAGTTTTTTCTTTGATATTAATGAATAAGATAACAATAATGATAAGATAACAATAATGATAAGAAAACAAATTTTAATAGAGAAAGATATTTTAATAGTTTTTAAAGGCCTGCAAGTCGAATGGGGATATTCAAGTTTTTTCTTTGATATTAATTCAAGTTACACTTTTTGAGCGTGGTGACCGATAAGAAAACAAATTTTAATAGAGAAAAGGTATTTTAATAGGTTTTAAAGGCCTGCAAGTCGAATGGAGATATTCAATTTTTTTCTTTGATATTAATTCAAGTTACACTTTTTGAGCGTGGTAACCGATAAGAAAACAAATTTTAATAGAGAAAACGTATTTAATAGGTTTTAAAGGCCTGCAAGTCGAATGGGGATATTCAAGTTTTCTCTTTGATATTAATGAATAAGATAACAATAATGATAAGAAAACAAATTTTAATAGAGAAAAGGTATTTTAATAGGTTTTAAAGGCCTGCAAGTCGAATGGGGATATTCAAGTTTTTTCTTTGATATTAATTCAAGTTACACTTTTTGAGCGTGATGACCGATAAGAAAACGAATTTTAATAGAGAAAAGGTATTTAATAGGTTTTAAAGGCCTGCAATTCGAATGGGGATATTCAAGTTTTCTCTTTGATATTAATGAATAAGATAACAATAATGATAAGAAAACAAATTTTAATAGAGAAAAGGTATTTTAATAGGTTTTAAAGGCCTGCAAGTCGAATGGGATATTCAAGTTTTTTCTTTGATATTAATTCAAGTTACACTTTTTGAGCGTGGTGACCGATAAGAAAACGAATTTTAATAGAGAAAAGGTATTTAATAGGTTTTAAAGGCCTGCAATTCGAATGGGGATATTCAAGTTTTTTCTTTGATATTAATGAATAAGATAACAATAATGATAAGATAACAATAATGATAAGAAAACAAATTTTAATAGAGAAAGATATTTTAATAGTTTTTAAAGGCCTGCAAGTCGAATGGGGATATTCAAGTTTTTTCTTTGATATTAATTCAAGTTACACTTTTTGAGCGTGGTGACCGATAAGAAAACGAATTTTAATAGAGAAAAGGTATTTAATAGGTTTTAAAGGCCTGCAAGTCGAATGGGGATATTCAATTTTTTTCTTTGATATTAATTCAAGTTACACTTTTTCAGCGTGGTGACCGATAAGAAAACAAATTTTAATAGAGAAAAGGTATTTTAATAGGTTTTAAAGGTCTGCAAGTCGAATGGGGATATTCAAGTTTTTTCTTTGATATTAATTCAAGTTACACTTTTTGAGCGTTGTGACCGATAAGAAAACGGATTTTAATAGAGAAAAGGTATTTAATAGGTTTTAAAGGCCTGCAAATCGAATGGGGATATTCAAGTTTTTTCTTTGATATTAATTCAAGTTACACTTTTTGAGCGTGGTGACCGATAAGAAAACAAATTTTAATAGAGAAAAGGTATTTAATAGGTTTTAAAGGCCTGCAAGTCGAATAGGGATATTCAAGTTTTCTCTTTGATATTAATGAATAAGATAACAATAATGATAAGATAACAATAATGATAAGAAAACAAATTTTAATAGAGAAAAGGTATTTTAATAGGTTTTAAAGGCCTGTAAGTCGAATGGGGATATTCAAGATTTTTCTTTGATATTAATTCAAGTTACACTTTTTGAGCGGGGTGACCGATATAAAACAAATTTTAATAGAGAAAAGGTATTTAATAGGTTTTAAAGGCCTGCAAGTCGAATGGGGATATTCAAGGTTTTTCTTTGATATTAATGAATAAGATAACAATAATGATAAGAAAACAAATTTTAATAGAAAAGGTATTTAATAGGTTTTAAAGGCCTGCAAGTCGAATGGAGATATTCAAGTTTTATCTGATCTACTTTATACACAAATTTTACGCGTACAGCTATTTACTGTTGTACATAGATGATAGATACCTATACACCTATATACTTTCTCACAAACAGCTGCTTATGTATTCGTCCGATTTCGGAGCAGCTCGTCTCGATCTGTGCGAGCTTCGTACAGCCGAAGTCTACCGAACTGTGTTAGGTTTTTTTTTCGTTACGGAATTTTTCGATTCGGTCGCCGCGCTCAAAGCCCGCGATAAAAGCTATACAATAGCTTAAAAATCCACATTTTTTAATTTTTATAATCTTTTATTACTTTCTCTTACCCATAGGGTCGAGAAAGCATTGTTTTAGGGTCAAATTTCGAACGTGAGTTTTTGTTATATTTACGTGTTCTGAGGTCCCCTGAATACGAAAATCATATTTTTATCGAATGGTCTGTGTGTCTGTTATCAGAATATCTCAAGAGCAAATAGTAGCAGAAATTCCAAATTCGGTATTCTAAATGTGTATCATATAGGGATGCTGCAGTAAGATTTTCGTTGAGATGAATCAAATGGTTCATGTACAGGGACACTCAAAAGTATTCAAATACATTACGTCTATGAGGGAAATTGCAGGTAAGTAGAGTTTAACATCTATAGACTGCACTAAACCAAATGAAACGAATATATATTTTTTGTAATAAAGATAGTCAACTGGGAAAAAATGTTGTGTATGTAGGAGCCTCGCCTCCCCCCTGGGGGGGGGGAGTCCCCCCTCGAGGGGAGTAAATTTTCATGATGGGTATCATTCAAAAGAGCTTGCGAATACCTTTAAAACGAATGGTTGAACTATAAATCTGTGATAATTTAAAATAAAGTTATCAGTTTTTTTCATTTTATTTTATTATTATTATTTTTTTTATGTAATATTGAGAATAAATTCAACTTTTTTTTTTTTTTTTTTTTTTTTTTTTCGTTATACTACTTCTCTAATATGGAAATCGTCTGCATTATCATAAAAGATTTTTTTTTTTTTTAATAATAATTTTAATATATTATTTTTTAAAAACAGAATTATGTTTTAATAACCGAATTAAATTCTGTATAAATGTAGGTGCATTAATGAAACGGGGGGTTAAAGGGGGGGGGGGGTGATTATTATTATTTTTTTTTAAATTGCAAAAAAAATGTTTTTTATGCAAAAGTAACAGGGATGAAAGAATATGTTGAAGATTTTACAAAATTTAAAGTAAATTGGTTAAATAGAATATGATATATCGTATCGTCCTCATGTTGAAAAATGTATTTTTGAGAAAAACGCGTTTAAAGTTATTAACAAAATTTAACGACATCCACAGCAGTCTGCGTCATGCAATAATACGTTATTCTGATGTTTTTTAATCGACAATTCTTAAAGATCTAAACTCTTAGAATATGGGGAAATATATTCTACACTAAAATGCACCCCATAACTTTTAATGTATGGTATCATTATTTTGCTAATTACTAAGAAATGGGCTAATCAATATTGATATCGATACATTATTAACGGAAAAGGATATATTTATGTTCATAAATAAAAAGAAAACGTATATGCACATGCGTGTACGTGGAAATAAAATTTAAATCTCTTTTTACGAATCTTCGTAGTGTTGACAGCAATCGCCATTTAATTCTCTACTAAATGTATGAAAATTGGTTCATAATTTATAAGCGATGCTCGCTTTTTCTTTCTTATTACTTTCCGAGTATACTATAGAAGGAAAGTATTGTAATCAGGAAAATATTCAATTAGAGGTTTTGGTGTATCTATGCAATTCTGAAATATCTAAACTCTAATGATAATAATAATAATAATAATAATAATAATAAAGACACACACACACACACACACACACATATATATATATATACATAAAGTCTATACTAAAATACACCCCTTAACTTGATGAGTGAACTAAATTCCATCGGCGATGATTGAAGGAAGTACTTGTAGTCATAGACACAACAAAAAAAGATTTAAATCAAATAAAATGTTGAGTTGAAAAGGGATTGGACAGTGGTTGGTTCACTGTGCTCATCGTCACACAAAATATAAGGTGGCACATATTCTAATAACAGATGGAGAAAACTCTTTCCTAATGTTTACAGTTTGAAGTCATTCAGTGTGCCTTCTAGAGGCGATATTCTTAAGTACAGAGGAAGCACTTTGCGATTTAAATAGAAATTTCAATATCTAACTCGAACATATAAAGAGAAAATAAATACACACATTATGAATATACACATATAATGAAAATCAGTATATGTTGCGCAACAACCTAATTAAGATACAAAACATTATATTACTATATCTCCAAATGTTTACACTAACTTATAGAGGCAAGGAACTTTAATTTATTCAATAGGTAAAATGCAAACATCTCTTATATTTCTTTTAAGAATACGCCCGTCAGTCAGACGTAAACTGGCAATAATATTGTCCTTCCCTTTAAACACTTCAGTAATTCTCCCAATTAACCACTTAGTAGAAGGTAACACTTTTCCTGTTTTAGAAGTATCAAAGTTCCCTCCTCTACATCATCTTTTTTAAAGTTGCATTTAGTACGTTCTTGAAGATTATTTCAACAATCCTCTTCCTTAAAGACCGTATCTGTTGCGAATATTTTGCAATTTTCTGACACTTTGTCAACCTATTTTCACAAGCATCAAGTAACTGTTGCTCAGGGAAAGATTATAGCTCTATGTATGAGAAAATGGCCTGGGGTTCACTGAGAAAAAATTCTGTAACAGACATCTAGAATCTAAGTTGTGGCTCTAGAAAAATAGTTCCATGTCATCCTTATAAATTCTAGTCCCCTTGGAAAGCGAGTTCTAGAAGCTCCTATTAAAATTCTAGAGCGTTTGCCTATATTCTCGAGGGCAAAGTTATTTAAAAATCTCTGCAAATAAACGAAACTACAAGAGGCGGGTTTCAGCAACTATAATCTTGGTTTATTACCAAATTCTAGAAAATCAAGCGAGAATTTCTTGCAATACAAATGATTCAAAATATTTAAAGTATTCAGAATATTGTTTCACCATCTAGAAATATGTACACTAGAAATTCTCGATAATTTCGTCTATTAAGTTTATTGGCGTGCCTTACGCGCATAGCTCTGAAATCTATAATTCTAGTTAAGGGATTTAGAAAATGGCCACTTATTCATTCTAGAGGAAGGCGGTATATTTTTTTCTCAGTGTTAGAGTTTCAAAATCGTCAAATTCTGGAGAGGGGTGAATTTAAAACACCTTCAATTTCCACCAATATTGTTATGAATTCTTCTAAAGTTAAATTTCATCTACCAATTATTCGTTTCATATGAAGCTTAAAATACCTCTGCTTCCTAATTGCCACCAAAATCTGACGATTTGGGAAGAATAGAGTCCCACTCAATATATTCTTTGGCCAAAAAATTACCCAATCTCACATCTAGTGAAATAAGCATTTTTAGTAATTTTCTCAATTCAGCATCTACTCCTACAAAAGTCTTAGATTTGTCTGACATGATTTTGACACATTTACCTCTTCTGACAAAAAAAAAACGTTTCAAACTGGCTATAAATGCTTGAGTTGTCAAATCTGGCACAAAGTCCAGGTTTTATTTCCTTTGTGCATAAACAAACATAAATCTTTTTCAAAACACCCTTCCTTTCATTTTTCAATTTTACAAAAAATGGGCCACATTAATCTACGCCCGTAACGAGAGAGGGAAAGTTTGAAGTCACACGTTCCCTTAGCATATTGGCAATTATTTCAGATGTTGATACAGATTTATTTTTAAAGCAAAGAATGCAATTGTGTACTAATCTACGACAACTGTTTCGTCCATTAAATGACAAGAATATTTCAAGAACATGAAAAAGTAAAGCTTGTGGATTCAAGTGAAAATACTTTAAATGATAAATTCTCAAAATGATATTGGTTAACTGATGATTAGTATACTTTGTACTTGGATATGCAGTAGATAGAACAATAAATCTATTTAAAAAAATAATAATAAGTTGTCAATATCACTTAATTGAAATGCAAGGAAATCTCAAAACGTATAAATTCATCAATAACTGGAAATCGCAATTTCTTCCGTACCATCTACTTTCTTCTAATGTATGCAGAAGCTAGTAATAAATCCACTTTAAAAAAATAATAAATAAGTATTCAATTTAATAAATCGAAAACCGGAAATCAAAAGTTTTTCTAAATCTTATACTTTTTCTTATATATGCAGAAGATATAGTAATAAATCCATTTTTTTTTTTTTTTTTTTTTTTTTAAGTAAATAGTCAATTTCAGTTAATTGGAATGCCTTATGTTTTAGTATAAAAATATGTCTTTAAATTACAGCTGATATAAACCACAAAAAAAAAAAAAAAAAAAAAAGAAGAAGAAGAAGAAAGCAAGAGGAAAATTCTGTCTTTGACGGAATCTAATTTAGCTCAGCAGGACTAATTTATATATTACAATTTTGTAACTATAAATAATTAGAAGCCATAATCAATGCACATCTTAGAAGCCTCGACAACAATATTCAGAAACCATAATCTATACACATCCTCAAGTTATCACCAACAAACATTCAAAAGCTACAATCAATACATATTCAGAAAGATATCGCCAGCACATAGCCGTCATGAATATGTACACCAAAGATATCGGCAAGAAATGTTCTGTAGTCATATTCAGAAGGTACTGTCAACAAATATGCAAAAGTCATTATCAATATAATATCTGCAGCAGATATCGCCAACAATATCCAGTAACCATCATCAATATATACTTGGAAGACATAGCCAATAAACATTCAGAAGCTATTCAGCTTACGAATATTGATAATCTTGGATACCAAGATCGGCAAATGGAATCTACATGTGATCGAAGAAGAACATTTAGTTTAAGAGTAGGTTTCTTAAAATGTAAAAGGTTTTACGAATTTGACAAAATATTTTAAGATATTTTTATAATTTGTAGTATAAGGTTGATTTTTTATACCAACAATGTGAAAAATGCGAGAATCGTGAATCGAGCCCGATCCCTCCGCTTATTGTGCGGATGCTTTTCCACTGAGTAACCCTGGATGATATACAGCTCGACATTTTTCACTTAATAACCATTGGCAAGTTCCCCTTATCTGCAGAAGCAGTTGTAATAGTTATTATGCGAGAAATGTCGAGCTGGTTATCAGCCAGGGTGGCTCAGTAGAAGTGCATCCACATGTTAAGTGGAGGGCCCGGGTTCAATTCCCGTCTCTGGCATTTTTCAAATAGTTGGTTAAAAAAAAATAATTTTGTACTCCGAACTACTTAAAAGGAATTTTCACGGTGTGTGAGTTTATCAATAAAATTTCTAAATATTTTAAGATAGTTTAAGAAATTAAATGAAAATATTTATAATGACAGGCATCCTAGCGTATTGGAAGTGGGACACCACAAAATGGTGACAACGCAAAATCGCTGTCTGAAAGAAATAGTCCTGCCGTACTAAAAAAAAAGAAGAATAAAAAGAAAGAAAGAAATTGCATCTTAAATAAATTAGAAAAAACAAAATAGAACTTTCATAAATCAAACTTTTTTTTTTTTTTTAACGTTTATTTTCAACAGTATAAACTTCTGATCTGACACACATTCATTCAAATTTCTACCACAATGATGGCTGTTTTTTCTTAGAAAAGAAAATGTAGTCGAGAGTATAGTGATGCTACATCTATACAAATTACTTTGTCTATGGTTTTACTTGAATTTTAAGAATTGCCAGATTTATACTAGGTATTTCTTAATATAAAAGAATACGTGTATAAAGTGGAAAAATACATTTAAAAATAAAAATGTTTTTAAATATCTTCTTTACATCGTAAGAAAATAATTTTTGTATTCTGCAAATCAGACTAATTATATCTTTCGAATGATACCATTTTCAACCTTCTACTCCCATAATTAATACGTTAAAACTGTACCACAAATTTCATGTTTGCTTATTAATATATAGATATACAACCGTTAAATACATAAAGTTGGAAAAGTCGAGTTGTGTCACTCCAGATTTTTTGTACTATAAAATGCGTTTTTTTCTTGCAAGCGTGTAAATAAACTTAGTAATGCTGAATTACTGAATTTCATTTTGAGAATTACAACTGTAATTATATTTCGTAATATGTGTAAGCGAGTGAGCTTAAATATTTAAATGTAGTTTTCTGATATTTTTTTGTCATGTAACTTTCAACCGGAAATCGAATTTAAATTCCTGCTTAATAAACTTAAATGGGTAATATTTAAAAACACAAGCATCAAACCGTCTCAATTATTTATACATTAAAAAAAAAAAAAAAAAATTATGAGACAAAACTTTAGTTAAAATATATTTAAAAACAAAATATACATTTAAAAACATTTAAAATTCAGACGTTTCGAAACCCGTCCTGGTTTCCTCATCAGTATCACTACAACATAATTTTCAAGCATTACATGTAAACAAAATGAATTCATAGAAGTACAGAATATGGAGGAGGCAGTGCGAATGCTTCATTAATAGTGTAGAGATAGCTGGCAGTGTGCCAGCTATAAATTGCAATTCATTCAATAGAAACCGATCATATTCCTGACTTCGATAATATAAAAGTTCTAAATTCTGTCTATGATAATTATAAATCACGTATTTTCCTTGAGAGTTGGCACACTTTCAGCCATCTCTGCACTATTAATGAAGCATGCGCACTGGCTCCTCAATATTCTGTACTTCTATAAATTCCTTGTGTATTCATGTAATGCTTGCAAATTATGTTGTAGTGATACTGATCAGGAAGCCTGGACGGGTTTCGAAACGTCTAAATTTTAAATGTTTTTAAATGTATATTTTGTTTTTAAATGTATTTTAACTAAAGTTTTGTCTCCTAAATAAAATAATTTTTGTTTTTAATATTTAACAAAATTTAAAGGTTTTTATTATTATTATTATTATTATTTATTTATATTTTATACAGAAGTTGTATTTTTGAATATACAAATTAACACAAATAAAAATATTTTGCATAATTTACAAAGTATAATTTGATTTGCCGTATAAGTTTATCTACTATCAATAGTATTTATTCTTAATTTACAGGTATGGAGCAATTTATTTTCAAATAAATAATTTTACGAAACTAAAATTGCAATTACTTTTTAGTTAACAATATTCTCGGAAAAGAATAATATAAATATATAAATTTCCAGACAGAAAAAGAATATAGTAAAATTTAAATTCTTAATGAAAAGTTTCGCAACTGAAGTATATAAAGATATAAGTTACAAGTTGATTGAAAAAACATTATTTATGCTTTGCAATATTTTTGTTAACAGTTTATTTAATTTAATAAAATTTCTAAGAAAACAACACCAAATTTTGAAATGTATTTTTCCTTGAATATACGTTTTCTTTTCTTATAATATGTACATATTTATTCCACAGTTGAAGTAACATATATGGTTTCGGAGGAGAATACAATAACACAGCTTAAATGAGGAAGTAAAACATAAAAATGCGAAAACTTACAAAATACATGTTTGGAAATATGTTATTAGCAAGAGCGCATTGAAAGAAAATTGCTGGGAGAATTTTGCAGGTTTCATCAATTAAATTTGATAGATCACAATATATATGGAAAGTAATATATGGAAAGCAATATATATATATATATTGCTTTTGTTTCACACATTTTTCAGTTTTTATATTAAGTATATGTATTCACTTCTTTTATGATATATATATATATATATATATATATATATATATATATATATAATATGTTCTGCATATTTTTTTTTTTTTCACATTTTATATATCGTTTAATTTATCGTTAAAATATTTGAGTTGTTGGGCATCGATAATGATTTTATATGATCTCATATATCACTGTCTCAAAAACAACTAATTTTTTAATACACTATCGCAATAACGGCTCTTGATAAAGCTATATCAGTTTTTATTTTGAAATTTTAAACTTATATTTTACTACAGTTATTAACTTTTAAGATATAATGTTTCATTTCTATCTGTAAATGTTTATTGAATAATTCAGTCTTCCTTCCTGGTATTTGATTATTCTAAGGATGAATTGTATATATGTACATACATACATATATATACATGAATATAATATTAAACAACCAATAACGTGGTGGTATCAACAATATTTTCTGACTCTATCACATAAAGTCATCATTAGTGGAATGATAATTTTATTTATTTTATTTTATTTTATTTTTAATAAAGCCCTCATTTTTTTTCTTTTTATTATTATTATCATTTCAGTATGCTATATAAGCTTTTTCTTAAGACATTTAGAAGGATGTGGCAAAATAAATTACTTTCACAAATCATATAATTTATTTATACTCCCACATACGCTTTCATATATACGCACGCACTTATACATATTAGGGTGTATCATGAAAATCCTTTTTAAAATTCAACATTTCAAGTTTTTAAAAAGTTATCACTGTGATCACATAATTACCAATAAAAAAGTTCAGACGAATTGATGAATATTTAGGTCCCCCGGAACGAGTCAATGAACACTATAATACCACTGAACACATCATTGAATAACCACCATAAATTGCTAGAAATCGCAACAATCGAGTGGAAAGAAGACATAACCATTTGTCAGGCGAACGTTCACTTGACGTAGGGTCGTGTCTTCTTTCGACACTAAACAATTGTTACGTGTATACGAGTTCTTGTACTTTGTGGTGTTCATTCCAAGTTTTGTACTTAATACTTTTTTTACACGCCTTTCCTCTTTGATGCTTGGAAATTACTCACGTAACATTGTATATATATATATATATATATATATATATAGTGTTACAAAATTGTAAATAATTGTGTTTATTTTTGTATAAATTCTCTCAAAGAGGCTTAGTAAGTTGATAAAGTGATAATTTTGTGCATTTCTAGTCGTTTTAGCGTTGAAATAGCCTTATTTTCCCTTAAAAACGCATTAAAAAGCCCCAATAAGGCAGGTAATGGATTTGGCGCCAAATTTGGCGACTTTTTCCCACCTTGGCGATTTTTTTTGGCGACCTTGGCGAGAAAATCCTTATAAGGGATATACCACATATGGAAGCTCTAATCCCATTGGCTGATGAGATATGGAGATTTCTGGAACGTTCCACACTTTTCTACAGGGGTATATAAGCCTGTTTTCTTCGCCAAGGCGAGTCAGTTTAGTTCTCAGCCAGCTTCGCTAATGCTTGCATTGTTTTGAGCCTCTTTGAAGGAGACTTGCTTTAAGTGTTATTGCTATACAGTTTGTACTGTGGATTTGCTATTGACAGCTGTTGTTTAAGCTGTGTTTACTGGTTGAATTGAAGCTGATACTTGGTTTATAGACCTGTATTTTTCTGGAACTTTCTGTGAATAAATTACTGAATTTTTGTAAGTTTGGCCTTTCATTCTCGGACAACTCACGAACCCCCAAGTACGCAACATTTCTGGCGTCAGAAGTGGGATTGTCTGTGAATGGTAATAACTAGAGCTATGGAGCAAGAAATGAAGAAGCATCTGGAAGGTCTAACTGCCCAGATGAATGAGTTAAAATCTATATTAATAGAGAAAATAGAAACCGGACAAAAAGAAATGAAAGCCGGACAGGAAAAGATGGAAACCGGATTGATAGAGAAAATAGAAACAGGACAAAAAGAATTGGGAGCCAGTTTGACCGAAGAAATTAAATCTAATCAAGATGAGATGAAGAGAGAGCTTTCAACGGTGAAAGAATCAATAGAGGGTAAATTAACGGTGATGGAAAATAGAATGGATGGAATAGAAGAGAAAGTAATAAAGATAGAAGAAAATTTTGAAGAGAAAGTTTCGAAAATAGAAGAGAGTTTTGAAGAGAAAGCTATGAAGATAGAAGAAAATGTTATGAAAGTAGAAAAGAATTTTGAAGAGAGATTTATGAAGATAGAAGAGAATTTCGAGGAGAAAGTTAAAGAAAATTTTGATCAGGAACTGAAAGGAAGGTTTTCAGAGATAGAAGGTAAGTTGAAGAGAATGGAAGAAGATCTGGAAAGAAAAGTGGAAGAAAAGTTATAATCCATGCCCCAGGAAAATTAAAAGAAAGAGGGAAGAATCCAGAATCAGGAATTTATTAAGCTATCTACCTACGATGGAAGTTCCTCCTGGCATGTATATAAGACGCAATTTTCCATCGTAGCTGAAGCTAACTGCTGTGACTCTACCGCCAAGTCAGTCCATTTAGCAGCAGCATTACGGGGAGATGCAGCCCAGATACAGAGAAATGATTCCAAAGAAGAAAGGAACGACTTCGAGGCCCTGACTAGAGCACTGGAGCTACGGTTCGGAGAGAAGTGTTCTAAGGAATATAGTCGACTCCAGTTAAAATCCCGTTACCAGAAAACGGGTGAAAGTCTGCAAGAGCTGGCAGCGGACATTCAGAGACTGTCTCACCTAGCATTTTCAGACTGTCATGCTGACACTCGAAACGACTTAGCTCTTCAGTACATTATCGATGCTGTGTGGGATCCAGAAATTAAAAAAGCGCTGAGACTCTCCAACATCAGAGACGTAAAATCAGCTTTAGGCTATGCACTTAGGATAGAGGCAGCCCAAGAAGCCTCCCGCAAAGACCGCCATACGATAAGAGCAGTCTCATTAAATGAAACGCCTGCTTATGAAAATGAAATGAAGAGAAGTATCGCAGAGATCTTAAAGAGATTGCGCAGCCTGGAAAATAATGAGGAAATAAAGGATCGGACGATAAAGTGCTGGGGCTGTGGAGGGGATGGTCATGTAAAGAGGAGCTGCCCTGTACGACCAACTATAGGAAATCACCCTGCTTCACCATCACTGCAGGGAATCTAAGAGGAGGCCATCTCGCTGGGCGGAGGTTGCCTGAAATTAAAGAGCCCCAATTTACAGTATTTCATGTTTCATCGATGAGTGGCGGCGATAATGGACTTTACGTCTATGGCCAAGTTAACAACACCACCTGCCGGATGATTCTGGACACGGGAGCCAACGTGACCATCATTAGAACGGATTTGGCTCAAGAAGTAAAAGAGAAGATCATTTGGACGCCGCCCTGTGTTAACTTCCAGACTGTGACCGGAGACAAAAACAAAATATATGGAAAAATGAACTTGACCATCACTTTTGGAAATGCCAGTTACCATCATATGGCATATGTGGCAGATATAAGAGATCCTCTGATCATTGGAATTGATTTCCTAAGAAAATTTAACTTCAAATTGGACTTCAAGAATAATGAACTGCATTCGAGTTCGAAAGACATAGCTGTGTTCAACACTGAAAATCAAGACAATCAGCCGATTTGCCAGATAACAGCCAAGTCTGAAATTTCCATCCCTCCAAACACAGAGACAATAGTTTCAGGAACACCTCCTACCAAGCAATACTTCCGCTATGGACTGATTGCATACCCGAATACAGACAATAGCCCAAGAGGAGTTCTGGTAGTTTCATCTCTAGTTGATCTCTCAAAGAGTACTATTCCTGTGAGAGTCGCAAACATCAGCGATAAGGTCCGGACAGTGAAGAAGGATGACGTGTTAGCAACCTGCACTCTTTTTACATGCATCAACCGCCCCACGCAATCAACCGAATCCAAGTCTTCTGAGCAATTAATAACGGAATTACTCGAGAATGCAGAGTTAGGAAAGGAACAGAGATGTGCAGCGGAGAAGCTACTCCAAGAATTTAAAGACCTTTTTTCTCGAACACCTGAAGACGTCGAGAGAACGAACATCACCCAGCACAGAATTGATACAGGAAATCATTCTCCAATCAAACAACATCCAAGAAGACTTCCATTTGCTAAACAGGAAGAGGTCACTGAATTTCTAAGTGAAATGCAGCGCAATGATGTCATCGAGCCATCAACGAGTCCTCGGGCCTCTCCCATAGTACTGGTGCGAAAAAAGAATGGTTCAACAAGATTTTGCGTAGATTATCATCGTTTGAATGACGTCACTAAGAAAGACAGTTACCCTCTTCCCAGAATTGACGACACATTAGACACACTTGCTGGCAATAAATGGTTCTCGACTTTGGATCTGAAGAGCGGTTACTGGCAAGTAGAATTATATCCTGATGATCGTGAGAAGACTGCATTCACCACGGTACAAGGACTGTGGCAATTTAAAGTTATGCCATTTCGATTATGTAATGCACCTGCCACCTTTGAACCTCTGATGGACAGTGCTAAAAGGACTTTCCTATGAAGCCTGTCTGGTGTATTTGGATGATATTATCATTGTGGGGCGCACCTTTGAAGACCACCTACGAAACATCCGAAAGGTGCTGGAGAAACTCAGAATGGCTAACCTCAAATTGAATCCAGGCAAGTGTAATTTGTTCCGTCGTGAAGTGAGCTACCTCGGCCATATCATCTCTGCCGAAGGTGTGAGAACTGATCCTGAGAAGATCTTTGCAGTCGAGAATTGGAGTCGCCCTGAAAATATACACCAACTACGAAGTTTCCTGGGGTTATGCACTTATTACAGGAAGTTTGCAAAGGTTTCTCAAATATTGCCAGACCACTCCACAAGCTGACGGAAGCCAAACAGAAATTCCTGTGGACAGATGAATGTTAAAAAGCGTTCAAGCGACTTAAAGAGGCCTTAACATCATCGCCTATCTTGACGTATCCACAGCCCGACAGACAGTTCATACTTGATACAGATGCCAGCCATGAGAGTGTCGGTGCTGTTCTGTCGCAGGAAATTGATAGTCAAGAACATGTCATTGCCTATTGGAGTAAATGCCTGTCTAAACCAGAGCGAAATTACTGTACCACCAGGATAGAGCTACTCGCCATCGTAAAAGCCATAGAACATTTCATCATTACCTCTATGGCAGAAGATTCCTGCTCCGGACTGACCATGCATCTTTAACGTGGTTGCTCCAGTTCAGGAACCCGGAAGGACAGATTGCCAGGTGAATACAACGTCTGCAGGAATATGACTTCGAGATACGCCATCGTAAAGGGACTCTACATGGTAATGCAGATGCCTTGTCAAGGAAGCCCTGCTCGGAAAGCTGCAAGTACTGCTCTAGAGCCGAACAGAAATACCTGCCGATAAATTCGGTTGCCTTCCAAGTTACTGTCTCAACAGCATCAGATCAAGGTGCCGATCCATGGACTGACGAAGAACTTAGACAAGCCCAGTTGGAAGATCCTGACATAAAGCCAATATTACAGCTGAAGGAGACGACCAGCAACAGACCTACCTGGCAGGACATTTAAAGATTTAGTCCCAATACGAAAAGTTATTGGGCACTTTGGGACTCTCTTCATATCAGAAACGGCGTATTATACAGAAAGTGGGAATCTGATGATGGGAAAAGCTTCAGATGGCAGATTGTATTACCAAGATCAAAAATTCCAAATGTTTTAGAACAACTGCACAGTAGCTCTACCGGAGGCCATTTTGTGGAAATGAAGACTCTGCAGAAAGTTCGGGAACGCTTCTACTGGTGCAAGGCAAAGGAAGATGTGGAGAAATGGTGTAAAGCCTGTGACGCTTGTGCCGCACGTAAAGGCCCGCAGAAACGAAGTCGAGGAAGACTGCAACGGTATAACGTGGGAGCACCATTTGAACAGATTGCACTCGACATCTTGGGTCCTTTGCCCCGGACCTCCAGTGGAAATGAATACATCCTCGTCGTGATGGACTATTTCACTAAGTGGCCTGAGGCGTATCCCATTCCCGATCAAGAGGCATGCACAGTCGCAGAGGTCCTAGTGCAGCAATGGGTGTCAAGATACGGCACGCCGCTACAACTTCATACCGACCAAGGTAGGAACTTTACCTCTGCTGTTTTCAAAGGACTGTGTCAACTACTCAGCATAGACAAAACCCGGACAACACCCTTACATCCCCAGTCGGACGGCATGGTCGAGAGGTTCAATTGTACTATCCTGAATAACCTCTCTCTTCTAGTATCAAGGAACCAGCAAGATTGGGACTTGAAGTTGCAATTGTTCCTGCTGGCTTATCGAAATGATGTCCATGAAACCACCGGCTATACTCCAGCCCAGATGCTCTTTGGACGTGAACTTCGTCTCCCTTGTGATCTCCTGTTTGGTTGTTCACCCGATGCGCCTTCATTGCCCGTGGAGTACATCCAAGATCTCCAGGCACGATTTGAGGACATACACAACTTTCCTCGGGAGCGGATTCACATTGCAACGGAGAAAATGAAGGCAAGGTACGATCTAAAGGCTACGCAACATGAGTTCCAGGAAGGAGAGAAGGTCTGGTTGTGGAATCCTGTTCGACGCATAGGACTCTCTCCCAAGTTACAGTGCAACTGGGACGGACCATACACAGTCTTAAAAAGGCTGAATGATGTAGTGGTGCGGACCACTAAAACACCTTCATCAAAACCGAAGGTGGTGCACTATAACAGGCTAGCCAAATACCACAAGTAACGGTAATATTAAAATTAAAAATGTAAATACTGGTAAAATTTGCGCATGCGCACTGTAAATATTTGTATATAAATATTTGTACATATTTGTGAATTTTGTAAATATTTCTCACTTGATTTTTGTTTGTATTTTGTCGTTATATGCAACTTAGTTTTTGTATTTTAGATTGTGTAAATTTGGTTAGTTTCGTCTCTTGACCAAGGGTTGCACTGCCCGGGACGTGCAGTCCTTGGAAGGGGAGCAGTGTTATAAAATTGTAAATAATTGTGTTTATTTTTGTATAAATTCTCTCAAAGAGGCTTAGTAAGTTGATAAAGTGATAATTTTGTGCATTTCTAGTCGTTTTAGCGTTGAAATAGCCTTATTTTCCCTTAAAAATGCATTAAAAAGCCCCAATAAGGCAGGCAATGGATTTTGCGCCAAATTTGGCGACTTTTTCCCACCTTGGCGATTTTTTTGGCGACCTTGACGAGAAAATCCTTATAAGGGATATACCAAATATGGAAGCTCTAATCCCATTGGCTGATGAGATATGGAGATTTCTGGAACTTTCCACACTTTTCTACTGGGGTATATAAGCCTGTTTTCTTCGCCAAGGCGAGTCAGTTCAGTTCTCAGCCAGCTTCGCTAATGCTTACATTGTTTTGAGCCTCTTTGAAGGAGACTTGCTTTAAGTGTTATTGCTATACAGTTTGTACTGTGGATTTGCTATTGACAGCTGTTGTTTAAGCTGTGTTTACTGGTTGAATTGAAGCTGATACTTGGTTTATAGACCTGTATTTTTTTGGAACTTTCTGTGAATAAATTACTGAATTTTTGTAAGTTTGGCCTTTCATTCTCGGACAACTCATGAACCCCCAAGTACGCAACAATATATATGAGTGTGTGTGTGTAGCATATAATATAACTTTCACATAAATTAGAGAAATCGCAGTGTATAAGAGTCACCTGTTGAGCGATTGCCACCAAAATTTGATAGGTAATGATGTATTTCAAGGTGTATATACGAATTAATAAATGTAATACTCTGCAGTAATTCCTGGGATATAATAGTCACCAAAAAATTTTTGTCTCACGACATATAGACAGGACATTTTCCAAAAATATTCCTTCTGTACTCTGTAGCTCTCAAAACGTGTAAATCCTTCGAAAACTGGAAGTAAAATTATTTTACGAATCCAATACTTCCTTCTATTGAACACATGAGAAAGAAAAAAAAAATGTATATATATAATCTTTAAAATTATAAACTACGCAGAATTGTGAACTTTAATAAATAAAACTCTTAGTACTAAGAATTTCTATTTTTATATTTTTTTAATAATTTTTGAAATTTGAGTAAATTTCTTACGATTTAAAACAAATTGTCTACTAACATGTTGTGTTTTAATAATATTCTGTTTAATAGAGATGACTCGCATGCATTAACCGAATTATTCATCGGTCGGCTAAATCATCCATCCATTAATCGTTATATCTTGCAGCGTTGCATTTTCGTCTAATGGTATATTTGACCCTTACCTCCGCTCTTTCATTTTTATCCTGAAACTTTGTGTGACTTTCGCTTATAGAATGCATATATACATTTGACAAAATAAAGAAAAAGACGACACATTCAATATGCCACATTATAGGGGTCGGAATGCATTAACTTCGGGGCAATAACTCGGAGTGAGTTAATCTTTTTGCTGAGTGTGATCCAGTGGATTTATCTCCCAGCGGGTTGCCCGGCTTAGATGTGACCTTTGAAGATAACGAAATAGCGCCGAGACGACAAGAAATTATTTTCTTTGACGTTGGGATAACGGGATCTTAAGGAAAGTTTCTTTACCACCTGTAGAAAAGAAATAAAGAAGATACACATTTTATATAAAGGGGTTTATGTTTGTAAGCTATTCAGTTTACATCTATATGTCCAGTTCGATAAGATTATATTTTATTAAATTGTTTACGTATGCATGTCTCTTAATATACATGATTGCATTATTAATTTAATAAATTATGAGCTAGTTTATTCAGATTTCTTTTTCTTATTTAAGATTAACTACGAAAAATTGCTGTTACAGAATTTTTAATTAAGTAATTAATTGAAATGTAAGTTTTAGTGATAAAAATTAAGTTCGTAAGAACTATAACAGCAACCTGTTTTTATATCTATACCTACATATTCTCCTTTAAAAAATTAGAAGTAGTTTAATTATTTACTAACATTATAAAATAATATCTATTAATAATGTCTGACATTGTTGTCATATCTCACTAAATTATTTTTTAACTCATTTAAAAAAAACTTATACTACTGTCAAATATGCAGCAGTATAGTCAGATATATTACTGCTGATTTTCGTTTAATGTATCGAGTTTTTCCATAACTAGCTTAAAATGCTGTCTGACAAAATAAAAAACATAAATAAAATATAAATAAATAAATAAATAAATATGACAATTTCTGGTGCTATCGGTATTCACCGGTTTGCAGAAATGATTCCAAAATTGGCTAATATGTGGCGCCATTAGCACATGAATTTTTTGACAGTATTCAGAAGTACAGAAAGTTCTTTCTTCACTCTGTTTCGTTACTGAAACGTGTAAAGGAGTTGCATGGAATTAGCTATTATAGTAGAGAAATCGATAAATGCGATGTCTCTTTTTTGGAGCAACGTGTTTTTCTTTTACTGAAATACCATCGATTAGGTTGAAGTCCGAGGATGACGAGGCGAAACTTTCAACAAAAATTCAACTTTAAAAAAATTCTAGACCAGAAAACAATTCGCAATTTATACATATAGAGAATTCCAGACCTGTCTGCCCAACATACCACTTTCTTCAACTTTCTGTATTCTTATATTTCGAAGTTATGTCATTTTGCAATCGGGGTATCCTTTATGAAACACCCTGTATATTTAAGATTAAAATCCATTAAAAGTTTAAAATTAGAAACATTTCACGTGTATATATGATATATAAAAGGTAACAAACCACTTTAAAACACGTAGATAAAATATTTTTATTAAAAACGACACAAAGCTTTTCGCCATTATAACAATAGCATCATCAGGTGTAATTGCGTTACATAGAACCAGCAGCATATAAACAAAGAAGTTCAAACGGTTTAAAGTTACGGTTACAAAAAAAAAAAAAAAAAAAAAAAAAAAAAAAGTTGTGGTTACTTGGAGATTGCAGAGATAGGATAGTTTAATAGGTTCTTTCAGCAAATCAGCCTAGTATTTAGTTTTTAGTTTAACATTAGCTTATTCTTACTTATTTATTTCTGTTATTAATTTTTTAATACATTTACTTAATTTAAGTAAATATTTTTTCAGCTATGCATAAAAAGAAAATATCTCTTTTTGTCACATAATTTTTCATTTCCTTTGGGAGCTCTATTCTAATTATTTTTTTAAACATCAAACATTTTTCTTCTTTAGAACGTTAATGACGTAAAATTTAGACCAATGACCCCAGAACGCACATTTTTAAACTTAATTGGACTTAAATTGCAGTAGATAAAGCGCAGTCCGTACATCTTTTCTGCTATATTTGACGGCTAAACTAATGCAAATTTTCAACTAGGGCTAATTAAGCGAAAAATAATGCCACCATCATTCACTTTACGCTGCTTAGAATTTTTCATTTCTTAATATTCTTCAAAGCTTATTTGTTTATGATGAGAGAGAAAAGAATTTTTCTTCCATACAATTTTGAAAATTGAATGCATTACATATTGTATTTCAAAAATTCTTATACTTTAATTTAATTTATGAACTAGGATTAACATTTTCGTTTGAGTAAATAATATACAAAGGAAGTTCTGTGTTTGCAGTAATATATAAAATATGATTTTAACATCTATTTAAAAATTTAACTATTATTATAATGCTGCAAAGTGAAAGAAAATTAAAGAAATAATTATAAAATTAATAAAGTTATCGGTGTGTCACTAACGCTATTTTCTCTTACCCTATATTATTAAATGTAATATATTACAGTTTAACCCTTTAACGCCCATTGGTTTCACACTGAAACAAAATTATAAGAGTTTTTTTTTTTTTTCTTTTATGCAGCAAATATTTTTTTAATCGATTTTTAAACTTTCGTTCCTTCTCTATCCAGTAGATGGATAGCACTACTTCAAAACTTAACAAACGGTATTTCACAGGAAATCATATGCACAAGTCACTTTAAATTTTTAATAAGCATGAGCTTATCTTGTTGTCTTGATGATGCATTCCGGGCTAGTTTTTTCACCTGATAAAGGAACATTTTAATTTGAATTAACTGTTGTAAACATTTTTTTAAGCTATTGCATAGCTTCTATCGCGGGCTTTGAGCGCGGCGACCGAATCAATAAATTCCGTAACGAAAAAAAACCTAACACAGTTCGGCAGACTTCGGCAGACTTCGGCAATTCAAAACGTAATTTCACAAAATCCTTCATTTCTCAAACAAAAAAAAAACAGATATCCGTAAAATTTTTGCTTTAAATTTAGCTAATAGAAATGTCTAAAAATCGGTTTCTGGAATTTTTGAAATTCGGTCCCCAAGGCGGGCGGGGGGGGGGGGCAAAACGTGATTTCGCGTAATCCTATATATCTCAAACAAAAAAAAATAGATAAACGTGAAATTTTTGTTCTAAAATATAGCTAATGCAGATATCTAAAAACCACTTTCTTGAATTTTAGAAATTCAGCCCCCAGGTGGGGCAGCAAGTGGGGGGGCTATGGAGCAAAAACAAATAGAAATACAGTTAGGCTGTTCAAAAATGGTACAGATAGGTTTTAAAGGCCTGCAAGTCGAATGGGGATATTTTCGATTGCGTAAAGTTATTAGGAGGGGCAAGAATACGGAGAGGATGGGGGGGGGGAATAAAAATAGTGTCAGTTCGTTCAAAATTGGTACATAGAGTTTTTCGATACTTACAAATCGATTGCGGATATTTTTGAATTTGTGAAATTATTAGGAGGGGCGGGTAGGGGGGTGGGGTGGTAAGGAGGGCTATGGGGCAGAAACAAATAGAAATACAGTTAGGCCGTTCAAAATTGGTACAGATAGGTTTAAGAGGAATGCAAGTCGAATGGGGATATTTTCGATTGTGTAAAGTTATTACGAGGGGCGAGAAGGGGGGGGAGGGGAGGGGGGCAAAAAAATAAAAATAGTGTCAGATCGTTCAAAATTGGTACATAGAGGTTTTCGATACTTACAAGTTGATTGCGGATGATTTTGAATTTGTAAAATTATTAGGAGGGGCGGGTAGGGTGTTGGGGTGGTAAGGAGGGCTATGGGGTAAAAACAAATAGAAATACAGTTAGGCCGTTCAAAATTGGTACAGATAGGTTTAAGAGGCCTGCAAGTCGAATGGGGATATTTTCGATTGTGTAAAGTTATTACGAGGGGCGAGAAGGGGGGAGGGGAGGGGGGGGCAAAAAAATAAAAATAGTGTCAGATCGTTCAAAATTGGTACATAGAGGTTTTCGATACTTACAAATCGATTGCGGATGATTTTGATTTTGTAAAATTATTAGGAGGGGCGTGTAGTGGGGTTCGTCGGTAAGGGGGGGGCTATGGGGCAAAAACAAATAGAAATACAGTTAGGCCGTTCAAAATTGGTACAGATGGGTTTAAGAGGCCTGCAAGTCGAATGGGGATATTTTCGAAAGTGTAAAGTTATTAGGAGGGGCGAGAAGGGGGCAGGGGAGAGGGGGGGCAAAAAAATAAAAATACAGTTAGATCGTTCAAATTTGGTCTATAGAGGTTTTCGATACTTACAAATCGATTGCGGATATTTTCGAATTTGTAAAATTATTAGGAGGAGCGGTAAGGGGGGGCTATGGGCAAAAAAAATAGAAATACAGTTAGGCTATTGAAAATTGGTACAGATAGGTTTTAGAGGCCTGCAAATCGAATGGGGATATTTTTGAAAGTGTAAAGTTATAAGAAGTGCCGTTGAGGGAGGGGACAGGGGAAATAGAGTTAGATCATTCAAATTTGGTACATCGAGGTTTTCGATATACATACAAATCGATTGCGGATATTTTTGAATTTTTAAAATTATTGGGAGTGGCGGGAAAGGGGTGAGGGAGCGGAAGGGTAAAAAATAAAATAAATAAATAATTATAATTGCATAAGTTTATAAAAAATGCTATGCAATAGCTTTACCGCGGCAGTCCCCGAGTGCCACACGTATTTATTTATTTATTTTATTTTACTTTACTTTATTTTTATTTATTTTATTTATTTTTTTACTTTCAATTTTTAGATACAAACTTATTTTTTTATTAGATTAATTATTATTAGAATTTAATCATATTAACAATAAGATGATTCAAACAAAAAATCTCGAAAAAAAAAAAATATATATATATATATATATATATATATATATTATTTTTCTTTTTACATATTCATGTTCAGCTATGTGTTTAATAGCAATAACAAATTTTTATCATGGTGTTAACATCGAATTAACTATAATAGGCAATGATTTTACTAGAAATCATTTGTATTATAAAAATATTGTTTAGTAATTAAGTAATACAAACACTTTATTAGTTTTTATTTCTACGGAAATAATTTATAGTGCGTTTTCAATTGCACCATATTTAAAATTAGTTTCGCAGATTTTCAGAAGAAATTATGTTGTATGGATAAAGAATTTAATTGTAAGGTATAGAGTACTACATTTGAACATTTAGAGTGTACTTTAGTTAAAGTTTAAAATAAATTTAAAAACAGTTTTATTTTACGTACATTTTGGGGAAAATCTCCGACCTTCAATCCTTGTTTAAGTATTGTGACTACATTATTTTAACGTTTTGTTAATTTATTATTAATTTATTATTTATTTTTAAAAGATAATTCGAAAATTATTTCTTACATTTGTTTTTAAACGTATTCGACAGATTTTTGTCCTTGTATATCTATATACCTGTATAATTACTTATAGCTAAGAAACGTCTTAAACCGTGCTAGTAAATTTAGCATAGAAAAACATGCGATATACAATATGAAATAACCTCGAAAACAGAAAATTTTAATAAATTACTTTATTAATTTTTAAATATATATTTAAGTTTCAGTCAAATTTTATATTATAAAGCGAAAAACGAGATTTTTATAATCATTAAGTGGAGATTGTGCATTTGCGCTTACGAAAAAAAAAATAATTAATTTAATTTAATAACAAGATAATTACAGTTCATAAAAATCACAATTAAATTTTAATTCTGAGAATAAACGTTTCATTATTTCTCATTTCGTTTTAGAAGTGAAATTTTAGTACATAAGTATTTTTTTCACTTATGTCTTATGTAGTTGTAAGTTAATTTTATTTTGCGTAGATTGTGAACAATTAAATGTACACTGCACACGCAAATACATATTTATGAATATATTACATTTTAATTTATTAAAATTCTCAATAACGATTTCTTAACACGATGAAATTTGCGAATTGACTATTAAATAGTAGATAATAATTTTACTAGAAATTATTTGAATTTTGCAAACACTATTTAGTAATTAATTAATACAAATATTTTAATAGTTTTCACGTACATGGAATTTATTTAATGTTCGTCATCAATAAATTGCAGTCATTTAAAATTTAAACATGCAATATTATGCATACCAAGTAAATAACTCTGTATAGTAACTGTAGAAGTTTTAATTTATTAATTGCAAACATAAATTCAAAATCAGCTTTCCATCTGAACATTTATGCATTAAAGATTAGAAATTCATTGTTTAATATATTAAATAACTTCACATAAAACCTCTTTTAACGATATTAAAATCTTTGTACAAATATATAATTCCAACTTCATCTTTATAAAATATTTTTAGAACAGTGGAAATAAACGAACTAAATTACTGTAATACATTTAAGGATATTGAATAGTACAAAATGTAAAATCGTAGAACTTTTCGAACTCCTGTTATCAATTCGTACATATCATGTTTATGAAATTAATGAATTCTGCTTCATATCATTGAAAATAAGGCAAATTCTGCAGAGATGTATATTTAATGCACATGATGGCAATAGTAAATAAAAAAAGCATATTATCAAACATAGATATATATTTTTTGAACAATATCGCATTTAAACGAGGAACGAAAGTTTTATTATACCCTCTGAGTTTTAAAATTAACGTAAACATTTAACAGTACATCACTTACATTTTAATATTTTTTTTTTAAACAGTACTTATTATATATATATTTGTAGATTAATAATAAAGTGTGTTTTAAAGGTATGTTGTTCTAAGATATTCATCTTAGCAGTAGTCATCTTAAGTAGCTTTAAAAGGTGGGAAATGTTAAAATAATTATGTATATTAAAAATGTAACGCAGTACCCCAAAATAAATTAGTATTGGTTTTAACCTTTTATGTCGAGACGGGATTTTAATTTCCCGTTAGATGTAAAAGCGTATAATACCGAAATTTATGGAGGAAATTTCAAATATAATTATAAGAATCAAACGTATATACTTTACTTTATTGGCACTCTATTACATTATGTGTCAATTTTGTCAAAAAAAAAAAAATATATATATATTTTAAAGCGTTCTTTCCCTGTTTTTAACTATTATTTTTATGATATTTACCTGCGTTACAATAAATTTATATAGCATATCAATAACCTGTCATATATCTAAAGGATGTATATAAATATCTCTCTGTTCAAAAAATGTCGTTTTGCTATTTATCGTGCATTTTTAACTTTATTTGCTTTCACAGTGAAATATGTTTTACATAAAGACAACCAATTTGTTTGTTTTGTAAAGAATTGAGTAATAAACACTTTCATGCAAAACATATGTCCAAACATTATTGCTTAAGTTTTAGGTTCTATTTAACTGTCTTTGTACGTGCATACGTGTACCGAGATAGCGGCCTTAAAATTCACCCAATTATCATGCAATTTGGTACATATATGTTCACGAAGCCCTCAAAATTAGTCGTATATTTTTGGATATGTATTCTTTTTGTGGTTCGTGTACAGGGACGCACCAAAGTTTTCCTTATCATTACGGCCTATGGACAAAAGGAATTTATACCGAAATAGTGGCCTGCAAAGTTACCCGATTTGCTTTTAATTGGTATATAGGTTTATACACCATACAAAAATATTTGTATATAGTTTAGTACGTACATTGGTCATTATACATGTACAAGAACATACCAAATTATTTTTTGCTATTACAACCTGTGGACAAAATTTCATTTAAACGTATATATTAACATGGTTGTACTGCATTTAACAAAGTGAAATTGACACATATTATCGTGGTGCTTAAAAGTTGTTTTATATATAAAAATGTGTGATTAGCCTAAAAACTAATCTACAGTACCTTACAAAATGTTACGTAATCATTCCAAAAATGTTACGCAATCATCCAAATTATGTCGAATTTCTTACAATTTTTTATGAGCTTCATAGAATAAGTTTTATGGTTTTTCCTAGTGTGTATAATGTTTATGGCTCGTTTACAAGGACACAAAAAAATAATTTTGTAACTTAGAGCCCATGGGCATATTTTTTAAGCACATATAACTCGTTTATGCTGCATTCAACATAATGGAATTAAAAAACAATGTTAAATATATTATATAAATAAATGTGTGTTTTCTCTAGAAAAGCAAGATATGTAATAGTCTAAATGACTTATTTACATGACTGTACTAAATAATACCTATGGCATTCTGTGATAAGCCAAAATATGCCAAATATTAATGTGTTATAAGAATTAATTGTTGATATTTCATTAGTGTATATAATGTTTGTGGCTCACTTAAATAACAACACATAAAATAATTAAAATCCATTACGGTCTATACACGGCATTTCTTAAAAGTGTATTTTAATATGGTTCCACACCAACAAACATAGTCAAATAAGCCCATTTTATTAAAATGTTCAATAAATGGTTTCTGTAGAATATGGTAGGCAGAAAAATATTTCATTTAAAGAGCTGCACAAAATAGTTCCGCAGTGTGGAGTGAAATCATTTATCCTCAAATTTGGTACAAGTATGTACAAGGAATTAATACAAGGCTATGAATTATAAAGAAATATATATATAAATATATGACTACATGTATGTTTGTATGTGTGTTTATACAGGCAGACATATCGATAGGTTGAGGAGGGCGGTTGTTGTTCACAGAAACGTATCTGGCTACCTACGGAATTAATCATGTATATGTATGCGTGTTAAGTAAGTATTTTAAAAAATACATGAAAAAAATAAAAATGATCTGCGGAGAACATCTGCGAAGTGATGTGCGGTGTGATGCAAACAGAAAGTTGAGACTCCTGATCAGCAGATCTATTATTTTGAATGTTGATTTTGAATGTTAATTTTGAATGTTGAAATTAGGCAAAACATTTCAGTTATAAAAGTTTTATAAATGAAAACTTTCGAATGCAACCTTAATATATTTCTCTAAATTTTACATCAGCTGGTTGTAGAATTCAGTCTGTGAATTTTCATTTCGAGGGAGCATGGGGGAGAAGGGAGATTACTGATTTTTTTTTTTTTTTCGAATTTTTTTGAAGCATATATAGTTAGTGCCTAGATTACTTTCGATTATAAATCCAGATATCTCAAAAGTACGTGAGTTAATTCGTCCAAATATTCTTAGAACAGAGTCAAATGATATTTTATTTAATTTAAGACAAATTGTATCAAAATATTTGAGATAGGATATTTTATGTCATTTATTTGTTTATTTATTTTTTATTTAACTGAATCACTTTTTTAATATAAAAAGAAAATCTCCCTTCTCTTCTTTTCTCTTTATTTTGAAAAAACTACACTTTTTTTTTTTTTTTTTTTTACAAAGATGGAGAATTTGAAGCTTTTTGTATTGTGGGCGGCAAAGCTGTCAGAATGATATTGATTTTATATGCCCATAAAAAAAATTTGTTTATCACATTCGTAATGCAATTAAGAGAAAACAACTTTGCCAATTCTTATTTCGTTTATTCGATAAGACTGTAAAATAATACATAATAAATAGAAAATATACATAGTTATAATAAAATACTATAAAAGGTTATAAAATATACTGATTAATTAATAAAAAAAAAAAAAAAACTTTAAAGATAGGGGCAAAACAGGCAAATTATTTTATAATTCTACTTTAATAATAAAAATAACAATATCAATAAAAAAATATTAATACCATGTTTATATTTTAAAATTCAACGTAACATTAGAAAATATCTATTATTTAGATTTAATTTATGGGTGATACAATTATTCTTTGCATTAAAAAGTATTAATAATAATAATAAATTATTCTACACTTAAATTGTCCATACGAAACATATCATTTTCTAAATTTCCATATGTGTTTTCTATAGAAGAACATGCTAATTGCATATTTTCATTTAAGGAAGCATTTTTAAAATGCCATTACAACATTTCCTTAAAACTCGTTGACATAGGTGGATACTTCTCAGATTCCATCCATATATTTCTTCTAATAAATTTTTACTATAATTCATACGGTATTCCTAATAAAGTCTACCTATCACTCAGTATGCTTGCAGATAAAATGTCCCACCCAATAGGCTACACATTTATTTTATTAGAGTTAAGCTTTATATTTAGTTTTTTATACAACTCTATACTATTCCTAATGCAGTTATCTCTATGTTACTAGTTCATGCAAAATGCTGCCTTATTTAGCAATGTTAAAAAAATCGCAGATGTCTAATAACATACAAAGATTTTACGTATAATTTTCATAGTTAACGATTTCTATTCCAGTGTCATAAATGATATTTTAAAACCGGTTCGATATCTTTCCTATCGCAATAATCCTCATAAAGCAAATTTATTATAAATTTCGTATTTTTCTCTCATATTATGACAACCGTAAATTAACTTACAAAGTTTTCAAATAGAACAATTATAGTCAATGGTGTTCAGGCTAGTCAGTGATGGTCTATAGTCAATGAAGTTTAGTAGCATAAATGATATATTATACTTGTGTAATGCATTTACGAGGAAAGTAATCATAATAACGCACGTTTATTCGAAATTCTCCATTCTTTCTTGTTAAAAAAATTTTTTAATTTTCAGCAACTTCAAAGATTAGTTTTCAAATTAGAATGTTCAAAACAAATAGAGTTCTTTCAGTATCATACGTGTTTTTCAAAATTGGTCCGGCCTCCTTGAGGTCATTTGTTTTTAATGTATTGTATACACCGAATAACAAACTACCAAACCTACAAACGGACACCGCATGTATCATATAATTTTTGGATACCTATAACCTCAAAACATGTCAAAACGTAAAAAAACTAAGAACATTTTCACGAATACAAGTATTCAGCTTATCTGTAGTATGATGGGTACTAAAAATGAATTCATTCAAAAGAAAAATATTCCATAGTCCTCATTTATTCAAAATTTGTGAGAAATTGGAAGCACTTAATTCCAATTTGATACATACATACAAAGCTGATTAAAAAAAACCAATTAAATAAAAGATTAGGTTCATTTTTACAATCAACACATTTGCTCTTTCAACATTATCTTTCAAACTTTTATGTTCTTAATACCATTTATTATTAGCAGAATAAGAAAACGATAGATCAGGGTGTTGATTTACTTTTGTGTGTCAGTGTACAAATTTTTGTGTGCTAAGTTTTAAAATATTATTAAGCACATTTAATTATTTAATTTCCTTTATGTAAATGATGTATAAATTGAATATATATATATATATGTATATACATATATGTATTAATTATTAATTAAAAAAAATTCTAAAAGCTAAAAAAAACTTTTTTTATTTCTTTACGAATTTTTAATTAAATAAAATAATTACATACAAAAAATTCCTCAATAAAAAGTTATAAACTGAAATATAATACAATAAAATATCTATGAACTTATATTACATTTTTTATACGCTTTTATTGCATTTTAAAACATTAAAAAGAAAACAGCACCATAAAGTTCAAGGCGATAAAAAATTAAACCCAGAATTTATGAATTTCATGTCAATATAAAGTCTTAATAAAACACGCTTTATAATCTTATTCCAGAAAACTGAAAGATCATATAGATCTACATTTTCTAACATCTTCGTTCCCGAAACTTTGAAAGATTTTAAATCTAAATCTTTCATAGTATCTAAACCACAACATTCATTAAAAATCTTTGAGGAAAGTCGTTTTCTTGAAATCGGGATTATGATAAAGTTTCCAATTAGGTAAATTGAAGTTTAAATCGAAAGTCACTTTTCTAAAAGTTTTCAGAAAGGCTTCTGCTTTGCATATAAATCTTCCTAAGAAGAATTAAAATAGACTGGAACAGAAATTTATGGTTATAGCTAAATTGAACAACTATTTGTAATACGAGTATGTAGGAATTTCTGGCCATTAATTTTCCTCAATTTTTAAAAATAACGTAATCAGGGAAATAATAATAATAATAATAATAATAATAATAAACAATAATTATCTAACAGGGAAAAAAAAACTGATTGAAATTATTTTCTCGATGTTTACCTAAAAAAGAAAAAAAAAAAAAAAAAAAAACATATATATAAATAAATAAAAAATAGAAAAGTCATCAAATTCATTGGGCCGCGGTAGCCCAGTCGGTAGAGCGTCGGCCTCGCAATTGGAAGATTGCGGGTTCGGTACTCGAGCCGGCCAAAGACCGTCGTGTACACTAATGGTGGCTGGTTCACGTAAAATCTGCCGTGGCCGCAATATCCTCCATGTTTCCATCAAAAATTATACATCTGGGGTCACCGAAGCGGGAGAGCCGTCCCTTCCGTGGAGCATCAAAATTGCGATGGCATGGCTCCGGACTACCTCTAGGGGGTGATCTGTGCAGCACTAGTACGACGTAAAATCCAACCATCCAGTCATCCATCCATCAAATTCCTCTTTTTTTATGTAACATTAATCCTGAACGCAAATTTATAAGACAAATATTTTATCCGTTTCGTATTGATGTATATGTTATGATTTTCTGTTATTTACTGTTAGTTAAATAGATATGACTTAAACAGAATTAATTAGACCATATGTAATACATGTATATTGTATATGCTTTTTCAGTTAACTAAAAATTAAAGTTTAATGCTTGTTGGTTTTTAGGTTTTGTACGAAGATATTTCTTATACAGCTGACCTAAGAAGAAAGAAAATCTGCCGCCTGATATCTAAAATGCTGAAGCAAGATAGTTGGAAATAACGTTAGACTTCAAACAAATTTTCTTATTCAGTAAATTTAATTAAAGACTTTGTGTAAAAAATTACATAAATTCCACCATTATACATGATTGCTTTTTCAAATATTTATGAAAATAATAATAAAACAGACAATTATTTAAGAGAAAAGTATCTGATCGAAATTATTTTTTGAATACTTACATGAAAAAAGATCAAATAGAAAATTTACCAAACTAATATATTTTATATTAACGTTTATCCCGAGCGATACGTTATCAGAAAAATATTGTATCCGTTTTCATTCTTGCTTAATTTTAATGTAAAAGAAATTGATTTTAAGAATGCTTTTTAGTTAAAAAAAATATAATGAACAACTTATAAGGAATAACTTCAGTACTTAAGAATTTGTGAAAGTTATATTAACATGAGAGTGAAAAATCAAAATATTTTACCAAATATTTAAAGCGGGTGCGGAGAATAACCTAAATCCTGTGTACATGTATGATACTTTTCTATAATTTATTTTTATCTACATACATAAGGCTAGATTTAAATTTAACTACAGGTGATACATTTATACAACATTTTATTTGACAAAAAATTAAATAACTTTAATTATTTAGAGGTTTTTTAAAAAGATATTTTTTTCTAAAACTAAGATGAATAAAGTTCTGCTGCATGGTGTCTAAAATATTGAAGAAAGACATTTGAAAACTAGTATGTTGTGGCCACCACAAGACTTTCTTCTATATTTTCCTATACAAATTCACTCAGTAACAATAAAAAACAAAAAAAGAAATATATATATTTTTTCAGTTTTTTTTTTTTTTTTTTTTTTGTTGTTGTTAAAAGTAAAACATATCGATAACTTAGTTTTAAATTATCACATATTTATAGTTCAAGCATTTGTTTTAAAGGTATTGACGAGACCTTTCGAAAGATACCCATCTTGAAAATTTACCTCCCCCCCCGGTGGGTACGTCCCCCCAGGAGGGGAAGCGATCCCCCACATGCACATTTTTTTCCTAATTAACTACTACTATTATTAATAATTCATATTAATTTTACAATCACAGAGGTTGAGAATAACTCTCATTATGTACATTTATACGAAATTTTGTCCTATACTGCCATGTTAAAAATTTAGAAAAAATACGATCACCACGCCACCTGTTGAGCGATTGATCCCCAAATCTAATCAGCCCCAGTTTATGTCAGGGGCCAACTAAATACCAAATTTGGTTAAATTTCGTAGGGGAAAAAAAAAAAAAAAAAAGTAAAAAAAATCGATAACTTTGTTTTAAATTATCACAGATTTATAGTTCAACCATTCGTTTTAAAGGTGTTGACGAGACCTTTCGAAAGATACCCATCTTGAAAATTTACTCCCCTCGAGGGGGGACTTCCCCCCAGGGAGGGGGGTGGCGAGGCTCCTACACATACAAAAAAAATTTCCCAGTTGACTATCTCTATTATAAATAATTTTTGTAAATTTCATGATGATGACTAAAAAAAAATTCTCTTTATACACATTTATACAAAATTTTGTCCTATATCACTATGTTAAAAATTTAGAAAAAGCGGGATGGCAACGCAACCTGTAAGACAATTTTTACCAAAAGTTGATAGGCACTAATTTATGTCAAGGTGCATCTACAATATCTACATACCAATTTGTATGAAATTCTGTGCAGTAGTTTCTGAGATACACTTGCCACAAAATTTTGTCACACACACACACACACACACACACAGAAACTGACAGACAGACGGACAGACAGACATTTTCTAAAAATGGTGAAATCGTGTTCTACAGCTCTCAAAACGTGTAAATCCATCAAAAACCCGAGGTCGAAAATTTTTACGAATCCAATACTTTCTTCTATTGAATATAGAAGAATGTAAAAAAAGTTGTAGTAGAACTTCAGTCAAAGTTTCTTATTTACTGAATTCAGTTAAGGACTTTGTATTGAAATTTACATTATTTGTACTCCCTATATGATTGCTATATTAAATGTTTATGAAACAAGGTAGCCCAGCTAGCAGAGTGCTCTACTTGCAGAGTGCTCGGACATTGGGGGGTCGGTCAAATACCATTAGGTGCATTAAAAATGGCTAGTGCATGTAAAACCAGTCGTGGCTGCAATATCTTGCATGTTAAATACAATTAATACTTTTGGGCATTACAGAAGCGAAAGTACAATCACTTTTGTACAGGAAAAAGTTGTCATTCCATGTTTTCGGACCAACCCTAGAGAACACAAGACCGTCGTCAATAGTCCATTGCTTATCTCTAGAGCGATACTGAATCTTCTTAACTTGAAACATAAAGCTAATTAACATTTAATGCGCGGAAAATATAGTAAATTGCTCGGTGTCGGAAAGCGACCCTTCAACTTTAGTACACGTTTACAAAGAAGGACATTAGTATTATTATTATTTGAAGCATCTTACAATATAAATCGCAGTTTTCCATGACAATATCACCGCATGAGATAGTCAGAGGAAGAAAACGCTAAATGACGCTTCGCGGCATCACACGTTGCCACGTCAAATAAATTGCAATAGAACCGAAGATAACGGGTCTAGCGGGAACCAAGCTTTAAGCTGATTTCACATTTTCTGCTAGTAAAATGTCATAAATTATTCTTTATCGAAATGTGATCTTTAAACTTTTGGATATGTGGACAGTATACGACATTATTTTTATTGCTCATTGAAGAATTTTACAAAAGGAATCCATGTTTTATATGTCAATTTACACTGCAGGAGGTGATGTAAAGTTAACAATGTTAGAAAAATCCCACTAACGCTTTTGGAAGCTTGCATCATGGTAGCGGTAGCCAAAAACCCACATCAAAAGAAGTGTGAATAGAACCGTCGCACCGTTGACCCTTCATGATGCGTCAGGTGTTAATCAAGCTTAATCTCTTATCTGCCGACGAAAAATTACGAAAATCACATCCCAGTGCCACCATTTTTCAAACAGGCCGGCGTGGTTATGCGTTTACTGTTCCAGAAACATTCTCTTTTCCAATTCCTCTCACTCCTCATCTTTCCAGAAATAAGTAGATCTTTTTTGTTACGGTCATTTAATTTCATTCCAAAACCGTGACAGGAGTTTCACAGGTAGCAGCGCAACATAAAATTTCGTACTTCGGAATGGGAAAAACTTCGCCCGGGGCAGTTAACGCATCGACTTAGCGAGACAGATATACACGTTTAGAGCAGTTAAGGGGTTAAACATGTATGCACTAATTCGAATTAGTGGATGTGGTGATAACACATAACAAATGTGGTGACTATTTTGTACAAATGCATATTATCAGTTGAATGATAAGACGAGATTACACTCACCATCTTCATCTTTAATATAAAATCAAGTTGATTCACATTTTATTCGTCCCTTTGATCTATTTCAAGGAAAAGCAAAGAAGTAGGGAAACATTCAACAGTTATTTGAGTTAGAAACTTGGAAAAAAAATTAACTATCAAAAGCATTAAATAATTATAACTAGATTGAAAGTAAATTAACGTACAACAACTTTCCGAAAATACATACATGAACACATACACATATTTATACTATCATAAACTATTTAGTAATAATGCATGTCTGAGAGTGTATTAGCTTTAACGAAAATGATTACTGTTTAGTTTAGTTATAAAATAAGAAAAGTTTTATAAATCTCTTACTGAAAATACTTTACTTTTAATTGGATTAGAAGTTGAGTAAATAATTTACGCAGTTTGGTTTAATATATATTCTTAACATATAGCCAAATATTTTAGAATAATTGTCTAGTTTTAAACTGAGACGGGAAGTAATAGAGAAAAATACGATCATTGTAAATATTCTAACAGACAAATTCATTAAATTAATAGAAGATTCCTTTTCCCGATCGGAAAATTTCGGAAACATTCCAGGCATTTTTCACTGGAATGTATTGAAACTCAAGTTTTAGGGTCGTTACTAAGCAGGCGCATTCAAGAATACGACCTGTAAATCAGCTTTAAAGAGAAAGCACCGGAGATAAAGCTCTTTAGCAGGCAAGAGAGAGAAAAGTTTTGGGACTAGAACAGATTCTATAAAGAAAAAGTTTGTTTATAAATTTGGAGAGAGGAGATATTCATTGTGAGATGTTCTGTTAACAAATATATTTCTATTGGAGTCGCACATATTTACTTATTTAATCTTTATTTATTTATTTTTCATTTTACTAATGTTATTGCGCATGAGACAATAATTACATTACCTTAAATGATTTAAACATGAAAAAATCTCTAACAATAATAATGAAAAAATTAATCTTTAAGTAATTTAAAAAAATTAATAATAAAATAGGGAAAACATTCACTTATTCGGGAATTCGGGAAACTGAAAAATGAAAACATCAACTAGAGTAAGATTGAATATATGATGCTTAATATATATATATATATATATATATATATATATATACAGTCGAATCTCGTTTACGTGAACACTGTTAACGTGAATTACTTTTAGTATGAACTGTGTCCACAGTCCCCGTTAAAAGGAAGATTAGTTTCTGAGGTTCTAATAGAATGAACTACTGATAATATAAACAAATTTTTATCCCATTGAGATTCACGTTAAGATTCCCTTGAGATTCAGAGAATTTAATAAATAATTTATTTGATATACAGTTAATTATAAGTATGTGCTTAAAAAAATAATTGTTTATGAAATGCTCTTTAATTCTGCAAAAATTTAAATATAGTTTCAATAAAAATATAGAAATTTTCCTCGTATAAAGATATGTTTTAGTCTCATAATAATAAGAGGAGATTTGGCGTTGGAATATTAAAACTCGAATAAACTACTACGTCAGAAATGCCAAAATAAAAATATTTGCGATGCATACAGCTTTTTCGGTAGCCTTAAGCGTACCGTCTTCAGTGCAAAAAGAATACTGAATCTGGAGAAGTGATCGTATATATAGGAGAGGGACCGAATTTAGTTCAACCTACAGGATTACGGGAAAGGTGGAGTGTGTGGCCAATAGGAATTTAGGAAAGTTAGCTATGTAAACAGTAGAAAAATTAAGAAAATGTGGACTGAATGTAAAATTTACAACAGTCAGACAAATAGGAAATAGCGAAATTACAATTTATAAGGTTTTTAAATTTTTTATAAATATGAAAGGCTTAAAAAAAATTGAGTTAATGAATGGATTTAGGTCTGCAAATTACTTTAGCAGAATTAAATTTAAAATTATGATTTCCATCCCAGCAATGTTTAGAAATATCCGATTTATTGGTTTCTTTTTTGCGGACGTAATTCATATGTTCTTTTAGACGAAATTTAAGACTAAGTTTAGTTTGGCCAATACATGATAAACCACACTGACAGGAAATACTATAAATGCCCCGAGAATTATGCATATCAATGGGATCTTTTAACTGAGAAAAGGTAAGTTTATTGGAAGTCGAAAATATTATTTTAAAATCATATTATTTGAGAATTTTAGCTATGGTTTGACTGGATTTAGGAAAATTGCGTAAAACAATACTGATAGTAGACGAAATTCGGTTATGACCATTCCATTATAGAGAAAGCCATCCAAAAATTACAGCTCCCTCGTGTTTCGTCTACTAAATCAGTCTCGTCTAATATCAGTATTGTTTTACCCTATTTTCCTAAATCCAGTCAAACCATAGCTAAAATTCTCAAACAATATGATTTTAAAATACTATGTTCGCCTTCCAATAAACTCACCTTTTCTCAGTTAAAATATCCCATTGATATGCATAATTCTTGGGGCATTTATAGTATTTCCTGTCAGTGTGGTTTATCATATATTGGCCAAACTAAACGCAGTCTTAAATTTCGTCTAAAAGAACATATGAATTACGTCCGCAAAGAAGAAACCAATAAATCGGCTACTTCTAAAAATTGCTGGGAGGAAAATCATAATTTTAAATTTAATTCAGTTAAAACAATTTGCAAACTTAAATCCATTCATGAACTCAATTTATTTGAAGCTTTTCATATTTATAAAAAATTTTAAATCCTTGTAAATTGTGATTTCGCTGTTCCCTATATGTCTGACCGTTAGAAATTTTACATTCAGTTCACATTTTCTTAATTTTTCTACTGTTTACACAGCTAACATTCCTAAATTCCTATTGGCCACACATTCCACCTTTCCCGTAATCCTATTGGTTGAACGAAATTCGGTCCTTCTCCTATATATACGAACACTTCTTCAGATTCAGTATTCTTTTTGCACTGAAGACGGTGCGCTTAAGGCTTCCGAAACAGCTGTATGCATCGCAAATATATATATATATATATATATATATATATATATATATATATATATATATATATATAGATATATTTGACGTTTCTGATGTAGTAGTTTATTCGGGTTTTAATGTTTTAGTCTCCTTTACCTATAAAAAATATAATTACCATAACAATAATATTATGCTTTATGTTTATGACTGAACATAAGTCCTTCATTTACAATTTTTCAACCTCTCAATAATCCTTTTAAAATACACCATTAGAAAAATTGCCAGACACCGAATAGTATTCAGAATTAAATTGCGATGATGAGCAAAAACTATTCAAGCTAAACAAAGCGGACAATAAAATTTCAAACTCCTTAACAATCACTGTGTAATCATGATCAGTCATAATCAATGTTGACAGATCTGGCGGATTTTTTATTCTATAATCACCAATAAATTTTAATTGTAACGTTTGCCTAATCACTTCGAAGATTAATCGTTTATTATGTATATCAAACATTACTTTTTAAAATTATTGGTGATTATCGAATAAAAAAACCGCCAGATATGACAACATTGGTTATAAGACTGCTGTCGCGAAAACACAGTTATCATCTTTTAAAAACATATGTTAGAAGAACAGCGTTTTAGATGAAATGGTTTATTGCCAAAATGGTACTGAGTCAATTATCCGGTTAAGAAATGCACTAACTTCTTGATGCACGGCGTTTATTATAGAGCACTTACTTTTTATACCCAAGTACTAAGATTCATTCTTGATATATATGTGTATATATGTATATCTGTATATATATATATAAATTACGTGTCACGATGTTTGTCCGGGGTAAAGTCCTAAACTAAGGAACCGATTTTCATGAAATTTTGCACACTGTGTGCAGTTTGGTCCAACTTGAGAGATAGGATAGTTTTTATCTCAATTTATTGTCACAATATTGTTTTATTGCAATTATTTGTTAATTATAGACCTTTATTAAAGTTGCTCCAAAATATCTGTGAGTTCCATTAATTTAATTGTTGCCAAAAAAAAAAAAAAAATACAAGTTCATTTTCTTTCGACATAAAAATAAATACATTTAATCAAACGTGAACGTTAAAAAATTATAAAAAGTTAAATTATGCATCTCACGAAAATTGACGTCATAATCAATTTAAAGATTTTATACACATTGATAAAGTGCTAATGTAGTTCTATCATAGATATCTGTATATATATAAAAATTACGTGTCACGATGTTTGTCCGCGATAAACTCCTAAACTAATGAACCGATTTTAATGAAATTTTGCACACTGTGTGCAGTTTGGTCCAACTTGAGAGATAGGATAGTTTTTATCTCAGTTTATTGTCACAATATTGTTTTATTGCAATTATTTGTTAATTATAGACCTTTGTTAAAGTTGCTCCAAAATATCTGTGAGTTCCATAAGTTTAATTGTTGCCAAAAAAAAAAAAAAAAAAAAAAAAAAAACGAGTTCATTTTTTTTCGACATAAAAGTAAATACATTCAATCAAACGTGAACGTTAAAAAATTATAAAAAGTTAAATTATTCATCTCACGAAAATTGACGTCATAATCAATTTAAAGATTTTATTCGCATTGATAAAGTATGTAGTTATACACAAGCGAAGTGTGACGTCACTGACCGCCTGTGAAATCAAGAAAAAGATTTCTTATGTTGATCACTCATTGTATTTTTTATAACAAATTATTAAAAACGAGGAAAATTATTTCCGGATTTTAATCCCCATATTTTTGTATAGATATGTATTATTTATCATGTGAATACGTTAGATTGAGTTATTTTGCTGTCAAATTGACAAAATTTTAATTTTAAATTTCAAAGCTCTGTCGTCCTTGGAGTTTTTCGTATTTGGCGATCAAAAACGTAACACGAAAATATACAAGCTAGATGTATATTTTCGTAATATGTATTGTGCGAAATATTGTTTCATATTATTCATTACTCTCTTAATATAAGTTGTTAAAATAACCATGATTTTTGAAAGGAATTAAATGTGTGCGCCAGATAATTTGGCGATATTATTTTTTTTCCGCCAAGGATGATAGATATGAAATTTATTCCGCTGCAACATGTTAATATCTTATGTCAGTTACATTATGTATATGCTACAATTTATTTCACGTGACACGTGTGTTAAAAATTTATTTACGACATAACCTTGCTTTTTCAATTTTTGTTGCATTATTCTAATCTGTATCACTTCGTTTTCTTTAAGAAATTTGTGATCTATACATAACGTTCTAAATAAAAAGTAATTATTTCAATATTTTAAAACTTATTTAAAAGTCTGTTTTATTTAACATTAAATTTTAAAAGTTAATTTAAAACTTATTTAAAAGTCTGGAAGAGTTTAAGTCTGTTTATTTGTTTTGTAACGCTAATCTATATGATCGATGTTCGAAACTTTAGTTAATTATTTCTCTTATTTTTCTTTACTTTTTCTTTAATAACTTACCAATTTAACGTTCCTGATTAATTTTGTGATTTGTATATGTATTTTGCATTAAATTTTGACTCAAAAATGCGATCGTTGAAAATGCGATCGTAAAATCTTGCAATTTTCTTATCTTAATCCTCAATGCTTTCCTTCTAGATAAACTTGAATTTACTATTAAAATTTTAACATACTCAGAATCTTCTCACCACTTCGTTAAAATATATTAATCTTTTCAGTAATATATTAATCAGTATATCCCCACAACGATATTTGGCAATTTTTTTTTTTTGGCGATTATGGCTAAATCATAAATCTATAAATCATAAATGATAATCTAAATCATAAATCAAAAACATAAAATAATAAATGCAAAATAAACAACATATAGGCTGCCATATTATATCACAAACAGTCCAGAGCGACATCTTTATCGTTCAAAACGGCGCCAAAGAAAAATCGCCAAATTCAGCTGTGGGGATATACTGAAGTTATAATTATCCGAATATAATTACTGAAGTTATATTATAAGTTATAGTTGTGGGTGACAACTATAGTATTTCCCCACAACTGGATTTGGCGATTATGGCTAAATCATAAATCTAAATTAAAAGCATGCAGGTTAACATATTTCATTGCAAATAATCCAGAACAACTTCGTTATCGTTCAAAAAGGCGGCAAAAAAAAAAAAAAAAAAAAAAAAAAAAAAATAGCCAAATCCAGTTGTGGGGAAATACTATATACCTTATCAAATTATCAACGTATTACTTAGCCGCAGCAACGCGTGGCCGGGTCTGCTAGTATATATATATAAAGCTTTGCTTTTAAAACTAAGTTTGAAAAAAAAGTACTTTCTTCTTACTTTAATTATAATTTCTGGTGGCAGTTGATATTAAATTAGCAGAACCTTGTGCACTAAAGTGTTAATCCCTAAACTGTACATTTGATTTAAATCGCGTTTCAAAGTATTTTTCTTCTGTATCGAATCTGAATTATATTCAACGCAGCAATATTAACACATTGTGTATACTCCATCGTTATTTTGATTTTAATTGTGGAGCAAATTATAATTAAAAAATTTGAACTACTGTAATTCTGTTAGAATATCAACCCTTTGCCGGTCCTACTTAATTTCACTCCTGTGGTCAATATTGCCAAATTAAGGAACTTTTTTATTGAATATCTATCACTAAATTTTAACAGGAACAGTTGCCTAATTACTTTGAAGGTTATTCGTTCATTATGTATATCAAATATCACTCCTCAAAATTACTGTCGATGGATGATTAAAAAAATTCCTAAATATGGCAACACTAATTATAGGGCTTTATGGTGCTACGGCAGGCAAAATATTACAAATTTGCACTGTTTAAAATAAAATCAGATATTTCACCATAAAAAATGTTCTAATTTAGCTCAACCAATAATTTCAAGAATTAATGCGATAAAAGGTTCATCGTTTTAGCAGTGTCATTTGCCATATAGTAGTAAGCACACCCAAAATGGTAAAACCTAGCTCCAAAATATGCGTTGCTGATAATTTTGTCTAATTAGCATTTTTTTTTAGGTGAAATGTTTAACTATTATTTACAACAATGTATCATACGTCGGCGATAGGTGAATTATTCACTCACCCTGTAAATAGCACTGCTCGGCATGAAAATTGCTTCCAGCACCATTTTGACAAATTCTTATGCAAAATGACCTCCTGAATCCGAATATGATGTCGATTTTGGCCAATCAACCTCCATTTTTTGAGAATGCCCCTATTTTTATCACTCTTCGGTAAATTAATGGTTATAAATTTGATTTTTAGGGGATGGAGATGATTATTTTTACTGTTAAGTATCTTCTGAAGGACTACAGAGTTGGGAAATTGTAAAACATCAACATTTGCGGCAAGGGGAAAATTTAAAGGCGGGGAGGATTCGCCACTGAAATTATGCATTACATTTCTTATATATATATATATATATATATATATATATATATATATTTTAATCTATTATTAATGTTATTTATTAAACATTATATATTTTTCTGTTTGTAAGTGTTAAATTAATTCTTTTTCATTCTCCAAATCAAATTCATAGCCATAAAATTACCGAACAGTGATAAAAATTTGGGGAGGGGTGGTGGGAAAAACGTGGGTGACTTTACAAAATGATAGTCATATTCGAATTCAAGAAGTCATTTTACATAAGAATCAGCAAGAATGGTGTAAGGGGTCAATTATTTTAATTTTAATTAATTAGTTAATTTATTTTGCAGCGCAGTGTAATTAAAATGCGTATTACACTCCACGTTTAGGGAATGTATGTTCTATAAAAGTATTTTGCATCTTTCTAGTTTATGACTAAATATAATTCCTAAATTTTGAAAAGTGAAATCCTCTCTCTATTTCCATTTTAATTACACCGTCAAAAATTAGCCGGTCGCCAAGTATTCAGAATGAAATCGCTATTATGAACAAAAGTTTGTGAAAACAATGAAAGGACCACAGAAGTTTGACCTGCTTAACACTTTCAATATCATTACGTTAAAACATTAACAAAATATTTATGAACTTTTTAAAGACATGTTTGTAGTATTAGGAGAATGGCGTCAAGCTCACCCCTACCCGCCCCCCCCGAAAAAAAAAAAAAAATATATATATATATACAGTAAGACCCCGCTTAACGCGGGGGATACGTTCCATCAAAGTAGAGCGTAATGCGAAACAGCGCGCGCACAATTTCAGGAAATCCCCGTACTGCTGCGAGCAATTTCGGGGAATCCACAGGGGAAATAAAAGAGAGCAAAACCGAAACAGCGCTAAATGAAACAGCGTTAAGCGGGGTCTTACTGTATATATATATATATATATATATATATAAACGGAATTTTAAAGTGTATTTCCAAATCACATTATGCCTATATTTTATTTTTATTAATTAATTTTAATTAATTTCTAATAAAAATTATTGATCTGTTTTAATTGAATTTATTAAATAAGTTGCTCGTAGAAATTGTAAATTGCACGATAATTTATTCTCGTTAACAAAAAAAAAAAAAAAAAAAAAAAAAAAAAAAAAACGGAAATCTCATTAAAAAAAAAAAAAAAAAAAAAAAAAAAACGGAAATCTCATTAAAAAAAAAAAAAAAAAAAAAAAATTAGCGTATTTAATTTATTTAATTTTTTGTTGTCATTTTGGCGATGAATTAAAATGGGCATCGCAAATGCGAAAGCAAATATCTTGGCCAAAAACGTCCGAGCTAGTTTCGTACTGAATTTCAAATTTCGCCTAGGGGTTCTATTCTGAAGCTGTTCCATTTATCTACCACGGCTTTTCTCAATTTTATTTTATTTCTTAATATATATATATATATATGTGTGTGTGTGTGTGTGTGTGTGTTTGCATGTTCGATCTCTTCTTTGACATAAACATAAATATAATTACTAACTTACATTTTTATTTTTGGCACTTTTTTTTTTCTTTAATAATTTTAAAGTTAAAATGATGTTTTCATTTAATTACTTTCTCTTACCCATAAGGTAGAGAAAGTATTGTTTTTGGGTCAAATTTTCGAACGCGAGATTTTGTTATATTTACACGTTTTGAGGTCCCCTGAATACGAAAATCATGTTTTTAGCAAATGGTCTGTGTGTATGTCTGTATGTCTGCGTGTCTGTGTGTTTGTGTGTCTGTATGTCTGTGTGTCTGTGTGTCTGTGTGTCTGTCTGTTATCAGCATATCTCAAAAACAAATTATGGCAGAAAGTTCAAACTTGGTATTCTAAATGTGTATCATATAGGGACGCTACAGTAAGCTTTTCGTTACTATCAAGCAAATGGTTCGTGTATAGGGACAATCAAGAGAATTCTAATACATTACATCTATGGGGGAAATTGCAGGAAAGTAGAGTTTAACGTCTATAGACTGCACTAAACCAAATGAAACGAATATATATTTTTTGTAATAGAGATAGTTAACTGGGAAAAAAAAATGTGTATGTAGGAGCCTCGCCTCCCCCACCTTGGGGGGGGGGAAGTCCCCCTCGAGGGGAGTAAATTTTCATGATGGGTATCTTTCAAAAGAGCTCGCCAATACCTTTAAAACGAATGGTTGAACCATCGATCTGCGATAATTTAAAGCAAAGTTATCGATTTTTTTTTTTTTACTTTTAACGAAAAAAAAAACTTAGAAAAAAAATCGTACTTTTTTTTTTTTTTTTTTTTTTTTTTTTTTTTAATATTGAGAAAATGGACTTTTTTTGGATATTTGGTGTTATACTACTTCTCTAATATCGAAATCGTCTCCCTTATGATAAAAGATAATTTTTTTAATAATAATTTTAATAAATTATTTTTTAAAAAGAGAATTATTTTTTTAATAACCGAATTAAATTCTATATAAATGTAGGTGAATTAATGAAACGGGGGGTTGAGGGGGGCGGCAGCCCCCCTCACACAGAACTAATTATCATATAAAACTCTTCAGAAGCCTAATATGAATTGTTTAACATAGGTTTACATAACAGTTCTCGTTATCTAACCTATTAATCTGCAAGCTGTATTTATAGTATTAAATTTCAGGGTAAGAGAAAGTCGTGTGAGTGACACACCAGATTATTTTTCTTGAATTAATTATTCGGTGGAACAAAAAATTATACCGTTAGCTAGATTTTGCCGAGATTAATAAGTATACCAGTTGTTGATGAAATTTAATAAGTCGGACTAAATTTCCGGACAGGTTCAATGGCAAACTTTCATCTTTATATATTTAGATAAAAACAAAAATGTTTGCACGTTCATTCATGGTGATAGATAAAAAATTGTTAACGACACACTGCCTGAAAAAAGTATGGTATAACCTATCGTACAAATAACAAATTTAACTATAAGAATTCAATGATTTAAATCCAGTCCATGTGTAAACCAAATTTTTTTTCATTTAAGAAGAATCTAAAATAAATACAGAATTTTTGGAACTAAATGGTTACATATGTGACTTTGCATTTAAAATATAGAAATAATTATCCAAAATACTACATTAACTATAAACTTGCCATATTAATAATTAAAGAGTTATGAGCCTTCACTTTTAAAAATGTGAGTATTATATTGATAATATACTATTCTAAAGTTTATGACTTTATAAGTCTTAATTTTAAAATAGAGAACCTCTTTCCTGTTTTCACTTAGATTACACCATTCTAAATATGGCTGGACGCCAAACGGCAGTCAGAATTAAATTGCGACGATGAACGAAAATTAGTCAAGTCCAAGGAAATAAACCATAATAGGTCAGACTCCATAACTGTCTCAAGATCATCATGATCAATCATGAACATGCTGTCGCGGAAAAATATTTATCATCTTTTTAAAAAGATGTTTGCAATATTAGGAAGAAAGCTTCTTAGATGAAGTGCGCTGTTGTCAAAATGGCACTGAGTCAATTTATAAACTGAAAAATGCACTAAGTTACAAACTGTATTTTTAAATTACAATATGCTTATGCTTTCTTTTTTTAAATGTATAGTGATAATTTTTTATTAAAGTACACTGAGAAAAAATCCTGTTACTGACATCTAGAATCTAAATTGTGGCTCTAGAAAAGATAGATCTATGCCATCCTTATAAATTCCAGTCCCCTAGGAAAGCGAGTTCTAGTAGCCCCTATTAAAATTCTAGAGCGTTTGCCTTTATTATCGAGGGCAAAGTTATTTAGAAATATCTGCAAATAAATGAGACTACAAGAGGCGGGTTTCAGCAACTATAATGTTGCGAGTATTTTTCGCAATACAAAAAATTCAGAATATTCGTAATATTCAGAATATTGTTTCACCATCTAGAAATGTGTTAACTAGAAATTCTCGGTCATTTCATCTATTCAGTTTATTGGCGTGCCTTATGCGCATAGCACGGAAATCTATATTTCTAGTCAAGGGATTTAGAAAATGGCCACTTAGTCATTCTATAGGAAGGCGGTATATATATATATATATATATATATATATATATATATATATATATATATATATATATTTTTTTTTTTTTTTTTTTTTTTTCTCAGTGTACTAATTTTAAAAAATCATACTTTATAAATTATTATATAATTTAGAATATCTGAATGACATATTATATTTTTTGAATGTGAGGTTTTAGGATCTCTAAGTTACTTTATAACTTATTTCTTTTCAACAAAATGTAAAAAAAAAGGAGATTGTTTAGGAAAACTTTAGAATAGACAAAATTTGCCTTTTTGGTATATTTTTAATTATGTATTATATCAGAGTAACTAAAATTAAAATGATAATAAAAACATTCATACATAAATATTGACATTCATTTTTCTATAAACAAACTCCAGTTAAGAGTTGAATTAAAAACACGTGTCATATTGTAATAAATTAATTAAAAACACTTTAAAAACACGTTAAAAATACATTTATTAAAAAAAAGAAAAATAAAAAAAAGTAAAATAAAACTTCCAAAGCTTTTCGCCTACATAAAAGAAGGCATCGTCAGGGAAATTTGTTTTACACATACTTCAGAGCAGTTATATGTATTTTTGAATCACATGGTTAACAGTTAATTCCTTACATAAAATATATTCAACTGGAAGTCAGATAGAGGCTGGAACTATTACATGGCAATGAGGTGCTATACTTTGACGCTGGAGCTATTTCAGGAAGAGGAGGTGCTACACTTGGAGGCTGGAACTATTTTAGGAAGAGAAGGTGCTACACTTGGAGGTTAGAACTATTGCAGGAAGAGAAGGTGCTACACTTGGAGGTTGGAACTATTGCAGGAAGAGAAGGTGCTACACTTGGAGGTTGGAACTATTGCAGGAATAGAAGGTGTAATAAAATAAAATTTTGTTAAAAATAAAATTGTTAATAAAATAAAAAACAGCATGTCAATTAATCCTATTAATTATACTTTGAATTCAACTTGTAAATTACATTATACCAATAGTCTTCCCTACTGTAAAGAGTTCTATAGTTTTCAAAATTATATTCAACGTAAATTTAATATATTAATTCCTTTCAGTTCCCCCCCTAACTATTAAACAATTTACTCTTTGTGATCTTGACCAAACTAGACCTACTGGAGGAGTATATAAAATAACCACTGAAAATAACAAAGAACTTTTCTGTTACATTGGGCCAACTAAGCGAACTTTAACACAACGAATTCAAGAACATACAGTCGGCTGCAAAATTATTCGAGCACTAGCCAATAATTCCTATATTTAAAAAGTACACTTAAGACTGTTTTGATAAGTAAATCCTTGTCGAATCATTTTCTTAGACTGATTAAGAACATGACTCGACAAGGATTTATTTAACAAAGCTGTATTAAGTGTACTTTTTTTTGGCAAGGATTATTGCTAGTGCTCGAATAATTTTGTAGCCGACTGTAAGCGTAATATAAAGTAAGGAAGAAGCTCTACTTTAGTTGATTTTATTTATGATAACCCTAACGCTACTCTTATGTGGGATAACGCCAAAATTATTTCAGCCCCTCCTACGATCCAAGAACTGTATCTTTGTGAAGCAGTAAATATAATTAAACATAAAAATTCAATAAATTCAAAAGATGCTGCAATTTTGCCAATAATTTGGCACCATATTATAAAATAACTAATATCTTGTAATAAAACACATGTAATAAAATTTTCATTTCCTGCATTTGCACTCTGATGTTTCTACAGTCTCTTGACTAGCAGTTCTTCAATTCGATAACTGTTCCAACCTCCAAGTGTAGCACTTCGCCACCCTGCAATAGTTCCAACCTCCAAGTGTAGCACTTCGTCACCCTGCAGCAGTTCTAACCTCCAAGTGTAGCACTTCGTCACCCTGCAATAGTTCCTACCTCCAAGTGTAGCACCTTCTCATCCTGCAATAGTTCCTACCTCCAAGTGTAGCACCTTCTCTTACTGCAATAGTTCCAACCTCCAAGTGTAGCACCTTCTCTTGCTGCAATAGTTCCAACCTCCAAGTGTAGCACCTTCTCTTCCTGTAATAGTTACAACCTCCAAGTGTAGCACCTTCTCTTCCTGCAATAGTTCTAACCTCCAAGTGTAGCACCTTCTCTTCCTGAAATAGTTCCAGCCTCCAAGCGTAGCACCTCCTCTTCCTGAAATAGCTCCAGCGTCCAAGTGTAGCACCTGATTACCATGTAATAGTTCCAGCCTCTGTCTGACTTCCAGTTGAATATATTTTATGTAAGGAATTAACTGTTAACCATGTGATTCAAAAATACATATAACTGCTCTGAAGTATGTGTAAAACCAAATTCCCTGATGATGCCTTTTTTTATGTAGGCGAAAAGCTTTGGAAGTTTTATTTTATTTTTTTTATTTTATTATTTTTTTTTTAAATAAATGTATTTATAACGTGTTTTTAAAGTGTTTTTAATTAATTTATTCATTTTTCTGTCAGACAAACAAAAGTAACCTGCGTTGTAATAGTTTTCAATTCTTTAAATATAAGACTGAATTTATTTTATTCTATGTTTCTATTAGAAATTTCCATTAGTTTTTAATTTGCTAAAAATGTTTAAATACTTGTGAAATTTATTTCTCAAAACGTCACATTTAGAAAATTCAAATTCCTCTTCTTCTTTTTCTTTGTTTTATATGTTAGAGTTATAAGCAAAAATGTGTTAGGGGTATAGCCTTATATTTAAAAGAATTAAATAAAGATCTCACACACAAAATTATTGTGTCCTTTCAGATAATAATCGAAAACGAAGTATGACAATTTTAAATATAAAATAAAGTAATGCTTACTAAAAAATGGTGTGTTCATCTAAACTTACTTGAATAACTATTTTAAATCATGTGTACGCAAAGTTATTGATGACACAAATGATAACATATGACAGCCCCCTAAGAGCAATAAAAAATTAAATGTCACAGTAATTTTAAAATAATGGTAGGAATATACTGTAAATTTCGAAATCCATATTTTTGATGATACCCGTTCTATTCATGCAAAAATTAAAATATGTCATAAATCCTAATTTTTTAAAATATTAATTTATTAATAATTTTCTTAATACAAAATATGTTTTTTAACCAGAAATTTGAATATTATAATTTTTCGGGAAAATATGAGTTAATGTTTTATCCCCATATTTTGACAAATTATAACTGTATGAAAAATTAAGAGAAATAAACAATACACAATTTTCGTTCTCATTTGATCGAAATAACCATTAAAAAAAAAAAAAAAAATGTCAAAAATGGGATTGCTATTGAAAAAATTGACGTTGATGCCACTTTTAATATGTAGATGACCCCTAAGCAAAACCTAACTATATCGTAGTAAACTAAACGTTAATACTATAATCGATAAACACCAGCCGCATTCTTATAAGATGACTTGTGACAAAATTCATTCGTGGGTGGCCATTCTTTTTTTCTTTTTTTTTCTCTTGACGACGACGATGCGATCATTTAATATGCAGAATAAATTTAATCCAAATATCTCAGTTACTTTTTTTGTAATAATTAAAACTTTACGATAGTAAACGAAAGTATAGTCCTGTTAAATGCACGTCAATGAAGAACTATAATTACACTGTTCGGCATTAAAATTGCCTCTGACACCATTTCAGCATATTCTCATGTAAAATGACCTCCTGAATCCGAATATGAGCCCATTTTGCCCTATCACCCACCATTTTTTAGGAATGATCCCCTAATTTTATAATTTTTCGGTGATTTTATCGCTATAAATTTGATTTTTAGAAGGAGGGAGGATTATTTTAACCGTTAAATATATTCTGAGGTGCTACAGAACTGGAAAATTCTAAAACATAGACATTTGCGGCAAGGATTTTTTTTTTTTTTTTTTTTTTTTTGGGGGGGGGGGGGATTTGCCACTGAAATTATGCATTAGATATCTTATATATTTTTAAATCTGTTATTCATGTTATTTTTTAAGCTTCATATCTATATTAATAAAATCAGAGTTTTGTCTGTAAATTTGTCGGAATCGAAAAATTTTGCGATATCTTCACGTTTTACACCCCATGAAAGCCGAAAATGACTTCAGAAAATTTTGCCTGTGTGTGTCTGTGTGTGTGTCATCGTGTCCGAATGTCGCTTTTTTTGTCCGGGCATCACTTGAGAACGGCTAGACGGAATTCAACGACGCTTGGCAGGAATTTAGGTCTTCACCCAACTTAAAATTATATCTATCAACTTTTCAGAAATTCCCCCCCGTTCTCCCCCTAGGGGGTAAAAGACTAAAACACGTTTGTCCGGGCATCACTCGAGAACGGCTGGACGGAATTCAACGGCGCTTGGCAGGGATTTAGGTATTCACCCAACTTAAAATTATATCCATCAACTTTTCAGAAATTCTCCCCCGTTCCCCCCTGGGGGGTAAAAGACTAAAACACGTTTGTCCGGGCATCACTCAAGAACAGCTGGACGGAATTCAACGGCGCTTGGCAGAAAATTAGGTCTTCACCCAACTTAAAATTATATCTATAGAAATTTTCAAAATTCTGATTAGTGTTTAAATAATAAAATAATGGGTAAATAATAATGGGTAAAAAACGCCTGCGCATGCGCCATAAATTACCCCCGAAACCGCCGACCAACCCGAAGGTTTATGGCCGGCCCGAAGGCCCAAGGACGGTCGGTAAAAGGAGCATCCACCATCTAACCAAAACTCAGCCAGGAGAACGAACCCAGAAAACCAGCAGAAAAAAAAAAAAAAAAAAAATTGGAAAAATCAAAAATACAGAGTCACATGGAAGTGTTACATACAAAGCCAATAATACAAAAGCATAAAACAGTAGAACAAAAACAATCGTACTGAACAAAATGTCAAGCAGCGTGAATACAAATATACAGGAACACGCAAAACAGCAACAGAAATTTCCATAAAGTAACAAAAACCATATAGCCAAAATACAAAAACAGTATTAAAAATAGCAATAAGCACAAAGTTTAAATACAAAAATATAAATACAGCTAAAATAACCCAAGTTAACAAACTACAAGGTTAAAAAAGTTAAAACAACAGTTTAAAATTTAAAACAATGCATAGCAAAAGCAAATACCAAAACATTAGAATAAAACACTAAAAGTAAAATACAACAGTTAAAAACAAAAAACTAAAATATATTAAGATACAGGAACAAGCGATAAAACTACATAACAATTACAAATAAGCAACAGCAAAACACCATTTACAATCCAAACAAATCAAGAGCCTAAAATTTATAAGTAATAAAAGTAAAACATTCGTTCAAATGATTATAGATGGAAGCAGCTCGTTTACACCAGAACCTAGAATTATCTATTCTCTGAAAGTAGTCACCAAGACTCTCTGCAGTATCTCTCTTAATACATTGACCAGAAAAGGAACAGCTAGTCGTCATGTAGTGCAAAGAATCCCCAAGAGAGCCACAAGGACAATTTGGGCTATTCCTATCTTTAGCTTTATAGTGCAAATATTAGGGAAAAGCACCATGGCCAGTAGCGAAGTAATAAAGAACTTGATGCTTTAGTTTAAAATCAAGAGAAACGGTAGGAAAAATGCTAAAAGTAAGTCTGCCATTATCTGAAGAATCCCACTCACGTTGCCAAGCAATTTTCAGGTCATTGTTCAGAAATTTCTTAATAAGTGAGTTAGGATAGGGAATAACCACTCTATTACCAGTAACACAAGCATTCTTGGCCAAGAAATCTGCATTTTCATTACCCAAAATACCAGTATGTCCCCTCACTCATTTAATTACCACATTACTATCACAGATTTGAATGAGGTCCAGGACATCCTTAATTAACATGGTACTAGGATAAAGGTCTCCACAAGCCTGAATAGAAGAGAGACTATCAGTGAGAATAACAACAGAATTGAAATTTGCATCCTTTAACCAAGTAAGCGCTTCTTTAATAGCAATCAGTTCAGCTTGAAAAACAGAGTTATATTCCCTGAGAAATCAAATTTAATAATATCATTATTGTAAATAGCAACCCAGGCAGCACCAACACCCTCATCCGTCTTACTGCCATCAGTGTAAATCCTGAGCAAATCATTACTGTCCAGATCAGCTAAATTTTCAAAATCTCTACACAAACCCGACGAGTCAATGTTATACTTGAAAAATCTTTTATCAAAGTCATTTTTATCATAATAATCACCATCAAAATATAGAGATTTATCACCATAACGGACATTGTACTTCTTAATAAGCCTCTCCGCCTCCAAAGTCACGGGAGGAACCCCAGTAAGATGACGAATAGCATCAGTGGAGACTGATTTATAAAAATGACAAATATGGATAATGAACGTACGCTGGCAGGAATTCAACTTTCTGACACCATGACAATTCAGCCTAGGATACCACGCCTCAGCAGCATAAAGGATTTTGGGCAAAATCACAGTATAATACCAGAGCTTCTTCATAGCAGGCCTGATACCCCAAGTAGCACCACTAATTCTTCTAATATTTTTACTAATGTCATAAATCGTATCCCAGATAGTCTCGACATGAGGAAGAAAACTCAACTTGCAGTCAATCAGGACACCCAAGAAAACATGAGCGTCGACGACCTTGATTGAACAGTCTTTTATCTTAAAGATCGGGGGACGATTAGGGGAAAGACTACCAAATACAACACTCTTAGTTTTTAATGAAGAAACGACCAGGTTCCTCGACTCCACAAAGTCACTAAAGATATTTATATTTTGGTTTGTGATATATTCAAGTTGGGCTCTAGAGTTACCTGAGCACACCAACACAAAATCATCAGCGTAACCAAATAAAGAAACCATATTCAGATCAAAACAGCCAAAAATTTTGTTAATCAGAATTAGCCAAAGGATGGGCCCCAAACAGGACCCCTGGGGACAGCCCCTAACCACTTTATGAAAGTCATTCCAAAATAAACATTTAACATACCTGTTACACAAATAGCTGGCAATAATGTTACGCAAGTAGAATGGCACACCAAGATCATTTAGTTCCGCAAGAATAAACCCCCAACTCGCATTATCAAACGCACCAGTAATGTCGAAGAAAGTGGCCGAAGTATACTTATAATTTCTCTTCCTAGCCAGAATATCATCAATAAGACTATTAAGGCACATAGTCGTACTACGACCCTCCTGGAAACCAAACTGAAGGTAGTGCAAGATATTTTCATTCTCCAAAAAATAGTTCAGTCTACCAACAATTATCTTCTCAAAGACCTTGATAATATTAGATAGCAGACAAATCGGTCTATATGATTTCTGATTGGTAGCCACTGTATTGAGTTTTGAGAAGAAAACAACGTTACCTCTTTTCCAAACCCTAGGAAAATAACCCATGTTCAACAATTTGTTAAAGATAGAAATAAAAAGGTTTGGGATTTGGTTAGAAATGTACACAATAAATCTTACATCAAATTTATCAGGGCCAGGGGCCTTGTTTTTGTTAAAAGAGTACAATGCATTTTTAAATTCCTTATAATTTACACCAACGACTTCACTGTGGCGTACCTCCTCAGGGACCTGATCCTGGTTAACATCAAAAGAAAAATGATACGATAACAGATTCTTGTATACATCAATAGAATTAGAGTGCAAGGGCATGCCCTCCAAATTTGTCAAGGCATTAAGATTTGAATTATTCTTGCCCTTGAAAGCAGAGAAGGCCCTACCGAAATTATCAGCAGTAATGTTACAATATTTCTGCCAGGAGGCCCGCTTAGCCTGCTTAATCTTAACCTTATAGATAGCACTCTCCCTTTTAATTTGAATCCTGAGATTGGAATCACCGGTTCTATCTAATCTTTTATTTAAAGCCCTTAACCTATTTCTCAAAACCCTCACGTCAGAAGTATACCAACTTAGTTTCACCTTTTTGCTATGCCTTTTGACCTTAAAATGACCATTACAAATGTGAGTCATGTCACCATAAAGAAGATCCAGGGACCTATCCAGTATAACAATATCACTACAGTGATAAAAAATATTAGCATATTTCCCCAGATATTTTCTAATACTCTTATTTAACTTACCAATGCTACAAAATTTTGTTGCATATCTATCATATGTCAAAACAACAGGTTTTAAATTAACCTCAAATTGAACATATCTGTGATCCGAACAGGTCACCTTTTCTAAAACAGTCCAGTCTCTAACATAGTCCATCAGTTCAAAAGAAGCGAGAGTCATATCAGGAAAGCCGGAATTTCCGGCACACCAAAAGGAAGGAGGCTGCAGAGGATCATTAATCACAATCAAGTCATTATTCAAACAATAGTTCTCAAGACGAAGTCCTCTATCATCGTTATATGAATAACCCCAGTTCCTGTGTTTACAGTTCAAGTCACCACAGATCAGTAGAAGTTTATTATCCAAGATAGTCCTAGGAATAATAGACAAATTGTCCTCCAAGTTCGTGGATGGAGAAATATACATAGAGCCAATAAAAACATTATCAGTATCTAAGACGAGGTTAATGAACACCATATTGTTCTCTTGATAAACCTGATTCACTACAAGTCCAGGGTTTAAGACCGGGATTCCGGCATTTTTAGAAACAGAATGGAAGTTTTTCCATGAAGATTTAAAATGCAGAAATTTTTCTTTGTACACATAAGCGTCCTGGTACAGCACTAAATCTGTATCACACTCATGTACATGCTGAGAGAGAGCCAATGAGGCGGCTTTACAAAAATTTAAATTTATCTGAAGAAATTTAATGGCAATATCACCGCTAGAGATTGCAGAGGCACTTATCACAGAGGCGCCATCCATATGTGTTAAGCTGTTAGCATTATTAGAATGAAGATGATTATTTACAGATGAATGAAGTGTATAATCGGCAGAAAAACCTACCGAAAAATCACCAGAATTATCAATAGCATCACTGTCCATGGTGGTTTTTGCCAAAAATCAGTTTATTTTTATAATCCACAAGTGTTTTAAAACCTTCTATCATCTGACCGATGATCACCCTCCACCGCACAGTTAATGCACTTCACTGCCTCTGATTTACAACTTCTCGTGTCGTGTTCCTCACCGCACTTGGCACATACTGTCTTATTTACACACCTAAAAGATAGGTGGCCTAGTTTCTGACAGTTAAAACACCTGTAAACGTTAACATAATCTCTAACTATGATACGTTGATAATTCACAATCAATTTATCTTTTCCAGTTAGACACAACCTGGTAGACTTGTCACAATCGATGATCCAGTTCACTCCCATCTTACCCTTAAACTGTCTAATCACATCAATCTCTTTATCTTCCAGTCCGTCCATACATTTAATCTCACTCTTCAGGGTCTCCTCATCAACCTCTTCGTCCACCCCGTACAAGATAAGTCTGTTGTTCCGTTCCTTACCCAATTTACCGGTAATATCTGAGAACAAAGCCTCACTTTTGGTCAACTTTTCCATTAAGCTTTCTGCGTCACTCTTTGACTTCATTTTCAAAATGATTTTACCATCCTTACTGTGCACAACATCTCGTGGCCTAACAGTCTCCAATTCCCTTCCTGCTTTGGTAATTTTATGCAGAATTTCCTTCCCCGGCAAACTTTCTCTAGGGGTCACGACCACAGTATGGTCTTCAATAGACTTATCCTTGGCAATATCCATAGCAACAGCAGCATATGTATTAATCTCCTGCAACTTAGTACCCATAGCAGTATTCTTTGAAACTTCTCTTTTATAGTTGCTCTCAAGCTCCTCATACTTTCCTTTTAAACGCTCCAGACGAAACTCAGATTGAGCACACTCCAGAAGGATGTTTCCAATAACTTTATAAATTACCTCAAAAAGGTCCTTCGTAACTCTTTGACCATCTCTCTCCTTAACTTTATTCCATAAGAGGTCACAGCCTTCCTTAACCTTAATGAGAAGTTCTGTCTTGCATTCGAAATCAATTTCCGCCATTTCAAACTCCTTATAGTAGGAAAAAACCGTAAGGACTTGGAAAGTGTAGGGATAGTGTTAAAAGACTTTCACCTCATGTAGAGAGCACCCGGGGCTCTTAAAAATTAAAATTCATAGATTAAACAACTGAATGAGGTAAATAAGGTTCTTCCACTCATTAATATATATATTAAGTTGTTGCCCATAAATATTTTTTCACTAAAACGCTTTGAATAGAAAAATAAAATGCAAAAATAAATTTTTAAGATAAAGACTTTTTTCATTCGCGTGATTCGCACTACAAATTATGAAAAGATTTAAATGAAGTTTTGCCATCTAAGTTTCATACTTTAGTTAATTTTAAAACATCTAATTGTCGTATCGAAAAACTGCTTACACCCCAGGATTCCGAAAAATCACCTCTTTCATTTGGTACCAAATTTATAAATATAGGTCTGATATTTCTAATTTATTTTACCCTTTTTCCGTTTTCAACCTAGATTCGATATGGAACAGCTTTAGTATTGGATCCCTTTGGCAAAATTTGAAATTCGGAACCGAAGTAGCTCGGACGTTTCTCGCCAAGATCTTTGATTGCACAATTGAGATAGCCAATTCAGTTCATCGCAAGAATGGCTTAAAATATTTAAAGTCACCAAAGGGTTCCGATACTTAAGCTGTGCTTTTTTTATTTTTTTATTTATAATATTGCCTATTAAAGACTTCTGTGGTCACGAAATTTGGTGCGTAAATTGTTTGTATGCACGCGGCACTTATTGTAACTGCATTTCACGAAATTCGAAATCCCCCCCTCCACCTTCTCGGAGTCGGAGGGCAATAAACATGTGTAAAAACATGTTTTTCCGTTTGAATTCGCTTTGAATTATCTTAGAATGGCAAATTTTGGTGTGTGGATATTGATTAAGTGTACGCATTATGTACATTAGCGGGATTTTGCAAAACTTCGAACTCACCCGCTGAGGGTGGGGAAGTAAGAAGTGGGTAAGTTGTGCCGAAGACAGTGGGGACCCAGAATCCTCACATTGGGAGCGAGAAATCCTCTACCAATCACAGCGAGAACTTAGGTTATTAATAAAGATATGGCATTTTGACAACTCATTTAAGTTTAATGTCCAGCGAAGCGGGCAAAGCCTGCTAGTATATATATATATATATATATATATATATATATATATATTAAGTGTTAAAGTAATTATTTTTCACTCTTAAAATCAAATTAATGGTCATAAAATTATCGAACCGGGAAAGAAACTGAGGGAGGTGGTGGTGTATCTAGAAAACGGGAGGTGACTGAGCAAATTGTGAGTCAAATTCGGATTCAGGAGGTCATTTTACATAAGAATCAGCAAAAATGGAATCAGATCTCGATTTGCTTTTCCCTCAGAGCAGTGTTATTAGTAGCGAAAGTTGATAATAATAATAAAAATTAATATTATTATTATTGTTTATCTTTAAGTTAACTAAAAATTCAAGTCCTTTATTAAACACAACAACAAAATAAGTAGTTGAAGCTCTGTTGAGTTTTCTATGTGAGTTAAAATATGAGAAATCTGAACAAAAAAAAGAAAAAAAAATTACAAACGTAAACGTTGATACTGTTTTAAAATGATTTTTTTATATTATTATTAATATTTCATAGCAATGTTTTTAAATTAAAATTAAGTTAAAAGCAAAATATAATTCCGGTAGTTAAACAAAAGAATCACTTTTATACTTCATATATCACGATTCAAATTTGTTCTTATTATACATATACTCAAAGAACAAAAATGTATTTACAAAAATGTATTACAATAATTTTTTTTTTCAGATTTAGATAAACTTTTCTCGATAAATGTTCTTGGAAAATCAACTATTGTATCTTAACATTTGCGGGAAATTCGTTTAAATTCAGATATTGAAAATAAATCAAAAGGAAAACATATGATATTGGTGATTCAGGTTATAGGAATTCAAAATTTCTTTAAAAATATTTTTATATATTTAAAGTAAGAAATACCTCATTTGGTAAAAATAGTATAATGTTTAAATAAAACAATTAAACTTAAATCACAACATTTGTACAAAAGTAAATATCATAATTTTTTAAGACGGAACATTCGAACTAATATCAAAAGGAACAGCATTTGAATGAATAGAAAATGAATGAAAAATAAATAAATAAAATGAAAAAAAAAGTTAATCGCAATCTGTTTTCCACAGATTTTAGTACATTCCCCAATAATGACCATTTCTCCCCCTACAATTATGGGAGAAATGGTTAATAATTTATTAGTGAATGCATGATTTTACATTATTCTTTTCTAAATATCATCCATACAATTTCTTTTAGCATTTTTTATTTTTACTATAACTATATCCCACCAGATGGTAGACTGCTTATAAATTTATAATGGATACATGCTATTACTAAAATACGGATTTACCTTATACTCTTGTAAGTGCATATATAGTTGAACCTCGTTAAGGTGAACATGCTCAACGTGAATTACTTCCAACATAAATTGTTTCCACAATCCTCGTCAAAATGAAGATTAAGTTAGCTAGATGAAGATTAGTTACTGATAGCATGAACTACTGACAACATGAACAATCCTCCTCCCTTTGAGATTCACATTAACAAGGTTTGACTATTTATCTATAGATAAATAGATATAGACAGATAGAAAATAATGTTTTGAACGGGGAAGACCTGCTTGGGCGTGAATCATCTTCAAAATCTTCTCGGTCATTTTGGAAACACTTGAACCATTTAATACACATGATAAACATTCATTCCCTATACTTTTTCTAATAAAAGGTAAATTTCAGTAGCGCTTTTTCCAAGATTCCTGTTAAATTCAACGGCAATTCATTGCTCTCTTATGACATTTATCATTTTTTTCAGCAAAATAAATCTATTAACCTTATACAAATGAAGGTCACGAACAAGCTAATTAGCTTAGAAACACGGGAGGTACTGCATTCGAAAACGAAAGCTTTATTCTACATAGCTGTCGGTCGTCCGAGTTTAATATATGCGTACTTCTACTGTGGAAGCATAAGTCTTATTATTTTATAGCCACAACTCATAATATATATATCAGGATTTCCCACGGCCACGCCTTTTTATAAGCTATCTTCAACCAGTACTATTTTCGGGACGTGGGAATCTTGAATATATATATACATTCATTTGTTCATTTTTCTTCTGTTGAAAATTTAACTACAACCCATAATGTGGTAAAGTGCTTCAACATACTTTTTCCCAGGTGGTCCATTGAAATAGGAACGATTCTTTTATAATAGGCTGAATTCAACAGACATTTTGGGCTAATAAATAATTATTTCATCTATATATTAATAGGCAAGAATAAAATTTGTAGTCCCTTTTTAACATATTAATTAAGGGAGTTGAGGGTTGAAAATGGCATCATTCGAAAGGTATGGTTAGCCGGAAGGTGCGAATATAAATATTATTTTCTTACGATGTCAAGAAGGTATTTAAAAATACATTTATTTTTTATGCATTTCCCCCATTTTTCCCTTTTATACACGTAGTCCTTTACATTAAAAAAATACCTAAAATTAGAAAGTTGTCAAATCTAGCAATTTCATAAAGCTCAAATAAAACCATAGATACAGTAATTTGTATAATGTAGCATCACTATACGCAAGCGAAGTGATGACGTCACTGTCTGTCCACGGAGCCATGAAAAAGATTTTCTATGTTAATCGCCTATTGGATTTTTTGTAAAAAATTATAAAAAAATAACGGTAATTATCTGTCGATTTTAATTCCGATGTTTGGGTATAGTTTTATATAAGTTACTGTCTACATGTGTTTGATTGAGTTATTAGTTCCCCATCATACTATAGGTATGGGGAACTTAGGTAATCGTGAAAATTTTCGACCTCGGTTTTTTGACTTTTTTACACGTTTTCAGGTGTGAGGAATCCGAAAATGACAAAATTTCTATGGTGTCTGTCTGTAGGGTGTCTGTTAGTGTGTTAGTCTGTTAGTGGGTCAGTCCGTTAGTTTGTTAGTCTGTGTACACGATATCTCACGAACAAATTGTCGCAGAGAGGTCAGATCAGTTTTAAAATATTACTTTCGACACTGGCAAGAACCCTCTTCATATGGAACATTCGAATTAAAAACTTCGCAAGTTATTAGAAATTTATGATTTTCTTAACATGGGAGGGCATGAGGTTATCCAAGCGGATTGTCTACCACGCTACTAGAATGGCCGATTTTAGTTCATCTTTCGTGTTAAACTGCCTTCCGTTTACGTAAACACGGGGAACCAGAATACCCCATACGTTCTCCATTGTGTTTAAATCGGGGCTTTTTCAGGGCCAATCTAGACCTTTAATTTTATTGTCACGGAACCATTTTTTCACAATATGTACTGTATGTACAGATGCACAATCTTGCTGAAAAATATAATTTCTTCCAGCTTTCTTGACTGCTTGACGGCGGAGGTTCCTTATCTGAAAAGATTACTTTTTCCCAATTTAGTCGAACTAGCATCCATTTTCTTGCCCATTTCAAACGCATATCTTTGTGCTTTTGAGTGAGGGGTGGTTTCGCCTTCATTTTCTTAAGTTTAATGAATGTTGCAGCTTTGATAGTTCTCCATATGGTTATTCGATGAACACCCAGCTTGTATTGAGCCTTTATCTTCGCACAGGAAATAGTCTTATTCTTTGCAGCATTGCATATTCGACGTTTATCGTAACTGTTGAGCTTTCCTGTTCGCTTCTTATACGCTTTTTTCCCATAATTTGCTCCTTTCTTTATATAATTTCGCACAACACTCTAACTTCTTCCGATTCGGCGCCCAATTTCACGATTGCTAAAGCCTTTACCACGCATAAAGTCAATTTTTATCCTCTCGTCTACTGTCAAAGTTTTCCCTCTTGCCATCCTGAACAAACTCCGTAAATTTTACACACATGCATTAAAACTGTGTTTAGAGAACTTTAGCAACACGACTATCTGTGTTTTAATTCCGGTGGCACTGTTAAAATTTAAACGAAAAATACAGATGCTGTTCGCACATTTTTTAGACGATTTTGATGGAGTGTACTGAAACAATTTCACTCATATTTCGTGTTTTATTTGTTCAGTTTGATAGCCCTTGTTCTTAACTATCATTCTACACCATAATTTCTATGATAATAATGCTTTTTATAATATCGGAAGAGGTATATTTTTCTACTCCTCTTGAACGGCTTTCCAAAGTCCACAAAGCGTTGTAGGTCGGTGTTTGGATAATGCTGATTTTAAGAGTCGAAAAACACAAAAATCCAACAGTGATACATCAGGAGATTTAGCAGGAATATCAGTGAAGGGTATGGTTTTAATTCCCGTTTTTTGTTCCATTTTTTTCTAGAAAAGCAATTGCGGATTGTGATGTGTGGCTGCTTGTTTTGTCTTGATACAGTTCAACCGACTTATAGCATTGTGGATAAAGATCTGGATTTTCATTTTTTAAAATTGGAATTAAAATATGTTCTTGATAGTATTTAGAGCTGATTTTGACATTTTTGTCACATTTCTTTTGCTTTTATCTTGCGCTTGTATGAAAAACCAGTGACAATCATAAATCCTTTAGAAAAACTTTCTTTTGATTCTTTGAACCATGTAGAAAAAAAAAAAAAATATCCTCTTTTGTGATAATAAATTGATCTTTTTTTATTGCAACCACTTAAATAGACCCAAGATTCATCTACTGTTGCGACATTTTTCCATTTTTCTCCTGATAAATGTTTTTTATAAAGATTTCACTAAAAACTCACTTTGGAAAGAGCGGAAACGCATCTTTCCATCCACTGCCTTTTTAAAAGCGCATTTTTCCAACTAGACAAAAATTCTAAATATCAGAAGATAAATAAAACTTCCAAAAATATAACTGTTGTGAAAATAAAATTCTCCATGCAAACGATTTTTTCTTACTGCGAAATAAAATCGTCTAAAAAATGTGCGAACAGCCTCTGTACAGAGTGCGTTTAATTTCGCGCAACAAACGAAAAACAGTACAAAATAAGAAAATGCAACACTCATTACATAAGCTTGCATGAGCCTAAAAATACGTGCTCAAAGCACCCATTCAGTTGTTAGTCATATGCAATAATTGTAAGTCACATTCCTTCTTTTAAAATTTTAAAACTTATATTTCTGGTTATTGGAAAAGGTGCGTTTATATTCATGCAACGTACTGTATATGCAAGAAGAGATGTGTATATCAAGTACCCAGGTTGAAATTCTTGCTGGTATTTATTTGCTAGTCTAGCATTTAATGCTGTATCCCAGTAAGTAGAATAGCATAAAATACCACAAATATCTGCTAGTTGCACCAAAATTACCAACAAGTCATGGTGCACATTTTATTGCTCGTCTAGCATACATAATCCAGTCTGTGTTGCTGGCCTCACAGCAATCAAGACTACCATTTGCTTGCATTTTCTGCTATTCTAGCAATAATTCACAACCAACAGATGCTTTTTTGTTGCTATTTTCTCACTTCTTAATGGCATATAGCATGCCATGCTATTTCTGCTTAAGCTACCTACATAGCATATTACGCTGCTAAGCATAAAAAAGCATATAATAGCTAGTTAAGGTACATAACTCTCCATGCTTTGGAAAAGCTAAATCAACAAATAAGCATAAAATGCTTGTATATAGCTTGTCCTGCTATTGCTGTGTAAGCTAGCTATATAGCATTTGATGCTGGTTAGCATTATAAAGCATATAATAGCATAAAAATCTAGCAGACAAAGCAATACATAGCAATAACTAGCCTATTTTTTGTTGCTGGTACTAGCATGAATTTTGACTTGGGAGGATAGGACAAAATTCACTTAAATGTGCATTAAATGGAAAATTTTTACTGTAAAAATGTCAGACCAGTTTTGAAATATCAGTTTGGATACCGGAATGAACATCAGTAACTATAAATATGCTACTTTGAAAATTTCGCAAGTTATTGGAAATTTACGAATTTCTTAACATGGCAGTATAGGGCAAAATTTCACATAAACGCCAATTTTTAGAGATATTTTCATCGTAAAGATGTCAGACTACTTTTGAAATATTATTTAGGACACTGGCATGAATATTAATGACTATGAATTTTCCAATATAAAGAGTTCGTAAGTTATTGGAAATTTTCGAATTTCTTAACATGTCAGAATAGAGCAAAATTTCACATAAACGTCAATCTTGAGGGATATTTTCATCGTAAAGATGTCAAACCACTTTCGAAATATTATTTAGGATACTGGCATGAATATCATAGACTATGATTTTTCCAATTTAAAAAAATTCGTAAGTTATTTGGAATTTACGATTTACTTAACATGTCAGAATAAGGCAAAATTGAGCATAAACTTCCATTTTGAGGATCCTAAATACATTAGACAACTTCAAAATTAAGTTTATGATATTTGTTTGAACATGATTGAATACAAATATTCTACTAGGAAATTTTCGTAAATTATTCGTAATTTACGATTTTATCAACATAGCGAAATTGTAAATATTTCATATAAATATGAATTTTGAGGTTTACTGCATTGGAAATAGTAGTATGAAAACTAAACAACAGAAATGGCCCTGATAAAATAAATTAATAAATTAGAATAAGATAATTATATCGAAGTGAACGGTGGATAGCCTATTAGGAGGGGATTTCATTCTGTCACTGTCTCAAGCTTTGGTCAAATTCATTTATTTTAACATGATTATAATTTGTCTCGCACTAGAAATTTCTGAGAACATAAATATGATGGGGAACTGAGCAGAGTCCACCTATGCCAACTAGTTTTTTCTGTAAAATTGATAAAATTTTAATTTAAAATCACAAAACTCCAGAAAAAAAAAAAAAAAAAAAAAAAAAAAAAAAATGGCAAACTTCAGGTTTCGAATGTAAACATAAACATTTCATTTCAAAGGGTGATATTTAAACAATAGATATTCAACTAATATACTAAATAAAATGAAAATGGATTTGTTACTAACTGCTGCATGTATAAGTAGACGATACGGAAAAAATTCCGATTTCCAATTTTTGCTGAATTTACATGTTTTTAACTTTTTTTACGTTTCAATTAACTGAAATTGGCTACTTATTTTTTAAAAAAGTGTCTTTATCGCTAGCTTTTGTGGGTAGAAGAAGCAAGTAGAAGATACATAAAAACTTTTGATTTCCAGTTTTCGATGAATTTACACGTTTCGAGATTTCCTTGCATTTTAATTAAGTGAAATTGACTACTTATTTTTATTTTTTAGAAAGTGGATTTATTATTCTTTCCTCTGCATATATAAGTAGAAAATATAAGATTCAGAAAAGTTTAAGATTTTTGGTTTTCGATAAAGTTACACGTTTTGAAATTTCCCGAACTTAATTCGACCATTTTTGAAAAATATCTTTTTTTTTTCTTTGTTCAAACACTGTAATTTATGAACCAATCGAATTAATTTAACAGAATTTGATACTTGGTTGGGCCTTGGTTTGACATGGTACCTATTAGCTTCTGGGCTGTATCACACAACAAGGGGTGTTTTCACGTTGCGATTTTCTCTCATTTCAGGAAAGGGTAACATCTGCAGAGAGAAATAGTTATATTAAGTAAAACTCTGCTGATTCAGATAGAGTGAATATCGGCAAACAATTGCCGCAGCTGTGTTGCAATTGCATTCCGTTTAGGACAAGGCAATAACTTTGCTTTGCCTCGCTTTGCAAAAAAAAAAAAGGCCGAGTTTCGACCATTGGGCGATACTAGTTCAATATTATACGGCTGTATTGTATATAGAAATATTATTTTCGTATTGACCTTTTTTATAATAGTATAAATTACATAAAAATGTTTATTGTTATTATTATTTTTTTAATTTCTCTGATTATAGAAAGCCACAGTTTTGGCTTTTTAAAATAAATGTATTGTTGTTTCTTATTGTTTAAAAAATAATGCTAATAATTCTGGTTATGCCAAAACTCTGCTTAAGAGATTAGCGCAGCCTGCATATCGGTAATGTTTACAGTGGACTCCACTAAAACAAAACAAATAAATAAATAATATATTTATTTATTTATTTACAGTAATAATAATAAATAAAATAAATAAAATAAAAATCTATATTACAGTTTGAGTAATGTTTATAGTCTCCACTTAATATTAATAATAACAATAAATGAAATAAAAATCTATCTTACAGTTTTCGCGTAAGATATGAAAGATTATACAGATATCGAAAACTGAAAAAAGAATTAAAAAATTCAAAACAAAACGCCACATCTCTTTAATCAAGGCATTTGTAAAAAAAAAAAAAAAAAAAAAAAAAAAAAAAAAAAAAAATGATTCTATGTTTCGCTATTAAAAACGAAACGTTGAATATATTTTTTGATGAAAAATAAAAGAAGACTTTGCAATCATCTCTACAGATTTGAAGTATTTTTTAAGGCTTGTCTATATTATTTTTGATTCATTGTTATTGTTATTATTTTTTTTTTCTTTTTAGAAAGAATGGTGGAGTTTTGAAGAAACACTTCTGAAATTGAATGTCAAGATAAATTTGAAAACATATTCAGTTTTGATTTTTGGAAGAAGAATAGCTGCAAAGAGAATATAGAGATTTGAGAACAATGAGGTACACGCTATAAAATTTTATTTGTATCGATTTGTAAGATGTTATGAAGTAGAAGTTTCTACAATAAAATACTTTTACAAAATTTTGTTCAGCGATGTTCAATACAATAAGACATTGTTATGTTTGTTGGTATCTACACTGAAGAAAATGTTTCATAGAAATGGAAAATTTGTTATGTAAGTTTAGTTATACATGTTTTATCGCGCCGTAAATTATATGATGTAATCAGTGAGAATGCAGTTTCATAAAGCATACAGTGTGACTTACTTTTGAGTTTCAGTACAAAGTGCAAAAATAAATGTAAAAATGCATACGTTTAATTTTAGATGAAATATTTGTAGTACATAGTTTTATAGCAATAAATAAATATTTAAATAAATAAAAATAAAAGAGTTCTCGTCAAAGGAATGAGCAGAATTTAACGTTTTTCTAAGAACTGAGAGATCATAAATGATTTTTCATAAAAAATATTTTTTACGTGTTTGTGTAACAATTGGATTTTTAAATGAAATTAGAGATAAGTGGAAAATCACTTCTGTGCCTGTAACTCCAAGAAAAATTTATTTATTTATTTATTTGTGTGTTCATGAAGGATTTTTTTATGAAAATGATTTTTGAAATATTGCTCATATAATTGAATCATCAAATTAGAAACATTTGTAAAATTACAACTCTGCAAAATATCTAAAATGTAGCTCATTCTTTTATTGATAATGGGCCTAATTTTGAATCAATTTAAATACAAGTAATAAACGCAAATGTGTATAGCACGAAATGTGTCTTTTCACACAATACAAATGACATGCATAACCTTCAAAACAGTAGCACCAGACATTGCTGCTTCACCTTCCATGCTCCAAATAAAAGCGATCTTAACCAGCTCGCCCACTTATAATATTTAAGGAAATAATGCATGTATTTGTAAATTTATCTTTTTTTTTTTTTTTTTTTTTTTTTTTTTTAGAATAGAATAAAATATTCAGATTGTTCAATTTACAAAGGCTAAAATTATTTGCCATCACAGCATTGTTTTAACTAGCACTTTTAATAATTTCCTGAATCGAAAATTGTTTTGTGTTTTCTCATTAATATGTTTATTATACACATATAAGTTTACATGTTTCTGTCTTACAGAAATTGAGGTTTTGTAGAAGCAATATTTGAATCTTTTATTTAAAACACACAGAATATCCACCTCATCTCTTGAATCATTTAAATTCTAAGTTAAACTAATATTTCCTTCTCGTACACATTTTATGTACAATTATTACACTACCAAAATATTTTATTAGCAATATTCATGTGAAAATTTATTAATATACTCAGTTGGATAGGGTTCTAAGAACTATTTATTTATTCATTTATTTCTCTCTCTCTCTCTCTCTCTATATATATATATATATATATATATACATATATATATATATATATATATATATATATATATATATATATATATATATATATATATATATATATATATATATATATATATTAACGTTTAATTTATTTATTTACACAGTATATGAATCATTCCTGGAATTAGTAGATTCTTGCAATACACTCAACAAATACTTATAGTGTTCAGGCTATATCAAAAAGTGTGAATCTATTAAAAATAAAATGTTCAAAAGCTCACAAAATCCAGGAAAATTTGCACAATCCAGAAAAAGTTTTATAAAGGAGAAATTTCAGAAAAATTTAAAGATAATTTTTTTAAACAAAAGTGTTAAAACAAAAGTGTCAAAAGGAAAAACAATAAATATTGTGTGTTTGTTTAACTTATCTTTGAATTTTTATATCGTTGAAGCATATTTAGTTCAATATTTGAAAATAATGTATAGAAACCCATTTCTTTTATTTTCGAGAACATTTTTCCTGGAAGATGTTAGTAACTCTTATCCAGCTGATGTCGCAGATAAAATTTTCCACTTATTTACAAGAAAAACGAATTTATGATGCGTGGGGATAGTCAAGATAACAGAAAGTAGTAGTGGATGATCTTCATTTTTTCACATTTTTTTTCTTTTCTAAATAATATTAACTTATTTCTGTGTCAGTCTTTCACACAAAGTGAAAATAAATTTTTTTATCAATTAATATATCTTTCATTATTCCTAATAATAATAATAATAATGATAATAATAATAATCTGTCCATATTTTATGTATTATTATTATTATTATTATTATTATTATTATTATTTTACTTATTTATTTATTTGTTTATTTTGTGATTTATAAACGTAAGTACTTCACATTTTTTCTTTCTTTCTTCAGGATACACTTATAGGAAAACTAATACTGCACTGTTATACGTTTACATTCTATTATGCACATATATAAAGCACGAACAGTAAATATATCATCACGGTGACCCTACGAATCATGTTCTAGTATTACTTAAAAGTGATGCAGAAAAATGATTTTTGACATCCATATATACTATCCAACTTTTGTGGTTGTAGTATAAGTTGTTAATCAATTGGTGGAGTTTTTTTTTTTTTTTTTTCCTTTAGTTTTAGAAAGGAGGTATTTCATTTTAAAAAGAAATTAAAAATGTTTGAATGATAATTACTATTTTTATACAATGTAATACTGTATAATACGAAATAACACCGGAACATGTTTCTATACATATTAATAAAAGCTAGTCAGACCAGAGATTATGATTAGCGGTTCTCAGAAAAGCTGTAAAATTAACTGTTCTGAATTCACTTTTATACAGATTTCCTACATGGTCTTTTGGAAATTCAACAACACTCCGCATGATTTCAACTTTTCATCATAAAGACTATCAGCAACAGCAGTTAAGTGATTTAACTTACAATTTACACATTAGAATTGGTTTTAGTAAGTTTTATAAAAAAACGGGCACAGCGCAACAAAACCTACTTAGCAATAGTCATGTGATAAACTAACCACATAATAAACACTAATTTATCATACATTAAATCCTTTATTACAAACACATTAATCACTTGCAAAGAAAGTAATATTGTCTAGTTAAGTAACTTTAACTCTTTGTAAATGTAAGATAAATTGGAATTGGAAGAAGAAATAATTAAATTTAACAAAAAATACATCCATTTTTCACACACACACACACACACACACACACACACACACACACACACACACACACACATCGACAAATCTTCATTTCAAAATCTTATAAAATACGTAATTCCACCACTTTTTCTAATAGAGTCTTAAAAGTAGTTCAATTCTTGATGTTCGCATGATTCACATTGTTCTAGGCATAGTTTCTAGTTATTTCTCTATAAAATTAAGACACTTTGCTATGGGGAAGTAAACATCGCTAAAGACAAGAAAAATAATAGTATGTTAGATGAGAAAGGGTAAATCATTCAAAGAAGTCATTCTATGGTCAAGAAGACTATTGAAAATTCACACCAGGTACAGACAGATAAAATATTTTCAGGAAACTGGGAGCCAATAACTGTCACCAATAATTTAAAAAAGTGATGTGATCGACGTTTCTTCGAGTTTATTCACGCTTTATGTATATCAAATTTTTGGTGGACGCTTAACGATGGGAGGCAAATCGACCAACTAGCGACTACTAACGGGTTAAAGTAATATCGAGACACACTCTGCAAATACTCGTCTATAGTTTCTATATCACGTTCAGGTTGTTTCACAAATTATGAATTCAATAAAAAGAAAAAGTTTAAAACCTTTATGGAATACAGTACAAATCTAGGAAAAATATATATAATAATAATAATAATAATAATAATAATAATAATGCACAGTTACTTCAGTTATTTAATAAATTTAATATAACACTGAAGTATCCTTATTTAAATAATATAAAATAATACATAAAATCCCCTGTCATTTATTTTCGAAAACATTTTCCCCAAAAATATTTCTAACTCTTATCGAGCTGATGTCACAGTTAAATATTTCTATCTATTTACAAAAGTAGGTGACAAAGTTTATAGACAGAAAAGATCATCAAAATTTATGAATCTGAGTCGAAAGAAAAACGAATTTATGATGGTTGGGATAGTCAAGATACTAGAGAGTAGTTGTGGATGATCTTCAGCTTTTGACAAAAAATGTTCCTTTTCTAAATAATGTAACTTATGTCTTTTTTAGTCTTTCACATAAAATGAAAACAAATGTTTGTTATTTATGGATCTATTTTTCAAAATGCTTCAAAGAAATCTGTCCACTTTCATGTTCTTTTTTTTTTTTTTTTTATATGATTTATAAACGCATGTACTTCACTTTTATGAATTTGTTTTACACGAAACAACGGAGAGAAGAAAATACTGTTTTAGCACTATTTATTTTCCTTGTAGAATTTACATATATAAAAAATGCGAATAGTAAATCCGACATCAAGTATAGATTAAGAATCGTGATCGATAATATTACTTGATACCGTTGCAATAAACATTATTTTGCCGCACGTATATTAGAAAGTTTCCAATTTTTTAAACTGTTATATAACACAGAAATTAAGAAAGACTTTTTCTTAGAAATTTAAAGCATCCTTTTATTTTTTAAATTAAAACTATACTAAAACTGAACCTCATTGTAGCCATATATACATGTATAGAAATGCACATTACTCCGAATATTGGGACACCAAAATTTGCAAATCGATTGGAGAATAGTATATTCGCCGCAACCCGCAGGACTGAATAACATGGGTTTAACAAATTGCGTATAAACTGAAAAAAAAAAATAAGGATGAGACTTAAAAATAAATAGTCTAGCTCATAAACGCGATTGTATTGTATATAAAGCACAATATAATAAAAATTATTTGTATTTTATATACTAAAGAAAGTAAAAACAATAAACAAAAAAGTGTACTTATGACGAAACCAAGGTACAATTTATAACTAATTAATGCACTAAATTGAACAGTACTGCACTCATGCCAACATATTAATTTATTCCAAAGATATTCATATTTACACATTGTCGTCGGGGTATTTTCCTATTAGAACAGTAAGACCTGCCTTTTAGCGTTAATTTAAAACATTATATTATTTGTTAAAGTGATTTTACATATTCATGTTCAAATTATATAAATTTTATTCTTAGTAATTGATTCTATGTATATCACTGGCATAGATATATACCAGCAACATGTAAAATGTTAAACACAAATAAGAAAAATCGCATTTGTTATTATTATTATTATTATTATTATATAGTATTTATTTAGGGGAATGCCTGAAAGCGGGAATCGTTTTTCATGAAAAACCTAATTTTACGTCACCAGCAAGCAAAGTGTTACCCGGTGCTTAAATGAAAGTTTTATTTATTTATTACTAGCAGGCTTTGCCCGCTTCGCTGGACATTATTCTTAAATGAGTTGTCAAATCCCATATCATTATTAATAACCTGAGTTCTCGCTATGTTCGGTAGAGGTTTTTCGCGCTCGCAACGCGAGGAGTCCGGGTCCCCACTGCCTTCGGCAACAACTTACCCGCTTCTTACTTCCCCTTTCCCAGCGGGTAAGATCGTAATCCCACCGATGCGTAATCCCACCAAGTATATAATGCGTACACTTAACCAACATCCATACACCAAAATTCGCCATTCTAAGATTATTTAAATCGAATTCAAACGGAAAAACATGTTTTTACACGTGTTTATTGACCCCCGACCACAGGAGGGGGTGGGGGGTGGAGGGAGATTTTTGTAAAATCCCGTTACAATAATTGTCGGATACATATAAACAATTTAAGCACCAAATTTCGTGACCGCAGATACGAGAGATTTCTCAAGATAAATTTAGAGCTAAAATGGGGGTCTCGGATTTGCTCCTTCATAACGCCCCCCCCCCCCCCCAGTAAAATCTTTTTTTTTTTTTTTTTTTTTTTTTAGAGGAACGCCAGAAGGTGGCGCTCGTTTTTCATGAAAAACATAATTTTACGTGACCTACAAGCAAAGCGTTAGCCGGTGCTTAAATGAAAGTTTTATTTATTTATTTATTATTACAACTTATTTTACAAGGTTTTAAGTGGGGTAAAATGTATAGAAAATTGCAGTGTTTTTTGGAGACAACTCTGTGAAAAATTCTTTTTATTTTTTATTTTATTATTTTTTTTTTAACCCTTCGTTTAAGCAAGCGCAAGTTACATGGATTTTTTTTTTTTTTTTTTTTTTTTTTTTTTTGATAAAACTACCGGGAGATATCCTGTCCACAGTAAGAACAATTTTTTTTCTGAAAGACCTCCGGAATCTATGTTCTAACATCTGAGTTTCACATTTTTTTATTAATAAAAACTTTATAGAATATTATTTGCCTGTTGCTCTTTTATATGCTCAAAATTTTGAATATATTTTTTTTTACTTATTGTATTTTAAAAAAATATTAAGAAAAAGAATGTGCTTTTATTTTTATCCTTCAAAACGCATGTAATCACATAAAAGCTATACTACAGTTTTTTTAATTCAAACAAATTATCTATAATGATTATTAGAATGTTATATAGAAAAACAAATTTATAGAGATAAAATCATTAATTTTATAGAAATTTCCTGAGTTTTCCTGAAATATGGTTTTCTGATTGATCACTATTCGGGGGTCGCAATGAGAAGTGCCAAATTCTCCGTGACCTTAGTACCGCATATATATATATATACAGAGAAAGAGAGAGAGAGAGAGAGAGAGATTTTTTTTTTTTTTTTAGTAAGTATTTACGATTTAATATGACAAAGATTACTATTCCTGAAAAAATGTATAAAAATTATTCATTGTTGATGGTAACTTAGAACCTATGACCCCCAGAGTATCAATTTTTTTACGTGCTTTTTATTATTGCACCAAAATTGTTTCTAAGAAAATATTTTTTCTTGGAGTGTTTAAGGCTACGATGCTATTGTAAAAAATTATTTTGAATAATGGTAGTGAAAGCATAATACAACACGCACAAAAATGTAGGAACACAGAGACCCCTGTCTCTAAAAAGTTCTTCTCTAAAGGTTCAATTTTCTGTGTCATGACAGCTAAGGTTTCACTGTATTTTGACATGCATGGTTTTGATTTCAGAAACTATCAAAGACATGTAAAAATTTTCAGGTTTGCTGTATACGTCTTTGTAGTGTATAGAAAAGTGAAAAAAGTGTTGATTGATGTGAGATTGAGGTGTTGATTGAAAAAAAGTGTTGTTTGAAAAGAGAAAAGTGTTGATTGAGGTTTCAGTCGATTGAGGTCGATTTTTACAGTCGACTGATGTTTCATTTAATTGAAATTACTTTATAAAAATATTTAAATTAATTGAAGGTCTTTATAAAGTTTTATGAAGAAAAATTCTTGCAGAAATCAATATGTAAATTCTTTTTGACATCTGTGGGTAATATATATATATATATATATAAAAGATGGATTTATTATTGCTCAAAAAGAAAAGAAAAGCCCAGGCAAATCATAGAATTACTGCAAAAATAACTATCTGCATTATTAGAATTATTTGCTGATTCAGACAAATGCAAATCCTTGAATGATTGCACGGAAGAAGGAATTGGGAAATATATTTTAGTTGTACAAGGTAATGATTGCAAATAAATATTATTTTACGGATATGAACGGAATTAAATACACTTAAACATATCTATTGCTTTAATATTACCGCCCAAATTGTTTTTCTATTAAAATAAGGAAGAAACCTACCACTCTTGTTTTTTATTTTTAATTAATAATCTTGAATTTTCAATTTTTATCTTAAATTTCCATACTTAATAAAATTTTAAATAAAATTAGAAACAAATTAAAACAAACCTTATAAATATAGGTTATTTATTTATTTATTTATTTTAACCTTCGGAATCTAAAGTACGTTTAAAGTATATATATATATATATATATATATATATATATATATATATATATATATGAATGATAGATATCGTAATAAATTTTAACCTTAAAATTTAGCAATTAATAGATACGAAACAATACCAACACAACAAAAATAGAACTGATTTTAACTTATAGGTAAGACTGACTCAAAAATGTTGCGATACAGATTAAGAACCAATAAGAGACAAAATGAATTTTAATTACATACGCCGACATGAATGATAATAATAAAAACGGACCATTAAACTCAATGACAGAGAAAATAACTAAAGGACCACAGGAATAATAATTGAATAAAAATGCTTAAAATTAGAAGTAAAAACTCGCCAGGGTGCACATACTTCATAAAGCTGTGAAATCTGCATCGATTTTGTAAAACAATACAGCTAATCATAGCAATTTATATTGTTTCAGCCCCGATCGAGGCAGCAAAACCAATTTGATTGAGAAATTAAATAAATTACTAAATCCAATCATCGAGTAATCCTTAGAGAAAAATAGAAAAAGCAGAGTATCATCCATATGTAAAACTTTTACACAAACTGGAGAATAGGAAGATGCCAACAAATTATTTAATTAAAAATAAAAGCATTGCAAACATCCATTAATCTATAAAGAATTAACGTCAGAGCTGTTTACTTAACGATTAAATTCACTGAGTAATTATTTATTGAGTTAGTGAAATTTTAATTTTAAGTTAGTTTAAGTTTAAACTAGTTAAATTTTAATTTAAATTGTACGTAAATCAATGAACATTAAAACTTTCATAGAAAAGAAATTAATGTTAGAAAACTTTAAGTCATCAGTGAGCAAGCTCCATCTAGCGTATAGCTAGATAAACAATAATTCAGGTAAATTAATTCAGGTTCAAACAAACCAATGCTATAAGCAGTATTTTTAAGAAGTTTTAACTTCAGGAATTAAGAGAATATGTGGCATCATTTAAATAATTATATATCTCTCTCTATATATATATATATCAAAATAAGGCAAAATCAAACTATGCTGAATATTCCCTATTTCAGCAAAGACATTGAAGGGATTGAACAAGCAAATTATAGTTTTCCACGTTTAGAGTGCATAATGCTAAAATGTTTCTAAACCTATGACCGAACTATATTTACCATGACAAAAATATACATATTAACCGAGACAAAAATATGAAGAAGGTAATAAATTAAACGAATGTAGAAAGAAAGAAAGGAAAAACAGTAATGTAGTTGCACATTGCATGCATGGAACAAATGAAGAAGTGTGAACTAAAGAAGTTAACAGTGAAACATGCAATCCAAGTCAGGTAAGGCGATTAAAACATGAAGAAAATTCAAAGATGCAACAATTTATTTATATTTTTTATGACTAGAAATACTTAAATTAAATTAAAATAATATTACAATATTTTTAAAAAATGAGTAATTATTTAAAAGTAATTAATTAGAAGTTTTTAGACTTATTTATTCTAAATAAACAAATAAATAAATAAATAAATAAATTATTAAAAGATTTAATATGAAAGATGGTGATGGCAACTACATGTTATTTTTTTAAATAAAATAATTAATTTAAAATTAGCTTTGTAAATTAAAACTAAATTAAATTTATATATAAATTGAGAATAAAATATTTTTATAAAAATCTTATAACTGTTTAAAAGTAATAATAATCATTAAATTTAAATCAGTATACAAATTAAATAGTTGTAAAAGTTACTATTATAAAGTAATAGTTGACATTAGAAGCTTGATAAGCTGTACAAGACATTTAAGAGAAAATCGTTACAGCCGTTTTTGAGATACGACTTCACCATAACATGGAATGCTCAATTGTTGACAGAAAAACAACAATCGCATGAAAAAGAATATCTAAAAGGGGGGTATTTTGATGAATTTAAAATAAATAAATAAATAATAATAATCCGTACAGCCGTTTTCAACGGAACGCACATGTGAGACCTAAATTGGGGTATTTATACAAGAGGCCTCTCAAGTTTTCTGAACTAACTAACATTCATACGAAAATACATCTAATAGAGTGTTTATATAGCATATTTGAAGAAAATCGTTAGTCTTTTTTGAGATACGGAATTACGGTTCTGCATACGATTCCCGATGTCCCACTTACGATTTTTCAGTTTTCATCAAAAAATCGAAAAATTGTCTGTACACCAGACCTGTCTCAATTCTGAAGTTGTGTAGTACTATCTTTATTAGTTTTGGAGATATGATTGTCAGAAGATTCCACACTATCTCCTATATATACAATTATTTTATCTGCATTTTTTAAAATTTATTTTTTATTTACTTTTTTAGTACAACGATTGCTTAAAATTGTCTTCATTTTATATATTTCAAAGAAATTTTATTTTATTTTGTCATATTAACAAATACTAAAAGATCAAGTGACAGCGCCACCTGTTAAGCGATATGCCATAAAAATTAACCAGCACAGACTTCAGGCTCAAACTCAAATATAAAGTTATTTTGAATCCCGTTCATATTCATTGGTACGTGACAGCAACCGCAAAATTCTGGATACACACACAAACACAAAACACACACAGACAGATAGACATTTACTAAAATTTATCAAATCGTGTTCAGGAAATCTGAAAACGTCTAAATCCCTCGCAAACCGGAAAACCGGAAGATCGAAAATTTTCTCGATTCCAGTACTTTTTTTTAGAAAAATTAAAATAAATAAATAAATAAATAAATAAAAAATAAAAATTGATTGATAAATGAAAGAATTATTGACCGATAACAATTTTTTCATTTATCGTCTTATTCAAATATCTGGGAAACGTCTTCAAGCATATTGCTGCCGAAAATACTTCTAGAAGAGGAAATCACGATTAATGATGCAAAACTGACTAGTCGTCATGGTAACAAATCACCAAACGTAAATGTTCAGAATTGCTCCAACATCACCTTATCAATCAACGCAAATTTTCCTTAAACTTCAAAGAAAGCATTACTTGAGTATTTCGTTGAGTACTGCAGGAAAAATGAATTAGATGGAATATTACTAAAATAGAGTATTGAACCAGTTTCCTTCAAAATTCATTTCATGTTTTCAATGATTAATCTACAAAAGATGAATTCTGAATGAGAAGTACTTGGAAGGTAGATATTTGTATTCATAATGATTTAAGTAGGAAATTTTCTAAAACACTCTAAAACAAACTCTTCGCTGCTTATATTACGCCTGTTGATTAGGAAAACTTAAAACGCATTTGTCAATAGAATAAATAATTAGCAAATTCAAACCAGGAAATATATTTCGGAATTCTCATTAATTTTTGTATTAACGAAAAGATTGTGTTGAAATCACTTTATTCGTTTGATTTATTTTGAAATTTTTGCGTATAAAAATACATTTTCTTCTTCTTACTTTTTTTAATTAATACTTTTTGAAACGTGTAAAAAATAACTAAAATTACACTTTCAATTGACAAGAAAATTATGCATAAAAAATTATATGCTAAAAGATTAAATTTTTATCACATTAACCTTCATGCCAATAACTCAAGTAAATAATAATAATAATAATAATTAATTAATTAATCTGTAAAAATATTTAAATTTTTTACTACAAGAAACTTTTATCCTATGTGGTACATTTAACCAGCTTAGCGAAAACCTTTACACGTGTACAGTGTATCGCAACTACACTTTTGCTCAAAAGTTTAGCAAGATTTCCAAACGATACATTTTTATTTATTTATTTATTTATTTTTAAATTTAAATGCTTATCTCTAGAAAAAATATTTTCAAACATTGGGTGTGTGAAGAGCTGAGTCTTCCTCATGTTTTTTAATGAAGATTTGGTTACGACAACAATTAGAGGGCTAGTAACAAATTGAGCAAAATCAATATTTTTTGCGATTACTCGGTATCGTTAAGTGAAGAAAATGATGTGTAACTTTAAGATATGTTTTTATAGACCCAGTACAATTTTTGGGTGAATTTGTGTGACACTAGCATGTTAGATAACGGATTAAAAAAAAAAAAATCAGCATGTTTTTTATTTATGGTATACAGAGTTTTAAACGAAAACTATTCCCACTTTCAGATAAACTGAAAAAATACTTTTGAAAAAATATACTCCAATCGGAGGTAGATATTTTAAATATCATTTAAGAGTTGAAAGTTTTTAAGTAAATAGTTTTTATCCTTTAAAACCCTTTATAAGCTTGTAACCCTAACATATTTTTGTTTATTTACTAAAATTGGTGAGATCATAGGATTTTTTTTTTTTTCACAAAAAAAAAAAAAAAAAAAAAAAAAAACCTTATGAAATTTCAATTTTGAAAAATATCTAAAATTTAGCTCGTTCTTTTGCCGACAATTTTCTTAATTTTTACTCTATTCAAATAAACTTTTAAAAAAGTTGCCCAATATATCTAGCTTTCAAATGATGTAATTTTTTTCTTCTATCTTTCGCGCAAGCGCTGTTAAAGCGTTTTTCATAAAAATGTTCATGTTCCATGAGATATTTAAGATATTTGTATTCCGATTGCAGTATTCTGTTTTAAAAGCTTTTTTTTTTTTTTCAATTTATTTGAAATTGGGAATAATTTTCGTTTAAAACTCTGTATATTATGAATAAAAAACATGTTTTTTTTTTTTTAGTTTTAAAATAAAAGCTTTTAAATATGTTACTTAACATGTTATTTTCACACAAATCCATCTACAAATTGTACTGCGTCTACATTAGCCTATCCTAGAATTACACATCATCTCATCTCCTTCACATAATGACACAAGGTGATTGCAAACATTATTGATTGGGCTCAATTTGTTACTGGCCCTCTAATTGTTGTCGTAACCTAATCTTCATTGAAAAACATGAGGAAGACCCAGTTCTTTGCATACACAGTCCTTGAAACATTTCTTCGAGAGATAAGTTTTGAATTGAAAAACACTGTTCGTTTGCATATCACGCTAAACTTTTGAGCAGGACTTATACACTTTCATATTTACGTACATGTTTAAATTATTAGTAGTATTTCGAAAACATGTGTGACTGGCCGGCTAAATGGCGAAAATGTTCCACAGTGAGATGTTTCGGGAATGATACACATTCCCGGCAAAAAAAAAAAAAAAAAAAACACTTTGAGCGGGGAAAAAAAAAAAAAAAAAAAAAAAAAAATCTAAATGTTCAATTGCAGCTCCCGCCATAAAAATGTATCGAATCCCAGTGATGGCAGTGTTGATAGGACAGGGAGAGGCTGTCTGTGATCGACAAACACCACGTGTCATCACTGGGGTTCGACACATTTTTATGGTGGGAACGGCAGTTGACATGTAAAGTTTTTTTTTTTTTGCCGCTCAAGTGTAAACATTCTTTTTGCCGGCACTGTATATTCATTTGTATGTCCATAGCACATATATCGATTTAAATATAAATGTTTCTAGCAAACATTAAAAATGTTTAAATACACGGTTGTATATATGTTATATGCAATATTTTCAAACCAACACAACGTTATTATTAGACACACTACGTTAGATACAACATATTGAAATAAGAATTAAAAATAAAATAAAATAAAATAAATATTTGGTGATACATGATTTTTTTTTTCTTTGTTATAAAAGAAAAATCTGGAGTGACTCCACTCGACTTTCCGAACATTGAGTAACTAACAGTTTTGTAGATAAAATAAAGAAAGAGGTGTTGCTAAACAAACAAAAAAAGAGAAAACCATAACAGAGTGTTTGAGTATTTTTCTCCATATATCACACGAGGTTTTATTTAACGCTACTGAACTTTGAGCCTTAGATCATAAGGGTAAAGAATTTTTCGTTGTGTCCCTGTAAAAATCTATAAATGCTAGATTCACCAAAATGCTTATAGTTAGTGCAACAGTGATTTATAATATTCATACGTTTAGATGCTATCGCTGGTCTCATAGGCCATAAAGATAAAGAATTTTTCTTTGTGTCCCTGTAAAAAAACTGTAAGTGCTAGATTCACCAAAATCTATACAGTTGGTTCAAATGTGACCTATAACATGTGTACAAATTCTTTGCTGAGATTAATAAGGCGTTTAGACGCTATCACACTTTTAAAAATTTGGCAAAGAATTTTTCTGTAAAAAAACTATAAGTGCTAGATTCTCCAAAATCTATACAGATTGAGTATCTGTGACCTATAATATGTGTATAAAGTTTTTGCTCAATTGAATAAGGCATTTAGATGCTATCGCACTTTTAAGATTTTGGTCCCTTGGCCATAATGATAAAGAATTTTTCTTTGTGTCCCTGTAAAAAAACTATAAGTGCTACATTCACCAAAATCTATAGGGTTCGTACTATGGTGACTTACAATATACGTACCAACTTTCAGCTTATTCGAACAAAGCGTTTAGACGCTAGCGTGTTCACTCACAGACATACACACATACATACACACATACATACACACATACATACACACACACATACATACATCATCGTAAAAATAGTGAAAACGGATTCGTTGGACCTCGAAACGTATAGAAACATCAAAATCTCGAATTCGGATTTTTGACATGATTACAATACTTTCCTCACTATAGTGTTCGGAAAGTAAAAAAGTCATAAATTTTGTTTTAATGTATCATAGATCAATTGTTCAACCATTTATTTTAGTGGTACTGACGAATTCTTTTCAAAGATACATCGATATTGAAACATCACAAGGGATAGGGGTGAAAACGATCTTCCTACATAAGATTTATTTTATTATTATTATTATTATTATTATTATTACTATCATAAATGTTATTTTTTCATTAAATAGTTGAAAAAAATTCTTTTTATGTCCATTTATGTAAAATTGTATCTTATACTACTATGTTATAAGTAATAAAAAAGGTATACCAGCGTCACCATTTGAGAGATTCATTCCCAAATGTAATCAGCAACAATTTAAGTAAAGATTTAACTAAATATGAGTTTTTTTTTTTTTTTTTTTTTTTTTTTTTTTTTCCTTTTCGTGATTTTTTTTTTGTAAGATACAACATCCATAAATATTTTGACAAGTAGACATTTTCTAAAAATGATCAAATGATGTTCAAGACATCTTAAAAGCTATAAGTTTATCCAAAACTGAAAAATTTCCATGAATCTAATACTTCTTATACATATAGAAGGAAAAAATCAGGGATAAATTTGCATTACATAAGAAGAATTCTACAAGGGTGTTTCGTGCACAAATATACTTTTAAAGAGAGAATTACATCTATTCTCTAAATTATGCTTGCTTTTATTTACTTTTGTACGTGTAATTCTGAATACTCAGAGATTAAAATATCGATTTATTATTGAAAAGTAAAGTAATAATAAATGAGAAAATGAACATAACAATAAATAAATAAATAAGAAAGGTGTATTATTCAAAAATGTTCTTTAAATGTTATATATATAAAAAAAAAAAGGTCTTTTCCCCTGATTTTATGCATTAACGGCACTCTTCACTCACCGTAACCGGAAACCCGAGCCAATGTTATTCGATGGGGAAATTTTCTTTACAAATAACTTAATAACTAATACATATTTTTAAATTCTGTTTTCACATTCAGAAAATTCCCAACTGTTAAATTGACGGACCTTTTTTAAAAATGTATTTTTTTAATTTTTAATATTTTATTTTGAAATTGCAAAATGAAAAAAATTCACATTTTGAAAATTCGTATTTTTAAGCTTCAAAATAAAATATAAAAAAAAAATAATAATAATTTTTTAGAAAAGGTGCGTCAATTTAACAGCTGGAAAGTTTCAGAATGTGAAAACAGAATTTAAAAATATGTATTAGTTAATAAGTTATTTGTAAAGAAAATTTTCCTATAGAATAACATTAGGTTCGGCTTCCGACGGCAGTGAGTGAAGAGGGCCCTTAATTTAAAAATGTATAAAAGAAATCAAGAAGCTATCTATTATTTTAACTAAAAGTCTTTTTCAATTTGAATTTGAATTTGATATACGTTTCACTCTATGTTTCAAATATTTTGCAACACTATGAAAAATTCAAAAACATAAACTATATTTTTAAAAATTAAAAAGATACTATAAATATGACAAATTGTATTTCAAGTTGAAGTTCAAACGCCAAATATTTGAATGATATACGCCATTTATCTTAGAAAGAACTTAACTTGGTCAGATAGCATTACGTAATTCAAGCAAAAACTCCTACTACATTCATCTATCATTTCTTCTATAGATTTATCACTATCTTCGTGTATTTTTTAATCAAAATATTTTATTTTAAAATACCTCTCCCATCGATGTTCACTTGGATTGAAAAAAATGGTTACATGTGGTTGAAAAATGGTGTCAACGTAACCAAGCGTAAAAGCGTACAATTTTTTGGGCTGTGTGGTATTGATTCAGATTCATCAGACTGTAAAAGGGAAATTTTTTTGGAGAATTTCAGGGACCATTATTTAAGTCAGAAGGACAAGGGAGCAGGATAAAAAGGTATAGTTTAAGCAAGCGAAGATTAAGCAGATACATGCCATTAAATTCCTGTATCTAAGAATGTGATTAATTATTTTTGGTTTAATTAGAACTGAAAGTTTTTTTTTTTTTTTAGTAAAATAATGCGAATTTAATGTTAACAATTAACAGACGTCATTTTCAGTTATATTATTTTACCTTCCCAATGTATATCATGTAAGTAAAGTATTTTTTTACTTATGAAAACGTCTGATTACGAGATATTGATGTATTTTTACATTTTGAATTAACCTTCATTATTTTTTGCTATTTTAACAGCGTATGCAGGTAGGTACATAAGTATATGTGTATGTGCATGCATTAACATGCATTTTACGTAAATGTTACACTCATTTAAACTAAAGTTTGACAGACATTTCATAAGTTACAATTTCATGAACTGTATACCCATTAATGTGTGTAGAACAGGTAGAAATTGCTATATTTTATGGGTGATGACTTAAAAAAATTGATAATATTTTTAATATATAAAATATTAGTTCAAATATAATTTCAAATATTCCAACTTCATTATTTTAATACAAATTTTAAAGACCGGGATGATACACTTTTATACTTCTTTTTTGTATCAACAATTTCTAACATAATCAATCACAAAAAATCGCTATCGAACTACAATATTCCCTTTTCTCTATGGAAATAGCATTATCAATATATGGGAATGCGTTCACCCCTGACACAAATTGCAATATAATTTGATGGTATGAAAGGTGTTATCATAGGCAATTTTCGGTTGAGGTTTTTTTTTTTTTCCCTACTACGCTATGAGCACTTGGTGGTGGTCTAGGCGCACCTTTTAAGGGTGGTCTGGAGATATGTCTTTACAATTTTGATCCTCCAAAGAATGGATGGTTCCTCCACTTTGGTTAACCCCCAAGATTGTTATTATTATTATTATTATTGTAGGGGGGGAGGGGGGGCATGGGAACATGGAGGACATTGTGTCCATGACACATTTTACGTGTAGTAACCACCACTGATATACACGGCGGTCTTCGAAGAGCTCGAATATTGTACCTGGAATCTTCCAGTTACTAACATGGCGTTCTACTGACCAGGCTACCGCAGCCTCGATAATTTTTGGGCTTAATTTTCAAATATTTTTTTATTTTAATCTTAACAAAATCTATTTTACCTTTGAATAAAGTAAAAAGTTTAACAATTTTTTCCCCCAGATAAACGAAGAAATTAAAGCAAAAATAATTTAATATTCATAGCTTTAGTAAAATATAATTGTTAAAAGTGCTGATTTTAATACAGAGACCAATAAGAGTTTTTTAAATACGCAGGATTAATAATAGTTTAATATCAGTATGATAATTGTAGCTTGTAAAGCTTTACTAATTAAACATACTTTTAAACAGACCACAGTATATCAAAATGACACTAAATTATGTCAGTCTCGAAGAAACTTTTGTGGTAAACGTTACTAAAATGGTGAAATTACACCAAATTTCCTAAAATTTGGTTGTATTTAAATTAGTCAAATCTGGTACCGTTTATGTGATAAAAACTTGAATTAAATTTTTATCAGCATAAATTTATACATAAATCGCTCTAAATGTACAGGTTTTAAAAATCATTATGTCAGTATATCTTTAAATATTTATGGTTTAATGCAAGTTTTCTTTCATAATTACAAACATATAACATATCCTCGCTGAAAACAGAAATTTACACTTGAGAAAAGGCGAGTAAAAATGAAGCAACGCAACTCAGTGTAAAACAACGTTGGCTGACAGCAGTGGGCCTACGTGGCGGCAGAAAAGCTACCAGCGACAACAGATTACGAGGTGACAAAAGAATACAGTTCAATTCAACATTTATATAACGGGGAATGTTAGAGAAACGAAAAACTGCATCTAATTGAGTTAAAATAAATAAATAAATAAATAAAAATAAATAAATAATAAATAAATTAATAGTGTAACCATATTTTCTAAAATATTTCCGGTATGAATTATTGTAATACGCTTGCTACCTCAAATGTCAGACAATCGTGTTGACCCATTCCTCATATACATTGCTCTACTTACTTTGTGCAAGCTTTGCTTTAGATTTTGCAACATTAATTTTAACTGTATTTTTATGAATTTTTCAACCGCACTCATTTAATTTCTTAGACTTTTTTTTTTTTTTTTTATATTATTGTGCAATTTTTGTAATGATTTTTTATGCGTTTTAAACTTTTAATGCCTTCTTTCTTCTACAAAAGCAGTGGTAAATTCTATACAAATACATAGTTGTTATTTTATTTTCATTCAAGCATTGCTATTTTCAAACAATTTACAATGTATCTACACTGTTAAATACAAATTAAAACATTCATAGTACAAATTTACCAAAATATATATTTGTAAGCAGAGCATCAAGTTTTGCCAACCGTAAAACCTGCATATATTTACACGTTTATGATTTAATGCAAATGTTCTTTCAGAATTCTGAACAAATCTATGCTGAAAGCAGAACTTTAGATCAAATTATTTTAGTCACAGAACTTTAAACTCCATCTCTTTAATTAGGATGATCAATCCGTACTTTAGTTGAATTATGTGTTGAAATCGCTCCTTTCAGAGGCTCTCTTACTCCGATGTCCTGCTTACTATTAACACTGCATTATAATGACGTCTAATTAAAGCGCAAGCAATTAAGGTGTCCAGTACATGTTCAACTGATTCCTTAGAGGTGCGTATTAAAAGCAGTATATTGAGTCTAAGCTTTCAGGAATTCAGGTAGAACTGATTATGCACTAGAGCTGAAAATTAAGATTAATTATTTTCGATGGAGAATAAAAGGAATTGTCCTAAAGATGGCGCCCTTGCATTCAACAATGAAATAAATATTTGGAATAGTTTGAATGAAAAATTCCTTCAAATTTCCAATCGGAAAAATCTTTAATATATGCTTTCTCAAAGTTTTGTTCATACCTTTCAGAAAATAATAACTGTCAACGTATTGTTTTTCTTACCCGTTGTAAAAATCAATTAGAACGATGGTTTTGATTTTAAAATAATATTCTATGCAGTTCATTTTAAATGCTAGAAATTAACATGTTCAAGATATCTATACTTATGATACTTATATCTATACATATTTCTATATTATCTTCTTAATAACAAAATCTCTCAAGTTTACGGAAGATAGAAGTAGAAATTAACTTTATAGCTACAAAAATATATTGAATAGGAGGAAAAAAAAAAAAAAACTTTAGTTCTGAGGAATGAATAAAATAATGGAAGAAGGCTTAATAAAATAATAAAAACAAAATAATTATAATAAATAACAAAAAAATCAATTATATTAATTATATTAAAAGCAATAGAAATCATAATAAATTCAAACCGAAAGCATATATGGTACTTTTCTGTTATTCGGTTCAGGTTCAAGTAGATTAAAAATCGCAATACATTTTGGAGTATTTAAGTATTATGCCTTCAAGAAATAAACTGGTGTTGATTTTGACGAAATTCCTTTGAAGTTAATTTTCATAAATAATTAAATTTAAATTACGCTTCATTACTTGAATTAAAGAAAAAACAGTTTAAAAAATCATTTTTTTTTGTTGTTGGCAATATATCACGGCATTTGGCCATAGCTTTTGTTTCGGTGAATATTGCAAGTTTGTAAATAGGGTCATTTGGAAACATAGATCTCTAGGAGGACAAAGACCAACTATATTTTTATAAATTATTTTTCTTTTCCCTTTTTTTATATTAATATATTTTTTAATATATAAGCAAATCGAGTTCGAAGTTGATTAGGTTCGACGTCACACAAGAGCTGCGCATTCGGTGATAAGAATATGTTAAAAAAAAAAAAAAAAAAAAAAAAAAAATATTCCGTTATATGAAGATAAAAGTACCAAATTAAATTTTGTTTTGTGTCAAAGGGTGGCGACAAATAATTTCTCTGATTCTTCCACAAGAATTTTCCTTTCCGAATTTTTGGTAGTAATTTTACACTATTAATTAGTTGAAAAATGATCATATATACCGGTGTAAGAATCAGGGAAAAAAGACGTGTCTGCCGTCATATTGTGCTAAAATGTTTTAATATTTTTTATTTATTTATTTAAATTATTTTTTTGTTGTTTTTGTAGTTCAGTTTTTTTATCCGTTTGCATCATTAGCGTATATATATGCTCAATTTTTTGTAGCTTCATCACCGGAGCCGCTCAGATTTACTAATTTTTGTACATAAACATATTATTGAAAAAGTTTGATGATAAAGGTCTCATTTTTATATGTCCTTATGGTGGAAATGAGTTAATAAAATTCAGCTGTTAAGCTCATAGAAATGCATTACATCATTAATTCTCACTTAATCACAAAAAGTGTTTTACTTCGCGCAACAGAGAAAATTCCTTTAGTGGGTTGTGTTACTTTTCATGCGATATTGATGACACAGATTCAAATAAAAACTTTGTAGTGATAGAGAATTTTTTTTCTTGGGGGTATCAGAAGTTGAGAGAAAAATGACATACTGAAAGTTTAAGTTGTTGGGTTAAATATATAGAAAAAATTGATGACTTTCTTCGTGGTGATTAGTTTAATAGAAATTATTTCTAAACAACTATTATTTTCTGTAAATTTCACTTAGGATAGAAGCATATGTATGAGCAAACTAAAATAAATTTTACTTGTTTTGAGAAATAGAGCTCGTTAACGTATGCGTCACTAGAGTTCAAGTCATGTCTACGTCTAAAATAACCAATAGACAAAAAGAAAATAAGGTCAATTGGATTCTCAATGTATATATATAAGCACAATAACCAAGGATAGATGAAAATTAATCCCAAAACACATGAGGGCCATCTTCAGGGGAACTCCCCCACGTAAATATGAGAATTTCTGACAAAACGTTGGCTATTTAGCCAAAAAAATACGTTTCTAGCCCCCCCCAACTTCTCACAGATGGAAACAAGACCATACAGCAAAAGAATTTATTAATACAGAGCATGAATTCATAAATGAAGCATATAAGCAAATACATCTGAATAAAATACAAGAATAATATGTTAACATGAAATTTTAACAGTTATGTTTTTCTATTGTTTATACTAATAAAATAGCTAATTCGTAATTTCCTACTTTTTTTTTTTTTTTTTAAAGGAAAATAGTTAGTATTAAAATGTGTTAGTCTTTTTCTTCCTCCTCCTAAATTCTTCTGCATTTTCAAAATCATATTTCTTTTCAGAGCAAACCCTTTTTCCGGCAAATAATAAAGGACCTCAGCCATTATTTAATTTGACCTCTAGTTTGAGAACATGCCTTTCGGTCCGTTTTGAACTTCAGGGCAACCCTACGGTCGTGAAGGTCAGTTTCTCTTTCCCGCGTAATTACACTGGACCGAGTTCAGTTTTTAACCGATTATAATTGGTCGGAATTCAGTTCCCACATCGGCGGTGTGGTTGTGTCCTCTGATTGGCCGAGCTGTTTTTCCCAGAGAGTTTTCATGCCGTAATTGGCAACAATTATCTGTAAGGGGTCGTGAGAGCGCGAAAATATTGAATTGAGGCTGTTTCTGTGACCAACGCAGTATGGAGTACTTCTAGCTCATATAAAGAAAGCAGGGAGCTAGCCCTCTAAAAGGGACCTAGCATTCCCTCACTTGTTTCTTTTGGCTACGACATATTCAGAATTTAGTCTTTGACGCATTCTGAATATCTACATAAATTTTCTAGTCAACTAAGAAACTCTGAGCTGTACATGATGTAATGCTTAAGCCCAACCTGTCTAGCAGAGGTATCTCATGTGAAAGAGAGTGTAAGTTCCTTTCTTGACTCCCAGCAAGTCTGGCGATGAAGTGTTCCAGCTTGGTTGGTTTGTTTAAAGTGATGACCTACTTTCGGAAGGAAAAATTCCCATTTTTTCTGGTTATAATAACTTGGTTCCTGTGAAGAAATGCCTGGCGGTACGTGTGACGTCCGATGGCAGGAGTTTCATCAGGGAGATCTTATGTCGGACTGAAAAAAATTCTGATAAGTATTCTTAGTTTCGAGAAGTGGTGTTTTGAAGCTGCGATCGTGTAGCTACTGTTGGATCAGTGTTTGATTGTGACTAGATCGGTGCCTGTATTTATCACACTTCGGAATTTTTTATTTTGACTTTATATAGAAATATACTTTCACTATTGTAAAGCACGTTATTTTTTTTAAATAATAAAGAAATTGAGTGGCCAAGAGGTTCTGTTTCCAAAGCTGGTAAACGGGTAGTGCCAGGATCAATCCCATGTCGAGCTCTTCGGCCTAGTTGTTCGGAACTTTTCATGGTTTTCTCCAAAACATATGCGACAGCGGGCTAGGTTACCTTAGAAAGAACCCCCTCCCTTCCCCGTTATTAAAAACGACCGATTTAGGCCTAGGACCCTTGCATAGTCACTCTGCTTTAACATCTACACTGCTACAACTTAAATGATTCGCATATACGTAATTGATGCGTGAAAACTTCATTGAATGCTCATAATTCTGCTCTCAAATAATAAAATAAAAAGAGGTTGAGAGGATCGAAGTACAACAAGTATGGAAACTGAAAACTACAAAAAGAAAAAGCAAAATTACATAAAGTTTTCTTTTTAGTTAATCTCATCGTAATCTAATACTGGTGATTGAAAATATTTGTAGTCTGAGATATTAATAGTAAAAACACCTACCCTGAATGCTGCTCGTACCTATACAAGAATTAGAAAACTTGTTTTCAGAGTTTAAATTTAGAACTGTCCATTACAAGTACATGGCCTACTACCCGTCCTCTTGACCTATTATTTATTTAGTTAGTTTTATAAACCGCTAGTTTTTTTAAAACTGTCAGATTCTCTCTTCACATATAAACAACGGGATAGTGTATACATTTGATTTTCTATGCAAAAAATCAGAAACTATGCACTGGAATGAATTACAACAGAAAAACTACTAGAAATCATTTATCTTAAATCGTATATAATATTACACCGAAAATTAAACATAGATGTAAAAAATCTATTAAATATAGACGCTTAATAGCTAATGTTTAATTAACTGTTGACCGAATATATTAGTGATTTATAAAACATTTTCGGAAGTAGAAATATTTATTTACTTTTATTTATTTTTTTTATTTTTTAATTATTTTTCAAATTATAGAATAAAAATAGACATTTACTATTGCATATTTTTCACTGAGAAATATTTTTAATTAACAAAGACTGTGGATAATCATTCCAGTAAATTTACGGAATTTTTTACATTGTGAGAAAATGTTACGCGCTATACGAGACTCTATCGCGTTGTATGAGTGGTAGCCGCAGTGTTTTCGTCGCGTTATACGAAAAGCGCGTTGTACGAGATTTTACTGTACATGTCTAACTTTAAAGATATTCCTTTTAGAAAGTTTGAAATGAGCCGCTCTATGATAATTTTTTGCGCACTAAAGTTCATTAAGACGAACTTACGGCATAAAGATGATTCCGTACTCTAGAACAATTATGAATATTCTAGAAAATAAGTAGTTGAGTGGGTTTCATGTCGCATTAGTGCTACATTATGGGGCGGCGGTCTGGGAATCAACACTAAGGATAGTTTGGAGACAAGCCATCACAATTTTTCTCCCCCATTCCGGTTACACCTAAAGGCATGATTTGGATGGGAACATGGAGGACGCGAGAGATTTTGCGTTCACCAGCCACTGTTACAGGACATGACGGTCTTTGTTTCGCTGGAGTATCGAGCCCTCAATCTTCCAATTAAGGGCCCTCTTCACTCACCGACGCCGGAAGCCGAAGCTAATGTTATTCTATGGGAAATTTTCTTTACAAATAACTTATTAACTTATGCATATTTTTAAATTCTGTTTTCACGTTCTGAAAATTCCCAACTGTTGAATTGACTCCCCTTTTTTTAAAAAAGTATTTTTTAAAATTTTTATATTTTATTTTGAAGCTGCAAAATACGAATTTTGAATATGGGAATTTTTTCATTTTGCAATTTCAAAATAAAATATTGAAAAAAATTAAAAGGGGCGTCAATTTAACAGTTGGGAAGTTTCTGAAGGTGAAAAGAGAATTTAAAAATATATATTAGTTAATAAGTTATTTGTAATGAAAATTTCCCATAGAATAACGTTGCCTCGGGCTTCCGCCGACGGTAAGCAAAGAGGTCCGTTAAGAGCACGACGCTCACCGTCTAGACTACAGTGGCACCTAGAAAACAAGCGCACGTAACTCGTTGATTAATTACATTTACTCTTCAAAAGTTATTAAGAGGTACCTACAATTACAGTTTACGATAAACAGTGTTCTGCATCTAAAACGGGTAAGCATATTGTCATCTAATTCAGTATATGGACGATTCCTGAAAAGTGCTTTAGGGGTTTAACAAAACTTTTAGTTCAAAAATACCCGCTAGAGAACGCTTGTGTTGCTACAAAAATAAATGCTTTATCTGTTTAAGTAAAGCTATAAATATAAATTTTGCGAGATTTTCTACTCATTCAAACAAATATTTCAAATAGTCATTGGATATTGCCAAAAAATTACGTGCCCAGTCTAATAATGCATTACGGTCTATGAAATGAATTTTTTAATGTATACTCAGTATCATTATTACTGCATAAAACATGTATTGCTTTTAGCATATATTAATTAAATGCACAAATGCGGAACTACAGAATATATTATAATTTGCAAGCAACGACATAAAAATCTACTTTAAAAAATTCACATATATTTTAATTTAAATGTTGAAATTTATCAAAGTGCATTTTCACTTGGTTTTGTGTATTTATTACTTAAAGTACTGTTTAAATATTGAAGGCTAAGTGTAAGTGAGTAAAGTAGGAAAGTATTTTCTAATCTATGCGACCCTGCGTCCCGCATAATTTTTCTTTCTGATTTTTTTTTTTTTTTTTTTTTTTTTTTATAGAAAAGCAGTTAATGATCATTGAGCCGTCTAAAATGTATAGTCTATTTCTGTACTGGTAAATATAAAGGATTTAAGTACATATTCTTGATTTTTCAAGAGACGAAAAATAAAGTTTAATTAGCTAAAAACAAATCAGAAGAATCGATTAGAAAAAAGGTATTTCGTTGATTTATACCCTTTACACCATTCAGTGGTTCTCAGCCTTCATTTAACAACGGGAAAAATTGAATTAAATATTTTATACAATACATGAATGGTAAATTTCTGACTTGAACCTTTTTTTACCAATGAATTTTCTCAAAGACTAAATGACATAGACTTAAATCTTTTATACCAATTGATAGAAAAAAATTTTCTGAGTCTGGCTATGTACTTAACTCAAAATCGACATTTTGGGACTTAAATTCTTTATACTTATCAGTACAGATTAATAAATTTATTTTTCTTGGAATAATACATTTTCGTTAATGATTTTGAAGATAACTAGTACTCAACAATAAAAATAAATGCATTGCATATATGCAAAGGATATAATTACTTTTGCTTAATATCGACTGTTTAAAAATAAAACATTTAAAAATACTTAAACATTATTTTTTATTTAGATTTATATTTCTTAGGTTTTGTTAAAAGACTTTCTTTAATCTCAAGGACGAATAGGTTAAAAATAGCATTCGAATCTTTCGTGTTATATTACTCTTTGCATTTTATGACTGTATTTGCAAATATCTGCGTAACTTGTATCATAAAAACGGACATTATTACATAACAAACTCAAACACAGTTGCATAACAGTCACTTGTGTATTTAAGAATATTCTCTGTTGGATTTTCCAGACTCATTAGTTGCGTATTGATCCAAGAGAAATTTCTGGAAATTATTAACTCTGTCGAGAAATGTTGATAATGTGTGGAGAAAATGTAATTTAAGAATTGAAATTTTATAGAATATAAAATAATTTTTATAATAATGAGTAAAAAAAAAGAATTAACATGAATTTTAATTACGATTCAACTTGCTATATGTTAATGCTGCTGATTAAAGCACAACACGCGCACACACATACACACACACATATATATGTATATGTGTGTGTATTAACTTATCCTTTACACGTTTAAATATAAATATTAAATTTCTGGAATAATAATAATTTCATTCATTTAATCATTTCAATTTTTATTTTTAAGCTACACCATTAGCTGTAAAAGAATAAAAAAATACTTAAGATAAACTGAGATTGTAGTAATCACAATAATTTTCTCTTATGTCTTCTATTATATTATAGTAATTTCTTGTAAAACTACATAAACATAAAAATGCCTGCATAACACCACAACATATTGATTTATATGCACCCAAATTGAATCAGCTTTGTTTTTCCTAAAAAGGCGATCTCTTGTAGGAAGATTGGTGCGTTTATACACAACACAATCTGAATCATTTACGAAAATAAGGAAAAGTACAGTTTAGCAGCATCCCTATCCATCAATAAGCACAGCGTAACTTTTCATACTACTGATCATATTAATAAATTTTAGGGCATTGACAAGCTATAAAATTGAGATATAGCCTTTTTGTAAACAAACAAAATTGCAGCCTAGAATATCTTTTTAACTTTCGATTTGTAATTGATTCAGTGTTTTTTTACATAACAGTCATCTTATATTCCAACTGTGGCGTGTTTATACATTGTAGCTTCTCCAAAAGATGTTTTTTCCCCCGAGTTTAGCAATATGTGTTAACATGTTGAAGCACATATCATATTAACGATATTTATTATTATATTCAAACTGAGTACATGTCTTCTCTCTCTCTGATAAATTTATGCATCTCTATAGTAGACGATAACCTGTTGTAATAAAACTGCCCATCTCACAATCGGTAATTTCTTGTAATTACCTGTAGAGCACATTTAATATTGAAAACCAAGCAAGAACATCGAACATCGCACTACGACATTGTGATGTCTAAGATATGTTCTGTTCATTTGTGGTACATGTAAGAAATGTTCTTGGGACGTGGAAATGTTTTTGCGCAGAGACATCGCATTGCAACATATGTGATACACCATACAGATCTTTGCACATGCGCGAAATCTTTGTTTTTGTTCTGATAAAATCTCAGGAAGTAACATCATCTGCCTCCTGCTCACTCCGCTTACCAAAATCTGAAGGATGCTTCGCTTACCCCCAGTTTGCTTCTCTTCTTAAAGCCTGTGGACTCTGCTCACCTATTCATGAAATTCATAATAAATGTTTGCAGTTATATCTGCACTTTGCATGCATAAGTATAAAATAAATTTATGTTATAGAAATAGAGTTTCAAAAAAAAAAAAAAAAAAAAAAAAAAAAAAAAAGTAAAAAAAGAAAAAGAAAAAGAAAAGAAGAAGAAGATGATGATTAAATCGCATCTGGCAGACCTGCGCAATGATATTTATTTTTAATTTAGAAAGTTCTAGTGCATTCGATGGTGCACATAAAACATATAAATAATATACGGTTCTAGGTAAATTAAAAAGTCGAATTTGAAGCGTTCTGTTTATGTAATTGCTAAAACTTCTCTTTAAATTACGCTATATGAATCACTATGTTCTTTTCGGTACACATTTTTTTTTTTAATATATGTATATTAACAGAAAATATAAAGGCAGTTTGAAAATACTTTTCTATCAGCAATACTAAAACCTTCATACAGTTTATTGTAATCAGACATACAATAAATGCGACAATATTGGACACAAATGTATTAGTTTAATGTAGAATGATTTCCGAATAGAATTTCCAGGTTAAGAGATTTCAGAAATAAAGGGAAATAAGATAGTTCACTGGAAAATGCATTGTAATGCCATGAGAAGACAGCATTGAGCTTATAAATCAACGAGAAACTGGTGTCTAGTCGCATTAAAGCACCGAATATTTGTAAACATAGCTTAATCTACTACAAGACATGTGCAGCGCATATGAGAAATACATTAGAGACACATTTGCATTTTGTTAAACTAAAATTGTGTAATTAAATTGTACTTATATGCGATTAAATAACACATAATTTGAAATTTTACATTATTGGAAATTTATATTTTCAATATCTAGGATAATCACATGACGTTCAATATTAGTAGAGAAGTTCTACCCACTGGGAACTTAGCTATAAAGTCAGGAGTTTCTGTGAATTTTCGTTGATTTAAATTTAATTTTCAATTATTCGGTTTAATCCTGAAAAGATTTCAAGTACTAGATTCCCGAATCTAACATGTAATTTAATAAACTCATTAATTTATTAATGCATTTTATTATTGTTATTATTTAAGCATTTATAAGTATTATAGGGGAGACCGGGGCACAGGGTACCATTTTTATACATTCAATTTTTTTTTCACGAAATCTAAAAAAGCAAGGTACTTGAAAATTTAGAAAACATTCTTTAAACCTTTCTTGACATATCCTAATTTTTTTTTTTTTATAACAGTACTTCTAATACATTAGGAATAAAAAAATAAATTGTGTGTACTCACAAAGCGGACCTCTGTGCCCCATCACTGGGGCACAGTGGTCCACAACCCGGAGTACAGTGGACCCCAGATTACTATACAGATAGGACAGTGAAGCTAAAACGCGAAATCGAAATATAGTGGCACCACTAGTGTCAACAGAGGGAAACTGCATGTGTGAAGTCTACATGATTAGCATCTTTGATCGAACATTGTATTTCTCTTTCGTGATTAGTTAGTAGCAGGTTAGTATGTGAAGTTTTCTTTTTCTTCATTTTTTATTATTTTTGAATTCACAAAATCATAATAAAAACATTCACAGCTATTCTTCTAAAAAATAAAATTAATTTTTATTATGTTTTAAAATACATTTTGCCAAACATACTCTTATTCAAGTACAGATTAAAATAACAAACTGTAACTCTGAAATAGCAGTGTGAAATCTTAAATATTTAACACTGCTTGGTTTAAATAATACAAAATGCTTTAAAATGAAAAAAAAAAAATATTATAGATTTACGTATATTTTCGAAATTTATTTGCTTAATATTTAGTACCTGCTTCTTAAAATAAATTGCTTTCGACAATCAAGTTCGTAAACAATAACAATGTTGCCAAACGTACAGTGTGGCCACATATCCTAAAATTACCAGTGAGGACGCATCCAAAATTTTGGAGGGATGCCAGCTGGAAATTTGGAAAACATCCAGAAATTCCGCGCTCTGTTTTATTGCTCATTTTTTCTGATTTAGATGACTGTCACTCTTATTTTAGCATTGGACTCGGTAAGTTAGCACATGCGCAGATGCTTCCATGGTTTCATGAAATGTGGTCGAAGAATAAACATCAATTCAATGGTTAGTTGGTTGGATGTTGGGTTTAACGTTTCACTAATATTACGATATGAACATATATACAATAAAAATAAGACGAGCAATTGCGTAAGCTGGAGAGCTTGAGAAACTTACAGCCGTTGACAATAGGGTCATTTCAGTGAAATTTTGGTTACCGAAGAATATACGGGAGTGTCCTATCTGTATAATAATCTGTGCAGTGGATCAACCTCTGTTGTTCATGTTCAATCAATATAAGTTACTCATTTTGTTTTCCTAAAATTAGTTTCTTTTGCAATTCTAGTCTAAATAACATAATTAGAACATTTTCATGAAATAAAGTTACCAAATTTTAAAGTAAATCAAAATAAATAAGAAATAGAATTAGAGGATGAATCCTATATCAGATTTCCTTTGTCTTTTACGTGCCATCACTAAAAACAATAAGATATATTTTTAATTTGTTTATTAATGTTATATAGTTATAAAAATTATGAAATATATAATTAAATCTTATATTACTATTTAAACATTTTTATTAATTATTTTGAGATATTAATACTTTGCATTATATTTGTGAGATAAGTTTTACTAAAATTATTCTACTTTTATCCTTTATATATTGTTTCTAAAAACAACAACAATAAATTTATATCACATAATCATTTTATTTATTTTTTTAATATTAAACAATTCAAATAATTATTAAATTTAGATAATTATAATTATTATACTACCATTCAACTATTTTCCCTTTTCAGAAATTTATTTTACTATAACATTAAGTTTTTTTTTTATTAATTATTTTGAGTCACATTATATTTGTATATGTAAATTTAACTAAAATAAATAAGGTATTAAATATAATTTGGACTTTTAGACGCATTGGAAGGCGATCCACTGTGCCCCAAGTCGAGACAAAACAAATAATAATATTAAAATTATATATAGACTATAAATATGCTAATAGTTTTTATAAATTTAAAAACAACAATATCTTACCTTTTCTTTACAACTATCCAATACTTGTAGTCAATTGTTCATTAATGATAAGATTAAAAAAACTTCAAACATTAAAAATTACTTTAAGCACCTCAAAACATAAAAATTGTATAAAATGACTACCATAGCATTTATCATGTGGTTTTTTGGATGTATACAAGTAGTACCATGCTACCATCTATGAGTCTCAATATAAACTAAAAGAGTTAAATACAGTGGAACCTGTAAAAGTGACCACCTTGGTAAAGTGACCAACTGACTAAAGTGATCATTTTCCTGACTAAAGTGACCATTTTCCAATTTTAAAGAGACTTTATAAAGTGACCACCTGCGTATAGTGACCATTTTAGCCGGTCCCTAGGGTGGTCACTTTAGACAGGTTCCACTGTATTAAGAGATTTAAAAAGGGGTGGTCCACTGTGCTCCTGTCTCCCCTATACATATCTTTCTAAATTGCATTAACCCTTCCAGATACGAATTTTATCATTTAAAACAGAAACTATGAATTAAGTAATACGTATTGCTTATTTTTCCTTCAGCATTTCCTATTTTTTCTTCATTTAAAGTTTTATTAACTGTTATATTATTTTAAAATTTCCGAAACATACGTTGACAATGCTTATTTTGTTGTTATATGTAGATTTTGGGATCCAAGCATGATTTCTCAATTTATTTCTGACATTTTCTTGCAATTCAAATGTATCGACAGAAAATTCAAAGAAAATTTAACAACACCCAGAAAAGGTTTTCTACTTACAATACTAAAACATTCAAGTTTGTTGTAATCAGATAAACAGTAACTGCGACAATATACACAATATTAAACACAAACAGAATAGTTTAATGCAAAACGATTTCCGAATAGAATTTCCTGATTAAGAGATTTCTGACGTAAGGGGAATTAGAATAGTTCATTGGAAATGTATTGTAATGCAATGAGGAGGCAGCATTGAGCCTATATATCAACCGGAAACTGACTTCTAGTTCTATTAAAGCAACGAAATATTTGTAAACTGCTTTAAATGTGAGGTAAAACAGCTTCTGTGAGGTTCCATTGATTTAAATTAAATTAAGGCATTAACTAGTTAGTTTGCTATTGATATTTTTTTAGCGTAGTTAAATATGGAATTAAAAATGGCGTTTAATAACTTTAATAATATAACAATACATTTTATTTATGGAGTTGTTGTTTTGGGACATTTAACATTTTTACATATATTTCTTTTTCTTCAATATTTAAAGTTCTTATTTTCTACTAGCAAGCTTTGCCCGCTTTGCTGGTCACTATATTTAAATGAATTCTCAAAATTCCATATCATTATTAAAAAAATCTCAAAAAATCAAAAATATAAAATATTAATACAAATTACTGAAATCAGTCGAAACCTAAGTTAAAGTTTCGGTTGTGTTCTGTAGTGGGTTTCTCTCTTGCAACGTGAGGTTTGTATTCTCACTGCCTTCGTCAGCAACTCATCTGCGTATTACTCCTCCTCCCCGGCAGACAAGTTAGAAGTTTAGTGAAGTCAGTCTAAAGTGCATATTGCCTACACTTAATAAACGCCTACACTCAATTTCACAATTCTAAGGTAATTTGAAACAGATTTAAGCTTGAAACAGTGTTTATTGCTCCAACCGCCCTAGGAAGGATTGGGTAATTTCAAAAAATCCCTTTATAGTGCGCCTTGCAAACACGTAACACATCGACGCATAAAAATTACGCCTTTCTAGGATAATTTGGAGCAAAGTTATGTTTGAAAACGTGTTTCTACACCCGCTGGTAAACAGTGGGAAACCGGGATAAAGAGGGGGGTATTTCGCAAAATCTTAACCAATAGACCTATAAAAAATCGTTTTTCTAAGATAATTTGGAGAAGATTTACGCTTGAAAATATGTTCCACATCTCCCTACTGGGAGGGGAGGGGGGAAGTAATTTCATAGAATTTCGGTTTAGTGTGTGTATTGGATACGCATAAGCAATCGACACATAAAATATTTGCTTTCCTCAGATAATTTGGGGCAGAGTTACTCTTGAAAACTCTTGCTTCCCACCTCCCAACTTGAAGGAGGGGATTTTGGATAATTTAACAAAATCAATTTATATGGCGTATTGTGTACGCACCCACACATAAAAGTTAATCTTACATCCATAATTTGGAGCAAGGTTACGTTTGAAAACGTATTTATTGTCCTCCGACCCCAAGGAGGGCAAGGAGGAATTTCGTAAATGAAGGTTAGTATAGGTTCCGGATACATATCAGCAATTTATACACAAAATTTCGTGACTGTAGCATCTGTAGGTTTCACAGGACAATTTTAGCATTCAAAGAGGTCTCTTGATTTTTACCCCTCGTAACGCAACCCCCCCCCCCAGAAAAAAGACATAAATGAAAGTCACAAATAAATAAATAAATAAAAATAAAGAATCTAAAGAAGACGCATTGCTGTTTTTAACATCTTTCAGCATCTTTGTACCATTTTAACAAATCTCTAATCAAAAATTCGTAATTTGCAAAATTTTCTCCCAGAAAATCGATTTTTTTCCGTCCCTCCCTTAAAAAATGTAAAAAATTCCTAAGACGCATGGCTTTTCTCACCATCCATGTACCATTTTTGGTAGTGTTCAACTCAAAAATCCGGAATTTGTAAAATCTCCCCCTGAAAAACGATATCCCTCCTCTTAAAAAAATTAAAAAACCCAAAATCAATTAGTTTTTTTCTTTTTTTGTTTAATCATGTCTAATTCAATTTCTTAACCATGAAGTAATTTGGAGCCAATTTATGCTTAAAGAGTGTTTTTGCCTCTTGCCCCGTAGGAGGGAACGGGAGGGGGAATTTCGCAAAAGTTTATATATATATATAATTTTAAATTGGGTAAAGACCTAAATTTTTGCCAAATATCATTCAATTTTCCATTCTCACTTTATACCCGGAAAAAAATAGCGTTACAGACTTACAGACACAGCTGTCCATACACACAGACATACACACACACGTACAGAAATTTTTCTGAAATCATTTTTGGCTTTCACGATGTGTGAATCGTGAAGATGACACAGAATATTTGGATCCTGAGAAATTTACAGACAAAAGTCTGATTTTTTAAATATAGATTAATTAACAATAAATTAACAAATTTAGGAATGACAATTATTTTACATATTCCTTATTATTATTTTGCTTTATATATATATATATATATATATATATATAAGTGAGTATGAGATTCGTTGAAATTTGTGATTTGTAGTTTCCTAAATAATTTACAAACTTCGAAATTTCTAAATAAGGAATAAGGATAGAATATTATTATTATTATTTTAAAGAATGTATGTTTATAACTTAACTATGTTATGTTTATATCTAGTACATAAGTTCTAAGAGTTATATTTTAAAAATTAAAGTGCAGATGTTTATGAAATCTGATGAATAATATAAATTACAGTGATAATTTTTTTATTTACAGTTTTTTATATGTGTCGACTGCAATTTTTTTTATAAATTGTTATTTGCATGAGAGTTATATCTTCTTCTCTATGGTACGTCATCAACTGAAACAAAATATATTTATTTTAAATCCATACAACCTCAATTTCAGTATATATATTGTTGAGAAAATGGAACTGCTTTACTGCACATTTCCGGATGCGCAAAATACAGTACTACTTTAAACAGTGGAGATGTTTGATATTTCGAAACACATATGACGTGATTTAAGATGCAAAAGAATAGCTTTCAGTTAAATCTATTAATTTCTACAATGTTGGATTTTGAAATGTTAAGAAACACTGAAAAAGAAGTGTACAGTTCGGTTTCATGAATGCATAGAAAAATCTTACAAAAAATTCCTAACACGATCATTTTTTATTAATAGTTAAAAATTTTCAATAATCCCAGATTTGTAAATACTTATAGAGCCCACGTAAATATGGATAGAGCCTCTTCAAAACACCGCATGGGGAACATTCAACCCAAGGGTTGTACTTTCATATAACCAATAGACTTTAAAAACTACACAATCAATTATACCGTATGTTCTGAAAAAAAAAAAAAAAAAAAAAGTATATGCATAAGCTGAACAGATGCAGTTTTGCAAAAAATATGCTGACTGTATAAAAAAAAATGAAAATGCACATCTAGTTCTTTTCTTTGAACTTTTAAGATTATATGTACCATTATATCTATTGGCCAGTCTAAAAATCGTCCACGAATGTAATTATGAAAAAAAAAAAAAAAAACTAAATTTAAACGTATCTGATTCCATACGCCATATGTTTTGAGCCTACAAAAAATGTAAATGATTTTAATATATAAATAACATCATATAAATGATTTTTTTTTTTTTTTTTCGATTTATCTTGCGCTAATTGTTTACATGTTTGTTTTCAGATATTTTCCCAATATACGAAATCCAATTGAATAAGATAAATAACTGTTAATGCCAATAAACGAAACGAAAAGTATTAGCCAGAAAAGCTTCTCATAATGACGGCGTCTTATTGGAGAAAGAATCGCCCGTTTGATCTTTCATGACATTAATACAGAGCACAAATATTCTTGTTTATTTTGCGTTTGAGAAAATAAAATGGTTCTTCGTTTAATCGACGATTATAGACTGAATATGTATATATAAATCTATTTACCAAATATTTACTTTTATTTTTATGTTTTTTCTTACTTACTCATCATACATATACAAAACGCATAAAATTAATTTCAAAATTATTTTTATTTTAAATAATAAATGTACATGTTTTATATTAAAATAATTTATAGAAAATTAGCTTATAGAAAATTTTATTTTCACAGTAGAATTCTACTTTAAATCAATTATTCAATCCACCAGGACAAAGTTAATTTTAATCAATCATTCGATTTTAATATAATAGTTATTTTCCATGTGAAATAATGTGGAAATCGAATAAAAAGTGGGATTCGAAGTTGGAGATTCCATTCCTCGATTCGGAAACTGCTTACTTTGAACGTAAACGGCCTCATACCAAATCACTCGGAATATGAAATACAAGGAAATGTCATGATAATGACCGTTGACTTCTCAGACCAGTCTTTACTAATTATCACCGATTTATATCCCTTGATATCGAAGTATGCATACAAATTAAAGATTGGCGTAGATTAACTGATAAAGTCCACAATGCGTATACGCAACTACTCTCTTAGAAGTGCAATATTATCTCGCATATATAGCACGGAAACATCCTGGGTCACTTTGACAACTGTTTGGGCCTTCACTGAACCACTACTTCTAACATCTATCAAATACACTATCACTCTGGCCGATATACATAGTCTGTCGATTCAACTAACCAGCTTTTCTGAGGCCTATGACGCTATCTCTCTCTCAGTGTCGAACAACGTCTATGCCGTCAGATATGTTTATAAGGCATGTTATGTGTTAATGTTGTATATCAAACCTATCAATCTAGTTGTAAATCTATTACTGAAAACAGCAGTCTTTTTCTTTCATGCAGTTTCAATTATTCACTGTTACTTAGCAAGTTGGATGCCTCTACAATATAGCCCAAATAGTGCTGCACGATTGATCAGATGCATAAATCTCCAAATCATGTTTGCATTCCTAGTTTCGTTAATGTAGCTTAATTTTTTGGGGGGTACACACACACACACACACACACACACACACACATATATATATATATATATATATATGTGTGTGTGTGTGTGTGTGTGTGTGTGTGTGTGTGTGTGTGTGTATAGCTAAAAAGGTAAAAATATTTAAAAAAAAAAAAAAATTCCTTATAGCCTCAACGCTTTTTGAGTTAATTATTCTTATGGTTTCAATGTTATTTTTCTGGTTGGAGTTATTTACTTTATATATATATATATATATATATATATATATATATATATGTGTACATTGTTACAGCAAATAAGTATATACTGCATAAATATAGATTACGCGTAAAAATGATAATCATATATTTGTGTACACTTCGCAGTTTGTTCGTACATAAATAAAAAAAATGCAAGAAAATTGTTAAAGTTATGGATACTGTGTATATAAATGGGTGCACGTTGCATGCATATAAACTAACACAAAAATAAGCAAATATAAATAAAATAAAATGCAATAAGAGGTCGACAACTTGGTCATTTTTGAATAATAAATCTAAAGACGTTTATTCATGCTATTAACATTGTACACTATTTATATTAATTTTACGTACAAAGTAGCTACTCGAAACTTTACAGTATGCATGTTAAAGCAAAAGTGTACTTTTTAAATGGCATAATTGGACTAAAAATTAATTTATTCAGTTTTTTATAAAATACGAAACTACATAACTATTGTAATGTGTGGCAAAAAGAAATTTTTATTACCCTTCCTTGTTTGCTGTTATAAGCAATTATGTTTGTAAACTGATATCGAATCTATTGTAAAAAGAAAATTTTAAACTTCATTTCCTCAAAATTAATTTTTACGCAGTTGAGTTAAGTTTAAAATGCTTCATGCGTCTTACTTTTTGTTAAATCTTCATAAAACTTCATTTAATTATATATATATACAGCTCTTAGTTACAATTTTCTACTTCTCTTTAACTTTAAAATTTTGAAATAATATATATATATTTGGAAAATTAAAACAATTCGCATATTTACGGTTATAAATTAAATATTTCACCTACCTTTTGTAGAAATACTCTGAAGCTATCAGTAAAAAATAAATAAATAAATAAATGATTAAATCATAAATTAATGTGCAATGTGCATTTTAAAATATGACAATTAAGTAATTATATTAATAACTATATTAATTAAATATAATGTGTGAAATGATTTTTAATTGGGCATCCTTTATCCACAAATAACACTATATGAACGTGTAAGTGTTTGCAGTAATAGATTTATAATTGTAGTTTATTTATTTATTTATTTTTTCTAATGTATACCGACGTCTTAAAATTCACAAGCAGACTACTAAAATAAATAACCAGCTTTTTCTTTAAGTATTAAAAATATAAAACAGGAAAATTTAAAAAGAATTTATATATATATATATATATATATATATATATACTAGCACGCCCGGGCGAAATTTTCGCACTTTATTTCTTTTCTTATTTACTTTTAAAATTCGAAACTCATAAATATTATATCAATTTCACCACCAAATTAAAATTTTAATTTTCCAGAATCCAATTATTATTAGAACCAAATTAATATCAATAGTGAAACCAAGAATCATTCAAAGAAAGGTTTCAAAATAAAATTCATGGTTAACGACCCAGTTTTCTTACTTCGCAGGCAGTAAAGTTTTAGTACACGACCCCCGTGACTCCATTTAAATTTTTCTCATCATATTTACGATGATATTTCATTTATGTGTTTTGACATATTTATTTATTTATTTATTTATTTTGTTAAAAAAAAAAAAAAAAAAAAAAAAAACGTCTTCCTATTTTGATCATACGTTTTATGCGTTTTTTAGTCAATTTATGATAATAATTCATATTCTGTATATATATGTGTATTGCTAGGTTAAATTTCGCAAAGATTCTAAAGAAGCAAATTTAAAAATACATTTTCCTGAAAAATGGTCTCATAAGAAATATGTCATTTTTTTCTTATCAGATTATTAAGCTGAAACCGCGTGCTTAAATATTGTCCATTTATAAATATTATTATTATTATTATTATTATTTATCCTTGTGTATTTTATTAATTGCATCACTATCTTATCATTTTGAGAAATGTAATCGTAATTGGTCCACGTTAGAGAAATATCATGTAGATATTATTTTTTTTCCAAAAATGTTGAAGAAATATGCTTGCTTCAATGCAACAGTGTCGATGCTAGAAAGAGAAATTTTTGTTCTGCAACTGAATTTATTAGTAGATTATTATTGACTAGAATAATCGAATGACAACCTATTATATAATATACCCATTAACAAAAGTCAATACATATGATATCAAAGTGGGTCTAATAACCCAATAACCAATACCATTAACTCAATAAATATCTGGAAATAGCCATTTGTTATGTTTTCCTGCGGTTAAAATTTGGTGATTTTTTCTATGTTCATACAGCCATGACACTTAAGAAATACTATAATTTATAATGATTGCAGCAGATGCATATAAATATATAATATATATATATATATTCCATTTCTTAAAATGCATATTTGAAAATTGAGAGTCATTAACTTAAATATATATATAAGTTTTTGATACTGTTATAATTAACTGTAATAAAAAATAATTTGAAAAACTTTGTGCATAGAAAATCAACTAATTGTTAACTTTTGAGCACAATGACCTATTGCTTCGGCAGCAGCTGAAATAACTGTCAGTTTTGCAGTATTTCCAATTTCTAATTTAAGTTAATGTTTATTAAAAAACAGGCATTTTTCCCGCCTTTAATACACTTTTTTGTTTATTCTTAATATGAGGTTCTTTCTTTGTTTCTTTGTTTCTTTTTTTTTTTTCTTTTTTTTTAATATGATGTGTCCTGTGTAGGTAAAATGTATTCGTATAATAATTAATAAATATTCTATGTAAATTTAAAGAAACTAGATTAAAACTCTAGATACATTTAGATGGGGAAAAAAAGAAGATAAAAAAGTAATTTTATGAGACTTAATACAAAATTTAACATTAAGTTAGTAAAATTGATTTTTCTGGTTCAGCCTACCTTAAATCCGTATATTACGAGTTGCACGTTTGTATAACTAGTTGTGGTGAAAAAATTAAATCCTAGAACATTCATAGAAAGACTAGAAATAAAAAATCATGTTTCTAAGATAAATTATTTATAAATTTTATCACAAAAATGCCCCAATGTTTAGAGAAAATCGGAAAAAATGTAATAATTTAGGACGGATGAGGCAAGTCTTAATAGTTTCCGATCGCTCTAAAACTTTGGAATATTATTTTTAAAGCAGTTGGCAACTTTATAGGGGTTCCCGTCGAAGATTGGAAGAAAAAAAATATATATATCCATATGTCTTGCGACCACCCTACTACTTAAAAAAAAAAAAAAAAAAAAAAAAAAAAATGTGGATTTATTACTAGCTTCTGCATGAATAAGAAGCAAGTAGATGATACGGAAAAAATTTTGATTTCTGTTTTTCGACGAATTTACACGTTTTGGAATGCCTTCCATTTGAATTTACTGAAATTGACTACGTATTTTTTAAAAAGTGGATTTATTAATAAATTCTGCATTTATAAGAAGCAAGAAGAAGATACGGAACAAATTTTAATTTCCGGTTTTCGATGTATTTACATGTTTTGAGATTTCCTTGCATTTCAATTAACTGAAATCGACTACTGACTTAAAAGAAAAAAAGTGGCTTTATCCTCTGCATATATAAGAAGAAAGTGTAAGATTTCGAAAAATTTTGAAATAGTCTGAAGCTACTACTAAAAATAAAATGAAAATAAGAAAAAGTAAAGGATAAAGTCATAAATTAATGCGTGATGTGCATTTTAAATTTTAACAATTAATTAATTACATTAATTAAATGTAATGTGCATATTTATTTTAATGTGGCTTCCCTTATCCACAAATAACACTATATGAAAGTGTAACTGTTTGCTGTAATAGATTTATAATTAACGTTTTTTTTTTTTTTTTTTTTTATTCTAAGGTCTTAAAATTCACAAGCAGTCTACTAAAATATAATCAGTTTTTATTATTATTATTATTATTATTATTATTATTATTATTATTATTATTATTTAAAGTATTAAGAATATAAAAGAAAAAATCTTAAAAAGAAATATATATATATATATTCCTCCAAAAATAATGACGAAATATGCTTCCTTCAATACAACATTGTCGATGCTAGAAAGAGAAAATTTTGTTCTGCAACTGAATTTATTAGTAGATTATTATTGACTAAAATAATTGAATGACAACCTATTATATAATATACCCATTAGCGAAAGTCAATACATATAATATCAAAGTGTGGCTAATTATCGAATAACCAATACTATTTACGCAATAAACAACTAGAAATAGCCATTTGTAATTTTTTCCTACGGTTTACATTTGGTGATTTTTTTTTTATGTTCATACAGCCATGACAATTTAGAAATACAATAATTTATTATGATTGTAGCGGATGCATATAAATATATTTATTTCTTTTCTTAAAATGTTTATTTGAAAATTGAAAATCATTAACTGTTAAAATAAAACTGTTAAATTTGATACTCTTATAAATAACTGTAATAAAAAATAATTTGAAAAACGACATGGGCTTTTTTTATTACCACAAAAATGCAATTATTTCTTTATAGCAAAACACTAATACAATTTTACGCTATTATTATCTCATTCAAAATAAATGCATGCGTAAATGTTTTCCACGAATTTATTAATGAAAATTAAAATAATTTTGCATTCATCCCCCCCCCCCCCACACACACACACACAAATACACTTCTCTGTCACTTTCGTCTCCCTTATGGCTTCTTCAGCTTTTTACTCTTTCGGAACCAGGGGCCAAAAAAACAAAAATTGGATTATTCTTTAGCAAACACGGTCGACAAAAAATAGCCGCCGGAGTTATAAAAGCGAGTAAAATTCAGAAACATAAAATCTAAATCCATTGCTGTTCCTCCCATGCTAACCAAATTTGATTCTTTTAAAATGCTAAAAAGGTTTGCATCGTCATTCTGAGCTTCGTTTATTAGAGAGGACATTTTTCTTGCTGGTATTCATTGCGTGTATGGAAAAAAAAAAAAAAAAAAAAAAAAAAAAAATGAGTCTGTAAATTGAGTTTGGCGTGTCGTAAAAATGTTTCCTTGCTTCTGTTTATTTTGTTTTGCCTAGCCAAAAGACAAAAGGGGGGTTTACACAAATGAAATATTAACGAGGAAATATAACAATGCGCCAAACACAATGCTTAAAATGTATCTATTATTTTCCCCCCTAATATTAAAAATAAATATATAAATAATAAATAATAATTAAAGAAAAAAAAAAAAGAAAAAAAAAAAAGCTTATTAGAACTAGAATAAAAAAAAAAAAAAGTGTTTAAAAAAAAAATTCGAGTAGCATACTATCATATAATATTTTAAAAATATTTACTGAAATGCGAGCTTAGACTCACATTTCAAGTGAATTCACAATTTTAAATTTTTAAACTTAATTTTATTATTTATTTATTTATTTATTTATTATTAATATTAAATATATATATATATATATATATCAATCTCAAAGGTTAATGAATTTGTAATAATAATAATAATAAAATTAGAAATTCTAACTTCGAAAGTTTCATTAAATTATTTATTTTAATTTGTAATTGTTGCCAAAAAAATTAAACTTTAAATCTTACATCTACTTTTTAAGATAGCACGCGATCTTGTTTTATATAAAAATTAAACCATTAAATTCATTTTTTTACTTATTTTTATTTCATATTGCTCGCGCACTTCTTATTTCCTAATTCAAAATTATTATTAAGAAAAAAAAAAAAAAAATCGATATCGCTTGTAACGATACTGATTATTATTAATTTTCTTTTCTTTTCTTTCAATAACAAAAAGGAAAAAAAAGAAAAAAAAAAAAATTGATGGAATTCTGGCAAAAGCAGAATTTAGTTTAGGACGCAGGACTATTAGTTTTTTTCTTTTTTTTCAAATTATAACATCGCTTTCAAGTTATTCAATTATATTTTCGATAAATTTTAGATTTCAACAAATGCCCGACTATCGAAAACGACAACGCAAAAATCCCAGATTGAGACTAATAGGCCCTCAGTGCTAATAATAATAATAATAATAATATAGTAGAATACAGAAATAAACCATTTTATGATGTCATTGTTTAGCTTTGCAGCTGACTTTTTAGAGTAAATGTAAAATGATAATAATAACAATAATAATAAATATCTTTTAAAAAGCAAATAAAAAAAAATAAAGAAAAAGTATATATATATATATATATTATATACAGATATATCATTTTGTAACATCTCTGTTTAACATTGCATTATTATTTTTTTTTCTTTGAGTGAATAATCATTTATTTAATTGAATGTAACTAGCATTAATTAACGATGTATCTCCTCTGTGCTAAAATTTATCTTGATTTAAAATTACATTTTGAATGTTGATGGCATAAACAATGTATCTGTTGAATATTAAATCTTATAATGATTTACAATCCACAACTTTATATATATTGTTGTAATTAAAATTACACATTTATTTATAAACGGAAATAAAACAAAAATTTGTGTAATTTAAATATATGTATAAATATTTTATGTTTAGATAATAGAATTTAAAAAGTGATTTGTATGTAAATATGGGCAGGTAAAAATGTTTCCTTTTTAACATGAGCGAGAACTTGCTAGATGTAAAAGCGGAAAGCCATAATTGTAAAATTGAAAGAGGACTAATAGAAATGTGTTCTTGATATAAATCTACGAGACGGACCGGCGACGCAGTGAACAATGCGGTTGGCATTAAACGACAAAAGCCCAAGAAAATGGTTTATTGCAGCTATAAATGAAGAAAAAAGAGATGGAGCAGATTTTTCGAGAACCTGAATTTCTAAGAAGAGTAAGGGGGATCGAGAGAAGTATAGTGGTGAAGAAAACGACCAGTAAGAAAAAAAGGAAAGGCTCCGATTTTGGCAGAAGGCCGAGTCAAAATGGGCCTGTAAGTGAGAAATAAAAAAAATATCGTCAGATGATGGAAAATTTTTTGAAGGAGAAATATAGCAGCGATTTGGAGCTGGATTTCCTAGAAATATGATGCTGGAACCGGAAGGCGAGAAGAGAAACCTAGGATGCTAGACCGGGAAGCGGTACGCACAAGATTCCAGGATTAGACATCGAAGCTTGGGATTCGGATTAATGGAGATTAAAATAAAGGAGCCCTTTAAGGTGAATGATGCTGGAAAGGAAATATAATGCCCTCGGAATCCTCTCATCAAACATATTCGCAAGTTACCTCAAATCATGCTCCATATTTTAAAGTTTCTGGATCCCATGGATAAAACGTTTGACCCTCTCCGCAGATATGATGCTCTGGGAATATTTTAGTGAAAGTTCTTTTAATAAGTGGTGCAAATCATGCTCCTGATGTCCTAGTTCTGGATTTCCCTGGTTATAACGTTGAACGCTCGTCGCCGGGTGAGTCTATACTTTAAATTAAAAAAAAAAAAAAAAAAACTGAAATTTTCAGATTTCTTTTTTTTTGTTCCTCTTTCAATTAATGCTGAGTCCCGCTTAAAGTGTTATTAATTTATTATCAACCATGATATCTCCTTAATTTACTTTTGATGAAGAATTTTACGTTTAGAATAAAAGATAAATAAAAGATTATTTGTTAAGAATTCTTATTTTTCTTTTTTTGTTTTTCATTGTTTTCTAGAGAAATTATTTCAAGAAGGCAGCTTAATAAAATAGGATATAATTTTAACATCAGAAATTTAATTTTATGACCCAGTAAAGATTTAATGAACTTGGAAATTATTTATATTATTATTTTTTTAAAAATATATCAACGCAGGGTACGGTACAGATTGGAGAGTCTCTCTAAAATAGCAATTTCTCTCCAACATATATCTCGAAATTAAGAACATCCGAATCTTAAAAGTTTTTCAAAAGTAAATAAATTTTTATAATATACGGGGGGGGGGGGTAAAAAATGTTTTCCCTATGTATTTGCAGCTTTTTTTCATAGAGTGAATGTAAAAAAATATAATAAAATAAAATCCTTAAATTCCAGTATTTTATTTATAAAATGAACAAAATGTTAAAATATACTGATAAATCACTTCGTAAAGCTTTTATCCCAAAATTCTTATGTACTTGCTCTCATTTGGAACAGTAGATAAGTTCGTTAATGTCACGCTTGAAAAAAAAGGGAAAATAAATTAGAGAATTAGAAAATAAATTATAAATATCAGTCGTATCGTTTCAAATAAGGTATCAAATGAAAGGGGCAATTTTTCTGAATCCAGTAGACTAAACAGATTATCGATTGAACAATTACATTTTTTAAAATTAACTAAAGTATTAAAATTAGGTAGCAACAGCAGAAGATTGTATGGAAACCGTATGGTGAGAAAAGAAAACATTTGCTACTCATTAGATCACATGTTTTTGAAATAGGATTAAAAATTGCAGTTTTCATTTTTTTTTTTTCGATTTTTCTATCGTTAAACACAAAAATTAATGTACTGTACAACACAAGACCAACTTTCAGTTTAAATTTCACCAATTTTGGTTAATAAACAAAGAAGTTACCTTTTTTTTTTTTTTTTTTTCTTTTTTCTTTTTTTGAAAATAAAATTTTATTCTAATCTCGAAAAGATTTATGTGATGGAATACATTAAGAATTTGGGTTTTAAAGCTTTTTTTTTTTTTTTTAAATAGATTATTTATTTAGCTTTGCAGGTGTTTCTTTAGAGTGACTATTAATATAAATAATATATATATTCTGCTTAGTTCTAATTATATTTATTTAGGATCAATATATTTTTTTTCTGTGCTGTTTGTTTAAAAAGTTTAACCTCTTATTGTCTCTTACATTAATATATTCTAGTGTACAATACTCTTAGATTTTTTTACTTCATGAACATTTAATAAAATACATGATTTTTTTTTTGATTTTTTTTTTACGTCTTAAGTGTCTAATTCATTGTTACAATCATTGAATTGTTAGGTAATGATAAACATTTTTTATTATTTCATATATTACTGTCTCAGGAAACAACTCATTTTTTATTACACTGTAACTATAATTGCCCTTCTAAAGATATCGCAATGTTTTGAAAATATCAAAGTATTAATTTTTCTACATTTATTTACTTATTTATTTTATATCTTTTGCTCTGTATAGAGTTTCACTTTCATAAGTAATTTTTTTATTTATTAATACAAATCTCCCTTGATCATTATAACGATTTATTATTATTATTATTCTATACGAACATATTTTGCCGTTTTTAAAATAAGATCTGTTATCTATATGCCTCTGTATATATCCCGCTATATAATTATTTTTTTTACAATGTATGTTATGTAATTAAAATAGTTTATTTACTGTTAAAAAAAACTAGTTTCAAATAAATTTGAAAAAAACATTAATTGGAGAAAAATCAGGAATTCAAAGCATATTTATACATGCAAATTTACAATGTATATATATACATATATATATATATATTTTCTAATTTTCGAAACTTACTCTGAAGAACTAATATTTTCTTGTTGCTCATTTACCGCTTACCGCGTGTACGAATTATTTTCTCAAAAGCATTAAACGTTGCCAATCTACGACTAAGAATCCTATGCCATAAATAATCATCCTATAGGCTTTTATTTCTGTTTCATGACCCAGTTATGTGTCTCAGAAATGGCCTTTTGATTACAGCAATATCGAATTCGCTTCTGGCTGTCATTAAAGAAAACTAAGCTCACTCATAAGATCTTTATGAGCCTTTTTCATTAATTTGAGAAAATGTTCGACTATCCATCGCTCGATAAATGGCCGTGTCCCTTTCACTGCGTGTTTGTATGTGTATATTTATATAAAGAGAGATAGATATTTCTAAAAGCAAAATTATCGACATAACTATTCTGCCATGAAAAAGAAGAACTTATTGATGGTTACTATGACAACAAGCGGATAGCAACGAAAAACTTCTTTTGATTTTGGTAAAAGAAGAAAATATGTAAGCGCGTTTTATTTCTGCAACTTAAATATATCAAAGTTGGCGGAAGAAAAGGAAAAGTTAACAGTTATGTAAAGGAAAATTCGAGTGTCGTATTTTTAAGAGTGGATATGTTTAAAAGTTGATTAAAATCTCATATTTAGTTTTGAAAAAACGCAATGATAAGTTTAAATTTTTGTTTTTCTAACTATCAGTTTTCGAAACAAGTCTAATTTACACGTACAATTTAAAATAAGATTTCAATTTTATATTTGGAATTATTTCAACAGTGTTAATCTAAAGAATTATATATACATATATATATATATATATATATATATATATATATATATATATATATATATATATATATATATATATATATATATATAAGTGAAAATGAAGATGAAACAAATTGTTGCAAATTGTAGTCTTAATTATTATTATTATTATTATTTTAAGTGAATTTCTTTTAAAAATGGGGAAATAATTACATACCGTCATTAGTTACTCGTATTTATATAGCTGTAGTTCCAGTTGTTAAGAACATACAGCACTTGTTTAAATATTTAAACTCTAGTTTATTAAAATAGTTCTTCTAATAACTTACTACCAAAACAAAATTAAACATGCTTTAAGTATAAACTGAATGATTGTAAAAATGTCAATAATTTTAAATATATATTTGTTTATCTGTCCAACTAATTGCTTTCTATGCATGCAACTGGTAAATCAATATTATATATATATATATATATTTTTCATTATTTATTTATTTCTACATTATCACACTTTTTCATATTTGTTTTTGTGGTTCCGGCGTTAAAATGTAAGATTTATTAATCTTATGCACTTAACTTTGAAGTAAATCATAAAACTTTTCGTGCATTATTCGTATAGTACACTAGATGAATTTATGGATACTGCTTGTCTCCATTATTTCAAATAGTTTTGTGTTATTTTTATTCTTTTGTCCTCCGCTCATATTTTTTATAATTGTATATAATTTTTCATCTGTATACATATATACATTTATACATTTGTGTATATGAAATACATATTGTAAATATAACTTTCCACTGAATTACAAATATAAAGTTATTGCTTGCCATTTCTGATTACGTAAAATGTTGAATATAAAGTATCTGGTTTAAAAGATATAGATTTTGTTTATTATTAAAATGACTTTTAATTTTTGATTCTACCATTCAAAAAAAAAAAAAAAAAAAAAAAAAAAGAAAAAAAAAAAAAAAAAGAAAGAAAGAAAGAAATTTTCCGCCCTTTTACTTCGAAAGAATATTACATACATTCTAAAAATATACGCGTTATAGTTAATTTAGAAAGTTGTGTATCATTTTCTATAATATTTGAAATTAATAAGTATTTAATAAGAAAATTAGTTTGTATATATGCCTTGAATCTATAGTTTCGTAATAACATACTCTGGTTTATTTATATTTTTCCCCCCGTACTATTCACTGAAAATTAATTTTTTTCCAAAGACCTTTATTTTTATAAGCTACTTTCGAAAAGTTTTTATTCTTATTGTTACTCCAACTATTAGAAAATATTACAGTTTCATGAACTCCCCTTTTCTGTATATCAGTAGTTAAATTGTATGTGACAGGATAGATAATTGCAAAAAAGAAATTTCCAAACGCAAAATAATACACAAGAGAATATCACATCTAGGATTAGGTTCCAAGCGTTGACTATTTCCCTTAAATTCTGTCACAAAACGAACTTTTCAAGAAACGTTGTATGCGGTAGGGATAATAAATAGCCAACATTATATTTATTCATGTAAATAACATTTCACAACTCCAACAATTTTATTGTGTCTACTTAAAAAATTTTAGACGAAATAAGAAAAATTTCGGCCCTCAAATTCTCACTAAATTGCAGTTTTATTTTTCATTTTAACGGCAGATTAAAAATATTAGAAAGCATCGCATCTTTACAATATTAAAGAATGCTTCTTTGTTTTGCAATGGTGAAAGTAATGCGATGCCCAACAAGAAATAATCCATTATTATTGTAGTAAAACTGAATATACTTAAAGCAATAATAAAATTTATTTAAGAGAATAAGTTGAATCAAAATACTATTTATATTATTATTCTTAATGCGATAAACCTCTATACATTGATAATAAAATACTTTTTATAAACAATCAATGGAAATATTAATTGTTAAAAAAAATTAAACAATGCCACTAAAGCAATAGAAAAATAAAAATAATATGAATGTTTTTCAAACTGAAACTTTCGTATAGTACATAGAGTTAAAAACTAAAGACTTAAAACATAAAAGTCATCAAATAAAATCTCAGATTATTAAAATTTTTCACTAAAATAATTTAAAGTATTTTTTTTTTCATAAGAACATTCGTTTTATTAAGGAATCAAAATAATTTTAAAGGAATGCAAAGAAAAAATCCGCATATAAACTTCGAATAAAAATATTAGAATTCCTGTTTATGTTTCACGTCTCATTTTTAATAAAACTGAAACATAAATGAAAATTAATATACAAAAATTTCGCAAATTAAGCATATTTTTAGAGTTTCTATGAATAAAAGCTATATGCCACAAACGATAAAGATTGACAGAATGCACATTTATTCACATTTACAGTGTTTACATACGTTACAAATATTTTTTAATATATTACTTGTAAGGGAGAATTTTTTTATTGATATGTTCTAACATATTTAGACTACGTTTAATTTAAGAGAACTAACATTATTTATGATATGTATTAAAACATGGTTCCTGTAGAATATAGTATGAAAATTCTGAGTAACACAAAAGTACTTTGGAAAATAATTTGGAAAGCTCTTTTTGGAAAAGTTCATTTCCAATCTTAACCTATTTTATTTATAATAGACTAAGTTTAGAAATGTACCGAAGAACTTTCCAAATTATTTTATGAATATATTTTACTAATGTATATATATATATATATATATATATATATATATATATATGATTGAGAGAAGTGTTTTATTAAATCATACCATGTTTAAAAAAACTAGCAATTATTTATTTATTATTATTATTATTTTTTTTTACCTTATCAGCAATCCGTTAAATAAAAATACAGGGCTCTCTGACTAAAAAACATTTTAAAATGTCAATTACATTTATATTCCATTTTTTTTTTTTTTTTTTTTTTTATTGACGTGGTAGCTGACTGTTTTTTTTTCCTATTAAAAAAATATATATTTCTCAGTTAGTCATGAAATTCTTTGCTAAAAAACACTACACTTTTCACTGTTGATAATTTTTACAATAAAGTTTAACTATAGATTCTACGTTAAATTTAAACATAAAATCAAAATGTAACATGATATTTGAGAACTGTTATTGAAAAACTTTAACTTCGTTTCTATTGTAAAACATCAATAAGAGTATAATTTTATAGAATGTACTAAAATTTTTTCCCAGCAATGCTGTTTAATTTTGTTCTAGTACAAACATTGCTTAGATTAATTATTATTATTATTATTATTATTTATTTATTTATTTTTATTTTTATTTATTTTTTTATTTTTATTTATTTATTTATTTTTTTTTTTTTGTAAATAAAATATTAAAAATTTTAGTAAAGTTACTTAAAAATATTTGCTAATTCAAGAAAATGCAGAAATAAAAAACAAGTTTGTAAATTTGTTTTAAATATCTTTTGTCGTTGCAATAAAAGTGATTTTTTATTTTTTACAAAAAAATAAATAAATAAATAAATAAATAAAAAATAAATGTTTAAAACAAGTAAAAATTCTTAACAAAAGACATTCATCTTTTATTTCTTAGGGAAATTTTGTTCAAAGCAACCAGAATCCCCTCATCGAAACACATTTTTTAAGCTTTAATCAAATTATTTATCCGGGTGAAGCTTTAGTTAATTTTGTTTTACAAGTAAAAATAATTCCTGGCGGCATAATTGTAAGTAGAATAATTTAATAATTTCATCTACAATAAAATAAATAAATAAATACGGAAGAAATTTCCTCTTTTTCTTTTTTTAGTTCCCATCACACTATAGGTATGAGGAACGTTGGGAAACGTAATAATTTCCGATCTCTTTTTTTTTTGAGTCTTTTACACGTTTTGGGATATGAGAAAGCCAGAAATCACAATATCGGTATGCTATCTGTCTGCAAAAAGTCAGTTTGTTAGTGTGTTAGTGTGTTAGTTTGTGTGATTGTGTACGCGATACTTTAATGACAAATGATCGCAGAGCGATCGGACCAGTTTTAAAATATCACTTATGGTCACACTGGAAATAATCATACTAATTTGCCTTCTAATTTAGAAAATTTGAAAGTTATTCAAAATTTGCTATTTTTTAACATGGGAGAATAGGGCAAAATTTCGTTTAAACGTGCATTAAGAGAAATATTTTTTTCTGTAACAGTATTAAAATATTAGTTATAATACTTGCCAGCAGTGTTGCCAGATCTGGCGGAGTTTTTATTCAATATTCACCAATAATTTGGAGAAAAAATATTTTATATACATAATACACTATCAGTCTTCGAAATGATTAGGCAAACGTTACAATTAAAAATTATTGGGGATTACTGAATAAAAAAATCCACCAGTTATCGCAACATTACTTAAAAGAACGTAATTGACTAAGAAAATTTTATTTTAAAAATTTCTAAGTTAGTCGAAATTTATGATTTTTTTTTTTTTTTTTATCATGGCAGAATAAAGCTAAATTTCGCATTTTGAGATTTCAGACCTCTTTAAAAATATTATTTATGATATTGGCTTGTACATAATTGACAACGAATATACTAATTTGGAAAATTCATAAGTTATTACAGCTTTAAGATTTTTTTTTTTTTAAATCATAGCAGAATAGAGCAATATTTCATGTAAATTTGCATTATGGTAATCATTACATTGAAAATATCGTGGAATTGCACGAAAACTAAAAGATAAAACTAACTCCAATAAAATTGATTAACAAATTAAAATAGGGTAAATGTATCGAACCAAATTCTCGGTAACCAAATGGGTTGGACATTTCATCATTCGATCGATCCAATTTATTTCCCTTAACATGATGCAGTCTGTTCTGCAGTAAAAATTTATTAAATCAAATATATAATGTGGAACTACGCAATGTCCATCTATGCCAACTAGTTTTCCTGATTGTAGATTACAATACTTACATTAAAAAATAAAAAAAAATTTGTTAATCAAACAATAAAATCCAAAAACCCTCGAAAGTTCTTACTGATCGAAATATAAACGGGCTAAAAAGTGCAGCCTGAAAGCGGTGACATGTCTTACTGCTTGGCATAGCCTGCGTACAAAAGTAATCTGCGTATGTCGCTTTCACGACGTACTTGCGCCAAATTATTAGTCTGGTGTACAACATGATAATAATTTGGCTATTACTTCGACCCTAAGTATTGTAGAGAGTTTCTTACAATTTATGGTGCTTGCTTAGAAGATTTCTTATATTTTACCTTTCAACATTAGTATTTTTGTGTGTATTTTACTTTTAACAGTTACATCGAACTTTTTACCTTCGTTTTAAGCAGTTAAACAAATTTTAACAACGTTACTAAAGCAAAAAAAAAAAAAAAAGAAAAAAAAAGAAAAAGAAAACCTTACAAGTAAAAATAATATGAAACACTTCAAGAAGATCCAAAAAGTAAATCCTTGAAACATATATAAACGTTAAATAAAATCTCAGGTCATTAAAAATTTTCTGCGAAAAACTTTCTTCTTCTAAGGAAAAAAAAAAAGCTTCAGTGAAAGAAATATAATTTAAAATAGGAAAACTAAAAATTTTGCTTTTCTTCCATTTAATCTTTCAATGTTATATAACTAAAATTATAACGTTTATTTTTATTTTTAGTTTACTTTTTTTTTTTTTTTTTTTTTTTTTTTACGTAAAAGAAAGAATGCGAAATCTAGATATATTGAGGTAAATTTTATCGAGGTCGGTCTTTTTAAAAAAATTTTTGAGTTATACATTTTAGTTGAACTATTTCCAAGAACGGAAATATTTGAAATTGAATTTATATTTCAGTTTAAATAGAAATCGTATATTTTAACCTATAACAGAATGGCCCCATGATAGAACGTTTAAAGAACGAACTCGGGCATTCCGTTATTTAATATTTTTAATTATAATAAAACACAATTACAAAACTATATACAACGCGCGCAGTAAACAGAACATTAAGATACATAAGAACGAATATAAATTCTTACAGGTCGCTGCCTGCGGCCCATGCCCACAGGGGCGTCTTACACGAAAAACGACTACATCTTTCAGCGAGAGCTGACGAACTTCTGACTGACTTCTGAAAACAAAATTTTTTACTTCACTTTAATGATCGGCAAAATATCATTAGATATTTTGCCGAGAATGGCGACAGCGCCGTCTATATTATTTTAAATGACAGGGAAGATGGCTCAATATTGATAGGCTATTTAGTATATTCGTAAGAGTTTGAATTTAGAGCTACATTCTCCCCCTCTGTTCCCGAGCCTACGTCCCGAGGCGGGAACAGCACTTAAAGCTTTCCGCGGATATCACAGGAGATTGAACTTTTGTAACTATAACATTTTAACATGACGATGAAAGTCGATGCTCAGTAGATACCTAAATTTTAATTTAATCAGTGTTTACTATTTCACAGGTACCACATTCTCCCCCTAGTCGGAAGATTTAATTAACAAGACCATCACACTTGTATTTATATGATTACTTCTTATGCGTTTAGTTAATTCTATAAATCAAGTTAATTTATTCCAGAAATACGGCTATTCATTTAAACAAGTTGAGACATCGATTGGGATTCCGATACGACGGAATGCAATACGATTCTCTGAAAACTACCTTGGACCATTGCGGCTCCATTCCACCTCAGAATCATTGCGATTCTTTCAAAAAAAAAAAAAAAAAAAAAAAAAAAAAAAACTATGGACCATTGTGGCGCCATAAAACATCAGAATCCTTGCAATTCTTCCAAAAAAAACTATGGACCATTGCGGCTCCATAATACACCAGAATCATTGCGATTCTTTAAAAAAAAAAAAAAAAAAAAAAACTGGACCATTGCGGCTCCATTTCTGAAATATATAATTTTCGGCATTAACTTGAACTTCGTGTTCTAATGCTAAATTATATAAATCAATCTTTTTACCCTAGATAGAAAAGCCGTTTTTCTCTCTGAGTAAAATAAATTTCCTTTATTTATATATTTATTTTTTTTTAATTTCTAATTTCGATTTATTTCTATTATAAAATTATGAAAATTATTCACGTCGACCCAGAATAAATACAAAATGAACCCATTTATTAAAAAATACTACTCATACTCTTATTGTATAGTTTAAGAACAAATACACAATTTCTGTTAATAATACCGTTTAATTGTCCATCTTCCCTTTACAATGAAATATAATTAAAATCAACTTTCAAAATACCAAGAAAATTAAGAATAATAATTAAAATATTATTGATATATCATTATGGCGGGAAATATTTCCTCTGAAAATTCTTTTTCGTAAATACACAAAATATACTAAAATATTATTTAAAATGTATATGTAATATAAATTAAAAAAATTTCGTATTAAAAGTTTCATTGTTATTTTCAGAACAACTCTTTCAAAAAAAAACAGATGCATTTAAATGAATATAAACATATTCCGGAAGTGCGTGGCAACTTCTAAAAAATAAATTACTCGTTCAAACTTGGTCGAATAACTAATAAATAAAACAAAACACTTCGAAACCAAAATAAAATAGCATTCGTTAAAGAACAGAATTAATTATTTAAAGACTAGTTTCGTAACTGAGTACCATTTTGAGAACAACAATTCTGTATTTGCTTTTTCCTTAAGAAAACACCAATAAAATTCAATTCTATACTTGAAATTAAAAATTAGAATGATAACCAAAAACATATTATTGATATTAACACTTTATACTTCTGAGCTCAGATATATTTAATAAAACCATTCATAAAAAAATAATAAATAAAAACTGAAACACATTTATTTTCTGCACAAATAATTTTCTTAAAAAAAAAAACCCACAAAATACGTATTTCAAAAAAGAATAAAACATAATTTTCTCTTTAATATATTCAGCAAAGAAAAAAAAAAAAAAGTAATTACCCTTTTGACTGGCCAGTTGAAATAGATTCAATTAATCTTTTTTATTACGAGACATAAATATATAAAAAAATAACTGAAACTGGTAGGGAAAAAAGGGAGGGAGAAATGGAACTAAAAGATTTGCAAAATAATGATAACTGTTTTCTCTTTTTCTCAGATCGACTGAGAATATTTCTAATTTTGTATTATAGAATACATTTCGGTATTTGATTTGCATAAAAGATGCAATAAAGAGAACTACTATATCTTTTTCTCAGATCGACTAAGAATATTTCTATTTTTGTATTGTAAAATAAATTCGGTATTGGCTGCAATGTGGAACAAGAATTTTTCTTAACGAAGAAAAACTTGCAGATTCTTTCTTTTTTTTTTTTTTTTTCCCAAGAAATCAAGATGAGTTCGATTCAGAATACTAAATGCACATAACAGGCCGTTCCGTGGTTTTTCGTTTAAAACACTGGAAAATTTCTGTAGAACACTCGTCGAACGTGTCAGGATGACACATATTACACTAACGACTTGCATAAATGATGATTCAGGTTGTCGTAACTTTTCGTAAAACGAAAATTGTACTTTTATTCGGGCACATGAAAAGAAGCTGAGACAGCATCAAGCATTCTTTCAGAACAGAACATGACATTCATGATTATACCAGTTCACGGAAATGTCCTATGTGCGCCATCAGACACATTCCACTTATATATAAATTTTAAGTTGGATAAACTAATAAAAACTAATATTTAAATTATAAACTAAGATATAATTTGTAGTTGGGCGCCAATTATAACAGAATGGCCCCATGATAGAACGTTTAAAGAACGAACTCGGGCATTCCAAAACTAAATGGAAAACTGGTGTACAAACGATAAGTAGACAATAAGACTTCTTCTTAAAACTTATGGTGTGTGAAGAAGTCTTATTGTCTACTTATCGGGCATTCCGTTATTTAATATTTTTAATTATAATAAAACACAATTACAAAACTATATACAACGCGCGCAGTAAACAGAATATTAAGATACATAAGAACGAATATAAATTCTTACAGGCCGCTGCCTGCGGCCCATGCCCACATGGGCGTCTTACACGAAAAACGACTACATCTTTCAGCGAGAGCTGACGAACTTCTGACTGACTTCTGAAAACAAAATGTTTTCATTTCACTTTAATGATCGGCAAAATATCATTAGATATTTTGCCGAGAATGGCGACAGCTATATTATTTCTATATTATTTTAAATGACAGGGAAGATGGCTCAATATTGATAGGCTATTTAATATATTCCTAAGAGTTTGAATTTAGCGCTACAAACCGAATTTATTAATTGCCATGAGAAAAAAAAAAAAAAAAAAATATATATATATATATATATATATATATGTAGTTAATGATGCATATAGAAAAAATAGTTTTTTCAGAGAGGTTAAAAAAACATGACATCTGCAAGACATAAAAAGTCCTAAGCGTTTTTTTTTTTTTTTTTTTTTTTTTTTTTTTTGTAAATAATAGATATAAAAAATCTCCGCTAAACAGAACTTAATTTAGAACGATATGTCTTATTTTAATCTATTATACCATATAAAGACTTGCAGTAACTGAGTTTCATTCTCTGGCATCGGTTATTATATTCATTATTTAAAATTTTTTTTGTACAGTCAGAAAAAAAAAAAAAAAAACGCCACCCCCGACCTAATTTCGCCTTAAATTATCATAGAAACATGTGGTTGGTACCAATCGATTTGAAATAATGTCTTGTTTATAATGGTACAGTTAGATTTTGCTTAAGGGGTCGTCTACATATTAAAACTGGTATTAAATTCATTTTTTTCAATGGTAACCCCCATTTTTTATAATTTATTTGAATTCTTTGGATCAAATCATCGCGGAAAATGGTATAGTTTATATATTTTGCTGAATTCTTCACAGAGTTATAAGCTGTCAGACTATGAGGGCACTAATGTTAAATAAATGTGACAAACATTAATTCATATCTTCCAAAATAATTATGATATTCAAATTCTGTTTTTTTTTTTTTTTTTTTTTTTTTTTTTTTTTAATATGATAGAATGAAATGAGCCAAACATATTAAATGCATACTTTATTTTTTTTTTTTTAATATAAAAATTATTAATAATTTCATATTTGAAAAAATTATGAATTATGGACCTATGTTAATTTTTGCATAAATAGAACGGGCATCATAAAAAACATGGGTTTCCAAATTTACAGCTCGTTCTTAGCATTATTTTTTGAGTTACAGTGATATTTCATGTTTTACTGTTGTTAGGGGGCCGTCATTTACAATAATTTGTATCCTCTGTGAGTAAATATCTGTATATATTTTGACGAAAAACTATTTTAATTTACCTTAATGTTATTCTAATTGTTTTCTAAGCAACATTTCGATGTTTATGATACAAATTGGATTATTTTTTATAAAATTAGGGCAATGCAAGCGAGAGATTGTGAAAAAATTCCAAAAGAAATGAAACCCCGCCTCTATATTGCGGAAAAAATATTTAAAAAACTAGTTTCTGTATTCGTATATGACTCTCTATGTGAAGCTGGTATGTATAAATGGCAATGGCATTTACTACATTGAATGCTGAAGACAAAATTTAAATGATTTAATTGGAAGTATGTAAAATAATATTGTTTTATAATGTAAAGTTTTAGAAAAAAATGTGTAAAGGCGTGGCTTCCGTTGCAAGGAAGTGTATACTTGATTCTGAAATGTTAACTCTTTGTTCTTAAATATTACATAACTTTTCCTAGTTTCTCACTGCTAAAATTCTATTTTATCCCTTTTGTCTTTTGTTTTTAACTTGAATATTCGTGCACCTCAAGTTAAATATTACGATTTAGAAAACGCGGTAAGACGAGGATTATTATTTGAAAGAAGTGAACAATACTTTTGTTTTTTCCTTTTTACTTTCTCTTACCCATAAGGTAGAGAAAGTATTGTTTTTGGGTCAAATTTTCGAACGCGAGATTTTGTTATATTTACACGTTTTGAGGTCCCCTAAATACGAAAATCATGTTTTCAGCAAATGGTCTGTGTGTCTCTGTTATCAGCATATCTCAAAAACAAATTATGGCAGAAAATTCAAACTTGGTATTCTAAATGTGTATCATATAGGGATGCTACAGTAAGCTTTTCGTTAAGATCAAGCAAATGGTTCGTGTACAGGGACAATCAAGAGAATTCTAATACATTACGTCTATGGGGGAAATTGCAGGAAAGTAGAGTTTTAACAGCTATAGACTGCACTAAACCAAATGTAATAGAGATAGTTAACTGGGAAAAAAAATTGTGTATGTAGGAGCCTCGCCTCCCCTCGAGGGGAGTAAATTTTCATTATGGGTATCTTTTAAAAGATCTCGCCAATATCTTTAAAACGAATGGTTGAACCATCGATCTGCGATAATTTAAAACAAAGTTATCGATTTTTTTTACTTTTAACGAAAAAAAAACTTAGAAAAAAAAAATCGTATTTTTTTTTTTTTTTTTTTTTTTTTTTTTTAATATTGAGAATAATATGGACTTTTTTTTAATATTGGGTGTTATACTACTTCTCTAATATGGAAGTCGTCTGCCTTATCATAAAAGATAATTTTTTTAAATAATAATTTTAATAAATTATTTTTTAAAAAGAGAATTATCTTTTTAATAACCGAGTAAAATTCTACATAAATGTAGGTGCATTAATGAAACGGGGGGTTGAGGGGGGCGGTAGCCCCCCTCACACAGAGCAAATTATCATATAAAACTCTTCAGAAACCTAATATGAATTGTTTAACATAGGTTTACATACCAGTACTCGTTATCTTATCTATTAATCTGCAACCTGTATTTATAGTATTAAATTTCAGGGTAAGAGAAAGTCGTGTTAGTGACACACCAGATTATTTTTAAATTAATATAATTAATTTTTATCTGATTTTTTAACACAAATTTTCTGTTTTAATCTTGTTGTGACATTTTTCATTCGTTTACCCTACCGTTTATGCTATTTAAATTTTATCGCATGACGTAACATAATAAAATATAAAAATTTTATTTAATGATTTTAAATATTAAATAATATAGTGGTATTTCTTTCTTTCCTTTTTTTTTTTTTTTTTTTTTAAGTTTTTAAAATCTATTATTGAAGCAAAGCGCAATATTATTTATTTTCGATTATTCTAATCTCCGCGTAAAACTCGCGTCACATTTATCACGGAAAAATAATTTAAAACAAAGTAATATGTCTTATTACTTTTAAAGATATAGATTTTACATATTTAAAATTAAGAATTCAAGTACAGTAGACGACTGCAGAACGGGGAAGGCAAGAGTAAACCATTTTTTCTATATCCATATTTATTTTCATATGAATATACATAATAATTATACTCTTTCTAGTGAAAGTATTTGTATTCATACTATTTTGTTTATATAAATATGAATATAAGGAATATTCATAAGAAATATCGTAAAACACGAATTGTGAAAGAAACGCCCACTGGAGGAGTTACAGATTTCCAAATGACCTGAAACTACGTCAGCAGTCGCGAAAATCTTAAATATCCTTTCTCAGATTTTAGATTAAATCTTGTTATTTATATTTTTGTATATTATCTATTGCTGGTTTGTACGCCTAAAGTTAAATGTAAAACTTTATAGTAACACTTTCATGCGGGGCTTACTGTATAAAATAAAAATATACCCAACAAGAAGTAGATAATTCTTTTTCTTAAATATTAAACACTTTATTTCTTATTTTCTTAAACCGCTATTGATATTATTATCATTATTACTATTATTCTTTTACCTTGGTAACTAGATTTTTGTAATTCAACATTGTAGGGTTCATATGATTCAAGCTATTTAATTTTCTTCGTAAGAAGTGATGTATTTAACTATTCAATGTTTAATAAATATAAACCAATAAAAATCTTTTAATTCATAAACTAACACAGAAAGTTCGACGAATTAGAATGTTTTTTTTTTTTTTTTTTTTTTTTTTTTTTTTATAATTAACATTTCTGAACTTTTTTTCCGGTGTAAAATTTAATAAATAATGTATATTGGGTGTTAGATCACGATTTATTTTTTCTAAATGTATAGACAGTCCCCCTAACACATTTTCACGTGCAACTCTGTTTAGAATTGATTTAAAGTATATAAATAGGTAAGTTTTCCGAACTGCCTTGACCTCATAAATCTGAATATGAGGTCAAAAATAGGGGCCGTTATTGAAAAAAAATGAAGTTCACGCCTGTTTTAGTAAGTAGATAACCCCTTAAGCAAAATATAACTACACCTTAAAAACTAGACGTTATTACAGATCGATAGGTACCAGCCGCATGTTTCTACGATAATTTACAGCGAAATTAGTTGGGGGGTGGCGTTTTTTTTTTTTTTTTTTTTTTTTTTTTTTCTGGTGACTGATGAGTATTTGGGCAATACTTCAGTTCTTATAGGGTTAGAATGAAATTTAAACCATTTCATAACGGAATTCAAAGTAACACGTAATATATATAGAGGGTGTTCCAAAAGTCCCACACTCCCCTCCTAACTTGAAAATCAGTTGGTATTAGGAAAAATGTGTGTGTGCAAAACATGTGTTCAATGAATTCGAGAGGGACGTCTTTTGGTGGAAAAAGGTCGCAAGAGAGGGCAACTTTAAAATTTCAAATAGGAAGGTATGTCTTGTAATACATCCCTGGAAACATATCTTTAAAACAATGAATTTGATTTAAGTAGTTTTGCTCTACAATGATTATGAAAGGAGATACATGAGTATTTAGACTTTTGAAATGTGTATTTTATACTTATGTATCCCCTTTAATAATCATTGCAGGACAAATAGATTTATATCAAATTCATTGTTTTTAAAAGACGGTTACAGTTATGTATCACAAGACATACTTTCCTGTTTGGTATTTTAAAGTTGCCCTCCCTAGCGGCACTCCTACCCCCCCCCCCCCCACCGTCGCCGGGGCCCAAAAATTTTCGGGCAAAGTATATCTTGTGATACATCCCTGGAAACGTCTTTTAAATGCAATGAATTTGATATAAACAGTTTTGTACAGCGGTGATTATTAAAGGGGATACATAAGTATAAAATCCACATTTCAAAAGTCTAAAAACCCATGTATCTCCTTTAACCCTTTCAGGGGCGGTGGCTAGAGGGTCTATCCACCTACTTTAGAAATTTTTCTCTAGGTGTGCAGTGGCTACTTTTTCTATCCACTTTTATGAAAAGTTAATATGTACTTCTAAAATTGAAATAGAGATGGCAGCTCTACAGTAACTTTAAGCAGGATGTGCCTGTGACTTTTTTAAATGGACAAGTTGCGGGAAAATTTTTTGAAGTTTCTATTATATATTTTTATGAAAAATAAATTTTTATTCAAAAGTATTTGGTAGTGTAAATATACTGTAATGCACCTTTTAAATACAACAGATTTACATATTATCTCAGATCATTAATTTTAGTTTGATTTTTTGGAGCATCTTTTAGGTGGATAGACCCTCTAGCCACCGCGCACATATGTCAGGGGAGATACCATAAAACAGGCTGTGCTGGGGAAAAGAATCTCAATTTCTTTTCCTTTGAAATAAACAAAGAGGGTCTTTTGGGGTTAGTGAACTGTGATAAATATAAACAGTAAGGGATAGCAGAATGTAAATACAGATGTAAATAAGCGAGGGAGGGTTCTTACAAAAAAGCTATTCAGTATTTCTGTTTACAATATAGAGAGAGGCTGCTTTTTTCTATTGCTCTTATATCTTGATTTTTAAAAATAAATTTTTATTTCCATAGCTTTTAAATGTAGTTAATTTCTCTAAATAATCTTAAATTCAATTAATATATCTTAATTTTTATCATAATAATTCATAGAAAAGGCTTATCTTTGGATGAAGCTATTGCTCTGTTTGAAGAGCTACACTCAGATGATGATTCTGCAGTATCTGGATCACGAACAAGTGATAATGAGGAATATGTTCCAGATTTACCTGAAGAAGAAATTGTTTCAAGTTCGGAAGACGAACAAACCAGTGAAATAGAAGCTCCTTCTAGCTCAAGAGGGCGAGTAAATTGGAGCAAAAATTTTCAAGTTCGCCAATCTGTTCCAGAATTTATGGAAGAAAGTGGTCCTGCACCTGAGGTCCTTGATATTGATAATCCAACACCACTTGGAATATTTTTTATGTTTATGGCAATGACATTTTGGGAAGATTTAGTTTTTCAAACAAACTTGTATGCTACCCAGTTAGGAAAATCTTTTACTCCAATAGATATAGAAGAAGTTTTAAGATTTATTGCTATAAATCTTCTTATGGGAATAAAACGCTCTCCCAGCTATAGATATAATTGAATTACTATAACTTTTATTCCTTAAATAGTAAATAATTTTTTCTTATTACTAATGCATAAAGGTTTCTAAACAAATTTTAAACAGCCCATATATCTGTGTATATATATATATAATAAATCATTAAAAAAGGATAAAAAAGCATTATAATTTAAGTAATAATTAATTATTGTTACATAGTATTATTATAATTACATTTTCAAGGCATAGTTTCAATTTTTATTCCTTAAATATATAAATATTTATTTCCATTCAAAAATTAAGGTACATGACGTATGTGCGCAGTGGCTAGAACGTCTAGCCACCACCCACAAAAAAATCAACACATGCTGAATTTTTTTCTTCATCAAATATGACTTGTAGGGGATGTTTACTTTATGATATATATATATTTAAAAGGAAATTCAATCATTTTTACTTAGTGCCCCTGAAAGGGTTAATAATCATCGTAGGGCAAAACTATTTATACCAAATTAATTGTTTTGAGGAGACGTTTCCAGGGATGTATCGCAAGACATACCCTTCCAATTTGAAATTTTAAAGTTGCCTCCTCCCCCCCCCCCCAATCCCCTGACCCAAACTTTTTTAACGTAAAGAGTTCCCTCTCGAACTCGTTGAACACGTGTTCCACAATTTTTCATTTATATATGTATATAAGTTGCCTACTTCACTCAATGGAAAGTTTTAGTGTTACAAAAAATCAAAAATGCATTATTTATCAATTCTTCAAATCTGGTGTTATTAAAAAATCTGTACTTCTTAACTCAATCAAATCACTACAGGATGACTTTGTGATCACTTATGTTGACAAATCACCTAATAATTATGCCATTATTTGTAAATCCTACTATCTCTCTATTTTAAACTCTTCAATCAATAATAGTAACATCTTCTGTTTAACTAATAATAACCTTATTATTAATAACCGAAAAATACATAATTACTATAAACTACTTCAACTTCCCTTCAATAACTTTAATTATCCTTATATAGTTCTCATACCTAAGTTTCACAAATCTCCAATTAAATTTCGCACTGTCACTGTTGGGTGTAACACTTATAACAACAATGCTAATAAAGCTCTACTGGATATTCTAAAACAAATTTACAAATGTACTTGCAAAGTTGATAATTTACACTGTCTTAAAAATAGCTTTCAATTAATTCAATACATCAAATCACTCGATTCAATAGACAATATTATGACTTTTGACTTTCAAGATCTTTTCAATAATATTGAGTTATCAGATCTTAGTAATATCATTTACAGTCTTTTTCTAGAATATAAAGCTCAAATTAATCTTCCTTACAAATTTAAAGAAGAAAAAATTTAAAACACTTCTTAACTTTGTTATCCATAATAATTATATCTTCCACAACAACGATATCTATTTGCAACAATTAGGCATTCCACAAGGAGGTTGTAGCTCCAGTATTTTGGCAGATCTCTATCTTTATTATTATGAAAAGCAAATTTGCAATGATGATGTTCGATTTTATCGTTACATCGATGATATTATTGTATTTTATCTCAACAAGAACTCACAAAATGGCTTTTCCTTCAATTATCCACCTAATTTAAAGCTAACTCAAAATACTCTGACTAATCAATCTATTAACTTTTTAGATCTCAAAATAATCATCGATGGTAATAAACTTTACACAGATATCTATGACAAACGGCAAGATTTTTGTTTTAATGTAAACTTATTTACACATTTTAATTCATGTCTGCATCTTTCGGTATTTAGAAACATCATCATTAACCATTTATTTCGAATTAATAATTTATGCTGTGCAAAGTTTAAAAACAAGAATATTAATAAACTGATCACAGTCACTGCTAAAATGGGTTTTCCTAAAAACTTTGTATTTTCTATTTTATATCCTTAACCATGTCTCTGTCAGTACAAAAAAAAAAAAAAAAAAAAAAAAAAAAAACGCTGTGTACACTCTTGTGTATATCAACAAAAAAATTATAAAATAATAAAAGACAATAAAAAAGGTGGCGGTTGGGTGGGCAGATGTTTGATTACGGAGGTGGGGTGGTGTTGTAAGGCTGGATGGTTGGGTGGGTATGTGAAATTAAAAAAAAAAAAAAAAAAGAAAAAGTAGAAGGCTTGTTGCATTTGCTTTGTATTACTATGCAAACTTTCATTTTCCATTAAAATTTCAGTTTTTTCCTTTTTGAGTTGTCAACTATATTTAATGTTCTAATTATACTGTTAAACACAATGTGATTAATCGGTGAATTTCATTGTGGCTTCGTGGTTTCATTGTTGTTCATCTGCTTTGAAATTTGCATTTTTATATCCATATGGTTCCTGTTCTGGTTGTGGCAGGCTGAGGGAGTGTTGCCGGCATAAAACTAGTGTAACCCCACAGGCAAGTCACAAGTCTTGCCGCCTGCCTCCTTCTTCCTTTCTTGTGTTTCTTAGGTTGTTTTTTCATTAATTTTGCTAAGTTTATGGTTTTAAGTTAAGATTTGTTGTTTTACTTTATTGATTCGTTTGTTTTGCAGGCTGCTAATTAATAGATCTGGTTTCTTTACATTAGTGTATTTCATCCACTGATGATTTTTTTTTTTTTTTTTTTTTATCTTATTGGTCATTGGTGTTTCAGTGATCTTCTATCTGTTGCTTGGCTTCTACTATGCTTAATAGATCATCTTTATTATATATATATATATATATATATATATATATATATGTACGTAAAAAGTTTCAAAGTTAAATAACTTCGATAAATAAATAAATAAGTAATGAAAAGTACATAAATAAATTGTGTTCCTTAGAATTTTTTTTTTTTTTTTAATGGCGGATTTTATAAAGATTTTTTCTGAAAATAATCTTAGAGTTATGAAAAATCGCATACATATACACTAAAATATAACATATACGATAATACGATAGATGATACATATACGATAATAAGTATATAAAGATTTCTCAACAGCTATTTAGATTTCTTTTTAAAAGGGGGTTTATTTATTTATTTTTTTTTATTTAAATGTTTCCAGCTAACAAATTTTTTATTTGTATTTTATATTATTATAGTTTAACAACATATTATAGACATATTTTAGGAATAGCGTAATTTATTTTTCTTTTTTAATATCTTTATGTTTCAATGTTGAAATTTAATGCTGTTCTTAGATCTGAGAAAATAAATTTATACTGCCTTTATCTAGAAGGTCTTTTTTTAAGTCCCTAAACTAAAAATATAGATTTCTGAGTTAAGCTAATTGGTAAATAAGTAACTTTAGTAGACGAAATGATCGAGAATTTCTAGCCTTTACTTTTCTAGACTGTGAAACAATATTGTCAAATTTATCAATATTATGAATCCTTTGTACTGTGAGATATTCTCACTTGATATCTTAGAATTGAATCATTAAAAAAAATTGTAGTTACTAAAACTCGCCTTTCGTGTTCGTAATTATTTGAAGATAATATTAAATACGTTTGACCTCGATAATATAGGGAAATGGTCTAGAATTCTAATTAGGGTTTTTAGAACTCACTAGCAAAGGAATCCAGAATTTATACGAATAACATAGAACTACTTTTCCAGGAGCCACAATTTAGATTTTAGATGGCAGTCACAGAAATTTTTCGCAGTGTGGCATTGAGACATAAATAACTTAAAAAAAAAAAAAAAAGTATTAATGAAGTTACGTAGTAATACCCAAATCTGTTTAAAATATCTTGTTGAACTATAATAATTTAAAATTGAGGGAGAAAATTAAAATCTTTTAGAAGGGTATATATATATCAATACAAAAAACCCTTAACGGGTTGCAGCTACTTTATGGCAATAAAAAACTGAAATATAGGTTTTAAAAATAATGATATCAAATTTTAAGTGACGCTTTAGTATTAATTAAAATATACATAGATTTTCTTATTTTGTCATTTACTTTCTTCTAATATTCTTCGTATTTACAGTGCGAACAATATTTTCAACATAGATAGATTTATAAAATTTACTCACTGATGCTTTTTTATCCGCATCTCAAATTCAAAATAAGGGTTTTAAAAGGAATGATATCAAAATTACAGTGACGCCTCGGTGTTACTTTACAAGATTTGTTTTTAAATTCTACTACAATTATTTTTGTTTTGTCTATAAAGTATATTTACACTTTGAAACTATGCTTTCAATTTTCAAATATGATATCAAATAATCACACTTTCACTGAGTTTACATTATAAATTGAAATTGTTTATTTCAAAAATTGATTTGTCTTTTGCGTCACGCTATCCAAAACTGCAAATAAAATTTGAGCAATTTTTTTCTTTGCTTCACACTATCCTTTAGCAGACATTTTCACTTAATTTGGATGCTATGACACAAAGTAGCATTTACATAAATTTTATTTACAGTTTAGGATAGTGTGACGCAAAAGACAAATCAATTTTTGAAATAAACAATTTCAATTTATAATGTAAACTCAGCGAAAGTGTGATTATTTGATATCATATTTGAAAATTGAAAGCATAGTTTCAAAGTGTAAATATACTTTATAGACAAAACAAAAATAATTGTAGTAGAATTTAAAAACAAATCTTGTAAAGTAACACCGAGGCGTCACTGTAATTTTGATATCATTCCTTTTAAAACCCTTATTTTGAATTTGAGATGCGGATAAAAAAGCTTCAGTGAGTAAATTTTATAAATCTATCTATGTTGAAAATATTGTTCGCACTGTAAATACGAAGAATATTAGAAGAAAGTAAATGACAAAATAAGAAAATCTATGTATATTTTAATTAATACTAAAGCGTCACGCAAAATTTGATATCATTATTTTTAAAACCTATATTTCAGTTTTTTATTGCCATAAAGTAGCTGCGTCACAAGCTTTTAACCCGTTAGGGGTTTTTTGTATTGATATCATTCCTTTTTAAGGGTTACTGATCATTTGCTCAAAAAATTAAAACATAGGAAAGGTAGGATGATTTCTGTTTTGACTTCCGTGTATTGTAATCCCAATTTGCAAAATTGGTTTTGTATCTTGCATAGCTCAAAAATGAATGATCGTAGAATGTTGGAAATTTATATTTTGACTGTCATGATGTCTATTTGTACATCTGCAACTTTGGCTTTAATACGAGCTCTCATTTTAGAGATATCTACAACATTACATGATTTTTCATAATGTCTGTATCTACACATGTGTATCTCGCATAAATTTAAAATGGTTGGGCGCAGAACATTGCAAATTGATATAGAGGTTTGTTATAACATCTAGTTATGAACTTCCCTTTTTGGTCTTTCTGTGACTTTATTTTGGAGATATTTATGAAAATTATATATTCTTAATGAGCAAAAACAGAAAGGTTTTGACATTATATATGACCTATCATCATAGAAAAGATTTCAAAAGAAGCTAATGATAGAGATAGTAATGATAATGCTATGAAAGTTAGCATTTTCGCAAGTAGAAAGTAATTCTTAAATAATAACCAATAAATAACTGAATTCTTAAATAATAATCCATGAATGCATTTTATTTACTGACTATTCAGGCTGTAATGGTATTATTTTGAAAGTTCTCGACATTTTTGCATGTAGAAAGTAATACGTAAAGACATTAGCAGGTTTTAGTTGATGAATGCACTTTATTTAATGAATATTCAGCTAGTAGATAAAGAACGTTATGACAGTTATAAAATTTGTTGAAAATTCTGCATGTAAAAAAGAATTCTTAAAGACACAAACAGGTTCTAATCAACGAATGCACTTTATTTAATGAATATTCATCCCATAATGATAATGTTTCAAAACCTGTCGGCTTTTTTTTGTGTGTAAAAAGTAATTCTGAAACACAGGAGCAAGTTATAGTCGACGAATGCACTTTAATGAATATTCAGCCCGTTATGATATTGTTATGAAAATTGTCAACATTTCTGCATGTGAAAAGTAATTCTTAAAGACATGAACAGGTTCTAGTCAATGAATGCACTTTATTTAATGAATATTCAGCCTGTAGACAGAGCCTGTAATGATATAATGAAACTTGTTGACATTTCTGCATGTAAAAAATAATTCTTAATAAGAAGGTTCTAGTTGATGAATGCAATTCATTTAATGGGTATTCAGTCAGTAGGATAGAGCCCATAATGATATTGTCATGAAAATTGTTGACCTTTTTGCATATAGAAATTGCATTAGAAGGTTCTAGTCAATGAATGCACTTTATTTAATGAATATTCAGTTTGCAGATAAAGCCGTAATGATATTGTTTTAAGACTTGTCATCAATTCTGCACATAAAAAAGAATTTTTAAAGATACGAGCAGGCTCTAATCTACAAATGCACTTTATCTAATGAATATTGAGCCTATAATGTCGTTACAAAAGCTGTCGGCATTTTTGCATGTAGAAAGTAATTCTTAAAGACGCGAAATGGTTATAATAAACAAATGCAAGTTATTTAATGAATATTTAGGAAACGGTTGAATAAAACCATTTTTGGAGCCACAAAAATTAATAGTCAATGAATATTCTCGAAACAATCCAATGAAACAGTCATTCTTACTACAGAAAATAAATAACACTGTAACACTGTTAAAAAAACATGACAGAACAGAAAATTCCCAACCATTAAATTAGTATTCATTTTCGAAAAAATTGATTTTTCAAAATTTTTATATATTAAGAGTTCAAAAATTTTCGCATTTTTCTCATTTTTTAACCACAAAATGAAATACAAAAAATTTAAAATCAATTTTTGTAAAATGAGTACTAATTTAACGATTATGAATTTTCTGAATGTGAAATCGTAATTAAAAAAAATGTGTTTGATGATGAGTAATTATAGAAACAAATTTCTTCACAGAATAACATGGGACGTGGCTGTCAAAGTAATTACATATTGTTCACTCATAAAGTCGCAATAGACCGCATCGAAAAACTTCAATTTTGTTTTGTTAATCAAAACACAAATGAAAAATCATTTAATGAACTTAATTTAATTCACAATGCAATTATTAATACTCACAGACAATCAACACATCAGACAAGTATATATATATATATTTTTTTTAATGTAATTAAATAACAACCGGTATAGATATAAATCGTATAATATTTATGATTAGATACACAAACTCAAAATGTGTTTATATAGTATTCAAGATAAGTAATACAGTACTCAAGATATAAGACAGGTAATTATTACTCAAGTCATGGATTATGGTTTATTTTTCTGATTTTTAACACTTTTTTTTTAGTTTAATTTTTATTTTCAAAAATAAATTCTACTATAAAGTAATGCACTTATCTTAAGAAACTGTTTTAATTAATATTTTCACATAAATTATGTTTCAATGCCATAATTTATGTGAACATTTGTAGTAATCAAAGTTTTATAATTAAAGTCTTACAAGGAGAGGTCACGACATTGAAAATTCAAATCGGGACAAAATTGCGCAGGATTGTAGTATACTATGAGGGTAACAACATATTAAAGCAGTAGGACCCACTATCCATAAAATTTTGAGAAAAAAGTGTTTAAAGTTTCAGTAATCTTTAAATACAAGTTATTTCGCAAGCGAGTAAGCGCCTCAGTGGTGTGATCCTAAAGCGCAAGTCTTCCAACCTTGGGTTTGAGGCTACCTACGGGACTACTTTTTTTTTTCTTTTCTTCTTTAACTTTTTATTTATTTTACTTTATTTTACAATTCAATTCAAAATTTGAAATTTTTTTAAAAAAAATTATTTAATTTTCTTGAGTATAAAATAACTTTTTCTATTTTTAATATTTATAACTTAAAAATATAATAAATTTCTATAACTTAAAAAATAAAGTTTAGTTTTACAAAACCCTAAATAAGAAACATAAAGAAAAACAGAAAAATATTTAAATAATTAAAAAATAAGCAAGCTGTAAACAAAGTGTAAAATAGTTAGCATGTGCACTTAAATCTTGGTTTGAGCTTCCTGATTTGGTTTGAATGTGTATAAATTACGTAAACGCTTCCAGCTTGTTAATAATAAAGAGCAGGCCATAAAAAATTAAAGAAGAAAAAAAAACGGTAGTTCCGTAGGTAGCTTCGAACCCAGATCGTCTGAACAGAAGACTTGCGCTTTACTATTACGCCACTGGGGTGTTGACTGGCATGCAAAACAACTTGTATTTAAGGATTACGGAAACTCCGAACACTTTTTTCTCCAAATTTTGTGAATAGTGGGTCCTAATGCTTTAATATATTGTTACCTTCATAGTATACTACAATCCTGCGCAATTTCGTCCCGATCTGAATTTTCCCTGTTGTGACCTCTCCTTGTTAGTAGGAATTTGTATATCTATCTGCAGCAAAGTAAAATTTGTCTATGATCCTGGACTGACGCCAGGGTTGGCACAGTTTAAACAAGTGATTCTCAAGCGTTTTAGAGCTGACGCCCCCTTAAGAAGTGAAAAATATAACACATGCAAAATTTTAAATATTTAGTTTGAATACTAAAAAGTGCTTATATCGTCCCCCCTACCGCACAAAGCAAGTTCACCGCCCCCTCAGCAGCTTCCAGCACTCCCTGGGGGTGGTAACGCCTCCCGTTGAGAACCTATGGTTTAAAACAACTGGTATTTCTTGATTTTATTTTTTCCTTTCCAAAAAATTCAAAATTTTTATTCTATTACTCCTTTTTTAATTGAAATTTATAGATTATTTTTATGTAAATGACTTTTTACGTTTAATTCAGTTTATTTCAATTGTATTTTTCTTCAGAGAAGGTTTTAGTTTATGTTTTATTGCGTGATTGGCTGGTTTTAATAAATTTATTATATATGGGGGGGGGGGGGAAATATCTAGAAATTATAGATTTTATTAAATTTAATAAATTTAGCAAATTTACATTAATTATCTTATAAAATCATACATGAAAGAATCTAAGGCTAAATGTAGTGAAAAGTAAAATAAGTAATGGAAAGCACATTTATTTTGTATAAGATATAAAGTAAAAAAAAAAATTATATGAATTATTTTATTACAATGTAACAGCACTAGAATTAAGGAAATGACATCAAAAATTTTAATATCCAAGTATTGAAAAATGTTGAAATAATTTTAATCGTGAAAGATTCTAAATCCGATGAAGAGTGTTTTCTTAAAATAGAAAATTTAGTTTCAATAAAAGCTATAAAACTTCTAATTTTATTTATATGAAATGCAAATTCTACTCAATATGCAATTTTCAAATGGATTTCAATATTCCATTACATAATCCAAAAGTAGAATTTTTTCTTAAATCTCTTCCTATGACTCTCTTTTATTGTATTGGAGTTTTTTTTTTTTTTTTTTATTTATCCCTAATTCATTAAATTAAGAATTTTATTGTTATTAAGTTAATTTGTTATCATTAAATTGAAGGAAAGGCATGTTAGGTTTAACATTCACTATTTAAAAAAAAAAAAAGTCAACTCACAGTAATCCTGTTATTAGCATTTACATCAATTTAATGAAAACTGAATACTACAATTATGGAATATTTTTAGAAGTTCTGAATATAAAAGAATTAAGCTATAATAAAATGCACTTTTATATAACAGTTCTGTACCTCAAGGATGAGATCGACAAAAATGTAAAAATAAATAAATAAATATAAACTTTATGAAAAAGATAAACATTAAAGCAAAATATAAGAATTCAGGCACAAAAGCCTGTGCTACAGAAATAAATTATTTGATTGTTTTATTTTTAAACATAAAAATAAATAAATGTTTTATTAACATGGCTATGTGAAAACGTTTTTAATTACATGAGACATAACAGAATTTCATGTCTGAAAGTACAAACTTTGTTTCTTGTATAGGGGAAGAGGGGGGACATTGGGACACTTTTTATAAAAGCATATTATTTTCCAATTAAAAAAAGTTTTAATGCTTTTGTGCAGTTTTATTTAAATACTTGTGTTATTGGTCACCTTTTAAATGTGTAATGAGCATTGTTTAATGTGTTTTTCAAACAGAAATAATTAAAACATAACTTATGCAAAAGTGTCCCAATGTTCCCCGTGCAGGGGCAGATTGGGACAACACTGATTTAATGATGGGGCACTTTGGGACAACCATTTTTTTATTTATCTAATTACAATATTGCAAAATATTTTGTTAAAGTAAATGAAAGGCTTTCAAAACAATGAATTTGATGCAATAATAAATAATAATAAAGTAGGTAATTATGAAAAAATGTAATTGTTATGAAGCATTACTGCATATTCATATCTTAATGCACATCAAAACCCTGCAAGTCTACACAAAACTTTAAAGTTATGTAGGATCGTGTTTCTGGCATAGTTAAGTTGAGAACATGATATTAAATAATCTTTCAACAAGAGTTCTTGTTCAGCTGTGAATATTTGTTGATGTATATTTGGATTGAAACTTATAATTTATATTTGTAGTACGCACTCAATCTTATTTTCTCTAATTTTTTTTCAATGTATTAAATAATGTAGATTTTGGTATATAATATTTAATTGCAACTTCCCTCACAGAAAGTTTATCTTTGATTATTTCATTTATTGCCTTTTCTATATTTTCTTCTGAAATTTTAATTCTTTCAGTTTTTGGCTAATAATTTCTAATCATTTTCTATTTATTTAAAGAATAACTAGACAAAAAAATGAATACAATTAGCTTATATGTGCAAAAAATAAGTAAATAAATAAAAATATATTGGTGTTAGAAATGAATGGGCCATTGGAGCAGTCCCAATGTGCCCCATGCATTGGTGTCCCAATCTACCCCATCAGGTCATTTTCAAAACAAATGTTTATGCCTAATTTTCTAGAGCACATGGGCTAATGATCTATAGTGGAAACGAATGTTTCTAATGTTTATAAACTAATATGTTTATAAACTAATATGTTTATAAACTATTTTTTATAACTAATGTTTATAAAAACACATAGTACTTTTAAAAATTAAAATATTTATTTCCCACTACCTAAAAAATCAACATTAATTTACTTGAAAAAAATTACTTTTCATATGATAAAATAAACTAACCTTGTTCACAGGCAGCAGACTTGAATGATTGAGTTGAAATCATAAATATGAAGATGTACTACTAAGTGCTATCTAGTGTGATTTTTTACAAATTTTATTTTGCAATTATAAAGGGATAAAAGCCTTTGTCCCAATGTGCCCCGTGTCCCAATGTACCCCCTTCTCCCCTACATTGTTACAGAAAGAAAATCAACTAACAAAAAAAGCTGAAAAATCTCATCCCTATTTATTATCAATAATTTAAATCATTTTTAGATGAAGTAATAATTGATATTGGAATATTAATTACTTTTTAAAGTGTCAATTTTATTTATAACTATGTATAATGTGACTGGGAAACATATACTAATAAAAATCTGGTTTAAACAAAAAAAAAAAAAAAAAAAAAAAAAAAAAACCTGGTTTTTGCCAACCCTGACGGACGCCCAAATCTGGTATAGCAAGAAGTTAGTGATGAGGGCTGGAAATTTTTCAATGACAAAAAATGCAATTTTTTTTTTCTTAGTAAACTATTTACACAACATATTTAAGCATATCTTTCATTAGTCACAATACAGTTAATAGTTATTTATAGTAATGTCAAATATGTTTTGAGTAAATTGTTCGAGAAGGAGAAAATTAATATAATACAAGAAATCTATAGTTGTTAATCAGAATTTTGAATGTTCCTTCAACAACAACTTTCTCTGATTACAGTTATAAAGCATTTGCAACATCAACATATATATAAAGAGGAATATATTGAAAAATTAATGCACTGCTATCCCACTGAGCTTGTATGTGTTTTTTAAAATATTCATTTGATAAATAATGATACAGCAATCTTTTTCTAACTCAGGTAGTAATTTTGATTTAGGTAACCTCATGAACTCTAGTTCTGAGAAAGACTCTGAAAGTTCATGGTCATAATTTTTATCTAACACCCAGTTTATACATATAATAAAAATAAAAGCCTTTAATAAGGCCACAAAATTGGCATTATTGAAAATCTTAGAGAAAAACCTCATATAAAATTTCACATCGAACACAGAAAATTCTACATCGAACACAGAAAAATACCCTCAATTTGAATATTTACTGCAGACAATGATAAATATCTAAGTAAACACCTACTTAACTTATCTTACATATAAGAAACAACTTAATTTGCCCATATATATATTTATTTTTACAACTGTTTCATTTTATTATTTAAATGTATTAAAAAAAAACAAAAAAAAACTGCTTTACGTATTTTAGTTAATTGTTCTGAAGTATCATTAATTTTCACAAACTTACTTGCCCAGTGGCAGAAAGTTTTGTAGCTGTCAGCAACAGGCTTTTAAAATTACATAATCTGTCTGCAAAATTTGCGTGTAATCAGGGGTGAAATTGCCTTACACTCAAAAAGCCTGAGAGCTGATTGGAACGGGGGGGGGGGGGGGGGGCTTAACATCAGTGGTGATCTCATGCAACAATACACAAATACAATTTTACTGCAGAACAATATAGTATAAACAATTGTGTGTTTTCATTCATATCATTCAATTAAATATTTTATAGCAATAATTGACACAATACAATATAGATAATTATAAATAATAAAAGTATTAGTTTTAGTTTTGATACAGAAATTTTTTTATCAGTGCAGACAAAAACTGTCCACTAGCAGTTTTTCTATGTCTGTGACTATGTCGCCGTGTCTCTGCCATTAGGCTTACTTGATGTTTTCACAAATTATTTTATAAATTCACAAATGGGGTATCATTTTTAAAAAGCTGGATTAATCCCTGTTATATTTTTAAAGTATCACATAACTAAGCTTAACATATACTATATTAAGCATAGTTATAAATTTCATAATAATATATAAAAGTATCACAGCCTATTTTGAATGAACATAGAAATAATTCGTAATAAAAATTTTTATTAGTGCAGACAAAAACTGTCTGCAGGCCGTTTTTCTGTGTCCGCGACTATGTCGCCGTGTTTTTGCCACTGGGGTATAGATACAGTAAACTCCCGATTATCCGCGGTGAACGGGGAATAGACAACCGCGGATAATCGAATCGGCGGATAATCCGCAAAATGGTCAAAAAGGGGATATAAATCAACACATAAAGCCTTTTGAGCAATACTATTTAATTAACAGTTAAGAATGGCCTACATATACAATTTAACATACCAATAAAAATTTCTACTTACATTTTGCTCTATTTTGTAACAAAAAAATCGGTGAAGCATTTTTGTTTTTGTAGTAAAACACTTTTTCTTAATTTGCGATTGCAGTTTCTTTATTAGCATTTTGTCACAAAGTGATACATCGTCCTGTTCCTCGAGATATTTTATAAGTCCATCTGCATATGCTAGGGCTGCGTCATGGCTCATCCTCTGCTGAGTATTATCTCCTTCTTCCTCTTATTCTTCACTATCTTCTGAAACTGGGTCTAATGCTTGGTCCACAATTTCTTCATCTCTAAGGTGTTCAATACCTGGATCATTGGCGTCAAAATTAATCCACTCTTCAATGTTTATCTTCATTGACTTTTTCTCTTCCAGTAGTAGATTTAGCTAAATTTACCAAATCAAGAGCAGAAATTTTTTCCTCCTCTATAAACTCTACCAAAGTATTTTCCACATTTGGTAAAATTTTTCTCCAAGATCTTACCAATGTAGACTGCTTAACTGCCTCCCAAGCAGTGTGTATGCCATAAATGCTGTCAAGAATCGTGTAATATCTCCAAATGCCTTGAAAGTCATTACTCTCTTCGATCTTCTTTTGTAATAAGTTTGTTCTGTATGTTTAAATTCCCTTTTAAATTCAGGCCCTTGAGGACCGCGGATAATCCGACCGCCGATAATCGGGAGTCTACTATATATGCTTTTTATACAAGCAGAAGGAAATACAATTAATTGTGTAAATAAATAGAGCTCGAGTTTGAATAAAATTTGGTGAAGTCTAATAGATTGAATGAATGCCATCATAATTTATGACTGGAAGAATGGAGAACCATTTGGAAGAATTTGGTATTTCTTCATTTGTTTAAAATATCTAAAATTGAGTAATACTTGAAAAAACTTATATTGGATGTCACATTTAAATATTTTAAAAATTTAATAATAAAATAGAATCCAACACTTCTCAAAACTTCCAGATTCCTTTCTTTGAATAGAGTATTACATCCATTATCCAATACTACCACTATTATTATTTTGTGTTCAAAAGTTATGCCTAAAAAAAATTAAAAATCAACAAAATTTTGATGAAATGCACACAACCTTACATGGTCTGAGAAATGCTTTGCCAATCGAGTTTTCTCTGCCAACGGCAGCCAAATCCCATGTTACTGGAGAAATTTATGAGAATTACTCATTATCAAATGATTTTTTTTTTTTTTTCCAATTCTGCATTTACATTCAAAAAATTCATAAACTTCAAATTTGTTCTTGTTTTTCAAAATCAGTTTTTGATTTAATTTTTAATGTTTCACTTTGTATTTATGAAGTGCAAAAAAAGCACTTTGTTCATTTTTTTCCCTGCTTTATAGCTTAATGAAGTATTAAAAATTAAAGAAATAAATTTTGAGAAAAGTAAAAAGAAATTTAAGTATTCTGCATTTTTTAGCTGAAAAAGTTTTCGCCTTCGCTTTATGGATCATCAAAATTGGGATGGCAAGTCTTCGGACCACCCTTAGGGGCGAGTCCCAAACTGTCGCCAATTGCTGATAGCATAGCACAAGTGCAACATAAAACTAAATCGACCTCTGTATTTTTTAATTATGAAAATAAAATTATTTAAAAAAATCATCGAGTCATTTTCATAACAATTTTTCCAATATAATTAAAGGGGATTCACCTGCTGTTCATACTATGTGGAGAGTCTCCGAGAGCTATCGAGTATTGAATGCACACAGATACCTTATTTATATTGATTACTCATCTATTCATGCATAACAGCAGAAAAACTCCTCTACAGGCTTATTTTATGCATTAAAATATAAAAATACCTTAAAATTTAACCATCAGTATTTTCATGCTTTGTATTTTTAGGTTAAATTTAGTGTATTTTATTGTTTGTGTCTGAAAAAGTTTATATTTTTTCTTCAATTCAATGCTTTGTTTTAATCAATAAATATCTTCTTTTACAATGGATAAAAAGTTTGCAGAATTAAAATTATTCTGATGAGTAAAACTGTAAAAATTTGAATCATCAATAAAATTTCTCAGATTCAAGTATGGTCTTAAAAACCCATAACGGGGTTCGCACTAGAAAAAAATATTGAGGAGTGAGATTCTCAAACTCTAATAAAAAAAATGCATATAAGGAAAATCAAACACTGAACTACACATAAGAATCGCATACATGAAATCAACTTGTAAATAAACATTGAGGCATTTGTAAAGTGGTCTAATATGAATGAAAGAAAAATTATAAATTGTAAACCAAAAAGCTTTGAATAGTAATAAACAAATTTCACTTATATTACTTACCTTTTTTTTTATTTTGGTAAGTTATGTTTTTATTTTCAGATCAGTATAAATAAGCTTAATGTAGTTTTACATGCTATAGTGATACTTATATCTCCAGAAAAAGAATATTGCTTTAAATAGTTTACAATATAAAGTAATAATCTAAAAAGTTTAATATTTTTCATGTCTGCCAATAAATGACTTAAAATATATGCTTGTACAATATTCAAATTGATCTGGTTACAGTCTTCCTTTTTTGTTTTTCATTTCAAATTTTAAAAAAATTACCATCTGTGTATAACTCTTTAAGACCTGATTAAAAACTTTTAAGTTTAAATGACAAATGAAAATCAAACATATCGAGGCGGTTAGAATAATGTGTATATTCTATATCAAATGATATTCATCTTTTTCTAATATTTCTGGCATTTTAGTATTTTGCTAAAGCTTTTCTTCTCATTCTAGTTTTTTGCTAAAGAAAATTTTTACTCAACTTAAACCCTGCAATTCATTGTTTTAAGGCAATGATAAGTTTTTTGAGACAGCTCTGCCTATAATACCATAAAACAATGCAATCACTATATATGTTTATATATTGCTTAATATTTTGAAACGCCGACTAATTCATGATTTCGTAACAATCTCTGGTATTTAAAAAATAAATAAATAAATAAACGTACTTTAAAGTTTTAACATAAAAATAACCGATGCAGAAACAATATATCTCAGTATTCTCCGAAAAGTGCTGTTTTCAAAATAAAATAATAACAAGCGCAGGGATAAAGTGTAAAGGTAAATAACTAGCATCTAGAGAACGCCGGATCTAGATGATGTACGCATGCGCTTCAAAGACCATGGACCATGGTATAAATTTGTGTGCATGCGTGATTTAAACTTTTTCGCTTTAAAACTTTTTTAATGTATTGTGAATAATGATGAAATAGAATATCTATAATTAAAAATTACTTCTTCTTATTTTAAATATTATTTAAATACTTTTTTGACGAAATGGGAAATTTTAAAATTAAAAATATTTTCTTCATAGCAAAAATTTATTGACTGCATTTACGTTGGTCAGCCAACCAACGTGAGCAACTGAAGCCTTGAAAGCAAGAAGTAATAACCGCATCACGTCCTTTTTAGCCGAAGAAAAGCATGCAATTGGCGGAGTAATATAGTTCTATTTTTAAAATAACTTTTATAAAAAACAAGAGTTTTCCTGAAAAAAACGAAGACGTTACTAGATTCAGAAAGATCCTATTAACAACATATATTAATTATATGAAAATCCTTCGAGCCGTTTTAGAGACATTTTTCAGAATTTTAGTCCATTACTCCAACCGTTTTCCCATTTTGGCTTTAAATTGAGATTCAGAACTCAAAACATACTGCATGTAGAAATGTAAAAATTTCAGGATAGATTAAGACCGAAGATAAAAGACTATTTTGAAAAGATCAGAACAAAATATGGCATATTTGCTGAGATATTAAGTGTCGGCTTTTACAAATCTCTTTGAAGTCAAACTAGCCGTATATATGAGTTCGCAGCGTCAGTTTGGGCTTCCGCTTGCGTCACTCGAAAAACTGCCGTTTTTCATGATATATATATATATATATATATATATATATATATATATTTAATTTTACAAAAATAATTAAAATTTAAAACTTCCGTTCCACCTTTTTTTTTTTTTTTTTTTTTTTTTTAAACAATTTTCGAGTAACTGTAATATATATAATAATGTTATATTTCAATGAAATATTTTTCAATGAAGATTTTAAATATTCTCGTAATTTTTTTTCTCCTATATTATTATTTTTAAGTGTAATAAATTATTTCGAAATAATTTAAGTGAAAAAATATTTTTTTTTATTTTCAAAACATGTAAATGTTCGAAATTAAATTTTTAAACTGTGTTATATATCTGATATGCAGCATATGAACTTAGTGACAGATTCTGTTTTTAAAATAAAATAAATAAATAAAATAAGACTTTTACTGATGTCCATATTTTTTTTTAGTAATCTTGTTATAAAATAATTTCTATTTCATTCATAAGCTTCAATTTTTTTAATTAACGTCAATTAATTTTATTTTAAACTTTTGATCCTAAATGAGTACTGAAAAAAAATTAATATCAAAGAACTGAAATATAAAAAAAAATACTTCAACCATTACCTGTCATGTTTTAGCCGATCATTTATCATAATTATTTTTAACTGCAATAACCAATGTTAAAAAAAAAAAAAAAAAAAAAAAAGTTAAAGTGAATTAGATAAATTATATGTATTTCAAACGTCTTCAATCATTTTTATCGAGAAAACTAAAAAAAAAAGGCCAAGCATTTTAAATTGAATATATCAAATGCAAATTCAGTCACTTCTAAATTTCACAAAGAAATTTGTGAAGAAAAGTTTTCTGACTTCGTTCTTAAAACACACATTTTTGGAAAGAATAAGGCATCAAATTGCACTATAAAGTCAAACTTATAAAAATCGATTCAAAATACTTTACAGAGAAATTTTTCATGGGCTTTATCGATGAAGTAGTTTTATAACTTTAGGCGCCGTTTTGTTTAAGCGTATATTTTAAAGTCCAATAAACAGTTACATAGAGTGAACTCTAAGCATTTTTTCCCTCTGCTGAAATTTGCTTTCACAATGCGCGGCTTATGAAAATTATTTGTGAAATATTTCATTCCCTGTTGTACAAAAGAGCGCAGTTCATCTGGAAAATTCTTCTTTTATTATTAATTTACTTTTTTTTTTTTACTTTCTTTCCATTAAGTGCACTCAAGTTGTTAAGAAATAAACAAGCCGACAGGCAACCCCATTCTTCTGTTTTATCCTACGCTTCCTCGGCTGGGCGTCTCTAAGCTCATCTCTTACGCTCCCGCGCCTCTGGGTTAAAAGATATCGATTGAACCTCTAGAGACTCTGGACTAGTGCAGAATAATTGTCTCCGGGTCTGTTTTAGAGAGTCTTCTTTTCAGTATATTCCAAGCTTATGAAAACAGAGTCCATGTTGTTTCTTCTTTTAGATTCTAATTTCATACTCGGGTTTTACAGAGGTCTTCCAGATATTTTTTTAAAAAATGTCTTCATGGGAAAAAACGCGTTTTTGCTGATATTTTATGTTTAATATAATGAATATATTTAAAATTATCATAATTAACCATGTTGTTACTGCTTTCAGAAATTTATTTTGAGAATAATGAAATTTTACTGATCAATTTAAAGGAGAAATATATTTTATAGTTACCCAAGGTTGAATTTGAATTCGTGAAAGTTTATCTGAAAGTTTAGCAAGAATTTTTTTCGTATGGGGAGAGAACATTTACTACAGGGCAGTACACCCTTGAGTTATCATAATTAACCACGCTGTTGCTATGTTGCGAATATTATATTGAGAAGCTTTATATGCTAAATTTTATAGAAATAATTCTTTTTTTTTTTTTTTTTTTTTTTTTTTTTTTTTTTTTTAGAATTTTTTTATTATATTCCAAGCTTTCTAAAATACAATTATGGCATCTTTTACATAACAACGCTGAGAGGTTTCATAAATTGGATTATACAGAGAACCTTCTGATATTTTAAAAATTATCTCTGTGGATAAAACCGCACTTTCACTGACCAATTGATTATAATATATATGTTCTATGGTTATCATAATTAACCATGCTGCAATATTAAGATTATTGCATAAAAAAAAATTCTTAAACTGAATTATATGTAAATTATTCACATAATTTTTAGAAATCCTATTATGTATAATTCAAGCTTGTCATACAGGGCCCATGTTATTGCCTCTTTTGGATTTTAATATTGATAAATTAATACACAGGTTTATACGAAGATCGTCCGGACGTTTATAAACTATTTTTATAAGAAAAAAAAATACGCATTTTTAAAGATCAGTTTGATATAGTAAATACATTTTATGGTTATCAACATTGACCATGTTGTTACTTTTTTTGAGAATATTATATTCTAAAAGAAAATTTTAACAAATTTATACAGAAATTATTTAGATATATTTTTAGCATTCCTTCTATGTATATTCCAAGCTTACTAAAACAGAGTCCATGTTGTTGCTTCTGTTATATTGGAAAATTGAGTAATTTTACCCTTTAGAATATACAGAATTCTCATGGGCACGAAAAAAAACTGCATTTTAACTGATCAATTTAAAATATAGCAAATCTTTTAAATATAAACATACTGTTTATCATAAATAATAATAATATTGTTACTATTTAGAATTTAAGATTGAAAAATTTCAGAAATATTTCCCCAACAGAAGGCCTCCCTAAAAAAACAGCTACAAAAATTGCAATTAATAATAATAAAGAAAAGAAAAAAAATATATTTATATATATTAAAATGTCTTATGATACTGTGTGGGTAATGAAATACTTTCTTTTATCACATGGCAACTTTTCTATTAATTATCTGCGAAATTTAACACATTGACCCTGAGAGAACCAAACCTACGTATTACTAGCAGGACACTAACAAGCTGAGCTAAAAGGTCACAGAACAACTTTCTACTTTTAGGATTCGATATCTAGAACAAATCCTTTAACAGATTTATAAATTTTAATTAATTAAAACAAATCCAAATTTTGAAATCGGGCTTCGCGGTGCATGAGATTAGGTCAATGCAAACCTATATGCAAATTTGTATATATCTGCGATCAGACAGACATGTGCACCATCACAAACACACATCTTTTTTATTTTGGAGATGACATTTTTAGCACAGTTATTTTCTGATACATTGTTGCATATGTGTATACATTGTAGCGTAAATAAATATTGCATTCCTATATATATATATATCTAAGTATTAGATCTTATACTTTATAATGTTCGTAGCACAAAGCACAGATACTGTTACTGCAATATTTCATTTCTGTATACATTTTGACATACCAGTATGATTTTATTTTTATTCCAAAGTCACGATAAAAGTATGGGGAACTTAGGTAATCGAGAAAATTTTCGACCTCGGTTTTTTGAATTTTTTAGAAGTTTTCAAGTGTGAGGAATCTGAAAATATAAAAATGGGTATTGTGTCCGTCTGTAGTGTACCTGTTAGTTTGTTTGTCCGTTAGTGTATTAGTCCGTTACTCCATTAGTACGTTAGTCTGTGTACATCACGAACAAACGATCGCAGAGAAGTCGGACCAGTTTTAAAATATTATTTATGAGACTGGCAAGAACCTTATTTATCTGCAACCTTATTTATTCGAAATTTACGATTTTCTGACCATGGGGAATTAGGGCAAAATTGAGCATAATCGTCCATTTTGAGGACCATAAATATATCAGACAACTTCAAAATAACATTTATGATACTTGTTTGAACATGATTGACTATAAATATCCTTATATAAAATTTTCGTATGTCATTCGTAATTTAAGATTTTATCAATATAGCAAAATTGGGCGATATTTCATATAATTCTGCATTTGGGGATTGTTGCATTGGGAATAGTAGCATGAAAGCTAAACTACGAAATTGACCCTAATAAAATAAATTAATAGATTGGAATAATATAAATATATGGATGTGAACGGTACACAATTATAATATGTCCTGAACTAGATATTTATCAGAACATACATATGACGGGGAACTGAGAATAATCCACCAATACCAACTAGTTTTTCTTTTTTTTTTTTTTTTTTTTTTTTAAGCATCACTGCACATTATACTTCACATTATGATTTTGCTGAACAAAATAAATAGTTATGTATAAAGTCTTAAAAACATTTTACGTTTCATTATTAAATTCTAGTTAATTTTACTGCATAAATATTCAATTATTTGTTTTATATATTGGAAAAAAATAAAGACACAAATGAAATATTCTATGAGGTTAAAAGAAAAAAAAAATAAATCTGTCAAATGAAAGTGATGTTTTTTTTTTTTTTTTTTTTTTACTTTCTCCTCTCTTTAAATATATAAAAAGAAAGTATTGAAAACGTGAAAATTTTCGAACTCCGATTTTCGACGTATTTACACGTCTTGAGATGTCCTGAACACGATTTGACTGTTTTTAAACAATGTATGTGTGCCTGTGGGCGGGTATGACCATTTTTGTGGTCGCTGTATCTCAAGAATCAATCAGTGAAATTTAACCATACTTACTATTCAGTAGGAACTTGAGCTGAACTGTCGCTGATTGCATTAGAGGATCCATTACTCGTAAGTTGGCGCTGTGATTCATTTTTTTTCTTTCTTTTTTTTTTATTGCAGTATAAGACAACATTTCGCAAAAATGTACTTAATGAGAGTTATTTTTAACGCACGATTTTACAATTAATATGAATTACTGATATTAGTAGTAGTAAGCTAGGAATAAAATATTTGTGCATGTAGGACCATCGCTCAGTGTAAATTTTCAACATGGGTGTTTTTTGAAAGAAATCGTCAATATCGTAAAAACGAGTGGTTGAACCATATATTTGGGAAAATTTTAGAGAACGATATCGATCTTTATCTTTTTTAACTTAATGAAAAAATAATAATAATATTTTTTTCTAATAAGGGCATAAAACTGACTTTCTTTCGAAATTTAGTGTTAGTACTTCTCTGAGATAAAAAAGTTTAAATTCATCATGGCAAATAATTTTATTAAATAATAATTTAATAAATAATTTGTACTACGTGGATTTGTATAAGATTATATAAAAGAAAATGTTGTGGTGACTGTAACACACTGCTTTTTATTGTTGTCGTTAGTAATATCACAAACCAAAATTAATTATGTAATGCTAAGTATTTAACAATCAATTATCAGCAAAAGAAAAAAGAGTAAAAATAGTCTACACTCGTATTGTAACTGTTAACGACAGAGAGCTTAAGAATAGTTAACTTTTTTAATGATTTTTTATAGAAACATTCTTTTAAGTTATTTTATCAATATTTGTAGTATATAATTTCCCTGTAATATTTTCTTTGTTTATAACTGAATAATATTTAATGTTTGTTTATAATGATATATATAAATCATATTATATGTGTATATATATATATGTGTGTGTGTGTGTCTGTATATGTATATATATATATATGTGTGTGTGTGTGTGTATGTATATATATATATGTATGTATGTATGTATATGTATATATATGTATATTAATTTCACAATAATTATTGAAAAAGAAATTCTCATTGTATATATTTATAAGAAATTTTATTCCATACTGCCGTATTAAAAATGATCGTAAAACGGGATAAGAGCTCTAAATTGAATTCCAAGTTGTATTTAGGAGTAATTTATGCGAAAGTAGAAGTAATTACCAAATTTGGCTAAATTCAGATTACTGGTTCTTGAGAAACAGCATCCACAACAATTTAGTAACACAGAAACACACAAATAGGGAGATATATATATACATTTTTTAGATGGTCAAATCATATTCAGAAAGTCCGAAAACATGTAAATACATAAAATGCCGGTTGTTAATTTTTTTCAATAATACAATACTTTAAAAACACACAACAATGGTTCCGGTTTCGTATTCAAGCCCAATGCTTTCTAAAGAGGGGGGGGGAGGACAAACACGTTAGTTATTTTGATAATTATTATTATTTTAAATTTTATTATTATTATTATTATTATTATTATTATTATTATTAGCATGAGAGGACTACTGTTTCTTATACATTTCTCGTCGCCTTCACTTTCTGCATTTCACCTTAAACATGTCAGGGGGTATTTTTTTCCCTTTTTTTCTTTGGCGGAAAAAAAAAAAAAATGAAAAAAATAATAATAATATTTTTTTCTAATAAGGGCATAAAACTGACTTTCTTTCGAAATTTAGTGTTAGTACTTCTCTGAGATAAAAAAGTTTAAATTCATCATGGCAAATAATTTTATTAAATAATAATTTAATAAATAATTTGTACTACGTGGATTTGTATAAGATTATATAAAAGAAAATGTTGTGGTGACTGTAACACACTGCTTTTTGTTGTTGTCGTTAGTAATATCACAAACCAAAATTAATAATGTGAATGCTAAGTATTTAACAATCAATTATCAGCAAAAAAAAAAAAAAAAGAGTAAAAATAGTCTACACTCGTATTGTAACTGTTAACGACAGAGAGCTTAAGAATAGTTAACTTTTTTAATGATTTTTTATAGAAACATTCTTTTAAGTTATTTTATCAATATTTGTAGTATATAATTTCCCTGTAATATTTTCTTTGTTTATAACTGAATAATATTTAATGTTTGTTTATAATGATATATATAAATCATATTATATGTGTGTGTGTGTCTGTATATGTATATATATATATATATATATATATGTGTGTGTGTCTGTATATGTATATATATATATATATATATATATATATATATATATAGATATATGTGTGTGTGTGTGTGTGTGTATATGTATATATATATGTATGTATGTATGTATATGTATATATATGTATATTAATTTCACAATAATTATTGAAAAAGAAATTCTCATTGTATATATTTATAAGAAATTTTATTCCATACTGCCGTATTAAAAATGATCGTAAAACGGGATAAGAGCTCTAAATTGAATTCCAAGTTGTATTTAGGAGTAATTTATGCGAAAGTAGAAGTAATTACCAAATTTGGCTAAATTCAGATTACTGGTTCTTGAGAAACAGCATCCACAACAATTTAGTAACACAGAAACACACAAATAGGGAGATATATATATACATTTTTTAGATGGTCAAATCATATTCAGAAAGTCCGAAAACATGTAAATACATAAAATGCCGGTTGTTAATTTTTTTTAATAATACAATATTTTAAAAACACACAACAATGGTTCCGGTTTCGTATTCAAGCCCAATGCTTTCTAAAGAGGGGGGGGGGGGAGGACAAACACGTTAGTTATTTTGATAATTATTATTATTTTAAATTTTATTATTATTATTATTATTATTATTATTATTAGCATGAGAGGACTACTGTTTCTTATACATTTCTCGTCGCCTTCACTTTCTGCGTTTCACCTTAAACATGTCAGGGGGTATTTTTTTCCCTTTTTTTCTTTGGCGGAAAAAAAAAAAAAAAAAAAAAAAAAAACATCAAATTGAAATTGAGATAAAAACTGCAAATTAAATTCTGAGAAATAAATATAGTATAAATATAGTACATTCTAGAGAACATCACTTCAAATTTTAAAGTATAAGAAATATAGGTTTTTTATTTAATTCTATATATATATGTTTATTCTTCATTTTTTATATTTAGACCAATTAAAAAATAATTTTCATTTTTACTCTCGTAATAACCGGTGCTAAGGAAAGCAACGCAGTTACCACATGCTTTTACATGGCAGAATCGACTAAAACTAGTGACTAAAACTAGTCCTATCAAGCTAAATTTAATTCTGTTTTCTGTAAAATTTTATATTTTATATTTTATATTTATTATTTAGAAAAATGTAAAATATGCTTTATTTTCACTTATTTTCTCTTATTTTATTTATTATTATTATTATTATTATTATTATTATTATTATTATTATTATTATTTATTATTATTATTACTATTATTATTATTATTCGATATTTATTAAGTTTTTACTCTACGTTATTCCACACCAGTATTTCTATAAAAAGTACCTATTAATTATTATTTATATTCCTAGTAATTTACACTATTTCAGCTTTCCATAATACAAAAAAAAAAAAAAAAAAAACCCATCTAATGATAGAAATTATCTCCTTCGTAATTCTAATATAACAAAACAACAATTAATTAAGAGAATGTCTCGTTTTTGTTATCAAAGGTGAACAAATCAAAGAAAAAGATGATAAAAAATGCTGTTAAAATAATATCACACACACCTGAACATGTTAGTCTTTTTTTTTTTTTTTTCTGTCTCCCTGTAAGTGTCAGTAAGCTTGAGATTAAGTTCAGGGTTTCGAGCAAACTTTTGACACAAAAACCTTGGCTGCACTATACCAACTTCTCTTATATGACTTTTAGTAACAGATAAGTTAAGAATAGTTGTCTGTTCTAAGAATTTTTTGTAGAAGTATTTTCCCAACTTCATTTATAAATATTTCAATATTGCGTTCTCAATTTTTTTTACTTATTTAATAACAAAGTAAAGTCTAAAGCTTGTTTAAAGGAAAGTATTAGGCTGATCAACTTATTGAATAATTTTTTAACACACTATTGATAACATATGTTTTAATTCTAGAAATGTACTCAATAATTTTGAAGTTATAATTTTAACTTTAATAGTACATGTATTTCATATTTTTAAATAACCAACAATACACCTACCTACAATGAATATATTTTACATGTATTTTATGAATATATACGCAATAATTTAAAATAAATAAGTAGATAAGTTTGAAGATTAAATTAAAATTTAAAAGAGTAGAGATGAAATAGATTTGAAAAAAAAAAAAAAAAAAAAAAAAATCTTATATTATTATTATTTAGCTATGCAGCAATAAGTACAATGAAAAGTAAATAAACTTTGCTGTCAAGCAATCGAAATTGTAAAAACATGCTACAACTATTCCAGGTCGATAATAAAGCGCAAAAATTCATAAGTAAGAAAATATAGGCATAATTGCGATAAATAAACTCAGAAAAAACACAAGTGAATGATTTCTTTGAAGCTACAGATGCAACAACTTAATTCATCTGATGAATGACCATGTACAGTTAATATGATCTAAAACAATTGTTGTGTATTTTTTGCAATACAAAATTTTCTTATAAAGTTTGCATTTTTTATCATTCAACACCAGTATTTCAGTATTTATATATTAATAGGCAAACATAAAATTTGTCGCAGACATTTAGCATATTATTGATGAAAGTAGAGAGTTGAAAGGTATGATTAGCCAGATTTACAGAATACAAAAATCGTTTTCTTACAGTGTCAAGACGGTAATTTAAAATACCTATATTTTTCATGCACATTTTCATTTTATACGCATATTCTTTTGTATTATAAAATTCCTAAAGAAAAAAGTTATTAAATCTGACAATTACTTAAAATTCAAATAAAAGCATGGAGACAGTAATTTGTATAGATGTAACATTCTTAAACTCTCGACTAGATTTTTTTTCATTCAAAGAGGCAATGGCCACTTCAGTGGTAAAAATGAGTATGAGTGAATGAGTGGTAGATCGAAGTTTTATATTATTGAACATCTATGCAATTTAAAAAAGGATTTCATTTAAGAAAGTTATCTATATTTTTTTTTCTAATTTATTTATGATACATTTTTTTTCCTTTTTCTGTATGTGATTTACATCAGCTCTGAATTGAAGACATATGTTTAGCTAAAAGATAATGCATTTCAACTAACTGAAATTGACTACTTATTTTTAAATAGGTATATTTATTAATATATATTCTGCATTTATGTGAAGAAAGTATAAGGTTCAGAAATAATTTCAATTTCCGGGTTTCGATTAATTTAGACGTTTTGAGATGTCTTGAGCCCGACTGAATATTGATTACATTGATTAAATTTTTGTTCGTGTTAATTGGTAGGTGGCACTGTTATATAAAATGATATAAAAGAAAGTATTGTATTTGTGAATAATTTTTACTTCCGATTTTCGATGAATTTACACATTTTGAGATTTCCTAAACATGATTCGCTCATTTTTAGGAAATGACTATTTGTCTATGTGTATACGATGTGTTAGGGAATTTGTGTAGTATCTCATAAACCAATAGGTGGAATTTACATACATTTGATAATTGGTTAGACCTTTACTTAAATTGGTGATGATTAGCTGTAGGAATATATCACCAATAGGTTATGCTGTTATATTATGATTCAACCCCCATTAATCAAGGCTATATCTCAACTTCTGTAGTGTATAAACGCATCAAACGTGATATGTGATAAGCACATTTTATAAAATTATGGTGTTTTAATTTGGGTGTATATCGGCCGACAAGTGGCACTGCTGAGTTTCAATTTAATTTCGTTTACGAGAAGACAATTCCTTTGGTTTTCAAACAAGTGGTCGAGTTTCGATTACTGGGCGATACTAGTAATTATTAATTTATTACCATTCATATTTCTATTAATTCCCACCATTCCAGCTTTCCATAATATGAAATCAAACAAAAAAATTAAAAATCCTCAAAAGATAGAAATTATCCTCCTCATAATTATAATATAACAAAATAACTATTAATTAGAAAGAAACCCTCGTTCTTTACCCTCAGAGGCGAGCAAATAAAGTAAAAAGATGAAAGAATGCTAATACGATAATATCACACACACCTAAACATTTTTTTTTTTTTTTTTTTTTTTTTTTTTTTTTTTTTTTGTCTGTTTCTATCTTCAAGTATCTGAAAGCTTTAGATTAAGTTCAGGGTTTCCCTCAAGCAAAATTTTGATCCAAAAACCATGGCTGCACTTTACCAAACTTCGCTTACATGACTTTCAGTTACAGATAAGTTAAGAATAGTTTTCTATTTTAAGAATAATTTATAGAAATATTTTCACAGCTTCTTTTTATCAATATTTAAAGCATAATTTTTCTAAAATTTTTACTTTATTTTATATCAGGATAATATATAAAGCTTGTTTAAAGTAATGTATAAGATTTATATATTCATTAGAGTTTTCACTTACTTTTGATAACATTTGATTGAATGCCAGCCACGTATTCTATGATTTTGAAGTTATTATTTTTGCATTAATAGTACATTTGTTTTTAATTTTTAAGTAAGTAATAATACACATAACTAGAATCAATGCAATATCTAACATTTATTTTATGAATATGTATGCAGTAATTAAAAGAAAGCAGCAGCAAGTAAATTTTACGATTAAATTAAAATTTAAAAGAGTGGATAAAAATATTTATATACAGCATTTTACAGCAAAATGACAGTATGGCATTAAGTATAGTAAAAAGTATATAAACTTTTAAACATGCATCCGAAATTGTTAAAACATGCTAAAATTGATTCTAGTCGATATTCAAGAACAAAAATTCATGATAAAAAAAATATAGGCACGATTGCGATAAATAAACACAATAAAAACGCAAGTTATTTGTTTATTTCAAGTCACGTACATGACAAAATTTTTAGCCTGATGAATGACCATGTTTAGTTAATTTGGTCCAAAACTTTTTTTTTTTATTTTTTTATTTTTTTTATTTACAAGATTTGATTAAAATGTTTGTTTTATACACCATTTTTGATAGAATCTCTATATAAATATACAATTATCATTATTTATATTTTAATAATTTACAATATTCTGTATTTCTATAATACAAAAAACTTGCAATATGCCCACTATAAAATTTTCTTATATATTGCCCTATACAAATTAACGCAAGAGAAATTAGTTTTTTAAATTGTTATTTAATAGAATATTTTCCAACATGAATGAAGACGATTTTGATGTCCAATATGTCACTAACTATCGAAATAATACCGTTTTTGTGTTCACATCTGATATAATTATTTCTTTATAATAATAATAATAATAATAATAATAATTGTCACAGGTACATCGTACAACAATTCGTTTTAATGTTATCGAGGAGTTCATTTTAATGATACCATATTAACAATTTACATTCCTGGGGATACTCCCCCCACCAAAATGAGGAAGCATTGACCCCACATACACAAAATTATTTTTCTCGTTGACTATTACTATCAAAAGTATTCAATTTTAAATTTGACATTAAAAAGTTTAACAAAAAATTTCATTATGTACTTTTATGTGAAAATTTGACCTATACTGCCATGTTAAAAATTATGAAAAAATACAGTAATGGCGACAATTTTTGTGCAATTGATCGCCAAATGTAATCGGCAAAAATTTTGGTCAAATTCCAACTAAATATGAAGTTTGATCAAATTTAGTTCATTTACCTGTCACATAGAACGTCCACAGAAATTTTGATACACACAGAGACATTTTATAAAAGATGGTCAAACCGTGTTCAGGACAACTCGAAACGGCTATAAAAAACAGAGATTTAATATTTTCAAGAATCCAGTACTTTTCACTTTTTAATGAAAATAAAGTTAACATTAAAAAATTCTCATATAATAGGAATAATCATCTTTATATTTCTAATATAGCAAAACCATAAGTACATAATATGTTGTTCATCATCAGAGGCAAGCAAAAATAAAAACATGAATTAAAAATATGCTTCTATGACACGATCACACACATGTGACCATTGTACCCTTTTTTTGTCACTTTCTACTTCAAGTGAAGCAGCATTTTTACTTGAAAGTCTTAACTGAACTTCACCAAATTTCGCTTGCATGACTTTCATTGACGAATAACTTAAGAGTTGTCTTCTATTAAGAATTTTCTAAGAAATACTTTCTCAGATTCCTTCATTAATATTTAAATCATACTTTCTACAAACCGTTACATTTATTTCATATGAAGATGAAACGTAAATTTTGTTTAAATGTAAGCATAAGGTTGACACATTCACTTCTGATACGGTTCAATTGAAATCCAGGTGTGTATTTAATGACACAAACTAATGATGACTAACTATACACAAAAATTCCATGTTATTGGTTCCATTTTAAGTAGGGTATATTCCATATTGAACTAACAAATATTAGTGATAAGAAATTCTGAAAATACTTACAGGTGTTAGAGCGCAGGCGGACAGACAGTCTGACAAACGGAATTGATAATCGTATTTACATGTGTTAGAGTGCAGGCGGACAGGCAGTCTGATGAACGGAATTCATAATCCCTTTCAACTTATCTTAATAAGTGCATTGCGTCTTTCATGCTGCACATGGCAGCTATACTGACAAAGTATCGTGCTTTCTTATTTTTATCCAAAACATCTGTATTATTTTTTTTGCAACATATGAACTTTGTTTATATGTACCGTGAAACGAATAATTCGAACTTTTTAATTCGAAATTCTGGATAATTCGAGTTTTTTACTCGGTCCCTTGAATTTTGTGTTAAAATAATGTTAAAAAATCGTGGATAATTCGAATTCTATTTTGGATAATTCGAATTTTTCATACGATTAACTTTAAAATATTTCAGATTAACTTTAATATATTTTTCTCAGCTAAAATGCATAATTTATTTTAATAGTCTTTCAAAATAAGGATATGGAAATACAAGAAAAGCCATTACCTAGTGCATCAGAAGATATGGTGCATATACATGAACTTCGAGGGTTTTTTGAATTGAAAGTCATGTCTGATGTAGAAGATTCTATTTTTGTATCAACTGATAGGTTGAAGTCATATGCTATGACACAAAAAATATTGATTTAATGGGGGGGGGGGGGGGTAACAGTTTTCTTAGATATAAAATTTATATGCTAAATCTTTGATCGTAGAGTTTTATTTTTTTTTAATTTATCTCTTCTTTTTGACAAAATAGCATGCTTGCCAACATCCTAATTAATATTTTGTAGTGTTGCTAGTCCCGCCCTTTTTTTTTCACACCAGTAAATTTTTAAAGTAATATTTTGCAAATGCAATTACGATGAAATAAGAAGAAAAATACTCTAAAACGGATACTGGTGTGAAAATGAAGGCGGAGTTAACAATACTACGGAATTTCAATTAGTATGTTGGTAAGTATGAAATAGTATATGTAATTCGAATTTTTCTCAGGTCCCTTCAACTTCGAATTATCCAAGTTCTACTGTATTTTTTCTTTATCATTCAAAACTAATAGTTCAGTGATATTTACTGGAAAAATATTATTGCTAGTAACTGTATAATTTTAGTTCTCTGTAAAACAAAGGCAAGAAAAAAAAAAAAAAAAAGAAAGAAAAAGGAAAAGAAAAACATAACATAAATAAATAAATAAAATTGTTAAAAGATAGAAATAATCACTTTCTTTTTTCTAATATGACAAAGCCGCAATTAATTAAGGAATTGCCATTGTATTTAACCATCAGAGGCGTCGAAATAAACAAAAAGAAAAAGAAAGATGACAGTATGTTACTAAGACAATATCACACGCACCTAAACATGATTTTTCTTCTTTTTTTTTCCCCCTTCAAGTGTCAGAAAGATTGAGATTAAGTTCAATGCTTTCCCCGAGCAATATTTTGAACAGAAATCCTTGGCTGCACTTTACCAAATTTCGCTTGTATAACTTTCAGTGACAGAGAAGTAGAGATAGTTTTTTGTTTTATACATTTTTTCATAGAAATATTCTCTTATCAATATTTCAGGCATGCATTCCGTAAAATTTTTATTTAGATTTAAAGGATATAATGTAAAAAGTGTGTTTAAATATATATATATATATATATATATATATATATATATATATATATATATATATATATATATATATATATATATATAAGACTGTATCAATGCATTTTTAAATACTTACGATAATCGGTTCCAGATATGTATTGAATAGTTCTTGAGTTACAATTTATTCATTAATATAATTTAAATATATTTTATTTAAATATTACTTAATTAAATATTATTTTTTTAAATATTATTTATTTTTTATTCAATCAACCAGTAGTACATAAAAAAAAAAAAAATAAATAAATAATAATAATAAAAAAAAAATACTGCATTTATGATATATTTAAAAAAAATAATTTAATTTCGAGATATAAGGTATATGAAAACATGTATAAGAGCATACAAATTAACATTTATGATCCATAAACTGTAAAGTATTTTTTTTTTTTTTTTTTATCACCAGACGTCTTCTTACATTAAAGATATTGTACTGAACCTAAATATGATGTATGTTTCATAACAGTTCTAGTAAATGTAGTGATATTCTTTCAATTCTTTTGTTTCTTTAGTATTACAATGTGACATACATTTTTAATAATAAATTTTATGTATATGTGAAAACTATTAACGTACCAAAAAAAAAAAAAAAAAAAAAAAAAAAAAGCTTAAAAATTCACTATATATTGAACAAAAAGCTTGGATGGAGAAATTTCAATTACGTAAAATAAACATTCTCATTATAAAAATATTTTTTATTATTATTATTATTATTATAATGAATTTTTTATTATTGAAAAGAAAAATTTCTTCGGAACCGTAAAAATAAAATAAAAAATAAAAAAGCTTTCCTCATGTAAATAAGAATTGTTTACTAATTAACTTAGAAATTTAAATTAATATCAGTTATGTATTTCTGAATAAATTGTGATTTATTGAATGATTGTGTAAAACGGAAAAAGTGAAATTTAACAAATTATTACGCATAACCAATTTTAAGAACAGAATCATGACTTTTTATAATTATAAATATCGCAAATGTATATTTCTTTTTTTTTTTTTTAATTATTATTATTATTATTTAATTTCCCTATAGGCATTTTTAATTTGGTGAAGGGAGTGGGAGAGGAAGTGATTTCTGCAAGAATAAAAAACTTATAACCTCTAGGTACTACATAGAAAACAATTTCTATTTTTAAGATATTTTGTTAAAATTTCATAACTTACATTTTAAAAATATTTAAATATAAATAGATAATTTATCTTAATTTTAAAAGGTTCACTAAAGTACAGGCGGTACAAAAGTATCCGAACACTAGCAAAAATTCCTACGTAAAAAAAAAAAAAAAAAAAAAAAAAAAGTAGAGTTAATATTGTTTTGTTAAATAAATCCTTGTCTAATCATGTTCTTAGACTGACTAAGAATAGGATTCGACATGGATTTATTTAACAAGACAGTATTAACTCTATTTTTTTTACATAGGAATTTTTGCTAGTGTTCGGATACTTTTATACCGACTGTACCTATTATATATAACGCCGAATAGAAAAATTATGGCATTGTGTCGAATAGAAAAATATCGCTGTTACCTTATTGGATTATTGTAATTAAACTATAATATTGGGTGAGTGCAAAATTTCCACCCGTTTTTATTACCCATGAAGAAGAGCAAACAAACGCAAAATGGATTGTATCTATTATTATGCATAATTCAAACTGCTATCTATGACCTCTTGTTATCTTTCTGATAGGATATGAATCCCACGGCGGTAAAATTCCGGCGGTATCGAGTCTTGAATGGCAGTTTTCACAGCATCAAGATCACCAAAGATTTTCTGACTGAAGGAATTGTTCAACGCAAGAAATAGGTGATAGTCAGTTTGTGCCAAGTCAGGTGAATAGGAAGTGTGGGGTAAAACACCCCAACCAAAGCCGATTAACTTTTGGCGAGTGATGAAAACGGCATGGGGCCTGGCGTTATCGTGATGAAAGATAACACCGTGACGACTGGTGAGACCTGGCCGTTTTGCTATCAAATTTGTATGCAGCCTGTCTAACTGTAGACAGTAGATGGCTACATTGATGGTTTGGTTGAGTGGTAGGACCTCCCAGTGATTTATACCCAGCACATCCCACCTCAAACTCAATAACATCGTTTTGGGATGAAGTTCAGCTTTCGAAGTCGATGCAGGCAGATCAGAAGGCCGACATACAGTCCTACGACGCTTTACGTTACGGTACATAACCCACTTCTCATCTCTTGTCACAATTCGTGTCAAGAATGTGTCATTTATGTACCGAAAGCAAAGAAACACAGGTGGCGATTCTGTCATCCCGTTGATTAGCTGTCTGGTTATATGGAACCCAACGATCCAATTTTCTCGTATAACTCAACTTAACAAACCGTGTCTCGACTGTTATTCGATGTATGTTGAAGGTCTCCGCTAATTCTCGCACGGTTGGGTTCGGGTTGTTCTTTATGGCTTGGTCAATATCGTCATCTCCTGATGGCCGTCAACTCCTAGCCTGATTTTAGCAGCTCCCTTTGTCTTCTTCCCTAAATTTACGAAACCATCCACGACATGGGCTTTCGTCTATTGCATCCTCCCCATAAACTTGACAAATATTGCGACATGCTACGGCTGCCGTACTCTTTTTATCGAACTCGTACAACATACATGTCTTATTTGCCCCTTCTCGCTTTCCATGTTACACCCTCTTATATATATATATTAAGATGATTAGGTTTGTGAGACACGATGTATTTATATGTGAGGCACCCACACGTTTCATTGGCCGACGATTTGCGTCATTACAATGTCATGTGTGACGCCAATTCCATTGCGAATTTGCACATCCAAAATTGGGTAGAACTTTCGCGCTCACACAACACATTTTATACTTATGGAAAAAAAGAAAAAAAACTGGATTTGGACTAATATTTTACAGGATTCTATTATCTTTATTATTATTATTATTTTCAAAAAGTACTTGGGGTAAACATTTTATTTTACATGTTAATTTATCGTCGCAAAACAGCTATAGAAGACAGCCGATTAGCAAGAGATTTCTATACATCTAACTTATGAGACGATTATCGCTTTTTTTTTTTATTTAGAATAACTTCAATTACATATAAAAAAATTATGTTGTGATTTATTTTCAACTTTATTAAATACCTCATAAAATAGGCAGGAATTTAAAAGGCTTGTCCAATAAACACACACACACACACAAAAGAAAAATAACTCTGTATTGAACGACATAAAATAATAATAATAATAATAATAAATCAATCTAAAACTAGGTTCAAATGTTAATTTTTGTTTATTTATTTATTTATTAATTTTTATACAACGACAGTTACAGTCGGTAACAAAAGTGTCCGAACACTACCAAAAATTCCTATGTAAAAAAAGTATATTTCATACGTTTCTGTTAAATAAATCCTTATCGAATCATGCTCTTAAACTGACTAAGAAGAGGATCCGACAAGGATTTATTTAACAAAACCGTATGAAATGTATTTTTTTTACATAGAAATTTTTGCTAGCGTTCGGACACTTTTGTTACCGACTGTACCTGGTATTATGTGGTCACACGATTAATCCTGGAAGTTATTTTGTTGTTAGTAACGTAGGGATAATATTCAATGTATTTCACTGAGATGATACATTAAACAATAGTTTATTTTATGAAAAAAAAAAAAAAAAAAAGAACTTTAATATTCTTTCTGTCTGGGACCTTATTTACAATTCCGCTTACAGTAATGTTGTTGTTATTTGTAGAGAAATAAGTCAATTTAAATCATCGGTTAGAAAATCTCAAGCAAGTAAATAAAAGTTCAAAGAAGATGAATTTATAATGAGAAAAAAATGTATAAATGTCCTAGTATAAATATTTCAATAATTAATTAAAGCATAAATTTAAAATATGAAATTTTTCCGTTAAATGTTGAAAATCAAATGTCCAAATAAGTTATGTGTTTTAAATATTCTCAACAAAAATATACAATATACGCATAACAATCAGACAATATAGAATTAATGCAGATGTTATGAACAACTGAAAAACTTACTGTAGTTATTAAAGCGAGTTAAAAATTCTGAAAGTTTTGAAGCTTGCAGATGTGTCGTAAAGAAAAAAAGGCGAAATATTTGTTTCAGTTTGACACTGATTGTCGTATTTCCTCCTGGCGGAGATAATTATGTAAAACTGAAGTTTCTCCACACTCCGATCGCAGCTGTAGTCGTCATTACGATGGTGTTAGAAGCACAAACTTCATATAAATTTTGTAAAGACAGTAGTTTACTTTGCACTTATTGAAAACAGCAGTTGCACGCGGATATAGCTGGTGTTAAAAAAGATTGTTCAAACATTTCAAAACTTAAAAACTTGTTTTAACTTTGCGACAGATAATGTTAAAAATAAACAAATAAATAAAAATCCTTCGTTTATTAGAAGCATATAAACATTTTTATTCCAGTTTTTACTTATTTGTTTAGTTAAAAATAAATAAATAAATAAAAAGTAAGAATACATTTGCATATATGCGGAGCTGCAAGTTATGTAAAGCAGTGGAAAAACTAAATATATGCCAAATGAAATTGTTTAATTTATTTTTAACTTTTTTTTAAAGTATACTGGAAATATTAAAACTTGAATATTCTTGCAGGTTATGATTCAATGGGCTGACTTATATTATTAAAACTAAACTATAGTAGCATTAAATTCACCAAAATAGTAGTGTTGATTGATGATAAATAAAAACTTGATACAAGATTGGAATGATTATATTTATTTATTTATTATTTTAATTTTTTATTGGGACGCCGACTTAACTGTGATGTTTTTTAGCTATGTTTGTACAAAATCTGTTTAGGTATTAAATATTTAATAATTAAAATCAAGCTTTTAATGCTTCTGTCTGTAGTATCTTAGTTCCCGAATAAATGAACCGATCCTATCATAGTTTGTTTTGCTTTAAATTTAATTTAATAGGGACGGTTTTTAGCTATAGTTGGTGTTAGCTTCATACGTCAGAGATCTTTATAAAGCTTCCAGTCCATTTGTATTTTTTATTATTCGATTAACGCTAATTGTCTGTTTTAGAGACCTAGACGCCGATGAAATACCCTGCATAAGTGTTCTTCCAAGAATCACTACCCCCTATTCGCGTGAGTTCAAAGAAGTCCAAGCAGAACTCCCAACCACTAGACCAGTGGTATTTAACTTGGTACATAACGCCCACAAATGAGCGTTCAATTTTTTATGGTGGGCGATAGTGGTTTTATTCCCTAAAAAAACATTTTCCTTAAAAAAATATTATAATAATAATTTATTTATTTATTTACTTTTTATTTATTTTCTTTGACTTTTTATAAGCATTGGGATGGGAAAACGCTTTGTTATAATATCCTTTAACTTGCTATAACTCAATTTTATGAATTTTATAAAATAAATTTACTTCCCTACTGTAAATATCACCATTTTGTGTAATCGGTGAGTGTTTTAAAAAAAATTACTACTAACAGACGTACAAAAGTAAGCGGTAGGTATAAAATGGATGACGACCCCTGTTCAAGACGGACATGCGTCACCGGGGTTCAACGTCTCCCATTTACTAACTGTGACAGGAAAACCACTCGTCAATTGGCAGAGCTGGTTTACATTTGTAAAATTTAACATTCTGTATTTAAAAGACATTGTTTTAACAGACGATTATATACTTAATGAACACATGAGCACTTGAAGATTTTAATATTTGTTATAAATATTTATTACCTGTATTTCGCTAGATATTTACTACAGCATTATTTTTTATTTTTTTTATTGTTGTTGTTGTTCTTTTACAACGTTTTTATTGATATCTGAACTATCATTTGAGAATTACCATAAATTTAGAAAAAGAAAAGAAAAAGAAAAGAAAAGAAAATACAATTATACATTTTGACTTAAATTATTTCAAGTATTTTCAATTATTTTCTTGAAAATTAATATTTTATTTAGATAATCCTCCAATTAAAGTTCCACAGTAAATAAATAAATAAATAATTTAAATTAAATTAAATACCTTAGATTTTTTTTTTTTTTTTTTTTTTATATTCCCTTACAAAAAATTTTATTCGCTGTTGATTTTTATTAGTTAACCTTTTGTAGGATATATTATATCTCAACTAATTTTGATTCCCAAATGCAAAAAACTCATCTAGATTTTTTTTTTTTTTTTTTTTTTACAAAATTTAACTTAATAGTATAGAGGAAACACTTCATCTATTTCATTTCTCTCAGACATGTTTGAAAATTTTGGTGAGTGTTAACACTTTCGCGACCGCATGCTTTTGTCTTTTTGACAATAAGGTGGCCGTTATTCTCCCAAATTACAATATTTCAGAACAAAATTTTCTCTATTCACATTTATATTAGAAATGGGCATGCATTACAATTATATTCTTTCTAACCAAAGAATTTGTATCAATAGTATATTTGATTGTACAAATATGAACATTGGGTACATTCTTTAGAAATAAGTAATATACATATACAAATCGCGAAAGAAACGCCCACTTAAGGAGTTACAGATTTTCAAATGACGTGAATCTTCGTAAGCTGAGCCCAATTTCCTTGCCACTGAAAGGGTTAAAAAAAATTAAAACACTCCATTCTATAAATAAATGTGTTTTATAAATAAATAAATAAATAAATAAATAAATAAAAGTTACTGTTCAAATCTTAAAATTATAAAAAGACCTAACTAATAAATCAGTTATCACTTCAATGAAATTCACTAAATTTGGTAATGATCAACAATATAGATTTTTCTTTACTGAAAACATAGATTATATATATATATATATATATATATATATATATATATATATTTATTTATTTATTTATTTATAAATATATCCTTTGATTTTTTAACTCTTGCAACAAGTAATGGCTTTATATTAACTTAATCACTAAACATTAGTATTGAACAAATATCTGTTTCATTAGAAAAACAACATCATTTAATAAATTAAATCCTTAAACAAATTCATATAGTCTACATAAAAACACATTCAGCGATTTTTTTTTTTTTTAAATCTCTCTTTTAATAAATAAATAAATAAATAAATAAATAAATAAAAGCAACAGAGTTTAAATTTCTATCTGCATACTATTTCTTTTTGTTAATTTTGAAGTAATACATTTTTTGAATATAATTTTAAAATAACAAAAAAGGCTTTGAAAGATTGTTTTTCATCGAAATGGGAATTTGAAAAATGTAAAAGTAAATATTTAAATTTTGAAATTATAGAATGCGGATTTCAAAGTTAATCGGCCCTATTAAATGAATTTCTCCGGAGAGACTGCAGCTATCAGTAATATTCAGCGATGGTTTCGGGAAAGGATCATAAAAACAATAATTTAAACAATTTGTATCGCAACGCCATCTGAGGGAAATAATAGGAATTATCTGGATCGTTACATTTTCCTTTGTTAGACCCGTTTTCAAAAACTAGTACATTAACAAAGGATCTTAATTTTTTAAAACTATAGGATTTTATGTATAAAAAAATATAATTTTTGCTTTCTTTTTTCTTATTCTTTTTAAGAGTTTTACCATCTTTCTATTTTCTACTTTAAAAATTTGTAATTAATAAAAAAAAAAAAAGAAAAAAAAATCGTCATTACAATCTTTGAGCAATAATGAAAATTCCGTATTTAATTTCATAAGCTTAATGCTATGATATACACTTCTTTTAAAAATTAAACACTTCTTTATATTTTTAATTAATAAGAATGAAGATGAAATAAAAGAAACAAAAAGTTGACAACTATGGGAAACGATAAAAAAATTAAAAAAACATAGAGGAATAAAAATTATCATTAGAAATAATAAGTTTCTATCTATACTAATAAAAGAAAGTGTCTGCGTGTCTGTTTGTTTGTGACGTACACAAAAAAACATGGATTGTACAATACTGATTATTATTATTATTTCTAGATAAAAAGTACGTGTAGTTTTGCAATACACCTTTAGATTTTCGTTATTTATTTATATATATATATATATATATATATATATATATATATATATTTTTTTTTTAGGGGGACTTGGCAATATTGTCTACATTACTGAAGTATTTTTTATATAAAAGCTTATATTTTTATTTAATATTTATAAATTGAACTCTATTTGGTTTGCTCAATAAAATATATATTCAGACAGAAATTCTTATGGTTTTTGATACATTTTTTACACATTTGAAAATTTAAATTGTGTTTTCTCAATCTGCATTTTTTTAAGTGCTTAAACATCTGCAGATATTTGAGAAAGGACTTAAAATTTCTTTTGGATGTTTAATAAAACATAGTTAAAAAATCTGGAATGACTCCACTCGACTTTCCGAACATTGAGTAATTAACAGTTTTGTAGATAAAGTAAAGAAAGAGGAGTTGTTAAACAAACAAAAGAGAGAAAAACATAATAGAGTGTTTGAGTATTTTTACTTTCTCTTACCCATAAGATAGAAAAAGTATTGTTTTTGGGTCAAATTTTCGAACGCGAGATTTTGTTATATTTACACGGTTTGAGGTGCCATGAATACGAAATTCATGTTTTTAGCAAATGGTCTGTGTGTATGTGTGTATGTCTGTGTGTCTGTGTGTCTGTCTGTTATCAGCATACCTCAAAAACAAATTATGGCAGAAAGTTCAAACTTGGTATTCTAAATGTGTATCATATAAGGATGCTACAGTAAGATTTTTGTTAAGATCAAGCAAATGGTTCGTGTGCAGGGATAATCAAGAGAATTCTAATACATTAACGTCTATAGACTGCACTAAATCAAATGAAACGAATATATATTTTGTAATAGAGGTAGTTAACTGGGAAAAAATTTTTGTGTATGTAGGAGCCTCGCCTCCCCCCCTGGGGGGAAGTCCCCCCTCGAGGGGAGTAAATTTTCATGATGGGTATCTTTCAAAAGAGCTCGCCAATACCTTTAAAACGAATTGTTGAACCATCGATCTTCTATAATTTAAAACAAAGTTATAATTTTTTTTTACTTTTAACGAAAAAAAAAAAAAAAAAAACCTCACTTAAAATTAATTATCATATAAAACTCTTCAGAAGCCTAATATGAATTGTCTAACATAGGTTTACATAACAGTACTCGTTATCTTACCTATTAATCTGCAACCTGTATTTATAGTATTAAATTTCAGGGTAAGAGAAAGTCGTGTGAGTGACACACCAGATTATTCTCCGTATATTACACGATGCTTTATTTAACGCTACTGAACTTTGAGCCCATAGATCATAATGATAAAGAATTTTTCGTTGTGTCCCTGTAAAAACCTATAAATGCTAGATTCACCAAAATTCTTATAGTTAGTGCAACAGTGATTTATAATATTCATATAAATTTTCAGCTCAATTGAATAAGGTTGTTGATGCTTTTAAAAATTTGGTCCCATAGGCCATAATGATAAAGAATTTTTCTTTGTGTCCCTGTAAAAAAAACTCTAAGTGTTAGATTCACCAAAATCTATACAGTTGGTGTAACTGTGACCTATAACATGTGTACAAATATTTTGCTCAGATTAATAAGGCGTTTAGACGCTATCACACTTTTAGAAATTTGGCCCCATAGGCCATAATGATAAGGAATTTTTCTTTGTGTCCCTGTAAAAAAACTATCAGTGCTAGATTCTCCAAACTCTATACAAATTGAGTAACTGTGACCTATAATATGTGTGTAAATTTTTTAGTTAATTGAATAAGGCGTTTAGATGCCATTGCACTTTTAATATTTTGGTCTCATAGGCCATAATGATAAAGAATTTTTCTTTGTGTCCCTGTAAAAAAACTATAAGAGCTAGATTCACCAAAATCTATTGGTTTCGTACTATGGTGACTTACAATATACGTACCAACTTTCAGCTTATTGGAACAAAGCGTTTAGACGCTAGCGTGTTCACTCACAGACATACACACATACATACACACATACATACACACATACATACACACATACATACACACACACATACATACATCATCGCAAAAATAGTGAAAACGGACTCATTGGACCTCGAAACGTATAGAAACATCAAAATCTCAAATTCGGATTTTTGACATGATTACAATACTTTCCTCACTCTAGTGTTCGGAAAGTAAAAAATAAGGATGGGTTTTGAAATACCTTTAAGATAAAAATGTTAAAAATGAAAATGGAACAAAAATCACTTTTTTTTTTCTTCATTTTTTTCCCTAAACATGCAAATTTTATTTTTTGCACAAAAACTAATAAATAAACTTCAAAACCCTATCCCTAATTCTTTTCTGTAGGTTCAAATAAATATCAAAAATGAAAATATTAAGTACTTTCTTTAATATCTGTAGTTTTTAGCATTTTGAAGATCACGAATTCATAAAAAATCTAAATATATAAAAATGAATGTTTGTCTGTATGTTATTTATAAAATCGTAAACGGCTTGACCGATTTCGATCATTCTTTTTTTGTTTTTTTCCTTATAGGTCAGGGATGGTTTAGGAAAAAAAAAAAATGAAAAAATCTTTAAAATTAATTAAAATATGAAAATAATAAACTTATTGACTTATATTGACTTAATATAAGCCATTTAAATTTTTAATTGTTGCCAAAAAAAGTTTACGAGATGTATTTATTTATTGTTTTCAGCATAAAATGAAATATGCTTTCACGCGAAAAATAAGAAATTACTATATGTTAAATTGGTCGATGAGAAAATGACACTTTATAATTTAAAAATAAAATAGTAATATTACAAATCTAACATATTTCTTCTGAATTTTATTTCACAGCATTTTTTTATATACCTCAACTTCAGATTTTTTTATTATTATTATTATTTTTTTGTAGTATGGCGGATGAAACACGCTTGGCATAAACGCTAATTCAGCAATATATTAAAGGTATTTTCTTATTGATTATTCTTGACAATTTTTTATAATTTTGATGATGAAGTAGATCGGACATTTTTCGCCAAGGAAAAGATAGAAAGAAATACGCAAGGGAAGTGATGACGTCACTGGCCGTTCGTGGATGCAAGAAAAATATTTCTTGTGTTAAACGCCCATTGGATTTTTTGTAAAAAAATTATTAAAAATCGAGGAAAAATATTTCCTGATTTTAATCCCCGTATTTAGGTATAGATATGTATTAGTTATCATGTTCATGCATTAGATTAAGTTATTTTTGTAGTAAAATTGACAAAATTTGAATTTTTAATTTCAAAACTCTAGAAAAAAAAAAAAAAAATGCCAAACTTCCATATTCGATTGAAAACACAAACATTTCATTTCAAAGGATGATATTTACGCAATATCCAACTAATATACTGATTGAAAGGGAAATAATAAATATTCTATCATAATTTGAAATCAAATTTGTTTTCAAATGTCTAAATAAAGTATCTAATATAAGATACTAATATGTTGTAGCGGAATAGATTTGATATCGGTCATCCTTGGTAGAAAAATAAAATATCGAGAAATTATTTGGCGAACATAATTTAATTCCTTTCAAAAATCATGGTTATTTTAACAACTTATTTTAAGACAGTAATGAATAAGGTACAACTATAGTATTTCCCCTCAGCTGAATTTGGCGATTTTTCTTTGGCGCCGATTTGAATGATAACGATGTCGTTCTGGATTGTTTGCGATATAATATGGCAGCCTGCATGCTATTTATTTTGGATTTATGATTTTATGATTTATAATTTAGCTTACGATTTTATCATTTATGCTATATGATTTATGATTTTTAGATTTATGATTTAGCCATAATCGCCAACGAAAAATCGCCAAATCTAGCTGAGGGGAAATACTATTGTTGTTCCATGAATAATATGAAACAATATTTCGTACAATGCATATTACGAAAATATACATCTGGCATGTATATTTTCGTATTACGTTTTTGATCACCAAATGCAATAAGCGCCAAGAAAGACAGAGTTTTGAAATTTAAAATTAAAATTTTGTCAATTTGACAGCAAAATAACTCAATCTAACACATGCACATGATAACTAAAACATATATGTACCCAAATATGGGGATTAAAATCGGGAAATAATTTTCTTCGATTTTTAATCATTTTTTACAAAAAATCCAATGAGCGATTAACATAGGAAATCATTTCTTGCATACACGGACGGTCAGTGACGTCACACTTCGCTTGCGTAGGAACAATAATCGCATAAATTATATTTTGGTCTAAAACGGCAACAAAAATTTAAAAGTCGCCAAGGGCATTAAGGCTGTACCATGATCAAGTTTACATATTAATTTATTTATTTTTCTATATACCAACTACTATTAACTAAGCATGAAGTATATATAACCACAAAATAATAATAATTGTCTCATGCTATAGAAGTAGCCGATCATAGCATATTGTAATATTATATTTGGCTTGAAATTGCTGTCATTCTATGGTTGATCGATTAAATCAAATAAATATAGAGAATAACTTGAAAGCAAATATTATGTACATCACGTATAATGTTGCTCATATATAACTAGGATTCAAATGTAAAGGGCTACTTCAAAATTTTCGATACTGTCCGTATCGAAATTGTCATATATGATAAGCACCTAAATGGAAGGCCACGGATAAGTCATTGTCGCAGGCAATAGGGACAGGTATTTAAGAATGCGAGGACAAACAAGGCGCAGCCGAAGGTAGCGGGAACCCAAAGCGAACTTTTCAGCGATTTCAGTATTATTATTTTCTCTTTTTTTTTTCAGAAAACTATATAGAAAAGAGTTTCCTTTAAATATAGTGACCAGCGAAGCGGGCAAAGCCTGCTAGTTGCAAATAAAAATACAATCTGAAAAAAAATCATAAGAATTGGTGACTGGATATATATTGAACAAAACTAATATAGTTCATTTTATAAATATTAAATGGAAATATAAGTTCTTATATGAAACCTACTTTAAGTATGCCGTCAAAGGTTTTTATTTATTTATTTATTTATTTATTTATTTGTATATACAGGGTGATCAGTTTAATAGAGCACCCGTGGACTTTTTTTATAATCCTTAAATCTGACGGATGTGGCAACTATTCTAACATTGAAGTATGATTGATTGAACCTTCTTTAAGTTTGGGAGACAATTTCTAACACTGTTGGACTGTTGCAACTTTATCTGTGAGGTAAAACAAAAATGGAGACGCACATTTTTTTTTTTTTTGTAATAATTTTATTTTTGAAAAACATAATTTAATTCATTTTTTTTACATTATCATTCCTCACAGGAAATGTTGAAAATGTTCGCCAGAATTTTGAATGCAAACACGAACACGTCGAACCAGGTTTTTGACACACTTCACAGAATTGTTGGTGTTATTGACGAGATTTCTTCAGTTATGATCTGTTTTGATTCATCGATGTTTCCAGGACTTCTCTGGAAAACTGTATGAAATGATAATGTGAAAATGATAATGATAATGATAATGATAATGTAAATGTAATGTAGGAATCATAATGTAAAAAAATATAATTAAATTTTTTTTTCATAAATAAAATTATTACCCGATTAAAAAAATTGTGCATCTCCATTTCTGTTTTATCTCACAAATAAAGTTGTAACAGTCCAACAGTGTCCACTCTTAAACAAGGTTCAAAATATTATAGTCCAGTGTTAAAATGGTTGCCACATCCGTCATATTTAAGGGTAATAGGAAACACTAACGGGTACTGTTTTAAATTGTTCACCCTGTATATATATATATATATATATATATATATATATATATATATATATATATATATATATATATAATTCAAGGCAAGGAAAAAATGCAAGGAAAAAAAAAGTGAGAATTTTATTTTTATTGATATCAATCAATAAAAATAAAATTCTCACTTTTTTTTTTTTTTTTTTTTTTTCATAAAAGGAAGTATTTATTTCCATGTGAATAAAAATATTTAAAAAGTTAAACTTGTATTTTAAAAATTTCTGATAAAAGGGACGTCATAATACCTTTAAAATTATTAAATATACTTCTGGGTGGTAATAAAAATTGAATAGGTTACATTTGTCATTTTAAATATTTTATTTTTATTTATTGATTTAAATATTAATACCAGTTCATCAAATAGTCATATATGTTCTATCCTTGATTTTATCATCTGGAAACTAATGTGAGTGCATATTTGTTTCATTTAAATTAACTATGTTTCTAATCCACATAATGAAGCTCAAACAATTAAATATATTTTACATTAAAGGCTGTAAATCATTGTTTTTTTCCCCATGTTTTTGATTTGCTAAGAATTGTTACCAAAAGAAATACATTTATTTACATGCTTTTACTGTATAAAGATTTCATAATTTTTCCTTTCTTTTAATAAACTAATATAAAAATTTAATGATGCTTTTTTAATTCTCTTAAATATTGTGACAGCAGGCAAATGTTGCTAGTTATGAATTAAAAAACATTTTTACTGTTGCAATAGCATGTTTGACATGTTGTCTTTATTTTCCAATAATCTAAATATTATTCCGTTGAAATTTTAAATAGCACTACTCATTGCATTCATTCACTAGCAGGCTTCGCCCGTTTCACCGGTCGCTATGTTTAAATGAATCATTCATATCTCTTTGATTATCGCGCCGTGTACCCACTGCCCTCAACAGCGTCTCTCCTGCCTAGCCCCGATTTCCCACTGCTTGAGACAATGCCTTTTCCATAATTTTATTACAATTAGTTGGATCATCCACTGTATACAAAAAGTGACTGTTACATATTTTAATTAAATTTAAATTTTAAAATGTATAATTAATTCTATTATTTTTCCGATTGATTTCATTAAATATAATAAAGAAAAAGAAAACAAAATCCATTTCTAAGATATAAATTAAATAAATAAAAAATAAATTGCGTAATAGTCGTTACTAAGAAACGTAGACGATTAAAACGAAGTAGAAAAAACACGAAACAGAAAAAGCAGTGCACAAAAAAAATAAAAATAATTAATTTTAATAATTCAAATTCGAAAATAATAATAATAATAATAAAAATCTCGGCTCCACTGAAGAGTCCAATCTTCTGCCAAGTTTTGTAGCTCTGTCATCAATAGACTTAGCTACTGACTGTTTAAGTAATAATGAGGGGCCTGTAATAAAAACAAATCAATACTTATTTTAATTCTTAACGACATTTGGGTAAAGTGTCTTTTAATATGACTTAAGTTCATTCAAAAATTCTTACACTTAAAAATAATTTCTCTATCATGCTTAAAAAGTTAAAGGATTTTTTTTATTAAAAGGAGTTTTTAAATTAATCTTTTAAATTATTTTAATGAAAATAATCAAATATTAATGATATTTGCTTTTTTTCAGCTCTAAAGCTAAATCCTTATTTTCACTTTAACTTTTGATTTAAGTAATAACAAATAGATTAAAAGAAGAAAAAAAGCAATAAAATAAACAAAAATACCCTTTTTTTTCTTTGAAGCTATATTTTTACGCGCATATGCATATAAATTAGCGAAAATTAAATATTCCCAGTATGTGTACTGGTAATGTATGTCTGGTATATGTCTGGAAATATTTTTTTTGGTTTTATATTGAAAGAAAAAAGAAAAAAGAAAAAAAAAAAGACTTATGTTTTTAATAATGAATATGCTTTTTAGAAATATAGCATATACTGATAACTTTCGTAATATATGCTCCAAAATGAATTATTTAAATTGCTTATAGAATTTTTAATATAATTGAAATATTTTTTGATGATCTACTTTAGAAGTATTATTAAAAAAAAAAAAAAAAAAATGATTTGTCAATTATAAACAAAGCTCAAATGTCCAGTAACCGTAATTTTTATTAAAATCACTGTATTCGAAATATATATTTTTTTTCTTCGATATTTTGGAATCAATATTTCTTGAAAATTTCATAACCTTAAACCAGTAGTTATTGTATTGATCACAAATGGAAGCTCCTTACACGATATTCAAGGCTTCGACACCAGGAGAAGTGTAAATGGTATTCATTCATCTAAGTTAAAGGCACCTTCCAGATTTAACGTCAAGAATATTCTCAAAATAACACTTCATAAGGGCTTAACAAAAGAAGTATGGGAACGCTAATCTTCAGAACTTATGTTCGTACGGGATTTCATTTGGGGTTCATTTTCAAGTCTATCGACAAATTTCGAGAAATTTTATTCCAGTTTACCTAGCGTAAATCCAATCTTACAAAGTATCAGGATTTCTTTTTTTTTTTTTTTTTTTTTTTTTTTTTTTCAATTAAATCGATTTTTCTTTTTCGAAAAGAAAATGCTGTTTACTTTTTCTGCTTTTTGTATTTTGATTAAATTATAGTTTCATTTGGCTCATTAAAAAAATAAAAAAAAAAAGAAAAGAAACTGTATTATTTTGCGATTAATTCTAACAATTTCTAGCTGCTGTGTGAAAAGTAACTGTTTAAAGCCCCACTAGTCTCTTGCTGGCAAAGCTCGTGTATTTAGTTACATTACAAATGTAAATGTCTTTATAAAAATATGTAAGAGAAGAAAAAATCAATTTTAGTCTTTGCTTTTTCGGAAATGATGCACTGGTGCGTTCCAGTACGCACTATTAATGAGTTCCCAAGCGTTCCCTCTAATATGCAAAAATTTACTAGAATAAAAGAAGTATAGGAACTGCGTTCCCGTGCGGTCTCATGCAAATTAAGCTCTGCACTTCATTGATAAGCTCGGTGTTAGCAAAACTTTTCCAAAGCCTTGATTTCCCTAGTGTTCCCATACAGCACACTAGGTTCCAGAGACGTTTCAAGTACATCGCAATGTCTCATCTTCATCACATCTCAGTGCATCTTAAAAAAGACATCTCTGAACTAACATAGTTGATTGCCTCTGAGATGTACTATTTGAGACATTTGAGAACGCACACTGCTGATCGCTCGCACGCGCAGATCGTGCAGAGATCTTACTGGATATGTAGCATGCGATGTCACAAAGCTGAGACATTTCCACATTCTAGAACGTATCTGAGATGTTCCAAGGATGTAACAGAACATCTATGCAACATCGCAATGTCATAGTGTGATGTTCTTGCGACGTTCCAGAGATGTAAGTGTGCTGTGTGGGTTATATATAATTATTTTTATTTGGCTCTTAATATTTATTTTACTAAGATGTCGGTAAATTAATAGCGATATTTAGGATTTTTTTTTTTTTTTTTTTTTTTTTTTTTATCCATTGCTATTACCGGAAATTTCCTTGTATTTTTTTTTCCTTTCATTTCCTTTCATGCAATAATTTGCCCTTGAGGACAATGTTGTCAAATGAAAAATATTTCAAAATGATTCTTCTATTTCATTTATTACTACGGATTATTCTTAATTTGTTTTGCATTCCTGCTTTATTTGTTTAGATTTTTTTTTTCACTTGTTTAGCATAGTTTTCATTTCTTATATATATATATATATATATATACATATATACTTTCTCTTACCAATTTATGGTAGAGAAATTATTGTTTTATAGCGAAATTTTCGAAATTGACTTTTCGTTGCACTTCCGCGGTATGAGATCCTTGGAAAAAGTTTTAGCAGTTTCTCCCTTTCACTTTTTCTCTTTGTCTGTGAGTTTATTAACAGTGAAACCTTAAAAGAGTATTACCAGGAAGTCTAAATTGAATTTTCTGAACCTTTAGCATATGGGTATACATACATAAAATATTCATGGACGTCGGACAAGTGATTTGTGTACAGATTTATCCAAATAAAAAATCTAGTGCATTAGGTATGTATCTGAAATTTCTTCTTTGTTTATTTAAACAAATTTTAGAATGCACTAGTCAAAATGAAAATAATGTAGATAATTTATAAACTCAAAGGCATGATTTATATAGGATAAGTCATGAAAAGCATTCAGTATTCGTTTACAAATCACACAAAATACTTTTTTATCAAGAACTATACCTGGAAATTCATCGATGTACATTCAAAGTCGATACGTGTTCTTCTTGTTGTGCTAAATGTAAGTACGCTAAGTAATATGCATACATTTTATAGCCAATATACAGGGCTACACAAAATTATGCGAATACTTTCCATTTGATTAATTGTAGTTGTTTAAGCTATTTTATTGAATTACGAAATGTCCAGGAAGATTATTTAGAAATAAGTAAATTACTTAGGAATTACTATCTCTTAAACATCTGTTAAACATAGTATTATTTTGGAATACAATTTTCGAAATTAATGTTTTTGTATAATTGCACGTTTTCATGTCTTATGAATGCGAAAAACAAGTTTATGTGGGTTATATGCGTGCCTGTTATCAGAATACAATAAAAATTAATAACAATTGCATGAAATTCAAATTCGATATTTTAAAAATCATGTAAAAATGCTAGACTGGTTGATATATATATATATATATATATATATATATATATATATTGATGTAATATCTTTAAATGTTTTAAGAATATAGGTATAATGTTCAAACGAAAGGTTTAGAAGCATGACCTCCCCCCCCCCCCAACACAGAAAAATAAGACAAATAAACTCTTTCTAAAACTAGCAGGATAAGTAAAAATAGTGTAAGTGCCATATACTGATTCAGTCTGGCTTTATTTAAATTTGTAAAATTTATTAAATACCAGTTCTTTCATATGTTAATTTATTCACCTGTTACTATTAGACGGAATAACCCAAAAGCTTACCAAATTTATTTAGACAAATTAGAGATACAGCGCATATTTTTTAAAAGTTCTTTCAGGCATAGAAATACCACTTAAAACTCTGATGAAAAAGTTCTTTTATGTCTCTGCGGGACTCACTAATGACTCCAAAGAAATTTTATTATAAGAGTTAATCTTCTTAACTCGATATTTTTCTCCCTGCTTTAATAGCATATATACTTTTTTCGCTCATAAAAGTATAATATAAGCGAAATTTTTCAGGATGTTTCAGTATTTCTTTTTTGATACAGTAAGAATATTTTCCTTTAATTATTTTCAGTTTTATACAGTTAACGAAAGAATATTTCCTTTTAAATGTGCATATTTCGTTAATTATTTCTTTCTCGATGAATACACGAAAAGGGTTTAATTAAAATACTTTAATAGCATTATTTGAAAGTATTTTTTCCTAATTGTTTAGTAAAACTAAATCTGGATATTAGCAGGTTTTATATGGCATTACTTTTTTTTTTTTTTTTTTTTTTAGAAATTCATTTTAGGTAAAAATATAATGTTTGTTGCAGATATGTGTCTATTATACGTATTATGCATTAAGAATATGTCTGCATTCCTCGTTGTTTTGGAAATTTTCAGAGAAAGTAAAACTGTTATACTAAAATATCAGACGCAAAATAAGTATAATTTCTTTTTTGAAAATAGTTGAATATTCTTTTTTAAATTTACATAATTTAATAAATATTTCATTATATAATAATTGAAATTTTATTTCTCCGACTGGGTGAAAATAATGCCTGGACCGGGAGTCGAACCCCGGATCTTTTGACTTACAATGTTAAGGCTCTACCAATTGAGCTATCCAGGACAACAGCCGGTCGGCATTACACACTTAGACAACCTTTAGGCAAAAACATCTGGTTTATCATGTAGATAACTAGACAAAAATAAGCCGCAGGTAAAGGAAAACACCATTAAACAATGGGAGAAAGATATACAATTTTTATTAAAATCGAATAAACTGATTGGAAGAAAATCATATTTATTGAAATTTTATTTTTACGACTGTGTGAAAATAATGCCTGGACCGGGAGTCGAACTCCGGATCTTTGACTTACAAGGTCAAGGCAACAAGGTCTACAAGGTCTACCAAATGAGCTATCCAGGCCGACAATCGGTCGGCGTTACCTGCGGCTTATTTCTGTCGATCTATCTACATGATAGACCAGATGTTTCTGCCTAAAGGTTGTCTGAGTGTGTAGTTTGAGTGTTTCTTTCTTTCTTTTTTACTTTCCGAACACTATACTGAGGAAAGTATTGTAATCAAGTCAAAAATCCGAATTTGAGATTTTGATGTTTATATACGTTTCGAGGTCCCCTGAGTCCGTCTTCACTATTTTTACGATGATGTATGTATGTGTGTGTATGTGTGTATGTGTGTGTGTATGTATGTATGAATGTGTGTGTGTATGTCTGTGAGTGAACACGCTAGCGTCTAAACGCTTTGTTTGAATAAGCTGAAAGTTGGTGAGTATATTGTAAGTCACCATAGTACGAACCCTATAGATTTTGGTGAATCTAGCACTTATAGTTTTTTTTTTACAGGGGCACAAAGAAAATTTTTTTTATCATTATAGTCTATGGGACCAAGGCCCACCAGCGGCCGAGCGGTTCTGCGCTCAAAGCTGGTAGATGGGAGGTGCCGGGTTCGATCCCAGGTCGCGCTCATCGACCTAGCCGTTCGGAGTTTTCCGTGGTTTCCTCCGAAACTCGCGTAAATACGGGCTAGGACCCCTTAGAAAGACCCCCACGGAGGGCACTCCCCCTCTAGGCCTAGGACACATCAGGAGTCAATCGGCCTTCAATCCTACAACCAACTATGGGACCAAAATATTAAAAGTGCGATAGCATCTAAACGCCTTCTTCAATTGAGCAAAACATTTTTATACATATTATAGGTCACAGTTACTCAATCTGTATAGAGTTTGGAGAATCTGGCACTTACAGTGTTTTTACAGGGGCACAAAGAAAAATTCTTTATCATTATGGCCTATGGTGCCAAATTTTTAAAAGTGCGATAGCGTCTAAACGCTTATATAATCTGAACAAAAAATTTGAACACATGTTATAGGTCACAGTTGCACGAACTGTATAGATTTTGGTGAATTTAGCACTTACAGTTTTTTTACAGGGACACACACAAAAAAAAAAAAAAAAAAAAAAATCTTTATCATTATGGCCTGTGGGACCAAATTTTTACTTCCTTCTATATTCAATAGAAGAAAGTATTGGATTCGTAAAAATTTTCGACCTCGGGTTTTTGATGGATTTATTCGTTTTCAGAGCTGTAGAACACGATTTAACCATTTTTAGAAAATGTCTGTATGTTTGTCAGTCTCCGCGTGTGTGTGACAAAGTTTTGTGGCAACTGTATCTCAGGAACTACTTCTCAGAATTTCATACAAATTGGTATGTAGTTGCACCTTGACATAAATTAGTGCCTATCAACTTTTGGCAAAAATTGTCTAACAGGTTGCGTTGCCATCCCGCTTTTTCTAAATTTTTAACATGGTGGTATAGTACAAAATTTTGTATATATGTGCATAAAGAGAATTATTTTTTAATAATCATTATGAAATTTATCAGAATTATTTATAATAAAGATAGTCAACTGGTAATTTTTTTTTGTATGTGTAGGATCCTCGCCTCCCCCCGTGGGAGGGGGGAATTCCCCCCCTCGAGGGGAGTAAATTTTCATGATGGGTATCTTTCAAAAGAGCTCGCCAGTACCTTTAAAACGAATGGTTGAACCATAGATCTGCGATAATTTAAAATGATGTTATCGATTTTTTTTATGTAATATTGAAAATAAAATTGACTTTTTTTGGATATTTAGTGTTATACTACTTCTCTAATATGGAAATCATAGGCATTATGATGGAAGATAAATTTTTTTAAATAATAATTTTAATAAATTATTTTTACTGAGTGAATTTGTATAGGAAAATATAGAAGAGAGTCATGTGGTGGCCACAAGATACTAGTTAAAAGTGCGATAGCATCTAAACGCCTTATTCAATTGAGCTGAAAATTTATATGAATATTATAAATCACTGTTGCACTAACTTTAAGCATTTTGGTGAATTTAGCATTTATAGGTTTTTTACAGGGACACAACGAAAATTCTTTATCATTATGATCATGGACTCAAAGTTCAGTAGCGTTAAATGAAACATCGTGTAATATATGGAGAAAAATACTCAAACACTTTATTATGGTTTTATCTCTTTTGTTTGTTTAACAACTCCTCTTTCTTTACTTTATCTACAAAACTGTTAATTACTCAATGTTCGGAAAGTCGAGTGGAGTCACACCAGATTTTTTTTTCTGTAGAAATATTGAATAAAACGAATTAAATTATTAAAGATGAAACGTAAAATATTTATTTACAGAAAATCAATCTCGTAAATAATTTAAAAATGATTAAAGCGTAGTTTAATAATTGTCATGGAAATGGTAATAAAGCTATAACTGGAAAGAATTTAGTACTCCCCAATTTTTTGTAGATAATAGAATTTCCGTATTTATAGATTACGACGTGATTTAATAACATTTATCAATATTACGTATATTAGATTTATACATTTTTCTAAATATATTAAAAAAAAACAGAAAAAAAAAAAAAAGTTTTCTCTGTTTGGACTTCCTAATGAAGTAAAAGTGTATAATTTTACAACACCAACACTAGTTTGTTTTCGGAAACACGATTTCCAAAAATAAATTATTAATGACAACAAAAATATTTTCTACTTCTTTTAACTCTGTACAAAAAGTAGAAGAACAGTAATGCAAAATATAAAATACAAGCAATTTTAATAAGGAATACTTTTCTCAATAACTTTTATGACTTCGAATATTCTGTTTCGTAATGAATAATACAAAGATTGGATTCCTGTTTGACAAAAATTAGTCTATGAGCTGTTCAAAGCTACTCGAAGCTCAGGATGGAATTGAAACATTTTCTCACTAGCATATACTTGACGATCAAGCATTGATCAGATGTTTTCCACTTTGTTAACATCTGGGCTTTTAGCTGACATAGGTAGAATCTGCACATTATTTGCAGCAAAGCAATTTTTAACTCTATGTGGATGTAAATGGCAGCTTCATCTTGTTGAAACATCCATTCTTCTGCTCCTAATTCAGAGCCACAAGGAAGAAGCTCAGAATTCAGCACTTCAATACAGCCTGTATGTTTCTGCATACCACTGAAAAAGTTCAGACTTATTCTTCTTCCATACCCAATTGATTATCAGATCACCCCCCCCCCCCACACCCTCTTCATTTATGGAGTTGGATAAAATTCTTCTACATTCTTCAGACAATGCCAGTATTATTGGTAACCATGTAATTCGTCTATATTAAACTTCTTTTCGTCTGAAAATATTATAAAAGTTCCATCTGAGGTCCATGATACGTGCTTTTTAACGCATGTCAACGGTAATCAATCTGTGTTTTTTGTTTTTCCACTTTGGATGATGCTTCCGCTAATTGAAAATGAATTATTTGGATCTTGTTATGCAGTTGTAAACTGTTTGCGTTGATACATGTGTAAGTCCTGCTTGATTTGGGGCCTTTGCGATACTACCACTGCTCTTTTTAAGCTCATGAGCAAGTTTTCTTTCAACGCAAAGCATTAATTTTTTAGGCCTACCAGTCATCTTTCGTTTCCTATTTCTATCTGACTTTCTGATAATGTTAGAAAGTGTATTGGGGCGGACTTGAAGTATATGAACAATCTGTCTAACACCTTTAACATTAATTTTATGTGCAACAATTTGCCCCTTTTGGAAATAATTTTTAAGTATTCTTCTAGGCAGTCTGAAAAGTAAAAAACAAAGCAATTATTAACAAAGTATGTTTTCCTCATCAAAAGCAGTCAAAGAAAAATTCAATATTTACTTTTTTACTTGTGCACAATCCATCAAATAACAAATTTTGGCAAGTGCCCTTCTACTTTTTTTACACTCTCAGAGTCATTTATGCTAGTTTTTTTACAATCCACTAATTAGCATTAGTAGTAGAAATTTCATTTCTACGTGGAATTAAAGAAAACATTGTTACACAAAATCTGTATAAAAATCTAAAAGCCAGGATAAAAATATAGAAAATAATCTACAAAAATCGACTGTCCTTCTACTTTTTTTACGCAGTGTATGACATAATATAAAAATGAAAACCTGTTTTCAAAATTGAAAGTTTTATTTATTTGTTTGTTTTTCGCAATGCATTGTTAATTTTGTTCGTTAATTTTATCTAATTACTTAGTGATTTATAAAAAAAAAAAAAAAAAAAGAAAAAAAAAAAAAAATTGATTTCTTGTAATTAGGTTGTTCTTAATATATATATATATATATATATATATTTGTTTTTATTGACAGCTTAAAATCATAATATTTCTGAATACTTATTTAACGCGGCTTTGTTTTCTTAAAAAAAAAAAAAAAAAAGATGCTAAAAAGGTTAGCTCATATTTACATTAATGCACATGCATATGAAAAAGATATAGATGCAAATATAGTATTGCATTTAAAAAAATATATCTTAAAAAAAATAAATAAATAAATAAATAAAATAGAATAGAATAGAAGGAAACGTAAACATTTGATATTTTGGAATATTTATTAAGAAAAGTATACTCTGTATACAGAGTTAAAGTATACTTTATAATTATTTGATTAGCTATTATAGTTAAAAATAATGAATGCATTTTAATTATCAGATTAACTCAAATTTTAATTTAACTTAATTTTGATTAACTCATTTAAATATCATACATTTAATGATATATGTATATATATATATATATATATATATATATGTATATATATATAAGGGGGTGTAAAACCACTTTTAAAACACGTATATATATATAGGGGAAGCCGGGGTAATAAGAGACAAAAGGGGTAATAAGAGACAAAAAATATTAATAAAATCTATACTATTATTCTAAATAACTTGAAATAAATGTCTCGTATTAATTTCATTAAATGGACTCCTCTTGATTTTTTAGATGATTTTTGAACTTAAATTTTTTGTTAATTTTGTTTTTTAAATTTTCATTAAATCCTTGTCTCTAATAACCCCACGTGGGGTAATAAGAGACCTGCCTTGTAACTGTCCATATATAACAATGTAAACTCATGTGGGATAATAAAAGACATCTGGAAACAATTCTGAATCAGCCAATAGTTTTTAATTTTTATTATTTACATCCATCCAAAAAATATGTTTTCTCGAAAATTAACTGTCATAAATGTGTTTGTGAAATTCATTTATTTTAATATTAGATCCTAAATAATATAATATTGTACTTAGTGATAGTTCTACATAATCAACGTAACCTAGGGATTAACCAAAAACATCAATATAACTTTTAAAATGGGCAGAAAATATTTTACCCATTTTCTAAAGTGTAGGCAAAAAAGACGTATCTTTCAAGTGTATAAAAGCGAACAAAATGTTATAAAAGATTTTTCTAGTAATTATAAATGAACTTATTTATTATGTAATGAAGTATTAATGACTAAATACTAACTTATACACATTCTAAGCATAAATTTACATAATCATAACAACTGAATATGGTCTAGCAAAATCAGTAAAACTGCTTTTTGATTTAAAGTGAAAAAAAAATATGTTCTCTTGGTAAACTTAGACTGGGCCTAACACTTGGTAAACTCTTCGTAAACTAGTGAGGCAGAATTAACAGAAACTACAATGGGGGGTGAGGGGGCACAGTAATTAACAGTGGGAGTAATAAGAGACTCATGTCTCTTATTACCCCCACAAAAAATAAAAATGGGCTAATAAGAAACATGCCTAGAACATGTAAATAAAGAATGCTTTCAAGGTTTTAAAAAATTGTACATCAAAGTCATAGTCTTGGTCAAAAGGTTACACATTAATAAATCCCAAACATCTTACCTACAAAAAAAAAAAAAAAAAAAAAAAAAAAGGAAAATTTAGAAAAAGTCACGAACTTTCAGGGTAAGTTCAAAGTGAAGGTTTTTTTTCGTCGTATAAAAAGAATTCAAAATGTGTTATAAACTTCTCAATAAGTGTATTGTAGTAAAGAATACACATGATACTTAATATTACATATTTTTAAAGTTGTCTAAGTATATTTTTTGGTGGGTTTTTTGACTGCGTCTCTTATAACCCCTGTCTCTTTTACCCCGGCTTCCCCTATATATATTTATTAAAATCAAACACAAAGCTTTTCGCTATTATTAAAATAGCATCTTCAGGTGCTGTTTATTAACAGCAGAGTAGACAGCATTATATACTGGAGAAGTTCAATACAATTACAGTTAAAAATAAATCTTGTAAAAATCACGAGTCATTTAAGATAACTTGGCATCATACCAGGTTTACACAGCAAGTGCTGTAGAAAACGTTGACTCATAAACAGTGAAAAAATATTATTATATTATATACTGCGCCATGAAAATTCGTACCATGAAAATTTGCAGAATCATGTAATCACAAACTCTATAGTTCTAGTGTTCACGTGTTCAATTTCAGTCATAAAATTTGCACCAGTTGGGAGAGCTTATTAACTTTATTTAGCGATTAAACACACAATAAAAAACTATTTGCAGTATACTTTGAAGAATTCACAATTATAACTTAATTCAGTATATTTCAGGATAACATTGTTTCTCCATAAAAGGAGCCAAGCATCAAGATATGTAAATAATAACTTTTCATGTTCAAGAGAAAAAGATGCTTCCTGTTTAAGACAGGCCGCGAAAACTAAACTAAACATAAAAAAAGTAACATTCTCAAAAAGAGAAAAAAGCACCTCTCATTTGGCAAAGAGCCAACTACTCGTCGGGGGGCTGGCGAAACGAAACCAAAAGCTACGTTCAAACATGCTCCGCCCCCATGAACGAAGGTTCATAAAAATATTCTACAAGTACAATAACAACATTAGTGTTATTACAGGTTTTCATTTTCTTGGTCTTCAACTGCAAATAGATAAGAAAAAAAAAGATTAATATACATATGAAACATTGTAACTAGATGATTAACATAAATGGATTAAAAACAGGAACATAAAAAAAAAAAAATAAATAAATAAAAATAAAATAAAATAAAATAAAAATAAAATAAAAATTTCAAAGTTCAAAATTTTAGAGGTGATAGTTTGGCGATCGGACGCTTCAACTCTCCATAAATAGTTTTCAGTAGAACAACACGAATCTTGCCATCTGCTCCAGGAAATAATTTGATTATGCGTCCTAGTTTCCACTTCAAAGGGGGCTGATTATCATCTTTTATTAAAACCAAATCGTCTTTCTTGAAATTTGGTTTATTTATTAACCATTTTGATCGCCTTTGCAAGTCTGATAGGTAATCTGAAGACCATCTGTTCCAGAAACTTTGAAAAATTTTTTGTAGAAGTTTCCATCTTTCTAGCGGGGTTAGGTTAACTGAAGAATAGTCAGGTTCTGGTATTGAAGTCAAGGCAGTGCCTATGATAAAATGTCCTGGAGTTAGAGCATTTAAGTCACTTGGATCATTCGAGAGCGCAACAAGAGGTCTGGAGTTCAAGCACGATTCAATTTGAGTAATTAAAGTAAGGAACTGTTCATAAGTTAATATTTGTTCGCCAATAGTTCTTTTTAAATGACCCTTCATCTGTTTTATTCCAGCCTCCCAAAGTCCTCCAAAATGGGGGGCCGATGGGGGATTGAAATTCCATTTGATTGTTTCTTCGGACAAATATCTGTGGATCTTTTCGTCAGAAGAGATCAAGGACATCATTTTTTTCATTTCGTTGTCGGCACCTACAAAGTTCGTTCCTCTGTCTGAAAACAATTCTTCAGGTTTTCCTCGTCGAGCAACAAACCTCTTCAAGGATGCGAGGAATGTTTCAGAGGTGAGATCACTGAGTATTTCCAAATGAATTGCTTTTGTGGAAAAACAGATATATAAACAAATATAACTTTTATAAGATCTAACACCTCGGCCCTTACGAGGTTTGATGAGAAAGGGGCCTGCAAGATCAACCCCGACTTTCGAAAACACTCGCGATGGCACTACACGAGCAGCTGGAAGATCACCCATCAGTTGAGAGGCTAAGTTCGATGTGGTTCTAAAACACTTCATACAGTTCCGCAGATTCCTTTTCACGGCGTCTCTTGCATTAATTATCCAATATTGTTGTCGCAGGACTGAAATTGTTAACTGAGTTCCACTGTGAAGATGTTTTTCATGAAAGTACTTTATAATTAAGTCTGTAATGTGGTGCGTTTTAGGAAGTATCATTTGGTGTTTTTGACTCTCAGGTAGGTTTGCGTGTCTTAATCTTCCACCAACACGAAGAATTTCATTTTTGTCTAGAAAAGGATTTAAAGAAAGGAGTCTGTTACTAGCATTCAGGTTTTTTCCAGATTTTAAAGTCTTTATTTCCCCTCCAAATTCATGTCTTTGAACCAACTTCACAATAATTTTAGTTGCCTCATCAAGTTCTTGTATAGTTAAAAAGCCAGTATTTCGCGCAGATCGACATTTAGTATTTTTTATAAATCTAAGACACCAGGCTGTAACACGTCTTAATTTAGACCAAGATGAAAACTTATATAATAATTCAAATTCATTATTGCCATGAGTTAAAGAGCAAACAGTAGTTTTCCGTTGTTCTCTCAAAATCTCTTCTTCAGGTATTTTGACTTCATTTTCCGGTAGTGGTGTCGGTAAGTGCTCTTCTTTCAACCAGATTGGTCCCTTTAACCATTCTTCATTCTTCAACAATTCAGTTGCTGTGCAACCACGAGATAGCACATCAGCGGGATTTTTAACCCCTGGACAAAATCTCCACTGAGATGGGGCTACTAATCGTTGAATTTCACGCACTCTGTTCTCTACAAAGGGCTTCCAGTTACTAGCACTTCCTTTGACCCAATAAAGGGTAATTTGGGAATCACAGAAGCATAGTATGTTTTTGACGGGAACTGAAAATAGCTGCCCAAGATAATGAGCTAATCGAGCAGCTGTTAAGGCTCCCATCAATTCAAGTCGAGGCAAAGTAAGTTTTTTGAGAGGAGCTACTCTTGTCTTTGACATAATAAATGAAGTTTCACGGGAACAAGGATCACGAAAATAAGCTACTGTACCATATCCCTTCAAACTGGCATCGCAGAAAACACAAATTTGAATAGTTTCAGGAGTTAATTTTTCAAAATTCGTAAAATATTTTCTAGGCACTTCAAAATTTTCTAAATCCTGTATTTCACGATGCCATTTCTTAAATTTTTGTGTTAAAGCATCAGGTAAAGCAGAATCCCAATCAACACCCTGCTCCCATAGTTCTTGCATTAGAAATTTAACTCTTATTATAAAAGGGGAAATAAACCCTACAGGGTCATACACCTTTGCTACAGTTTGTAAAACAATTCTCTTAGTGATAATTTCATTATCAAACCCTTCTAACAGAGATTGAATGTCTATTCTTAACGTGTCATTATTAGTTGACCACATTATTCCCAATACTTTAGAGATATTTCCCTCATTTATTTCTTCATCAACGTTTATTCCATGTTTTTCCCACAATTTGCTTAATTCGTAAGAGTTACTTTTAAATTTCCTTAATGTCATATTGGCATCTTTAAGTATTTTCACAGCACCAGACGATAAAATAAATGCTTCATTTACAGAATTAGCGCCATGAAAGAGATCATCAACATATAAGGAAGTATCGAGCATATCAACTACTTTCTCAAACAAGTTTTTATAGCCCTTTATGTGATGTTTAATGGTAGCTGAGAGCAAAAAGGGTGATGTTGTAACACCAAAAGTTACACGAGTCATGCGGAAAACCTTTAATAGAGGATTTTTACTATTTATATCCTCAAACCATAGAAATCTCAAAAAGTTTCTATCATTTTCTGCAACCTGTATTTGTAGAAAAGCTTTTTCAATGTCACAAACAAAGGCAATTTTATGAAGGCGGAATTTTAAAATAATATCCAAAATATTAGGATTTAAATTGGGGCCTGCAAATAAACATTCATTTAAAGATTTTGCTTCCTTTTCTTTGGAAGAAGCATCAAACACTATTCTGACCTTTGTAGTGGACTTATCTGTTCTTATCACCGGTCTGTGGGGCATATAATATACACCAGTTTCATTTTTGTTTATTTTACACTCCTCTATTATACCCATTTTCTTTTGTTCCTCAAGAATTTTTTCATATTCATTTTTAAGCCATTCATTTTTAGACAGTTTTGTTCTCAAACCCCAAAGTCTATTTTTGGCTATTTCTATATTCGATTTTAATTCATTTTTATTTTCCTTCCACAAAAATTGAATTTCATATCTTCCCTTAACAAAATTTAAATTTTCATTAAAAGAATTAATAATTTCTATATCTCTCTGTGACATAGAATCATTCTTACTGTCACATATTCCAAGTGATTCTAAATCCCAAAAACGCTGCAAATCAAAACTGTCAAATTTATTTACAGATACAAAATGCGAATTAATTACTTCTGTACTATTATTATTCAATTTCCCCACTACAGTATATCCGAAAATAGTATTAGCAACATATAAATTATCACCGATTTCTTCAATGATACCTCTCTGTATTTTCCAAAAATAATCAGCTCCTAGCAAAATATTAATTTTGGAATCACTTAATGAATTGTCTGCCAATTTCCAGTTTTTATTTTTAATATAACTTTCAATTTCTGGTTCGCCCCTTGGGCTTTTCAAGGGAGTCGCGGTTATTAAGTCTGTAGCTAATACTTCAACATGGATGAGCCGACGAGGATTTATTTTGCTACGCAGTTCAATATTAAAAACCTCGAATTCCTCTTCTTTACCTTTATTTATACCAAAGGCAAAAACAGTTAGCTTTTCTGTTCTTACACGGGTTAATTTTAATTCGTGGGCCAATTCTTTAGTAATAAAACTTTTTTCACTTCCGGAATCCAATAAGAGTCTGACAGTTTTTGATCTAGAATTAGATTGGGCTATGACGCAACATGTTTGCAATAACGCTGCCTGATTACTGTTTTTTAAATGTGAATTCGATACTATAGTGTTCTCTACTACTTCTGGTTTCAAGTTTTTTGAAAAACAAAATAATTTGTTATGATCTGTTGCTTTACATTTTTCGCAAGGCTGCGATTTCACCCTGCACTGTGATGACAGATGAGATTTTAGAAAACATTTATAACACCTGCCATCCTTCTTTAATTTTAACCTTTTCTCAACATCAGTTAAATTAGTACATTCAAGAGAATGATGATCATAATTCTTGCAAAATATGCATATATTTTTTACACCTACATTCAATGAATTCATTTTATTTGGAAATTTTCTGTCATTAATTTCGGCTTTATTTTTATTTACAATTACCGAAGCATTTTTATAATTAATCATACTAAGTGATTTTTCACGCGATTCAAGTTCTACTTTAAGAAAATTAATTAAGTCTGTCACATCAGACTCATCCTTCCTTTTATCACTTTGCCTGTAATACTCAACTACTAGATCGTTTGGCAATAATTTTAATAAAATTGGATTCAGTAAATGACCATATTGGCCTTTTGTTACCCCTAAATTAGATAAACTGCGAATATTTACTTCACAAGCGTCATAAAACTTTCTCAAAGCAGTTATATTTGATGAACTTTTTACGCCTTCTAAGTTTATCAATTTATTCATGTGAGCATTAATGATAATATCCTTTTGCCCAAAACGTGTTTTCAATATTTCTATGCAATTATCATAATTTTGTTCCGTAAGTGAAAACCCTTCAATAACATTGTACGCTTTGTCAGTTAAAAGCGTTTTCAAGTAAGTGAATTTTTCAATCTTTGTAAGATTTTCATTTAAATGGATTGAATTTTCGAAACAATCGAAAAATTCGTTCCATTTTTCTATTTGTCCACCAAATTTTGGTAAGGAAATTTTCGGCAACCTCACTGCCGAACCAGTTTTTGTTTGGGTTTCACTGACAGAACAGTTTGAACTACTTTCATCTTTATTATTACATAATCTTTTTAATCTTAATTTTATTTTGCATTTGGCAGAAATTATTTGCTCGCCGTATTTATCGCTGGTCGCGATATCTTTTTCATACTCTTTAATATCTACTATTAAATTTTCAATTTCATTATTTAAATTTTTTAATGCAATTTCTCTTTCACCTATCATTTCCTGGATTTCGATGATTTCGTCTGATTTTGTATTTTCTAGATCGTCCAATAATAAATTCTCTAATTTATTTATTAATTTAGTTACATTTGAGCGTTCCGTAGAACGCTTAGCTTTTAAATTTTCAATATTCATAGCGAGCAAATAATCAAACAAAATAATTCAAATAATTAAAATTTCTAATTTCATTTAATCAATGTTATAAATAGTAGTTAAATTTTGCTTACCTGGTTCCATATCCAGGCAGCTATCCAATAACAATTCCGGAATTCCAGTCATCATTATTTTTCAGTTTCGTTTTCACAATAAATTATCCAAGCTTTCAAATCCAAATCCAGATAAATTAATATCTAAGGGTAATTTCACTTTTAAGGGATTTCACATATCCCGAGTTTCGTTCACCATGAAAAAATATTATTATATTATATACTGCGCCATGAAAATTCGTACCATGAAAATTTGCAGAATCATGTAATCACAAACTCTATAGTTCTAGTGTTCACGTGTTCAATTTCAGTCATAAAATTTGCACCAGTTGGGAGAGCTTATTAACTTTATTTAGCGATTAAACACACAATAAAAAACTATTTGCAGTATACTTTGAAGAATTCACAATTATAACTTAATTCAGTATATTTCAGGATAACATTGTTTCTCCATAAAAGGAGCCAAGCATCAAGATATGTAAATAATAACTTTTCATGTTCAAGAGAAAAAGATGCTTCCTGTTTAAGACAGGCCGCGAAAACTAAACTAAACATAAAAAAAGTAACATTCTCAAAAAGAGAAAAAAGCACCTCTCATTTGGCAAAGAGCCAACTACTCGTCGGGGGGCTGGCGAAACGAAACCAAAAGCTACGTTCAAACAAACAGTTTTCAGCACACCGGAACTATCTTGTATTGTAGCCACGTACTTTCAGAAAATTTACTTTTGTGAACTGGACCTTCTTTTTTCTAAAAGTACGTGGCTACACTACAAGATAGTTCCGGTGTACTGAAAACTTTTTATGTGTCAACGTTTTCTACAGGACTTGCTGCGTAACCCTAGTGTGATGCCAAGTGATCTTAAATGACTCGTGATTTTTACAAGACTTATTTTTTAACTGTAACTGTATTGAACTTATCCAGTATATAATGCTGTCTACTCTGCTGTTAATTAACAACACCTGAAGATGCTATTTTAATAATAGCGAAAAGCTTTGTGCATGATTTTAATATATATATATATACATGTTTTAAAAGTGATTTTATACCATTTTTTATTATGTTTACACGTGAAGTCATTACAAATTTTAAACTTTCAGTAGTTTTGAATTTTAACTATATATGTATCTATATACATTAACTTAAATATGCACTATTTAAATGATGCAATCTTGTCCTTAATGTAATATGGTATACTTTAACTTATATAGCTCATCTACAAGTAGTTCTACAATTCTGCTATTTTCGCAATTTTATAATGGCCATTTCCAGGTATCTATTGTATGTAATCCTAGTAAACTCCCCGTACAATCTGCTTTACAAGATGTTCATAATATGTGTATACTAAATTTCGATTTACGTCACCTGATAAGTGGCTCCTCTGTGTTACATTTTTTTATAATTAATATAATAGCTAAATTGAAACTGTTACGGCATAGAATCGTTCTGTACATGACATATGATGTGATTTTTTACATATATTTACATTGGTTCAATGTTCTCTGAACAAAATGAGCTGTCATCCTATATTTCGTTATCTAATTAAAATTAAAACTATTTTCCCCTAGTCTATCGATTAGAAATCCAAAAAATTATTTCTAATACACACACCATTAGGAATAATAAGACTTTCTTATTAATATAAGTTACTACAGAAGAAGGTTTTATGATTGGTTTCGCAGCATAATATAAATTTACAATATTATTTTACAATATTTATTTACCGTTTATTATATCAAGTAAATTTCATAAAAGTCTAATTATATGAAATAAAAATCAAAATTTGAATTTATCAATTTTTACAAATGTGTCATGTTATTTATTTATTTATCAGCATATAAATTGAAATTTAGAAACTTCACTTTTATTATTTTACACTCATCATAAGTTGAAAAAAAAGTAATATTATATTATAACACTCTCATTACGTTTTATTACTCTACAGCATTATTAGTATATTATTGTAGTTTACTTAAAAGAAAAAATATCTGTACTGGTGATGATGACTCACAAAGTACCTTAAATAAGAGCTGAAAATTGTTTTATTAGCAGTTTTATTTGGAAAATGTTTTTAATTAAATACCCCCCCCCCAACCGCCCTCCCTTAATTCCTCGTTTGGATATTGTAACAATATTTATACAACATTCAGGGCTGTTAGTTAAAATAATAATAATAATCAAAGTACTCAGAACTTTCCAATTTACATCGCACTCTAACACTTGTCCGATTAACTTTCAGTAACCCTGTATATTATCTTTAAATTATATATGCACCAAATAGTGTATTTAAACATAGCTCATCAAAGGAGGAAAAAAAGTGACACAATTTTAAATGTACTTCAAGTCACTTCTAAACATAGCACTAAGATTTCTGATAACATTAATACTGATAAAAAATCTTTTGTGTCGCCATGTAATAGCAATATAAAAATATTCGTATCATATTCTACATAAAATAATAAAATATGCTTTTATGCATATATGAAATATATGTCAATTTAAATTTTTTGTTGGGCATTCTAAAAGCAATAAATGGCACCTGCCATAAAATTTCTACTTAGAATTGAATTTGCTTGTAAAAAAAAAAAAAATAATAAATAAATAAAAATAAATAAATAAAAATAATAAAAAACTTATCTTAACGAAATGTTTTGTGTAGCATTCTTTTATGTTACATATTTACAATATTGGTTTTGAATTTCCTGCTTATATTTGTTCTTGGATTATGCTGATAACAGGTTCAGAGACAGAGAATCATGCACGCACACATAAACACAGACCAAGCACAAAAAAACTTTCTTTCGATGTCACGTGAACTCACACCTTGTAAATATATTAAAAAGACAAACTTTAAATTTATATTCTATACCAGACAAGGATAAACATAGATCATCATTAGTTTTTAATGTCACACCGTTCATAAATGAGTCTAATTTATCGATGGATTTCGTACCATATTATATAATGAGGAGCTACATGTTACATATAATGAGGAGCTACAATTAAAATTACAACTGAATATAATAATAATTAAAAATCTCAAATGCCTTAACATTTTTTTTTCTATCTTTTGCATCTAAACTCTTTTATTTCGTTAAGTAAGCCAATACTCACGATTTGTCCAATTTACTCACTCTTCCTATGTATCTGTCATAAACTTCTAGGGTCACTTTATATAAAAAGAACATTAGTTTCTTTATATATGGTTTCTTAACTGCCTTTCTACGTAGACACCATAAAAAATTAAGCACTTCCAAGATTACTTTTTAGCGTATAAGCAGCTTTTCTTTGTCTTTTTTATCTCCGTTACCGCCAATTCTACCTAATGGGGAAATCCTTACAAAAATACCATACAGAACTGGTCTTCAAATGTCAGACAAGAAAGAACTAAGTTCATCTATAGTTAAACGATTAAAAGTTTCCCTGTTGAATTTTCTTTTTACTAAAAATCCTTTATTTGAATTCACCAGTTACAAATAAATTAAACTCCCAAATGCTCTTCCTCATGAATATTCTTTCGCATGTAATACTATTTTTGAACTGAAGCTCCATTTATGACATTACCATAAATCTCGATCTATCCAAAATCTCGAGATATCTATCAATAAATTTTGATAGGGCTGACATTTGTCCTAGTCAGGAAAGTGTATTAGTAAACGAACCTCACACTTAGCGGGATCTATAAATTTTCCCCATAATTTGAAGTCACATGTTTAAACAATACACTAAAGTTAGCGTCAGATAGAGACGGAGAAAGAAAAGAGTCCATTACGTGATGATAGAGTTGTTAGGAAAACTAAGCAACTCGTCAGATCAAAATTTTTTGTTATAAAATTACCTTCGTACTAAATTCGAAGCACAGGATACAAGTATATTTTCTCAAACTAAAAGTTTCCGAATGAAAACTTCAGAACATTAAAAATTTAAACTACAAAGTGTGTGTGAATTCACCATTGCTTTAAAATTCGTGTTAATATGACAGAACACTATCGCCTATTATTATTAATTAAAATTTTATGGTTATTTCCTGCACAATTATTCGTATTTAAATTGTATTAGAAGGGATTAATTACATATATAAACATTCAAATTGCTTTCTATATATTTAAGCTTTTAATTTGGACAATTTAAACATGAATTTATTTCTTAAGCCTAGATTACTAAACATTCGTCTAATATACTACCGATCCTTGCCAGTTTTGCGAATTTGATATGTTCCCGTTGCGCTTACTCCACATCATTCACAGTACCTTCATAACTAGTAAAATGGGTTAGTTATCCTAAGGTGTACTCGGCTGTACACTTGTAGCTTTACGAGATTTGCACTAATCGTCGTCTAACAGTCGAATGTTTAGTGGTCATCAAAATAAATATTGAAGATATTTTGAATATTGAAAAGCCCACAAAAGACACAAATAAAAGTGCAGCGAGAATTTCTGCTTTCTGTCCATCTAAGAAACGCACAGAAAGGCAAAATATGTATTCAATTACTGCAACAAGGCTATTTGTGAAGAGCACACTTTTAATATCTGTCAAGAGTGCAAACGATAAATTTTAGAATTTTTCTATAATTTTGTTGAAATATTATAATACTTTTTTTAAGCTACGCTAATTTGTTTGAAATCAATAAAGGAAATATAAAAATGTACTTCTTTTAAGTTCGCAGTCTATGAGTCAAATGATTAGTTACAGAGTAACACGGATTTAAGTTTAGTTATCTGGAGTTAATATTATACAAATATCATTGTTACATCAGAAAGATAAAATTTCTTATAAAAAGTTATACTTTTTTCAACCAGTTTATCATTTATCAAAGAAGTTTCGCGTATCAGATAAACGCATAGCGGGAGAGTGCAGAAATAATAAAGAGAAAGCAGTAATGAAATATTGTCTGGAAGGATTCCAAAAGCTTTCACTTTGTTAATATAATAACCCGCTCCAACTAATGCCTTTCTTCACCGGTTATTATATATAATATAAATAAAGATTCCACATATTTTCCGCTTGGTCCATGTGTTGGTGAAATTTCTTAATTTGCTAAGTGTACAGAAGAAAAGAAAAACAATAGGAATATTTTACTGGTTATGTAACTCATATTTTCGCTTTCTTTCTCAAAAAGTATCTGTTTCATGAGCTCAACATTTTTAGCTAATGTGAAAAAGCAAAAGTGTACTTCTTATTGAAGTATGTTAGGCTTATATTTACAAAAGGCATACAATCTTAGAAATGAAAAATATGCATTAAAAATTTTGTATATTGAAAGAATCATTTTATATCAGCAATAAAATATTTAATATGTTCAAATACACTCCTTCTCATATTTATAAGGACACTTTATATTTTGAAATAACTAATGTAAAAATAATTGTGAACAAGATTATACTAAGTGCACTTAATATATCTAGTATTCTGAAAACCAAAATTGCTATAATTTTTTTAATATGAAACAAAATTAATAAAAAATAATGCAAAATGTGTTTTTCTCCACGTTTTTAGATGTTCATAATTATAGGGCATCCCAGATTTTTTCTGGAATTTTTAACTGGAATTTTTTTATTTAACTGGAATTTTTTATTTTCTGGAATTTTTTTATTTAACTTACTAGCGGATAAACTACAGTTGACATGCGAATTCGTTAACTACTGGGCTAGATTAATTCATATATAAGCTTTCAATTTTTTTTGGACGGACATTAATGAAAATTCCTCGAAAAAAAGAACGTTCAAGTAGTGAAGTATGATAAATGTGTTTTTTAAGTGGAAGGATAATTTCAATCGGCCGAATTTCTAATGAAATTTGAAGGTCTAAAATTGCTGAAAGAAATATGATCAAACGTTGAACTGCTGGTTCGATAGGAGAGAGATCTGATGCAAAATCAGAGTTGTTTTACAGAGATCGAAGACTCATAATTCCTCTTACTATTCTACTCATAATGACTGCTGCTGAATTTGCTCGTAATTTGTAACGAAAAGTTAGGGTCCATATTGATGCATGTTTAAAATAATTAATAATATGTTAAAATGAATAAAAAATCTATAATAATCAATCAGCATTTAATGGGGGAAAGAACGTCTGTGTTAAATTTGAATAAAGACAATATTAAATGGTAAAATGTTGCATTTTCGGATGAAAAACATTTTATTCTTGATTAACCAAATGGTTTTATCAGTTACTGGCACGATCTGAAGCTAGCGAAAAACAGAGCAATTTTTTAAAGGCAGATATGAATCGGGCATTTTAAAGGTGGATTTGTGGTGCTCTGTGGAGCTGCTTCTACTGAAGGCTGAATGAATTTAGTAATTTTTTCTATTATTATGAACATCAAGAGAATATCCGCAAATTTTAAACGTGAAATTATCAAATTTTTGTTAGATTGTGGGGGTTAATAATATTTTTTTCTACAAGACTTACATTTTTGCTCTACTTTTAGAGCAATAGGAAATAATTTGAAGAAAGAAACTTCTGTATTATTGCCTTTCCCGTGGCCTAAAAGTTGAAAAAACCATAACGTATGATATTAGAAAAGTGCATGCAAATTTAAAGCAATTTTAAATGGTTTAAATGTATTAAGAATATCATATATGCTATGCGAAATGGTATTGAAACTGAATATTTAATATATATATATATATATATACCAGAGAGAATGTCTGATTGTTTAACCCTAAAAAGAGACCCCATAAAATATTAATTTAAAGAATAACTGAAAGAAATTACTAAAATTCGAGCTGTCTTTATAATTGTGAACACCTGAAAAATCAACTTTTTATCATATTTAAAAATTTTTAAGACAGAAAAACGATAAAACTTTTAAAATATAGTCTATTAATGAAATTAAAATTAATTAAAAATAAATTTATTTAAATAATAGTGTTCAGTGTTTAGTTAATATAAAAAAACGTGTGTCCTTATAATTATGAGAAGGAGTGTATTGAATATTTCGATTTTTTGGCATTTGATAACGAATATAAAATATATTTACAAATAAGGTGTTTCTAATGAAAAAGTTCATGGGTTGTGTGAGAAAACACTGCATGTTATTACGAAAAAGTTCGAAAATCTTACGATTTTGAAAAAAAAAAAAAAACGTTCCATGAATAAACATGTTATTATCTTACAAGACATTTTAATCATTATTTATTACAGGGGGTTTACGGAACTTTCATCCCCAGCATTTCGCCCTCCGAGTTTTTTACATTATAAATGTGATTACAAATAAAAGTTTAAACGTTCATACAGTATTTCCCGATATATTTATTATTAATTCACGCTATTTCTTCTTTTAATTTTAATATAAAACACATGAAATAAAAAAGGGTTTTTGAATAAAAAAGTGTTCGTTGAAATATTTATATATGTATTAATTAAGTGTACAGTAATATCATTTATTTATTTATTAAATTTTAACTGCGCACACAGTAAATTTATTAGTATATCTTTTTTTTTTTTTTTTTTTTTTTTTTTTTAATTAATTTATCAATTTTATTTTTTATTGATAAATATGTAAAACAGATTACAGTACTAAGAAAAAAATGTTTCAAGTATATATCGATATATATCAATCCAAATAAATAGAAAGTGAATGGATTTAATAAATAAATAAATAAATAAACAAATAAAATAGTTTATTATTTCATATCGTTGTTTGGACACTTATACAAATTGATTGATTATATATGTAAAATTCCAAAGCTAACTAATTTTCGTGCTAGGTCTTTTAGTAGTATCAGTGTTTAGATATGAAAATGTAAGGCCTTTGTAAATGAAATGGAGTAAATTTATTGGTTAAAAAATCGCACATGCAGCTAATAGAGAAATTAAGTGTATTAAGCATTGAATCAATAAAAGAAACGCATGTATTTATTTATTTATTTATTTATTTATTAATACAAAACATATCTATATAATTATTTTTTTTCTAATTATCTATGGATTATTATTATCCAAAACTATTTATTTTATTAACAGAAAGTAAATTATTTTAAAGAAAATAGAAAGAAATTAATACTACTTCCTGTCAGGTACCAAGAGCAAAACGCTTGGATCAATTTTTAAAATAGAAAAAAATCTTAATAAAGTAAATTTTGAAAATTGACCCAAGTATTCTCTTATTTGTAGCTGAAAAAAATATTAATATAACCGCTATATATGTTTTCCTTTAAACCAATTTTTTTCCTTGCCTTAAAATAAATAAAATAAGAAAGTTTGAATACAAACATTATACATAGATACTTAGAAAAATATGTTTAACTCATTAAATTATTAATTTTTACTTATTAAATTTGTTTTAAATATTACAGTATTAAAAAAATTATATATATTATAAGTAATATTCTTTAAAATATATATAAATAAAAAATCTTTAAAATTCTCCATTTGTATTATTTTCTCTAAAAAGATGAATCGTATAAATAAACCAACCTGCTTCATTCTGATCTAAAATCTTTCAGCAGCATTATAATTTTTCTCATTATAAATTTATACGCATAAGTGTTGAATCAATAGTAGAAACTTAGTGAAATCTAATCTTAAATGTTTCCTTTCAACATAGAATATTACATCGTGTTTTACTTTTAAAATATTTTTTGAAAGCATGCTAAAAAAAAATAGAACCGACTCCAAAAAGCAACTACTATTTAAACAACTAAAAAAGAAAAAAAAAATGGTAAGAAATGAAACTGTAAATTGCGCCTAAATGTATAAAATAATTTCCTTCGCCAAACAACCTATAACACTACAATTAATCATAACTTTTGAAGTCGGCGCAAAATTAATTAAAATTTAATTAGTTTTTAAAGGTTTGATTTTAGATCGGTTGCAACAAATGCTGTTGTCTCGAATGATCCATTTTCATGTTTCATTTATTATTTTATCACTGTATACAATTGGTCCATTAGTAGCATCTACATAGAACAGTGAACATTCTTTAAAATGCGGTATTCATGTTTCTACGAAGTTAGAGTTTCCTTTGCAAATTTGGTATAACTTTGATAACCATCATGCTTGGTGGCTTTTGGATTTGGCGATCGAAACATACACGCAATATGCATATTTTCATAATATATATTGCACGATGTATTGTTTCATATTCTTGATTACTCTCTTAATATACCTTATCAAACTAATCATGATATCCCAAAGAAATTAAATATGTTTGCCAGATAATTTTGCGATTTTTCTTTCACCAAGGACGTCAGATACCAGCATCTTCGCCAACATTTGCTGCTTGCGAAATCTTATTTGTTTTCTTGAATCAAAGTAGTTTTCGGCTGCGTTTTGTAGGTGACAATGTGAGATGTCTATATTGAATAGGATTTGATTTTTGTATTTAATAAAGTTATCAATTTTTATCTAATTTTGCGCCGACTTCAAAAATGATGATTAATTGTAGTGTTATAGGTTGTTTGGCGAAGGAAATTATTTTATACTTTTAGGCGCAATTTACTGTTTTATTTCATACCCTTTTTTTTTTTTTTTTTTTTAGTTGTTTGAATAATAGTTGCTTTTTGGAGTCGGCTCTATTTTTTTACAAAAAGATTTTATTTTTCTCTTTTCAGTGAAAACTTATTCATATAGCAGAACATCAAAAGACGTTCGACGGCAGCTTCACAAATCACAACTTCCAAGAAAAGTGACATATGTCACTGGTTTATGTCACTGAAAAATACATGAAATGCACCCAATGTGAACAAAAAAGTTAGATCTCCATCTATAAAGTTATCCACTCTAGAGGCATGCCAGTTGAGAGTTGTGCCAGTTTTATTCTAGACAAGTTATTTTAAGTTGATTTTTCTCAAATGCTGCATTTTTAAGTTGTGTCACTTTTCTTGCCTTTAACGGATATGAGCAAAAAACTATCTGTTGAATGAACATACGTTAAGTTAAAAAGTCTTTAGAAATGTAAAGAACGGATACGCTGTATTCGTAACCAAAAGTTCTGTTAGGCATATATATTGAACTTTACAGTGAATACGTGTCACCCGCTGCGCTGGAAATTGCGCAGCGTAAAGTTCAAACAAAGAGCAAACTATGCATTGCAGCTGACGGGCAGAAGTTTCAAAATCGATACTTACATACTGCTTTTACCAGTGAAGCTGCATGCGTTCAGCAGTTAGAGTGAGAACAGACTTTTGTGAGTATCCTGTAATTTATTTATATCTTAAAGAAATCATAATGAAACCTACTTCAGGCTAAGATCAATACAACAAAAAAAGTATTAAAATTAAAACTTCTCTTACGAAGTTAAAAGCTAACAAATTTCAACCACAACAACGAGAAACATTGTTTGTAATGAGAAACTCTTCCTTTATGAAGTCAGTTTAAAACGTCTATGCGTTAATCGATGTGACCGCTTACAATAAATATACTTTGAATTTTACATAGCATAAATGTCACCCGCTACGCTACAACATATGCAAAGTCGTTCAAGTGTACACAAAATAGGAAATTGTGAACAAACAAATGCACGTTTTAAGCGTTCTGTTTTTAGCATTAATGTCTAAACTATCTCTTCGTACTAAATCGATGATGCTCTGCAATTTTTTAATTCACTTTTTCCCCCTATCTTGAACCGTTTCCGAGATAGGAACGCTAACTCCACTGTTTTCCACCAGCATGTGACCGCTTACAGCAACAGTACTTTGAGCCACAGAGTATACGTGTCATCCGCTACGCTGCAAAGTGCGCAACGTAGTTCAAGTGTGCACAGTGTAGGAAATTGCGAACAAACAACTGCACGTTTTAAGCGTTCTATTTTTAGCAATAATGTCTAAATACTGTCTTTTGTAGTAAGTCGATGATTCTCTACAACTTTGTAATTAACTTTTGTCCCATCTTGAACCGTTTTTGAGATAGGAGCGCTAATTCCGCTGTTTTTCACCAGATAGCGTTTTATTTTCTTTAGATTGCAAAGATGGGATCGAATTCAGGCCAATATCTTTACAACAAAACAAAAAGTATCAAGTAACCGTATTTAGAACTATATAGCTGATGTCTCACCAGCTACGCTACAACGTGTGCAATGTAGCTAAAGTGTGCATAGTATAAGAAATTGCGAACAAACAAATGCGCGTTTTTAGCTTTGTATTTTTAGCATCAATGTCTAAACTATCTTTTCGTACTAAATCGATGATGCTCTGCAATTTTCTTTTCTTTTCCCCCTGTCTTGAACCGTTTCCGAGATAGGAAAGCTAGCATGAATGTCTAAACTATCTTTTTGTACTATCGATGATACTTTTCAACTTTGTAATTCACTTTTTTCTTTAGAACCGTTTTCGAGATAGGAAAACTAACTCCGCTATTTTCCACCAGGTGGCGCTGCAAGCGGTTACACCTTGGGCTGCATGGCCACTTTGCTATACTGACATACCATTTTTATCATTATAGCCGCTGCCGTTTTGCAGTTAAAAGAGTTGGGACTGATTTTTTTGGGCACCCTGTATTTTCTTTAGATCGTAAAGATATTACAATGGGACCTATTGCAGACCAAGACCTTTTCAACAAAACAAAAAGTATCAAAATTGGAGCATCCGTTCAGAAGTTATGAGCTAACAAACATAAAAAAAACATACGGTTTGAATTGAGAACCTTCCTTCTTTTTTGAAGTCGGTTAAAAAATAAATTGCATTACATAACATTCTAAATATTTAAATTATGTCATATATATATATATATATGTATATAGATGATGAATATTGAAAATGGCTCTTCAAAATTATATGTTTTAATTATGAAAGCATGCAAATGTGCAATTTTAAGTATATTAAATTTTTTAACTATTTAAATTAAAAATTAATTAAAAAACAAAGTTTTAAATTAATAACAACCTCAAATAAATAAATAAATAGATAAATGTTCCATGGATTTTACAACTAGATTTGTAATCAGTTCAATTGAATATGATGACTGTATAATTTGCAGGTGAAAATAATTAATTAATGCTATAAATATTAAACATATTTTTTTCTAAATTATGTTGTTTTATTATTATTATTATTATTAATTTTATTCTTTACATTTCTTTTCAATAATAAATTACTAAATAATATTCTGCATTGCAATGAAATAATCTAAATAAAATTTGCATAAGTTTCGTTTATTGATTCAGTGATTAATACATTAATTTCATATTTATTTGGATTAAAATATATCGATAGATACTTGCAATTTTTTTTTTCTCAGTACTGCAGATTTATTTGCTTATTTAACAATAAAATTTAAGATTTGATAAATAAATAAATTTACTGTACACATAAAATTTAATAAATAAATAAACAATATTACTGTACATTTAAAATTTCATTTAATTAGCAGCCATAAAAATGTCATCAACCAAATTTTAATCGAAAACTCTCTTTTAATTCATATGTTTTATATTGAAATAAAAAGGGAAAACAGCTTGAACGAACAAAAAATATATCAGGAAATAATGCATGCATATTTATATTTTTATTTGTCTTAACGTTTGTATTTTACACCACTCAGTGGCTAAATTTCCCGGGGGCGAGATGCTAGTGGCGAAAGTTCCGTAAACCACTTCCTAGGGTTGAAATTTCCGGGGAGCTAAATTTCACAGTGGCGAAATGCTGGGGAGGAGGCGAAATTTCCGGAACCCATTACAGGGGTGACCCCAAAAATTTATTTGTTCGTTTATTTGTTAATGTTTTCTTTTTTACTTGGAGCAAAAAATTTTCTTAAATAGCTTAGGTATAAAACTTATTTTCTATTTCTGATGTTACAATATAATATATCTATTATTTCTTTAGATAATTCGACAAAACGTCTAAATTCAAATCTGCGCAAGTATTTTGTCCCTATTATGTACATATGTTTTACATATGAAAAATGCCTATATTCGTGAAATTTCAGTTAAATACAAATTTAAGCAATTGGACTTAATTTACTTTTTATATAACTAAGATTTTAATTTATTTTTCCCTCAAAAAGTATCCATTTAAAGAGCTCATTTTGTCAATAAGAAAATTCATAATTTTTCTTCGTACTGAAGTTTGTCATACTTATATTCATAAAATGTCTACAATCTTAGAAATAAAACATTTGCATTAAAAATTGTATATGTTCAAAGAATCTATCTTATTAAAAAAAAAAAAAAAAAAAAAAAAGTGTAACCACGTATTCTAAGACTAGCAGTAAGGATAAGTCCAATAGTTTGGAAGGTTGCCAAGTCGACCGACATATTGGGATCCGGAAAACATTCAGTTATTCGACACTCTGTTATCGCTTATATGATCTGAATTAGATGATATCACACCTATTTTAACACTGGACTGGTTGAGTCAGAACTTGCGCAGATACTTCCATGGTTGAAAAAAATGTGGTTGAAGGAAAATATATATTCAAATATTGACTATTTCGATTTTTAAATATTAGATGACGAATGCACAATAACTTCGAAATAAAGATTTTGTAACGTAAAGGTTCGTAGATTCTATAAAGCGGCCTTAAATCTGCCCACGTTAAAAATGTTTATCGAAAAACATTCAAAAATTTTGCGATTTTGAAGAAACATTTATATCTCCATGACTAGATATGCCAGTCTAATACAATAAATTTCAAGAATTATTTTCTGTACGGTGATTCCAAACTTTTTTTTTTTTTGCTAATTTTCTATTGGATTTCTTTTTGCTTTCAAAGCAAAATATACTCTAAAATAAGTTAAGTACAGAAATTTCTTTCTATTTCTGAAGTTACGATGGAATCTATCAACTATTTCTTTAGATGTTTTGACAAAACGTACTAATATAAAAATGAACAAATACTTTGGTCCATGCTATACACATATATAGTAAATATGAAAAATGCGTATATTCGTCAAATTGAGGATAAATACATATTTACATATTGCGATTTATATGATTATATGATATATTATATGATTTATATGTATGATTTTTAAAATTGGATATCTTCGAATTTAAAATATCTTAATTTTATCAAAATATCGTTATTCCATTCGAAAGTCTTTTTTTTCCCTAAATATACTCTATAAAAAAAAAAAAAAAAAAAAAAAAAAAAAAAAAAGGACGCACCAAGAAGGAATAATGCAAACTGGGCACAAATAGACATACATACAGATTTTGATGGAATCAAGCAGTAATTCATCATTATCGTCGATCCTACGTGCAACTGGTACTCCAGTGACTTCAAATACCCTCAATAGGTGGCTCAGTGTGGTTGAGCTCAGTCCCCGGATCTCTCTTCCACTGAGGGTGTTTGGAGCATCATAAAAAAGGTCCTACACCCAGCTCGGGATTTTACCAATCTTACGCAACAATTGGACAGACTTTCGCACGATGCTTCACAGGAGCACATCTGCCAACTCTATCAATTAATACCAAGCCGAATAACTGCGTACGTAAGAACCAGAAGTGGACCAACGCGTTATAGACTTGTTTACATAATGAGGGCCTTTCTCTTGATTAAATCATTCAAATTTTCTGAAACTGCAATCAATTGTTTTTCTCCACATGTACGTCACATCTACAAATGTTTGTCCCATTCTGACAACCCATTCCACCCCATCTACCAATTTTTATCCCCACTTTTTCTTGGTGCGTCATTTTTTTTTTTTTTTTTTTTTTCGTTATAGAGTTTATGTTTATTTTAATTAACATATCATCCAGCAAATAGTTTTACGAATCAAATAAATATGAAAAACGGGAAAGTACAGATATAATAAAAGAAAAAACAGTAATGAAATATTACCTACAGTCGGTAACAAAAGTCTCCGAACACTCGCAAAAATTCTTATGCAAAAAAAGTACACTTAATAGAGTTTTGTTAAATAAATCCTTATCGAATCCTGTTTTTAGACTGACTAAGAACATGATTCGATAAGGATTTATTTAACAAAACTGTATTAAGTGTACTTTTTTTACATAGGAATTTTTGCTAGTGTTCGGAGACTTTTGTTACCGACTGTACAACGGTTCCAAAAAGTAAAATTTTGTTAATATAATAACCAACATCTTCTAAATCATTTTTTTCACCGGTTTACTATGTATTTTATAATGAACATTTCGCAAAGTTTCTGCTTGGTTATGGTGATTGTGATTTTTTTTTTTTTTCTAAGAGTATAGAAGGAAAGAAAAACAACAATGATATTTTTATTTATTATATAACTCATAATTGTCTTTACTCTCTTCAAAAGTATTCGTAAAATATAATTGGCTTTAATATTATAAGCTTCTGCTTAAATATTTCAACATCACGAAAAAATTATTGTCTCACAAAATACATTATCTCTTTTTTAAGTGAAATGGCAACACGCAAAAAACTGTTAACTAAGAATTTAGTCTATTACAATATAATATTTTATTTTTCTTTTTGCTTATAATTCAATAAAATAGAAAAAAAATTAACAATTTTAACCTAAACAGAAATTTAACGTCGAACACAATAAATTTATCTTTTCATATTTCCGTTAATAATAATAAATATTAATTACAGTTTTATCTAGTCTTCCGCTGCATAGCTGTAATTTTTTATAAAGAAATTTTCTCCTCAATTAATTTGCATGTTAGAATTTCGGAAGATTAAAATTTAAATCTGAAACACACTTACGTTCTTCTTATTATTTTTTTTCCCTTTACCAATATACATTTCATTAATGGTTTCGTTTCAGGTACATAATACTTTGTTTAATTAAATATTGTTTTGATTTTTTTTTTTTCAGAAAGAGAAGCAGCCAAGCGAAGCAAATTAATTTTTCAAAATTGCTGTGAGAAAACGGAATTTTTCACTTGTTAAAAAGGATGCGTAGACAAATGTTATAAACGAACTTATATTTAAAGAATATAATTATTTTAACGATTTAACTTTAAATAGAAATAATTCGTATATACTGATATTAGGTTTACATAATATCTTAAACTTAGGAAGAACTAGTACCTAATTCATAAAAAAAGGCAAAAAATATTAGATTTTTAAAATTATGTATAATTAGTAAACTGATTTTTTTTAAATTATCTTAAATTTATATATATATATATATATATATACTAATTCTCAAGAAAATCAAAATATGTACATAACAGACAATGCCAGTCGCTATATATTCATTACAAATTGAATAAAAATTTTAACAAAATGTATTTTTTGTTTTAATCATTATATATATATATATATATATATATATATATATATATATATATAAATTCTCAAGAAAGTCTAATATATACATAACAGACAATAAGGCCAGTTGCTATGTATTCATTACAAGTTGAATAAACATTTCAACATAATGTATTTTTTGTTTTAATCATTATATTTATATATATATACATAATCTGCTTAGTTTTTTCTTACATAATCTATTTTTTTCCAATAAGTATACGAAAGTAGAATTACAAAAGATGGCGTAGCAGTGTTTACATACAATAAAGTCTTTTTCGACAAATACTGAATATTGAACGATAAATTTTATTATACAATTTACTGGATGTCTTGTGATTTTCATACCTTTTATAAATCAATGATAATTGTAATTTCTTTTTTCAAGTTGCTTTCTTATGAAATTGCTTTAAAACTTTGCATTTTACCATATACTTTATGTCTGAAGTATATAAAAGTATATATATATAGTAATATAATATTATCAGTGCAACAATTTGAAATTTAAAGATGATTTAATTTCAGTATTCAAACAATTATTTTGATCAAAAACGAAGATCATCCAAATCAAACCAAAAAAGAAATAAAGTAAAATCCAAATGCATTATAGCAAATTGGAATGAGAAATAAGCATCATTTGCATTCTAACGTTTTCAAGGGCCTGGTAGAATGCAAATATGCAAAAAAATGGATGTTTTTCTGTCACAAAGAAAGCAAAAGCTAAGAATTTCTTTGTTCACAGGCCCGAAACACTCATAGTAAAACCTGAGAAAACGAAGATCAAAATAAAACACCTCACTCAAAATTATAATCCAATAACCATTTAAAAACGTAGATGAAAATAAACCCACCACTACAAATAATAATTCAAAATTACTTAAAAAATTATTATTGAAAAAGTGGCAACTCAATGTTATGAAAAACGAGACACATGTAAAAATTTAACAAGCAGATATTAGTTAAAAGCATAGTGTATATATATATATATATATATATATATATATATATATATATGTGTGTGTGTGTGTGTGTGTGTGTGTGTGTGTGTGTGTGTGTACATATATTCGAAAATTTAATTAAAAAAGGAAAAAAATACACATATAACATAATTGTTATGTAATGATTAATTATTGTGCAAATAGGTCAGAAAAACAAGCAAAAGGTCATTTTATATATTTTTAAGTTCGTAGTATTATCCACTCACTATCTATAGGTACGCCGTTTGCACAGATCCAGGATTTTTCAACTCTTCTTTTTATTTTTAAGGGAAAACAGGAATGGAGAAAGAATGGAATATGAAAATGTAGTTGTGTTCTTCATTTCCCACCTTTTCCCGACTGCTTCGTCCCCCAACACGTAAATGAAATTGTAAACAAAGTGTACTGGTACTCTGTCAGTCATGAGTCTGTAAGTCGTGGTGGCCCATAACTAAACGCATTCTTTTGTTTTGTTTTATTTTTATGTTATTTTATTTAATAAGTAAAATGTGGGGACCCATGCAGGGGGGGGGGGGGGAGAAAAGCGCTGCTACAACTTACTGAACAATTATTATTTTATTATTTAAATGTGTTTACAATTTCATTTTTTCTTTACTACCAAGTTACATTTTTAAACAATGTTTTACTGTATATTATATTCTTGAGCATCTAACGGAAAGAAAAAAAATAATAAGATGACTTCTGCTCCTTTTACATTTATGAATTGGGCTTCTAATGAATTGGATTGCTAAAAAAAAAAAAAGAAAAAGAAAAAAAAGAAAGAAAGAAAGAAAAATATTTAAAGATACCACACACGTATTGACAATAAAAACATTTGTTCCTTTTGAATTTTTTAATCTTAATAGATAGTTTAACAGTTTATGTAAAATGCCATAATATTTTTTGTCATGAAATCTATCAGATTGTATTAACAAAAAAATGCAAACTTTTATATACTATAAATTTTCCTTAAATTTTTATTTTAAGTATTTTTAATTTATAAAAAAATATTTTTTTCATACAATTCATTATCTAATCTTTAAATAAAAATTTCAATAATATTAAAAACGTCGAAAATTGTTAACAAAGAACTTAGTTTACAATAACACCAGGCTTTCATTTTTTCTTTTGCTTAAAATTGAATAGAATGCGAAATTCAGTTTAATGATTTTAAACTATGTTCATATTTATACAGAGATTTAGTGTTGGATGTACTAAATAGATTCTTTTATTCTTCTCTTAATAATCTTGAATATTAATTACAGTTTATCCGATTTTCCGTAACCTAATTGTAAAAAATCCTCAATTATTTTGCACGTTGTAGTTCCTGAAGATTAAAGTTTAAATTTGGAACACACTAACATTTTCATGTTCCGTTTTTTTCCCTACTAATAAAACTTTCTTTAATGAGAAAGTGTCGGATGTATGATATTTGGTTTAATTGAAAACAGTTTTGTTTATTTCAGAAAGAAAAGAAGCATAGCTAAGCAAATTTTTGAAAAATAGAATGGGAAAATGGAATTCTTCACTCGTTAGAAGGACACGTAGAAAAATCTTATAAAAAAATAAATAAATATATATATATATATATTTAAAGATTATATTTATATAATGACTTAATAAAAAAATAATAATAATAATGATATGTGTATATAGAAATGTGATATTTGTTTTGTTTTTTAATGTCTTAATTTACAGAACCTGAATTATAAATATAAAATATATTTTGAGAGATTAGACTTCTTAAAATAGTGTATAATTAGTGTAATCAGATTTATATCTCATATCAAACAGTTTTATAGAATAAGAAACCAAATAAAAATAAATGTCAAATCATATTTTAATTTTATAAATTTGTGGATATGTAGTTTCCTTTTATTTAAAGGAATTACTTCAGTAGAGGATAAAAAATGTGATGCCATGTCGACGGACCACACTTGGGGGACATTTTTCTGGTTATATAACTTTTTTTTTTTTTTTTTTTTTTTTCAAAATGTATCTATTTTTATGCACTCAACTTATTTTTCACTCTGTCAGGTTTCTTTCATAAAAGTTTTACTTTTTTAGAAATGAAACAGTTCCATTAAATATTGTATATGTTTAAAAATCTATCGTAATTTTATCTATAATAAATTATTTAATACATTCAAATATTAAATCGTTCCTTTTTTTTTTACACACACACACACACACATATATATACATACATATATATATATATATATATATATATATATATATATATATATATATATATATTGAAAAACATTAATATAATCAGTGCAAAAATGTTTTTATGAAATTTAAAGATGACTCAACTTCAGTATCAAAACAATTCCTCGGATCACAAGCTGAGACTACCCATATCAAATCAAAGAATAATTAAAGAAAAATCGAAATACATATTGGAAATTGGAATTAGAAAAAAAGCAATATTTGCATTCTAACGTTTTCAAGGGCCTGGTAGAATGCAAATATGCTAAAATATGGATGTTTTTCTGTAACAAAGAAAGCAAAAGCTAAGAATTTCTTTGTTCGCAGGCCCGAAACACCCATAGACAATCCATTAAAGAAGAAGATAAAAATAAAACTATAACCTAATATGACAAACCATAACCATATAAAATTAAGATTAAAATAAAGATTAAAATAAAAATACAAAGATACAAAAATTAATCTTACTGAATAAAATATTTGATATGAACACAACTCAAAAAAGAAATATACATAGTCAAAACAGAAAAACGAAAAACTAAGATCATAATAAAACGATAATCATAATAAAACCTTTACCTAAATATGAAAAACCATAACCATTTAAATGTAAGATTAAAAAAAATAAAAAAACCCATAAAATTGTAGAAGAATAAGATTACTTTAACCTTTCAAAAATGAAATTGAAGCAATAAACGTCGCACATGTAAAAATGTAACAATCAGTTAGTAGTTAGATTCACAGTTAATTAGTTCAAAATAGCATGGACCATAGAGTAATTTTTAGGATTCACAGTGGAATTCATGTAGGGTAAGGATTCAAATCCTGAAATAAACAGATGATGATTCCTAATATTGAATCATGAATAGTGCTGCCATCTGGAGTAATAAGATGAAAATAATGGAAAAATACAATAAAATAATGGAAAAATACAATAAAATAAATTTAGGATTCAAATAATCAATGTATTTGATTGAAAACCAAAAAATAATACCTAATATTTAGACGTAAATTTAAATTTGAATAAAATTTGAATAAAATGTATGCGGAGAAAGAAAGAAAAAAAAAAAAAATAAAATAAAATAAATAAATAAATAAATAAATAATTAAAAGAATTTTTTTATTAAGTGTTTGGGATAGCCATTAATTAATGCTAAATTTTTAAAGAATCGAAATTGTAATTTTTGATGTTTGTCAGACACTAAATATTTGATCCTTAGATTATAATTAAGAAGAATATTGACAAATACAGATTTATGTAAGCATGTTTTAAAGTTAGTGAAAAAATTTACCTTAAAGGGGAAATCTTTCTTTTTATCGTACAAGTCAAATTCTAATTGGCCATTACAATTAAGAATAATTTTTAAATCCAAGAAATTAATGACACTAGAATCCAAATCAGTACTACTTAGAGACAGATTTTCAGGATATTTGACAGGTAAGTCTAGTTTGGTGCGATTTTTATCCAAATATAATATAATTATATCATCAATGTATCGTAGTAATTTAAAGTTAGTACACTCAATGTCACGCTCATAATAATATAAGTATAGATCAGCTAATATGCTAGAAGCAATTCCACCTTGTGGCAATCCTAAACGTTGTTTATATAAATAATTATTGAATAAAATATAGTTATGGAAAAGGATAAACCTAGTCAGAGTTTTAAAGGCTGAAGGAGTTATGCTAACATTTAGATTTAAATACTGCAAATTTTCTACAAAGAGTTTATTTATAATATCAAACATATCTTTAATATCAATATTATTAAAAAGATCATTGAAATCAAAAGTTTTTATACCAGTAATATCAGTAAGGTTTTTAATTTTATTTTTGAGTTGAAAACTATTTTTTAGAAAAAAATTACACTTGTTAGAAACAATATAACTATGTAATTTTTTAAGGATATTCAATAACATAATATTAGCATTAGAAGTATAGGCATTGCAGGCAACAGAAACAGTACGAAATTTAATAGGATCTTTATGAAATTTTGGAATTACAACTAAATAAGGATAATTGTAGTTATTACATTTAGTTTTTATCAACTTATAGTAATTAAATATATGCCTATTTTTAATATCGATACTGTCATTAATCTTAAGAAAAATATTACTAGTATCCATAGTATCAAAAAGAAGTTGTTTATAATACTTTTTGCAAATAATTGCATAGTTATTAGCCGCCTTGTCAACATAAGTAATAATAAATTTAGACTGTAAGTCTAAAATTGCTGAATGAATTTCTTTGAAATTATAGTACTTGATATTAGAAAGATGGTGCATATTATAAACTAAATCAAGTTTAAATTTCTCCAATAACTTAAATTTCCACTCATTAAAAAATTCCACTGGTTTATAATAATCAATAGCAATTTTGTATATAAAGAGATCCAAGTCTAAATTAAATTGAGTAATGATATCAATAAATTTGAATTTTGAGGGCATCCGAAATTTAGTACCATACTTCATCAAAGATCTAAGAGTAAGATTTTCCACAATATTGATATCACCAGTAATAATATGACCATGAGAAGTATTGAAAAAAGATTTATATTTGGAATCAGAACAATAGCATGGAGGATGATCATTAGAAGTAAGAAATTTAGCAAATTTATTGTAGTTAAATATTTTTCTACCTAAAGTAATATTGTATTTAAAAGTTTTTTGAATGATGAAGTTTTTGATCGGAAAAGGATTGGATGGATCATTAAGTAAATTGTGAATATGAAGTTTATTAAAAACCAGATGAGAAAAATTTATCACCATGAGAGAGTTATTTATTTTTCGACCAGACTTTAAATCAAGTTTAATATTAAAACACTCAGCCCTATAGTGTAAAATATCAAAGAATACATCACTGAAGTGTGAATCAAAAGAATGAGAATGGAATACTTTAAAATATTTAAGAAGATACTTCTTTTTAATTCCAAAAATAAAATTACGTATAACTTTCCAATTATGAAGGGTTTCTGTTGGAAAAGTTCGTGGATTTTATAAAATGTCTTGAGAACCTTGAAAGTTATAATGAAAAACGTAAGGAAGTTTAATCTGAAACAAACATTTATATCCCAATGAATATACGTGCTAGTCTCATACAATTCAGTTTAATTTATTCATTATTTATAACAGGGTGATCACAGGCATATTTTTGGCTTATTTACTGAAAATATTATATTATTCAAATTCGAAATATATTTATGATAAGTGACATTCTTTCTAAAAAGTTTTTTTTTTTTCTTTTTCTTCCTTCAAAACAAAAGCAAACATATCTTTCCGAGAAATAACTTCATAAAACAAGTAAATTGTAAAAATTTCTATAAAAAATGCAACTTGTTGATGATAAATGAAAATTAAGAGTTAAAAAATGTGATTTATTTTTTGCATTAAGAAATTATGAAATAAAAACTATTATTGAAAAAATACTTATAGAAATAGATTTATAAATATACAATTTTTTTTCCAAAATGATTCTTAATTGCTGTTTTGTTTTTCTATGAACGTGAATGAAAACCTAAAATGTGTGTCAAATAAAGTTCAAATTACTTCATTAACTACGAATTACTTCAAAGTATATTGCATTGTCGAAAAAAAAAAAAAAAAAAGAAAAGAAAAAAAAAATTAATAAAAATTTCAATATAAAATTCAGCTTTATACTGTCGAAGCCTCTCAAGGAGCTGTAATGTAAAGGACGGCATGTTTCGTGAAATAAAAAACTAGTATGTTTTAGCCATCACAAAACTTTCTTCTACGTTTTCTATACAATTTCACTCAGTAGAAATAAATTATTAAAATTTTTATTTATAAATTTATTTTCAATGATTAATGGAGACAATTTTCATCTCACAGAAACATAATACGATATAACCAAAGAAAATATATACTTTACACTCTACAACTGATATCTTGAAAATACAATTTTTCTTATCGGAAAATATCAATAATTTTGTTTTAATTTATTACAGATCTATGATTCAGATATTCGCTTAAAAATATTGACAAGTTTTTCTTTTTTTTATGCACCTATAACGAGGGGGGGGGGGGTTGAGGGGACGGGCTCATCATAACGAGAAAACTGATGCTCTTACACTTACAATGAATTTTACCTAGCCTATTATTACTGTTACAAACAATTTTTATTTTATAATGATTCCTCAAAAAATTCCTATTGTGGAAATTTGAATTTATTTTTTTCCTACATTGTCATGTTGAAAATTTAGAGAAATCGAGATGGCAACACCATCAGTTAGCATTTGGAAATTTGTAAATCGCCCATTTTAACCAAAATGTAATAGTCGCTAATTTGTGTTAAGGTGTAACTACATATCAATTTCTATGAAATTTTGTGCAGTAATTCCTGAGATACAGCTGTCACAAGCATATTGTCTCACAGACGGACATTTTGTGAAAATAGTTGCATGTAATTTCAGAAACACATTTAAATTTACGTATGAAACTCTCTTACTCCTAGCCTTAAAAAAAAAAAAAAAAAAAAAAAAAAAACATTTCATTTATTAAAATAAGATTTAGGAATACGGTAGCATCAAAACTTAAAAAGATTTTGGACGATCTCCCAAGAAGAGTGATTGACATGAACATGCCAACGGAAAACAAACAAAATTTCCTATATCAAAGGAAAATTGAATCAAAACCATAGCTAAGGTATAAGACAGACTGGAAAATTAATGTTTATACATAAAAAAAGAATAATGCAATGTTTGTATAGAAAAAATGTAAAAATGTTTATACATAAAAAAGAAAGAAAAATTTACAAATGTTACCAAAAGTATAAAATTGAAACAGTTTTTAAAATAGTTTTTTAAGTATTTGGTTTGTAGGAAGCCACAATTATAAATACACGAATATATTATATATGTTCCCTTGCCAGAAATATTTTCGTTCAAAAATCGATGACAGCGATATTTATTTACCTCTGAATTTTTAATTCTAATAATTTTTTAAGCAATATGTATCGGTAACCATAATACTTTTATTAACCAAATTGACAATTTTAATAAATGTAAAACAAGCAATTACAACGTCATTATAATTGGAAATTAAAAATTATGAATATTGCAATTATTCCTTAAACTTCTGCTTAAAGTACTTATAACTTTACGGAAAAATTACTGTTACATGAAATTCATTACCTTATTTATAAATAAAATGATAATAACTCTTTGAAACTGTTAACAAAGGATTTAGTCTATTACAATATCAGACTTTAAACTTTCTTTTGCATAAAATTTCATAAAAAACGAAATTTAGTTCAATATTATTAATTTTCCTTCGTATCTAAACTGAAATTTAATGCAGGAGTCACAAAAATAATTTTTTTTATCTTTCCCCTAATAATCATAAACATTAAATACAGTTTATCTGATCTTCCGCAACGTAGCTGTAACTTTTTACAAAGAAATTTTCTCCTCAATTAATTTGCATGTTAGAAATCTGAAAGATAAAAATTTAAATCTGGTACACATTTACGTTCTCATGTTCTTCCCCCCCCCCCACTAATATACCTTTCATTAGTGAGTTTGTTTCGGGTACATAATACTTGGTGTAACTAAATATTGTTTTGATAATTTTAGAATAAATGAAACAAAGCGAAGAAGATTAATTTTTGAAAACATAAATTTGAGAAAACGAAATTTTTCACTCGTTAAAAGAATGAGCAGACAAATCTTATAAATGATTATATATAAAGAATACAATCGATTTAACGAATTAAATTTTAAAGATATATTACAAGAATAATGAATATAGAAAATTAAAAGTTATTATAAATATTTATTAATTCTTCTTAAAATTAAGAAGAATTGGTACCTGAATGATAAAAGGAAATAGTATTTTAAGACATTAGATTCTTAAAATTGGGTGCAATTGCAAAATTGATATTTTTAGTGTGTTATTTAAACCCAATGTTTAGCTCCCAAGAGTATCTAAAATACATAAAATAGCCTAATAAGCCAATCGCTATTTACTTATGACAAGAGATGTAAAGTTTCAGAAAAATATATTTTTTGTTTTAGGGAGTCGCTTTAAATACGTTTCGAAAATTTAAGTTAAAATCTGTTTCGTTTATTTTTGTAAAACCTAATTTTTCTATTTTCATGAAAAGAAACTAGAAAAAAATGACGGAGCATTGTATACATGTATAGTCTAGTCATTCTTAACAAATACAAAACAAATAAACTTTATTCTACAATTTACTGAGTGTTTTATGTTTGCCATAGCTTTTACAATATAAATATCATTTATAATATCTTCATTCAAGATTATTATTTTTTGAAATTGCTTAAAATTTTAGCGTTTCACTATTTATTTTATGTTTGAAGAATATGAACATAAAATGCATTTTTTTTTTTCTGGAATGTTTAATTAAAAATGTATTAAAGAAACGATGAAAGCAGAAAAAAAGTAAAATCTTTCTTATTATGAGATGTTTAATTAAATTACATATGTAAAGGAAATTGAAACAGACGTTTCAAAATTTATCCAAATTTGTTTTTCAGTATAAACAATATATTGTTACAAAATTGTAAATAATGGTGGTTATTTTTGTATAGATTCTTTCAAAGAGGCATAGTAAGATGATAAAGTACTAATTTTGAGCATTTCTAGTCGTTTTAGCGTTAAAATAGCCTTATTTTACCTTAAAAACGCATTAAAAAGCCCCAATAAGGCAGGTAATGGATTTAGCGACTTTTTCCCACCTTAGCGATTTTTTTTGGCGACCTTGTCGAAAAAATCCTTATTAGGGATATACCAAATATGCAAGCTCTAATCGCATTGGCTGGTGAGATACGGAAATTTCCGGAACTTTCCATACTTTTCTACAAAGGTATATAAAGGCCGTTTTCTTCGCCAAGGTCTGAGTCAGTTCAGTTCAGTCTGAGATCAGAGTCAGTCCAGTTCTCAGCCAGCTTCGCTAATGCTTGCATTGTTTTGAGCCTCTTTGAAAGAGACTTGCTTTAAGTGTTATTGCTATACAGTTTGTACTGTGGATTTGCTATTGACAGCTGTTGTTTAATCTGTGTTTACTGGTTGAATTGAAGCTGATACTTGGTTTATAGACCTGTATTTTTCTGGAACTTTCTGTGAATAAATTATTGAATTTTTGTAAGTTTTGCCTTTCATTCTCGGACAACTCACGAACCCCCAAGTACGCAACATTTCTGGTGTCAGGAGTGGGGTTATGTGAAGAGGAACTGCCCTGTACGACCAACTAAAGGAAATCACCCGGCTTCACCATCACTGCAGGGAAACTAAGAGGAGGCCATCTCACGGGGCGGAGGTTGCCTGAAATTAAAGAGCCCCAATTTACAGTATTTCATGTTTCATCGATGAGGGGCGGCGATAATGGACTTCACGTCTATGGCCAAGTTAAGAACACCACCTGCCGGATGATTCTGGACACGGGAACCAACGTGACCATCATTAGAATGGATTTGGCTCAAGAACTAAAAAAGAAGATCATTTGGACGCCGCCCTGTGTTAAACTCTAGACTGTGGCCGGAGACGAAATCAAAATATATGGAAAAATGAAATTGACTATCACTTTTGGGAATGCCAGTTACCATCATATGGCATATGTGGCTGATATAAGAGATCCTTAAATCATTGGAATTGATTTCCTGAGAAAATTTAACTTTCAATTGGAATTCAAGAATAATGAACTGCATTCGAGTTCGCAAGACATCGCTGTGTTCAACACTGAAAATCAAGACTTTCAGACAATTTGCCAGATAACAGCCAAGTCTGAAATTTCCATCCCTCCACACACAGAGACAATAGTTTCAGAAACACCTCCCACAAAACAATACTTCCGCTATGGACTGATTGAATACACGGATACAGACAATAGCCCAAGAGGAGTCCTGGTAGCTTCATCTCTAGTTGATCTCTCACAGAGTACTATTCCTGTAAGAGTTGCAAACATCAGCGATAAGGTCCGAACAGTGAAGAAAGATGAGGTGTTAGCAGCCTGCACTCCTGTAACATGCATAAACCGCCCCACGCAATCAACCGAATCCAAGTCTTCTGAGTAATTAACAACGGAACTACTCAAGAATGCAGAATTAAGAAGTGAACAGAGGTGTGCTGCGGAGAAGCTACTCCAAAAATTTAAAGATCTTTTTTCGCGAACACCTGAAAACATCGGGAGAAAGAACATCACCCAGCACAGAATTGATACAGGAAATCATCCTCCAATTATAACAACATCCAATATCTCCAGGCACAATTTGCAGGCGTACACAACTTTGCTCGGGAGCGGATTCACATGGCAACAGAGAAAATGAAGACGAGGTACGATCTAAAGACTACACAACATCGGTTCCAGGAAGGAAACAAGGTCTGGTTGTGGAATCTGTTCAACGCAAAGGACTCTCCCCCAAGTTACAGTGCAACTGGGACGGACTGTACACAGTCTTAAAAAGGCTGAATGATGTAGTGGTGCGGATCACTAAAACACTTTCATCAAAACCGAAGGTAGTGCATTATAACAGGCTAGCCAAGTTAACAATTAACGGTAATATTAAAAATTTAAAATGTAAATACTGGTAAAATTTGCGCATGCACACTGTAAATACTTGTATATAAATATTTGTACATATTTGTGAATTTTGTAAATATTTCTCACTTAATTTATATTTCTATGTTATCTTTATGTGCAACTTACTTTTTGTATTTTAACTTGTGTAAATTTGTTTAGTTTCACCTCTCGACCAAGGGTTGCATTGCCCGGGACAGTACTTGGGAGGGGGGGCAGTGTTACAAAATTGTAAATAATGGTATTTTTTTTTTTTGTATAGATTCTTTCAAAGAGGCATAGTAAGATGATAAAGTGCTAATTTTGTGCATTTCTAGTCGTTTTAGCGTTAAAATAGCCTTATTTGCCCTTAAAACGCATTAAAAAGCCCCAATAAGGCAGGTAGTGGATTTGGCGACTTTTTTCCACCTTGGCGATTTTTTTGGCGACGTTGGCGAGAAAATCCTTATTAGGGATATACCAAATATGGAAGCTCTAATCTCATTGGCTGATGAGATACGGAAATTTCCGGAACTTTTCATACTTTTCTACAGAGGTATATAAAGGCCTTTTTCTTCGCCAAGGTCAGAGTCAGTTCAGTTCAGTCTGAGATCAGAGTCAGTCAGTTTAGTTTTCAACCAGCTTCGCTAATGCCTCTTTGAAAGAGACTTGCTTTAAGTGTTATTGCTATACAGTTTGTACTGTGGATTTGCTATTGACAGCTGTTGTTTAAGCTGTGTTTACTGGTTGAATTGAAGCTGATACTTGGTTTATAGACCTGTATTTTTCTGGAAATTTTTGTGATTAAGTTATTGAACTTTTGTAAGCTTTGCCTTTCATTCTCGGACAACTCACGAACCCCCAAGTACGCAACAATATTATAAAAATTAATACGCACTCACAAAATCAATTACAGAAACTATTATAGTAAAATAGACTTTTTCTGGTACAATTCCGCATTCTTCATTGAATGTGCAGAGTTGGCTAGAAGTATGCCAGACTTAATTAAACTCTATAATAAAAAAAAATAGAAGAAGAAGAAGCACAAAGAAGGAGTTATCCGAATGGGACGAAAGTTGGTAGATAAGATGTACTGGTGGAGAAAAACAATTGATTACAGTTTCAGAAAGTTTGGATAATTTAACCAAGAGAAAGGTACTCACAAAGTAAACAAGTCAATAATGCGTTCGTCCAAACAGTTATTCGGATTGGTATTAATTGATAGAGTTGGTAGATGTACTCCTGTGAGACATCGTGCCAAATTCTGTCCAATTAGTGCGTTAGATTTGCAAATTCCCGAGCTGGTCGTCGAACTATTTTCATGATGCTCCAAACGTCTTCAGTGGGGGAGAGATCCGACGACTTTGCTGCCCAAAATAATGCTGCACAAGCAAGAAAACAAGCATTAGATACTATCTCTGGGCACGAAAGGGCATTATCATGTTGGAATATACAATCAATGATTGTGTGATATGAAGGGAAACCAAACGGGATGTAGAATGTCGTCGATGTACCGCTGTGCTACAGATATGCCACGGATGAGAAACTAAGAGGTCCTGCTACGAAATGAAATAACACCCCAGACCGTCATTCCTGTTTGTCGGACATTATGTCTGGCGGTAGTCAAGTTGAAATCTCCCCCTTTTTTTCGAGACGTCTCCAGACACGTCTTCTCTCGTCATCGGGGCTCAAATCGGAGTGGGACTCATCACTGAAGACAGTTCAACTCCATTCAGTGTATTCCAGTTTAAACGATCCCGATATTACTGCAAACGTGCTTTTCGGTATGCAAAGTTTCATAGTAGTCCGCGCAATGGGCTCCATGTGCTCAACCTCGTTTCTCTGAGCCACTTATTAGTGGTCTTTGAAATCACTGAAGTACCAGTTGCACGTAGGATCGATGATAATGACGTATTGGAGCTTTGAGTACAGCTTTGACGATAGATTGGTTCTCGCGCTCTGCCCTCTCTCTAGGCAGAACAATTCCTCCCTGACGCTGTGTTCGGCCATGTTTCATCCAATCCTGTCAATATCATCTAATAGTGGCATCGCTCCTATCCAATTGTCAAGCAATACGCAGATTAGACCAACCGGCTTCTTTGAGCCCAACTACACACCTTTCTCAGATGCTGACATCTGCGCTACTGTCTTTCTGAGAAGACAGAGTAAAATTCTCGAAGAATATGACCTGGAATCAAAATTTCTAATTTTTAATATTCTGCTAATTGCGAAGTTAAGATGCACTGCAGCGTCACATACTCATTCGATAGCAGCCAAACTTTAAAATATTGCATTTTCCATTGAAACCTGTATGCTCGTCAATTTGTGTCCACTTTTCATTACTCCTTCTTCTTCTTCTTTTCTTACTCCTTCTTCTTCTTTTTTTTTTTTTTTTCGTTATAGAGTGTATTATACAGATGCAGAAATTTAGATAAATTTCGAAACTTCTACTTTTATTTGTTTTTATACATGCATTTTAGCTGAATATCTCATAATAAAATAGCTTCTAATATTTTATTATTGAGAATTATTGAGACGGTATGGTGTTTGTTGTTAATTAATATAAAACAATTGTTCTACAAAATGCTTGTAACTCTGCACATGAGTCAGAAAAACAAGTAACCGGCCATTTTGTATATTTCTAACGTTTTTAGTTTGCAAATGTTTAAGTTCGTAGTCATTAAACTTATTCCTTTGTTTTACTTTTGTTTGCTTTTTCTTATCGTTTTACAGTACGTGAAATATTGTGAGGGCCAAGTAGAAAAAACTGTTAAAAATTAATAACAATGATTATTTTATTATTTTAAATAGCTTTAGAAATTCACTTTTTCTTCACTTTAATGTTTTAAATTTTATATTTTGTTGCCTATTACTTGTTTGTTGCATCTAACAGAGAAAGAAAAATGTTTCAAGAAGATGACTGCTGCGTCTTTCTACATTTTTCGATCCTTGTGATGAATTTATTTATTAAAAATTAATACTAAATAAACAAATAAATAAATATTCAGAAATTTAATTCATCAACCTGGAAATTAATTTGTTGATAGAAATCAAAAAAGTAATCTAAATCCATCTAAATCTATCTAAATCAATCTATCAAAAAATTAATTTCCAGGTTGATGAATTAAATTTCTGAATTGAAATTTCGTGGCCGTTTGTAGTTATGCCAAATTCAAATTTGTCTCTTGATATAGCTGCTTTAATACAGACTCGGTGACCTTGCCAACGTAAATTATGTGAGAAGTGCCGAGCTGGTTATCAGCCAGGGTAGCACAGAGGTTAGAGCATTCGCGCTTTAAGCGAAAGGCCCGGGGTTCGATTCCCGGCTCTGGTATTTTTCACATAGTTGGTAAAAATCAACCTTCTACTCCATTCTATCAAATAAATAAATAGTCCACGTACGCATTAGTAAACTATGAGGGATATCCCCTCTTTATTACAAAAAAATTCTTTCAAAAATCGACAACAAAACAATTAATTTATAATACATTTTATAAATTTATTTAACAGTTCAACATTTTATGCATAGGACCATAATATTTTTTTTATTATCAAAATTATTAGGTTTAATTTAAAAAAAACATAAACGAATGAGCAGTCAATAATACTATTATCATTAAAATTTACATATGCTGCAGCATTTCCTTAAATTTGCGTTTAAATTTTAAATTTTAAATTTTCTATTTCAATTTATAATTTTAGAAAAAAAAATTAATTCTTCCCCAAAATCTTAATTTGAAATAAAAATTTAAATAACACACAGAAACCGCTAACAAAATTTTAATCTACAACAATATCAGGATTTATTTTTTTCTTCTCCTTGAAATTGAGTAAAATGTGAAATTTAATTTACAATTCTAATTTGAGTTCATATATACAGATAAATTTAGCATTTGATGCACTAAATCATTTTTTTTTCATCTTTACCTTAATAATCTTAAATATTAATTACAGTTTGTCTGATCTTTCGTTACGTAATTGCAACTTTTTATAAAGAAAAATTTTTACGCAATTAAATAGCATTTTATAATTCCAGATTAAAATTTAAAGCGTGAAAACTCTTACGATTTCATGTTCTATGTTTTTTCACTAATAAATATTTCATTAAGGAGTTTATCTCGGGTGTACGATACTTGGTTTAATTGAATATAGTTCTGTTTATTTCAGAAAAAAAAGCAGCAGATCGAAGCAAATTAATTAAAAAAATAAATAAATAAAATGATAAAATGCAATTTTTCGCTCGGTAAAAGGATGCGTCGATAAATTTTATGAACAAAATGAACTTATTTAAAGAATATATTTATTGTAATAGCTTAATTTTACACCCCCCCCCCCAAAGGAAAAAAAATAATTATAAATAATAAAATAAAAGTGATACGCACATATTAAAATCAGATTAAAAAGAAACTTATATAAACTTTAGAGGAATTCTAACCTGAATAATAAATGTAAACGATAATTTGAAACATCTGATTTATTAAAATTAGGTATACTTAGTATGCTAATATTTGTAGCTTACTAAATGATTTTGTAATGTGAAAATTTAATTAAAATAACTATCAAATCATATTTTCAACTTTGGAAAATTTTTGGACAGTTAGTGTACACATACAGATGTTTTGATGTAAAATTTCTTTTACGATTACTCTATATATTACATTGCTGTTGGAATATAGACTGTAATTTCTACCATAAACAATCTCAACATATGATACATAATGTAATTTAAAACAGAAGGTAAAAATATTATAATTTTTAAATTATCTAAGTGTAAACGTTCTAAAATAAATAAATAAATAAACAAATAAATATGTAACAATACTGAAATAAGACTGTGCTACAGTAAACAAAGTGATATTTTAAAATCAACGGATCGCTACTTTCATACGTGTTTCTATATTTATAGTATTTAATTCATTTCTCAAAGCATTAAATAATTTAAAAAAAATTATACGCACTCTTAAGATAAAAACAGGGCAGTCATTGGGGACTGCCGATAGAAGTGAAAACTAAGTAACTTGTGAATTGTATCGTCGAGCTATTAGATTATTATTTTTGAATTTTTTTTGGTTTGTAAAGTAGTTTTAATATTGTAATATAACTAAAATAATGTTCTTTTTTTTTATTATTATTATTTATTTGAAAATTTATATTGAAAGCAAAAAGAAGAATATAACAGTCTGTATAAAAACACGTGTTTGTACTTTGTGAACTATGTATATACTGTTGAAAAAGTACATACATACATAGAGTATAGAACTAGAAAGAGACAGATGCCAGTAGCCAGTATACTACTCGTATTAGTATACATTATATATATATATATATATATATATATATATATATATATATATATATATATATATATGCGTGTGTGTGTGTGCGTGTGTGTGTGTGTGTGTGTGTATGAGGCATGCCGCGCCGTGCGCTACATATATGGATATATATGTAAAGTGATATACTCTTTGTATATATATATATATATATATAATGTATACTAATAACGCACGGAGGTATATCTATGTACATATATACACAGTATACATATAGCTCATGGAAAGCGTTCGGTGACAATGACGCGAGTTTCATGATTTTTGTTCACAAAAAAAGTGCTCAACGCGCCTAAAGAAGTTTTCACTTCAATAATTCTGATACACACTGTAAAAAATATGTCCCATTTGCTGCTAGAAATTTTCTGTAATTTGAGAAAATACGCGTAATTTTCGAAATAATTACGTTGTCAAAAGGTATTTTCTCAAATTACAGAGAATTTCTGGGAGCAAACAGGACATATTTTTTTACAATGCACCATGTAGCATGAAACATTAAACTAAAAATGTTTTAATTCCCATGTTATCGACCTACTTAAAGTTAAGAGCACTAAATAAAATGTTGCAACAGTAAACACGATATATTCTTTAAAATAAAATACAATACTGTTTCATGAATACTTGAACACTAATAGATTTTATTTTCTTGAGTAATGGAAGCCTTGGTAAACATATTTCAGTTAAATTTCGATTCAGATACACGCTGCATACCTTTCAACCCACTAACTATTATCCGGAAGATTTTTGTAGAACCCGCCCACTTTTCCACACCTCTTAATTTTATAAAATTTTTCTTCAAATGTAATTTCGACTAAACAAGATGAAAATATTCTAAAAAATTACTGGTGAGAAAAAAGGGCAGTTACTTACAATCTTCCGGATATTAATTAGTAAATCCTTAATAATCTTGAATTTTAATTAGAGTTTATCTGATCTTTAGCTGCGTATTTCTAACATTTTATAAAGTAAATTTTTTACGCAATTAATTTACACTTTTTAATTCCAGAAGTATAAAATTTAAAGTCAGGAAACTCTTATGCTTTTATGTTTTGTGTTTTTCCATGAAAAACCATTTATTAATGAGTTTGTCCCAGGTGTATAATACTTGGTTTAATTGCATATAGTTGTGTTTATTTCAGAAAGAAAAGCAGCAGAGCAAAGCAAATTAACCTTTTAAAAATAGAATGAAGAAACTGAATTTTTCTCTCGTTAAAAGGATATGTAAACGAAACTTATAAATGAACTTAATTAAAGACAATATTTATTTTAATGGCTTAACTTTACACACCTTCCTACAAAATAATAATAATAGTTATAATAGTAATAATAATAATAATTAAATAAAACAATAAAAATTTACGTGTGTATTGAAATCAGATTTAAAAGAAATTTTAACTTAAACTTTAGAAGAAATCGAACATGAATAATAAATGTAAATGATAATTAGAAACATTAGACTTAAAAAAATTAGGTATAATTAGTGTGATAATATTTTTATCTTACTAATAAATTTTGTAAAATGAGAAGCTAATTAAAATAAATATCGACTAATATTTTCAACTTTGGTAATTTTTGAATATGTAGTTTTTACGATGCAGTTGTTTTGATGTAAAATTTCAGTTACGATTACTCTACACATTGAATTATTATCGGAATATACCCTGTAATTCCTATGATAAACTATCTGAACATTTGATACATAATGTAAAATTCTTTAGGTGGTAAAAATAATATAATTTTTAAATTGTATAAGTGTAAAAATACTAAAAAAAAACAAAAAAGAAAAGGTAAGTAAAAATAATAAAATAAATCTGTGTTACAATAAACAAAATGATATTTTAAAATCAAAAGATCGCTGCTTTCATAAGTATTTCTATATTTATAGTATTTAATTATTTTCTCATGACATTAATTTATTTGTTAAAAAATATATATATATATATAAAAAAAAAAAAAAAAAAAAAAAAAATACGTACTATAATTTTTTAAGCTAAAAATCAATTCTTCAAGACTAATAGATTTCATTTTCTTTAAAAAAGGACCCCGTTTATTCTGTATATAAAATATCTCTTCTCAAAATTATTGGCGACTATTGAATAGGAAAGTCACAAAGTCTCGCAATACTTTACTGTACTAGTTCCATTTTTACTGAAATTAATTTAACCATCTATTAATTCAAATTTCAAATTAAAATTAGTTTAGCCCTTTATTTAAAAATATGTGTAGAATAACGAAAGTTACAATTTCCGAAAGAAAGGTGTAGTCATTAATTTCATTATATTGTGATATATTTGTAAACATGTAATAAGACATACATACATGTTCTAGTAGCTGTAGTAAAAAATGAGTTTAATATCGTTTATTTCATCGATTATTCTTATCTTAATTGAAAAAAAAAAAATAAATATACAATAAGTGTGAAATAATATCGAAATGGATTTATAGTAAATATTATGATATATGAAAGAAATTGAATATTTGCATTTCTAATTTAAATCTGTACTTCTTCATTAAATATGAACTATATGAACTATATGAACTATATTAAATATGAACTATATTTTTATTCATACTTGGTAGAAAAGAAAAGAAATAATACAGGATAATGCACATCATTGCCAATTTTTTGCTACAAAAGACTCCATATCTACGACTTACATAATAGACAATCATTTCTTCTCCATAAGTTATTATTCTCTGCTAAAGAGAAAATAAATTCTAACAGACAGCTGAAAATTCGAGAATCGTCCTTACAAACAGCATTGGAAAGATTCGTTGGAGTATTTCCTACGTGAGAACTGTTCTTTATATGAGAAACCTATTCTCTCTATTTACATACATACATGCGAGAAAAGACATGTCTTAAATGTGTTCATAAATGTAAAATTTTAATCTCGATACAACAATGTGTGTAGATTATTCTGATACTTCGAATTTGCATCGTCTTTTTTTTTCTTTTAGAAAAACGCTTTTAATAAATAGATGTTGCGAAGATTATTATAAGTTCATTTTAAATATAAAAATGTATTTTTCAAATTTCAATGCATATATATATATATATATATATATATATATATATATATATATATATATATATATATATATATATATATATATATATGTGTGTGTGTGTAATATAAAAAAACCTCTAAATAAGTCTTTTTACATTCATTAACATATTCTTTATAATTATTCATATTTATTCTTTGAAAATCGAAACTTTCATTTCCGCTATTATTGTTATTATTCCGCTATTATTGTTATTATTATTATTATTATTCTAACGTGTTTCTTCAAAACTCTCTTCCCTCCCTCCCCCTCCCCCCACCAGACTAAACCCTTTTTGATCACGTGACATTGCGCCAGTAGGTAAAAATTCCCCTCAGCTCTTCTCATTTATTCCTCATACAAAAGTTTTTGCATCCGTAAAATATTGCCATTTTTTGTTTTAGTTTTGCTAAAAATAATTATGTAATTTCCAGATAGATTGATATATATATATATATATATATATATATATATATATATATAATCCTGTCAGTTGACTATAAAATATCTTCACTAATTAAGGATGAGAGATCATATACGCAACAATATAAAACTTTTCTTACTTGTTTATTTATTTTTTTTCTTTTCTTTTCTTTTCTTTTTTCTTTTCTTTTAAGTTTGGATTAAAGCTGAATTTGAAAAAAAAAAAAGTTTAATAAAAATTTATATTAAGAAAAAAAATAAAGAAATAAACGAAAAGAAATAAATAAGGAAAAGTCTCATATTTTGACACGTTTTATTTACCTAGATGTTCTTACATTTCTATTTTTTTCGAGCCAATAAAGCAAAAACTGAAAAAAAAAAAAAAAAAAAAAAAAAATACAATCAAAAATATAGAAGAAAGTGTTATGGTGGCCACAACATACTCGTTCAAAATTAACTAAAGTATGAAATTTAGGTGACAACACTTCATTTTAATTCATTTCAGTCATTTTAAAAAGTACGTGGCCCGGTTCTACGTTAAAAAAAATGCGATAAAAAATAAGTAAAAAAAAAAAACGCTGACTAACCCTGGACGATAGGTCTAATATATCGTATCATATTATATATCGTATTTATCGTATTATAACTCAATACTTATTTCGCTTCCTTCTTCGACTCGTTTTAATACGCAATTTTTATATGCATGAGCAGCTCCTGGAAAACAAAAACATTAAATAGTTTAATTCATTTTCTTGCTTATTTTTATTTCATAATATTTCACACGCACCTTTTTATTTCCTAATTCAAAATTATATAAAAAAAAAAAGGAGTAAAAAAAAAGTTTTCGACATCGCTTGTAACGATACTGATTATTATTAATTTAATTTTCTTTTTCTTCCAATAATAATAATAATAATAATAATAAAAAGATTTTGATGAAATTCTGGCAAAAACAGAATTTAGTTTAGGACGGAGGACTATTAGTGTTTTTTTTTTTTTTTTTTCAAATTATAACATCGCTTTCAAATTATTCAATAATATTTTCGATAAATTTTAGATTTCGACAAATGTCCAACTATCGAAATCGACAACGCAACAAATCCCAGATTGAGACTAATAGGCCCTCAGTCCTAATAAGTATTTATATTAAATTAAGAAAAAGAAGAAGAAGAAAAAGTAAAAGAAAAGAATTAATAAAAGAAAAAGTCTGACATTTTGGCAAATTTTAGTTACTTGACAAAGTAGATAAAGGTAAATGTACTTTTGAATCGTTTTCAAAAATAGCAAATACATTTTAACTTTTAAAATATAATATATTTTACAAATATTTTATGAATTTTTAAAATATTATATACTTAATAATTTATTTCAATTTTTACCTAAATACATACCATTTATACGATACAAACGGGTCCTTAAAGTAATTTGATATATTCTAATTTATATACCTTTACAAATGGTTCTGCAATTCTGCATTTTTCGCAATTTTTATGATGGATATATCTAGGTATTTATTGTATGTAATTTACCAAACTTCCCGTACAATCTGTTTTAGAAAATGTATAGAATATGTACACTCAATTTGGTTCATATCACTCAATAAATGGCTCTGTTGTGTTAGATTTTTTTTCTAATTAAAGTGATAGCTATATTGAAAGTGTTATGGAACAGAATCGCTCTACACATGACATATAATATGTTTCTTATATACAATTTTGATAACAAAGTGAAAATTTTTCCCCAACAAAGTGAATTGTCAGCATATTTTGAGTTTTGTAATCAACAATAAGACTATTTCCTATACTCTAATGGAAATAAATTTGTAATTTTATTTCTGATACACACAACATTAGGAATAGTAAGGCTTTGCTTTTAAAATAAGTTATTGCAGCGAAAAGTTTTATTTCTGATTTTCAAAATATGACGTATTTTTTTACGATATTTTTTTATTAAATCAAGTAACTTTCAGAAAAATGCCAAATGAACGTTTCAACAGTTGCATCCCAGTTGTTTTACGTTTTAATTCACCACTTCCTTTTAAAATTTCTAAAATTCTTTAAAAACTTGGTTTTAAAGTCATTTTCAAGCCCGTCAACAAAATTAAACTATCTTCACTTAAATATTCCATTTTTACTGAAAACAGATCTGGCAATTATTTAATCCCGTGTTCGTCGTGCTATTCAGGTTATATTGGTAAAACTAGAAGGCGTTTGAAATATAGAATAAATGAGCACCGTTGGAATGTTCGTAATGAAGATATTTCCAAACCTTCTATTGCTTTCCACATCTCGGCTCATGTACAATGTCTTGATTTTTTTATAACTAGCATAATTTTATCGCCTGTATCCTCTTCTCATCTGGATATCTTTGAAGCTTTTTACATATTTAAAAACTCGAAAATTCTTCTTAATGATATTACTTCCACCCCGTTGTTGTATGATGCTTGGAAATTACTCACATAACTCCGATTTTCGTTTAATTCTGATACTTTTAGAATTTTAGATTTTGTTGTATTTTTAATTTATAATATTTTGTTTATTTTCTTTTTTTATTTGGTATTTCTGATCACACTAGCATTTATATTTACATCCATCATTACATATTTCTGCTCTTCACTTAAAACATTTTTAGACATTTTTGATTGCAGCACTCGTGCTTACATTGTTCGCTTGACGAAGGGTTGTGTGTTGTTTCGACTAGAAACAATAGTGATGAGTGTATTGCATTTTATGGTGTTTATTCAAAGATTTGTATTAACTTTTTCACCTGTTATCATGCACTATGTAAATAAAGTTTTCACATATTTTCTGCTTGGTCCTTGTGCTTCAGAAATTTATTAATTTGTGAAAAGTATAGAAGAAAATAAAACTAACAAGGATATTTTATGACAATATAACTCATAATTCCACTTTCTTAGTTTCCAAGTACCCGTTTAATGTGCTTTGCATTTTTTGGCTAATATGCAAATGCAAATTTTTGCTTCATGCTGAAGTCTGCCAGCTTATATTCATAAAAGTTTTGCAGCCTTAGAAATTAAACATTTACATTAAAAATTTAATACATTCAAAGAATCTAACTTATTAGATCAACAATAAATTATTTAATATATGCAAATAGTAAAATGTTATTATTATTTTTTTTATATATTTGGTAACTAATTTGCAATATGTTATAAATGAAATTTTTTGTTACAAATGCATACAAAATATATTACAAATGAAACGTTCATCGATTTTATAAATCGGCTTTTGAGTCCTGCTTGTGATGACAAAAATCGTTCGGAAATTTCGCAATTTTAAAGAGACTTTTATATCTTTATGAATATACGAGATAGTTTCATATAATACATTTTAAGCATTATTTATTACAGAGTGATCCAAAAAATTATTTATTTTCTAATTTGTGTTTGGTTCCCTTTTTGCTTCAAGGAAGAAATTCTCTAAAATGACTGAGGAATAAAATATTTTTTTTATTTGTCATAAGTTGCAATAGAATGTATCAGTTATTTCTTTAGATATTCGACAAAATATCTAAATTTAAAAATGCACAAATATTTCTTTTTCATACTATGTACACATACATTAAATTTAAAAAATGCGCTTATTCTTCACATTTAAGTTGAATAGATATTTACACATCCGGATTTATGTGCTATATGATCTGTTTATATAATTTTTAAACATGGATCGCTCCGAACATAAAATGATGTCGTAATATTATCGAAATATTGCTATTCCATTGGAAAAAAAAAAAATTTCCTAAAAAGTTGCATATCTTTTTAACCGGTTTATTATTTTTCAAAATATTTTCAATTGTAATAAAAATGCACATTTTCGATAGTTCACAAATGTTAAGAAAAAAAAGTGAAGAAATATTGTCTGGAAGAGACCCAAAATCTTCCACTTTGTTAATATAATAACACGCTCCATCAAATTCTTTTTTCACTGGATATTATGTATTATATATTAAAATTTATGCAAATTTTTTACTTGTTTATTGTGTTTCTAAAACTTTTTTAATCTGCTAAGTGTATGGAATAGAAGCAAAAATAAACTACAAGGATATTCTGTTCGTTATATAACTCATAATTCCATTTGCTTTCTTCACAAGTATTCGTATTATGTATTTATTATTTCGACCAATATGCAAATGCAAAATTCTTTTTCCATGGAAACCTGTGTAGTTTACATTAAAAAACCCTGCATTTTAGATTTTAAACACTTGCTATATGCCTAAATAATCTATATTATTATTAACCGACTTCAAAAAGGAAGGAAGGTTCACAATTTAAACCGTATGTTTTTTCTGTTTTTTATGTTTATTAGCTCATAACTTCTGAACGGATGCTCTGATTTTGATACTTTTTGTTTTATTCAAAAGGTCTTAGTCTGAAATAGGTCCCATTGTAATATATTTACGATCTAAAGAAAATACAGGGTGAACAAAAAAAAATCAGTCCCAACTCTTTTAACTACTAAACGGCAGCAGCTATAGTGATAAAAATGGTATGTAAGTATAGCAATATGGCCATACAGTAAAAGGTTGAACCGCTTGCTGCGCCACCTTGTGGAAAATAGCGCAGTTAGTGTTCCTATTTCGAAAACGATTCTAGAGCAAAAAGTGAATTACAAAGTTGAAGAGTATCATCGATTTAGTACAAAAAAAAAGTTCAGACATTCATGCTAGCGTTCCTATCTCGGAAACGGTTCAAGACAGGGGAAAAGTGAATTATAAAATTGCAGAGCCTCATCGATTTAGTACGAAAAGATAGTTTAGACATTGGTGCTAAAATTACAATGCTAAAAAAGAAGTAGGTCCCATTGTGATATCTTTACAATCTAAAGAAAATAAAACGACATCTGGTGAAAAACAGCGGAATTAGCGCTCCTATCTCAAAAACGGTTTAAAATGGGAGAAAAGTTGATTTTTGAAGTTCTAGAGCATCATCGATTTACTACAAAAAGACAGTTTTTCGACATTATTGCTAAAAGTAGAACGCTTAAAACGTGCAGTTGTTTGTCCTCAATTTCCTGCACTGTGCGCACCTGAACTAAGTTGCACACTTTGCAGCGTAGCGGATGACACGTATACTCTGTGGTTCAAAGTACTGTTACTGTAAGCGGTCTCACCGATTATCCCAAAGTCGTTTTCAACCAAATTCAGGAAGGAGGGTGTTCTTAGTTTGACCTATGTGTTGTTGCTGGTGTTTGTAAGCTTATAATTTCGTAAGAGACGCTCTAATTAACCGACTTCAAAAAGGAGGAGGTTCTGAATTCAAAGCGTATGTATTTTTGTTTTTGTTTGTTAGCTCATAACTTCTGAACGGGTGATCCGATTTTGATGATGTTTGTTTCATTGTAAAGATCTTGGTCTGAAATAGGGTCATAAAACTGGTATGTAGGTATAGTAAAGTGGACATGTGCGATGCGATTCAACCGCCTACAGCACCACCTGATGGAAAACAGTGGAGTTAGCGTTCCTATCTCGGAAACAGTTCAAGACAGACGAAAAAAGTAAATTATAAAATAGCAGAGCATCATCGATTTAGTACGAAAAGATAGTTTTGACATTAATGCAAAAAACAGAACGCTTTAAACTTGCATTTGTTTATTCACAATTTCCTATTTTGTGCACACTTGAATGACATTGCATATGTTGTAGCGTAGCGGGTGACAATTGTGCTATGTAAAATTCAAAGTATGGTTATTGTAAGCGCTCACATCGATTAACGCATAGATTTTTTAAACCGACTTCATAAAGGAAAAGGTTCTCAATACAAACCATGTTTCTTATTGTTGTTTTTGTTGAAATTTGTTAGCTTATAACTTCGTAAGAGATAATTTAATTTTAATACATTTTTGTTGCCGTAATGATCTTGCCGTGAAATAGGTTTCATTATGATTTCATAAGGATATAAACAGATTACAGGATACTCTCAAAAGTCTGTTCTCACTCTAACTGCTGAACGCATGCAGCTACACTGGTAAAAGCAGTATGTAAGTATCGATGTTGAAACGTCTGTCAGTCATGTCTTTTGATGTTCTATTATATGAGTAAGGTTTCACTAAAAAGAGAAAAATAAAATCTTTTTGTAAAAAAATAGAACCGACTCCAAAAAGGAACTACTATTGAAACAACTAGAAAAAAAAATTGGATATGAAACGAAACTATAAATTGCGCCTAAAAGTATAAAATAATTTCCTTCGCCAAACAACTTATAACACCACAATTAATCATAACTTTTGAATTCGGCGCAAAATTAAATAAAAATTGATACCTTTATTCAATACAAAAATCAAATCCTATTCAAAATACACATCTCAAACTCTCACCTGGAAAACGCAGCCGAAAACTACTTTGATTCAAGAAAACAAATAAGATTTCTTAAGCAGCAAAAGTTGGCGAAGATGCTGGTATCGGACGACCTTGGTGAAAGAAAAATCGCAAAATTATCAGGAAAACATATTTAATTTCTTTGGGATATCATGATTATTTTGATAAGGTATATTAAGAGAGTAATCAAGAATATGAAACAATACTTCAAACAGTATATATTATGAAAATATGCATCTTTCGTATATATTTTTGCATTACGTTTTGATCGCCAAATCCAAAAACCACCAAGCATGATAGTTATCAAAGTTATAACAAATTTGCAAAGGAAACTCTAACTTCGTAGAAACATAAATGCCGCATTGTGAAGAATGTTCACTGTTCTATGTAGATGCTACTAATGGACCAATTCTATACAATGATAAAATAATAAAGGAAACATGAAAATGGATCATTCAAGACAACAGCATTTGTTGGTACCGATCTAAAAACAAGCCTTTAAAAACTAATTAAATTTTATTTAATTTTGCGCCGACTTCAAAAGTTATGATTCATTGTGGAGTTAAAAGTTGTTTGGCGAAGGAAATTATTTTATACTTTTAGGCGCAATTTATAGTTTCATTTATAATCCTTTTTTTTTTTTTTTTAATTGTTTGAATAGTAGTTGCTTTTTGGAGTCGGTTCTATTTTTTTACAAAAAGATTTTATATCAACAACTAATTCTTCAGTATAGTCAAAAATTTAATTATTTAAGCTATGAATATTTGATAATAATTATACAAAGTGTACGATACCATTATTTAAGAAAAAAAAATTGAATTTTTTTTTTTTTTTTTTTTGCATTTTTCCCGTGTACACAATTTAAAATTTTCAAATTATGCCAAAAAAAAAAAAAAAAGACTTTATTTATAATCGATGAGGCTTTTATATAATAAATAGTTTTTAAAAAATCAAAAGTTTTACTAATACTACAATTATAAAAATATTAATGTTTTCAAATATTTAATATTATAAAGAGAATAAAGAGAATAAAGAGAATAATGAGAATAATGAGAATAAACGGTATTGATATTTTAGCTATGACAGGAAAATTGTGGAGTTTCTAAATATGTACTTATTTAGTGTAGTTTCGATATATAGTGAACCAATAAAAAAGTTGGACAGCATGTTTAAATAATGTCATCGTTTAATTATTTTGCAATACATTATGCTTTTATAACAAAACAAAACAAAACTCAGAAGAAAGACAATTTCAAAAATAAATTAAAGATCTTAATTTGATTTCAATAATATATAAAAATAAATTAGAAATTTGAAAACAGGAAATTAATATAACTTTCGATAGCAAAAAAAAAAAAAAAAAAAAAAAAAAAAAAAAAAAAAAATACTTGGACAATTACACAGGGTCACAAAACGCAACTTTTAAATTTAAGACAAAATCATTAAATACTTCGTGTGATGTCGTTTGGCTTACAAACACAGCTTCTAATCTCTTATTCACTGAAAAGACCAATTTCTTAGTGAGGTCTGTTGGTACACTGTCCCGTATATTCTGGAGAGCACTTTTTAGTTCCTTTTCATCTTTTATTTCCTTCTCTCGTAATTTTTTCTCCATAAATGCCCAAAAATGATCTATAAGATTCGAATCAGAATTTTGTGGAGGAAGGAGCAGCACTTTTTGTACATTATGTAGTAACCGTTCTCTTAGAATCGGAGCGTTATACATAGAATCATTGTCTTGGACAAAATAATAGTTTCTATTTAAATTTAATTTTGTAGCTGTGCCTGTTAAATTCTGTTTTAGAATTTTTAAATATACCACATTGTTCATTGTACCTTCGATAAACAGTAAATTTTCAACACCGCAAGCTGAATCTCACCCCATATCATAACGCTACCAAAACCATCTTTAACAGTTTCTTTTGTATTTGCGGATTTTAGTGTTGTTCCTTTTCTTCTCCATACAAAGCGTTGTTGATCGGATCAAAACAAATTAAATTTTGACTCGTTCGTAAAAATAACAGATTTCCAGAAATCTTGGGGTTTTCCAATATAGTTTTTAGCATATTCAAATTTTTTCTCACATTTCTGAAAAATAAGTATGGTTTCTTTTCTGGTACATATGCTCTATATTCCTTAGAAAAAAAAATCTTATAATCTGTGGATGCACATTAATAACAGATTCCTCCTTGAACAATCTTGCTATATTTACTGCAGAAATTTTAGGATTATGTTTCACAAATCTCAATATCCGTCTTTCAGTTTGAGGTGAAGAAATATTTTTCGGCCAACCGTTTCCATTAGGTCTTACGTTCATACCTTTTACGTTCATACCAAAAGTTCATGCCTTTTATACGTATTAATTATTTAATGTACTGTTGAACAAGGCTTTTTCCCAATTACTGCAATAACTCTTGTATTTTTCTTTTCTTTCCATAGTTTCACAATTAAGTTTTTCACATCTACAGAAGTTTGCTTTTTATCCATTTCCAAAAATTTAAACCAAACGAAATAAATTTAAACATCTCTAAATTAAAGATTTGACTTGAACTAGTGCCAAAAAATACAACAGCTTCCTTAAAATTTGTATAAAATTTGCATGGAGCAGTGTACAGTTTAGATAAAATAAATGTCCAAGTGTTTTACTTTCTTCTATATGTAATATAGAGAAAGTATTGGATTCGCGAAAATTTTCGACCTCCGTTTTTTGACGGATCTACACGTTTTGGGGTGTCCTGAACACGAATTGATAGTTTTTTAAAAATGTCTGTCTGTGTGTCTGTCTGTCTGTCTGTCTGTCTGTCTGTGGTTTAGTGTTTTCACCGTATCTCACGAACCAATGAATGAAAATCAACCAAACTTGGTATATAGTTGGACCCTGGCGGGGCATTGGTCTGATTAGATTTTGGGATCAATAGCCCATCAGGTGGCGCTGTGATCGCATTTTATGTAAATTTTTAACATGGCAGTATAGGACAAATTTTCGTATTTTTCACCTTATCTCACGAACTAATGAATGAAATTCAACCAAACTTGGTATATAGGTGGAACCTGACGGGGCATGGTGCTGATTAGATTTGGGGATCAATCGTCCAGCAGGTGGCGCTATGATCGCAAAATTTCGTATGTCACACCGTATCTCACGAACCGATGAATGAAATTGAACCAAACTTGGTGTATAGTTGGACCCTGACATGGAAAGGGTCTGATTAGATTTTGGGATCAATCGCCCGGCAGATGGCGCTGTGATCGCATTTTATGTAAACTTTTAACATGGCAGAATAGGACAAAATTTCGTATAAATGTACATAATGAGCGTTATTTTAAACTTGTGATTGTAAAATTAATATGAATTATTGATAATAGTAGTAGTTAACTACGAAAAAAATTTTGTGCGTGTGGGGGCACCGGTTCCCCCCTGGGGTAAATTTTCTAGATGGGTATCTTTCGAAAGATCTCGTCAATACCTTTAAAACGAATGGTTGAACTATAAATCTGTGACAATTTGAAACAAAGTTATCGATTTTTTTACTTTTAACAAAAAAAAAAAAAAAAAAATTAGAAAAAAATCGTTTTTTTTTTTTTTTTTTTTTTTTTTTTTTAACGAAACTTAACCAAACTTGGTATTTAGTTGGTCCCCGACATAAGCTGGTCCTGATTACATTTAGAGATCAATAGCTCAACAGGTGGCGCTGTGATCGCATTTTTTCTAAATTTTTAACATGGCAATATAGGACAAAATTTCGTATAAATGTACATAATGAGCGTTATTTTAAACTTGTGATTGGAAAATTATCAATTATTGATAATAGTAGTAGTTAACTACGAAAAAAATTTTGTGCATGTGGGGGCACCGGTTCCCACCCCCCACGGGGGTAAATTTTCAAGATGGGTATCTTTCGAAAGATCTCGTCAATAGCTTTAAAACGAATGGTTGAACTATAAATCTGTGATAATTTAAAACAAAGTTATCGATTTTTTTTATTTTTAACAAAAAAAAAAAAAAAAAAAAAACTTAGAAAAAAAATCGTATTTTTTTTTTTTAAATATTGTTACTGGTTGAATATGTATTACTTTTAACAAAAAAAAAAAAAAAATTAGAAAAAAATCGTAATTTTTTTTTTTTTTTTTTTAAATATTGTTACTGATTGAATATGTATATAGGAAAATATAGAAGAAAGTCTTGTGGTGGCCACAACATACTAGTTTTTTTTTCTTTTTTTGGCAGTGAAAACCTCAAAATTTCTGTTTAAAATTATTTTAAAAAGAAATATTATATTTTATTGAAGTACTATAAATCCATCTCAACCTTAGAAAAAATTATCTTTCTTTTAAAAAATGTTTCATTTTAAAAGCACAGCTTGCTATAAAAATATTGAGCAACAAAACGGATACGTTTTGCGGATACCTTTTTTTTTTTTTTTTTTTTTTTTTCTTTTTGGTTCACTGTATGTATGTATTAAGAATCTATAATAAAAAAATAGAAATTATTGAAACACAACATTTTTAATATTTGTATGGAGGGTTCTCTTGAGTATAATATATGTATTTTTTGTGTTATGTGTCCGATATACTTTTACCTAGGTTAATTCACAATTCATAGAAATTGCAGTTGACTATTTTTACTTTCTTCTATATGTAATATAGAGAAAGTATTGGATTCGCGAAAATTTTCGACCTCCGTTTTTTGACGGATCTACACGTTTTGGGATATCCTGAACACGAATTGATAGTTTTTAAAAAAAGTCTGTCTGTGTGTCTGTGTTTCTGTCTGTGTGTCTGTCTGTCTGTCTGTCTGTCTGTGGTTTAGTGTTTTCACCGTATCTCACGAACCAATGAATGAAATTCAACCAAACTTGGTATATAGTTGGACCCTGGCGGGGAATTGTGCTGATTATATTTGGGGATCAGGAGCCCTTCAGGTGGCGCTGTGATCGCATATTATGTAAATTTTTAACATGGCAGTATAGGACAGATTTTCGTATTTTTCACCGTATCTCACGAACCAATGAATGAAATTACACCAAACTTGGTATATAGTTGGAACCTGACGGGGCATGGTGCTGATTTGATTTGGGGATCAATCGTCCACAAGGTGGCGCTGTGATCACAAAATTTCGTATGTCACACCGTATCTCACGAACCGATAATTGAAATAGAACCAAACTTGGTGTATAGTTGGACCCTGACATGGAAAGGGTCTGATTAGATTTTGGGATCAATCGCCCAGCAGATGGCGCTGTGATCGCATTTTATGTAAACTTTTAACATAGCAGAATAGGACAAAATTTCGTATAAATGTACATAATGAGCGTTATTTTAAACTTGTGATTGTAAAATTAATATGAATTATTGATAATAGTAGTAGTTAACTACGAAAAAAATTTTGTGCATGTGGGGGCACCGGTTCCCCCTGGGGGGGAAATACCCCCCCCCCCGGGGGGGGGGGGTAAATTTTCAAGATGGGTATCTTTCGAAGGATCTTGTCAATACCTTTAAAACGAATGGTTGAACTATAAATCTGTGACAATTTGAAACAAAGTTATCGATTTTTTTACTTTTAACAAAAAAAAAAAACTTAGAAAAAAAATCGTATTTTTTTTTTTTAACGAAACGTAACCAAACTTGGTATTTAGTTGGTCCCCGACATAAACAGATGCTGATTACATTTAGGGATCAGTAGCTCAACAGGTGGCGCTGTGATCACATTTTTTCTAAATTTTTAACATGGCAATATAGGACAAAATTTCGTATAAATGTACATAATGAGCGTTATTTTAAGCTTGTGATTGTAAAATTAATATGAATTATTGGTAATAGCAGTAGTTAACTACGAAAACAATTTTGTGCATGTGGGGGCACCGGTTCGCCCCCCGGGTGGGGTAAATTTTCAAGATGGGTATCTTTCGAAAGGTCTCGTCAATACCTTTAAAACGAATGGTTGAACTATAAATCTGTGACAATTTGAAACAAAGTTATCGATTTTTTTTTTACTTTTAACAAAAAAAAAAAAAAACCTTAGAAAATAAATCGTTTTTTTTTTTTTTTTTAATATTGTTACTGTTTGAATATGTATTACTTTTACAAAAAAAAAAAAAAAAAAAAAAAAAAAAAAGAAAAAGAAAAAAATCGTAATTTTTTTTTTTTTTTTTTTTTTTGATTGAATATGTATATAGGAAAATATAGAAGAAAGTCTTGTGGTGGCCACAACATACTAGTTTCAATCCTCTTCCATTTCCTGTAAAAAAATTTTAGGAAGTACCGTGTATATACTTATAGTTTTATACAAATGGTCTGTCAATGGCTTCTAAAAATTTCAAGAAGCCATAAAACTGTATTAAGAACTTTCCAATACTCATATTAACAAATTTTGAACATAAATAAAATTAATGATTATGCTGTTTTAAAGAAAACGCTTAATAAAATTTAAAAGGTCAGGATAGACTACCAGAAAAGTTAAATAAAGAAATGAAATCTTTATTTAAGAACACTAGTTCTAATCAAGAAATTTATATCTCAGATCATAACTTAGAACCTATTTACTGAAAATGATATAATATTCAAATTAGAAAAATATAAAACAAAACCTAAAAAGAATATCAAAAAATATTTTCGTTACTGGCAAAATATTTCGAAACAAATTACACGGTTGAAGAAAAAAATTACAATTATAAAAAATAAATTATTAAATAAATAAATAAATAATAATAATAATAATAATACTATTAATAATAATGATAATAATATGCAGCTTCTTACAGGCAAAGTCTCACGAGGCGCTTCAATAGAAACGACCGCATATCTCGTGAAAGGAAAAACTATTATGTTGTGTCCCTCAAAAAACTTTCTTCTATATTTTCTACAAAATTTTAGACAGTAGAAATAATTTATTGAAATTATTATTTATAAAATTATTTGCATGATGAATTGGACGATTTTTATTTCACAGAAGTACAGTACTAGATGTCCAACGAAATTTATATTATACTCTACAACTGACAGTTTGCAAAATGTCTTTTTAGCACTTTCCAAAAATGTTGAAATGTGTTAATGACTTATGTTTGTCTGTCTGTCCGCGCTCTTACTCCCATAAATATTTATGGATTTTATGGTTACACTATAGGTGAAATGCCCCCTTAAGAGCGTACTGCACAACAGCCTCGTGAACAGCCAAAGCGCATTTTATTCTATGGGAGATTTGTTTAGACAATTACATATTATTTATTGTGATATTTTAAATTCTGTTTTCACATTTAGAAAATTCCCAACTGTTCAATCAGTACTCATTTTTAATAATTCCCAACAAAATTTAAAAGTGTTTATGACTTCTGTTTGTCTGCCTGCGCTCTAAATCCGTAAAAAAATACTGAAATTTCTTGAAACGGATATATGTTATTCAAAATTACTATCAGATGTTTCCTATATAAAATGGAATAAACACCACCATGGTATATGTACAGAGATACACGAAAGTATTCCAAAGCATTGTGCTCAATGAGAAGTATTTCTGTAAACCAAACATTAATTACTTTACTTTGCACAAAGCTTAATGAAATTGAAATATGTTATTCATATTCACAAAAGAATAATTTCTATAGAATATAGTATAATTAGCATTAGATTTCCAGGAACATACAAAAATTACAATAAAAGCTATTAAAAAAAAATCGCAGGAAATAATGGAAATTTGTAAAATCTCCAATGTTAAGCAAAAGTTAAGAAACACTAATTTATTTCTAGGTGCAACTGCATACCAATTTCTATGGAATGCTGAGTAATAGTTCCTATGATACAGCTGCACCTATTTTCTTTTTTTCCAAAAAGCAGAAGTAATGTTACCTACAAAGCTGTATCACACGAAGACTTTTACAAAAAAAAAAAAAAAAAAAAAACATTTCACATTTTAAAATAAGATTTAGAAATACAGTAATCTCGAAAATTAAAAAAAGAATTTGAAAGATATCTCAAGAAAAATTATTGAAATGAACGTGGTAACGGCAAAACAAACAAAATTTACTATTTCAAATGAAAACGGAATCGAAGCTATACTTAAGACATATAACTGTCTTTAAAATTAAATTACACATGAAATGCAATGTTTATACATAAAAAAAGAAACATAATTTTTTTTTTACAAATATTACAAAGTATAAAATTTATTTTTTCATTTATTTTTTAATGTTAATTTAAAAGGAAGCCACAAATGTTGGAATACTTTATACACTACCTTTCCATAAATAACCGAACACTTCTGATTTCAGGAGTTTTTTAAAATATCTCAAAAAGTGCAAAGCAAATCAGCTTGAAAACTTCAGGAGTGTAAATAACGTCTTATTCTCATTTATTTTAGTTAAAGTTTGGCGCCGAATATGAAAGGGGAGGTGTAAAAAATTAAAGAAAAAGCAAAGCTTTTGCCGTCACCCTGTAAAAGGTAATGCTTGAAAGGCGATTTGACTGTAGCATTTGATTATCGAGCTCTTCCTTATTATGTGTAAAATTGTTTCTGTCTCTACCGCATGTAATTGGGAGATATAAAGGTTTCTTTAAAAATTTGAAAAAAAAAAATCACTTTTTTAGCTATAGCACACAAGGCATAGTGTTATAGACCAGTGTAAATCTATTTTCAGGAACCTTGACATACAATATTAGACACACCATACTGCAATCAGAATGAAAATATATTAAATATCTAATGAATTATGAGCATTTTTACTAAAAAAAAACTTTAACTGCGCATGCGTAATATTTAGCGAAATTTCATTTTCATAATTTAATAGCCAAATATATATAGCTACTGATACAGAAACCCCAAACAAGTATCAAGTAAACTGAAAGAGCTCTGCGGCATAGAACGAACTGAATTTCAGCTGTTCCCAAAAACAAGAAATTGATAAGGGAGTTCTCACAATATTTATTTACAATTATCGAATACTATATTACCATTCAATGAATCAAAATAAGAATGTGAGTAAAACCCCTTATAGCTTTTTTTCGAGATAAGCTGCATAGCAGTTCATATTATCGCGTAGAACATTTTGAGTTTACACGATACTTGTTTGGGGCTTTCACATAAGGAGTTCAATACTTTTGGCAATTAAATTATGCAAATGAAATTTCGCTAAATTTTACGCGTTCGCAGTCAAAAAGTATTAGTAAAAATGCTCATGTTTCATCAGATGTTTAACCTTTTTTTTCCAAGTTAATTGAAGTATGCTGTGCCTAATATTGTATGTCGAGTTTCCTGAAAATAGCTTTGTGCTGGGTTTAATACCTTGCGTGTTATAGCTAATAATAATATTATAGTTTTAAAAAATTAAAGAACACGCTTTTATAGAAATGTGAACTAAAAAGCACAAAATATCTATCTAAGTATTAAAATGCAGGGTCAGAGAAAATCGTGTGAGTGACACACCATAATATTTACATACATTTAAATCTTTAATTAAAATAATTTAGAATTAAACAAAAACGATTTTTAAAAAACCTCCCTTGACTGGGATCGAACGCTAGACCTTTAGGTTCGTAGCGCGGAGCTATACCTCAACGCCACGTCGTTCACGTAGGGAAAGTCTTTTTTTTACAATATAGATTTTTTGTTTGCTCCCAGAGCGGTTACAAACATACAAACATACATACATACATACAGGTGAAGCTAATAAAAGCGTGTTAAAAAAGTGAAAATATTTCTTTGCAATTTTTTAAAGAAACCTTTATATCTCCCAGATTACAAACGATAGAGACATAACAATTTATACAGATAATAAGAAAGAGCCCCTTAATCGGAATTCAAGTATTACTTCTTACAGGGTGATGCCAAACACTTACATTTTTCTTTAATTTTTTATTGGCTCCCATTTCAGTTTCGTCGCAAAATTATTACTGAAACATGTATGAGGTATAACATGTTCTTTACACTTCTGAAGTTTCAAGATTATTTGTTTAGTACTTTTTAGATATTTTAGAAAACGTCTGAAATCGAAAGTGTCCGATCATTTATGGAAAGGCGGTGTATATTTTTCGCTTACTAGAAATATTTTCATTCAAAAATCGATGAGAGCTACATTCATTTATCTCTAAATTTTTAATTTTAATAAATATTCAAGCAATATATATCAGTAACAATAATATTTCTATTAACAAAACTGACAATTTTAATAAATGTAAAATAAGCAATTAAATACAATGGCATTATAATCGAAAATCGAAAATTATGTTTATTGCAATTTACCCATGAACTTCTGCTTAAATATCTTAACTACATGATAAAAATTATTGTTTCGTAAAATACCTTATCTTATTTTTAAATGAAATGACATCAACACGCGGAAATGGTTAACTTAGAATTTAATCTATTACAATACCAGATTTAATTCTTTCTTTTTCTTATAATTCAAGAAAATGAAATATTTAGTTTAACAATTTTAATCATATTCATATCTAAACAGAAATTTAACGTCGGACGCAATGAATTTATCTTTTCATCTTTCCATTAATAATCATAAATATTAATTACAGTTTATCTGATCTTCCGCTGCATAGTTACAATTTTTTATAAAGAAATTTTCTCCTCAATTAATCTGTATATTAGAATTCCGGAGAATCAAAATTTAAATCTGAAACACACTTACGTTCTCATGTTCTATTTTTTCCACCACCAATATACCTTGCATTAATGGGTTTGTTTCGGGCTCATAATACTTGATTTAACTTAATATTAATTTGATTGTTTCAGAAAGAAAAGCAACAAAGCGAAGAAAATTGATTTTTGAAAAATTTAGTGAGAAAATGGAATTTTTCACTCGTAAAAAGGATGTGTGGGCAAATGCTATAAAGAAATTTATTTAAAGAATATACTACTCCGATTCAAAAAATTAGAATAATGAAAAAAAAAAATATGGTCAAGGGAAATGAAAATCGAATTTATCAAATAAATAATCAACAATATCAAATATAAAGTACTATAATATGAATCTGCATATTTTGCAGATTATAAAAATGTAAACACATTACAATGAAATAGAAAATATATTTAAATCAGCTAACAACAAAAAATTCAAAATATTAGAATACTTTCTAACATGGTTCAAAAAATTAGAATAATGAAAATATATTGAACATAATTTAAACTCTAAGTATTTTTACTTGCTAATCAGTACTTTGTTGCATCACCCTTAGCTTTAGTGACAGCTCTTAAACGTTTTGGCATGTTTTTAACTAAAGGTTCACAATCTTTTTTATCCAAATTCGCCCATATGCTCTTTATACTAGAAATAAGTTCTTTTTTGTCTCTAGGCGCAACTTCTTGAAGTCGTTTCTTCATAATTCCCCACAAATTCTCGATAGGATTTAGATCGGGTGAGTTTGCAGGCCAAGGGAGTACAGGTATGTCCTTCTCTTTGAGCCATTCAGTTGTTGATTTGGAAGTGTGGGGAGAAGCTGAATCTTGCTGAAACAAGAAATCGTCATCACATAAATCCTCAGCTGAAGGAATCATGAAATGTTCAAGAATTTCTTGATAGACTTCTGAATTGACTGTTGTGGAAACAATACACAACCTGCCTGGGCCTTCAGCAGTCATGCAGCCCTCTACCATAACAGAGGTCGCAAATTTAAACGAACGTTTTAAACATTCTTTCTTATAAGCTTCATGTTTGAGTCTCCAGACACGTATACCTTGATTTCCGTGAGACACACAAAACACACTTTCATCGCTGAAAAGTATCTTTTTCCAATCGTCGTGATCCCAAAATAGCCTTTGTTTACACCATTTAACTCTAGCAGCCCTTTGCTTAGATGATAAGAATGGCTTTATCTTAGGCACACGTGATCTAAAACCTAATTTGCGAAGTCGTCGTAGTGTTGTAGATTTGGAGACATTTATACCCATTTCTTTCCATTTTCTATGCACATATCTAACACTCCGAAAACGATGTTTCTTCACAATCTTTTTCAATTGCCTTTCATCTCTTCTTGAAGTTACTGGCTTTCGACCACTTTTAAAGTGTTTATTTTGAAAACACTTATTATTAGAATATTCTCTCAAAACTCTACTCACACTTGCTTGAGAGCATTTCACTTCTTTTGCTATAAAAAGTTGTGTTTTTCCTATTTCGTGCAAGTGCACAATACGATATTTCACAGCCTCAGATAAATCGCTCTTTCGTCCATATTAAGCAAATACTACGCTACAATCAAATGCCAAACGACTTTTCATTTTCAACGGAGCACATTTTATAGTCCCACAGATGTTAATCCCGCAGCCGTTCTCTCAACTTATAAGAAAAATTTGAATATTCTAATTTTTTGAACCATGCTATCGAGGTATTCTATTTCTTTGAATTATTCTAATATTTTTTAAATAGTTAATTATTAATATATCAGATAAAAATAAATATTTATGTTATATTTATAAATGCTCTGAAGATAATTAGATACTTTTAATATATTTTTTAATGGACGCAGTATGCAAATTGACGCGTTAGCAACATCAAACTCATTCTTTTTTACATTATTCTAATTTTTTGAATCGGAGTAGTAATTATTTTAATGACTTAACTTTAAAAAGAAATAATAAGTATATATATATTGATATTAGATTTTCATAATATCTTAAAGTTAGGAAGAATTGGCCCATGAGTGATAAAAATAAAGGAAATTTAAAACATTAAATTTTTTCAACTAGGTATAATTAGTAAATTAAAAATTTTTATATTATGCTAAATTTATTTTTTTTTCAAGAGAATCGAATATATACATAACAGACAATAAGATCAGTCGTTATGCATTCATTAAAAGTTGTGTAAACATTTTAACAAGATTTATTTTTTGTTTAATTTATTTTATTTTATTTATTTTTTTATTCTATTCATTTATTTTATTTATTTATTTATTTTTTTAAGTTGAGTTTAATTCTGCTTTTTGTTTTTCTTCCATAACCTTTTTTTTTTTTTCAATATATGACAGTGAAATTACAAAAGACGGCGTAGCAATATGTACATACATAAGGTCTTTCTCGACAAATACAGAATACTGAGCAATCGAACACTATACCACTTACAGACTATTTTGTGTTTTTCATAGATTTCACAAAGAAATGATAATTATAATTATTTTTTCAAGATTATTTTTTTAATTGCTTTGAAACCTTGCATTTCACTATGTATATATTCACTATATATATATGTGAAGTTTATGGTTTTGAGTTGGGATTTGTTGTGTTACTTTATTGATTCGTTTGTTTTGCAGGCTGTTGATTAGTGGATCTGGTTTCTTTACATTAATGTATTTCATCCACTGATATTTTTTTTTTTTAACTTATTGGTCATTGGTGTTTCAGTGATCTTGTATCTGTTGCTTGGCTTCTACTATGCTTAATAGATCATCTTTATTACATATATATATTTCGAAAATTTAATTTAAAAAAATGAATAAAATAGACATATAATACAATTCTTATGTAGTGATTAGTAGTTGTGCAGATCGGAAAAATATGGAAAGGTCATTTTATGTATTTCTATGTTTTTAGTATGTATCCACACACCCATTGTTTGAACAGTTCCAGTATTTTACAGCTCTTCCATTTAATTTTCAGGAAACGCAGCAGCGGCGAAAGAATATAATTTGAAAATGTAAGTGTGTTCCAGATTTTCCCCTTATTCCCACTGCTGCGTCCCCAAGCACATAATCGGAAAAATTAACAAAATGTACTGTACTTTGCCAATCATGGGTTTGTAAATCGGGAGTGACCAATAATTAAGCGCATTCTTTTGTTTTATTTTATTTTGAATAAGTGAAGAAAAAAAAAAAAAAAACTTTAAAAGTTACTAAACAATGATTATTTTATTATTTAAAAATATTTATGGTTTCACTTTTTCCTTCCTACCAAGATATATTTTAAAACTATGTTTTGTTGTCTATTATATGATTGAGCATCTAACAGAAACAAAATTTAATAAGATGACTTCTGCGTAATTTTGTCTTTATCAAAAACTTTCCAGAGTAAACTTGTTCTTACAATGTTAAAAAATGTTGCAAAGTGAACTCGACGGCAGCGATTTCCTGCATGCAGTGGTTGCAGTACCAAAATAAAAGCCAGTAAAAACCCGTCGCTATTATTCTTTTTTTTTTTTTTTTTTTTTTTTTCTCTTACGTTTTTAATGTAAACAAAAATTAATTATGGCCCTATATAAATATTACAGATGTGATTACTTACTTGAAATTATTAGCGAACATTTGACTTTAAATAAAATATACGTTAGATGTTTGCTCACAGATTCAAGTAAATAATCTCATCTACAATTTTCACTTAGAGCCAGATTTAATTCGTATAAATGATAATTTTTTAAATCTATCTTCTAATGTTGTAAATTGTATTGTAGCAACAAAACTATTCATGTATTATTAGTTCAAGAAGAAAATGTTAATATACGCAATATTCAAAATTAAATTTCGAAAAAAAAAAAAAAAGAAGAAATAAATAATTTTTTTTGAAAAGGAATAGCTCAGAAAAGATTACTTTATCATTATTGATTTTATTAAAAATAGCATTATTTCATGTTGAATAAAATCAATGAGACGCAGACGAAATCATTCTCAAAATATTTATAATCTATATAAAATATGTTTGTAATCACTTTAAAACCAAATATATAACTAAAATAACATTTAGAAATGATTGAATAACATTTTTGAATGCACAAATATATTACACACTGACTTTTTCTGAACTCATAACAAATCAAAGCAACCTAATTCAAAATTCCATAGGTTTTCTCTTGATACGTAATGAATGAAAAATTGAAGAAACTATAAGAATTCAATAATTATATGAATTGTAAGAAGTATTCAAAATGTACTTTTTAAAAAATAATTCTAAAATATATTACTTATCTTAAAATAGAGGGATATATTCGAAATATAAATATTTTAAAAATACGTGAATTTTTCGCTAAGATCGGAATTCATTCAAGCTATTATTCTATTTTAATTTAAAATGTGGAACATCATGCGAGTAAACAATTCTATTCGAGCATGCACAAGTTCAGCCAGAGTAGTTCAGGTACCGCCACCACCAGATGGTTTTGTTATCAATAAGTGACGTAACTATGACGTAACCATGATGTAACTATGACATTACTACGTTAACCATTGTTCCATTGTGGTGAATACGCTTACTAGTACTTGCTTTGCATTTATCGATCCCTTTAATGAATTCAATTACTTAAAAAAAAAAAAAAAAAAAAAAAAGAAAGAAAGAAAAAAGAAAAGAAGAAGAAGAGAAGAAATCAAAAAGAAAGAGAAAAAAAGTAAATAAAGAAAGATATATAAATATTCCACGCACGTATTGAAAATAAAAACATTACTTTACTTCCAATTTTATAATTTAATAAATAGCTTAACATTTTATGTAAAAGGCCATAATATTTTTTTGTCATCAAAACTATCAGTTTTCATTAACAAAAAATATACAATAAGTAATGTTATTTTCATGTTAAATAAAAACTTATATATATACTTTAAATTTTCCCTAAATTTCTATATTTTAATTTATAAGAAAGGAATTGTTTCATAAATGCACTATATAAATTTTAAATAAAAATATTAATAATAATAAAAATATCGGAAACTGTTAAAGGGTTGGATGTAGAAAATTCATGTTTTTCATCTTCTGTTATTAATGTTAAATATTAATTACATTTTATCTGATTTTCCATTGCGTAATTTTAACTTTTCATCTTGACAACTTTCCTCAATTAATTTGCACGTTATAGTTCCAGAAGATTAAAATTTAAACACTGGCATTTTCATGTTCCGCTTTTTTTTTTTTTTTATTATTTTTATTATTATTATATAATGAAACTTTTATTAATGAGACTTTGTCGGATGTATGGCTCTTGGTTTAATTTAATATAGTTATGTTTATTTCAGAAGAAAATACAGCAGAGCTAAGTAAATTAAGTTTAAAAAATAATAATGAGAAATTGGAATTTTTCTCTCTTTAATACGATATGTAGAAAAATCGTATAAATAAACTTACATACAGTGCCAGCAATATATATATATATATATATATATATATATATATATATATATATATACACTTGAGCGGCAATAACAAAAATTTACATGTTCAATTACCGTTCCCGCCATAAAAATGTGTCGAACCCCAGTGATGACAGTATTGATATAATAGGGAGAGATCGTCTGTGATCGACAGCACCACGTATCATGATTGGCGCTCGGCACACTTTTATGGCCGGAACAGAAAATGACATGTTAAGTTTTTTTGCCCCTCAAGTGTTTTTTTTTTTTTTTTTTTTTTTTGTCAGAACTGTATATATTTCAATAATATTTGATGACTGAATTAAAGGGGATTTTTTTTTTTTTTTTTTAATGTCTTAAATTTAAGAAGAACCTGAATTATAAATGTAGAATAAATTTTGAGACATTAGACTGCTTAAAATTGTGTATAATTTGTATAATCATACATATATCGCATATAAATCAGTTTTAGAGAACGAGAAGCCAATTAAAAGTAAATATCGAATCACATTTTAATTTGTAAAATTTGTGGATATAAAGTTTTCCTTATTCAAAGGAATCCCTTCCGTGAAGGATAAAAAATGTGGTGTCATGTCTCCGGACCACACTTGGAGGGATAATTTTCTGGTTATATAACTCCTATTTCTTTCTTTTCAAAATCTTTCCGTTTTTATGCACTCAACCTATTTTTCACTGTGTTAGGTCTCTTTCATAAAAGTTTTACTTTCTTAGAAATAAAGTAGTTGCATTAAATGTTGTATATGTTTAAAAATCTATCGTACTATATCAATAATAAGTTATTTAATATATTCAAATATATTGAATTATTCAATTTTTTTTTACGTTTGATAAAGAATATATAATGGCCCCAAGTGATGGTTCTCATTTGCAAAAAATCGTAGGTTTTGTAAACTGGCTTGAGAATACCGAAATTTATAATGAAAAACATAAATAATTTTAATTTATAATAATAATAATAATAATAACATTTATAATTCCATGAATATATTTGGTAGTCTCATACAATTCGTTTCAAGCATTGCTTGTTACAGACTAATCATTATCTTTTTTTTTTTTTTTTTTTTTTTTTTTTTTTTCGTTTTGCTTCAGGTAAAATATTCTCTAACATAAATAAGGTACAAAAGATTCTCTATATATCTTAAGCTACAATAGAATCTATCAAATATTTCTTTAGATATTCGACAAACGTCCAAAAGCAAAAGTGTACAAATATTTCTTCCTTCTTATGTACAAATACAATAAACATTAAAAATGCGTACATTCGTCAAATTGCAGCTAAATACATATTTATACATTGTGAATTATATGATTTGTTTGTATATTTTTTTAACTTGGACTCCTCCGAATTGATAGTATCAGATAGTATCATAGTTTTTATAAGAATATCGTTATTCCATTTTATTTATCATTATTATTATCGAACTAATATATATATATATATATATATATATATATATATATATATATATATATATATATATATATGTATGTATATATATATATATTTAATCCAAAATGGTATATATTTTTTTTTAAACTAGATTATCATTTATCAAAAAAGTTTCAGGTATCAGATAAACCCATACAGGGAGAGTGTAGAAAGTGGAAGGTTTCGAAAAGCTTTCACTTTGTTAATATAATAACCGACGCTTTCTAAATTATGTTCACCGGTTATTATGCATCATATAATAAACATTCTGCAAATTGTTTACTTGGTTATTCTATTTGAGAAATTTCTTAATTTTTTAAGTGTATAAAAACAAAGAAAAACAACAAAGTTATTTTTATTCATTATATAATTCATAATTCCGTTTGATTTTTTATAAAATATACGTTTTATGTGTTCATTCTTTTCAGTCAGTATGCAAAAACACAAATTTCTTCCTGTGGAAGTATATCTAGCTTATATTAAAAAAAAAAAATCATTGTTAGAATTTAAACATTTGCTTTAAAAATTTATATATCTAAAAAATCTAATTTCTTATATTAACAATAAATTATTCAATATTGTCAAAAGTTGATATGTTTAAGTTATGAATATTTGATAATGAACATACAAAGTGTACGATAGAAATATTTTAAACATGAAGAAAATTTAGTGAATATTTTATTCTGCTTTGCATATTTTTCGTATACATAATTTTAAATTCTCAAATTATACGAAATAGATTCTGTTTAGAAAAGATGACGTTTCTATTTAATAAGTGATATAAAAATACAAATTCAACATATTTTATTATCATGCAATTATAAAATTATTAATATTTCAAAATATTTAATATTAGAAATATAATAAATATAATCAACAATATTAATATTTTAGCTATGTTAGGAAAAATATGGAGTTTTAAAATATGCATTTATTTATTGCAGTTACTGTGTATGCATGTATTAAGCACGTATAATAAAAAAATGGAAATTATTGACACTGAATATTTATAATAATTTGTAAGGATGGATCTTTTGGAGTATAATATATGTATTTTTGTGATTATATGTTCGATATACGCTTACGTAGGTTAATTCACAATTCATAGAAACGGCAGTTGAATAGTTCTTTTATCAATATTTCTTTTCCTGTAAAAAAAATGCAGGAAATGCCGTGTATATACTTTTAGTATTATGAAAATAATAAATGCAAGTAATTACAAATTGCCTGTAAAAATGTCAAAAAATCTATAAACTGTATAAAAAGCTCCCCAAAAAGCAATACTCTTATTAACAAATTTTAAACAATAGTAAAATTAATGATTCCGTTATTTAAAGAAAACACTCATTTGAATTTTAAAGCTCAGGCAGACTACCAGAAAAGTTTATTAAAGAAAATCTGCTAAATCTTAATTTAAGAAAAATAGGTATGGAATCAAGAAATGTATGTCTCAAATCATAACTTAACACATATTTACTGTAAATACCATAATATTCAAATTGGAAATATATTCCTGATGTGTGAAAATCTTATTTAAACACTAAAACTTGACACACACGCACACAAACACAAACTCACACCACAAACCACCCACTAAAATGATATCTTATATATATGATATATATATGACGTGTAAATATAACAAAAATCAATTTCGAAAATCTGATCATAAAACATTAATTTATCTGCCATATATATGGGTAAGAGAAAATAATTAATTAGATAACTTCTGCATTTTTTTTTTTTATATCGATCATTATGAGGAATTAACATATTATATATATATATATATATATATATATATATATATATATATATATATATATATATATATATATATATATTAAAAAAATAAAAATAAATAAAAAGGAAAAACTTTAAATACTCCACGCACGCATTGGTAGTAAAATCATTAGTTCACTTGGAATTTTATGATTTTAATAAATAGTTTAACAGTTAATGTAAAAAGCCGGAATATTTTTTATCATCAAACCAATCAGTTTTGATTAACAAAAATATACAATTTATAATACTATTTTCATTTTTAATTTAAACTTATATATATTTTTAAATTTTCCCTAAATTTCTATTTTCAATATATTTTAATTTATATGTATATAATAAAGGGATTGTTTCATAAAATATATTATGTAAATTTTAAATTTAAAAAAAATGTCAATAAGAATTAAAATGCAGGAATCTGTTAAAAAAGAATTTAGTTTAGAGAAACATCCAGATTTAATTTTTTTTTTTCTTTTGCTGAAATTTGAACAGAATGCAAAATTCAGTTTAATAATTTTAAACTGCGTTCATATTTACACAGAAATTTTGTGTTGGATGTACCAAGTTTATTTTTTCATCTTCTTCCCTTAATAATCTTAAATATTAATTGCAGTTTATTTGATTTTCCGCTGCGTAATTTTAACTTTTTATATTGAAAACTTTACTTAATTAATTTGAACGTTGTATCTCAAAACGATTAAAATTTAAATCTGGAAAACACTCATTCTCTTGTTACATTTTTATTTTTTTTTAACTAATAATCCTTTCATTAATGAAACTGTGTCGGGTGCAAGATACTTTGTTTAACTGAACATAGTTCTGTTTATTTCAGAAAGAAAAGCAGCATAGCGAAGGAAATTAATTTTTGAAAAATAAAATGAGAAAAATGGAACTTTACGCTCGTTAAAGGACGTGTATGCAAATATTATAAATTAATTAATTTAAACAATATATATATTTAATGACTTAAATAATAATAACAATAAAGAAGAATGATATGTGTATACAGAAATCAGATATATATATATATATATATATATATATATATATATATATATATATATATATATATGTGTGTGTGTGTGTGTCTTAAATTCAAAAAGAATCTGAATTAGAGATGTAATATAAATTTAGAGACATTAGACTACTTAAAATTGTGTATAATGTGTATAATCAGATTTATATCTCATACCAATCATATTTATATAATGAGAAGCCAAATGTCAAATTATATTTTAGTTTTGAAAGTTTGTGGATATGTAGTTTTCCTTATTCAAAGGAATCCCTTCCGTGGGGTATAAAAAATGAGATGTCATGTCTCCGGACCACACTTGGGGGGATATTTTGCTTATTATATAACCCATATTTCAATATTGTTTTTCAAAAAATATCCATTTTTATGCACTCAACCTGCTTTTAAATCTGACAGGTTTCTTTCATATTCCCTTAGAAATGAAACGGTTCTATTAAATATTTTATATGTTTAAAGAATCTGTTGTATTACATCAACAATAAATTATTCAATATATTCAAATACTGAATTATTCATTTTTTTTTTTTTTTTACAACTAATATATAATGTCCTAAAAATGAAGGAATTCTATTGCAAATGTTCAGTTCATGTGTCTTGTAAACTGGCTTGAGAACCCTAAATACTATTAAAAAGAAAAAAAAAAAAGTAAAAAAGTAAAAAATTGAATTCGGAAAAAAAAAAAAATCGTTTTTATCTCCATGAATATGCGTGCTAGCATCATACAATTTATTTGAAGCATTATTTCTTACAGGGATTTTTTTTTTTCATTATTTTGTTATTGTTTTCCTTTTTGTTTCGGACAAAATATTAACTAAAATAAATTAGGCGTAAAATATTATTTATGTATCTTAAGTTACATTAGAACCTACCAACTATTTCTTTAGGTGTTCGACAATACGTCGAAATGCAAAGTATACAATTATTTGTATTCTTATTATATACCGTAAATGATAAAACCTCGTACATTAGTCAAATTGCAGCAAAATACACATTTATACACTGTGATCTATATGATTATATAATAAATTATATGATTTTTTTGTATAATTTATAAACGGACCCCTACGAACTGATATCTTATTATCAAAATATAGTTCTTCCATTCGAAATAATATGTATATATATTTTCCATAAACGTATATTTCTGTTTATCGAGCTTATCATTTATCAAAATAGTTTCAGGTATCAGATAACCCCGTACCGGGAGAGCGCAGAAATAATAAAGAGAAAACAATAATGAAATATTGTCTGGAATGTTTCCAAAAGCTTTCACTTTGTTAATATAATAACTAACTCCTTCTAAATACTTTTTTCACTGGTTATTATGTATTATATAATAAACTTTATTCAAATTTTCTACTTGGTTATGTTGTTTGTTAAATTTCTTAATTTGCTAAGTGTATAGAACTAAAGGCTATTTTCATTCATTATATAACTCATAATTCCGTTTACTTTCTTTTAAAATATTCGTTTTATATGTAAATTTTCTTCAGCCAGTTACTGTGTATGCATGTTTTAAGCACGTATAATAAAAAAATGGAAATTATTGACACTGAATATTTATAATAATTTGTAAGGATGGATCTTTTGGAGTATAATATATGTATTTTTGTGATTATATGTTCGATATACGCTTACGTAGGTTAATTCACAATTCATAGAAACGGCAGTTGAATAGTTCTTTTATCAATATTTCTTTTCCTGTAAAAAAAATGCAGGAAATGCCGTGTATATACTTTTAGTATTATGAAAATAATAAATGCAAGTAATTACAAATTGCCTGTAAAAATGTCAAAAAATCTATAAACTGTATAAAAAGCTCCCCAAATAGCAATACTCTTATTAACAAATTTTAAACAATAGATGATTCCGTTATTTAAAGAAAACACTCATTTGAATTTTAAAGCTCAGGCAGACTACCAGAAAAGTTTATTAAAGAAAATCTGCTAAATCTTAATTTAAGAAAAATAGGTATGGAATCAAGAAATGTATGTCTCAAATCATAACTTAACACATATTTACTGTAAATACCATAATATTCAAATTGGAAATATATTCCTGATGTGTGAAAATCTTATTTAAACACTAAAACTTGACACACACGCACACAAACACAAACTCACACCACAAACCACCCACTAAAATGATATCTTATATATATGATATATATATGACGTGTAAATATAACAAAAATCAATTTCGAAAATCTGATCATAAAACATTAATTTATCTGCCATATATATGGGTAAGAGAAAATAATTAATTAGATAACTTCTGCATTTTTTTTTTTTATATCGATCATTATGAGGAATTAACATATTATATATATATATATATATATATATATATATATATATATATATATATATATATATATTAAAAAAATAAAAATAAATAAAAAGGAAAAACTTTAAATACTCCACGCACGCATTGGTAGTAAAATCATTAGTTCACTTGGAATTTTATGATTTTAATAAATAGCTTAACAGTTAATGTAAAAAGCCGGAATATATTTTATCATCAAACCAATCAGTTTTGGTTAACAAAAATATACAATTTGTAATACTATTTTCATTTTTAATTTAAACTTATATATATTTTGAATTTTCCCTAAATTTCTATTTTCAATATATTTTAATTTATATGTATATAATAAAGGAATTGCTTCATAAAATATATTATGTAAATTTTAAATTTAAAAAAAATGTCAATAAGAATTAAAATGCAGGAATCTGTTAAAAAAGAATTTAGTTTAGAGAAACATCCAGATTTAATTTTTTTTTCTTTTGCTGAAATTTGAACAGAATGCAAAATTCAGTTTAATAATTTTAAACTGCGTTCATATTTACACAGAAATTTTGTGTTGGATGTACCAAGTTTATTTTTTCATCTTCTTCCCTTAATAATCTTAAATATTAATTGCAGTTTATTTGATTTTCCGCTGCGTAATTTTAACTTTTTATATTGAAAACTTTACTTAATTAATTTGAACGTTGTATCTCAAAACGATTAAAATTTAAATCTGGAAAACACTCATTCTCTTGTTACATTTTTATTTTTTTTTAACTAATAATCCTTTCATTAATGAAACTGTGTCGGGTGCAAGATACTTTGTTTAACTGAACATAGTTCTGTTTATTTCAGAAAGAAAAGCAGCATAGCGAAGGAAATTAATTTTTGAAAAATAAAATGAGAAAAATGGAACTTTACGCTCGTTAAAGGACGTGTATGCAAATATTATAAATTAATTAATTTAAACAATATATATATTTAATGACTTAAATAATAATAACAATAAAGAAGAATGATATGTGTATACAGAAATCAGATATATATATATATATGTGTGTGTGTCTTAAATTCAAAAAGAATCTGAATTAGAGATGTAATATAAATTTAGAGACATTAGACTACTTAAAATTGTGTATAATATGTATAATCAGATTTATATCTCATACCAATCATATTTATATAATGAGAAGCCAAATGTCAAATTATATTTTAGTTTTGAAAGTTTGTGGATATGTAGTTTTCCTTATTCAAAGGAATCCCTTCCGTGGGGTATAAAAAATGAGATGTCATGTCTCCGGACCACACTTGGGGGGATATTTTGCTTATTATATAACCCATATTTCAATATTGTTTTTCAAAAAATATCCATTTTTATGCACTCAACCTGCTTTTAAATCTGACAGGTTTCTTTCATATTCCCTTAGAAATGAAACGGTTCTATTAAATATTTTATATGTTTAAAGAATCTGTTGTATTACATCAACAATAAATTATTCAATATATTCAAATACTGAATTATTCATTTTTTTTTTTATTTATTTATTTTTTTTTTTTTTACAACTAATATATGATGTCCTAAAAATGAAGGAATTGTATTGCAAATGTTCAGTTCATGTGTCTTGTAAACTGGCTTGAGAACCCTAAATACTATTAAAAAGAAAAAAAAAAAGTAAAAAAGTAAAAAATTGAATTCGGAAAAAAAAAAAAAAAAAAAATCGTTTTTATCTCCATGAATATGCGTGCTAGCATCATACAATTTATTTGAAGCATTATTTCTTACAGGGATTTTTTTTTTCATTATTTTGTTATTGTTTTCCTTTTTGTTTCGGACAAAATATTAACTAAAATAAATTAGGCGTAAAATATTATTTATGTATCTTAAGTTACATTAGAATCTACCAACTATTTCTTTAGGTGTTCGACAATACGTCGAAATGCAAAGTATACAATTATTTGTATTCTTATTATATACCGTAAATGATAAAACCTCGTACATTAGTCAAATTGCAGCAAAATACACATTTATACACTGTGATCTATATGATTATATAATAAATTATATGATTTTTTTGTATAATTTACAAACGGACCCCTACGAACTGATATCTTATTATCAAAATATAGTTCTTCCATTCGAAATAATATGTATATATATTTTCCATAAACGTATATTTCTGTTTATCGAGCTTATCATTTATCAAAATAGTTTCAGGTATCAGATAACCCCGTACCGGGAGAGCGCAGAAATAATAAAGAGAAAACAATAATGAAATATTGTCTGGAATGTTTCCAAAAGCTTTCACTTTGTTAATATAATAACTAACTCCTTCTAAATACTTTTTTCACTGGTTATTATGTATTATATAATAAACTTTATTCAAATTTTCTACTTGGTTATGTTGTTTGTTAAATTTCTTAATTTGCTAAGTGTATAGAAGTAAAGGCTATTTTCATTCATTATATAACTCATAATTCCGTTTACTTTCTTTTAAAATATTCGTTTTATATGTAAATTTTCTTCAGCCAGTATGCAAAAACAAGATTTGCTTCCTATGGAAGTCTGTCCAGCTTGCACTAAAAAGCTCTACATTGTTATAATTTAAACATTTGCTTTAAAAATATTGTTCATCTAAAGAAATTCCTTATTATGTCAACAATAAATTATTCAATATAGTCAAATTTGAATTATTTAAGTTACGAATATTCATAATGAACATACAAAGTGTATGATAGTATTATTTTAACCAAGAAGAAAATTTAGTGAATATTTGATTCTGTTTTGCATATTTCCCGTATACATGATTTTAAATTATCAAATTATACGAAATAGATTGTGTTTAGAAAGGATGGCGTTTCTATTTAATAAATAGTATAAACATTCAATATGTTTTATTATCATGTAATTATAAAATTATTAATAGTATAAAACATTTAATATTATAAATATAATCAATACAATAAAAAAAATATTAATATTTTCGCTATGATAGGAAAATTGTGAAGTTTTAAAATAAGCATTTATTTATTGCAATTACTATGGTTGTATGTATTATAAGAACCTAAGGCAAAAACTATAAACTATTTAAACACAACATTTATAATAATTTTTAAAGAGGTATCTCTTGTGTATAATATATGTATTTTTGAGGTTATATGTTAGATATACTTTTACAGAGGTTAATTCACAATTCATAGAAATGGCAGTTTACTACATTTATTTTGTCATCTTGTATTTCCTGTAAAAAAAAATCTCCAGAAAGTATCGTGAATATACCTGTACTTATATGTAAATGGTAAGTACAGGTATCAGCAGATGGCTTCTAAAAATGTCAAAAAGCCGTAAAACTGTATTAAGAGCTTTCCAAATAGCAATTATCATATTAACAAATTTTAAACAATAGTGAAATTAATGATTATGTAACTTAAAAAAACGCTTAATAAAAGTTAAAAGGCCAGAATAGACTAAAAGAATAGTTCAAAAAAGAAAATCTACTAAATCTTAATTTAAGAAAGCTAGTCATAATAAAGAAATTAATATCTCAGATCATAACTTAAAACATAATACTGTAAACACTATATTATTAAAAATCGAAAAAAAAAATTCATGATGAATGAAACTCTTTATAATTTTTTTTTCAAGATAAAAACTAATAACATCTTTCGTATAAATTGTAAAAATTTGAATCCAAAATAAAACTGCTTGATGATAAATGAAAATTAAAGCTATGGAAGTTGAATTGTTATTTTTATTATGTGAAAATTATTTTCGAAAAATTACTTATAAATATGGATTCATATATATAAGGAATGTTTTCCAAAAATGCTCTTTATTGATGTTTTGTTTTTCTATGAACATGAATGAAAACCCTAAAATGAGTATCAAATAAATTTAAAATTATTTTACTTCATTACCTACAAAAAATTTCAAAATATATTGTATTATAATATATATATATATATACAGACACGACATTATTTCATTATTTAAAACATCAAAATCTGACATTGACAGATTTTAATTTAGTGCCAGAGGCCTACTGCTAAACTTGTTAATATCAACAAATTCTTCTTTAGTTAATTCGTGACGATCTAAATTCCATGATAAAGTTTTCATTAAATCAAACCAATGTGTTTTAGCTGCAGATACTGTAACAAATAACGTTGGAAGTCCAAACTGTCTTATTGCCGCAAAACAACGTTTTTTCTCTTTTTCCCAATGAGGGGGAGGTGTGCCTTGGGGGGGACTCATGTCAAAGGTGTGCCTTGGGGGGGGGATCATGTCAAAGTTGTACCCTGGGGGGGACTCAAAGTTGGGCCTTGGGGGGACTCATGTCAAAGTTGAGCCTTGGGGGACTCATGTCAAAGTTGTACCTTGGGGGGGACTCATGTCAAAGTTGTGACTTGTGGGGACTCATGTCAAAGTTGTACCTTGGTGGAGACTCATGTCAAAGTTGGGCCTGGGAGGACTCATGTCAAAGTTGGGCCTGGGGGGGGACTCATGTCAAAGTTGTGCCTTGGGGGGGACTCATGTCAAAGTTGTGCATTGAGGGGGACTCATGTCAAAGTTGTGCCTTGGGAGGACTCATGTCAAAGTTGTACCTCGGTAGAATTTTTTATATTTTTTAAAAACTTGTAACCTTCGTTATGAGTAATCAAATTATCTACAAAATCTTCATTCAATAAATCCCCATTCAATAAAGCGACTGAAACAGGCCCTTAGCACTATTAAGAGTGACGTATAAAAATTCGACAACGCTGTACCGACTGAAATAGGCCTCTAGCACTAAAAAAAGAATAAATACAACTATAAAAATATCATTAATAATAATCTTCAGCTTTATACTGACAAAGCCTCTAGAGGAGCTTTGGTATAAAAGACGTTTCATGAAATAAGGAAATAGTATGCTGCGGCCATCACAAAACAATATTCTATAATTTCTATATGATTTCACTCTGTAGAAATAAATTATTAAAATTACTATTTTTTATTTTTTCCCATGATAATTGAAGGCAATTTTCTCCTTACAGAAGAATCATATATATTAATAGGAAAGCATGAAAATTAGGGTGCACTTTTATTATATTAATTAGGGGAGTAGAGGACTGAAAGTGGCATCATTCGGAAAGCATGAGTAACTAGTTTTGCAGAATAAAAAAATTATTTTCCTACAATGTCAAGAAGGTAGTTAAAAGTACTTTTATTTTTTATGCACACTTTTTGTTCTATAAGCGTCTTTTTTTGTATTAAAGAATTGCATAAGAAAAAAAGTTGTTTAATCTGGCAATTCTTTAAAACTCAAATAAAACCACAGACACAGTAATTTGTATAGATATAGCATCACTATACTGTCGACTACAGATTTTTCATTCTAAGAGACAACAGCCATTATAGAGTGAAAGAAATTTGAGTGAATGAGTGGAAGATAGAAAGTTTATTCTACTGTACATATACACAAATTAAAAAAAAAAAAAAAAAAAAAAAGAATTTTGTTTATGGAAGTTACGTTTTTTTTTCTAATTTATTTAAGATATATATATATATATATATATATATATAATTTTTGTGAATGATGACAGCTCTAATTTGGAGACATATTTCTAAACTAAACATAATGCATTTCAATTAACTGAAAATGACGATTTATTTTAAAAATTATATATTTACCTTCAGCATATATAAGAAAAGTGTATAGGATTCAGAAAAACTTTTGATTTCTGGTTTCATATGAATTTACATGTTTTGAGATTCCCTTGCATTTCAGTTAACTGAAATTAGCTACTTATTTTCAAACAAGTGGACTTATTACTACCTTCTGCATATACTCGTATGTAAAAGAAGTAGAAGGTACGGAAAATTTCTAGATTGCTGGTTTTCGATGAATTTACATGTTTTGAGATATTCTTGCACTTCAATTAACCGAAATTGGCTATTTATTTTTTAAAAAGTTGATTTATTATTCTATTTTCTGCGTATATAAGAAGAAATTATAAGATTGAAAACTTTTAGATTTCAGGTTTTCGATGAAGTCACATGTTTTGAGATTTCCTGAACTCAGTTTTAGATAGTTTAAACCAGTTTTAGATAACGTCGGTCAATTTCAGTTAAAACACTGTACTTCATGAACTAATGGCATTAATTCGTTAACGCCCAGCGTCCCCATTTGAAGACAACTAATAAAACGGCAAGTAAAATTTTTATGGTTTTTTGGAATGATTTCTGCTTTTTAGTGACAATTTACAGTATCACTCTAAATGATTCCCGAAAGTTTTATATGAAAACTATTAATTATTATTTCAAAATTTTGATAGTTATTTTATGATTTTTCATTCGTCGCACATACATTTGCTTTATGCGCAGGTATACCAACTTAAATCAAGTTGACTTTGTCATCACATAATAGGAAATTAATCTGTTATATCAAAGTTTTTCTATCTCGAAGTTTTTCCTCTAGGACACTAAACGTACTCAAATCAGGATAGGTTTTTAATTTTAGTTTTTTTTTTTTTTTATTTAATATATTTCACTCTCAGTAGTCTATAATAGTTTAGAATTGAAATATTATTCAAAATATATTTTGAAAAAATAATTCGGGCATTAAAGGGTTAGTTTAACCGAACTTCATATTTTATTGGAGCTTGGTTTAAATAAGTGCCGATTAGCTTTTGGGCTATATCACCCAAAAGGGGACGCTTTCACATTGTGATTTTCTCGCATTTCACGAAAGGCTCAGCATGTACAGTATGCCAAACATAGAGATATACATTAAGTAAAACTCTGCTGATTCAATTTGAGTGCATATCGGCCAACAAGCGACGCTTTTAAATTGCAATTTAATCCCATTCCAAAGAAACTATATTTTACACTCAACAACTGACATATTACAAAATGCGATTTATCTCAATGAAGAAAAAAAATTCAATAATTTTGTTTTAGTTTATCACAGATGTATGGTTCAACAGTTCGTTTAAAAATATTGGTGGTATATATATATATATATATATATATATATATAATTTAACCTTGCCCATTATTACAACTACAAATAACTCCTTTATTTTAGAATGATTCGTTAAAAAGAATTTCCATTGTGCACATTAAATTATATTTTGTTCTATATTGCCATGTTGAAAACTTAGAAAAATCCAGATGGTAACGCCATCAGTTGGTATTAAGAAATTTGTAAATCGCCCATTTTAACCAAAAAACTAAAAGTCACTAATTTATGTTAAGGTGCAACTACATATCAGTTTCTATGAAATTTTGTGTAGTAGTTCCTGAGATGCAGCAGTCACAAACACTTTGTCATACAGACAGAAATTTTGTAAAAATAGTGGCATGCAATTTCAAAAAGCACATGTAAAGTTACTTATGAAACTCTCTTACCCGTAGACTTTTACAAAAAGTATTTAACTTATTAAAATAAGATTTAGGAATATGGCAACATCAAAACTTAAAAAGATTTTGGAAGATCTCCTAAGAAGAGTGATTGGAATAACTATGGCAACGACAAAACAAACAAGATTTCCTATTTCAAAGAAAAATGGAATCAAAACAATAACTAAGATTTACGACAGTTTATAAAATTAAGCTACGTATGAAATGCAATATTTATACATAAAAAAGAAACACAAAATAAGATTTTCCCAAATATTACAAAAGTATGGAATTTAAATATTTTTAAAAATACTTTTTTAAAGTATTAATTTAATAGGAAGCCACAATAATACCTAGGCGAATATTTTATATATATTCCCTTACCAGAAATATTTTCATTCAAAAATCGATGATAGCAATTCTAATTTATATCTGAAATTTTAATTTTAATAAATTTTTAAGCAATATTTGTATGTAACCATAATAATTCTATTAACAAAAATGACACTTTTAATAAATGGAAAACAAGCAATTACAATGCCATCACAATTGGAAAATAAAAATTATGTATATTACAATTATTCCTTAAATTTCTGCTTAAAGTATTTTTAACTTTAGAAAAAAATTATTGTTTCATGAAATGCGTTATCATTTTTTTAAAAGTAAAATGACAATAACACTTGGAAACTGCTAACAAAGAATTTAGTCTGGTAGAACATCAAACAATATTCTTTCTTTTGAATAAAATTAAAAAAATAATAACACGAAATTTAGTTTAATATTTAAATCTACGTTCATATCTAAAGAAAATTTTAATGTTGGAGTCACATTTTTTTTTCATCTTTCCCTTAATAATTATAAATATTAATTACAGTTTATCTGATCATCCGCAGCGTAATTGTAACTTTTTATAAGAAATTTTCTCCTGAATTAATTTACATGTTAGAATTCCGGAAGATCAAAACTTAAATCTGGAATATACTACGTTCTCTTGTTCTTTTTTTTTTTTCCTTCAACAACATACCTTTTATAAACGATTTGTTCCGGCTGCTTAATAATGGGTTTAACTGAATATTATAATATTTTGATTATTTCTGAAAGAAAAGCAACAAAGCGAAGCAAATAATTTTTGGAAAATGGAGTGAAAAAATAGGATTTTTCACTGGTTATAAATAACGTATAGACCTGTAAAAGAAAATCAGAACACTGAAACCACTAAAAATGTTAACATAAAAACACAAAAACACAGACAGTATAGATTTTAAACAGAAGTCCAGTCGAAATATCAAAACACAAGAACAAAAAAAAAAAAAAAAAAAAAAAATCTTTCAGTGGTTCAATCGACTGTTGGTCAATAATTCTTCCTGTCGAAATATATTCATTTTAAGGACTTGGAATTTTAAAAGAAATTGTATGAGTATATTGAAATTAGATTTTTATAATATCCTAAAATTAAAAAGAATCTGTACCTGAATGATAAAAGTAATTGGTATTTTAAGACATTAGATTCTTATATTAGAAATAATTAGGGAACTGACATTTTTTAGATTTTAATTTAAACTTATTTTTTTCTTTTTTAACTCCCAAGAGTATCTAACGCACATAAAACAGCCCAATAAGTCAATCTCTATGTACTTATATAAGATGTGTAAAAGTTTAAGACAAAATTATTTTTTGTTTTGTCGGTTACTTTAAAGACGTTTGAAAACGTTATGTTTAAATCTGCCTTGTTTATGTTTCTGTAAGAAAATTTTTACCTTTTCAATATGTGAAACTTGAAAAGATGACGAAGGAATATTTACATGTATAGTCTTTCTTAACTAACACTGAACAAATTAACTTTATTGTACAATTTACTGAGTGTTTTCTGTTTGTCCTACTTTCACAAGATAAATATTATTTATAATTTCTTCATTCAAGATTATTTCTTTTGAAATTGCTTAAGATTTCTGTGTTTCATTATTCATTTTATGTTTGACATGTATACATATAAATATTTTATTTTTCGAATTTTTAGTTAAAAATGAATAAAAGAAACTTTTAACACAAATAAAAAATAAAATATTTTTTTTTATTATGAGATATTTAATTAAATATATATTTAAAAAATGAAGCAGACGTTTCGAAAATTATTCAAATTTCTTCATCAGTATAAACAACATATTATAAACGTTAATACATAATCATAGATCCAATTACAGACACTGTTGTTGTAAAACAGTCTATTTGTGATGCTATTACGCATACTCCGTTAAATATGTACAGTTGGCTAGCAGTATGCCATTTTTATTTATTATATAGATGAAGAAATTTGGATAAATTTCAAAGCGTCAAGTTTTATTTATTTTTATACATGCATTTTAATTGAATATCTCATAATATAAAAGTATATTTATTTTATTACTGAATATTAATGAGACGGTATGGTGTTTGTTTATAATAAATATAAAAAAAGCAGTTATGCAATAAAACTAATGTGTATATAAGTCAGAAACAAAGGTAACAGATGATTTTATATATTTATAACAAAAATATGTTTTTAGTTCGTAAATGTTTAAATTCATAATAATAATACTTATTACTTTCTTTTACTTTTGTTTAATTTTTGTTTTCTTTTACTTTTCTTTCTACAGTACGTGGAATTATGTGAAGTAGAAAAAAAAATGTTAAAATATATTAAAATTTGATTATTTGACTATATTAAATAGGTTTATTATTTCACTTTTCTTTTCACTTTAAAGTTATAAACCTTATATCTTTCTGCGTATTACATGTTTGGCTTATCTAACAAAAAGACAAAAATGTTTTAACAAGATGACTGTTGCCGCTTTCTACGTGTATTGATTTAAATTATTTAAAAAAAAACGGGGGGGGGAGAAAAACCTTAAATTATTCACACATATGTTAGGAAACAATACGAGATATAGATTTTCCCTCTTTATCACAAAAATGTCTTTCAAAAATCGACATCAAAAATATTAATCTACTTCGAATTTTTTAATTTTATTAAACAGTTCAACAGTTTACGCATAAATTACCATAATATGTTTTTATCATAAAATTTATCAGATTTAATTAAAAATAAAATAATAAGCAATTAGTTATGCTAATTTCATTTTGAATTAAAACTTATATATGCAATATCATTTCCATGAATTTGCAATTAAATTTTTAACATAAAAAAAAAGAAAGAGAAGAAAGAAAGAAAGAAGGAAAGAAAAAAAAAAAGAAATTCTTCCCCAAAATTCCTCATCATAATTTTAAATAAAAATATCCATAGCACGTGGTAACTGTTAACAAAGAATTTAGTTTACAATAATATCGGAATTTTACTTTCCCTTTTGTTTAAAATTAAATAAAATACGAAAATTAATTTATAATTCTAATTTGAGTTCATATTTATTGCCGAAACGTCAGTGGAGGCCCTCCATTGAGACTCAAAACGGTTTTGGGCTGTGTCTGTGTGTCTGTCTGTCGCGCGAGAGCGGCCGCAAATATTGCGCTATTGACTTGAAATTTGGTACACATGTTCATAAGCCCCACCAAATGAGCTGTATAGTTTTTGGTATGTATTCCATTTGTAGTTCGTATACAGGGACACGCCAAAGTTTTTCTTATCATTACGGCCTATGGGAGGAATTTGTATGTATCGCGATATCAGCCGCAAAAATAGCGCTATTGACTTGAAATTTGGTACACAAGTTCATGGGCCTTACGAAATCACCTGCATAGTTTTTGGTATGTATTACATTTGTACTTCGTATACAGGGACACTCCAAAGTTTTTCTTATCATTACGGCCTATGGGAGGAATTTGTATGTATCGCGGTAGCGGCCGCAAAAATAGAGCTATTGGCTTGAAATTTGGTACACATGTTCATGAGCCCCACAAAATCTGCTGTATAGTTTTTGGTATGTATTAAATTTGCAGTTCGTATACAGGGACACGCCAAATTTTTCTTATCATTACGGCCTAAGGAGGAATTTGTATGTATCGCGATAGCGGCCACAAAAATCACGCTATTGACTTGCAATTTGGTACACATATTCATGAGACCAACGGAATTAGCTGTATAGTTTTAGGTGTGTATTCCATTTGTAGTTCGTGTACAGGGACACGCCACAGTTTTTCTATGATTACGACCTATGGGAAGAATCTGTAGGTACCGCGATAGCCACCGCAAAAATCAATCTATTGACATCCAATTTTTGCGGAAACGTCAGTGGAGCTGTTGAGACTCAAAAGGATTTTGTGTTCCGTCTGTCTGTCTGTCTGTCGTGCGATACCGACCGCAAATATCACGCTATTGACTTGAAATTTGGTACACATGTTCATGATCCCTACGAAATTAGCTGTATAGTTTTGGGTGTGCATTCCATTTGTGGTTCGTGTACAGGGACACGCCAAAGTTTTTTTTATCATTACGGCCTATAGGAAAAATTTGTATGTACCGCAATAGCGGCCGCAAAAGTCCTTCGATTGACTTGCAAATTGGCGCACGCGTTCCAGCTTTGCATATAAGTAGCTGTATAATTTTTATTGCTATATTGTTTATAAACTGTGTATAGGGACACGCCAAATTCTTAACATTACGGCGTAAAAGGTAAATTTCTTTTAAGCGGATTTTAATATCATTACTTTGCAATGAAGAAAATAAAACTAGCGTACGTGAGTAAGATGCTTAAACTCATGTTGTGTGAAGAAAATATGTGCTCTTAAGCTTTGTAATTAATATACAGGACCTTACAAAAGTGTTCTGACAATGTCACGTAGTCATCCAAACGATATTAAATTTGGAATAATTATTAATTTTAAACGCAAAATAAGCTGAATAGTTTTTACTGGTGTATACAATGTTTATGGTTTGTTTACAGAGACGCAAGAAAGAATTTAGTAACAATAGAGCCTATGGACAAACTTTTATTTAAGCGCGCACTTTAATGCGTTTATGCTGAATTGAACTTAATAAAACTAACATACATTATAAAGATGCTTAAAATTATGTTAACACTTAAAAAAGGTTATGTATAGACTAAATAATTTATGGGACCACACAAAATAATTCCGAGTATGTACTGTAATCATCCAAATGATGTCAAATTAGTTTGAAAAATTAATGAGTTATAATTAATTAGGTTTATTCTTATTATTGGCGTTTATAATGACTGTGGCTACTTTTCTGGGATACATAAAATAATTTCGTACTATTACGGTCAATAGTCGATATTTCTTAAAAGTTTATTTTAACATGGTTACACCCCATCAAATATAATTAAATTTTATTAGAATTTTAAAAGCATGTTTTAATGTTGATAATTGTGGACATAGAATAGGAAATTATTTTAAAGGTTACGCAAAATATTTCCGATATGCTATGTAATTTTTTTTTTTTTTTTTGGTATGAAAATTGGTAGTTATGAAATTTGGTATTTATGAATTTCAGGGAAATAATACAAGACCGCCGTTTATTAAGAATACATATTGTTGCGTACTTGGGGGTCCGTAAGTTTTCCGAGAGTGAAAGACGAAACTTGCAAAAATTCAGTGATGTATTCACAGAAAGTTCCAGAAAAATACAGGTCTATAAACCAAGTATCAGATTCAATTCAACCAGTAAACACAGCTTAAACAACAGCCGTTAACAGCAAAACAACAGTACAAACTGTTTATCAATAACACATAAAGAAAGTATCATCCAAAGAGGCACAAAGCAAAGTAAGCATTTGACGAAACTGACACAGATCTGACACTGACCGCCTTGGCGAAAAAGTGCCCCTTTTATACTTTTCTATCGAACACAGACTGTTCTGGGAAATTCTCGTATCTCATAATGAGATTAGAGCTTCCGTGTTTGGTATATCCCTAATAAGGATTTTCTCGCCAAGGTCGCCAAAAAATCGCCAAGGAGGGAAACAGTCGCCAAATTTGGCGCCAAATCCATTTCTTCCCTTATTGGAGCTTTTTTAAGGGTTTTTAAGGGAAAATTAGGCTATTTTAAAGCTAAAACGACTAGAAATGCACAAAGTTAGCATTTCATTAACTTTACTAAACCTCTTTGAAAGAATGTATGCAAAAATAAATGCTATTATTTACAATTCCGTAACACTTTATAAGATATACAAATAGAGATACAGCTGAGGGGTTGAGGGGGCGACAACCCCCCTCAGGAGTGTATCTGATTATGGTAACACGTCGATCGAATCAATATATACGATTATATAATAAGGAATAAATAAAAATGACCTATCGAATAATGTCTGATATAAATAGGACGTTGAGGCTCCTGATCTGCAGATCCACTAGTATAGAAATTCAGCATTTGACCTACGAAATTATTTTTTTCATATTTCCCTTAATAATCTTAAATATTAATTACAGTTTATCTGATCTTTTGCTGCGTGATTGTAAAAAGATAATTTTTTGTGCAATTAATTTGAAAGTTATAATTACAGAAGAATAAAATTTAAAGCTAGAACACTCTTACATTTCCATGTTCCATGTTTTTGTACTAGTAAACCTTTCAATGATAGTCTCGGGTGTATGATACTTGGTTTAATTAAATATAGTTCTATTTATTTCAGAAAGAAAAGCAGCAGAGCAAAGAAATATAATTTTTAAAAATTAGAATGGAGAAGCGCAATTTTTCGCTCGTTAAAAGGATGCGTAGAAAAATCTTATGAACTAAATGAACTTATTTAAAGAATTAATTTATTTTAATGGCTTAAATTTACAACCCGATCCCAAGTAAAAAAAAAAAAAATAATAATAAATATTAAAATAAAACAGATACGTTTGTATTAAAATCAGATTTAAAAGAAACTTAAACTTTAGAAGAATTCGAACCTGAATGATAAATTAAAATAATAATTTGAAACATTAGGTTTAATAAAATTAGTTATAATTAGTATGCTATAATTTTTTCTTACTAACTAATTTTGTAAACGTATAAGCCAATTAAAATAAATATCAAATTATATTTTTTACTTTGGAAATTTTGGGGTATGTTATTTTCACAATGTAGATGTTTTGATTAAAAAATTCACTTTCGATTACTCTGTTTATTATATTATTATTGGAATACAGCATGTAATTTCTATGATAAATTATTTAAACATGTGATACGTGATGTAGTATTATACATGAAGGTTTATAAAACTATGTAAGTTGAAAAATAATAAAAAAAAAAATAAAAGTAAATAAAAGTAAATAAAAATACTAAAAAAAAAAAAAAAAAAAAAAAGTGCTACAATCAAGATAATGATATTTAAAAATCAATGGATCACTGCTTTCATAATTATTTCTACATATATAGTATTTAATGCACTTCTCAAAACGATTTTTTTTTTTTTTTTTTTTTTTTTTATAAAAAATAAAAAGCATTCTACGCATTTTTATGTAAAAAAAAAAATACTAATACTCAACGTAGCATAAAAAAGGAAGCAAAAAATGTTTTAATTATCATATTATTAACATGTATACTTCAACACTAGTTCTGAAGATAAGAAACAACGATTATTAGTTCCCCGTCATACTACAGGTATGGGGAACTTAGGTAACCGTGAAAAATTTCGAACTCGGATTTTTGACTTTTTTATACGTTTTCAGGTGTGAGGAATCCGAAAATGACAAAATTTGTATGGTGTCTGTGTGTAAGGGTGTCTTTTAGTGTGTTAGTCCGTTAGTTTGTTAGACTGTTTACACGATATCTCACAAACATATGATCGCAGAGAGGTCATATCAGTTTTAAAATATTACTTTAGATACTGGCAAGAACACTATTCATTTTCAACATTCGAATTAAAAAACTTCGTAAGTTATTAGAAATTTACGATTTTCTCAACATGGGAGAATAGGATAAAAATTCCCTTAAACGTGCATTAAATGGAAACTTTTTATTGTACAAATTTCAGACCAATTTTAAAATATCTTTTTTGATGCCGGAAAGAACATCAGTAACTATAAATATGCTAATTTGATAATTTTGCAAGTTTTTGGAAATTTACGAATTTCTTAACATGGCAGTATAGGGCAAAATTTCACATAAACGTCAACTTTGAGAGATATTTTCACCGTAAAGATATCAGACTACTTTTCAAGTATTATTTAGGACACTGGCATGAATATTAATGACTATGAATTTTCCAATATAAAAATTTCGTAAATTATTGGAAATTTACGAATTTCTTAACATGGCAGAATAGAGCAAAATTTCACATAAACGTCAATCTTGAGGGATATTTTCATCGTAAAGATGTCAAACCACTTTAGGAATATTATTTAGGATACTGGCATGAATATCATAGACTATATGATTTTTCCAATTTAAAAAAATCGTTGGAATTTACGAATTACTTAACGTGTCATAATAAAGCAAAATAATCTAAATAGCATAAATTTCCATTTTGAGGATCATAAATACATTAGTCAACTTCAAAATTACATTTATTATATTTGTTTGAACATGATTGGATACAAATATTCTAATAGGAAAAGTAATTTACGATTTTATCAACATAGCGAAATTGTAAATTTTTCATATAAATAGGAATTTTGAGGATTATTGCATTGTAAATGGTAGCATGAAAACTAAACAACGGAATTGACCCTCATAAAATAAATTAATAGATTAGAATAAGATAAATCTATCGAAGTGAACGATGGATAGGAAAGCCTATAAGGCGAGGATTTCATTCTGTCACTGTATCAAGCTTTGGTCAAATTCATTTCTTTTAACATGATAATAATATGTCTCGCACTAGAAATTTATGAGAACATAAATATGATGGGGAACGGAGCAGAGTCCACCTATGCTAACTTGTTTTTTAAGGAATGTTGTACAGATTTCTGAAAAGACCATTTCTGCTTACGACAATATTTAAATATTTGAAACCCTTTTAACTATGTACACTATTAAAAATGAAGTGTTCAAAATTCAGCAAATGGACATACTAATTTCGAACGAGTACTTTTTTTTTTTTTTTTTTTAAATAATCATGCTTGTCTCATTTATGAACTATCGTGCGATTTAAAATTTAAATATTTTCATTTCATTATTTATTATATATATATACACTGAACTAAAAGACGTTCTTTAATAAAACTTCTACAAATTTAAACAGAAAGATTTCAAACACAAAGTTTATTCTTTCAAATCATCAGGACTATATTTTGTAGCCGTTTCGTACTTTTTTGCGGAAGAAAACATCATGGATAATCTATGATAAGGATGTTGGAATTCACGATGTTTGATGTCTACTTCTGAGCATGTTAATTTGCTCAATAATAAACACATGGGATTTTTTTAATTTGAGTATATTTGCTTCAAAGATATTTTTAATATGTGACATAAACAAATTTGACGTGTCTTTACTGATTTTTTGAGTACTTTTGCTCCTTTATTTCTCAGTGTAAGTAATCTCACTGTCTAAGGTTTCCTCTACGAAAAAACTTATTACATATCTTTTTTTTTTTGTTTAAACCTCAATTTTTGTTTTTTCCTTGTGTCACCCACTCTCGCGAGGGGACATGCTTCCGAGTTTTTATACTTATTATTCTTATCACCATTATTTTTATTTTCTTTCTATATAATTTGACCAACAAATGTCGAGTTAAAGTTTTCGTCCAGGTTAAAATTTCTGCAACGCATATATATACATTTTTTTGAAAAGTTTATTGTTCTGTTAATATTTTTGAAAAAGCCATAGAGCCACAGCTTGAGCACCTTACGATCTGTCCATATTAAACTCTCAAAGTAAAGTAATAAAACTTAAAATAATTATGCAGAAATGATTGAGTGTTTTTTACTTATTTATTTATTTTTTATTCCATTATACCTAAATTTCTCAGCTACTGATTCGAAAACTGTAACTTTTACAATATGAAATCTACTTATTTTTGAGGTAAACTCTGAGGTAATTTTAACAAGTGACCAAAATCATGTAACTGTGTAATATTTTAACTTTCAATTGAACGAATTGTTATAAAAACAACCGACGTTATAACTCTTTGTTAGTACATAGGCCCGTTACGTCCATGCCAAAATTCCGATTACTGGAATAGTCACATTTTCACTGAATTCCATTCAACCTTCTAGTAATTCAACCTTCAAATTCAAATTAATTCAAATCATTATCTAAAAATATGTATAGATGACATATGCCAAAAGTTACAGATTTCGAAAGAAGGGTGTATTCATCAATTTCATTAAATTGTGATGTATTCTTAAACAGGTAATGAGACATAGACACATATTCTAGAAGCTGTAGTAAAAAGAAAAAAAAAAAAGGTGTTTAATATCATTTATTTCATCTAATATTTTTATCTTAATTGAGAAAAAAATAAGTGTACAATAATTTTAAAATGGATTTACTGTAAATTATTGAACTTATGATAGAAATTGAATATTTGTGTTTCTAGTTGAAATCTATACTACTTACACATGTTATAGAGGAACATATTTTTGTTCATGCTTAGTAGAAAAAAAAAATACAGAATAATGAAGACGAACGTCAATTTTCCCCTACAAAGACTCCATATCTACAACTTACATAATAAACACGTATTTCATCTTTATAAGTTATTATTCTCTGCTGAAGAGAAAAGAAAGTGTAACAGACGGTTGAAAATTCGCGAATCGTCTTTACAAACACCATGGGAACAATTCATCGGAGTATTTCTCATGTGAGATTTGTTCCTTATATCAAAAAAAGTATTCTCTGTATTTGCATGCACACATGCGAGAAAAAAAGTGTCTCTAACGTATTCATAAATATAAAACTTTTAAACTACTCAATAAAATTATATATATTATTCTTCATACTTCTCTGAATTCGCATCATCTTATTTATTTATTTATTTATTTGTAAATGTATATTTGGACCACTTTTCTGTTCGCTTTTATAATAATAATAATAATAAGTGCATTTCTGCCTTTTGATTTTATGAAAGAATTTCTAATAAAAGTAATTACAAGGAATTAGATAAATGCCATTATATACATTTAAAAAGTATATTTAAAATACAATGAAAATTAAAACAGTGTTGCTTAATCCTTTTTGTTAATTAAGAAATATAATCACAATAAATGATGGGACATCACATACTTAATAATACAAAACTTGTCTTACATGTTTTTTTAATTGTTTAAACTGTGGGGTAAAACAAAAATGAAGTAGAATTTTGTTGACACCAAAAGAAATTTTTCTATATTTTCCAATAGATATTCACTCAGTAAAATATTTTATTAAGACTATTGTTTCTTAAAATAATCTAACATAATAAATGAAGACGATTTCCATCTTTGAGAAAATTAACATTAAATATAAGGGGAAAAAAAAAAGTTTTATTCTCTATAAATAAATATTTAAAAACGAGTTTTCAAAACGGTTATCTCATAATATTAAGTTTCGTACAGTTATACGTCATAGAATGTTTTCCTTTCGTGGGGAAATTTGCAGTATAACAGTGCCATGTTTTTGCTGATATGCATCCAAATTGAATCAGTATAAATCCATATATTGGTCTTCTTACATATGATTATTTTATTATTATTATACGCAATACAATCTGAAATGTAGCCTTCCCTGAACTTGCAAAAATCACTGTAGTGCCACCTATTGAGAGATTGACACCAAAGGCTGTTAAACAGTAATTTATGTCGAGATGCATCTACATGAAAATTTATATTTAATTCTGTGCTGTAGTTACTAAGACATAGACTTATATTAAATTGTAGATATCGTTGTATAGCAGTGCCATCTCTTGACAATTGACACCAAAATTTCATGAGCACTATCGAATGCCAAGCTTCATCTGCATATAAACTTATATGCACTTTCGTGCAGTAGTTCTTGAGATATAACCTTCCTTGAAATTGCTGAAATCGCAGTATAGCAGACCCACCTGTTGAGCAATTCACACCAATAGTTGATAGGCAATAATATAGATCAATGTGCATCTGCCTATAAGTTTATATGCAATCATGTGTAATAGTTCCAGAGATAGAGTTGCCACAAAATTTTTGTTACCCACACGCATACACACAGATATTTTCTAAAAATGATCAAATCGTATTCTGGACCTTTCAAAACGTGTAAATCCATCAAAAACCGGAAGTCGAAATTTTTTAAGAATACAGTACTTTCCTCTATTGAATATAGAAGAAAAAATAAATAAGTGAATGAAATAAAATTTTAAATAAAAGTAAAATGGGAACAAGAAATAATGATCAGGATATTTACTTTCTTCTATATTCAATAGAATAAAGTATTGGATTCGTAAAAAAATTTCACCTCGGGTTTTTGATGGATTTACACGTTTTGAGAACTGTAGAACACGATTTGACCATTTTTAGAAAATATCTGTCTGTCTCTGTGTGTGTGACAAAATTTTGTGGCAATTGTATCTCAGGTACTACTGCACAGAATTACATACAGATTGGTATGTAGTTGTACCTTGACATAAATTAGTGCCTATTAGGGTGGTTCGAAAAAATCGATTATTTTATTTCAGAATAGCGTTACCTCTCAAAAGTTGTAGTTTGGTATCCTCAATTGGGGAAAAATAAAAATAAAAAATTCTAAGTTGACATCTTCAGTTCGCGCACGAGGCTGAAAGTTTGAAAAAATATGTTAAAAATTGAAAAATTCAAAAAATAATAAAATTAGATTTTTTGTAATTTTTTATAATGCTACAGCCATAAATTGTTAGTATATAGCATAATTTCAACCTAAAAGAAAAATTATAACTTTTACATGATATATTCTGTTCGCGCATGAGGCTTAAAGTTTTAAAAAAATGTCAAAAACTGAACACGGACAGTAACTGACAGACAAGCGCTAAGTTGGCGTCACGCAGTCGCATTCTTATTCCACCACCGACTTTCCTAAACAGTAGACACATTCTAGTAGACAGTTTAAAGGCTCCGTTCCCCAAATAATAAATAATGGGACCCCCGAAAACTTCTAAACACTTAAGTGTTTATCCGTTTTTCAGTGCACCCAAAGCGTTAAGTCAAACGCTTAAGTGTTTGTCCGTTTTTTGGTGCACCAAAAGCGTTAAGTCAAAGTGTTATACCCACGTGCAGATGTTTTGTTAGCTTGTTTTGAAGAAACAACAAAATCTGTAAAAAACGAATCTTTTTCAAAGATTTCAGATTGCATTGCTGCTCAAATAGAAGAACTGTGCTGTAAAGCTTCTATACTAACGGTCAGTCATGAACATATTGTGATAGATAAAGTATTGATAAAGTATTACCTTAAATCGATAAAGTATTACCATAATAAATACTACAGTTTAAGAAAGTCATTTAGAGCCCGGGGGAATGTATCTGGGACATTTGACACCTCCAAGGGCCATTGGAAGTGAAATAGCATATTTTGCTATTTAGAAAATCAATAACTTTAATTATGTTAAGCTTGTTGCAATTGGATTTGACGGAACAGCGACTAACACAGGATGGAAAAACGGTATTATTCGTAACCTTGAGCTTGAACTTGGTCGTCCTTTACAATGGTTTATATGTGTATTACATTTTAACGAACTTCCGTTCAGACATTTGTTTGAAAGTGTAAATGGTGATACTACAGGACCCACAAGTTTCTCAGGACAAATTGTCAAAAAGTTGACTGACTGTGAAAAACTCCCTGTTGCTAATTTTCAAACGATTAATAGTGAGGAGATAAATGTGACAAAAACTGACTTAAGCAAGGACCAACAGTATTTACTTAATATTTCTCGAGCAGTCAAGACAGGAGAGTGTGCGCCAGATCTTGCTGTGAAAGAACCTGGTCCTCTTAGTAACTCTTGGTAGTTAACTTGTACAAATAGGATCTTAAGAGATCTTAATAGGATCTCTTCTATATATTTCTGAAGTAAAATCTTCTGACGAAATTAAACTGTTGGTCAGGTATATTATGAAGATATAGACTCCAGTATGGTTTGGAATTAAAATGCATCCCTCTGTAAAGTTTGGAGCAGTTCCCGCGTTTAAATTAGTACAGAAGACAAGATAGCTGCCCGACAGGGTACGTAAAATAATTCATCCTGTCATTCAGAGGAATGTGTATTTTTGTCATCTCGAAAACCTTTTAATTTCAATGGTACTAGATGAGAGAGTGCACGTAAGACAGCTAGCTTTTCGAAGATTGCTAAAAGCAAGAAAACAAGAACCAAAAGGGAAATCGGTGCGAACTTTTCAACCACCGACCATCAATTTTGCAGCTTCAAATTACATTGAACTTATTGATTGGTCCAAGTGCAAACTTACACCTCCTCCAATAATGAACAATGTGTCAGCGCACAGCCTAGAAGAACTTATTAATACTAATGTTCTCCCAGAGTTCGAGCTAATTAAATTTTCTTGCCACACGCAAAGTGTCGAAAGAATTGTAAAGCTCGTAACAGAATCTTGTACTAAAGTATGTGGAGAATAGAACAGGGATGGTTTCATAAGGACAATTTTGCTCTCAAGGTCAGCTATGCCATCATTTGACTATACATCTCAATTTAAAACAATGGCCAACACATCTGAGGAATTTTAAGGACACAAAAAATAGGTAAAATCTATAAATTATTCTGTAATTAGCTATGACATGCAATGTTATATACATATAAATGTGTGTGTAAATATACTTGTACGTATAATACTGTAATAAAAGTTTATAGTCAACAAATTTAGAATTTTTAAAATACTTTTGAAACGTAAATATGTCATGTATGCATTATTGTATATTAAACACGTAAATTTCAAATTTTAGGCGATTTTAGCCCAATTTAAGGCGTATGTGCGAACTAAAGATGTTATGTAAAAGCTATAAAATATTTTTTTAGGTTCAAACTACGCTATATACTGACAATTTATGGCTGTTGCATTATAAAAAATTACAAAAAAAAATATTTTGTTATTTTTGAAAATTTCAATTTTTAACATATTTTTTCAAACTTTCAGCCTCGTGCGCGAACTGAAGATGTCAACTTAGAATTTTTTTTTTATTTTTCCCCAATTGAGGATACCAAACTACAACTTTTGAGAGGTAACGCGATTCCGAAATAAAAAAATTGATTTTTTCGAACCACCCTAGTGCCTATTAACTTTTGGAAAAATTGTCCAAGAGCATGTGTTGTCATCCCGCTTTTTCTAAACTTTTAACATGGGGGTATAGGATAAAATTTTGTATAAATGTGCATAAACAGAATTATTTTTTAATAATCATTATGAAATTTAAAAGAATTATTTGTAATAGAGATAGTCAACTGAGAAAAAAAATGTGTATGTAGGAGCCTCGCCTTCCCCTCCTGGGGGGAAGTCCCCCTCTCGAGGGGAGTAAATTTTCATGATAGGTATCATACAAAGAGCTAGTCAATACCTTTAAAACGAATGGTTGAACCATCGATCTGCGATAATTTAAAATAAAGTTATCGATTTTTTTCATTTTCATTTTTTTTTCTTTTTTTATGTAATATTAAGAATAAAATTGGCTTTTTTTGGATATTTAGTGTTATACTACTTCTCTAATATGGAAAACGTCTACATTATCGTGGAAGATAATTGTTTTAAGTAATAATTTTAATAAATTATTTTTACTGAGTGAATTCGCATAGGAAAATATAGAAGAAAGTCATGTGTTGGCCAAAACATGATAGTTTTTTTCTTAATTATTATTAGGTATAGTAAACATAAAGTAGAGTACAGTGAAATATAAAATTTATAAAGAAATTCGAAATGAAGAGTACAAAAACATGAAATTACAAATATGTTTCATTTTGTGAAAGATATAGAAAATACAAAACAGTATATATATATATTTATTTATATACAGGGTGTCGGAAAACTCATGGTGCATACGTTAGGGGGGATAGAAGACAACTAGACAAGCACAAATCACCATACAATCCATGGTCCGAACTCAAACAATAAAGCTCTAGAACGCACCTCCCACCGCAATAAAAAGGCGACCGCAATAAAAAGACTGTTCACCGCAGATGTCTTCAGTCGTTCTGAAGATCATCGATGAAATGAATGTGTACCGAAATCAGGAGATGACTGAAATGCATTGCATGTATGAAGTGGCAGACAGCAATGCAAGGAAAGGGAGGTTGTTCCGAGAGTGTTTTCCAACAAGACGCGTGCCTTGTACGAAGACTTTTCGACGACTGCGCCAACTCTGCAAAAGGGGTTCCATTTCAAGTTTCATACAGGACACTGGACGTGGAAGGAACGTAAGTACGCCATCTTTAAAGAACGACATTGTGCATTGTATCAGAGAGCGCCCTTAATCTAGCACGAGGCCACTGTCCCAAGTCATATGTAAAGTCATGTCCCAAGCCTGTTCCGACCATGGATTGAATGGTGATTTGTGCTTGTATAGTTGTGTTCTATCACTCCCTGACGCATGTACTATCAGTTTTGGGACACCCTGTACACATTTTTAAGCCCCCTTTCTTGAGAACATTTTTAATCACAGGTTACTTTTGCTAGATCCTCACTTAAAATACCATTTTTACACAGAAACAAGCAAACGTTTCGTTGTAGATGGAAAACTTAGTAGATTTAAAATTGATAATTTAAAAACATCCAGAACTACGCACTATACAATTACAGTAGAACCTCTATTATCCGAAGTAATTGGGACCGAATCTACTTCGGATAATCGAAATTTTCGGATAATCGAGAATTCATCAATAATCATCTGGTTTAATATGTAGTATCGTCATTGAACTGGTATTATGACTATTTTAACTGTTAAATAAATTAAAATCATAAATGAAAATAAATTTATTTCTGAAACAAAAACTTACAATGGTTTACATAGAAGCTTGATCTGGTGTAAATTGGCCATCCTTTGCCGTGTAGCTCTACCCCAAGTTAAAGAGAATAAGTTCTTTGTACTTGCTTACAATCAGAGGGTGCAATAACATTCGATTGTTCTTGGACTCGGCCGTATGACCTTCCAAATTTCGAAATGGGGTATATTTTTGTTTAAAAAAAGGACGTTTGAAAGTGATGAAGAGTACACTCATACCGAGAATTGAGCTTGCGAGAAGGAATTCTAAAAAAGGGAATTCCAAAATATTTATCCGCACTCATAGTTTGGAAAGGACGGCTTGCATACAAAAGAACTTTAAAATGAATGTTTGTTAAGAGAAAATTTTGGATGATAGTAGAAAGTGAAAAAAAATAGTGCAGAAGAAACCGACTTCGGTTAACGGAGAGTAGTTTCGGTTAATCGAGGTTCGGATAATAGAGGTTCTACTGTATTTAGGAGATTTTAGGTAAACATGTGTGGTTTAAACATTGAACTTGTCTTATTTGTTTAGTTAATTTACGTTCATTTGGCTCCTCAGTTTATATAAATTGATTAATATAAAGTAAAAATCTGAGTATTTTAATTAAACTTTATTTTAAAGAGTCTAATATATCAAAATGTCATTTACCTTTCTTATCTAGGTTCTTCTTATGTTTTATGTGTTATACAATTCTAATTTCAATATACAAGTATGTTTCATTTTTGTTTAAATTTAAGTCATTAACATAAATTAAATTTTAAAATAAGTTCATTTATAACATTTGTCTACATATCTTTTAACGATTGTAAAGTTCCTTTTCCTCACACAATTTTAAAGAAATGAGAAAAGTTTTTTTTTTTTTTTTTTTTTTTTTTTTTTTCTTAATAAAGATTTTTTTATGAATAAATCCATGGTTTTATCTTTTATTAAAAAAAAAAAGAATTTAATCTCAAAAAACCGGATGAAAACATTGCTGAATATTATTACACCATATCTAATATCCGGTCACAAAAGCTAAATAAGAAAAAGCAGATATTGTATTAACAGAATCGAAGCTGTATTGGAAGCGTTCCAGATAATATTTCATTATTGCTTTCTGTTTATTATTTCTGCATTCCCACTACTCTAATGTCTGATACGTGAAACCATTTTTAGGACAAGATTAATTGAGTAAAAAGAAAAATAGCTTTACAGTAAAAGTTTGTCTTTTCGATCTAACAGTGATATTTTGATACAGCATCATAACTGAAAAACCTCAATTGATAGGTTTATTAAATAACAATAAACATATTATTGAATATATATTAAAAAGAAGACATTGCCATAAGAATTTTTTAAATTGAAGAAAAGTTAACTGTATTTTTAAAGTGTTTCACTTTTGTTCATTCATTTCCATTTGATACATATTTATATTTTAGAAAATTAATAAATAAAATAACTTATTATATGCAAACTTATAATACTTTATTTCAGTTGTGTTAATTAACAGTGAAAAATAATTTAATATTTAATATATATATTAATTACCAAATTTGCCTCTACCTTAATTTAAAACGCGCTGATATTTTACCTAGAAAATTGTTTCATTGGTTAAATCTTTAAAAAATATATTTTACTCTTCTTAGCCATTTTATTAATATGAGAAATGGATTGTACGCTGTGTGTTCAAGGGGGTTATTTTACACCTAGAGAACAGCAAACATTGGTATTAGAGGGATATTATTGTCCAGAATTTTATAAAGTTTTCTTTCTACATATTTTTAATATAAATACCTTCAGGATTCGCTTATTAACGAAATGTAAATATAGCGTATCATTCTATGACTTAGACAGCTGAAGCTGCCTAAAACTTTCGCTCAAAACTTTAAACGCCTTTTCTCAAAACTACATTTTTCAACATGGTTGAACATGATACCTCAAGTTCCTTTGAACCAATTCACTTCAAAGTTTTTACCAGACTTCAATATATAATATTCTACCATCCCTACTACTTTTGTATCAAAATTAATATATATATATATATATATATATATATATACATATATATATATATATATATATATATATAATTAAAAATAACGAAAAAAAAAAAAAAAAAAAAAAAAAAAAAATGCTTTTTTGTTTTTTCAGACAGTCTACACTTTGCGACTTCCTTATATAAGGAAGTATTGTAATCTCAATTTGCGAAATGGATTTTATATCTCACATATCTCAAAAATGAATCATCGTAAAATGTTGCAAATTTATATGTATAATGTTCATGATCTCTAGTTGTACACCTGCAAGTTTTGTTTTATACGAGCAATCGTTTTAGAGATATCAGTGACTTTACACGATTTTATAAGACGTCAGTATGTACGTATGTGTGCATGTATCTCGCATAACTTAGAAACGGTTGGACGGAAAACGTTGCAAATCGGAATATAGGTTTGTTATAACATTTAGTTGTACACCTTCCTTTTTGGTTTTTCTGTGACTATCCGTTTTGGAAATATTTACGAAAATTATATTCATAATGGCAAATATGAAAAGGTTTTGGCTATTATATATGACCTATCATTAGAGAGATCTCAAAAAAAGCTGATGTTAGAGCCCGTAATAATATTATTATGAAAGTTACCGACACGTTTGCGTGTAGAAAGTAATTCGTAAAGACATAAGCAGGTTCTAGTCAACGAATGTATGTTATTTAATAAATATTCAGTCAATAAATGGAACCCGTAATGATATTTTTATGAAAGTTGTCCACATTTCTGTAAGTAATTCTAAAAGTAATTCTTAAAGCATAAACAGGTTCTAGTCAATGAAAGCACTTTAATGAATACTCAGCAGGTAGATAGAGCACGTAATGATACTGTTATGAAAGTTGCCGACATTTTAAGTTTAGAAAGTAATTCTTAATATATAAGCAGTTTCTAGTCGACGAGTGCACTTTTTTAGTTTTAGTCTTGTTTGTCATTTAAAGAATTTGGAATTGTTTAGTTCAGTTCTATAAACCAATGAATCTTTCCGAAAAATTCCAGAATTATGTCCTTATTGACGTTTAAGCTTCCAAACATTGGCTAAATTAAAATACAATTTATGCCAAATTCGGTCACCAAGTCCCCATATTCGACACAAAACCACAGAAATCGATGTCAAGACCAAAATTCGCTACAAACTTGGCGACTTGAAGATTAGCGATCAAATTTGTCTGCAAATATTGTGTCAGGATAGCCAGAATTATTAAATCCTTCCTCAGTTTTAAATGAATTAATTGTTGAGGTGAAATATGTTGTTTTTCAACTCTAATTTTCGGCAAAGAGAACAAAACTAGGCCATCTATACACGAATGACTTCCATTAAACTCTAAGCTATGTATTTGCCAATGACAGATTCTATACTAAACCATTCATTAAAAAACTATTATATAATTTTGGCGGTACATATGATCCTATTATAATGACTTTTGTGGTTAAAATAGCATATTTTCAGTTTTATTATTATTATTATTATTATTATTATTATTGATTGAAACCCGTTTGATTATTTACGAATCAGTTATCTCACACAAAAATGTCAATGTTTTCATATTAATGTGTATATTCCAATGGGTGTATAAGGATGTAATGTGTGCCCACATGACATTTTTTCTATTAGGTTGGGAATATAACGACTTTCTTACTAATTAAGAAACTTTTTGTTGTTTTTGTTTCCGCTGACAAAAGTTCTGCAATCGTGTTAACCAGAAAACTCCTTTTTTTTTATATATATCCCCATTCCCAATTTATTAGCTTATAACACTTTCATTAATTTTATTTATTTTCTGTTTGTTCGTTCGTTTTGGAATTTTTTTTTTTTTTGTATATTTTAAAAATATCAATAAATATCTTGTAAAAAAATATATAGTTTATTTATTATTATTATTTTTTTTAATCGAATTCGACAAAACAACCAAATTTTATGCCTTTAGATGAGAATTCCCCCTTAAAAACGTACTTTTTATTAACATTGTGCATTTACAAAGGTAACTCTACTATTTTGTATATGATATACCTGTAGATTTTTTTTTCTTTTTCCTTTTGCCGTCTCATTTGTCCTGCCAGAGCCTCCTTAAGTAGATGCCCAGCGAGTCGCTCGAAAACTTGGCAACAGTACAAGAAGAACATAGCCAGTAGATGGCGCTTGATACCGAGTCGTAAAGTTCTGTTTATTTCCCGCGATTCAATTGAGTTTCAATTGAGTTCTTCATGGTTTACGTTTTATTAATTTAACAAATGTGGGAGTTATATATATATATATATATATATATAATATGCATGGTGTATTGCGTCGTTCCATTTTGTAAATCGGAGTCGCCGTGAAAATATAAGTTTTCACGGTTTCATATTTCAAGACAAGGTATGTAAACTGCATAAGTAATTAATGCAAAATTACCAACCCTCCGGATTTTTTAATATCAATAATATTTTTCACAAAAAACATTATTTTTATTTATTATCGTAAATTCTGTGATTAAGACGAGGATAAATTTAAAAGAAATTATGATATAAAAATTCGAAGGGTTGACACCTCTGTTAGTAAGTTAGATTTAACAAATAAAATAGTTATGCTTATTACAAAATGAAATGAAATTTTTATTTATTGATGTAGGAATACAGAAAAATAACTTGTTCTTAGTTACTTTGAAGTAACTCTATATTGTAGTATTTTATAGTTTTATTCATAAATTACATTAGTAACTTATGAATAAAACTATAAAATACTCCAATATAGGAACAAGATTGATTTATATTTTTTTAATACCACTGTTTTTTAAAGACTTGTGTAAATGCGTATAAAAAATTGATTATTTCAGTTAAATCGATACAAAAGTGTTGGGAATATTGAAAAGAAAAAATAGAACATTTTTATTTCTACTTTTGTTCTTTTTAAAAATATTAAGTTTTAAGATTCATAACATTACTTTTATTAACCTTTTACCACACAAATGGAATATGGAATTAAAAATTCATGTAAAAATTAAATATCATGATTACTGATTTGAAAAATCATCAGGTATAACAGAAAGATGACTTGATTTTTTGAAATAGAAATTCTCCACATCCATACACTCACATATACACACACACACATATACTGGCTAATTGCCAAAAACTATTTTTTTTGGACTCATGAGACCTTAAAAATATAAATCAGGGGAAAACTCGATATCGAATTTTTGGACCGAACACAATACTTTCATTACCTACGGTATAATGGAAGTAAAAATATTTCAAGGATGTTATTAATTTATCCTTAAATTTGCCAATCTTTATCAATTTTTTCAAATTGAAACCTAATACGAGTTTTAAAATACAATTGTGAATTTTCTGCATTTGTTTGTTTTTAAGTTATTCTGATAATAAATATGCATATAAATCAATCACTAAAAACAGAAAAAAAAAAATGCTTTTTGTATTCAGAGAACCCCAAAACGTGACTTTATTCAAAAACCTGAGTTGAAAATAGAACTTCAAAAAAATACTTTGTTTACATTATAGGTTCGAAAAATTAATTTTCCTTCTTCAACAGTATTCGTCGACATAAAAAAAAGTGTAGCAAAGCACTTTCGTCAATTACATTCTACAGAAAAGAACGTTTAGCTTAATTTTGAATAGCCCTGTATGTTTTCAATAAACTATGTGCACATCAGATTGTGCATTTAAATTTAATCTTATATGAAAAACACCTAACACAAAATGAAATACACTTTCAGCATTTTCCAAGTATATCCGAGATAGACAAACCGACGCGCACAGACCAACCGCTAAAAACATTATTTTTCGTTTCAGGAGACCTCAAAACATGTAAACATAACACAACTTTATTTCGAAACTGTCTATCAGTTTCGAAAGCATACACTCTCGGAACTGGTAAAGCTAATAAAATCTTGAAAAAAAAAAAAAAAAAAAAAAAAAAAAAAAAAAAAAAAAAACTTCGTGCGAGAGAAAACTTATACTCAAGAAATACTTAATTTTAAAAATTTAAATCTTAATGGTTATTTATTTATTTTTTGTGACGGACTAGACAACAGATTGTTTTCTTCTCCAATTTTTATTACTGAATGTTAACTTATCTCATTAATGTGCTGGTCTATTTTTCTTATAAATAATATAAAATTCTCGATTTAAGAAAAATAATTCACACCTAATAAGGTAAAAATGTAACGTAAAGGACATGACCAAGAAAAAGAAAAAAAAGACATGATTTTAATAATTTATCATTATAAATTATTCATTCTAAACTGAAACTCATTTAAAGTTCAGAGATTTTAATTTATATAAACAAAACTTTCATCTGATATCTAAATTTAAAAAAAAATTGAAATTTTTATTGAATAAATATATAAAAAATAATTTAATCGCGTGATAGACATGCCATGTTTTTGCTTATTTAATTTTAAATTTCGTTTTTAATTAATAATATATTTTTAAAAAAGGTGTTATTTATTAGATTCAATTAGTTGAAAAGCTAAAATAGGTCTTGTCCACTTCTGAAGAAAATTAAACCCTATACTTTTTTAAATATAAATATTTGAATATTTTTTTTTGAAAATATTTACGATAAAGCACTTTCACATCATTTTTTTCAAATTAAAAGAAAAAAAAAAATACAATTTTGGACTTTAAATTGAAATTAATAGCTAGATTTTTATATGAAAAATATAACTTATCTATGAAAGAGAAGAAAATTGTTGCTCTGCGTAGGTCCTGTCACCTAGCGTTAGTTTTGTTTTTTAAATGTTGCCTAATTTAACATTGGGATTCGCTGCGCGTGGAAGGCATCTACTTAAGGAGGCTCTGGTCCTGCTTCTGCACAAAAAAATATGACTCTTTTTTTTTTTTTTCATTTTTTTTTTTTTTTTTTTTTTAATCTGAACTTTACTGAAACGTAATGCATGTCGTAAGGTTGAGGTTGTTTTTTTATGATTTCTTTCTTTCTTTTTTTTTTTATTATTTATTTATTTTTTATTTTTTGCGCATTAAAGCTCATAAGACCGAGACATGCTGTTTGAAGTAAATTTTGAACCACTACGAACATTCAAGCATAAATTTGGATTCGAATTTGATGGAATAAAAAATCTTGGTTTCATCTGTTATTAAAATGAAACCATTAAAAGAAGTACTATAAGGAATCTGCTAATATTATTTTAAGCTGTTATATTTTATAGTTAATATATTAATTTAACATTTTTTAATTATAAAATGTTAATATTGATTTACATTTAAAGTAAATAAAAGAAAGCAAAGCCTATTATTGTTTTATAAGCAATATAAATAAAATTCTCTACAAAACAGAATTTAATATAGAACGATAGGACACTTATTTTTGTGTCTATTATTCTCTATAAAAACATGTAGTTAATGTGTTAACGTGTGGTGTTCCGTAGCAACGGCTACTATATTTATCTCTTAAAATTTCTTTAGCACGTTTTCTCACTTTTTTTTTTATTTTATTTATTTATTTATTTATTTTATTATTATTATTTAAAGCATTGGTTACATTGGTCGCTCACTTTGGGTACCATACCGCGTGGTTATAGGGATTTTTATTACCGCAGTAGAAAAAAGACGAGACTGCATAAGCATATATATATATATATATATATATATATATATTTACATGAAATAGTTTTGATTTTAATAGCTTATTTAATAACATTGAACTTAATGACTTATGTAATACTATGTTAATTACTTAAAAAAATAATAAGATAATTAAAAAAAAAAAAAATACATACTCATTATTTTCAAACACTGCTAAATTTTGTTTTATGTAGTAATTATATTTTATCCAAAAATCTTATCTACCAAAGTATCAGTGGCATTCCACAAGGTGGATTTTCTAGCAGTCATCTCTCAGAATTAGTGTGTTATTATGAAAAAGTTTCTTTATATGATTTAAAAGTATTTAAGCATATACATGACATCCTAATTTATATTTATTTATTTATTTTTATGTTAATTTTGCTAACTCTTTGCCTGTGAATTGTCTTTTTTATCTTACCTTAATTAAAAATGTTATGATTAATATATATATATATATATATATATATATATATATATATTAGATATAGAAATTAATATTGTTAAAGACAATTTGCAATTTGATATATTTAATAAAAGAAAAGAAAGAACATTTAAATTTAGCTCGTTAATTAATTTTAAATCTTGTCTACATAAATATAAAAATATTCTAATAAATTTCTTATATAGAATTAAAACATTTGCTCAAAAAATTACAGAACTAAAAACATTCTGTATATATGCAAGCTAAATTTAACTGTTATCCTAAAAATCTAGTAAATTCTATATTCAAATCTTATTTTTAATAGAGTTTTATTCTTGTTGCGTCATTATCATTTAATGGGAGGGTCGGTGGTATTGGTTGAAAGGAGAGTCGTTGTTATTACTTACGTATAAAAAACAAAATTATTAGTTCTGCTCGTCTTAAGTACTTTTATTTTTAATATATTTTATCACCATAAAAGCACTGGATTAAACCATTGTTTCAAATAAAATAAATCTGTCTTGATCAAAGGAAAAAATAGATAAGGCTTAACATATTATTCCAGTTTAATTCTTACAATTTATTTTAATAAAATATTTTAAATATTTTTTTTTTCTAATAACAAATCTAAATTTCAAAAACAAAGTACCAATTTTTGTTTTTGTAAAATAATATTAAATATTATTCTAATAAATATATTGATTTCATTAATCTTGTTCCAATTGCATATCCTAATTTCTATAAAATAAATATCATTTATTAATTTAATAAATAACAACCTAAATGCTAATAATAATAATTATTATTATAAAAATAGGGTTATGGCTATAGCGGTACAATGTTTTTCTTAAAAGATCAAACCTTTGCAATGCAAGACATATGTGAGAAACCATTTTCACATATTTTCACAGAGGGATATTTTCGAATCATTACCTTAAAATACATAAATTTCTCTTTCAGTAGGCCTATTAACATTGTAATTAATTGAATTGAAATATAAACCAGTTTTTATTATCTTTATTTTTAATTTACAATACTATTAAAATGCTTAGTTTAAATATATATGTGTATATATATATATGTATATATATTAACTTCTTTAGTCTCTATTAATTAAATATTTATTTCTTTGGTTTTTTTTTTTCTTTATTTTATTCTGTTATTAGTTTCTTTATTTTATTATTTCTTTATTTATTTTACGAATTGTATGAAAAAATTAACTTTCAATATAGAAATACTTCAAATTACATGTCAATTACTAGTTTGTTAAACTTTACATGTTAAACGCTTTCCATTATAAATTTTCTAAATATATACAATAACAATTAATTAAATATTTTTCAATCAAGCTAGTAAGTACTTTTCTTTTAGTTGCTATTTTCCTTCCACTTGATCTATGTATTAAAGTTTATATTGCTTTTAAGATTCTTTGATTACAACTGATTTAGGTGAATCGAGTGGATGTTCTGTAATTTTATGTGGCTTTAGGCATAAGATACAGAAATACACCTATAAATTACAAACATGATTCAGTCTCCGCCCCTGATGAAGTACTGTTATAACACATGCTTTCATTCATGGATTTTAAAAATATTTTTTCATTCATCTTCCTTTTCTTCATAGCTCTCTTTATTTTTTTCTCAGAAATGTTTGATAAGGTTTTTCATATATACACCAGAAAGGAATGCATATATCACAATGACATTCTTTGGACGCATACATTATTGTTGGAAAAACAAGTTATTTAAATTTCATGAAATTTGTGAGTATAGATTCTGAGAAATCAGTACTGTCATCAGCCACCTCTGGTAGCAATAAAACTCTTATACATCTTAGAATGGAGTCGAACAGAGATTGGAATTTATGTACTGGTCTGTGCAGCTTCAACACGATGCCACAGATTATCTGCTGTAGTATTGGAGCGTGGTGGAGTGTCATTTGCTTGATAATATGTTTTTAGTTCATGAATGCTCAGAAGAACAGCTTTTACCAATTAACAGCCGAACATAATGTGTATCAACGGAAGTTCAGGCGACATGAGTAGAATGCTGTATAGTAACGATAAGTATGCTGAAAAGTAACGATACGGATGCCTGGAAAAAAGGGGAGAGCAACAGGCCTTAACACGTATGTAACCTCTGATATCTCTGCTTTGCATGAAAATCGGTCCAACAGATTTTTATAAGTTCTTCTGTGAAACGACCTCCTGAATCCGAATACGATGGCCATTTTGCCCTATTGTTCACCATTGTTTGTAGACGCCCGCCTATCTTTATCCGTTTTCGGTAATTTTTTCGGTATAAATTTGAAATGTAAGGGAAGAAAGGATTATTTTAACTGTTAAATATCTCATGAGGAGCTACAGAAGTGAAAAATTCTAAAATATGAATATTTGCAGCAAGAGGAAAATTTAGGGAGGGGGGGGGGGGAGGAGGATTGCCACTGAAATTATAAATTACATTTGTTACATTTTATTAATCAATTATTTTATTATGTATTATATACTGTATTTTTTTTCTGTTTTTAAGTGTTAAAATAATGCGTTTCCCTTCTCCAAATCAAATTCATGACCATAAAATTACCGAACAATGATGAAAATTGGGGAAGGGTGTAGCGTCCCGAGAAAACGGTGGGCGATTGTGCAAAATGGATTCAGGAGGTCATTTTACGTAAGAATCAGCAGGAATGGTATCAGGGTTCTAATTTTATTTATTTATTTATTTATTTATTTTTTACAGCGCAGTGTATTCAGAGTGTCGGCAATGTAAACACAGCACACTATTGTGATCATTCCTCTACTGAAAACGCCTGGTTAATGATTTCCGTTTACTGGCGCACAAGACGCATCCGCTGCTATGGTCAATGAACTGTGACATCGTTTTGAAGTTGCCTGAAGAGCTGTACCCATGCATTTGATCTACAATTTCTAGTCAAATCCATTCCTAGGTGGATAAATGCTGATACTGCTCACAGAGGAGGCTGCTGTGATTACTGATTTTTTGGGCTATATACCTACAAATTTCTTTAAATTAAACCACATATTCATTTCTCTGTAAAGCATTTGCCTAATAAATATCATTGTATTATTTGGGTTACTTAATATTGTAGCAAATGTAATGACTAGCAGTGCATGTGTATGTATATATATATGCAAGAAAGCAGATGATGAAATGGCATCATAATCAGCAAGAACCAAAATAATGAATATAACTATTAACAGTTTTATTAAAGATAAATAAAAAGCCAAAAATCTCTCATGATTATTATTTCCAATATCCGATAAAATGAATAAGGGACTGATAATAAACTTATAAAAATAACAATAATAAACTTATTAAAATTTTTAGACGTATGAAAATTGCCAGATAGATGAAGTGTCTAATCATCAGTGTCGACCAACAATAAGAGAGTATAAAAATACAAGATTTCATACTGTAGTAGCCATTTTAAGGCTAATTTTACAGCGCGAGATCAATGGAAAAAAATTCAAAAAATATATTACTATAAAAATAATTTGAAAATTACCAAAAACTACAAAGTGAAAAAAAAAAAATACAAGACTCGGTTTTGTTGCATTCAATTTACCGGAAGAATTGATTATATATATGTATGTATTTATATATAGATAGATATATACATACGTAAACACATAGATAGACAAATATATATACAATTTTTACTCTACCTTACATAAAAATTCATTAATATTTTACTTAGAAAATAAATAAATTGGTTGAAATTTAATTTTTTCCCCCTTCATTCATATTTAATGCATTTAAAGCACTGAATGAATACTGTATTTTAAATCACGCCATGTTCCTCCTCCAAGAAAAGGCCTGTTGATATTAAAAAAGCATATTTTTTATAACATTGTTCATAAATATATAAATAATAAATAAATGTGTGAAACCAATTTCCTCTTAATGAATATCCCAAACTTATTCCGCGTCTAATGGTTATATATTATTATTATTATTATCATTATTATTATTATTATTATATGTGCTTGAAAGAAAAAACAATTATTTGTACTTTTTTTTTTCGATAAACTATCATAGTAAGTTGCATTTCTACGTTTAAAAAAATGCCCTCTGCGAAGCATTAGTGCGACGAATATTTGTACTCAGTCGTTCTTCTTTTTAAATATTTTTAAACATTCTCTGTCTTCATTAATTTCAAAATCTGTAATATATATATATATATATATATATATACATATATATTTATCGATTTTATGTGTATTTGTGCGAAATTTATATTTTTGTTTCTAAGAAAAACTAGGTCTTAAGTTAACACAATGAATTTCAGACAATGTGCTTAATGATCGAATTAAATTTTCGCTTTTAAACCCTATAAAACAGTCAAGTTTTGACGGGCAACAACTAATGAATTAAAAGGTCAATTTTCCCATAAATTAATATCAATCTACATATTCCAAATGAATACTGGTCATTTTCCAGATTCTTAGAAATTCTTCTACAACATATATGTATATATATATATACATATAGTACAACAGTTCGTACTACTTTTTTTTCAAACAGTGATTTCAGCGTCATTAACTTTTTTTTTTTTTTTTTTTTTTTTTAAATATCACATTGAATAAACGTTTAAACATTTTTATATTTATCAAAATATATAAAGCTGAAAGTTTGTCATTTTATTTGTTCGGATTTTTAGTCCGGATTATTAGATTTTATCACAATATAGTACACTTATCAATCTAGACAAAATCGATCTAACACCCTATTTTTTAATTAAATCGAATAATTGATTCAAAATATTCTGCATAAAAATCCCATTTTAGTATTGAAATTATTAAAATGAATAAAACAAATTGATGCCATAAATACATATATATATATATAACAAATTAAAAAAGAAAAAAAAGAAAAAAAAGAATGAAAAGAAAAGATTTTTAAAACTAAATTGAGAACAAAAAATTTGAAGACATGGAACATATTCTACATAGAAACCCTTGGCAAAATTTGAAAATTAGCACCGAAGTAGCTTGGGCGTTTCTAGCTAAGATGTTTGCTTACACAACTGCGATAACAATTTTAGTTCATCTTCAAAATGACAACTGTAATTTAAAAGCTGCCAAGAAGCTCCTATGCTAAAGCTATAAAGAAATTTTAAGAAATGAATGCAGTACGATGCTAGATAATGAAATCCAGTTAATGCATGCCTTTATATGAAATAATGAAATACAATAAGTCCTGTTGTACTAAACTAAACTCTGTCCTTTGTGCAGAATTTTATGTATATATCTTAGAAAACAAAAATAAGCTACGATTCTTCTTCTTCTCTTTCTTCTTCTTCTTCTTCTTCTTTTTTTTTTTTTTTTTCAAGTTTTTCATTATTCATTTATTTTATTTTATTTTTATTTATTTATTTATTTTATTTTGTTTTATTTTAATTTTTTGGAGAGGTGGGGAGGAGGGAAGAACGTTAAACATCACCAGCCGACAATTTTAAATAAAATGCTTAATGCATTCATATTTAAAAAAGAAAAGGAAAGGTTTTCTGCAGTGAAAACAAAAGGAATTAATACAAGATATAAAAATTATGAAACAATAAAACAGATATTTGAATATTTTTCAGATGTTCAATAAATGAGGATTTTTTTTAAATGGTCAGAATATTTGAATACATTATTCCTTTCAAAATGACAATGAAACAGAAAATAATTAAACGGAATTACCAAACTAATGATGAAAAAAAAAAGAAAGAAAGATCAGAGAAAAATAAAGTCATTTGTAAACGAGTATTTCTTTTTTGAGGTATGAAATGGGATATACCCTATTAAACCATGAAACAAAATTAGGTTAAGAAGATTAACTTGTTTAATAAAACTCCTTCCGATTCATTAAGGAATTTGACGAAATGACTCTTTTCAAAGATAATTACTTTTTTCTTCTCTTCAATCTTTAAGAAGAAACTCACATCGCAAAGTATTGTTGAAAATGAAAATAAAAATCAGTAACTGTGTAAATTAATTCCGTTTTGTTCACTTGTTCAGGAACACCTTCATGAACTTTTAAATAAGGAAGAGAATTTTATAGGGATACAAATTTATACCCAAATAGCAAATTTTGGATTTTTTTTTTCTTGGGAGGGGGGGGGGGGAATTTAGATACCTGTTCTATACAGGTTCATTTCTGACGTTTAAATAGCATTATATTTTAGGCCGGTGTTTTTAAATTTCATTAAAAGAAAAAAAAAAGAAAATTCATTAAATAAAAGAAGGTGCATGCAGTTTGTATACAGTGTAAAGTATATTCCAACGCGGTACGTACCCATTTCTTATTTTAACCCTCAAAATTCAAATTTTGCTTCTGATATTAAAAATGCACAACAAGAATTGCTCTTCGATTTTATAAAAAACATTCTATCATATAGAAACCTGAATTAGTAAAAAATTCTAAAATTAAAATATATGTAAATATAAAAAGAAACATTTTTTGACATTTTACTTATATATATATATATATATATATATATATATATATATATATATATATATATATACAGTCGGTAACAAAAGTGTCCGAACACTAGCAAAAATTCCTATGTATAAAAAGTACACTTCATACGGTTTTGTTAAATAAATCCTTATCGAATCATGTTCTTAGACTGACTAAGAACAGGATTCTACAAGGATTTATTTAACAAAACCGTATGAAGTGTACTTTTTTTACATAGGAATTTTTGCCAGTGTTCGGACACTTTTGTTACCGACTGTATATATAAATTGATAAAATTTACTTAGTATTAAAAAAAAAGGGGGAGGGGAACTGTCTATTACTTTTGTATATTACAGGCCCAGTTTAAAGTGTGAAGTAATGTAAAAATCAGAAAATGAATTTAAGATAAATTTTGTTTTAATTATTGAAGATTGTACCCTCTCACATTTTAAAGGTTTTTTTTTATAATAAAATTTTATAAAATTTTAGGCCATATATTTCAAATTTATGTGTGTTGTTTGGTATACAATATTAGAAATGAATTGTAGAAAAACTTTATTCTTTATAGATTTTATAATTGATATTTATAAAATCATATTTAGAGGAGTGGATCAAGATATCAGATATGTTTCTGACTTTTAAAATTATATTTTGGGTAGAGGGCAATACTAATGCATTTCTGAAGTTCTTTAGAGGATATATATATATATATATATATATATAAATTGAATAGTTTATTACTTTTGTAACATTCAGCAGACAAAAGATAGATGAAGATACCAACATAAAATAAAGTTTAGATTTATTTCGAATAAAAATTGTCACGGTAATAATTTAATTTGAGTACCATTGATTAGTAAAAACATGTGAAAGTACTTACGCAAAAGAGAAATTACACTAACATAACACATAAACCTAACGATGAGATAATTTGCAAAATCTATGAAATATTAACAGTCAACAATTTAGAGAAAGAAGAAAGGTTAAAAATTACCAAAGAGTTCCATTAAAAGGAAAAAAATAATAAATAAAAAAGGAAATTCATGAAATGAAAATTGGAATTTTAAATGCTGAAAAATATAAATGTTCACTCATCAGGAAACTTGCATTTCTATAAGCACATGCAAGATTTCCGAAAATTGTATAGTTAATACAAGCAATATACAACTCAAGTCTCTATCATGCAACAAAACAAAATGAAAAAGGAATTTAAATTAATCAATAACACAAACCAAAATTGAAACAAGGAATAAGTAATGTTGTGAGGTAATAGCAATGCTAGCGTAATGCTACAATTAAAACTCGCACTTTACGAGTAAAACGTGAATGTGAAGAATTTAGGATTCAGTAGATTAATAGAGTTAGTCCTCATCCTAAATAAAAAGCGTAACTTGTCATATGGTAATAAGTTTGGAAGGTGAGATGGATAAAAGGCGATGTATTTCATAGTGAAATATAGTAGGGAGGTTAGCGGCTAGAGGTTAGTTGGAAGGAGAGTAAGAGAGTTAGTTAGAGGGAGGTAGCCGATTAGAAGGTAGGCTGTTGAGTCAGCTGCTTAAGAGAAGTGTATTAGATGATAGTTGTCGAGTAGTACCGTGGTGTAGGGAATCCTCCCACGTATGAAAGATTAGTAGCAGCAGTGCGCCGTGAGGGTTAATGAATTTAAATAAAGTAGTTGGGATTAATTGTGAGTATCTATTGATAGTTAAAGTATTTGTGGAGGCTGCCCATTTAATCTTATAAAGATATTAAATATAATTAAAGTCCAACGCCCACCTTTTTATTTTAGCTCAAAATAAAAGCTCATTTATTTTATATCTGACGCTGTCATTACTTCATAAATTTAATTATGTTTCAGCTTCAAACACAAGTTAAACAGATATGACGTCTAGAAAGCGTTCGTCACACTGGCGCCCAAATCAAGTCGACCCCCCCCCCCCCCGAGCAAGTATTCTTTGATGGCACCAAGAGTGTGCTTCAATTTTTTGAGCAGCTTGAATATTTTTTTTTACTTTTATCAAATTAAGATTGCCGACAAATATGCTTGGTTAGCATATTCCATAAGAGGAGAACCAAGACAGTGGCATAAGTTAATCGCCTGCCATTCACTTGGCCCAAATCCAACGTATGACGATTTAAAAAGCAAAATTATCAGTCTTTTTGCCACTCGGTATGATGGACTAAGATTAGAACATGACCGCTCCCTCCCCCCTCACGAGCGTCAGTGGGAAGCAGTAATAAAACCAGTGGAAAAACCACAAGAAGTTATTAAGTCACAGGAAGCAAGCTCTATTAATTTAAACCAACCTAAAACTGGCGATGAAAACTGTATTTCTAGTGACAAAAGTCAAATACAAGTTGAAGCAAACGAGAAAACTTCGCCTTTAACCAGCACTACAGACAAATCTACGTCTGTTATTCAGCCTTTGGGTACGGATAAAAAATCCGATAAAATATCTAGTGTCGCGACGGCGGTTGAAAAGGAAAATCCAATTAAAATAACTGTGGCTGCGGAAACCGTTAAACCGAGTGAAAGTGTAAAATCAGTAAATGATTCGGCTAACCTTTGTTACCCGCCTTTAGATAACAGTTTTGAATCTATACAGCCGACAGAATCGGTTGTTTCTACTGAGAAATTGCACGTAAATGGTCAAAATGACACGCCGCTTAAAGTAAAAGAAAATACAATTAAGATATCTGCGGCTACTGAAACCGTTAAACTAAGCGAAAGTGCAAAATAATTACATGATGCGGATAATCCTGGTAACTCGCCTTTAGATGTCAGCTGTGCATCTCTACAGCCGACACAGTCAAATATTTCTAAACTTTTCTTACTTTTCTTACCTTTTTGTATATAAATTTTCTCTCCAGTTTTTGACATGATGTAATGTATATACTCTAATGCTTGTATTTTCTAGGCAACGACGGCAGTTTTGAAATTTTTTTTTTAACAATTTGTATATATTCGTTAAATATAATTCTCAACTGTTTTATATTGTATCAAATGGAATTTTATAAGTGTATAAACATTTTTCTCTATCGTTTTGTAAATTATCTCTATGTATGTTAATTTTTCTCCTCCTCAGAAATCAACTGCAGTTTTGAAAAGTTTTTGAAAATACTGTATCCTTAAATATGTTTTCTAAATGTTGTATAAAATGTATCAAATGAATTTTCTTATTGTAACTTTTGTATTTTTCACTAAAAGTCAATGTATGTATATATGCGCTTGGGGTTAAAAGACTTCTTTTTTTAAAGCTATTTTTGCATGTAAATTTCGCGTTTAACAACTAAACTTATTAACCCACTAACATTTTGTTTTTACCTTATGCAAATAGCTAGCTAAAATATTGCTTATGTCTAAAATTATGTCATTTACCTATATAAAAGTGTAGTGTACCTTCTTTTGATTTATACATTCAAAAGACTTTTGTATTTTAGAAGTTCTCTGATTCAAACTCTCCGTCCAGTCGTGGGTCTGAAAATCTACGCTAATTTCTACAAATGTTACTTTTGATGCTAGAGGCGGTAATGTTTGGACGTTTGCCAAAGACTTTGGATCTCTGAATTGGGAGCTAGTTTTGCTTTTCTGACGTAAAAGATGTTTTTTTTTTGAAGCCAACAGCAGTCGGGATTGACATTTTAGAGATAAATCTACTAAAAATCAAGTCAAGTACTTTGGTTAGCTGACGGTTATCTGGGTCTAGACTGACCTTCAGATTGGATGAAGAATTAACAAGTTTTTTATTACAATACAATTATGTTACAAGTTAAATTGAACAATGATCGCACGTTCTGTTTAGGCGATCACTTTTGTACTACATTTTTTTTTTTTTTAATTCATACAATTTTTTCCTTTCCATTTGTTTTACGGAAAGATGAATGTATTTCCCCGCTGTAATCACGCTGGACTTAAAATAAGTTTAAACTAAGTTAGGGCATGGAGTTTCTGCAGTAAACCATCTCAGATGAGCTTAAAAAAAGTATTTTTATCATAAATCTATCTTGATTGGGCAGTTTTAAGCTCGGCCTTCTTACTTTTTTTTACCTTATTATATTTTACAAGCAATAATTATTCTTGGGCAGTCTAAGTAAATTTAAGTTTCCCCCCTCTTTTTTTTTTCCTTTTTTCTAAAGTATTATGTAGTTGAATTTTAGCAGTAAGTCACTGCAGCTAACTTTTCTTTGCATAGTATTGCAATAACTTTAAAATTTTCACGGGTAAAAACCCGTTGGGGTTTTTACGTAAAAATTTTTTTTCAGGGGAGGAAGTGTCAGGTATGGCAAAGTGCTACAATTAAAACTCGCACTTTGCGGGTAAAACGTGAATCTGCTGTTTTAGGATTCGATTTGAGTGATGGAGTTAGTATCGATCCTAACTTAAATTTGTAAATTGAAATATGCAAATATTTTGGAAAGTAAGATAGTATAAAAGGAGAAAGAAGATTGCTTTTTGGAGTCAGTTGGAGAGGAGTTAAAGTTAGTTGGTAGGAAGATTGTTTAGGAGAGTTAGCAGCGGTTGGATGTAAGTCAAGTAGATAGCAGTGTCAGGGAATCCTCCTGCTAATCGAAAGATTACTCGGCTTTAGAAGCTAATTTAAATAAAAGTAGTTGAGATCCCTTGCGAGTAATTAAGTAAAGCAAAGTAAAGTAATGGGGTTATTTATTGATATCAAAGTATTTCAGAGGACTGCCCATTTAAACGAAGTAAATTACTAGATGCCGAAGTCCAGCGTCCCCCCTTCTTCCCCCTGAGCTCAAGTAAAGCTCATTTCTGTTATATATTTGGACTCTGTCATTTCTTCATAAATTAAGTATTTCACTTACAGCTGCAAGTCAATCTAAAGTTAAATAAGCAAGATTCAAGTTCCATGCTCATAAATTAATTAAGTTAATCTAAGTTCATATTTAAGATCTAGGAGTTAAGAAAGTTAAATAGAGGATGGAGAAGTTGCGCTCTCCACATGTGTAATATACAAAATAACGCTAATGCCTATATTAGACAAATCTAAATATATGAAATTCATATATTTTAACTTTTAATACGTAATTCATTAAGTTTTTATAATTGAGATTAAAAAGTAACTTTTTAATCATAAATACAAAATATATTCAAAATATATGCACAAATACAGCAATATTAAATGTAAATATATTAATAATGTTTTAAAACATAGGGAAAGCCGAGCAGCAGATGCAAGATCACTAAAACAACATAGACAAATAAGAATAAATTTAACCACGAAAGAAAATTAAGTTAAAATGAATAACTTGTTTAATATTACATCTTCCTATTGATTAACGTATTTGGTAAAATTACTGTTTTTAAATACTTATTTCTTTCTCTTCTTCAAATAGAATTTTATTTGAAAAAGTATCGTTAAAAAGAAAATTAAAATTAATAATTGTAAATAAATTCACATGGAAAATTTAGTTCACTAAGGAAATTTAGTAACATTTCCATTATATTTTACATAAGCAAGGGATTTTTTAAGTATAGGGGAGACTGTGATACAATGGACCATGGGATAAAATGGACCAACCCTATTACTGGTATTATTAGGACTGAGGGCCTAGTCTCAATCTGGGATTTTTGCGTTGTCGATTTCGATAGTTGGACATTTATCGAAATCTAAAATTTATCGAAAATATAATTGAATAATTTGAAAGCGATGTTATAATTTGAAAAAAAAAAAAAAAAAAAAAAAAAAAAAAAAAAACTAATAGTCTTTCGTCCTAAACTAAATTCTGCTTTTGCCAGAATTTCATCAAAATCTTTTATTATTATTATTATTATTATTATTGAAAGAAAAAGAAAAGAAAATTAATAATAATCAGTATCGTTACAAGCGATATCGAAAAAGTTTTTTTTTTTATAATTTTGAATTAGGAAATAAAAACTGCGCGTGGAATAATATGAAATAAAAATAAGTAAAAAAAAAAATGAATTTAATGATTTAATGTTTTTATTTATTTCTGTGCTTCGTATTTTGTCACTTAGATAGCAGCACTGAAGGTATGAAATTTATCTAGCAACTTCATGACTAACTGACAATTTAGCCATTTTATTCTAGAATATTAGTTTGGGGCAGCTAAACGTAAGTATTTTTTGTTAAACATTTTTTCTTTTCATCATTCAACAATTATGCTGTGGTAGAGGTTATTTTATTAAAATGCACATTTTTGGATTGTTATCTGTAAATCACATTCACAAATTTAGGACTTACATTAATTATATCTATTATATCCTGAGGGATAAAAAGGCAAGCAATTTACTTTGCGGTTTTTCGCTATTTATTTTTTAAAACATTCAGTTACTTTTGATTAACTATATTTTAAAATAATTACATTTTCGATTTATAATACTAATATAACGAAAGTGTGAAGATAAATTTCCGTCAAAAATTTGACGAAAAAGACAGTTTTACATTTTGTTGGAATAATCACCTAAATAAATAATAAAGAATGTGCTTCTGTGAGATTAATGCAACGACAACTTAATCAAGATATCCACTTTTTCCCTGAAAGTGTTGACGAATCTTTTATAAATTTCGAGATTTTGTAAAGATGAATCTTCCATACCTTACAACTTAACAACAAAACAGTAAACTTTCAGTGACACAAAAATCTTTTGGTTTATCTTTTTTTAATTTTAATGCTCCTTAATATTACATTATTTGTTTGAATACAAGACATAAAGAAACAAATATAATATATTCTACATTTTGTGCTGTTAAAAAACTCACTACATTAACATACTTTTTAAATTTTACCTGTGTTCCATAGTACCCGAGACATAGGCTAGTTTACTCTGGGCTTGATGTAAAACGTCAGTTGCTATTTGCATTTTATCAGTTGCTATTAAAAAAAGAAATGTATTAAAAAAGTAAGAATAATTGTTAATTTTGACTTAATGCAGTATTAATCCCAATATATTGGTAATACGCACCCGAATTTCAACAGGAAAAAATCCTTAATTTATGAGTAAGTACTTATACTTTACACAAGTGGTCCATTTTACCCCGGTCTCCCCTATTATTTTAGGCATCAAATGGAGTTTAGAATATTCCTTGTACAATTTGAATATTTGATTGATGCGGTTGTATTTGTAAAAATTCGAATGTGATTATGTTCCAGGCCGATACTTTTCTCTTAATTTAGTTGCAAAATGAAAAGAAAAATTATACATTCGTATAGATTATAAAACACATTCCAACTGTATTCGCTCATTTCGTCGTTTAGTCTTCAATGATTATCTTTCTTTCAAATATTAAAAATTCTCAATATAACATAACAGTGCACTTTGATTATTTTCAGAATTATTTTAATATAGAAAAAATTCTGCGAGCGAAAAAAATCTAAACTAAAATAGAAATAGATAAGCCTTGAGTAGAAAAAAAATGTGATTATTTTATTATTATTATTAAATAATGCATCTCAGGATTCTCATTAATAAAATTCAATCAATATTTTGAAAATTAATTCTGTTTATTTTGCATTCACTTATAAAAAAATAGAATAAACTTAACTCTTTTTTTTTCTTTTTTTACAAGAAATATTAAGCATCTGCAATAAACTTTTTTAAATAAAAATTCCCGGTGCATTAATCTTAAATAAAAAATATATTCCTGTAGTACAAAATAAAATGAATTAATACAAAATGTAAAAAATGAGTCACAAAAAACAATATACATTTGTTTCTGACTTTGAACTAATGAGGATTTCTTCAAAAAATCAGTATACTTGAATGAATTATTCTTTTACTACTGACATTAAAACCGAAAATGATTAAGCGTATTAATCAAACTAATGATGAAAAATGAAAGAGCATATAAAAAAATAAAGTAGATTTCAAACGAGCATTTACTATTTGAGGTATGAAAGGGGATATACCCTATTAAGCCACGAAACAAAATTAGGTTAAGAAGATTAACTTGTTCAATAAAACGTCTTCTGATTCATTAGCGAATTTGATGAAATGACTCGTTACAAATATTTATTTTTTTCTCCTCCTCTTCAATCTTTAAGCAAAACTCATATCAGAAAGTATCGGTGAAAAGAAGAAAAAAAAAACAAAAATCAATAATTGTAAATTAATTCAGATGTTTTTCACTAAGGAAAAGTGGGAACTTTTTATTTTACTTTTAAATAAGGAAGAGAACCTTATAAGTATACTAATTTAGGCACAAAGAACAAGCAAATATAGTTTAGAATATTTTTTGTACATGTTCAATATCTGTCAAATGCAATTGCATTTGTAATACAGTCGGACCTCGTTAACGTGAATCTCAAGAGGGATAAAAAATTTGTTCATGTTATTAGTAGTTCATGATATTAGTAACTAATCTTCATATAACTAAGCTTATCTTCACTTTGACGAAGATTGTAGGAACAGATTCTGTTAAAAGTAATTCACGTTAACAGTGCTCACGTTAACGAGGTTCGATTGTATATGAAACTGATTATGCTTCGCTACGATATTTTTAAAGTTTTCTTGAAAATAAAATAAAATTATGCGTTTCTTATACGTAACACATGTCGACATGCAAAATTTTGATTTTATAATTTTGGCTGATCTTTATGTTTCATGGTGTGGTGAAACCGAAATTAAAGCCTGTTTTTTTTTCTATCACGTATTGAATTTTGCCAATACAGGGTAATTACCTATACAATTTATTTCATTACTCTTACATCAATAAAATTATATGTTAAGTTTTACAGTATATTTCCTTGATTAATTAATCATGGATTCCTATTGTTGTAATTGCGCAGCACTAGTGCGACGTAAAACCATAGCAACCAACCAACCAACCAACCTACTGTTATGATGGTATATGTAAGAAATTGTTTCGGTAAACAGCCTGTATTGACAAAAATCTACACGTGATAGAGAAAAACGGGCTGCATTTTCGGTTTCAGCACGTCAAAAGAATAAAGATCAGTTAACATCATCAAATCAAATTTTGTCAAAATCACATTTGTAGATCTGTGTTATAAAGCACATTTCAACATATACGTACTCACTTCCTCGCGAAGCCTTCAGTCTTTTACATATTAAATATAAACGTTAAGCAGAAAACAAAATATATCTTGTTTTATTAGAACCACTTTAATATACAGAAGCCTGAATAGGGAAATATATTCTAAATATATGTTTATACAGAGAGAGCGGGGGATATTTGTAGAACAATAGATTATAAGAGAAAAATATTGCGATATTTTACTAATGCATTTTAATTAATTAATAAGTTTAATTTCTCATTTGTGAAATTCAATGAGTCGTTTGAAAATCAGTGCTGGTTGATTTCTAAATTCTTGTAAAATAATTAATTACATTAAAATATTAATTCTATTACTATTTTTTTTAAGTAACTCTTAAACTTTAAAAAGTAAACTTGAATTTGTAATAAAAATAATAATGCATTAATAATAAAAAACAAAATAAGCTTCCAACAGTAAAAGCAAAATAAATAATACAAAATGTAAAAACTAAGAAAAAATAATAAAACAAATATATATATATATATATATATATATATATATATATATATATATACAGATATGTAAGTATTTATTAGGTATTCTTCAAATGAAGATTTCTTGTAATAGTGCATCCTTTTTTTAATGTAATATTTCTTTTCTAACGTTATTACAAATGAAATGATTAAAAAGAGATGTCAAATTCATAATGAAAAAAGAAAATAAATAAATAAATAAATAAATAAATAAAGCGTTTTTGCAATTGAACATTTTTTTTAAGTATAACGTAAGATATACCCGCTAAGTCACACACGCAACAACAAAAAAAAAAAAAAAAAAAAAAAAAGAAAAAAGAGTTAAAAAAATTACATTGTTTAATAAAATTTCTTTATATTTGTCATCGAATTCCATGATCTTCATCTCTTCAAATACGTGTTTTTCAAAATTTTACTCTGTAACTTGTAACTCATATCAACAAGTACCATTGCACAAAGAAAAAAAAAAAAGAAAAATTTGCAATTCTAAATTAATTTATATGTTGAACCTAAAGTTAAGTTGGTAACTCGTCCCTTTGCCTCTATATAAAAAAGGAAATTTTATAGAAACACTAATTTAGGCAACAATTAAATGGGGGAATGAAAAGTAAAAATGAAATTTTGGAAGGAAATGGGACAATGAAATAGAGTTTTGATAATATTGTAGTTAATTGATATATTTGTGCAACGTACGTACTACGTGAAAAAGATTGTATTTCAGGGCGATATTTTATTAATTAACTTGTAAACAAAACGTAAAACATCATGCGACTCAAAACACATTCCAACTATACTTACTAGTTTCACAGTTTAGCCTTAAACGTTAAATTTTTGCCTCAAATATTATAAATGCTAAGCCCTCAAAATGAGTAAATAAATAAAATGAAATAAAATACAATAAATACGCACAAATGTTTTTAAGAACCATTCTAAAATTTTAAAAAAGAAACGAAAAAAAGAAACTTTCTAAAAATAATTGTTTACATTATTTTACTAATCATTTTTTTTTTTTTTTTACTTTAAAAGTTCAATTTTGTTATTAATAAACTTAATAGGTACACACAAAACTATTACTGGCTTTTTTAGATGTCCTTTCAAATATCTCGAAATATAGTAACTTGTAACACAACTTTATATAACACAATGCTACGACTTATCCATTTAGTAGAGAAAGATTTTGTTTATTACAGAAAAATCTTCCATACCAGTTAAAATAAGTTGAATAACGAATCTTGTATGATGGCCTCAGTTTATTTTGAGAACATTAAAAGACAACACAGGAAATGGTCACATCAATGGTTACTAATTAAAGAAAAATAATATTAATAATGAACAAAACTTTGACTACTAAACAGCAGGGACCTATAAATTTGGAGATAACATGGGTGCCAAGTTTCCCGTTTTTCAAGGGAGACTTCAAACCGGAAAAAATTTTATAACTGTTTTCGGTAATATTAATCGTCGAAAATATATACAACATATTCCACTTAAAAATACTGGTGTCAATTCTGATTTATGAGTTAAAAATGTTGGCAGCTCTGAGATAACATTTTGATTTACACAATTCAAATAGTACCTCTGCTCTCTTTCAGAATCAACCGTCAATTACGAAAACGAAATTAAATACATTTTTACAAAGCTCAGAGTACTCATTTTTACAAAGCTCAGCCACCTTATCCTCGTATCAAACAAAGACCCTGAAGAACACAAAACAACAAAATTTATCTGCCAATCAGACGAGAGAGCAATCATTTTTTTTTAATTAGTTGGTTTCTTTTCTTTTCTTTTTTTATTATTATTATTTTACCTAAAAATTTTTATCTGCATTAAATTTGCCACACATATTTGTATTAACGTTCCTACAAACTTATAAAAAATATGTATAGTATATATTATATTATAAAAACATCAAACTTTCACAGAGGCAATTTTAAATATAAAATTGAATGCATTCGTACAGAAAAAAAGAAATGGCTTTGAACTTTAAAACAAAATAAATTAAAACAAAATGTACAAATTAAGAAACAATAAAATATCCGCTAAGTCTTCTTCTGATGTTCATTAAAGAAGAATTTCTTCAAAAGGGACACCACAGCTGAATGCAATATTCCTTACCTAATGGCATGAAAACAGAAAAGAATTAAAAGAATTATCAAACTAAATGATAAAAAAGAATGAAACGGACAAAAAGTAAAGTATTTTGCAATTGAGCATTTCCTTTTTAAATTACGAAATGGGATACACCCTATTAAGCTATGAAACAAAATTAAGTTAAGAAGATTAACGTGTGTAATAAAACTTCTTCCGATTCATTAACGAATTTGGTAAAAATGTCTCTTATCTATTACTTACTTTTCCTCATCTTCCATCTTTAAGTAGAAACTCATATCGGAAAGTATCATTGAAGAAAAAAAAATAATCAATAACCGTAATTTTATTCAAATGTTGTTCGCTTGGGAAATTTGGAAACACCTCCATTAACTTTTAAACACAGAAGAGAACTTTATAAGGACACCATTTTAAAAACAAAGAAAATTGAATGGTGTTTAGAATATATATATATATATTTATAGAATTGGAATATAGCTATTCAGCACTGATGCATTTATAATATTTGAAAGTCATTGTGTTTCAGGCAGATTATCTATATTATGTTTTTGAAACATTTAAACTTACTAACCTTTGTAACAAATACAGAATCGTCAAAAATTCATGCAAATTAAAATTTGGCGAAAAACCTTTATACACTATCTGCCAATGAGTATTTCGACACTTTAAAGTTTATACGTTTTATCAAATATCTATAAATGTTCTTTATATTTCATCTTGAAACTTTGGTAGTGTAAAGAACATGTTACACCTCCTATATTTCAGCAAAAGTAAAAAAAAAAAGTCAACATATTTTAGATTACCTTGCAAATGTAAGGCTTTAAAGGCATTTTGACTGTAGCATGTGATTATGAAAGTTCTAATGATCTGTATAATTTTTCATTAGACTACCACATTTATTAATGGAGATACAGCAGTTTTTTTAAAAAACTGAAAAAAAGAGAAAGAAAGAAAGAAAGGCCACTTTTGAAATTACAGCACGTAGGGTATTAAACCCAGTGCAAAGCTATTTTTTTTTTAATTGACTTACTACATTAGACACAGCATACTGATATCAGAATGCCAAAATATTAAATAGCTTATGAAATATGAGCATTTTCACAAAGTTATGAGTTATAAAATGAGCATAATTTCAGCTCTTCTGAAAAAAAAAAAAAAAAAAAAAATGGATGTTCCAACAGGACAATGTGTCCATACACACGAAAAATAGCACTGGGGAATAGTTCCGAAAAAATAGTGTACATGTAATCCCATGGCCATATGTTTCTCTTAATTTAAAACCGATGGAAAACGTTTGGAGCTCACTGCTTAGAGTAATTTATTCAAATGGAAATCAATATACCACAATTTCAGAAAAAAAAGCTTCTATTATCAACCACTGTAAAACATTCGATCAAAATACATTAAAAGGTTTGTTTTGCTCCAATCCTGACCGCGTTTTCATATTAATTAGGAAATCTGATGCATATAATGATTACTAATCCATATTTTGTCCATGTTCATATCATTATGACAACACCTCAAAAAGAAAAAATGCAGGTTTCTTTATATAAGAATGCTTGTTTGAATTATATATGTATATATATATATATATAATATATATATATATTTATTTATTTATAAAGTAAAAATTTTTGCTCTATTTATAACATTGATAGATCTTAAGTTTATCTTGTAGCACTGTTTTCTTTTTTATTCTTGAAAAATTTGGTATTCATATAATTTCGATACCCAGTGTACATTTTGTTTATAAATGGAAATTACCCAATACAAAATGTATGAGTTTAAAAGCTTTTTTTTAATTTATTCAGTATGTTCATGATGCGTAAGCAAGTGTTTGACGATATACAGGATTAAAGAAATGCAATCTTTTTATTTATTTATTTATTTATTTTTTATTATTATTATTAGAAATAATGTTATAAAGATTATTTTTGTGAAATTTCTTCTTCCTTTAAAAATAAAATACATTTTTTTTGTTTTTTACTAGACAATACAGGACTATATAAAAGCAATCTATAGCATTTTTTTTTCTTTGAATTTAAAGCAATACAGATATTTTTTGAAAGATCCCTTTTTGCATAATAAAACCAAGTGTATTTTCATGTGTTTCTACGCTGTTAAGATACATTTGAAGATCAAACGATGTAATGTGTAAGTTCAGTTGGAAAGCGTCTATAATCTGTGCAAACTACATGAGTTTTGTTTTCTGTTTTTTTTTTTACTTTAATAATTTACAAGAATTTTCAAAACTTAAATTATTAAAAAAAAAAAAAAAAAAAAAAAAAAAAAAAATGTGTCTCATTTATTTATTTATTTATTTTATATTTTATGTTTAAAACAATTGTATAAGACACATTTATTAAAAATACATATTTAAATACAACTTAAAATAAGTTAAAATGTATAAAAAACATAAATGTTTATGTTTTTATGAATTTTAATTTATTTGAACTTGCATTTTAAAATGTATTGTTTAAAAAGAAATCTTATATAATTGTTCTTAAACATTTTACTTTTTAAAACGTTCAAACTTTATTAATATTCAAATTATTAAATAAAACACTTTAAAACACATATATAAGTTTTAAAACATGTATTTAATTAAAAGCCGCGTATTTCAAAGCTTTTCGGCCTGAAAAGCAGGGCAACATCAGGAGGTCTACATGATTTTACACAATGTGCAGCTGTGTTACAAATATATATACCATAAATCAGGCTTAAGCTACAGTTACATCGCTGCTTTAATACATTTTTTTTTTTTTTTTTTTTTTTTTGTTCATTGGTTGGAGCCATTCTACATTAACACTGAGGAAACACTTGATTTCTGCAACTTGCGTAGGAAACGTAAGTTTTGGATGGCTATTGGAAAGACTGGCGTGGTGGTAACATCAAAATGAAAATACTTGTCGAGCAGTGGTAGTGAATGGAAGTCATTCTTTTGTAGGAGTCAATGGATGGGAGCTGAAACACTGGACTGGAGTTACAACTATTAGAAGAAACTTGTACGAAAACCTGTAGTGGAAAGAAATCAAACCTTCAAGACAAATTGTGGATGGGAATATGAAATTTGAGCGTCGGTAACTATCGTTGGAAAAGGATGCAGCACCGTCCATAGAAACTTAAATGAAACTTGAAATTGATGAGGTTACATATTCTACTGGAAAAATATAAGTGCAAGTTAAATATCTAGCTGTATATTATAACTCCAAATTTTAGGTAGGAAAGCTGAATTTTTAGAATTAAAAACATTAGGATATTTTATAATGTAAAATAATTGTAAAATATATAATAATAATTGTATAATAATTGTAAAATATTCTAATGTTATTAATTCTAAAGATTCAACTTTCCTACCTAAAATGTGGAGTTATATTGTTAACGCCTGTCCAGTGTTTCAGCTCCCATCCATTGACTCCTTCAAAAGAATGACTTCCATTCACTACCACTGCTCGACATGTTTTATCACCTTGATATGTGACCACCACGCCAGCCTTTCCAATAGCTATCCAAAACTGACTTTTCTAACGCAAGTTGCAGTAATCAAGTGTTGCCTCAGTGTTAATGTAGAATGGCTCCAACCAATGAACTATTTTTTTTTTTCGTATTAAAGTAGCGATGTAACTGTAGCTTTAACCTGTTTATGGCATATATATTTGTAACACAGCTGCACGTGCACATTGTGTAAAACCATGTAGACTTCCTGATGTTGCCCAAATTTTCAGGGCGAAAAACTTTGAAATATGTGGTTTTTAATTAAATATATGTTTTTAAAACTTACATATGTGCTTTTAAGTGTTTTATTTATTAATTTAAAACGTTACACGTGTTTTTAAAACTGTCTCTATATGAGATATGTTTTTTTCTTCTATTAATATTCCCTAACATTTTTACTCATTTCATACCATAGATACATCATTTATTAATTCTACATTATTATATTGGTTTTATTAAATTGTAAATTTTTAATACAAAATTCATTCAAATATTAAATTTATAGTAATGCAAATTCAATTAAAATAAAAATGTATGGGGAAATTTTTAAAAGAAATATAATACAAAAAAAACTTTTCTTGAATCATAATTGCATTGCGTAAGTAAGGATTATTTAAAAAATGATTATACGTATTTAAGGAAATAAAATAAATAATAAAAAGTCGTATTTAGTTATGGTCAATAAAGTTTTCAGTCATTAAGAATAGTTTTACGAAAAGAAAAAGAACTAGAAAATCTTAAAAGGGTAAAAAGTATAAGAAGAAATCGTAGCACGAGAAAATGAATTATAATTAGGACTAATTAGATAAATTCTTCTTGAAAAGAGGAAAAATATGTTTACTCTTTCGAAACTTTTTATAATTACGACATAGCAATTAATGTCAAGTTATATATTGCAAGTTTTAAGCTTTTCGTTCTGTCGATAGCATTATTTGAAATTTCTTAATCATTTCAACTATTTGCTAAATGCCAAAAAACAGAAGTTCATATATAAACTTTTTAATCTAATTAGTTCTAATGTTTGAAGATTCTAAGCCATAACACGGTGTGTTTATGAAATACAAAAAAAAAAAAAAAAAAAAAAAAAAAAAGAAAAATATTCAGAAAAAGTCCTCTTAAAAATAATTGTTCGTTATTTACTTTTAGGACACTCAAATTAAAAATAAATAAATATATATATAAAATTACAGCATTTGTGTAAGGTGGTGGTGATAGTGTTAACATTACAATGCGTTATTTATTTATTATTATTATTATTTTCTGTATTGTGTGTTCCTTATTTCATGACATAAAAATGAAATAAATATATGTCATGATATTCACGATTAGTAATTTGAAAAGAAAAAAGAAGAAAGAAATATATATTACTACAAAATTAATTGATTTAATGTGGAACATTAATGAAATATAGTTTTTGATTAAATAACTACAGTAATACAAAAAATAACTTACCTTTGCAATGTGAACTTTTTTTTTTTCAACGCATTTTTTTTCCTGGTCAAATGACTATTTTTTGTCAAAGGTCGAATGCAAGGCTATGGTTCAAATTTTAAATTATTTTGTGTGTAAAAGGAACAATATTGGCATCTACAAGCAATTACCTGAATTATGTAGATGCTACGTATATGTAATTAGTCTCAATAGATGCTACACCTATTTTTCGTAGAGGTGGAGGAATATTTAAAGCGGTTGTTCCACTTGTAGTACCATCGGCTTTGTATGTTTAAGGATGCTCATTCCCTCCTACTATTACATTGATCTGATCATTAATTCCCATGCAAATCTATGGCAAAATTTGTTTATAGAATTAATCATTACCTAATTGGTATATTTAAATTCCGTTTTCATATTCAGAAAATTTACAACTGTCAAATTGTTACCCGTTTTCCAAAAAAATTATTATTTTTTTTTAAATTTTAATATTTCATTCTGAAGCTAAAAAATGAGAAAAACGCACATAGCTGTTTTTTTTTTTTTAACTTAAAATTCAAATTTTAAAATTACACACACACACACACACACACACACACACACACACACACACACACACACACACACACACACACACATATATATATATATTGAAATGAGTACTAATTTAATGATTGTGTACTTTCGGAATGTGAAAACGGAGTTTAAAAATAAGAAATAGTTAATGTGTAATTCAACAATAAATTTTGTCCATATAATAACATGGACATGGCTGATTTTGACGATATGTTATGTACCCTCTAATGGTCAATGCAATACTTGAAGTTCTTAGTCTTAGCAGGGATACTTTCCATGTGAAGTCCTTAAAAAGGATACTACCCGTAATTACGTGATTTTCGTGGAGAAACATAAAAATACTAATATGCTGGGCCAACGAGCATGACCTGGGTTCGAATCCGAGAACTCGGATCTACTATCTGTGAGAGTGAAACCTCTCAGCCACTAATGAATTCCATTAGAAAAAGATCTAAATCAAAATTTGTGCAGAATTTATGAATTATTTATCAAATCCTACATCATTGAAAACTAAAAATCATGTTGCTTAAAAAATAAAAAGAAAGCTTTCATACCTAGAGTACGTATGTTCAGATTTAAATTAAGAAATATTTACTGAATAAAATGTAATTTAACTTTGTGTATAAAGTATTTACGCTTAAGAGTATTAATTTATACCAAAAACAAATTGTCAATATTTCCCATACCAAAATCAAAAATTGGCGCAAATTAAATAAAAAAATAAATTAATTAAAATTAAAAATTGAATTAAGTAAAAAAAAAAAAAAGTCAATTTTAAAAAACAAATTTTTACCTGATTAAACATTTATTGACTTTTTGAAATCAATATGAATCAAAGAGAATAATTGATGATGAAGTTTTCTTAGGAGGTTCTGATAGGTAATCTTACTATCGTATATCTGGATTGTGAAATGTGAAAGCGAGTTATTCCAAGATATTTTCCCGTTACATATTTAGGAGTGAGTCCCAGACCCTCACCATAGTGTAGTAGTAGATTGGAGATTATCTAGCTTAGTAGTGGGCTTCGTAACACTACCAGCAGACATGAGTTTGCATTCCCTGTATTGCAGTTAACGATAACAATTTCTCATAAATTTCTAATGCAATGGTAGCGTATAACTATGTTTTTATAACTCAGTTGTGATTTGGATACTCAATCATTTTATTGCAAATTGGTTATTTTCGAATATTATATCACTAGTTCTTGAAGCAGATGAAGGTCTTCTAGCATTTTAATTAGCCACTGTAGTTCTTTTGTTGCGGTAGCTATGTATTTCTCTTCTGCGGAAGAAAGAGTCACGGAAATTTGCTTTTGCGACATCCAGTGGATTGTTACATTTCCAAGAAGGACGCATTGTGAGTAACTAATTTTCTTATTAGCATCCGAGCCTGCATCTGCGAAAAGTATTAATATAGACTTCTCTTACCCGCTTGTACTTAGGTTAAACTTTTCAGTGGCTTTTAAGAGCCTGTTTCCTTAAGAATATGTTCTTTATGTAAAATAATTAGACTCATTTTTTGGTGGGAGGTGGCAGAAAAATTCTAATTTTTTTTTTTTTTTTTTTTTTTTTTTTTTGTATTCTACTATTTCCACACTAACTGTTGGAATAAAAATACTTATAGTTGACTCTTAGAACAAAGGCCAAAAGCATCTAAAAATTATTTTTAAAAATGCATTTTTGTGAAGATTTGACGGTCAGAATCTTCAGGCACCAACAGTAAACCACAAATGTATATATTTCATTAAATATACACTGATGAAAAATATCAAAAAAAGAGTAAAATATGTGTTGATAACCTTTGGCGTAAAAAAATATTTGGACTTGAAATTGCGTAAAATCAAATATTGCATGAATTTAAAGATCCTTCACTTATTCAACCATGAATGACAAGGTATGAAATTAATATTGTATGAAATTAATATTGTATGAACATGTGTTTAGTGGCACTTATTCAATAACAACGATTACTTTTTTTCAATATCCATTACTATTGTCCAGTCAGGGAAAAAAAAAGCGCAACACCCGCTGTAATGTCGTTATTAATTGACGCAGGAACATATAATAGACATAATTCAACAGGAAATTAAAAGCACTTTCTGAATATGTTGTCAAATTTTGAATTAGGGGTCATCTACATATTGAAATGAGTGCCAACTTTGATTATTTCAATAGCAACACCCAATTTTGACTTCATTTTTGAATTTCTGAGAGTCTGGCAGTGCGGAAAAGTATACTGTTTGTATTATTTATCTTTAGTATTTATAGAGTTTTAAACAAAAATGTGTTAGGGGGTTATCTGTAAATGTAGAAAAATAAAATTAAGATCCTATAAGAAATATACAAAATTTTAATGTTTCACACCGGAAATCTTTCAGGAAAAAAATAATTATAAAAAAATAATAAAACATTGCATCTTTTCCAGTTCTTTAATTAACTTGAATTCAATTTTTAGATTTGTATATACTTCAGTAATTGTTTAGATAATTTTAGGTCTATTTAAATACATTACACTTGCAATTAGTCCATACAGTACCCCTTGAAAAAAGTGCAATATTTTTCAAGTAAAAGTGTCTATTATGGCTGTACTGATCACCAATAAAGCTTAAATTTTCTTTCGTAGGTATGTAATGTAATATACGAAATGAAATAATATAGATATATATATATACAACAACGCACAAACTAAATCTTTTCGGATAAATTATTGTAAGGGTTCATGAAATAAATATTAAACAATTTTAATCGCACTTACCAGTTTTTGGTCAGTTGAACTCTTTGGAACTGTGCGATTCGTTTTATAATTTCTATGAAAATATAATTTCTTAATTAACCGTTTCGCGACTGCTGACGTAGATTCACGTCTGTAACTCTGTCAGTGGGCGTTTTTTCGTAATTTGTGTGTTACATATTTCTTAAGTGTGTACACAGTGTTCATATATTTGCAATAAAATATACTATGGATAGAAATATATTGATTAGAAGGAATATAATTATAATGTATATCCATTTGTAATATAATTGTGAATACAGAAAATTTGTTCTGAAATATTTTATTTTGAGATTATAACGCCCGAAGGCGGGTCTTACTGTCAAAAAGACAAAATCCTGCAGTCGCAAAAAGTTTTAAAATATATTTATAAAAGTTAAAATATGGTTTTAAAAATGTACAAAGTTAAAATATATTAATAAAATTTTAAAGACTAAAGTGGCCTTAAAATAATAACCCTCCTCCTTACAAAATAAATAAATAAGTAAATAAATAAAATAAAATAAAGCAATATATGAAGCAAATGATTAGGCCTTTTTTAACTTTGACGGTAGTTAAGAAACGATTTTACAAGTCTGTCTTGCATTCCAATTCCATTCGTTTTTTATATTTGACAATTTCACATTAAACCTATTTTTCTTTTTAAAACAGTAAACCCCGCCTAATTAGTTAATTTTTTTCCTTCTAGTGTTCGTTTAAAAGATTCAAAATTTATCGCCAATTAATCGATGAAGTAAATACCACTTGTACATATTTTTATGAACATAAAATAAGGGGTTTAACTGGAATACTCAATGTCACATTTACTTTTCTTTTCTATATTGTTTTGTTTTGAAGAACGACGAAGGCGGGGCTTGTCTTCTTTAGGAAACAGGAATTCTTGATACTATGTCTAAAAATCATCATTTTTGCTTCATTTCTTTGCGTTTGACGTTGTTGTTATATAATTTGACCCGTAAATAAAAAATAAAAAATATTTTGTTTAATTTTCTTTGTTATTTTTTAAGATTTGATTCGTTATCTCATGCAAAATTTTATAAGAAACGGCCCCCTAAACCCCTCCAAAAGAAAGATTTATTTATATCTCGAAAACTAATAACTGGAATGAGCTGAAAATTTGCACACCCATATTTTTCAGCATTAGGATTCATTTTATGTAAAAATTAATATAGGTCATAATTCATAATTTTTATGAGTATGAAGTTATTAATATTTTTCAGAATTAAAAATATTTTTCAGAATCAAAAGTAATGATGGATTATGTTTGGGTTTCTTCATTGTATCTCGTAAAAAAAAATTGTATCGATCAAGTTAATTTTTGTGAAGATATTAATAAAAGTTTGAAATATGAATTTAACATTAGCACCTTCAAACTTTGAACGCTTATAACTCTGTGAAAAAATAAGTAAAATATACAACCAATATACTTTTTTGCGTTGTCGCGATCCCAGGAATTCAAATATAAAACAAAAATTGGGCATTACCATTGAAAAAATTGAAGTTGGTGCGCTGTTTAATATGTAGACGACCCCCAATTCAAAATTTCAATTCATTTTCTGAAACTACTTACAATTCCCCGTCGAATGATACCTATTACATTTTTCTACACCGATTAGCAACGAAGTTACGTTGAGTGTTGCGTTTTTTTTTCCCCGACTGTACATGTAAGTATTATATCAAATTCAGTATAACTAACTAAATTGCTATTTAAATATATATTCTTAATACGAAAAAAAAAAAAAAAAAAAAAAAAAAAATTGCAAACAAATATAAGTGATTTTTATTAGGAAGAGGAATTTTTACCCCCCCCCCCCCCCATGAAAAAAAAAATCCATAATTACTAATTTTACACATCATTTCAAAATCAGTAAAATGCTTTTGACAAATTAGTAAAGGATTCGTTTTGCAACATATATGAATTAATTTACTTACAAAATAAAAGTATTCATGAATTTAAATTTATTATTACAGAAGAAAAAAAAAGTGGTTAGTTAGATAGTACACACGGGGAATATATATATATTAATTGAATGGTTTAAAATTACATATAAAATATTTAATATAATTTAGCCCTGAAATCTGCTTACGTCATGAAAAAGATACAGTTATGCAGAAATATATAATTTATTTTTTGTGGTAAGAAGGATTTTATGCATTAAAATATTGCAAAGGCATTTACTTAATAAAGAAATAATAACAAAAACAAATAATTAAAATTGGAATCTAATTTCGTTTGTATAAATAATTATAATTAATTAAGTCATGCGGTGAGAGGTCAATAGGTATTTTTACCACATTTCCAAACTTTTTTGGCACATTAAACTACCAAATGCGCTGTTAAAAATTTGGTGTTAGTTTGAACTAAAACTTTGGTGTGAAATATGCAACCACCCAAAAGTTTAATCTTTTACTATGACTGGTAATTTTATGTTAAACCGATTATTGTTGTTATGTTAAAAAAAAAAAAGGAATTCAACAAAGGCAGGGATCATACTGAATAACTTCTTGTTTCAAGTTTAACACTCTGGCACTCTACCACGTTTTTTTGTCCGCCAGTTCTGCGTTTCATTTATTTTTTATAAAAGGGGAAACATTCTCTAGCTATTATCGTGACCCAAGGGAGAATTTATGCCCTAAATTTTCACTTTAACCTGTGTTTTCGACCATGCTCCTTAATTTAATCTTGGTTTGGTTTCGAAAAGAATTTTACTGATTCATACTTCCTGTACTGTATAATAGATTTTTGTTTTCTCTTCTTAAAATAATGTACTCCAATAGACTTTCTTATTGTGACATCATCTGGTTAGTGCTTAATTGAATAAAAAACTCTTTTTTCTTGTAATGAATGTTGGTTTTGAATGACATAATCACACACAATCTCACTTCACAGATATTATTTTCACTCTCCGGCATACAGTCGGTGAAAATATAGACTCTGAATAAAAAGGGAATTACAATTGCATGTAAGCCGAAACACTTCAATCGTGAGTGGATGCATGGTAACTCTAAGTTTAGGTGCAATTGAAATTCAATCGCAAGAAGTAGAAAACTAAGAAGTGAGGTTGAGCCATATTAAAGTATTTCTTATAACTTTACTCCATATAGTGGTTCACGTTTGAACTGAAAATTTCAACAATGTGGTACCATCTTTTAAAACTGGGATCCCTAAGGCACCGGTTTGTCCCTTTAGTTTGAATAGTATATACTAACTGGATTTTTTTTTTACGTTGTATCAAAAGTAATAATATCCCTTGATGATTTACAGCAACTTTACAGTGGTAAAGTTGCATATTCTTTACTTCTAGAACCCATCATTGAACAATATTACACATTAGTCTGACACTATTACACACGAAAATCAATAAAATTAAATTACTTGGATGATGAATTTCTCTTTGTTTTATCCATTAAATGTCTTGTATATTTGTTTAATGTAAAGGTATTATGTTTCAATTCGAAGATGTTTCTATTAAATTTGATAATTTTCTGTATTAATAATCTGTGCTAACGCATTAATTTAAAATTTGATGTCAACCAAATACGAATAATTACAGGAAAAAAATATATATATATAAAATTAATTTTTATTTCTTATGAGAAAACGAATGATTTAATTCCAAAAAATGTAAACGTACATTGTAAAAAGATAAAGACTTTTATATAAATAAACTGCTTCGTAGAAATATTGGTAATATTCCGATGTGTTATATTTATTTCATGATGTTCTTTCTTTCTTTCTTCTTCTTTTTTTATATGTGTATATATATAAGCAATTCTGAAGTGATTTATATCATACAGATCATAAAGTGTTAAATAAATAAAATTATATCTTAAAGTTATTGGTATAATATAATACATTTATAATAATATACATATAAAACTATAAAAAACAACTACAAAAAACAATAAAATCACAAAATATAGTAAGGTTTAATAATCATTTCTTGGAATCAATCCGAACAATTAAAAACGAAATGCACTTAAATTTGCGGAATATCATGCAACCATATAAAATAAATCTCAAGTATATAAATCTTAAGCACATAATTACAAATAATTCATTCTTCTAAAAAATGTCTTTGTGGGTAATACAGCACTTCATTCTCTCAAAACAGTATAATCATTTATAATCAGAATTACTCTAATCAAATAAAATGTTGTCAATGAAATGATGGTATTCCAATAGATAAACAAATGTTACGCAGATGTTTCGTTACATAAGGCTTCGAGATCATAAAAATAAGTCACTCATATCTCTCTCCTAATAATGCCATCATAACGTCTGGATTTTGTTATAGCATTTTCGAGTAGTGTCGTCATCTTCTCATAAATATGCATTTGTTGAATAATTCATTGAAAAGAAGACGAATAGTATATGTTCGTCGCTACAGAAAGTAAATAAATTCTTGTTTATGTGTTACGGATATTATAATGATGAAGTTCTGGATGAAGTCGATTCTAAGGGAAAGTTATGATTTTTTATAAAAAATGAATTTACCAATTTATTGTAAAACTATTTTTCTTCATGGAATATTTAAATTACATTTATTGTATAGATCTATTCTATAATAGTACAGGCCTGCCATTAAAAAAACCTGTTTAGAAACCAATAGCTGATACGAATAGCTTTGTGAACGCTGATTTCAAGAGAAAAAGTAAAAAATTCGATGAGTTTTTTCTAGTTTTTTAGAAAATTGAAAATTAAAAAGAGATGAAGGTATACCAAGGTATATGGAACATCAGTATAATGACGGCAGTTGTATGCTACACAGAGAGAACACTCGTACTACCTGCAACAGACTAAGTTAAAAAAGAAAAATTTCAGGGCAAAGGAAAAGAAAGGATTAAAGATTTTAGATCTCTGAATGTGTTACAGAATGATAAAACATTAACTGTTCTAATTAATATAATTTCCAATTAATATAAAATGAATATGTAATTAGGAAATCATTTCCAATTGTTTGATATATTAATTAAACAATTAATATTTTGAAATGACCTTCTTTTCAACAGAATATGTAAACAGGCTTTCTTGCCCATATTTATATGGGTCGAATCGACCCATACAGGATAGAAAGAAATTAAAGAATGACGAAGATGGGTTTATGTTATAATTTTCAAGAAAATCATTAGAACAGTTTTTGAGATACCAATTATTACCAAAACTTGGCATACTCAATTGTTGATCAGAAAACAAAAATTACGTACAAAGGAATATTTAAAAGGGAGTTAATATGGCAAGTTTCTAAAATATCCGTACAGCCGTTTTAAAAGGAAAGTACTTTCGAGACCTGAAATTGAGCTATTTACTGAAGACGCCCATCAATTTCCCTGAACTACATTATTCGAAAGTATATCTAATAGAGTGTCTATATTGAAACTTTGAAGAAGATCACTAGAGCAGTTTTGAAATATGGACTTACAGTCCCACTTTCAATTTTGCAATCTTCACCAAAAGTTTCAAAATTCATCTGTACAACAGACCTATCTCAATTCTGAAGTTTCGTAGTTCTGTCTTCATTAGTTTCAGAGGTAGTGTTGTCAGAAGATTTCCCACATTCACATACACACGCACAGACACTTACGAATTGCTGAAAACCATTTTTATGTACTCAGGATACCTTAAAATATGTAAATCATATGAAAAGTCGATATCGAATTTTTTGACCGAATACAATACTTTAATTACCTACGGTAGTCTGGTAACGAAAATATAAGTAGTGTAATAGCTATTGCTAAGATACTCAGACGATTGAAACTTAAGAATAAAATTTAGAAAATAAAATAGAAAAGTCGAACACAAATATATCTGTTCTGAAGTAACGTTTGCTGATAAAAAATGATAGGAGTGTACATGTTCGTTCCCTTTAACCACCTGTAAAGTTTGGTTACGGTCGGCGTGTCACAGTTTGTGAGTGTCCCTTGTCAGACTCTCGTAAATAAACAAAAATAAATTAATATTTTCATGCTCACGTTCCATTAATTTTAATTACACTTGTATCCACATTACAAAAAGGTATTCATAATTTATCAAGTGTGCATAATTTTGTAGCTTTTCTACGCATTTTTGATAACGGCAATTAATCCTTAGATTGAATGGATGGCAGTTTTTGATCCATAATAAAAATTTACATTATCTTTAAATTTATTTTGTGTCCTCGTATAAAACCATGTGTAAAAATCGTGGAACGTATTCTTATTAAATTATTACTATAACTTTTCATACTTTTATCTAATTCATCAATTGGAATTTCGAGATTTTATTCACTTAAATAAATAAAGATTAGTTAAATAATATTTAAAAAGTTTTTAAATACTTTGTAATTTATTACATTAAAAAATTTATTTATTTGTAAAATACCCCCGCAAAGAAAATTCTTCTGATATATTCATTACGCATAGCAAAGGAAAAGTTCATAAAAAACAGAGAATTTTATTTTCAATTATCAATATTTATCAATAGAAATCCCATGAAAACACTAGCAGTAAAACTATGAATTTTTGATAACACAAATACGATAATTATTTTGAAATAAAGCCTATAACAAATAATGCGAAATTTTGCATGAATGACTTTGGGAAACTAAAACAAAAGCAATATGAAAAATATATAACGCATTTGTGTTTAGTAGCAAACTAAGAATTTTAGTTTAGTTGATAACTTAAACAAGAATAATGCATCCATATTCACAAAATATCCTTTTTGTACTGAGATAGTTTAATTTTATTATTTAATTTTATTTACTTTAAATTTTGTCCAGAACAAAAATTTACATTTTCGTTTTCTCGTCTTGTTTTCAATTGATGGAAAGCATGCAGAAATAATATATTTTCTTATATTTTTCCAATTTTAAAATGAATTTCAGATTAAAAATTAATAAAATGTATATAAAGTTTAAATATATATGTACACTCATTACCATAAAAATTTGCGTACAAAAAAGTAGTTGTTGGACCCTAATGAAACTTGTTATGAAGGTGCGTGCCAAGCAGATATGCGAATGATTAGAAATGCAGCGTGATTGCGCATTACATAATGCCACCAAACGTTGTTTAACTTCGCTTTTCTTGCAGCATAAAACAAGTAAGCAGAGCTTGTTTGGTGTACAGAATCTATTTCAGAGGGAGGCTCTTTAAATAGAGATGTCGTTACGCCGACATCGAAGACAATACGAACAGCTGTCAGAGTCCGAAGGGAGATAAATTATCGATATGATGAATACGGGTGATGAATACGGGTGATCCGCCACCCACCTAGGCAGTTCTGATTTTACTGTGAAGAGGTGCGAGGACCAGTGGACAAGAGAGAGGTCACTTACATGGCGACCAGATTCAGGACGTTCTTTACAGACCAAAAAAAAAAAAAAAAAAAAACCCGTCATATAATACGAAATATACGCATAGCGCCAACTGTCTCGTTGATCACCATCGGAACATAATGCAGCACCCACACGACCAGTCCCTGTGTCTGGACGTACCACTGCAAGGCACCTGACTGAAAGACATTTGCTGTCGCGACGCCCATCACGTGTGCTGCCAATAAAACCAACACCTTTCTCCTCAATTTGGAGTGTTGTCACATTCGACGTGTTTGGATTGCAACTGAATGGAACCAGGTCGTCTTCAGTGAAGAATCCAGATTCAATTTGGGCAGTGATGACAATCATGTACGTACGTGGAGGTACCTGGGTGAACGCCTTTAATCCTGCTTTTGCTTTACAGCTGTACACCGCACCCACAGCTGGTGTGATGGTATGGAATGACATTGCATACAACACACAATTATCTCTAATTTTGATCCACGGCAACATGACAGCCCAGCGGGTACGTTCTTGACAACCTTCATCAGTAGGTGTTTTCACTCATGGCAGGGCTCCACGAGCCATTTTTAAACAGAATAATTCTCAGCCACACACAGCCAGGGTGTAACAGAAATGCCTCCGCCACAATACCACCCTTCCCTGTCCTGCTCGATTCCCATATTTGCCACCAATTGTGCATATCTCGGATCACTTTCGATGGTAAGTTGGGTCTATGAGTTCGGACAAATCAGAGGCGCGTTTACAACAAATATGTTACAAGATGCCGCAGGACATGATACGGGACTTATATGCCTCAATATCCGTCCGTACTGCATGGTGTATTCACGCAAGAGATGGCCCAACAGGGCACTAAAACTTCCATTCTTTCGCAGTTTTTCCTGTAATAAATGATCATTTCGCTTTGATTTTGTAATCATTTATTTATATAAACGTTGCACACTTACGTATGTAAAATTTCATTTCATTCAGACAACTTTTTCTTGGTGCGCAAATTTTTATGGCAATGAATGTATATGTTCAAGAATTACAAAAAAGTTTATTTTGTATTTTTAAGAAAACTTTCAGTTTTCCCTTTTTTTTTTTTTTTTTTTTACTTCAAAAGCCTAGTATGTAGGTTAAATCTTCATTGGTTCAGTTACAAATATTAGAATAAATTTCAATGTATACTTTTAGGAAATTTTCAGTTTTACGGTTTTTAATTTAATTTAAAAGAGCAATAAGTAAGGTAAGTTTTCAATGGATTAATTCCATGCATTATTAAAAGATAATTATAACAGTTTTCTTCATAATGCTACAAAAGTTCGTTAATGCATTATGTAATGCATGTTATGGAATCCGAAAAGAAAACGCACTTGTCAAATTTCCACTGTAGTAAAATCATCTCATCATCGGAATAGTTATATCATTTTTACGTGATGTCAACATCGTCTTATAAATATGTATTTACTGAATAATTCATTGTAGCGAAAAGAATACCGAAAACAAGTGTACACTTGCTTATAAGTTTTGATATTGTAAACATTATTTTCTCAAGGGGAGAGTGAATGTTACAAATCATTTTTGTAAATTACTGTCTTAAAATTAGGAAAGGCCGTATACACATGCATTGGAACATAACAGTATTATGTTTATCAGAATTTATCAAAAACTATTTAAATTTCACATTTTTTTTACATTTTTTCATATATTTTTGAAACATTTCATTCTAACTAAATTTCATGTTTTGCTTCATTTTACATTTTTGAAGTTTAACAATATATATATTTGTAAAAATTATTTAGTATTCTAAAAAATATTTGGGTATTACATTTTTTATAAATTTTGTTTTTTAATGCTAAATTTGCATTGATTTTTAACATTCACGCATGAGATTAATTTTAAATAAAATTTTACTTATTAATAAATACCCAAAATAATACCCAAATATACTTAGAATATTTTGTCAAGCTGTGACAATGTAAAAGCGAGAGGGAAAAAAAAAATTATCAGAGAGAATTTTTAAAATATTAAAAAAAAAAAAAAAAAAAAAAAAAAAAAAAAAGAATTAGAATTTTATGTATTTATTTATTTTATTTAAAGAGACTTATAAATATTTTTATACGCTTAATCTATACTAAAATTATAAATGCGAAACTTTGGATGGATGTTTGTTACTCAATCACGCCACGACGGCTCAACGGATCTGGATGAAATTTGGTACAGAGATAGATAATAGTCTGGAATAGGACATAGGCTACTATTTATTCCGGAACTTTGATTAGATTTTTTTTATATTAATTAAAATATGATAATAATAAACTGGTAATTGCCTTAATATAAGCCATTTAGATTTTTAGCTGTTGCCAAAAAAAATTACGAGTTTTTTTTTTTTTTTTTTTCCAACATAAAATGAAATATGCTTTCACGCGAAAAGTAAAAAAAATACTAAATTCTAAATTAGTGAATGAGAAAATGACGTCTTTATAACTTTAAAATAAAATAGTAATATAAAAACCTTCTTCTGAATTTTATTACATAGCATTTTTTTTTTGCACGTATGAATCACGCTTGGTATACAAGCTAAATCAGCATTATATTGAAGGTATTTACTTATTGATAACTCTGGACATTTTTTTTTTTTTTTTTTTTTTTTTTTGATGCTGAAGTAGATCGGTCATTTTTCATCAAAAACAGCCACTTAAAGCCAAGTAACGCATCAAAACTTAACTAAATTATTAAATATTGAAAAAAAGAAAGAAAAGAAAAGATAGAAAGAAATAGGAACAATAATCGCATAAATTATATTTTGGTCTAAAACAGCGACAAAAATTCAAAATTCGCCAAGGGGTAACTATATTAAGGTTGAACTATGATCAAATTTACATATTTACTTATTTTTCTATATACCAACTACTATTAACTAAGCATGAAGTATATATAAGCACAAAAAGAAAAAAAATAATAATAATATTTGTCTCGTGATAGACGTAGCCGCTCATAGCATATTGTAATATTATATTTGGCTTGAAATTGCTGTCATTTTATGATGAATCGATTAAATCAAATAAACATAGGAAATAACGTGAAAGCAAATATTATGTACATCACGTATAATGTTGTTCATTCAAATATAAAAGAGCTACTTCAATTTTTTCGATACTGTCCGTATCGAAACTGTAATATATGATAAGCACCCAAATAAAAGCCCGGGTAAGTCATTGTCGCAGGCAATAGGGACAGACACCCCAAAGCGAGCTTTTGAGCAATTTCAGTTTCTTTCTTTTTTTTTTTTTTTTTTTTTCATAAAACTATATAGAAAAGAGTTTCCTTTAAATATAGTGACCAGTGAAGCGGGCAAAACCTACTAGAATTAATATATTTCAGAGCATATATAGACCCAAATTTTTAACAATATGTAACGGGCTAAATACAAACACTTACGAGTATGTAAATTAGTTATTAAGCCATCCTTTCTAATTTTGAAAATCAAATAGTGCTGTCCCCATTGTTGGCAAAATATCATAAGATATTTTGCCGGTACTATGAATTGAAATGAAAAAAAAAAGTTGTTGATTATTACTTGGTGTAAGTTGTAAGCAATCTGCAAAAAGAAATCGCTGCCTCCTCGTGTAGCCCTAGAGTTCAATAATGTATCTTCTTGTACTGTGCGTGTAAACCCTAAAAGGGAATGTAAAAAGTGTATATGTTCTTTACTTTTGTACATTTAAATGCCATGTTGTGCATTATTAAAGAAATAATGCATGATCCCGTAATGTTTTGTTCTAATATTGTTTCAAATATTTTGAATTTATGATAGTTATTATAAAGTAAATTAATTAAAAACCGATTTATAATACTTGTTATAACATTAAAGACGTATATTTCAGAAAATATAGAAAAGAAAATACTATATATTTAATTTTTTAATTACATTACTGTCTCATCTATTAATTCATCTACATACAATAATATGACTTTATCGTTTTTCTTCAAAAATTTTGAAATGAAGAAGTCGAAAACTTAAAAAAGAAACAAAGCAATTTAAAGCGATATAATAATCCTTAATGTTATTTACGCTAAGGTAACTTTATTAAGAAATGTTGTATAAAACATTAAATGAATAGAATTGTTTTAATTTATAGTTGAATTAAATTACTTTTTAAAGTATTATCTTTTTGGGATACATGAATTCAATCTCAATAAACTAAAACACGGTGTTGAACTTAATTCTCGTAATCTAAATTGAATTTTTATGTAATATAAATCAAAAAGAAGCTTTACGTATACATAAGTACCATAATAATACTTCAATAAATAAAACTAGGACATTTAGGAAAGTAAATCATCCTATTATTCTTCTAATAACGCAGCCATAAAATCTAGTTATGTTACGTCAATTTTGGAAAAAATTACATTTATTTGTAATTATGTATTTCTTCATAATCATTCATTTATTTATTATTATGAGTTTTTTGAATAATTCAAAAAGATATAACTAATGTATGTTATTTTATTAAGGAAACTTTGTTTTTATATTTTATTATACAATATTTATCGATTTATATTTTTGGTGAAGTACATTAAAACGAAATAACTTAAAGTCATTTATAAATATTTCATTTTTATAAATCGTAAAACAATATTTAGTGAATGTATTTATTTATTTATTTTTATTTAATTTATTTCTTTATTTACTTACTAAGATAGTTTTATAAAGTATATTATAAAGAAAAGATAAAATATTTCCGTGATATTTTATTGAGAAAATAATGCATGGTTTCTGTAATTTATAAAGTTATTTTTTATTACTATTATTTATTTATTTATTTATTATTTATTTTATTTATTTATTTATTTATTTATTATTTTATTTATTTATTTATTTATTTATTTATTTTGTAGAAAATATTTTAATGACGCAACTTTATCTTTTACATTACGTACCATGTAATTTTATTTTACTAAAAAGTTAAAAAATTTAAAGAAAATAAGATTTTCTAATTTTATTTGATTTTAATTTTAGGATATATATGAATTAAAAGTCTATAATTGTACAACCAAACACTATAGGTCAAGATGCATGATATTAAAAAGTATACATGTGGTATTTTCTAAACAATAAAATACGGTAAAGTACAATTTTCTAAAGCAGTTTTTTAAGAACAAACTCAATTTCACATAAATCTCCCGAAAGTTACATTCACATTAACTATATTTTTAAGAATATTTAAAATATTTGCAAAGTCATGCTTTTTCCGTTACAATCTTTGTTTGTTTGTAAATAATTTTACTTAACACTGTTCAAATTTTAAAATTTTAATTTATGTGTTTCCAAAATTGATCCTTACATTAGAAACCTTTTATCATATGATTTCCTTATTTCCTTATTGAATTATACAATTATAAAACGTAAGAATAAAATACCTTAGGGAATACATACATACATATATATATATATATATATATATATATATTATAATATAAATATATTTCTAATCAATAAATATACGATAATTTAACTTACTATTAAAAAAAAAAAAAAAAAAAAAAAAAAAAAAAAAAAAAACTATTATTGTTTATATGATGCATTCTGGAAATCATAATTATTTATTCGTTCATCATATTATTAATTAGTACGTATATTTGATTTGTTCAAAGTATAAACTTAATGATAGATTGACTATCTATATTTATCCTAATAAATAAACTTTAAAATCTGTGAAACTATTGGATGAGAAAAATAAATAATTTAAAATTAATAATAACAATAATAAAAATTGAGTTAGATATTACCATTCATAAGGTTTTTTAATTTAATTAAATTTTTTAATGACAATATTTATTTACCCATTTATTTATTTATTTATTTATATTGAGTTAATCAACACATTAGCAAATTAATATCCACATTTTTAATGCATTCTAGGGATAATTGAGAAATTAATTCTGATAATAATATTGAGATTTTTTTTTCTTTTTGTTAACTCAATAACAGAATTTATAATTTATGATGGAAAAAATAGCATTGCAATAGGATTCCTTATTTTCAAATAAGGAATGAAAAATCTTAAATAAATAAACAAATATGCACTAAATTATTTTTACATCTCATATTTTTATTTAAAACAGATAAAGAAATTCTGCGCAGTTAAACATTTAACGTTCATTGTCTTCGAGCTGAAACAAATGATATTATTTATTTATTTATTTATTTATTATGCAACAAATTTTCAATAAAATTTCCTTATTTTGAACGATTTAAAATTTTTGATTCCTCTACTTTCGACAGATATCACCATTTCTGCAAAAGGAAATAAAATTTAGAAGTAACTTTGAATTTATTAGTAGGCGCGATTTTATAGCTGCTGATTTAATGATACACTCGTGCCTAATCTTCTACCTCATGATGAACAGTGCTATTATTTTTACATGGAGCAACACTGTGAGTATTTTCCAATTTATAATGTTTACTTAGAAAGTTATTCAATTATTAAATAAGTCATTATTAAACTTAGAAAAGGTTAAATTTTGGAAGTTTCAAACGAAACATTTCTCGAATATTAAAAAAGCTATTTTTTTTATTTTACATTTTTATGATCAGTTATGTTTCTAATAGCTATTTTTTTATATTAGTTTAGTAAATATGAAGTGAACGCTAAAGGATCCTTTTCATCGTTATCGTGCTTCTTCGAGATGGAATTTTGAAGTATACCCCGATCTGTATCCATAAAATCTAATTCGTTTGCATTTGTGGTGAAAATTGAACAATTATCATTGAAAAATAGAAATTTTTGCATTAGAAATATTCAAAATTTATATAATGGTAGCAAAAAAACATGTACATTGGCCAAAAAGTTTCTTTAACAATTCAACCTTTAATATAAAATTAAGTAAGTCGCATTCAAGAGTGTTGTTTGTATTACAATACTTTTTTTATATTAAAAAGCTTTATTTAAGTAAATTAGAATCATTTATTTTCAAATATATTCTGAGATGGCTATATTCGCGTATGTGTATGTATATGTATACGCAAATATCTCTTATAGTTTTGTCTTCCTGGCTTCATATGATAATAGTTATTTTTTCTGCAACCCACATTATCCATATCTTTTAAACGATAACAAATTTAAGTCTCTCTTTTAATAATGATAGGCTAAAAACGTACGGCAAATTCCATGTTTGAGTATTAATATATAGCTGATCACTAAATGATAACATAATATAACGTTTGGATAACAAATTATGCAGCACAGCCGTACCATTACCCGTTATACCGTGTTGAAGCCACAGAATTATGCCATTTGCTGCTCCAATAGTATGGAAAAATAACTGGTTGTTACGTTTACCTTATAAAGGCGGTAGGAAATTTAAATAAAATTAAACATAATATGAAATATTCTAAAGTGTCCCCTTTAACCAAAAATTTAGGACGATACAGAAAAATTCAGATTTTTCAACAGAATTCAGCACCCTGAAATTAGTTAATTACATTTACCAACGACATGAGAAATATATATATATACAGTGTTATTAACAATTCAAATAACATTGCGCAATAGTTCAACAATATTTCTTTTAGAAAGTTTTGTAAAAATATTATAGTCAATTCTAGAAATGCAGAGAAGATGACTTATAGGCGGACAGAAAGGCAATGTTGTATAGAGATTTTAAATGTATTTAATTCTATTAAAAATCAGCAAAGCGAATTCGTAAAAAACGTAAATAAGGATAATAAAATAAACTTAATAAAAGCAATAATAATAAATTATATATTGCTGGATTTAGAATAATAAAATAAACTCAGATTTAATAATAATAAAAAAAAAAGTTAATATTTTATAATACTTAAAAGTTAATTATTACTATTTTTTTTAAACATATTTCATATTCCTTATCATAAACCCGAATATTTTCTTAGCATATTCTGCATCAGGAATAAATTTTCACATTAATATAATTAACTAACGATACATTATTAATTATTATTATTTTTTTTTATCCTCAACTGTTCAATTACGATATAAGAGGGTATGATGATATATTTGCTTGAAAAATAAAAATACGAAAAAACAAAAAGACGCTCGAATGATTTGCAGCATTGTATTTTTATTTTTTTCTTATAAAGTGTTTTCAGAAAAGCTTTTCATTATTGCTGTATAAAAATATATATTTCGTTATCATAGATTTTCATCTTTTTTCACCAGTTTTTTTTTTTTTTCTTTTAGGAAGTATAGACTAAAAAAAGAAAAGAAAAAAGAAATAAATAAACCTAGAAGAATCAATTTATTTATATTTATTTAATTCAAAGCGTCTTTCTTAAACCATCAATGAAGAACAACAAAAAAAAAAAAAAAAAAAAAAAAAAAAACCTCTTAATGTAATCCTTAATGATTTAACTTTTTATTATATAAGTAAGTCAGGAAAAAAAAAAAAAAATGGAACTACGTTTTCTTTTCTTTTTTCTTTCTTTCTTTTTTTTTTTTTTTTCTTCTTTTTTTTTTTTTTACAAAATAGAACTATAAAGAATTATTATCCTTAATACACAGTAAATATTCAAATGAATTTCTGTTAAATACTTAGATATATTTTTCAATAAACTGAAATAAACTGAAATACTATATATATATATATATGTACTGATAAGTATAAATGATTTAAGACCATATTCTTGATTTTTAAGGAGACGAAAAATAAAATTAAGCTAACTAAAAAATAATCAGAAGAATCGATTAGGAAAAAGGAATTATGTTGACTTATACACTTTATATCATTCAGTGATTGTCAACCTTAATTTAATAAAGGGTATGAATGCTAAATTTCTGACTTTATTTTGTTTTTTTTTTTCTTTTTAACCAATGGAATTCTCAAAGAATAAACGACATGGACTTAAGTCTTTTATACCAATCGATAGAGAATTTTTTTTTTCTGAGTCTGACTATATACTTAACTCAAAATCGATATTTTTGGACTTAAATCCTTTATACTTATCAGTACAAATATATATATTCGATTTTTAATATCTTATGTAACGTTATTTTAGATGTAGAATATAGTTAGTCTTCTTGATATATTCATTATATTCATATTATTTCTACAAAATTCCAGTAAAATTAATTTTCACAAAATGTATGTATGTTGAATCCTAGATATTTTTTTTATTAAAACTTATACACACACACACACATTATATATATATATATATATATATATATATGTATACAGGATGGTTATAATTAAACTTATACTGGTATATAGACAATACACGGTATGCACACACGGAATAAAAAAATAAAAAAAAAAAAAGTTCCAAGATGTCCACCAGTAGGCGCCTTTTCCGCAAAAACATTAAATTTAACACAATAAACGACCAGAACGGTATACAGAATCATTATTAACAATCCGGAACAAGAATTATTATTAGTAAAATGTAAAACCGGGAAAAGCTGTCAGTTCTAGGGAAAAAAAAAGTCGAGATTTCCATGCTTGCGAAGAAGAGAAGCTTTCTGCAAAACAGGTATTACTTAATTCGTTTCGATGACAAGGTGATCAGAGACTAGACAATAAATATTAATATTGTTTCTGTATTCCGTTTTGGTCGTTTATTGTGTTAAATGCAATACTATTCCGGAAAAGGCGTCCTCCGGTGGACATTTTGGAACTTTTTTTTTTTTTTTTTTAAATTCCGTGAGCGCATCTCGTGTATAGTCTATACACCAAATTTTCTTGCATTCCTTTCACCCGTTTGTGCTGTTGGATGCTTTTATATGGAACATTTAATTATAACCACCTTATATATATATACTAGCCGCCTTTAGCGACTATCTGGTTCGCGATTGTTGAAAAATCCGACTTTACGAAACTCCCGCTTGGTGGAGCCTGGGGAGCCTTGTTCCCGTTTCCGATCTTACAACAGCTTATTGACATATAATGAAAATAGCTTTAATGAAAATTTTAATCGCAGTAAATTCCCGCTCGGTAGCGCTTGCGGCGCCCTCTTCCAGTTTGAATATCTGAAACAGTCTGCTCTCTCACCATCTTTAAAATTTCTGACTTTAGCAAAGTCCCGGTCGGTGGTCTTATCCCATTTTAGAACTTATAACGCCTTCCTAGCTTATTAGAATTAAAAGTATTGAAATATTAAAATATTACAGCGTCATCTGGCCATAGAAATTCTGTAATCTACTGTTCGCTTCTAAATCAACAAAGCTTTCAAATGATGTATTACTTATGAAATTATTTTAATTAGTAGTTGACATACTAAAAAAACCCTGATTAGGACACCTCAAAACGTGTAAATAAGGTGAAATCTCGAATTCCACTTTCGATAATACAAAAGGACTTTAAAATATCTTTTGACCGATGTATTAATTAAAAATAATTTAATCATAATTAAAATTTGAAATACGCGTAATAGAATAAAATTTAATTTCCAATTAAAATGTAAATATTTTGTTTATTCTCCAAAATCGATTAAATTTGAACTACAACTTTGTCTTGTGAGGAAAAACTCTGTATAGTAAGTTTCGTGTGCGACAAAGGAAATTTGAAGAATTTTGAAATTTGCAATTTTTTATCGCAGTAAAAAACATGTCACCTCAATCAGAAAAAGATCTTTCTCTTTCATTCTACTTTCGAAATATCGCCCACTGTTGTTCGAACGCAAACGCGGATTCAGAATGTCATCAAAAACTGCAGGCATACAAAAAATTAAAAAAAAATTAACGGATTCAGTTTTTTAAAAAATCTCTCAACCTTTTGAATTATGATTCGTCTAATCGAGGTCTATGTACAAAAAGAAAAAAAAAAAAAAAAAAAAAAAAAGGATTTATCTCACAAAGGTTTTGAGTTATAAAATGTTGGTGTCCCGAGAAAACGGTAGGTGATTGGACACAATGGAGGTCATATTCAGAATCAGGAGGTCATTTTTCATACGAATCAGCAAAAATGATATCAGGGCTCTTTCTTTTTTTTTTTTTTTTTTTTTTTTTTTTCTTTGTCAGCGCAGTGTAATTAGTGTAAAATGGATATTTAATCATGATAATTCTTAATAATTACATTACACAGGTCTATATCCAATAACTGCATAGGATTTTTTGACTGCTTCTTATAGGTTTTTCTCAATGAAACAAAACAACAAAAAAAAAAAAAGGAAAAAAGATTTATTATGCCTAATTTAGTTGCAAAAGGCGCATTTTTAGTTGAATTTTGCGTAAAATCATGGAAATTAGTATCCTATAATTCCTTATACAAGAAAGTTTAATAATTGTTTCTTACTTTAAAGCAATATTATAAAAGTAAAACTAAAGGTAAAAAATACAAAATTGAAAATATAAGGGATGTGGGGGCAGTATTAAGGGTCAAAGTGGAAACGTGTTTTTAAAGGATGGAGTGGTCAAAAAAAAAAAGTTTTACAAAAATATTGAACACATGATGTTAAATATATCACAAAGGAATTGTTTGCTTAATTATGAGAAAGAATGCGTTTAGATAAATGCAATAAAATTAAAGTTATTTATTTTTAATTAAAGTTATTATTAAAGTTAATTATTTATTTATTGCAAACCTGTTTATTTTGAAAGCAAATCCGTTCGTGACAGGTGAAAATGGAAATTATTCTTTTAATTCAGCGTCCTTGAAAACACAAAATTTACCAAAAAATTTCATGCAGCTGAAAAAAAAGTTCTTTTTTGCATCACTGTACTATTTACAAAATTTTCTCTAAAGAATAAAATTACACAGATCTTTACAATCAGAGAATTTCCTTGGTTATAAACATTCATTAAGTACTTCTCATAGCTCGAAAACTTGAAAAATAACCCATTCCCGAAAATTTCTAATCCTCTTAACCACTAATGGAGAAGATCTCAAATATCTCTTTTAAAATACACCCCGAAAAACTCATTTCCTATAGTCACTGGGATCAGGATAAATTTTCCAATCAAGAAAATTGGAGTTTAAAGCGGAAGATATTATCTACGAAATCCAGGAAAAGTCTTTGATTTGCATGTAAATCTACGAGTAGACATTAAAGCAAAATGAGGTAGAGATTTACAGTTAACATTAGCGTCATCGGGCGGGTGATTTGATTTGATGGTCTGGAACAACTGTCATTATGTCTGTTTTAATCCTCTTTTCTAACTTAACTGATAGAATTCCAAATCTATCATGCTTTTAAGAAAATGAGAGTTTCTTTAAGGATATATATTTTTTTTTCTATCCCGAAGACGTAAATAGAAATCGAAGTGTTATGGGTGTTTCGGCTTCTATAAACAGAACATTTTAAGAGAGTCGGGTTCCTGCAACAGTTAGATTAGTAATATGACGTAATTTTATCATTTTATAGTGTTAGGAGTGGTTAAGCTTGTATAAACAAAAAGATTGTAAGACGGTTTGCTTTCTGCAATAGTTATTTTGTTAATATAACTTATTCTATTAAGTGAGTTGTCAAATTAGTTTGCGTAATTTTATTATTATTATTAGTAGTATTGGTATTACTGATATTTACGTTTTTATGAACATAATTTTTTAGGAAAGTTTGTTCCCTGCAACAGCATTATGTTATATGTTAATAACATGCAACTGTTGCAGGAAACGAATATATTATATATAGTATATGATAATCTAATTTTGTTATATGTTAATATAAGTTTCTTTAATAAGGATGTTTTTAGATTAGTTAACAAATTATTTATTATTATTATTATTTCTTAGTGTTATGGGTGTTTTGGCAACAATAAGCAGAATGTTTTAAGAGAGTTATCTTCCAGCGACAGGTATTTTATTAATATACATTATTCTAAAAAGTAAGCTGTCAGATTATTTGGCGTGATTTAGTATATTTTTAGAAATATTTTTTAGTGTTATGGGTGTTTAAGATTGTATAAGCAGGAAATTTTAAGAGGGTTTTCTTCCTGCAACAGTTATTTTTTTAATATAAATTATTGTAAAAAGTAAGTTGTCAGATTAGTTGGCGAAATTTTAGTAATATTTTTTTAGAAATATTTTTTAGTGTTATGGGTGTTTAAGCTTGTATACGTAGGTAGTTGTAAGAAAGTTCGCTTTCTGCAACAGCTATTTTGTTCTTTTAAACTGTTCTTTAAGTTGTAAAATTAGTCGGTGTAATTTTATTATTTATTATTTATTAATTTACTTATTTTTAAGTGTGTGTGTTATGGGTGCTGAGGTTTTTATAAGCAGAAAGTTTTGTGAGAGTTCCTTTCCTTCAGCAGTTATTTTGTTAACATAAATTATTCTAAGTTAATTGTGAGATTAATTGATATTATTTAAATATTTTAGTAATTTTTTAGTGTTACGGGCGTTTGGTTGATATAAACAGTAAATATTTCAGAGAGTTTGACTCCTGCAACAGTTCTTTTGGTAATATAAGTTTCTCTAATAAACAAGTTGTCAGACTAGTTGTAATATATATATATATTTTTTTTTTTGGTATTAACTAAAGTAAATATTAATCGTGAATTAGTCATTCTAAAAAAATATCAATAAAAAGTGTATATGCATTTCAACACTTTCAGAGTGCGAGAGATAAGCAGATTTTAAAGTGATAAAGGTTAGTCACGTCAAATATGATGTAACATATGGATGCACGCAGTTTTACTTGTGTCCGTGACAGATGAGTGAACTACAATTCTATAGACGCTGTTTGAAGGAAATACTACTAGTCGTAGACACCACAAAAAATTTTAATTAAAATAAAATGTTGAGTTGAAAGAAGGGATTGGCAGTGGTTGGTGCTCTGCGCTTACATCATCGACACACAAAATAAAAATGTCGCATATTCAAATAACTGATGGAACACTCTCGTCCCTAAAGTTTGCAGTTTGAAGCGCTTCACTGCGCCCTCTATATGAGAAATTCTTAAGTACGGAGAAAACACTCCCACAGCGATTGAAATACTAATTTCAATATCTAAGAATATATGAATTGAAAATAAATACACAAATTATGAATATATACATATAATGCAAAACGTAATATGATACACAACAACCTACTTAAGATACAAAACATAATATTACTAACTTCAAATATTTACACTAACTTATAGAGGCAAGGAACTTTAATTTATTCAACAGGTAAAATGCAAATATCCCTTACATTTCTTTTACGAATACATCCGTCAGGCAGATGTAAATTGACAAATCTAATGATATTTTCTTCTCATTATACACTTCAGGGATTCTTCCAACTAACCACTTAGTAAAAGGTAAATTTTTCTGTTTAAGTAGTATTAAAGTTCCATCCTTTACATGATCCTTTTTAAATTTCCATTTAGTAGTTCTTGAAGAATATTAAAATAATCCCTCTTCCATAAAGACCATATCCGTTGCGAATATTTCGCAATTTTCTGTCACTTTGTCAACGTATTTTTACTAGTAACAAGTAACTGTTGCTCAGAAAAGATGTTATAGCTTTATGTATGAGGAAATGGCTTAGGATTAGAGTTTCAAATTTGTCAAATTCTGGAGCGTAGTTAGAGGTCGTGAATTCAAAACGCTTTCAATTTCCGTTAATATTGTTACAAATTCTTCTAAAGTTAAATTTCGATTACCAATTACTCGTTTCATATGAAACTTAAAGGGTTTTACCCCCGCTTTCCAAATGCCACCAAACTTTGGCGATTTTGGAGGAATAAAGTAGCACTAAATACCTTCGTTGGCCAAAAAATTACCTAATCTCCCATTTGAAACTAACTATTTTAAGCAATTTTCTCAATTCAGCATCTGCTCCTGTAAAAGTCTTAGAATTGTCTGATATGATTTTGGCACATTTACCTCTTCTGCCAAAGAAACGTTTCTAACTGGCTATAAAAGCTTGAGTTCTCATATCTGTCACAAAGTCCAGGTGTATTGTATTTGTGCCTAAACAATTACATAAATCTTATTCAATACACCCTTCCTTTGGTTTTTGAAATTTTTAAAAAATGGGCCACAATAATCGACGCCGGTAACGAGAAAGGGAAAATTTTAAGTCACACGTTGCCTTGGTAAATCGATGCCAAACATGGAAAAGTAAGTCTTATGGAACCCAAGTGAAAATACTTTCAATAATAAAATCTTAAAATGCATTGATAAACAAGACGATTGGAAACTTAGACCAAATAGAGAAATCAGACTGAGACAAACGTCCTCTAACTTTTATTAGCTTTTCCTGATCTAAAAAGGCATTCAAAGAAGCAAGTCTGCTTTTACCTGGTACGGAATCGCCCTTTTCCAAAGCCTTTATTTTTTCATTAAATTTACCCACTTGAGCAGATATGACTAGAAAGACTTCGACAGCATTTAATTCTGAATGTCTTAATATACCCCTCCTTCTACCCTATGGATGTTTACAATTGTAAATAAACCTGCAAATGAAACTAGTTATACGAATTAATTTTTCATTACTATTAGACAATGTAAGAATATAATGAAAAACAGATGATTTCTTTCTGCCAATTCCATTAAATCATTAGTAAGTAATGAGTCATTATTAGGGTCATTTCTATGTTCACAAGTATATAAATTCTGATCCGGAACCACTAGAAACCGATCTCGGAAGTATCTGGCATATTTTCGAAAACTTAGCCCCGTCCACCATGTCGTATTTTCGAGAAGTCTGTAACAGCTGATGCCTCGAGCAAGCAAGTCAGATTCTCAAAACCTATACGAGTCAGTTAAAGCTTTGATTTCTCTTGCACGGTTCGCCACGAAGGCCTTCCATTTATTGGCAGAATCCTTAATCCAATATAGCGCGATTTGGGAATTCCTCTAGAATATCATGGGAGTCTAACATTTTCTTCACACCGTTGGATAGACGTGCAGCCAACAGTGCCGCGAGTAATTCTAAGCTTGGAAGCGACATCCACTTCAGAAGTGTATCTCTACTCTTGTCTGTCACAAGATTCACTAAACATTGTTGTAACGACTTAATTTGTAGATACAGTGCAGCGCTGTACGCTTTAGGACTTGCACTGACAAATATATGTAGAACTTATTCTGAACAAGAATCATCTGGAATTCGAAACATATTTCGTGGAATTTTCTGTTCCGTCAATTTTGTAAGTTCTGATATCCATATTTTCCAGGTTTTCAAAATATCAGTAGGCAAATCTTTATCCCATGACATCTTTCTAAACCACAATTATTGATACAGACATTTGAGCCTGATTGTGTATGGAGATATTAGACCGAGAGGATCGAAACCTTTTCCCGCAGCTTTAAATATAGTATTTTTGTATTTTTTGGATCTCATAGAAACTACAATAAATTATCAATATCCATTAAAAAGATACCCATTTTGGGTTTCCATTACAACAACAAAACCTTACATATTTAATTTGCATTTTCATCGGAGGATTGAGGTAAGACATTAAAAAATTCTCAGTTTTCCCAAGTTTCCCTCAGTACTTCATCGTTCGATATCTACTTACGTAAATTCATACTGGCTTTTTCCATTATTTTAAGCGAGTCTCGTGAAATATTTAACGCATCTTGTATCATACCACTACCAGTTACCAGGTCTTCAACATAAATGAAGTTATCAAGAATAGCTGTCGCTGCTGGATATTTTTCTCGAAATTTAGAATTGTGCTTCTTAATAGTAGCAGACAGTGAAAAAGAGTTGGTATTCAAGCCGAATGTTAAGCATGGAAATTTGTACACAAGAATATTCGGATTTTCATTTCCGATAGGAATACTGTCAATAAAGAGAAACCACAAAACAAATTTATTCTTAACATCAAAACAGAAATTTGCAAGTCTTTCTCGATATCTGTCAAGATAGTGATTTTGTTGCATCACAAATGCATTAACATGTAAAAATATTCAGATTTAAACTGATGCCTGAGTCTAAGCAGTCATTAAGAGAGAGCTGACCTTCTTCATGAGCACTAGCATCGAACACAATGCGATGTTTCGTATAAATGCAATCTTGTTTAAAGACAGTATAATGCGGTAAGTAAAACACAGGCCTATCATATGGTTATTCAAAATAAGGCACAAGTTCAATTATATTTTTCTATACATAATCATCCAATATTTCTTTGTATTGGAAAAAGTAGGTTTTGCTGCGTTTCATTCTTTTTATGTGCCCCTTAAGTCGATTCTCAGCAATCTAGAAATTATCTTCTAAAAGTGTCCGGTCCCTTATCAAAAGAAGACTGATTTCATATCATTTACCTTTATACGGCACCCTGTCGTGAAATTTTTTTCAAAACCTGTTCACTGTCCACACTGCTTGGATTATCTTTAATGCCCAAATTATCCTGTTCTAAAAAAGTTTTAAAATCAAATTCAGTATTATTTTCAGTTAAATGATATTTAAAATTTGTGCTATTAACTTGATCGTCCAATGCTCCCGTTACGACTCATTTTTGATGTGTATTCTGGAAAATTAGCGAACTATTGTTTAATTTTATTTGACCATTCATTAATAATTCGTAAAATATATCTCCCCCTAACACAATTTTAACACGTGTTGGCTTGAAAAATTCAGGATTTCCGTACATTAAATTCTGCGGTAACTGAAGTTATGAAAAAATAATAGGACGGGAAAGGGTAAATTCTGTGATTTTGGTAAATTCTGAGATTCGAAAATCTCCATTTTTATAAGAAACCTCAAACCTTATTCCGTTTTTTACTTTAAAGGCAGCTCCGTTTTTCCTGAAATTAAGGAATTAACATTAAAATTCCTCAATCCCAAAATTTCACTAGCTTCACATGTGCACAAAGAAACTTCGCTTGCACTATCTAACACTGCAAAGAAAGGAAAATATGAACAATCGGTTCTTTTAACATAAACAACAACTGTCGTCAATAACGCATTACTAATACGAGTGAACAAATTTCTGACCGACTGATAACAGATATTGCTCCTTAGCGCTAAAGAAAATGCCCTGTTCTCAATTACTTGCCCCTTATTGAGAGAAGAAACATATTTACCTCTACCGATTCAGTGGAAGCAAATTTAGCCTCAATATTTCTCTCCGGACTGATTGGTATCCGATTCATCTGTGCACCATGTAAGGTACTATGGTGATTCGTGAATCAAATTCTACATTTATTATTTAATTTATTACATTGCAAAATTTTATGTTTTCCTAAGTAGTTGAAACATAACTGTAATTTACGGGCTTGGATTAATTTGTACTGAACCGATAAATCCCTATAGCGTTTGCATTTATATATCAAATGATTTACTTTGCATAAAAATCATGCAGACTTATCAGCTTGCAAGATGAGATATTTTTGTCTTGGAATAAATTCAGATTTAGGTTTTGTGACGGAAATATTGTGATTTTGTATATTCTTGAAATTATGGCTCAGTTTCAAAAGAATTTCTATGAACTTTTCCCTTTCAGGAACTTCATTACATTCTAATATCATTTAAAATGCTTTCTGTGATTTATCATCTATTCTTTGTAAAACGATACTCATTGAAATAGCTTCCAATAATTTATAGTTTTCAAACCCCAATTGTTTTAGACCTCTTAAATGGCTGAGCAAGTTGTCTATTAATGCTCTTATTTCCTTATCATTTTCAATTTTTATTTTACTGATATTTAAAAGTTCCAAAATGCCCCTGTACAATCAGACGTTTATTATTTCCATATCGTTTTTTCAGTGCTTGGAGTAAAGGTGAATAAGAATTGTCAATATTTTGCAGATGCTTTGTATGAGGACCTGTAAAAGCTGATTTTAAGTAATATAATTTGTAAGTAATATGATTTTGGGAATCAGTTTTGGGAGTCATGTTATTAGGAATGTATAGTTGGTGTGATATGGGATCCCTGATATATCTTGATACGATAATGACAAACGGCAGATACTCAAGCATTCTGTCCTATCACCCGCAAACATTCATATCATTTGTATATTCCAACGGACTTTGACAATTCCAGTAGTACACCAGACTTCGAAATTTGGTACCAAATGATACTAATATGCATAAGTACAAATTTTCAAAATTTGAGAATTTATCAACTGTATCGCGGAATTAAAACTTACTATTTATGCATATTCAGCCTCGTAGATGAATTATGATATTTCGCCACTGTTGATTTATGATTTTTTTTCAGCAAGAGAAACGTAAGTAAAGTAACCAGAAGTATAAACACGTAATATGTTTCATAAAGACCGCAATTCCTGTACAGCGAAACTTACACAGATATGTAACTAGTGCCTCATTATTAATAATTTTTGCAACTTTGTTATTATGAATTTAAAATTCCGCAAAATTTTAATTTAAGTGTAGTCTATTAGTTCAGAGATTATTATCAACTTTTCCGCTTTTTAGTGTATGAATAATATAAAAACAAACGTTTTTTTTTTTTTTTTTTTTTTTTTTTTTTTTTTAATGCCAGTCAACCCATTAGTTTTTACTATGTACACACACACACACACACACACATATATATATATATATATATATATATATATATATATATATATATGTATATATATAGTACAATTTATCATCTAACAAAAATTCTCATAGCAGTGAGATGTTTTATCAAAACAATTTAAATATATGCATTCTTGCATTCATTTCATTTTCGCGTACTGATCAGTTCTCATTGCACTTTCCAGAATTTTTTCAGAAAATCAGCTCATAGAAGGCATATTTCCATTCACAAGACTTTAATAACAAACAGCATTTACTCAATATTACAAATGACAAATTTTAAAAATAACAGCCGTTTTCGAAATATTTACAGCACAATTTATACAAAAAACTATTTATTTTAAAGAAATATTAATTTCCAAAAATTACTTAATGCAAGTGGATTTTAGAAGTAAAGCAATTCTTTTAAAAATGAAACTTTTTTTTTTTTTAGCTTTTAATATTCTGGAATAAATTTTAATATAACGCAAAATGAAAGAAAAGAAATATTTTTTTTTTCTTCGTTTTAAATGGATGTTTTTAAACAGAATAAAAGCTCAGCATGCATTTACACAACGATAACTTTTCGTGCGTGAATAAATATAACAGCCAAAATAAATAAAAAACTAAGTAAAAATTTTTAAAATGTTAATCTCCTTTTTATACAAGAAAGTACATACTGTTGCAGTAGCAATCATTGAACATGAACAATAATTGAAATAAATGCTTTCTTTAAATTACAACTCTGGAAACAGGTTTTGATTTTGAATTTCCAAAAGATTTTTTATTTTCATTAAGTCTTTTGAAAGTTGTAATGATGGTATTCTATCGTTAATGAACGAGTTTATTTTAAAAGGATTTTTGTGTAAAAACTGAATTTAGATTATTTGCTTTTAACGTAAATATCGTACGAAAAATAAGAAGATAAATTTAATTATTTTTTTAAAGCCATTTTTATGTCTTTATTGTACTTCACAGTATTCCGTGTACTGTTATAATGCTCAAAATAATCTGATAAATTGATATTTTTGAATGGATAAATAAATAAATAAATAAAAATTATATAGCTTTTCAGCCATTAAAATTTCTTGAACTTTTTAATTTTTAAGCACAAAACGAATTGAATTTTTTAAACAAATATTTAAATTTATATAATTTCAAAGAATAAATCATTACATAAGGTTTTTCTTAGTATTACTCTTTTAGTCACTTAAAAAAAAATATTCCAAGAATTTTTCAAATAATTTATGTGTTTCTTAGCATACATAGAGAATATATATTTTAATCGGAAAGCAAAACTTAAAAGTCTCCATGCACTTTTATACCTAGAATAATAATTTTAACTCCCTATCTTACCTATTTGTTTACAATAAGCTTTTCAAAAGTAAGCTTTCTTTTATTTTATTTTTTCTTTTCTTTCTTTCTTTCTTTCTTTTTTCTTTTTTCTTTTTTTTTTTTTTAATAATGATTTAAGATGTACATAGAAAGAACTTACTATGCGTAACAATAATTTTCAAAGTTAAAACAATATTCATCGAAATCATCTCTGTTCCCTGAATCCATATTTACTAAGCTCAACGCAACTATAATTCTCTTTCAACATACAATGAAACCTTATTCAATATAACTTCCTTCTCCAACAAGCATTCAAAACGGTAGAAAAAGACAAGTAATGCCATATATTAGCTTTAGAAACGACTACAATATATTTACTAATGATGTCTCGCCAGGACAAGGAGAAAAATCTATCCCGAGATAACCGAGGATGTTAGGAAAAAAAAAAAGAGAGAGAGAGAGAGAGAGGAAGAAAAAAGAAAATGTCCGACCCTAGTTAACTTGTGATAATAAAGTAGAGGGTTAAACTATCAGATTTAAATAACAGTTATACAACTAATACCATAAGTTGTTGAATACACGTGTTAAACACAAGCTTAATTGAAAATTAATTTTTAATCTTTAAAACTAGCATTACTGAATAATTATAATTGCACATTTTAAAATTAAATACTTTAACTAACAGGTGCTGAAAGGTAGTCACATTGAAAATCACTGAAGGATTTAAGAGCAGGGCCAACTGCAGACCGATACGCACCCTATTTAAATCAGCAATAATTTTTCATAATGTTCTTTTAACCTATTAAGATTTCGACATACTGTAAATGTCGAGATATTACCTTTCGGTAAAATTTGATAAATACAGCATAGCAGCGCTACCTGTTCGAATATATGAACCAAAAGTATTTCACATTTTCTAAAGTTTTAAATTTCCTTTACCTTTCTTTAATTGTGAGGTATCTAAATACCTTAAAGTCAGTACTTAAGTTATTGAAAGAACTTAAGTTTTTTAACAGCCTTCATTTTGGAAGCTGACCTGAAATACACATTTTTAAATTTATTTATAAAAAGAAAAAAAAATCGCAGAAACACAAAAAACAAATTGATTAGCAAAAATATGCACAGCAAAAAAAATATAAATAAATAAATAAATAAAATTAATAAATAAATATAAATAAATAAATAAACAAAGTGAATATAAGATAGTCTAGAGTATATAGTGAACATATGTACAAATATTTGCATTTTTGTTGAATTTGAACTCTGTGTCAGTTATTTCCAGAAAATTTCTTTAATTTAAATATTAAAGAACATGTTCAAACTCTAGTTAATTTCACTAGAGGTTTACACATAACAATTTTTGCATCTGATTTACTTTTTGTTCAGACATGAATTTCAATAGTAACAATGTAAATATTAAAAAATATATAATTCAGATTTTTTTTTTTTTTAAGAAATACATTTATAGCTATCTGCTTTTATAACGTTTAGCTTTTATAAGTCTTTAAATATATTTATTCTAATCAGTGAAACTTTAAATAACACTTTCTTATTGAATGTACTTTTTTTTCTTTTTTAACAGTAAATGTATCCTCTTAGAGATTTTCTCAACTTTGTTTACCTTATTTTGTCAAATATTTATTCAACTTGTAATGTTTATGTAGATTATTTGCATAATCTGTCTAACTAAATAATTGAAAGTAACGATTTTAATGAATTTAACTGTTTGTATTACCAGAGGATGTTTTCAGAAGTATAAGAAAATATAAATTAGTAATAATTAAAGCAGACAAGTAAGGGTATCTGGGAGCAAAATCTTTTGTAATGGGGTCTTTTTATTAGACGAATAATTATAAGACTTAATTCTTTTATAGGCATAATCCTAAACTCAAATATTTTGATTCAATTTGAGCTAATGCTAGAATTATCTTTCCATTTTAATATTTATAAAAATCTAGCTGAAAAATACTCTTAAAAAAAAAAAAAAAAAGTTAAAATCACAAATGAGAGAAAATTTAAAACTATACGGCCGTTTTGGACCTTTTCAAGTTCCTTCCTCAGAATTTATTCGGGTTTTGTATTTATACTCATGGCACTTTTCACAACTTGCCTCTCTGGTAAAATCTTATATCATGCTTACTTGGCCAGCTTTGCGGTTGTTAATTTTTCATTTCTTTATTCTTTTGTCATTAATACTGAGGGATGAACTTAAAAATTTCCGAAACGGCGGTATAGTTATAAATTTCCCTCATTTGAGCTTTTAACGTTGCTTTAATTTAATTTTAGTATTCCAACACAAAGTGTCTCCACATACATTTAATATATTCTATTTCTCAGGTTCATCGAAAATAATATAATTAAGAAGAAGAAGAAAAAGAAGAATATTAAAATGAAAATAGATTTTTTTTTTTTTTAATAATAATTAGAAAAGCTAAAGCAGTTGTCAAATTGTACAAAAAGGGCCATCTTTTTCATACTATTGAATCCCTTATCTCTTTTAAAGACTACGCAATTTTTTAACTTACTTGGCATTATGGTATAGAATGAAAAAGTATATACCAAATATCAAGTTTTTATAGCGTATCCACAGCCTGAATTTTGTCAACATACTCTTACACTACTAGTATTTAAAAATAAATTTACATTCCTAAATGTACAGGATACAGTTTATAAGAAATGTATCTATATATATAAAGTCGTTAGTCCTGAGCGAGTGAATGAGTGAGTGAGTGAGTGATTCGTCATAGCCCAGCCCAAACCTCTGCACCTAAAAGCATGAAACTTGGTGAAAACATGCCTTCTGCGACGTAGACATCCACTAAGAAACAATTTCACAAAATTCATTTCCAAGAGGGGGAAATTGCTTCACGGTGAAGAAATCGCACATAGGGACTAGACTGAAATACAAATAATAATAATAATAATAATAATAATATTTTTGATTTTAAGAAAGGAAGGGGGGGGGGCTACTTTTTTTTTTTTTTTTTTTTTTGGGGGGGGGGGGGGGGGGTTGCATAAGCCAGACTTTAGAGTAAAATTCTTCCAAAAATGGTACATAGAAGTTGAAATTGGCTGTTCGTCTTGAGAAATGTATCCAAAAAAACCAATTTTGGATGTTTTTTTTTTTTTTTGGGGGGGGGGGTTACGCGAGGGGCAATGTTCGAGAGCTCTCGTTTTACGTTAAATTTGTCCTAGAGAATGTACGGGAGCTGAAATCACAAATTTCGGTGTGTCTATCTTACTCTGAAGCTTCTTCACAAGTCTTAGATTGGATTTACATCTGAAAATTTTCTAAGGGAATCCAAAACTATTAATCTTACTATCTAATACTACTACGAAGACAAGACATTGTTGAAACACACCAATACAGCCAGCGAAAGTTTACATAAATGGTACACGTTTTTCTTTTATTACCAACATGTATTTTTCGGGTAGCTATTATTACCCGAATGTAAAGTAGTCCTTCGAATGTAAAGTAGTCTCAAATCATCAGATTTGGTGAGTGTTTAAACGCTTCATTAGGAGAACACACTCCCTGGCATCCCTGGAAGACCAGTCCCACGTTATTTTATGGAGAAATTTGTTTACATTACTGCTCGTTACCTAATGTATTTGTTTAAATTACGCTTTCACATTTAGAAAAGTCACATTCATTAAATTAGTACTTGTTTTCAAAAAACTTATTTATTTATTTATTATAATTATTATTACTTATTTATTTATTTATTTTTTTAACTAACTGCTTTTTCTCATTTTTCAGCTTTAAAATAAAATATAAAAATATAAACTTTTTTTTTTTTTTTCTTTGAGAAAGTGTTTTAAAGCATATTTCACTGATAAATAATTCAGCAAACAATAAATTTTCTATCTCCAACTGCTACATAACTATCCCTTATATATATATATATATATAAATAAATCTGACTTAGGCAAACAAATCTAGATGTGTCTCTGAACCTTTTCTGTTAAATCCATTTTATTGTGCACATGACAATTAGACAACTTATATAATTAACAGTATCTAACAGCAGCTAAAACTCAACTGATGCGGGATATTCTCTCTGTATATGCATAGTTTCACAATTTAGCACCTTTTTCCTTCCGGAAAACTTTAATAGAATATTTCTTTTATTTAACCAGTGAAATGTAACGGTTTTCACTGATAAAGTATAATTAAAAAAATAAAATTAAAATAAAATATTAAATTTCTCCGGAAACCTAAAGTTGACAAATATATGTATGACTATTACGTGACAAACCAGTTTAGATTATTGGAAGCCAAATTTGTCAGATGAGAAAATGCACTGGATTCATGTAAAAATTACATATGAAACGACAAATTTTATGAAAATCGAGAATATCCAAATTAAATTGTATAATTCTATGTAACATCTTCAAATATAATAATATTCTCTTCAAAAACAGATTTTATAATACTTTCTAGAAACTACAGTGGTAAATGTGTGTGTGTGTGACAATTTGTTTTCTGTAATTATATAGCTTTCAAGTGTTCTGACTTCAGAATACAGAACGTACGACTTGAACTCGCAAATAATTTCTTACACATTATCTTACATCAAATACGACTCATTTTTGTATAAATCTGAAAAAACAAATCACCCTTTACTTTTTCATGTTGGATATTTCTAATAAACTTCATTTTGTTTAATAAAAAGTTTCAAATATAATAAATACTTTATTCCACAATGATTTCAATAAACTAATTTGCATAGTTTAATATTTTGTCAATTCATTAATAGTTCGACAAATTTGACATTATTATTTTTGTTTGTTTATTTTCATTGAAAATGTTGTTTTATGATTGCGAATCATATTGCTACTTTTACTAAATTTTTCAATTTAGTGGAAATAATTAAAATTTATCTTAGTTACCACTTAGACTAACTTTTGGAGAAGTAAAGTTTTACGAATGATACATTCACAATCTAATTACATTTATATCACTAATCTTTTAGGTACTGACTAAAGCGTAGTCAGTAAGATGGGTTCAGATATTACTAATATTTAAAATTTAAAAATAAGAACCTTACAAATTAATAAGCAAGAAATAGCTCAGAATTTACTATATCATAATTATTTGCATCAAATATTACTTTTTATGGAAATTGTCAAGTTAAAGGGAAATAATTTATTAAAAAGACAATTTTTCTACCTCGTAAGTTTTTATTTTGGAATTCTTTGAATCATATAAAAGTTTCTACAAATAGTTTTAGATCATTATTTTATTTTTGTCCCGAAATTTAATACTTTTAGATACTTTGTAGACTATTGCGCAGAAACTACTCTGTCGGCTTGAGGTAAAAAAAAAAAAAAAGAAGAAGAAGAAGAAGAATTTAATTGTGTCTTAGAGAGAATCTTTATTTCCTGTTCATCAAAAAACACACTTAAAATAAGTAAAGATTTACATTTTTTTTTTCTTTTTAATTTAGCATTCACTTAAACCATGGTTTGTCTAGTAATAATAATGTATTGCTTTTAATTTTAGTTTTTAATTAAAATTTTGAAGAAAAAAAAAAGTATCTAGCAAATTATGTAAACAAATATTATTTAAAAACAGAAGGAAAATTTTATTTTTATTATAGAATTACCGGTAATGATATTTAGCAAAACAAAGAATAAATTTAATTAGTTTTAATAAATTTTAATTACTGTAAAAACACATATCTAACTTGATGTTTTAGTTAATAGAGTCTTTCTTAAAGCTAATAAATAAAATGAATATGAAATTAACTTTTAAAATTAAGTTTAATCAGTTTGAAAGAACTCAATGATTTTACTATTTCTTACGGGAGTTATTTAATTGAATTGTTTTATTATCTAAAGAAAAACAAATAAAAGAAAAAGCTTTCAACTAATACGCCAATACATTAGATTAATATTTATTTCTAACCCACTTAGATATATTCCTACTTTTATTTAAATAAAATTGATAAATAAATTTATCACTTTACCTTGAGAATTTGAAATGCAATGTAAATATATATTTATATATATATATTAAATTTTTGTTATTGAATTTAAAAAGTACAGGCAATTTCTATTAATCTAATTATGTATAAGGAGAGTAGTAAGTTTATAATATTGTCATATAAAATATACTGAAGTGTAAAAAAGTAGGTACAGGTATAACAAAATAATTTAATATAATAAAGTAAGTACGAGTAAAAAACATTTGTAAAGTAAAAAAAAATAAAAATAAAATAAACCTGCGAATGTAACTCAAAGGCATTGCTGTTTTCATACTGCACTCAGGCCTTCATCATTTGACTTGATAAAGTTTTTTTTTTTTTTTTTTTTTTAGATATTTAGACACGAAATAAATGCTGGATATTTTTACTTCATTTTCCTTATTTTTATTTATCTTGTGCGGAAATTTTTTTTTACGCATTTGTGATAAAGCCTAAAAAAAAAAAAAAAAAAAAAAGTGAATGTAACTTAAAAATGTAATAATATAAGCATATAAATACTGTAATATAAGAAAGTAAGTAAAAGTAAATAACTTTTGTAAAATAAATAAATAAATAAATAAATAAACTTTCGACTACATCATTTGACTCGATGGAGATATTTTTTAGATATTTCGATACGAGACAAATGCTGAATATTTTTACTTCTTATGGGATTTTCTAACAAAATGTTTATTTATAAAATTTTATATTCTAAGGTAAATGAATTGGACATAATAAATGTGAGAAAATAAAAATCATTTTGGGTTTTAATATAGTATTTAACAGGCATTGTTTGCCGTGACGTTTTGATGTTTAAGATAGAGAAACGACATTAAATGTGCGTTTACTTAAAATTACAATGCATGTTGAATGAAACTAAAAGTTTAAACTATCAAAATTTATTTATACTTAAATTTTATACAAAAATCTGTACAGAAAAATCTCGAATTGTATTTTTCTTTTTACAACAAATGATTTTCTCAAACAGCAGCATTACGTTTTAGGATCGGTAATTTTGGAACTGTGATAATAATACACTCTGTCACAAAAAAATATATGCACTCAGAAGCAAATGAGCTACAATCACGAAACTTAACATGTGTGTAGTGTATGAAAAGATAAGCAAATGATTAAAAATTCAGAACAAAAGATCATTTTATTAAGAAGTTAGGGGATGAAAAAGGTTACAAATCAGTAAGTATTAATGCCACCTCTGGCAGCTATACAAGCCGAAACACGGCGTGGCATCGAATCAATTATGTCATCTATATCCCCCTGCGGAAGATTATGCCATAACCTTTGCAACTGACCAGTTAATTCACCAGCATTCCAACACGGCTTCAGTTGCCTTCCTAGCACGTCCCATTGTGCTCTATTGACGAGAGGTCTGATGACCTGTTAGGCCATGGGAGTATGTCATATCCTTGAAGACATTGTTGTGAGAGTAGAGTAGTATATGGACGAGCGTTGTCTTGCTGATAAATGACACCTGGGCGGCTTCATAGAATATGCAGCACAACCGGTGTTAAAATGCTGCCCACGTAACTGCGAGCCATCATAGTGCCTTGAAAGACGACTTGAGGTGATCGTATGTCTCAACAGAGCGCTCCCCACACTGTTACACCTTGTACAATAGCAGTATGCCGCTCGAAAAAATTTCCGGATCAGACAGTTGGCCTGGCCGATTCCACATGCGTGTGCGATGGTCATCAGCACTGAGACTGAATCGTAATTCACCACGAACGATCACACGTTAGGTCAGTTACACTCCAGCTTGCTTTGGGTCGACAAAAATCTAGTCGACATCGCTTGTGATGTGGTGTGAGGGGTAGGCGTCTTAATGGACGTTGGTTGTTTATACCAGCGTCAGCCAGTCGTCTCCGAATGGTTTCCCTTGATATTACTGGATGCCTAGAATGTGGTAAATGACATTAAATCGAGGCTAATGACGCTGTTGGTGCGGTTGGGTCGCTCTTATGATTGTGCGATCCTCGTGTTCATTTGCGCTCCTGGGACATCTTGACCCTCCACAATGGTTGATTCTCCCTTCCGTGACCCATTGTTACTAATCCCGAGCAACTACCATATCGCTCCGAACGAGTTGGCGGCTGATATGCCTGAACGACAAAACTGCTTCTCTGAGGACTACCATACGGCCCCTCTCACTGTTCGACAATTGTCGGTACTGCCACCGGTTACGTATCAGAGGCATCTCAAGTCACAATACCGCCCATCAAAGTCAACAGATTCGTTTGAATAGCTTTACGGCGAGAGAAATCGTGCTTTTAAACTCGCCCAGCTGCGCTTTTCAGATGCGCATAACGTGCTTAGCCTTGTATCATTGGCGTTGAAATTTTAATCATTTTCATATCTCTTACCAGACTACATTTGTACTAATTTTCGTGAATGTGGTTCAATTTCTTCTGGGTGCATATATTTTTTTGTGACAGAGTGTATTAAGCTAAACATTACGCCGTTTAACAAATAAATAAATTCGTCTTGCACGTGATATTTTTATTTAAATTAAGCATGTTTAATCAGAGAAAATGACATTATGAGAATTTTTATTTCTTTTTTTCAAACCTTTTTTTTTTGCTCATTTATTAAATAGCGTAATTGGTACTGCTAATTGGCACTTCTTGGTACTTACAAAATGAATGTATCGTAAATTCATCATATATTAAGAAAAATTATTGCTATTATTAATTCTTGTTCTTATTCACAGTTTTATATACTGAAAGTAGAGTGGTGAAATGTGGACATGTAGTCAAATTTACATTAAAAAAAAAAAAAATCTAAAAAATTACTTAAATATATAACATCTGTACTAAATTAATTTAACACTTTTTTTTTCTTTTTTTTAAGTACGTATTAAATAAGATTTTCTAGTTAAAACGTCGTTAATTATAGATTACACTATGATTGCAATGTTAAGTGTCATAATATAATTGAAAAAATTAATAATACAAAAATATAATTTAATTTTTGGATCTAAAATTTTAATGAGTGGAAACGGAAACCATCGAAATATCATGAAAAAAACTCACCACATTTCTAAAAGTGACACAGTCTCAACTGTTCACATAGTATGTTCTGTAAAAGCCGTCTTTCATAATAGAAATCCCTCATACAGTGTCCTTTTAACTGCCGAATGGCTGCAGCTATAATCATTAACAAGGATGTACAGGTATAGTAAACTGCCTATGCGCTAATAGATGCGACTGCTTACAGCGGCAGCTGGTGAAAACGAAGAACGTTACGAAATAAGGTAAGAAAAATTGTGAATTGCAAAGTTGTAGAGAGTCATCGATCATTTTCAAAATGTCATCTTGTAAACATGAATGTTAAATGTATATATATATATATATATAGTTTGTAAGGTGCATATACTTGTTCGCAATTTCGTAAACCGTGACTGGCCGAAACGGTCTTAGAAAGAAAAGGGACAATTATTGATCACCAAATACCTTTGTTTTCGATGCTCAAATTTCTCTCCATTAGCCGCAATGCACATTCTGACGTATGTTTAAAATTTACGTAGCACGCACGTCGTACGCTACGCTACAACGTGTGCAGCGTAAAATTTAAACAAGAGTCCAAATATGCATTGCAGAAATTTGAAAATAAAAAACAAAGACATCTTGTGGTGTCTAGTTTTTTTTTTTTTTTTTTTTTTTTCCCTTTCTATGATTGTTTCGTCACGTAACAATGTTGAGAATCTCGATTGAATAAATACGCCTTTTTAAGCATTTAGCCCTCATCATTCACCTCTACATGATGTATTTTTGTACTCAATAGAAGATTCTCTAAAACTTTGTACGCCAGTAGCATACCCTATCGTATACCATTTTTGAGATAAGAACGCTAACTCCCTAACTTCCATCAGATGGCGCTGTAATCGGCCTTATATTGCAGTGCAAATCCACTTAACTATACCAAGATACTATTTTATTATTATAGCTACAGCCGCTCATCATTTTAGAGGATGGGAACAGACTGTAGAGGCCTCCCTAAGTATCTATATATTAATAGGCAAGCATAAAATTTGTAGTCCCTTTTTAACATATTAATTATGGGAGTAGGGGTTGAAAATGGTATCATTCGAAAGGTATGGTTAGAATACAAATATTATTTTCTTACAATGTCAAGAAAGTATTTAAAAATACATTTATTTTTTATGCATTTTTCCCCATTTTTCCCTTTTATACACTTATTCCTTTACATTAAAAAATACCTAAAAGTAGAAAGTTGTTAAATCTGGCAATTTCATAAAACTCAAATAAAACCATAGACACAGTAATTTGTATAATGTAGCATCCCTATACGCAAGCGAAGTGATGACGTCACTGTCTGTCCATGGAGCCATGAAAAAGATTTTTTATGTTAATCGTCCATTGGATTTTTTGTAAAAAATTATTAAAAAATAACGGAAATTATCTGCCGGTTTTAATTCCGATATTTGGGTATAGTTATATATAAGTTACTGTCTACAGGTGTTTGATTGAGTTATTTTTTCTGTAAAATTGATAAAATTTTAATTTAAAATCACAAAGCTCCAGAAAAAAAAAATGGCAAACTTCCAGTTTCGAATGTAAACATAAATATTTCATTTCAAAGGGTGATATTTAAACAATAAATATTCAATTAATATACTAAATAAAAGGAAAATGGATTTGTTACTAACTGCTGCATGTATAAGTAGACGATACGGAAAAAATTCCGATTTCCGTTTTTTGCTGAATTTACATGTTTTGAGCTTTCTTTACGTTTCAATTAACTGAAATTGGCTACTTATTTTTTAAAAAAAGTGTCTTTATTCTTAGATTTTGTGGGTAGAAGAAGCAAGTAGAAGATACATAAAAACTTTTGATTTCCGGTTTTCGATGAATTTACACGTTTTGAGATTTCCTTGCATTTTAATTAAGTGAAATTGACTGCTTATTTTTATTTTTTAAAAAGTGGATTTACTATTCTTTCCTCTGCATATATAAGTAGAAATTATAAGATTCAGAAAAGTTTTAGATTTTCAGTTTTCGATAAAGTTACACGTTTTGAAATTCGAACTCAATTCGACCATTTTTGAAAAATATCTTTTTTTTTTTTTTTTTTTTTTTTTTGTTCAAACACTGTATTTTATGAACCAATCGAATTAATTTAACAGAATTTGATACTTGGTTGGGCCTTGGTTTGACATGGTACCTATTAGCTTCTGGGCTGTATCACACAACAAGGGGCGTTTTCACGTTGCGATTTTCTCTCATTTCAGGAAAGGCTAACATTTACAGAGAGAAATAGTTATATTAAGTAAAACTCTGCTGATTTAGTTAGAGTGAATATCGGCAAACAATTGCCGCAGCTGTGTTGCAATTGCATTCCGTTTAGGACAAGGCAATAACTTTGCTTTGCCTCGCTTTGCAAAACAAAATGGTCGAGTTTCGACCACTGGGCGATACTAGTATACATTAATGGATATTTGCTAAGGACGGGTGTCAATAGCAAAGCTATCTAGATTCTTTTTTTTTCCAGATACTTAAATAAATACTTCATGGATTCTGTTGAATCTTTAGGGGTGAAAGAACATGCTACAGCACATATCTTCCAGGGAAAACTTTGTCCTGAAGGCTAAATGGGATCAGTCATAAATTAATCAAAAATATTTAATCTTTCGGCTTATGCTGTAAAACATAGTGTTTGAAAAGAGTAGTAGCTATATTAATGATCATGAGACTTCTTTTAACTAAGGATATAAATTTATATGATAATTGCATTTATTTAATGGAGATATAAAGGTTTCTTTAACAACGTCGAAAATTTGTCGTACGTCTTTTGTTTATAAAATGCAGAATTTTTAAACCAAAGAAATAGCACTTTCAGAAAACTTCACATACTTCATTAGACACAACATACAGCAATATATATATATATATATATATATATATATAATATTTGATGAAATATGAGCCTTTTTACTAAATCTTTTTTAACTGCGCATGCGCAAGCGCTAGCCAAATTCCTTTTGCATTATTTATTATTAACTGAATAAATAAACTCTTAAAAAATCCTCAAGTAAATATTGTTGAAACTGATAAAGATATTGTCAATAGGAATGTTTATTTTCAAGTACATTCCAAAAAGGTGGAAAATCCTAAGGGATTTTATCACTTGTTAATTATTCTGTCTTTCTTAACTTCATGCTATTTGTTTCAAAAGTTTTCATCCATCATTTTCAAAACTAGTGAATAGGGGATTTTTACAATGAATGTTCTTAATTCAATTTTATGATAAACGAATCACTGGTAAACTATATTTTTATTGAAAACACTTTAAAAACACATAAAATTAAATTTTATTTAAAAAATGTTAAAATTTTTATCCGAAGTTTTTCGCTTTTAAATAGTAAAGCATCACCAGGGATTTTTTTATTACTCTTTTCCAGTGAGCAGTTTTTAAAATATTTTTTCTTTCACAGTCAACAGTTAAGTCTTTTAATAACGTGAATAGCAGCAAAGTCAATTTGAAATCCAGTGAAAGTTGGATCAAGGAGCTACAAAAAAAATAAGAGAAGCTGAAATTATTGAAAAATTACACGAGGCTGTTGGAAGATAAAAACCAAAATGAACTCGGAGAAATAAACTATTAACTATTTTATAATTATTGTGCCAAATTATTGGCAAAATTTCAGCATATTTTAATATAAATTGTAATTTTTTAATAATTCCAGCTTCCTTTATTTTTCTTAGCTCCTTGATCCAACCTTTACCGGACTTCAAATTGACTTTGCTACTATTCACGTTATTAAAAGACTTAACTGTTGACTGTGAAAGAAAAAAATTTTGAAAAACTGTTCATTGGAAAAGAGTAATAAAAAAATCTCTGATGATGCTTTATTTTTTAAAAGCGAAAATCTTCGGATAAAATTTTTAACATCTTTTAAATAAAATTTAATTTTACGTGTTTTTAAAGTGTTTTCAATATAATTAACAAATGACCCGTGTTCAATTTAACTCTTTTTTTTTTTTTTTTTTTTTTTTTGAGATTATTTATTGTAAAATATATCTCAACATTAACTAATATCCCTATGAACTAATAACCCTATAAACTAACAACCGAAATTAACAATATTCTTTTCATTATTTGGAAATATAAATAATAGAAAACTGTTTAATGAAAATTCTTTGCGCACAATAATTTCATCGACGATTATGCCCTACGAGATTAAATACAGCTCTAGTATGGAAAACAACTAATTTACAAAATGCTCTTTTCTCTTAAAATTAAAGTTTATTATTAAATTTCAGACATTGGAAATGAAGTAAATTAGAACAGAAAGATAAATTCAGTATTAAAATTTTCCAAACAAAATTAGTTATTGCAATGGGAAATTTTAGTAAACATTCCTGACACTTTTAAGCAAAATATGTTGGAATGAGAATTAAGTTATTTTTAATTTAAAGATGAAATTCTTTAAATCACTTGTAAATCAGGCTCAAACAAGAATAAAGTTAAGTATTTAATTCTTCAGAAATTTATAAATTCTCTTGTTGAACAGAAATATAAACAGTTGTTCACTTAACACTTTATCAGTGTTGCCAGGTCTGGCGGATTTGTTATTCAATATTTACTAATAATTTTGAGAAGTGATATTTGATATACATAATAGACTAGCAATCTTCGATGTGATTAGGCAAACATTACAATAAAAAATTATTAGTGATTATTGAATAACAAATCCGCCAGATCTGGCAACACTGCCGTTTATAGCCCCATAGGACTTTAACATTCCATCAAAAAAAAAAAAAAAAAAAAATATATATATATATATATATATATATATATATAGTCAAATTTTGAAAACAATGTCAGAAATACTTATTGAGATAGACGTATATACTTTATTTTTATCTCACTTTAACTCATCTATGGCGTAAACGCTACTTTAAGCTGTTTTTGTTTAAAATAATAATAATAATAATAATAATAATATTTTAGCATGCTGTCTCAGTTTTTGACTTTCAACTTTTATGATCTTCATCTGTTTTATAATAAATTTATGTATTATTTAAAGAGTCTATCATTAATTTTAAGAAAATATAAAGATTGTAAAAAATAAATAAAAAATAAATAAAAATATAAAAAAAACTTCAAAATGTTTTTTTATGCTCTTGATATTTTTTTGACTTCTATGTACCAAGGGCATTTTAAAGTTCCATACCAATAAATCCTCTTTAATAGTTCCATACCAATAAATCTTCTTTAATAGTTCCATACCAATAAATCCTCTTTAATAGTTCCATACCAATAAACACTGTGATGAGGTGATATGAACAATTGTTATTATTTTGTTTATATATTTTTAGAAATTCATCATAACTAAATAAAAATATATGTTTGAAATACCTTTTCTTTTTTTTAGTATTTAATACACAATAGATTACGACAACGAGTTTAAATATGTACTTTATTGCCTTCACAAGTGTTTTAATCTCAATCAGAAAAACATTATTAATTTAAATATATATTTATCTGCTTATATTTTGTTACTCACACACCAAAAAAATCCTCTATGTGAGATAATTTGCAACAGAATTACACTTGGATACGTCTTTTTTGCTTCCCACCACCCCGTCAAAGTTGAAAAGAGTGGGAATTTCGCAAAATTCCTTTATGGAATTTGTTAAGCACATATAAACAACCCATGCACCAACAAATCGCCTTTTTGAGATAATTTAGAAGCGAGTTACATCTGGAAACTCTTTTTTTTTTTTTTTTTTTTTTTTTTTTTGCCCCTGATCCTTGAGAAGTGGAAAGATTTCACAAAATTCTTCCATAGTGCATGTTGAATACACGTATCACACCCACATACCAAAAAAAAAAAAAAAAAAAAAGTCGTTCTGGGATAATTTGGAGTAGAGTTGTGTACGTATTTTTTTTTTTTTTTTTTTTTTTTTTTGCTACTCTACCCTTGTAAGGAGGGAAAGAGGGGAATTTCGGAAAATTTCATCCCAACTGATATTTGATGAAAATAACAAACCCACACACCAAAATTCAAGAATGCAGCTCCCATAGATTTCCTAGGAAAAATGTGTCACAAAAGGAGTGCTGTCGAATTTGACTCTCGTAAATCATCCCCCCTTAGCGGGCGGAATTTCTAAAGTTTCAGAAATTTGTTTTAAGTTTTTTGTGTTTGCTGTATTTTAAACAAAAATATTACGGATATATATATATATATATATATATATATATATATATATATACATTTGTTTCTTTGAGATATGGAGGGTTATGTGAAATCGCTTTTTTTACTTGTGAAATCACGTTTTCACCTTCCTCCTTTAGGGTGGTTCAAAATTTCTAAATTTTGTGAAATCGGATTGTGTTTACCATATTTTAAAGCAATATATATATATATACGGAAAAATTGCATTTTTTTTTTTTTTTAAATAGATATTAAGGTTGATACAAAATCAAGTTTACATCATCCGGTTTTAACCTTGTTAAACCACATTTTGTGCCTTTTCCTCTTGGGTGTTGAATTTCTAAAATTCCAGAATTTGGTATTTATATATTTGTATTTGGTATATTTTAAATCAAAAAATTTCATGTATATCAGTTCTTTTGCTTGAGATATGAAGGCTTATATGAAATCTCGTTTTACCACTTCGCACCCCTTATAAGTAGATATGAAGGATTTTGTGACATCACGTCCCCCCCCCCCCAACCCGTTTTTCCCCACTTGAGAGGTGAATTTTGTAAAATCTGTGCGTCATTTTGTATTAAAAAATTTCGCTGTACGTCTACTCCATACAACGAAAGTTTTGATCAAATTTTATACTTTTAGGGGCAAGAGCTTTGACTGGGCAATAATGAATCAATCAGTCAGTCCGTCAGTCCGGACAAAGATTATATATACAGAGAGATAACAAACATTTTAAATTAAATAAGAATTATCTGAAGTCCTATTTATTTATTTATTTATTTTGTTTGTTTAAATTTAAATATTTTCGCAATTATTATTCCTTTTTTTTTTTTTTTCATTCAATTTACAGCAGAAAATTTACATTATTTCTTTACTCAAAGCAAGGGTTATTTTTTGTTTTCTCCTTATTTTTACATAGAAGCCTATTTATAAAATGTCTGTATTTAGCAAAAGCAACACATAAATAATCCGTCTGTTACATTTCGCCTTTTGGAATTCTAAAGCATCATTTTGTGCAGCCAAGTGAGACTTTGTTATCCCTCGTATTTTGTGTCTGGTTTGGTGCTATCAGTGTCAACATTGCTTTGTTACAGCCTGATTGTACGGATCCGGTCTGTCAGACTCTTACTCCAATTTCTCTTTGTGATTGAAACCGAACGGAGAACTATTTTATTTCGTTAATAACGGCGTGCATTTACTTTATGTTTTTATGTTTAATTCAGTGAAATTATTACTTAAAGAATATATGTTTTAAATATAAAGAAAAATATAATGAATTACACGCATTTTTCTTACTTATGAGTATAAATATTGATAAAGAATTTTGCTGGAATTATAGGTCTAATTTACATGTTTTTTTTTTTTTTTTTTTTTTAATTATCGCTTTCTAAAATTTATATATTTTGTAAATATTTTTAATTCTTTCTCTATTAATATATATTTTTAATGTGAAACATTGTACTATTTTTTAAATATATATACATGAAATTGGTTGTACATTATCACCAAATGGATTCTGAAAGTACAAACTGGACAATATTATTACAGAAAACAAGTTTACTGGACCTTCAAATAATTTCATAGTCCAAGAATCTACTAAAGATTCAGTTAAATATCTTCCGCCTATTATATATATCGTAAAATATTAATTATTACTAATAAATAATCAAGGTACACCTGGGTAATATTTATTCTACATATTAATTTATTATTATGTACACAATTTGTAAATTTCCTTATTTTTTTACTTCCCGAACACTATAGTGAGGAAAGTATTGTAATCATGTCAAAAATCCGAATTTGAGATTTTGATGTTTCTATACGTTTCGAGGTGCTTGAGTCCGTTTTCACTATTTTTAAGATGATGTATGTATGTGTGTGTATGTGTGTATGTATGTGGGTGTGTCTGTGACTGAACACGCTAGTGTCTAAACGCTTTGTTCGAATAGGCTGAAAGTTGGTACGTATATTGTAAATGACCATAGTACGAACCCTATTGATTTTGGTGAATCTATCCCTAAGAGTTTTTTTACAGGGACTCCAGGAAATTTTTTTTATCATTATGCCATATGGGGCCAAATTTTCAAAAGTGCGATAGCGTCTAAACGCGTTATTAATCTGAGCAAAAGAATTTGTACACATGTTATAGGTCGCAGTTGCACCAACTGTATAGATTTCTGTGAATTTAGCACTTGAAGTTTTTTTACAGAGACACAAAGAAAAATTCTTTATCATTATGGCCTATGGGGCCAAATTTTTAAAAGTGCGATAGCATCTAAACGCCTTATTTAATTGAACTGAAAATTTATATAAATATTATAAATCACTGTTGCACTAACTATAAGCATTTTGGTGAATCTAGCATTTATAGGTTTTTACAGGGACACAACGAAAAGTTCTTTATCTTTATGATCTATGGGCTCAAAGTTCAATAGCGTTAAATACAACGTCGTGTAATATATGGAGAAAAATACTCAAACACTCTATTATGGTTTTCTATCTTTGTTTAATTATCAATTCCCCTTTCTTTACTTTATCTACAAAACGGTTAATCACTCAATGTTCGGAAAGTCGAGTGGCGTCACTCCAGATTTTTTTAACTGTTTTCAAGAAGCCATAGATTGAAATAAGCCACATCTTTGCATCTAACAAAGATGTGACGCGTAATATTTTAATTATTACTAAGAAATAGCTGAGTTATCAAAAATATCTTCTGCATATTACTCTATACTTATGTACGTATAATGATATAAATTACATTTATTAATGTTGATTTATTTAGTTTCAGGAAGCTGTCTATTTAGGTAGCCCACATCCAACCCGTTCTAGAATAATGGCTTTCGAAATTTCATGAAATGATGGGTAAACGTATAACTGTAGACGTTGACATGTAAAGAAGTCTTAAAAATATGGTGGGCGTTGAAAATATTTTTTTTTTTAAATTATTGTCTTAGCATTTTAGAAGTCTACCTAAATATCCACTAAAATGAATGAAAGCTAATTACATTAAAATTTCTGGAAATCTAATGAAACTTGTTTTTACTTTTTTAGATTTTAAAAATGCTACTTGCTAATTAATTTTCAATTTGCCCCTAAATTTTAAATTATTTCAATTTATAAATACCTGTATTCTAAATATATCTGGGCGTTACTTTGTGATTTGATTAATAATTTAATCTTTTAAAGGTATTTTTATGTTTGAATTTTAAACATTTTCATGTTTTTTCAGTATTTAATCATAAAAATATTTTAAAATTTAACTTATTAATCATTATACAAATTAATTCACATGTATGTTTAGAACATATATTGAAAAGTAGAATAATGTAAATTCGAAGGAAAATTTGGAAAACTAAGTCACATAGCACATTTTATAAGATTACAGAAAGAAAAAAAAAATAATAATTTTATTTTTATTTTTCAATAGTTTTCGAGAAATTTTAATATAGGGTAAGTGCATGTATGATTGACACTTTTAGAGCAATCGCTGATGATTTTAATGTTCTAGTCATCAGAAAATATTTTTAGAAATCTTAAGTTAGTACATATGGTATGAAAGACATTCAGAACCAGATGTATGTTAAAATATATACATTTGATTTTTTTTTAATGAATATTTTTTTGACACCCACTCCATGTTCCAGTAATTGACACTGCCAGTTTTGCATTTTATCAGTAATTGGCCCCCTATGTTCCAGTGTTTGACACTGCTATTTATTCATTTTTCCAGTTATTAGCACCCTATGCTCCAGTGTTTGACATAAAATGTTAAAATCCTTATATGTAAAATGTATGATTTTATTATTATTTTTTTATTTTTTTATCATTTCGGGATAGATGTCAATTACTGGAGCATGCTAATAACTGGAGCACCTACTCTACTTAATACTCATATATTTCAAGTTTATGAATGCTAACTTCCAGAAGTCTAGGAAAGTAATTTCAAAAGTAGGTTTTCAATGTGTACCATTTCCCCTTAAGAATAAGAAAAGAGAATTAAGTTTTTATTAAGCTTTATAACAATAACTGAAAACTTGCGATACCTTCATATACTAAATTATGAACATTCTGAAACTAATCCCTTTAACACGTTGACTTCTTTAACCCCTTTAACACGGTGAGTGTCAAATATGATATAAAAGCGCGTCAACCATCGGTGGTTGAAAGTGTAAAATATAATGTAAAACTAAACATAGTACACTGTTTTAAGCAATTGTTAAAAATTTATTTAAAATTTACTTAATTTTTATTTATTGCAGGATAATATCATTAAAAAAATTTAATGGAATTTTTTAAGGATTCGCGTGGCGCTCAACATGTTAACACATGGAAAGACATTTTTAAAGACAATAAATTATTTTACGTTTCACAGGTTGTATTATTTTCAGTTATGTTAAAGTAATGCAACATGAAATTAAAAAGAAATATATATATATATATATATATATATATATATATATAGTAGGGTGCATCGAAAAACGCGTTTTTTCTGCAATTCAATTCTAATAGCGCGGAAAACTTGCGCATAGACGTCATTATAAATGAAAAAAATATTTTTTTTTTTTTTTTTTTTTTTTTTTTTTTTTTTTTTTTTAAATTTGAAATCGCGCAGAAGGCCTAAAGTTACCAAAAAAGCCAAAATACCGGTAAATTTTAAAAAAATGCAAAAATTACAAAAAAATACATTTTTTGTTCTAATAGTGAAAAAAGTGTTTTTAAGAGTGTCTTTAATGCATACAAAATATAATTAGACCCATTCTTGTTTTACTGAATTCGCGCCTAAAGTTGCGAAAAAGCCTAAAGTTGCGGGTTGTATCGTAAAAAAAACGATATTTCATGATTTTCGACGATTTTTAAACATGTGCCAAAACCCATAAAAATTTTATTTTTAATTTGTAATAGTGTAAATCCATTTAAAATAGTTTTCCCAATCCAGAAATAATACTTTCAGACCTGTTATTCCTTAAATGTATTCGCGCAAAAGGTCTAAATTATAGTATAAGTTAAGTTATAGAGTCCCGTAAAAATCCCGTTTTCCATATCTGATGAGTGTTTATTTAACACATTAAGGTTTGTAATAAGACTCTAACAAGTGATTTACAAAAAATGTATTAGCCAAACATATCATATTGCAGCTCTCAGCTCATTTCAACTTTTAATCTGTGCTGAAATAACCCAGGACTCCCGGCGAGGACGTGGCTGCAAGGCGAGTCCCACCTCCACCCTAACCAACCAACCAACCAGGACGAATTTTATTTACAATATTTACAGTAACTATTTACTTTGTACAATGCATATATGTTCGTTGTAGGCAAAAGGTTATTTACATAGAAGCCCCTTTGAATTCTGACTTTGAATTAAATGTGGGCATCAGCTGTCTTGATTTTAAAGTAGCTCTAATATAACCATCTCGATTTTCATGCCCGTACACTTTTTCTGCTGCTTCTGTAACCAGTTTTACACACCTCTCAACTGACTGGGTGTGACATGGAAATTTGAGGTAGTTAAACTCTGGTGGCGCTTTGTCTTTCAATAAAGAAGTATCCAGTTGGCATCTTGGACAGTAGTGGCGGCGGTGTTAACTTGCAGATTGACCAATCAATTAGTTCGGTATAGTCGTTTGCACTAAAATTTATTGAAGGTATTTTGAAGTCTCTTACATAACCTTCAGCTGATGGCTCATTTCTGGATTTAAGGATCCTCCTGTAGCCAAGTTCTCTAATGAGTGGTCTCTCATCCATTATCATAGCCAACATCATATTTTCAGGGTGGCAGAAGAATGCATTCCTTTGAATTACTGGATCAATGATTTGCTTGATAGTGTCCGGTAGTTGCCTGGTTGTTTTAACTACCTTCAAAATATGCTTCGGTCCATCTTTCACAGTGTAGTTTTTCTTTATATCAAACCAAACAGGTGCACATGACTACAGGAGGATCCTTAAATCCAGAAATGAGCCATCAGCTGAAGGTTATGTAAGAGACTCCAAAATACCTTCAATAAATTTTAGTGCAAACAACTATACCGAACTAATTGATTGGTCAGTCTGCAAGTTAACACCGCCGCCACTACTGTCCAAGATGCCAACTGAATACATTGCTTCTTAATTGAAAGACAAAGCGCTACCAGAGTTTAACTACCTCAAATTCCCATGCCACAACCAATCAGTTGAGATGTGTGTAAAACTGGTTACAGAAGCAGCAGAAAAAGTGTGCGGGCATGAAAATCGAGATGGTTATATTAGAGCTACTTTAAAATCAAGTTAGCTGATGCCCACATTTAATTCAAAGTCAGAATTCAAAGGGGCTACTATGTAAATAACCTTTTGCCTACAACGAACATATATGCATTGTACAAAGTAAATAGTTACTGTAAATATTGCAAATATTGCAAATATAATTCACCCTGGTTGGTTAGTTGGGTAGGGTGGAGGTGGGACTCGCCTTGCAGCCACGTCCTCGCCGTGAGTCCTGGGTCATTTCAGCACAGATTAAATGTTGAAATGAGCTCAGAGCTGCAATATGATATGTTTGGCTAATACATTTTTTGTAAATCACTTGTTTGTCTTATTACAAACCTTAATGTGTTAAATAAACACTCATCAGATATGGAAAACGACATTTTTACGGGACTCTATAACTTAACTTATACTATAATTTAGACCTTTTGCGCGAATACATTTAAGGAATAACAGGTCTGAAAGTATATTATTTCTGGATTGGGAAAACTATTTTTAATGGTTTTTACACTATTACAAATTAAAAATAAAACTCTTATGGGTTTTGGCACATGTTTAAAAATCGTCGAAAATCATGAAATATCGTTTTGTTTTACGATACAACCCGCAACTTTAGGCTTTTTGCGCGAATTCAGTAAAACAAGAATGGGTCTAATTATATTTTGTATGCATTAAGGACACTCTTAAAAACACTTTTTTCACTATTAGAATAAAAAAATTTATTTTTTTGTAATTTTTGCATTTTTTTTTTTTTTTAATTTACCGGTATTTTGGCTTTTTTGGTAACATTAGGCCTTCTGCGCGATTTCAAATTTTGAAAAAAAGAATTTTTAATATTTTTTCATTTATAATAACGCCTATGCGCAAGTTTTCCGCGCTATTAGAATTGAATTGCAGAAAAAACGCGTTTTTCGATGCACCCTAACATACATACATATATATATATATATATATATATATATATATATATATATATATACATATATATATATATATATATATACATATATATATATATATATACATATATATATATATATATATATATATATATATATATACGCACAAACGCACGTTTATTTTAAAATGCACTCTAACACTTCTTATTCGGTGGAAATGCTTTAAAATGTAATGAAAAGATTTTATTACATTTTAAATTACATTTTTAGATTAAATTTTTAATATCATTAAAAGAAAATAATAGATTTTATTAAGGATTCGCGTGGCGCTCAACGTGCTAACACATGGCTAGACATTTTTAAAGTCAATAAATTATTTTACGTTTCACAGGTTGTATTATTTTCAGTTATGTTAAAGTAATGCAACATGAAATTAAAAATATACATATATATATATATATATATATATATATTTACAAACGCACGTTTATTTCATAATGCACTAATACTTCTTATTCGGTGGAAATGCTTTAAAATGTAATCAAAAGATTTGACACAGTATTAATATATTTTGCCCCTGAAACATACCCCTGATCAGATAAGTTTTTTAAAATACTTACATTTCAATCTGTCATCTTTCATATCTAAATTTTGAGTAAAATCAGTTGAATAGAAGTACAAAAAAGAGTATTCACAAGATTTGACACAGACAGGAAGACTGTTGTCCTTAGAACCTGCCTTTTGTCAGAAACAGATTCCTAAAATCCCTATTGGCGTACCCTATTGTCATCAATTATGAACTCATGTGCAAAATTTTAGCAAAATTGGCTCGGCTTTAAAGACTAAAAATGAATCACAAGATTTGTCACGGACAGACAGATTTTACTCTTTCCCCTGTAAATACAGATATCTGAAAATGATTGTATGTTGTATGCACTGATGTCTAAAATTTGATTAAAACGTGTTCGTCAAAAGTGCGTTAAAAAAGAATTACAATATTTAATGCAAGAAGACTAATTTTCACCTCTTTTCATATAGATCTGTAAAAATGCTTGGATCACTGTAAAGAAAAAAATCTGTAAATTTAGTGAAATATTTATTTAGAGTCTTTGTAATTTTACCATAATTCTTAGTGAAAAATTAGAAATCGAAAATTACCAAAATTTATTCTGTATTTTTAGCTACTTTTATTATTTAATTTCTCAATAAAATTTTAAAATTGATGCTTCTGTTTTAGAAAAAGCAGTCTAAGTCGCAAATACATTCTTGTCATTAATTAATTAAACTAATATTAGTCCTTACAATGCATATATAAAATAGATTTTTTAACATCTCCGTTTATTTTTCTCCACAATTTCACACAAGATTTAGGATAAATAATTTTATCTTTTATTGTGTATTTTGTGTTGAAATTTTTAACAGTGCATTTTAATGTCATCGCAGGGATGGAACACGGGCGCAGATTTCATACCACTATCAATGTAAGAAAATTGTCTACCTGTTAAATCAACGATATTATAGGTAGAGAAGTTTCTTAAACAGATTCCGGTATGAATTCTGCGCCCGTGTTCCATCCCTGTCATCGATTCAGGGCTAAAATTTAGTAAAATCTGAAATGCATTAAAAATGAATCACAAGATTTCACACAGGCATTCATATTTTTGTCCAGCCTGCCCCAAAGAGATCCCTAAAGATGCTTGCAAATTATTTTGTCATCGAATATGCAATCGTGTGCAATCTTTGAAAAAAAAAATTGGTACCGTGAAAATCAATTAGAAATTGACTGAAAGAACTGTCTCAGACAGGCAACAAAGGAAGTTAACTAAAAGCATGTAAAAAGTATCTTAATGAAAGCCATATAATATACAAACTCCTTTTTCCTACAGTAATGTTTTCCATTCTCGGTTCAGGTGTTTGATGGAAAGTATCATAAAGGGACCTTTCAAGCTAAACCTTAAGTAATATAAACATGTGACTTTCGAAAAAAAAAAAATGATTATTGAAGAAAAGAAAATTGCAGTTGAACATTTCAATTAAAATAGCGTGGTCTAAATCTTCATAAACAGCTACATTCGAAAAGACAATTTTGTTTTTTAAAAAAATTAGTGCTTCGTGCTGTTTTGAGCTCTAGATGACACAACATCGCATAATCTAAGTATTTTTGTTTGACTTGTGCAAAGTTTTCTTGCTATTTTGTTGAAGAGATAACAACGAGAATTTGCGAAAAAAAAAATTGTAATATTTTGGTTTCGTTTTTAAAATTAGTAAAAATGCCAGAGAATAAAGAGCGTTTTCGACACATTTCCATTTTTTATTTTGAAATAGCAAGAATCAAGACGCAGAGAAAGATAAATATTGCATACAGTGAGGATAACATTGACGATTCTGCATTTTCTTTTTTTTTTTTTTTTTTTTTTTTTTTAACATTTTGTCGAATATCTTGAAAAAGTACTTAATGGATTTTTCTTGAATTTTGGGATTAAGAAAAAACATGTTTTTCCTCATATTTTTCAGCAAAGATTTTGTCATTTAGGCACTTGAGGAGCAAACAATAAACTGAAAAATTAGAGAAATATTTGTGATAAACCTACCTGTGTGTAGAAGCACGTCGATTCATCTGCAAATTTTATATATGTTTATAAAATTTCTATTTCACACGTGTATAGAGTTTTGTAAGAATATCTTGAATATTGGATGTTATAAATAATTTATTAAGAAAATCAAATGTTTTTCTCAAATTTTTACTTTATAACTCTAAAAATTTATATCCAAACTTCATCAAACTTTCAGAAAACATGACAACATATGTCTAAATCAATATACTACAGTTTAAAGCAAATACATTTAACATTCACAAAGATATGGATAGTTGTAGTAAATAATTTACTACTGCGCAAAACAACTTTGACATAATTTAATATTGAACTGTATACAGCAACTTATATAAAATAATCAGTTGCGTATCATGAAATTTCATAGAGATATCGGTTATTAAATGAGCTGTTTTTCAACTGTTTTCTAAAACGAGCTCGATGATAAGGGGTCAGTAGCAAATTTTTGTTTTTTTATCATATAGGTAAAAGAGTACAGTAACAAAATGATTTTAAATTTAGACGCTTTGGAATACATCACAAAAATACAAAAATTGTTTGATGAAACGGTTTTTAACTTTGGAAATGCGACGAGTACTTTTTCTGTATATTTTATAGAAATTCGGTATATATATTGTTTATATAAATTATAGACAGGAAAATATTTACAAGATAAATAACACATTTAAAATAATAAACTGTATTTTACGCTCCCTGCTAGAACAAAGAAAAAAAAAAAATCTAATGGATGAAGTTTTGCCAGATTATGCGACTTTTAATCAAAATCACCGTCAAATTTTAAACGTAACGGTTGTCTAATCCCTTCAAAGAGTAACCGTCTATTATATACATCAAACATCAATTCTCAAAACTATTGATGAATATTGAATAAGAAAAAAGCAATATCTGGCAACACTGGATGGATGTGCGATTTTTACAAATGTTTTTATGGGTCCTTTTATATTCATTTATGGAAGAGTTGCACGCATATACATTATAATAGGGGATGATTTTTTTTTTTTCGTTCAAATTGGATCGCAATGCTTTAATATTTTATAATTTGTTTAATTTCGCTTTTTTTTTTTTTTTCAGGAAATGACATGCAGAAGGATAAAATAATAATATTGTCTTTGTGTACGTTTGTAACCATGTTTTCGCACAATGACGGATGAACCAGATACACAAAACATTTGTATATAGGTATATTTCAACAAGATGTAGTAGAGTAGGACTTTCGATTCTCAATTTTATTTATTATTATTATTATTTTTTTTTTTTATGTTTTCAAAAAATCTATGAAAAAAGACGAAATGCTTATGGCATGGTTAAGAGATTAATTGGACAAAACAAATGTGGATAAACATTTTGTGATTTTGGCAAATTTGCCCTTTGGAATTCTAAAGGAACATTGTATATGTCTTATTTAGTTTCATCTTTTACCAGATATGCTTCAAATGACATCATGATAAATAGACAATATATATTTACGCATTTTTTTTTCTTTTGAATTAGTATCGTATTTGGAAAATATACATTCGTAATTGTTTGCATTTATTCATTTCAAAAGAGGTAATTTTATTTTGTACCATTTAGCATAATTAATCCATCAGTTATAATATTACATACCATAGAAACAATAATTACTGCCGCGTGGGAGAAAGTTACGGTAATGCCGTAGCTATTATTAAGAAATTAAATCGCCCTTTGGATTTCTCAAAAAACGTTATAAATTCCTTTTTTTTTCACTCTGTACTCCTGGTGCTTCATTGTAAATTGTTTTTGCTTTCATGGATTATTTTAAGAAGCAAAATTTTAAATTTAAATCATTTTCGCATTTTTTTTTTTTTTTTTCCAAAAAAATTTCTTTTCATGTTTCTTTTTACAATTTGATTTAAGTAAGCATTGGTTGTAAACAATTCTAGGTTCTCCGACTTTTACATTCATTAGAGGTTGCGAACCAACTGGTGACTAATGGCGACTATAGAATATAGATGACTATAAGATGAGTTATAGAATTTAAAAAATATATATAAGAAAGTTGAGTTATAGAATTAAAAATGGCGCTAACCAGCTACTGACTAAAGACAACTACAGAATATAGGTGACTATAGGCGGAGTTACAGAATAAAAAAAAACATAATAGAATAAAAAGAAAGGAAAATTATCCCACGCGTATTCTATAAAACAACAGCACTGTATTCGTACTTTTTTTTTTTCTTAAAGAAAGTTGAGTTACAGAATTAAAAATGGCGATAACCAAATACTGACTAAAGCGACTACAGAATATATGTGACTATAGGCGGAGTTACAGAATAAAAAAAGTATAATAGAATAAAAAGAAAGGAAAATTATCCTCACGCGTATACTATAAAACAACAGCACTGTACTCGTACTTTTTTTTTCTTGATAAAAGGTCGTGATTATTTATTTCCTCTAATTTTTTTTTTTTCTATTTACACAATTCTTGTTTGATTACCAAGTCTTTATTCTTTAACATTCATAACCTGTCAATCGGTATTCTTGACACCAACTTTACAGTTTGTATACATTCACTACAACAATAAGAATGTGACTATTTTTTTTCTTTTCTGTAAGAATATTAATCACACATTTTGGTACAGTCGGGGAAAAAAAAACGCAACACTCAACGTAACTTCGTTGCTAATCGATGTAGAAAAATGTAATAGGTATCATTCGACGGGGAATTGTGAGTAGTTTCAGAAAATGAACTGAAATTTTCAATTGGGGGTCGTCTACATATTAAAACGCGCACCAACTTTGATTTTTTCAATGGTAACACCCTATTTTTATTTTATATTTGAATTCCTGGGATCGCGACAACGCGAAAAAGTATATTGGTTGTATATTTTACTTATTTTTTCACAGAGTTATAAGCGTTCAAAGTTTGAAGGTGCTAATGTTAAATTCATATTTCAAACTTTTATTAATATCTTCACAAAAAATAACTTGATCGATATAATTTTTGTTTTACGAGATACAGTGAAGAAACCCAAACATAATCCATCGTTACTTTTGATTCTGAAAAATATTTTTAATTCTGAAAAATATTAATAAATTCATATTCATAAAAATTATGAATTATGACCTATATTAATTTTTACATAAAATGAATCCTAATGCTAAAAAATATGGGTGTGCAAATTTGCAGCTCATTCCAGTTATTAGTTTTCGAGATATAAATAAATCTTTCTTTTGGAGTAGTTTAGGGGGCCGTCTCTTATAAAGTTTTGCATGAGATAACGAATCAAATCTTAAAAAATAACAAAGAAAATTAAACAAAATATTTTTATTTTTTTATTTACGGGTGAAATTATATAACAACAATATCAAACGCAAAGAAATGAAACAAAAATAATGATTTTTAGACATTAGTGTTAGCATCAAGAATTCCTGTTTTATAAAGAAGACAAGCCACGCCTTCATCGTTCTTCAAAACAAAACAATACAGAAATGGAAAAGTAAATGTGACATTGAGTATTCGTGTTAAACCCCTTATTTTATGTTGACAAAAATATGCACAAGTGGTATTTACTTCATCGATTAATTGATGATAAATTTTGAATCTTTTAAGCGAACACTGGAAGAAAAAAAAATAACTAAATAGGCGGGGTTTACTGTTTTAAATAGAAAAATAGGTTTAATGTGAAATTGTCAACGATAAAAAACTAATGAAACAGGAATGTAAGACAGACTTGTAAAATCGTTTCTTAACTACCGTCATAGTTAAAAAAGGTTAATTATTTGCTTCATATATTGCTTTATTTTATTTTATTTTTTAATTTTTATATATTTCGTAGGGGGGAGGATTATTATTTTAAGGGCACCTTAGTCTTTAAATTTTTATTAATATATTTGAACTTTATACATTTTTAAAAACATACTTTAACTTTTATAAATATATTTTAACACTTTTTGCGACCGCAGGATTTTGTCTTTTTGACAGTAAGACCGCCTACGGGCGTTTTACTCTCAAAATGAAATATTTCAGAACAAGTTTTCTGTATTCAAAATTATATTACAAATGTATATACATTATAATTATATTCTTTCTAATCAATATATTTCTATCCATAGTATATTTTATTGCAAAATTATGAGCACTGGGTACACACTTAAGAAAATGTAACACACAAATTACGAAAGAAACGCCCACTGACGGAGTTACAGATTTTCAAATGGCGTGAATCTACGTCAGCAGTCGCGAAAGGGTTAATTAAGATATTATATTTTCATAGAAATTATAAAATGAATCATACAGTTCCAAAGAGTTCAACTGACCCAAAACTAGTAAGTGCGATTAAAATAGTTTATTATTTACTTCATGAACCCTTACAATAATTTATCCGAAAAGATTTTGTTTATGCGTTGTTGTATAGATATATATATATCTATATTATTTCATTTCGTATATTATGTTACACCTACGAAAGAAAATTTAAGCTTTGTTGGTGATCAGGTGTTGGTGGTGATAATATACACTTTTATTTGAAAAATATTGCACTTTTTTCAAAGAGTACTGTATGGACTAATCGCAAGTGTAATGTATTTAAATAGACCTAAAATTAACTAAAAAAGTACTGAAGTGTATACAAATCTAAAAATTTGAATTCAAGATAATTAAGGAACAGCAAAAAAAGGTAACGTTCTATTAATTTTTTCACTATTTTTTTCCTGAAAGATTTCCGGTGTGAAACATTAAAATTTTGTTTATTTCTTATAAGATCTTAATTTTATTTTTCTATATTTGCAGATAACCCCCTAACACATTTTTGATTATAACTCTATAAATACTAAAGATAAAGTATACAAACAGTATACTTTTCCGCACTGCCAGACTCTCAGAAATTCGAAAATGAAGTCAAAATTGGGTGTTGCTATTGAAAAAAATCAAAGTTGGCGCTCATTTCAATATGTAGATGACCCCTAATTCAAACTTTGACGACATATTCAGAAAGTTCTTTTAATTGCCTGTTGAATTATGTCTATTAGATGTTCCTGCGTCAATTAATAACGAAATTACAGCGGGTGTTGCGTTTTTTTTTCCCCGACTGTACATAGAGGACGGTAAAGATCATCTTTACATTCCAAATTTCAAAAATACTTTAAAATGTTTAATTTCTCTATTTTTCGAAATATCAAACAAAATTCCTTGAATTAAACCGATTCATCAAAATATTTCGCAGACTTTCTTTGTCTTTTTTTATTCATGCACAAAATATTTTCTTCCTGATAAAGAAACTATTCAATTAATATCTATTTTCCTAAATGGTGTTTTCTAGCAATTAAGCAAAAAATTTCTTTATTTGTTTTACCCTAAATAAATAAATTTTTATAACACTCAGATATTTTTCACTATATCTATCTACTACAAATGTGATTATATAATTTTCTTTGAATCTAAACATATATTTGTTTAAAAGAAATAAGCTGGACAGACTAACAAAGACAATTTTCGTTGGTGTTAGTACACTTATTTATATTAACTTTTTTATTTAACTTTATTTTAAACTTTCGATTTCATCAGATACATTCGGCGCATTTTTAAAAATAGGGAAAAAAAGTTTTTTAGTAAATTTTTGTTTCTAAACTTATGCGAAGGAATTTAATTTTTGGATGAAAATGGGGTTTATGGAAAGAGCAAAGAAAAATACATTAAATCTATACTTTTTTATCAGAGTAAAGTTTTGCGAAAATAACGTATCAAACATTTTATTAAACACTCAGATGTTACTGCCTTTTTTATTTAGTCAAATATTTATTCAGTATCTCTTGTTTACGTAGGTTATGCGCGTAATCTTACTAAATAAACAATCGTCAGTAAAGACTAATTTAATTCAAGTACTTTTCTTACGTCCAGAATATATTTTTTCTGTGTTAGGAAAATACATTGAGCATGATTAGAAGCAATTAATGCAGGTAAGTAAATGTAATTGGCTGTGAAAGCCGTTTGTAATCAGACATTCTTATAACAAAATTGATTAAGGACTGTTTCTTTTACTAGCTTAACCTGAAACTCAAATATCGTGTTTCAATTTGTTCACGCGTTTTGAATCACACGTATGTTTTATTATTTATCGAGGTCTTACTTGTCTACCATCGAATAAATGTTTTAGCATAAAAAATATTATTTACTGAAAATACCGGTTGCTTCAAAAGTTGTTTATATTTGCTTATAGTTTATATTTTGAAAATATTTATTGCAAAACAGATTTAGAACCCCGAATTTAGATTCCCAGCTATTTGTTTATGATTTTACATTGTGTACCGTAAATGTACCTAACATTGTATCTTTTGTTCAGACCTTAAAATTTTGAATGTAACTAAGCTGAACTGCCTAGAGAAGTATGAAAACTGAATCGTTAAACATGAATTTAATATTGAAAACTTTTTTCAGTGATTTTGGTTTCACTGTCATTAGCATTTCATCCCCCAATATTAATTTGTTTTTAAGAATATTTTGGCTTCTGTTGAATTAAAGGTTAAATTAGGTGGGAAAAACGACTTAAGATTTATGAGTTTGAAAAAAAAGAAAAAGAAAAGAAAAGGGAGAAAGAAAAGGAAAAAAAAAATAAAGTGCGAAATTTCACATGTATTTGCTGGCCTATAAAAAAATCAGACTTCTATTCGGAAGGAGGAAATATATAACACACAACTTAATTTACCAGCTGCTAATTGTGTTCTTAATTAAACTTGAAGTGAATCTGACTATTTTGTCTTTAAAAATAAAGTAAAGCCGGAAAGATCATAACTTTAATTCAGCCACGCCAATCCGAAATCGATAAAAAACTCTAAATAAAGAAAATGTATGCCACGTTGTAACTAGGCAAAATAAACCACAATGCAACATTTGATGCGCGTTTCATCAATTCCGAAGGGAGATTCGTATGTATTTACCCAATGTTATTCAAATGTAAATTTCACATCTAAAAATTTAATCTGGTACATTTTTAAGGGTAACACCAATGTAAACGACTTTAAAAAATCGTTTATTTATTTATTTATTTATTTTATTTTATTTTATTTTATTTTATTTTATTTCTTTCTTTATTTTTTTGGGGGGGTGGGGGGGGAGGGTAAAAGATGATAGGGGGAAAAAAACACTTGGGGCAGTTACTGAGTATATATATTTAAGTGTATTACAAAATATTTTTCTCTAAAAATATTACAAAATGGCGATACTGTAGCAATTCTCCAGAGGCATGTTGAATTTGTAGTGATCTGTCTCTCGCATTATAACTGGTGCCAGTTTGAACCTGGAAAAAAAAAAAAAAAAAAAAAAAAAATCTATGTAATCTACATGAGTGTAGCTAGTGAGCCACGCAGTGGATTTAAAAAAAAATATTAATTTATTTGTAAATGGCGAGTGTTGGAATAAAGGCTTTCAATTTTCACCAAAAAGGACAGTCATTTGTTAAAAAATATTGTTTAAATTAACTATTAAAATATCCCCTTCGTAGTTCAGTTAAGTTTAAGTTAAATTTTCAAATAAAAAGATTGAAAATTATCGTAGTTATGCTGCGTGCAGTTTTGCAAAAAAATCATATTTCGAGAAAAGTGCGTTTGAAGTTTTGAAATGTGTTATCGATATAGACAAATAAAAAAATTCAATTTTTTGAAATGCTTCTAATTAAACACCGTACGCTACACTATCGGCAACCATGGAAGTTTTGAAGAAGTTATAATTGAAAAAGAGGGAATTTATCAACGTGTATTGAGTTTTCAGGTGCAAGTATGCCGTTTCGGGTCATCAGAGGCGCAAGAGGAGTACATCAGAATTTCACAGAACAAATTATTTATTTTTTATTATTTTTTTTCCGGGATTAGATTTTTTGTGTCATATTTAAGAATGTTCAAAGCACTTTTTAAGTGAATAAAATAAATTGAATTTTTGTAAATTCTACAGTGGTATTACCCCTTGAGTATCGAACACAAGAAATATGTACGCAAGAGCCAAAGCTAAACTAGAAATTGTAAACACGACAGTTTACCATACACTAAAATGTCCTGCATTATATCAATGCATTATCAAACTTAAATTCATTACGATTATCTGAGCTACCTAATTAAAGTAGAAAGGATTGAATTCTCTTATAGGAGATATTTTTCTTTCATAAAATATTTTTCTTTGTCACACCAAAAATAATTTAAAAACAGCTTATTAAATTTATTTTATTATTTTTAATAATTAAATACATAAATTTTAAATTAAGTAAATTACTAGTAGCATTTTAAATTTATTATTAAGTTTATATTTTTTTGGTAGCAAAATAAACTTAAATTTCAATTAAGATATAAAACTTTTGTAAATACTATAAGTATTAGTCTGTATTTTATAATCATCTCTATTTAATTTAATTATGCACACATTTTCCATATTTTTATGATTTAATTTTTAAAGCTTTAGAATTATTTACATAGCTAAAACACTAAATTAAGTTCATTATTCCTCAGAATTTAATTTCACCGAGGAGAATTAAAACTTTTTATTCTGTTTTCGTTGTAATTCTATAATTAAATTAAAGATATCGCATTATCTTCCCTCGCAACTAATTTGCAATTCGAGAAATTTTCGTATTTGCTATTATTATTATTATTATTATTGTGATGTACATAATAAATATGTGTAAAGCAATGCAATTGCTAATTGAATTAATTAAGTTATATAAATTCGTGGTTATTTAAAATTTAAGGTTTTTACAAAGGGAGTTGTTCGGAACTCTCTTCTCAATTATTAGCAAACTTTCCTGTCTAGACAATGTAAAAATAATTTTGTTTTGTGAAAATCTAGATAATAAATAATCATGTACACCTGATTATATTAATTTTTAATTCATTAATATTGATAAGATAAAACTAGGTATACCCTCAAAGGGATGTGTTTGAGCGATACTTTCTGAAAAAAATATATTTATTTACAACTTTTGAAAAGTGAAAAAAAATGAAATGCGATGTTTAATTAGAAATTAAGGTACAAAATGAAACGACAAGAGCGAGAAGGATGTTTTTATTCATTTACCTTCTTCTTCGACTTTGTAACTTCTGGCTATACTACTTATTGGAACCCATTAAAAAAATTCAAGTGGTAAAAACTTTATTTTCTTGAAATACGGTGAAAATCTTCTGGGTCAGTTACTTAGTGAGAAAATTTAGAACTTGTATAAGCATTTATGAAGTTAATGCAAAGAAAGTGAAAGGTCATCAATCAGAATGACAGATGCTATCTTTATCAGGTGTAATTTATAATAAATAGAATTTCCTTTTCATTTTTGTGCCAAAAACAGGATGCATATTTCCGTCAACTCTAAACGTTACTTAATAATTTTATTAATTAAGAGATGATCATGCTCCCCTTTCACCTAATTTCACCACTCAATATTAACGAATAACTTTATTGCAAATACTTAACGATAACTTTATTGCAAATGCCTAGTAAGGAACTAAGTATGTAATAAAACTGACATCAAAACTGAGATTTTTTTCTTTTCTTATATTTGCTTTTTCTCAAGAAGCCATGTGATCAAGTGTTCACCCAAATTCTGTAAACACATCTAATTTAGTCTAAAATTAATAAATATATAATTATAAATTAAAATATATAACTTTTTTAGGAATTGTAAAGTTTTAGTAATAAAACTAGGGATTTTCTTTCAATATAAAAAAACTTGTATATTAGGGATCCAAAATATACTTTAATTTGTACTGTTCTCCCTAAAGAATAATTTTTTTATTGTTTTCAATTTAGCTCAGATTGTTTACATTTCAAAGCAATTATCAGAATAATTCAATTTATATTATCCCTGTAAAAACATAAAACCATTTCTGATAAAAGTTGTTAATTTCAAATTCTTTATTTTTAAAGTAGCATTTCAAAATCATGAAATTGTGATTATTGTAATGCTGTACAGTAATCACAGCACTTTATTAACCCCTTAACTGCCCCGCCCGTATGTATTCGCCCGCTATTCCGAGACATTAACTACCCCGGGCGCATACACTCGTCTTGTCGAAAAACGAGTCTTTGTGTTATGTTGCTACATGGAAACTAGACTCACGGCTTTGAAATGCAATTAAATGACCATGACAGTTAGGGTGGATCGAAAAACCCGTTTTTTCTGCAATACAATTCTAATAGCGTGGAAAACTACCGCATAGGCGTAATTTTAAATGAAAAAAAAAAAAAATGAAATTTGAAATCGCGCAGAAGGCCTAAAGTTAGCAAAAAAGTCAAAATATCGGTAAATTTAAAAAACAAAATGTAAAAATTACAAAAAAAAAAAAAAAAAAAAAAAAATACATTTTTTGTTCTAATAGTGAAAAATGTGTTTTTAAGAGTGTCCTTAATGCATACAAAATATAATTAGACCCATTCTTGTTTTACTGAATTCGCGCAAAAGGCCTAAAGTTGCGGGTTGTATCGTAAAAAAAAAACGATATTTTATGATTTTCGACGATTTTTAAACATGTGCCAAAACCCATTAAATTTTTATTTTTAATTTGTAATAGTGTAAAAACCATTCAAAATAGATTTCCCAATCCAGAAATAATACTTTCAGACCTGTTATTCCTTAACTGTATTCGCGCAAAAGGTCTAAATTATAGTATAAGTTAAGTTATAGAGTCCCGTAAAAACGCCGTTTTCCATATCTGATGAGTGTTTATTTAACACATTAAGGTTTGTAATAAGACTCTAACAAGTGATTTACAAAAAATGTATTAGCCAAACATATCATATTGTAGCTCTCAGCTCATTTCAACATTTAATCTGTGCTGAAATGACCCAGGACTCACGGGGAGGACGTGGCTGCAAGGCGAGTCCCACCTCCACCCTACCCAACCAACCAACCAGGGTGAATTTTATTTACAATATTTACAGTATTTATTTACTTTGTGCAATGCATATATGTTCGTTGTAGGCAAAAGGTTATTTACATAGAAGCCTCTTTGAATTCTGACTCTGAATTAAATGTGGGCATCAGCTGTCTTGATTTTAAAGTAGCTCTAATATAACCATCTCGATTTTCATGCACGCACACTTTTTCTGCTGCTTCTGTAACTAGTTTTACACACCTCTCAACTGACTGGGTGTGGCATGGGAATTTGAGGTAGTTAAACTCTGGTGGCGCTTTGTCTTTCAATAAAGAAGCAATGTATTCAGTTAGCATCTTGGACAGTAGTGGCGGCGGTGTTAATTTGCAGAGTGACCAATCAATTAGTTCGGTATAGTCGTTTGCACTAAAATTTATTGAAGGTATTTTGAAGTCTCTTACATAACCTTCAGCTGATGGCTCATTACTGGATTTAAGGATCCTCCTGTAGCCAAGTTCTCTAATGTGTGGTCTCTCATCCATTATCATAGCCAACATCATATTTTCAAGGTGGCAGAAGAATGCGTTCCTTTGAATTACTGGATCAATGATTTGCTTGATATTGTCCGGTAGATGCCTGGTTGTTTTAACTAGCTTCAAAATATGCTTCGGTCCATGTTTCACAGTGTAGTTTTTCTTTATATCAAACCAAACAGGTAAATATGACTTCACTATGTAATTTGCAAGAGTCTGTAACTCAATTGTTGGACTAGTTTGGGATACATACAATCTTAAAACCCGGTTAGCACAGGTTGGCCAACGAGAGTGGCTGATGCGTCCAGGATCCCTAGCAGCCAATTCTGGACTACAGATTCCAGTGTTGACCGTTTTTACAATGTCTAGGAGATACTTCTGATCTTTACTCAGATCGTTTTTAGTGATATCAATGACTTCTTCTGATTGTATCGGCTCAAAATCATCTTGTTTTCCAAATGGACCGCTAAATGATACTGGTCCTGTTGTCCTTCCATCCAAGTGATCAAACAAATGCCTATAAGGTAACTCGTTAAAATGTCCGCCACTACTGTCCAAGATGCCAACTGAATACATTGCTTCTTTATTGAAAGACAAAGCGCTACCAGACTTTAAATACTTCAAATTCCCATGCCACACCCAATCAGTTGAGGTGTGTAAAACTGGTTACAGAAACAACAGAAAAAGTGTGCGGGCATGAAAATTGCGATGGTTATATGAGAGCGACTTTAAAATCAAGACAGCTGATGCCCACATTTAATTCAAAGTCAGAATTCAAAGGGGCTTCTACTTAAATAACCTTTTGCCTACAACGAACATATATGCTTTGTACAAAGTAAATAGTTACTGTAAATATTGTAAATAAAATTCACCCTGGTTGGTTGGTTGGATAGGATGGAGGTGGGACTCGCCTTGCAGCCACGTCCTCGCCATGAGTCCTGGGTCATTTCAGCACAGATTAAATGTTGAAATGAGCTGAGAGCTGCAATATGATATGTTTGGCTAATACATTTTTTGTAAATCACTTGTTAGAGTCTTATTACAAACCTTAATGTGTTAAATAAACACTCATCAGATATGGAAAACGGCATTTTTACGGGACTCTATAACTTAACTTATACTATAATTTAGACCTTTTGCGCGAATACAGTTAAGGAAAAACAGGTCTGAAAGTATTATTTATGGATTGGGAAAACTATTTTGAATGGTTTTTACACCATTACAAATTAAAAATAAAACTTTTATGGTTTTTGGCACATGTTTAAAAATCGTCGAAAATCATGAAATATCGTTTTTTTACGATACAACCCGCAAATTCAGGCCTTTTGCGCGAATTCAGTAAAACAAGAATGGGTCTAATTATATTTTGTATGCAATAAGGACACTCTTAAAAACATTTTTTTCACTATAAGAACAAAAAATGTATTTTTTTGTAATTTTTGCATTTTTTTTAAATTTACCGGTATTTTGACTTATTTAGTAACTTTAGGCATTCTGAGCGATTTCAAATTTTGAAAAAGAAAAAAAAAAATAATATTTTTTCATTTATAATGATGCCTATGCGTAAGTTTTCCGCGCTATTAGAATTGTATTGGAGAGAAAACGCGTTTTTCGATCCACCCTAATGACAGTGTTTTCGAAGAATTTACTTACTTCAGAGGAGATGATGAGTGAGAGGAATCGGAAAGGAAATATTTCTGAAACGGTGAGCGCGTAACTACACGGGCCTGTGTGTAAAATGATGTCAGTGGGAAGCGGATCTCATAATTTTTCGACGGCAGGTAAGAGATTAAACGACTGTACCATAAGTCATATATTACGATAAATAAAATATTTTTTCAGCATATAAATTTATTTTTAATATTACTATTAATTCCTTACCTGAATCATAATATAAGCGTTTAAATAAAATGTTACATTAACCATTTGGAAATTTATAATTTGTAAGTTTTAAAGATACAGTGAACAAAAACTCCAATAACTGTTAATCTAAAAGATTTGTATGGTCTGGGGACAGTGATCGGAAATCTCGGAATTCAGTATTTTGCTACTAACATTCTTTAGGGTTTTCCATCAAACAAATTCAATGTCGTATCGCTTAGGGTCTTGGAGAAAATACTTAAATATCCGATGTTTATCTTTCTGTACAGTTTTAACATTTGTACTCTTTTTAGATTGGGGGAAAATGATTAAAATTAAATTTTGTACATTAAATATCAGTGTTAATTTCTACAATAAATTATAAATTTAAAACTCTCATATGGTTATAGTTTATTTTGAAATAATATACATTTAAAAAGAACATTAAAAAAAATCTTCGGTTAAAGCATTTATATATATATATATATATATAAATTTGACGTTATTCATATATTTTTCTGAAAATACAAATACATAATATAATATTATAATATAATCGTTTAAATAAAGTTTTACATTTTAAAATTTGAATCTTTATGTTTATGCTTTGTAAGTTCTACGAATACTCAGAAAAAACTATGCATCTAGAATCTAGAGATTCCAGTAAAAATAATTCCATATGATCTTTAAGAATTCTAGCTCTCTTTCCTTGCGAGTTCTAAAAACCTCTATTAGAATTCTGGAACGTTTTCCTATTATATCGTGATTGCCAATTGAGCAGTACTAGTGCGACGTAAAACCCATTCAACCAACCAACCAACCAACCTGTTACATCATAGTCAAACTTATTTAAAATTCGCAAACAAATGCGATCACAACAAGTAAGTTTTAGTAACTATAATTTTGGCCTCTGACCCAACTCCAGGAAGTCAATGGCGAATTTCTCGCAATGCAGAGGATTTAAAATATAATAAATAGATTCAGCATCTAAAAAATTACAGACTAGAAATTCTCGAGTATTTCGTCTATTCAGTTTATTTGTTTGCCTTATACTCCATTGCATGGAAATCAATACTTCTGGTTTAGGGATTCAGGAAATGACTACATGTTCATACACAATATTCATAATATTGTTTCACCATCTAGAAAACTATGAACTCGAAGTTTTCGATCATTTTATCTATTCGAGTTATTTATTTACTTCATATTCATAAGTCGAAAATATATGACTACTTATTCGTTATAGACGAAGACAGTATATATATATATATATATATATATATATATATATATATATATATATATACATATATATTAGTGAAACATTTAGTTAAAACGCAAATTACATTTAAAAAAAAAAGTATTAAAAAACAAAACGACAATGAAAATAATTGAAGAAAGTGATCGGATAAAATTTTCTGGTGATTTCAACCAAAAAAAAAAAAAAAAAAAAAAAAATTCAAATACTGTATTGCATAAAATATTATGTTGCGAAATATGTTTCGAAATCAGATGTTCATCTATGTGTACCATCTTAAAGAATTTTTCTGTGTTTCATTAAAGAAAGACTATTAAAATTTTCACGATCTGTTTCAATATTAAATTTTACAATAAAATATAAATTTAGAATTCTTATTTGAACATGGTATATTTTAAAATAACAGATAATAAGTTTAAAAATACAAAATTAAAAAATGATTTTGTATTACTAAATATTTTTAAACAGATCATAGGCTTTTAAAATCTTCTAAAAATACAAAAATTTATTTTAATTATTCTAGAAATTCACCATTTCAAATAAAATTTTACTGTTGAAAATTTTAAATTTTGCCCTTTGTAAATTTAAATAAAACCTTTAACACACACACACACACACACACACACACATATATATATATATATATATATATGCATGTATGTATATATATTAAAGGTATATATATATATAAACTGGGAAGAAAGACATTAGATATAATAAAATTACACTTTTAAAAAACTAAAGAACACGCTTTAATTAAAATGTGAATTAAAAAGCACAAATTTTCTATTGTATATCTAACAAATGCTTATGTCAAATACTTTGAGTTATATATACAGTTAGCACTTTATTTTATTTGAAAAATATTTTGCACTTTGCAAATTGCAGTTAGTAATTTATAATTATATTTAGCTATTATGATCTTACTTCAAAATGTAAATAATAATAATAATAATAATAATAATATTTTTTTGTTTAAAATAAAGATTTTAGAAAACAATTAGATACTTTATTTTCATTAATAATAAATAAAAAAAAAAAAAAAAAAAAAAAAAAAAAAAAAAAAGTTGCCGCTCGAAGTTACATGAATTCGGCCAAATCCTGTGCACATTGATAGAGTTTTATAATGATTCTTTTGTTTGCCCCTGGAACCGGTCCCTGTTTGGACATGCGCCTGGAAACACTTGTGTGTAGTATTGTCATTGATTATGAGTCGTGTGCAAATTTCAGGTCCATCGGACGACCAGAATAAATTCAAAAGAAATCCTGGTCTGAGAATGAGAATTATTGATGACATTGATCGGATTAAATGAAAATCTTTCGGAATTGGGTCTTTTGCTATGAACATTGTTAGGATGCTTCCTTCAATAATAATAATATTACTAATAATAAAGCTGATGCTGTATCGCTTATGGTATTATCTTGAAGAATATGCTTCAAAATCAGAAGTTTACTTCTCTGTACCATTTTCAACAATTGTATCTTTTTTTTTTTTTTTTTTATTAATGAAGGGTTATTGAAGTTAAAATTTACAAATTCCATTTCATTTTTAAATTTTAGAACAAAAGATAAGTTTAGAAATCTTACTTATTCATACTGTATTTTAAAATATATTATTTAGCCTGTTAAAAAAAAAAAAAAAAAATTGCTGGTATACTACAAATTTTTTTAAATATATTATACACTCTTTTTTTTTTTTTTTCTTTTTTTAAAGCGCTTTAAAATTTCTATAAATTCATCACTTCCAATAGAATATTATAAATGATATTTTGTTCTTTGCAATTTAAACGTAATTTTGTTTTGTAAATTTAATATTATTTTGGATTCTTAAAGTTTATCTTTATATATATATATATATATGTGTGTGTGTGTGTGTTTTAAAATTTCTATAAATCCATCCTTTTCAATAGAATTTTATAGTTGAAATTGTGTCCTTTCTAAATTTAAACGAAACACTGAATTAAAAAACAAATACCTATTAAGGAAAAAAAGATAGTAGATTTAAGAAGAAAGTCTGGTCTGAGGACGAGAATAATTGATGACATTGATCGGATTAAACGGAAAGCTCTCGGAATTGGGTCTTTTGCTACTAACATTGCTTGGGGATTTCCGTCAAAAAAACCGCATTCTGTATTGCTTAGGGTATTGTGTTGTAAAACATGCTTTGAAATCAGATGTTTATCGCACTGCTCTGCGTTTAGAAATGAATATTTTTTATATTCGAAAAGGACGATTAAAATTAAAATTTGCACTTTATGTTTCACTGTTTTAAATTTTACATTGGAATGTAAATTTAGAATACCTATGTGTATTTGTGCATTTTTAAATAATGCAAGAGAAAGTAATAAAAGGAAATTTTTCTTTGTCGAGTAAAATTAAGGTATGTCCAAAAAAAAAAAAAAAAAAAAAAAAAAATCAAATATATTATACAAACACATTGTTCATTTCAAAAGAAAGGAGAATACCAATGTCACTATCGTTAATTTAATACTTTCATGCAAAATGTTAACAATCAAACATAAAATAATAATAATAATAATAATAATAATAATAATTTATCAATCAATACACAAATATATGTGGAATATATTTATAATGTAAAATTGACGGAGAAATTTAAAAATTCAGTCACATGAAACATTTTAAAAATGTTCAAAATAATAATAATAATAATAATAGTAATATTTTTTTTAAAATTATTTTAATAGTTTTTGAGAAATTTTAATTTACTTAATATTGATTGCACATAGATGCAAAAGTTCTTAACTCAACACAGCAATTTCAAAGATCGATTTTCAGGATTTTAATGACCATCAACCCCCTAAATCGTACCATCAAGCTAGATGGGCGAAGGTTTTGTAGGCGTAAAAGCATTCTGTGAATCTGACACCGTATTTATAAGGTCTAGGGAGTCTTATTTATTTATTTATTTATTTTTAATAGAATTTTTGAATACATATGTATATATATATATATATATATACATATATATATATATATATATATATATATCAGAGCTGCCAATATTTTTAACTTTTAAATCAGAATTGACACCAGTATTTTTAAATGGAATATGTTATATATATTTTCGACGATTAATATTAAAGGATTCAGCTATAAAAAAATTCCGGTCTCCCTTGAAAAACGGGAGACTTGGCACCTATGATATATATATATATATATATATATATTGAAATATTAACAATTCTTTATATTTTGATGCTTTATTTATGATTCTATATGCTTTTGTTCAAAAGTAGTGGTCAAAATTATAACTGGTGTCAACACCAAACTTAATTATTTCTAAACTTTAACGCTTTTTTGCCACTATAGTAAGATTTTCAAAAAACCTATTCACCTAGTGTTATAAAGTGTTGCACATATATTTATGTAAAGAATATTTAAAAAATGAATTAATATTTAGTAAAATAAAACTTTATTTAGTAAAATGTTTTTCAAAAATATTTGAAGTCTTGTGTTAAATGCTTGAAAATGTTTGGAAAATTTAAACTTTGAACTTATACATGTATTTTAAAATACTAATTTTATAAATTTTTCAAATATTCTTAATACATTTTATGAAAATGTTTTGTACAAATATTTGTAGACCGTAAATAGCTCAAAAAGTAACTTCACTTAAGATATTTTACTGATTGTGGCAAATATCACATCACTTTTGAGAAAATAAGTATTTAAGTTTGTAAATGCAATAGAATTCCGTTTTGACATCAAGTACAATTTTGCTCATAACTTTCGAATCAATATAGAATCCTAATTAAAACAGCAAAATGTTCAAATTTGGTTTCAACACACACACACACACACATATATACATATAGGGAAGACCCGTGTACCTAGGACCGTTTTTTTTCAATGCCCAAAAACAGAGCCCTTGACCTGTTTAAAATTATCAAACCAATATGTACATATTTTTAGGACTAATTACTTCTAACTGGGATTAATATTGCTTCTAACTGGGATTAATATAAATACATAAAATAGTAAATTCCGACAAATAGAAAGTTTAAAAAAAAACTTCAGTCGTGGCCATAGGTACAACACCCTCATTGTACCTGGGGCCAGACCTCATTGTACCTAGGGCCATTCTCTGAAATTTTGATTTCACTTTGTAATGAATAGAAAATAAGCATATAAACATGCATTTTATAAAAGAAACAATATCAAGTAATATATTTATTTATCCCATAATAATTATCATGTTGTTGCCTTAATTTAAAACACGAAATTTTTATTTATTTATTTATTTTTATTTTTATTTATTTATTTATTTTTATTTTTATTTATTTATTTATTTTTATTTTTATTTATTTATTTTTTTTCTTTGGGATGTTCTAAAAGATGTTTTTCTTTTTTTCTTATTGTCTGGAGTGTCTCTTGTATTTCTAGATTTCTCTGGTTTTCGGTCACATTTTTTCCTTGATGTGGGAGGTTTTGCTTTAGGTAAAGATTTTGTTTAGGTTCGTACTTGTTAAAGCATAGCACACGAAAAGATGTTAGATGTTGAAGGTTTCGAAATTTCAACAGGACACGAAACAGAGACATCCAATTCTATCATTATTGGATCACTTTCTTCCCGGGAAATATTTTTTATTATTATTTATTTATGGAGGGGTCATGTCTTTCAGTCACATTTGAACTTAATTATTCATCCGCAGTGAATGTGTTTTGATTCATTGGCCATATGCCGGATACACGAAAGCCTGATAGAATGTTCACAGCAGTAGAGACCAACGGATAGGACTTGCCAACATTTTCAGCAACGTCATATATAGTGATTAGTGTATTAGGGTTTGCCAGCATCCAATTACTATAGGCTGTACTGTGTTTCTTAACACATTCGTGATCGCTGACGTAGATTCACGTCATTTGAAAATATGAAACTCAATCAGTGGGCGTTTCTTTTGCAAATTTGTATGTTATTTGTTTCTAAAAAATATACACAATGTTTATATTTGTACAATCAGTAAACTATGGATGCAAATGCTTTGATTAGACAGTGTAATTATAAAGCATATCCTTTTGTAATATAAATGTGAATACGGAAATTTTTTTTTTGAAAAACTGTAACTTATGAGAAAAACGCCCACAGACGGACTTTACTGTCAAAAAGTCAAAGACATGCGGTCGCAAAAGTGTTAAAAGGTCCAAACACACTAGCCCTAGGTACAAGGCAGCGATGTGGCCCTAGGTACAAGTTTTAGTAACTCCATTCAAAATGCCTTCCACTAAAAAATCCAGATGCAGAGTGGACTAATTAAATATCTCATTTCTTACTCAATATAACAAGCAATTCACTAGAAATGAAAGAAAAATATTTGACTTACCTTTGTAAAACAGCAAAAGAGATGAGCTGCAAAATTTTACTTCAAACCATGTAAATTCGTTTTCTACATGTAACTTGTCAAAACTCTCGCCTCAAAAGTTCCAAAGTAGTTGTAAAAGTAGCAATTGATGTTGTTACTCTCCCAATTGAGTATTAAAACTTAAAATTAAATATTATTGAAATAAAGTGGGGTGGCCCTAGGTACACGGGTCTCCCTTATATACAGGGTGAGTTTGACATAATCTGCCAAACGAAAGGAGGTGATAGAACAGCACATGGGGAGCATAAAACACCATAGAAAACCTGTCCTATCTTTAACCGTTTCCGAGATATGGTAGATAGAACAAAAATCTGTTTTTTTTCCATCCCGTCTGAAATAAAACAAATTTGTGAGCTTTCTGAAAGACTTACATGCAAAATAAGCCCATATTTGAAAAGAGCAGAAAACATCCTATCGGGTGACATCATTTACATCAGGATAACTTAATTTGAAGGCGAGCTACAAATGCTAAAAAATTGGCGAAGTTTAAAATCGAGTTGTCGGCAAATTCTTTAATCGGTAATTCTGCAAACACCGTTCAAGCTACAATCGGTCACATTCACCAAAAACTTCTCCATTCCACAAGCTTTAGAATGAGCCCACATTAAACCATATCGGTGTTCTAGTTCAGGAGAAATTTAGCCTTTTGTTTGAAATACATTCATCACTGATCTCGACATTCGCCGAGAAGGAGACTCAAGGGTGACATGGTCGTTCCTGATTTCATGTCCGCCTTCAGCCCGCTGTTTTGGCAGGTGCAAAAAAGAAAGTTTTAAAGACAAATAGCTTCAGGATAAATTTAGCTTTTTGTTTGCAATACATCACTGAAAACGGCGTTCGTTAAAATTCGGCAAACGAAACAATGGTGAGTAAATGGAACGTGCAAATTCGTGACTATCTGCATATGGGCTCTTAGTGATACACAGAAGTATTCCAACCTTGCTGCGCGCGCATCCCACTCGCGGGTACAAAAGGCGAACCAATCTGTAACAGCTCATTTGCTCGTCAGCTTCTTTTATGTTTTGTGCTGCTTCTTGCTTTAGCATTTTCTAGACTTTGCCTGAGCTCGGCCGATTCTTTTTACGCTGCTGTCACATCTACTTGCTCTCTCTTAGTTCATACTTAGTATGTTTTCGTACATTGGTACGAATTAACCAAGTTGGTTCTTATTCCGTTGCACTTTTTTTCTTCTGCTTTTGTAAATTAATATTGAAATTTTATCCCTTTTTGTTTACCCTTCTGACTTTTATTTTCAATTGAAGTCATCACAGGGATAAAATTGTCATACTTTCCAACCTGTAAACAGATATGCGGGCAAACAAAATGTAAACAAAACAGCGGTTTGAAGGCGGACATGAAATCAGAAACGACCATGGCACTCCGTGAGTCTCTTTCTAGACGAATGTCGAGTTCAGTGATGAATATTTTTCAAACAAAAGGCTAAATTTCACCTGAATTAGAACACCGATATGGTTTATTGTAAGCTCATTCTAAAGCTTGTGGAATGGAGATGTTTTGGGTAAATTTGACCGATTGTAGCTTGAACGGTGTTTGCAGAATTGCCGGTTAAATAATTTGGTGACAACTCGATTTTAAACTTCGCCAATGTTTTAGCGCTTGTAGCTCGCTTTCAGATAAAGGTGTCCTGATGTAAATGGTGTCACCCGATAGGATGTTTTCTGGTCTTTCCAAATATGTGCTTATTTTGCGTGTAAGTCTTTCAGGAAGCTCACAAATTTGGGTTTTTTCAGACGGGAAGGAAAAAAACAGATTTTTCTTCTATCTACCATAACTCGAAAACGGTTAGAGATAGGACAGGGCTTCTATGGTGTTTTATGCTCCCCATGGGCTGTTCTATCACCTCTTTTCGTTTGGCAGATTATGTAAAACTCACCCTGTATATATATATATATTTAAGAATATATTTAACATATATATATTAAATAATTTAACATATATATATATTAAACAATCGATTCATTTTAAAGCTAAAACATCCTAGAACACTTAAAAATATATGCACTTTTTTTCCAGTATAGCATTTTTAAGTAATATAAAAATTTTCATCATTAAGTTATAATACTAAAATAATAATATTTCATAGTATGTTATTGTAGTTATGGGTTACAATATTAAATACCAAAGGAATATTTCAAACATAATTTATTGCTGGGTGAAAGGGCATATGCCCCCTGCACTAAAAATTTAGGAGGCACAAAAATTTGCAAAGTGTGATTACTTTTCTAATGGTATTTATGTATAAAAGCAACAAGAAAGACTCTAATAATCGGCATTACCATTTTTACTGATATAAATTTGTGCAGCAGATCAGTCGCTTGTCACAGGTAGCTAGCTCATTATGTCTTAGCCATAGAATGTTAATACCTTAAAATATAAATAAATTATTAAAATTTTTGAGAATCGTTATTTTGCTTTAATCTTATTCAAACCAATAAAATCTGACAAACTTGATTCTGTAAAAGAAAATATCAAGAAATATCCTGTTTCCTTTATATAAGCTATAAAACATTTAACGTAACTATTTTTATTCTAAAACGTTTTTATGTTACTACAGTATAAATACATATTTTTCTATTCTAAAACATTATTTAATTTTAAAATAACTATGAAGTTTTATAAATATACATTTAAGATCAAGTGTCCGATACTTTTTTTTATAAATTTTTATATGGCTGTGAATATTCTATTTTAACAGTATAATTAAAGGTTTATTATAAATTTCAGCGTATGAGTATGGAAGGGGGGGGGGGGGCAAGAAAATTGAAATGTCCTGGGAACAAAAGTATATAATATATTAAGCCCTGCAGGGTCGGGTTTTACAAGGGTGAGAACTTCAGTGATGTTGCAAACCAACTGGAAGCTAAAAGCAGCTAGTTATAGAATAAAAAGTGTTATATAATAAAAACATGAATAGAAATAAAACATTATACGCCATACATACTTTATGAAACAAGCATTTTGCGCTCTTGCCAGCTTTGCCAGACAATACTTCATTCTTATTTATTTGACCCGAAACAATCTTGTGTTTGCAGAATTCTTGTTTGTTTACTCTTTATTATTATCTTGTGGTCGGACACTAAATTCGCCGCACATTGCATATATTCACTATAACAATGAGAGCATAACACTGAATATTATTTACATAAGAATTTTAACTTAATTACTTAAATATATAACAGGATTTTAACACGTTCATCGCCATGTCAGCTATGGGTGACTGACACTAAACTTTCCGTTTAGGCCACGTCAGCCACCGGTGACTGACAGTGTGAAATATGATATAAAACTAAAAACTTTACATAGTTTTAAGTAATTACTGACAATTTATTTCAAATTTACTTAATTTTTATTTATTATAGGATTATATCATTAAGGCATTTTAATGAATTTTATTGAACCATGGTAAACATAACACGGTAAACATACGAGTAACACGTTTCTAAGCAGAGCGCGTGGCCTGAATGGGATTTCCTTAAGAATTCGCGTGGCGTTCAACGTGTTAAAAACCTTTCACATCTTCGCATTCAAAACCTCAAATATACACTAAAATTTTCTCTTTCTATATTTTTCAAAAAATAAAACAAACATTCTTGAATTAATTTAGTAAATTAAAATATTTTTCAGATTTATTTGGTTCTTTCTTCTTTATATGCAAGGAATACTCGTTCTGATGAAGAAAGCATTTAATTAATATATTTTGAAAATTTAGTTTTCCTAAATATTGTTTATTGCCAATTCAACAAAATAATTCTTATTTATATTATTTTAAATAAATAACTTTTTTCTAACATCTAGATAATTTTCATTACATCTAGTTAATTTTAATGTTTATATTTTTGCTTGAATTCAAATAAGAGAAATATAGGTTTAACTAAACATAATCTATATAGACAAGCAAAAGCAAAATTTACTAATGTTAGTTTTCACTTAATTACATTTTTTCTTCTCTTCATCATTATTTTAACCTTTCGATTTCATTAGATACATTTAAGTAATTTATATATATATATACATTTTTTTTTTTTTTATGTTTTTAGTTTCTCGCTAGGAAATTTAATTTTCTGGCGAAAATAGGATTTGTAAAATGTGCAAAGAAACACTCATTAAATCTATATATTTTTTTTATTAAAGTTTTACTAAAATAACGAAATCAAGCATTTTCTAAAACACTGAGATATTTTAATATTACTATTTATTTTATTTAGTCAAATATTTATTCAGAGTCTCTTGTTTACGTAGATTATGTGCGTATTCTTACTAAACAAATAACCATACGTAAAGACTAAGTAAGTTCAATTATTTACCTTAGGTCGAAAAATATTTTTTCCTGCAATTACGAAATTCATTGCTCAGGATTAGAAGCAATTAAAGCAGGTAAGTAAATGTAATTGGCTGTAAAAATCGTTCGTAATCACGCATTGTTATTACAAAAATAATTAAGGACTATTTCTTTTCCGAGTTTAATCTGAAAATCAAATATTGCGTTCAAATTTGTTCTCGCACTTTGAATTACGCTTTATTTTTTTGTATTTACTGAGGCATTACGTGTCAAAGATTATCTCTGAACAAATATTGTAGCATAAAAAAATATTACATTCAGAGAAAAAGAATTGCTTTATTTGTTTGTATTTATGTGAAATTTTTAAAAGTCTTATTACCAAACTCTTTCGATAATTCACTCGAGTCTCCAAAAAAAAAAAAAAAAAAAAAAAAAAAATGGAAACAATAACGTGAAATTAACACAAAAATTAAACAAAAACACATTTAACAAAATGAAGTACGTTAATTTGTTTAATATACATAATAAAGCACTTTTAAATATTTGTTTTTGATTATGTTTATATATATATATATATAACTGTATGTCTCGCATTGAATCTGTGCCTATTTTTTTGTTTCAAAATAGAGAACTACACCGTTTAAGCAATCTCTGCGAAAAATTTACGCTTCTTAATCAAGACAACATTTAACTAACACCGTATTTTATTTATTCCTTTTATTTATTTTTAGTTCAATCGGATAATTGATTCAAAAGATATTAAGAAGAACCTTCATTTTAACATCAAAATTATATATAGAAAAAAAAAATAGAAGTAGAAAAAAAAATAGAAAAAAAAAAGGAAGAAAGAAAGAAAAACGAAAAAAAAACAAGGTGATGAAAAAATACATTACACGCTCCTTTTTTTCCGAAATAAAAGAAAATTTATTTATTTATACGTGAATAAAAAAATAAAATAAATCTCTATAATAAACTAAATTTGATTAAGTGCCTGTGAAAATTGACGCCGTTGTACATTTAAAAATTTTACATATATATACATACATACATGTATATATATATATATATATATATATATATATATATATATATATATATATATATATATATATATATTAATAAAATCAGAGTTTTGTCTGTAAATTTGTCGGAATCGAAAAATTTTGCGATATCTTCACGTTTCACACCCCATGAAAGCCGAAAATGACTTCAGAAAATTTTGCCTGTGTGTGTGTGTGTGTGTGTGTGTCTGTGTGTATGTCATCGTGTCCGAATGTCGCTTTTTTTGTCCGGGCATCACTCGGGAACGGCTGGACGGAATTCAACGACGCTTGGCAGTAATTTAGGTCTTCACCCAACTTAAAATTATATCTATCAACTTTTCGGAAATTCCCCCCCGTTCCCCCCCTAGGGGGTAAAAGACGAAAACACGTTTGTCCGGGCATCACTTGAGAACGGCTGGACGGAATTCAACGGCGCTTGGCAGGAATTTAGGTCTTCACCCAACTTGAAATTATATCTATCAACTTTTCGGAAATTCCCCCCCGTTCCCCCCTAGGAGGTAAAAGACTGAAACACGTTTGTCCGGGCATCACTCGAGAATGGCTGGACGGAATTCAACGGCGCTTGGCAGAAACTTAGGTCTTCACCCAACTTGAAATTATATATATAGAAATTTTCAAAATTATGATTAGTGTTTGAATTGTGGGTAAAAAACGCCTGCGCATGCGCCATAAATATCTTTTCACTAAAATGCTTTGAATGAAAAAATGAAATATAAAAATAAATTTTTAAGTTAAAGACTTTTGTATTCGCGTGATTTTCCCTACAAATTATGAAAAGATTGAAATGAAGTGTTGCCATCTAAGTTTCATACTTTAGTTAATTTTAAAAAATCAAATTGTCGTATCGAAAAACTGTTTACACCCCAGGATTCAGAAAAATCACCTCTTTCATTTGGTACTGAATTTGTAACGATTGGTCCGATATTTCTAATTTATTTTTCCCTTTATCCGTTTTTCCGTTGCCACTTAAATTTCATACTTTAGTTATTTTATAAAAATCTAATTGTCGCATCGAAAAACTGTTTGAACCCCTGTATTCAGCAAAATCGCCGCTTTCATTCGGTATCAAATTTATAAATATAGGTCTGATATTTCTAATTCATTTTACCCTTTTTCCGTTTTCAACCCAGATTCGATATGGAACAGCTTTAGTATTGGATCCCTTTGGCAAAATTTGAAATTCGGTACCGAAGTAGCTCGGACGTTTCTCGCCAAGATCTTTATTTGCACAATTGAGATAGCCAATTCAGTTCATCGCAAAAATGGCTTATAATATTTAAAGTCACCAAAGGGTTCCGATACTTAAGCTGTGCTTTTTGTATTTATTAGTGCTAGAGGCCTATTTCAGTCGGTACAGTTATCGAATTTTTATAGGTCACTCTTAATTAGTGCTAGAGGCCTATTTCAGTCGGTTTATTGAATGGGGATTTATTGAATGAAGTCCCCCCAAGGCACAACTTTGACATGAGTCCCCCCCCAGGCCCAACTTTGACATGACTTCCCCCCCCAAGGTACCCCTATTTCAGTCGGTACAGCGTTGTCGAATTTTTATAATACACTCTTAATAGTGCTAAGGGCCTATTTCAGTCGGTTTATTGAATGTGGATTTACTGAATGAAGTCCCCCCAAGGCACAACTTTGACATGAGTCCCCCCCAAGGTACCCCTATTTCAGTCGGTGCAGCGTTGTCGAATTTTTATAATACACTCTTAATAGTGCTAAGGGCCTATTTCAGTCTGTTTATTGAATGTGGATTTACTGAATGAAGTCCCCCCAAGGCACAACTTTGACATGAGTCCCCCCCAAGGTACCCCTATTTCAGTCGGTACAGCGTTGTCGAATTTTTATAATACACTCTTAAAAGCGCTAAGGGCCTATTTCAGTCGGTTTATTGAATGGAGATTTATTGAATGAAGTCCCCCCAAAGCACAACTTCGACATGAGTCCCCCCCAAGGTACCCCTATTTCAGTCGGTACAGCGTTGTCGAATTTTTATAATACACTCTTAATAGTACTAACAGCCTATTTCAGTCGGTTTATTGAATGGGGATTTATTGAATGAAGCCCCCCAAGGCACAGCTTTGACATAAGTCCCCCCAGGCCCAACTTTGGCATGAGTCCCCCTAAGGCCCAACTTTGACATGAGTCCCCCCCAAGGTACAACTTTGACATGAGTCCCCCCCAAAGGCACACCTTTGACATGAGTCGCCCCCAAGGTACAACTTTGACATGAGTTCCCCCACCAAGGCACACCTTTGACATGAGTCCCACCAAGGCACACCTCCCCCTCATTGGGAAAAAGAGAAAAAACGTTGTTTTGTGGCTATAAGACAGTTTGGACTTCCAACGTTATTTGTTACAATATCTGCAGCTGAAACACATTGGTTTGATTTAATGAAAACTTTATCATGGAATTTAGATCGTCACGAATTAACTAAAGAAGAATTTGTCGATATTAACAAGTTTAGCTGTAGGCCTCTGGCACTAAATTAAAATCTTTCAATGTCAGATTTTCATGTTTTAAATAATGAAATAATGTCGCGTCTGTATAATTTTTATTTATAATTTTTTTTTCTATAATACTGTCTATTAAAGACTTCTGTGGTCACGAAATTTGGTGCGTAAATTATTTGTATGCATCCGGCACTTATTGTAACTGCATTCCACGAAATTCGAAATCCCCCCCCCCCTTCTCGGAGTCGGATGGCAATAAACATGTGTAAAAACATGTTTTTCCGTTTGAATTCGCTTTGAATTATCTTAGAATGGAGAATTTTGGTGTGTGGATATTGATTAAGTGTACGCATTATGTACATTAGTGGGATTTTGCAAATCTTCGAAATCACCCGCTGAGGGTGGGGAAGTAAGAAGTGGGTAAGTTGTGCCGAAGACAGTGGGGACCCAGACTCCTAACATTGGTAGCGAGAAAACCTCTACCAATCACAGCGAGAACTTAGGTTATTAATAAAGATATGGCATTTTGACAAATCATTTAAGTTTAACGTCCAGCGAAGCGGGCAAAGCCTGCTAGTATATATATATATATATATATATATGATAACTCTAAGATAGATTACCAATTTAAATAGTTCCTAAACTTGATCATAGGTGGCAAAACAAATTTTGTTCATAGGAAATAGTTCAATAAGTTCATTCAGTGCGACGTATAGCTGTGTTCGATTATAAAAAGTAAGTGAAATTTTAATGTCTATTTAATTTAGTTTTTGAATATATTTGTTATGTTACGTATATGAATATTTTACAGTACCTACGTTACATTTTATTTCACTACAAGCAAAGCCCCGGTTCGGGAACGAACCGAAATTCGAATACGAGAAAATTTTCAAACTCAAACTCGAAATGTATAAAATTCGACTTGATGCTGCCTGCGTGTCATTAGATCAAAGTTTGTTAACGAAACCATTTTTTAATTCATGATATCAATGAAGGTAGTGAATCAACGAAGGCTTTTCTCGCTTCGCTGGTCGCTATATTTAAAGAAAACTCTTTTCTATATCGCTTTTCAAACAAAAATAAAATTTAAAGAAATCATGAAATTGATTTAAAGCCCACTTTGGTTCCCCGCTGCCTTCGGCAGCGTCCCATTCATTCGCAGACTCTCGGGTGTCTGTCGCTATTGTCTGTGACAATAGCTTACCAGTGGGCTTCCATTCGGGTGCTTATCAGATGACAGTTTCGAAACAGACAGTATCGAAAAAATTGAAGTAGCCATTTTATATTTGAATCCCAGTTACATATGAACAACACTATACGGGGTGTATAATATACTTTCACGTTATTTTCTATATTATTTGATTTATTCGATCAACCATAAAACGACAACAGTTTCACACCAAATATAATATTACAATGTGCTATGATCGCTACGTCTACCGTGCCGAAAACATACTATTTAAACAAAAGGGGAAAAATAATATAAAATTGAGGTATATATATATATATATATATATATATATATATATATATATATATATATATAATTATTATTATTATTTACTCCATTTTCATATTTTCATTTTTTTTTTTTCTGTGAAGGAGCAAATTTAATATTTATTTATTCATTATTTATTTTTTAATTCGCGTGAAAGCATATTTAATTTTATGTCTAAAAAAAGTAATTTTTTTTTTTTTTTTTTTTTTTTTTTGGCAACAATTAAAAATTTAAATCCATTTTTAAAGCTTTTACCAGGTTATTATTTTCACATTTTAATTAATTAAAAAAAACCTAATCAAAATTTCGTTTGAAATAAGGTACCAAATGAAAGAACATTTTTTCTTAATCCGTCTGTTTAATTAACTTTCCGATCGGACAATTAGATTTTTTAAAAATTAACTAAAGTATGAAAAGCTGGTGGCAACAACACACAGACAAACAGAAGAAAATCTCTCTTAGCCGATCAACTTTCGTCAAGCAACGGATAGACGGGAAGAAAACACTCTTAATCTATATCATTATATAAAGCGCAAAAAATTGTTTGTTTGTGGAGGGTAATCTCTGAAACTACTGAACCGATTTAAAAACTTCTTTCACTGACCGAAAGCTACAGTATGCCATATTGTTATAGGCTATATTTAATTTTGATAAAATAAATTTTAGTTTAAAATCTGAGCATTTTAATTAAAATCCCCATAGAAGCCGTAATAGAAATGGAAATAATGAAATACTAAAAAAATTAGCTGCTGCCAACATAAAAGAAACATTTACATATTCATTTCGTTTTCAAAATATCTTGACGTGAAAAGAAAATAAATATATTTGCACGTGCATTAAATTGAAATTCATATAAAGCTTTTTTAATTGTTAAACTTACACGTTAAATCTGACGTCATTATAGAATTAAAAGTGTTTATTTTTCTAATAATTTAATTTGATATGATATGATATAATATAATGATCTAAGCATCAATGTTTCAACCACGGAGTCTTTATTACTCCGTGGTTTAAACTGATGTGTGTAAACGAAATTGGAATTTAAAAATAAATAAATAAATAAAATAAAATAAAATAAGAAATTCTATTTTATAATATTATTTATTTTAATTTATAATTGTTGCCAAAAAGATTTACGAATTAATTTATTTTTAGACATATAATAAAATATATTTTCACGCGAACAATAATATAAAAAGTGAACTGGATTTTTTGTAAAAAAATAATAAAGATCGAGGAAAATTATTTCCCCATTTTAATCCCCATATTTGGATATAGATATGTATTAGTTATCATGTGCATCCGTTAGATTAAATTGCTTTTGTTGTAAAATTGATAAAATTGGAATTTTAAATTTCAAAACTCTAGAAAAAAAAAATGGCAAATTTCCATATTGGATTGAAAACATAAACATTTCATTTCAAAGGATGATATTTACACAATAAACATCCAACTAATAAACTAATTAAAAGGGAAAGGATAAATATTCTATCATAATTTGAAGTCAAATTTGTTTTCAAATGTCTAAATAAAGTATCTGATATAATATACTAATATGTTGCAGCGGAATAGATTTGATATCCGTCATCCTTGGCAGAAAAAAAAATATCGCCAAATTATCTGGCGAATATAATTTAATTCCTTTCAAAAATCATGGTTATTTTAAAAACTTACATTAAGAGTGTAACGAATAATATGAAACAATATTTCGTACAATACATATTACGAAAATATACATCTGGCATGTATATTTTCGTATTACGTTTTTGATCGCCAAATACAAAAAACGCCAAGGGTGACAGTTTTGAAATTTAAAATTAAAATTTTGTCAATTTGACAGCAAAATAACTCAATCTAACGCATGCATACAATAACTAATACATATCTATACCCAAATATGAGGATTAAAATCGGGAAATAATTCTTCTAGAATTTTAATTAAAAAAAAAAAAAAAATCCAATGAGCGATTAACATGGAAAATGTTTTTCTTGCATCCATGGGCGGTCAGTGATGTCACACTTCGCTTGCGTATTGAGATGTTTAAATTTATTTGGCGACTATTTTTAGCAACTAACAGTTATGGCAAGTAGCTCAATATGCATAGCGCATACAGCCATTACTGAAATGTAAATAGCATTTAATTATTTGAGTTACATTATGTTGATTGGAAACCTATTTAATATACCTATGCTCTATAGCTATACTAATATAAAAAGAAGAAAGGTTTATATGCATATGTAGAGAACGATCGCTAGAACTAAAAAGCCGATTGCTTTTTTTTTTTTTTTTTTTCTTTCAATAATCAAAAGTTACACTGTCTCTCTCTAAGTGCTAGAAGCTATAATAAATTTTGGTAAAATAAATTTTTAATTAAAAGTTTCAATATTTTAATTGAAAACAAAGCATAGATTTGATATCTATCGTCATTGGCGATTTTTGTATTTGGCGATCGAAAACGTAATACGAAAATCTGTATATTATCGTAGTAAATACGAGATGTATGTGTTTACTTCAATTACCCTACTACCGTAGGTAGTGGAAGTATTGTATAGGTTTTGGCAATTGGTCAGTGTGTGTGTATATGTGCACGTGTGTGTGTAATCTTTTGGCTGTCATATCTCCAAAACTAATAAAAGTAGAACTACTAAACTTCACAAGTGATTCAGGTCTGGTGTACAGATAAATTTTCAAAATTTTCGTGAAAATTGAAAAACCGGAATTGGGTCATCGAAAACCAGAAATGGGACCGTAAGCCCATATTCAAAAACACCTCTAATGATTTTCTTCAAAGTTGCTGTATAAATAATATATTAGATGCCCTTTCGATTGAAAAGTTGCTTAGTTCAGGAAAATTGATAGGCGTCCTCTATAAACAGCTCAATTTCAGACTTCGCAAGTGCGTTCCTTTAAAAACGCCTGTACGGATTTTTTTCAAACTCGCCATGTTAACTTCCTATTAAATATCCTTTTGTATGTAATTATTGTTTTTAGGTCAATAATTGAGTATGCTAAGTTTTGGTAAAAGTTGGTATCTCAAAAACGGCTCTAAAGTATTCTTGAAAATTTTTTCTTTAATCCAATTTAGATAACCTTTCTCAAGTATTACGTGCTTATTACAGGAATATTAACGGTCATCCTGATTAGGTAGTTCAGTTTTAGATCTCGGAAATTCGTGTTTAAAAAAATAACTATCTATTTTTTTCCCCCTTATTTTTTCACTCGCTATGCAAACTCTGTTGTATGTGTCTTTATACGTGTATCAAGTTTTTCTTACTCGAAAATCTCAAAAAATGCAAGTAATATCTCCAAAAAATTGCATATATTACGTGTAATAGTGGGTAATGGAAGTTGTGTGGTTGTTTCACACCAGATTCTGTAATAGTATATATTGTACGAATATTGTTTCATATTATTGATTTCTCCTTTAATATACATTATTAAAATAATAATCAATTATGGAAATAATTAAATATATTTGCGAAATGAACAAATAAGTAATAATTAAAGCTATTATGACGTCAATTTTATCAAAAACATTTTCATGTCATAGGTTTATTTTTCAATATTTTTTATTCATGAGTAAAGAAATGTTTCTTTTTATGAAATAAATAAATAAATAAATAAATAGCATTAAGTAAAAATTGCCAACATTTAACAACTAATTAAAAAAAATAATTGTAAAATTATATTTTGACTCTCCAGTTAATAATATTGCCTGACTATAACATATAAACTAAACTGATATATTTCTTGATTTTTTACATATCAATCCATCTTTAACTAAAATTTGTTCATCAGTGCGAAGCCGGACGGGTCAGCTAGTTATTTATATAGAGAGAGATACTGACTTTTAAGGCACGTATATAATGCAGTCTTTGCTTTTAGGCCTAAAACAAGAACTAACAATGATGGAATAGCGTTTTTAATTGGGTGGATATCTGTCCTTCAATTTCAAAGGAGATGGCCACATGGAATAAAGAAGATATGCCACCTGTAAAATATCGAAAATTCATGATGTACGATAAGTAACAAAAGCACTTTATGATAGTCCACCAGTTCCTCATTTAACCACGACAAAAAATGTTACAAATCATACGGATGACAAAAAGGTAGCTATGGTTTTGACAACCAGAAAACACTGCGAAACTTTCATCCAAGAAACAGGCAAAGTTTATAAAAAATCCTAAAACCATGAAAAAGTGTAAAATGAACGCAAGAAAAAACAAAAACACGACGCTTCCATCAGTGAAGAAGATGAAATACATCTGAAATTATCATATTCTAGAAATTCCACAGGAATCGAATTTTATGCAGATCACTGTGTTGGTATTGGAGAATAATACAATATTACAACCAAAACTAATGGCTAGATAAAATGCATATGGTACCAGAAGTGGTTCCATGAATTGTGTACAAAGTATGAAGACCTCTATCAAAAATGTGGTAAAATTTAAGGAAAAGTGAAGGATTGTAATTATGCTTTAAATTATGTTTATTCGACTTTTCTTCACTCATTTTCCGGGATATAATTGCGTTTTTACAAATTTCTGTAAGTTTTACATGATTAACCATTAGGGTGGGCCGGAAAAATTATTTTTTTAAATTGATTTTGGTATAGTGCGGAAAAGTTGTGTAATGGGTCTGTAAGAAACCTCTAAAAATTTTATCAGTTTTGTTTAATATTTAACTGCGCCCCTTGGGCACTGAAAAACTGAAAAAAAGAAAAAAATTAGTTTTTTTCAAAAAATTAAATTTTAAAAATTAATTTTGAATTTAGTTCTGGTATATTGCAGAAATGTTACCTAATGAATCAGTTAGAACCCTCAAAAACATTCATCAATTTAGCCAAATATTTAGCCGCGCCCCTCTGACATAAATGTTGAGAAAAAAATGAAAAGCCGGGTTTTTTGAAAAAAGTATATTTAAAAAAAGTTGAAACTAGTTATACAAAATAACTAAAATATTACATAATACGTTACTACGAACCAATCCAAATAAAATTCAAGTAATTTTACTCTATTTTTATTCGCTTATTTAAAAATAATAAGCATACATATATGCACATAAGAAATTGAAGCTTATCTTATACCCTACTTTCGTTTTTGTTTCTTTTCGTTCAGATTTCAAACGATAGATGGCGATCTACTGCTCCCGTTGCTTCCAAGGTCAATTTAACTAATAGATAAGATAAAATATTGGATTTCCTTTCATTCTACGTTTGTTTGTCAAATGAAACGGTTGTTATGGAGAAACGTGTAATTAAAAAAGTGACACGAGCAAACTCAAGTCGTCCGCTGTTTGGAACAGGGAAAGATTTTTTCCCTTCTGATGCTGTTTATCTCCCAACTTATGAGGACATAATAAGATGTTATCAGAGTATCAGATTGCATATAAAGGGAGACAAAAGTCAAGAAATTTCTTCAAGAACTGTGGCCGCAGCGGTAGCAAAAAAAATTATTGATATATGGAAACGTGCTTCGATTCCTGTTGTATCATTAAAGCGAGTTACTGCCATGGTTTTATCTTACAACTGTAAATATAAGAACGTTATAAAATCTGCTAAATCTAGGAATACGCCGTTTTTACAATCGAAATTGAAGAAATTTAAAGCAGATGCCGCAAAATTGTTCGACATTTGTGCTTGTAAATGCAAAGATTTATATTCGTGCAATTGCGAAAAAAAACTAAAAGTTCCTGAGAGAGAAAAATAATTTTTAATTGATCAAAGGACAGTTAGAAAAATGGCTATTGGAAATCTGGATATAGTAACAACACACCAACTACAAAAACGAGTACATCGAAAAATGGAAATATCCGATTGTCCAAACAAGAATAAAATGTCAATGCCCAGTACCAGTGGATTTCAAAATAAAGAATCACATAACATTTTGAAAGATAATGAATTAGAGATTGAGTCAGAAATGGATACAAAAAATGCGGATCAAGATTTCAAGTGGTCTTTTTTAATTATCACATGCTGAGTATGAAACCGAATGAAAAGCAATTTCTTTAAGGAAACGTGGCATATTACTTCACACAATAATGCAATCTGAACAGTAAAGTATTATATATGTAATAAATCATGTGCATTTTTACTAAATAACTTTCAATTATGCTTGTGCAAGTGTTAAAAAAAATCATTTGCATAATTTATTAGCGAAATTATTGAGCTACTTATAAAAAAAGCAAATATTGTGTAAATTCAAAGAGTTGTTCTAATAGAGGGAATGATAGAGTGAATTAAATTTCAGTTTCCCACAAAATAAAAGAAGGGGTGGGGGGTGGGGGATTGAGGTTTTTTTTTTTAATGTAATATTTATTTACAATCAAAGAACAAACATTATATTACCATTGATTACATCGAAATTTAGTAAAATGTCTTAGAATTTCACCATAGATCTCTCGCTCTCGCTGTCTCTATCTCCCTTTCTTTTCCCCCTTCTTTTTCTTTTAAAGAAAGAAAAAGAACTGAATATTCCTTTATCCTACCATCAATAACTTCTTTAATTTACACGATATTTTTTAAAGGTTTTCGGGTAAGTAGCTCAATACTTTTGACTAATAAATTATGGAAATGGATTTTTCTTATGCTTGCGCATGCGTCATTAAGAGTTATTTAGTAAAATTGTTCATACTTTACTAGATATTAAATGTGTACAGATATGTAAAAGCATATGAATATAATAAAAAACACAAAAATATTTTTTAACGTATGCAGATATGTTCATTTTTTTTTTTTTTTTTTTTTTCTGTTTTAAATTACGTGTCGATATGAAAGTGATTTATTCCTGATTTGATGATACTCACAAATGATCTTTTCCATAAATCGAATTTTCTATACATCGATTTTGATATATGTAGGTGCCATTGCATGTAACAAATTTTAGGTAATATAGAGTTTTAATGTATCTTTGCTTCATACGAAGGGGCTATTTAATCTGGCGAAATTTATTTTTATCAATTTTGCATCCTGTTTAGATATACTTGATTATGCTTGTGAAAAAGTCAAACACAAAATTTGCACAGAATTTACGTCAAATTATTATTATTATTATTATTATTATTCGCATTAGTTTATGCACACGTAATTGTTGAACAACAATGTATAATAAAATTGAAAATCGCTACGAATATCTGTCTATGTAATTAAACAAAGAATTCTTAAACATTCTTATTCCAAATATTGTTATTATATTAATACGATGCTTTATTTGTTCTTTAAAAATAGTTTAAATAAAATTCATTAAATGTCTTTTATCATTTTATAGAATCAAAAACAGAATTTCTAAATTAAGTCCAATACTAGAAAAAATATATTTAAAGCGTTCTCAAGTTATTATTCTTATTATTATTATTACTATTTTCGGAAGCGAATTAAACTGAAATTTAATGTAAGATATAAAACTTTTGTAAATATTGTGAATATGACTGTGTTTTCTAATCATCTGAGTTAAATTTAATTATACATATTTTTTTTTATATTATATTCAAAGACTTTGAACTATTATTTACAAAGCTAACACAATAAAGTTTATCATTCTTCATAATTTAATTCCATCGAATAAATTAAAACTTTTCATTTTATTTTCTTAGGAATTTTACAATTAAATAAAAGCATTCGGATTTTCTTCACTCATAATTAAATTACAATCGGATATATCCACTAATTTAGAATTTTATTTTTTGCGATACGTATAATAAATAAGCACTATGCATTCCAATTGGTAATTGAGTTTATTAAACTGTAGATAAATATGTGGTTCTTTAAAATTTACGTTTGCAGTTGTTTAGAACGCTCATCTCAATTATCAGCAAATTTTTCTGTCTAGACAATATGAAATTATTTTGTTATCTGCATGTCTAGATAATAAATAACCAAGTCTATCAGAGAACAGAAATTTTTAATCTCGAGAAAAATCTTTAAGATCAGACCATCAGACAAAATAATTACCCGTATATTTCTTTATTACATTCATTTTCCTACACTCTCAAAAATAATATACTCAATTTTGACGATTCAGACATCCTCGGGCTTAATTTCGTTGTTTTTGACAACCATTTCGTCAAGCGATCACGTGATTTTTCAGAAAACGTGAACTCTCAAATATTTGACGAAACTGTTTACTCACAATAGCATGCGCTAGCTTTCGTTACCGCCATGTTTTTTTTTTTCTGTGTTGTTTCGACTTTACGTTACAATGACGTTTATTTGCCGGTCTGGTGGTTCCGTCGGTAGGGCGCTGCCCTCTGGATTCCTACGTCCCGGATTCGAATCGCGGTGCGGGCATGGATGTTTGTGATGTCCTATGTCTACTAAATATCGTGTGCGCTTGTTTCTGTGAATTTCTATAAAAGTATGGATCAATTGAAACAAAAATCCTTGTAACTATAGGTCTCAAAGCTGTCAAATAAATGTCCAAATGATTTTTATTTGTTTGCAATGTTTTATTTATATTTTCATTAAATATAATGAGGATTTAATGCTTAAAGCAACGAATTTGCAAGTTATATTATAATTCTATAATTTGTATTTTATTTTGTATCACGAAACTAGGATGAAAAAATGTATCTTTACTTTTGACGAAATTCGTATGTTCAAACAAGTGACGAAAGTAATCTTCTGAATTTGACGAAATATTCGCTCGGCGTATTTCCCTGGAAACGGTTTCGTCAAAATTAAACAAAATTTCGTGAAATTTGAGTATCCATTTCTGAGAGTGTATATGATAAAATCGTGTGTCGTACATGTGTGTTTAACTGCTTACTACAATATACATTATGAATGATTTTTTTCAAATATTGTACAAGATGAAATAGCGTATTACATAAAGAACAGGGAAAATTTTGAAAAAATATTTTTGAAAAATTGTTAAGAATCCTTTTAATGAAGGCATACAATCTACAATACTTTTTCAATGGCTTTGATCGAACGTCGCATGCAAATAGGTGTTATTTCTGTTATGCTGTATGTATTTGTCAAAAATCTACAGTATAAATTGACGTGTAAATTATTTCAAATGCGAGATTGAGAAAAGGAAAAATAAGAACTATCCTTGATCTAATTTCAGTGAATAATTTTAGAATGTTTTTAAATGCATGTTTCTTAAGACAGCCTGATATCATATTTCCTGTATTCGGTACAACTGCAACATTGATCCACATTTTTTGGCGTGTTTTTTAAGCGCTGTTTTGAGAGATAGCAATGTCGTTCTGGATTCTTTGGCAATATGTTATGGCTATGGAATTGAATCCATGGCAACATTTTCTGAAAATGATATTTTGCCATGATTACCAAAGAAATACATTGTAAACCAATCAGTTGCTCCCAGTATTCAAAATAGTGTAAATGAAATACCTGATTTGTTAAAATAATTGATAAGCATTACAGATTATCAACTATTTTTATTAATAGCATATAATGTAAATAAAATAATTAAAATACAGACCAACAAAAAATGCATTAAACTCACTTTTATAACAGATTTTTTCCAAAATTTTGGACTGGAAGTAAAAAAATATACTTATTTTTCCAGAATAGTATTAAAAACTAGACATTTATTCCCTGTTTAATACATTCTTCTTTATCATAAGTATGCATAGAAATATAATTTTTATATTTTATTATTATCTCTTACTTAATACATTATATCATATGTGAATATTCAGTGTGTAATAATCTACCTTATGCTTCTTTTGTACATTCAGTAAGCACCATTCTATACGATCAAGAGACGCCTCACTGCTTTTACTTCTTTTGTGCACGGATTGAGGCTATCAGTGTCAACATCCCCTTCTTACAGCCGGATAATCCAGGCTGTCAGACCTCCTATTCTTGTTTGCCTTTGTGGTTGAAATGCATTGTACAGTGTTTCTAAGAATAAACAAGAAAGTTTTTTCGTAGCGTCAGCTTTCTTTTACATGCCAGGATTTTCCAGATATACTTTTTCTGTAATATTAAAAAGCAGTTATTTAAAAAATGCTATATATATATATACGCATCATAGTACTTTTTAATCACTTAAAAGTGATTGTAATTCTCTTTAAAAGTTAGTTCAGATTTATTATGATTCATTTACAGAATCGATTAAAACATTTTAAATTACTTACGCTAAAGTGAACAAATAGGACCATAACACTAAGATAAACAAATAATAATATTTAAGAGAAATTAATGAAAATTATCAATCGTAAACTTTGTATTTATTTATTTATTTATTTATGTAACTGCAGTTGAGAATTCGATTAAAAATTTTGAAAAAAGGTTGACTGGAAATGAGAATTGGATTAATAAATGCGCAAAAATACAAGTATTCGCTCATCAGGGAAAGATGTACTTCCATGAACAAAAAAATCGCAAGATTTCGGAAAACTGTATAGTTAATTCAAGCCAAAAATACAGCTCATAACCAAATTAAAAGAGAAATTAAATAAATTATTAACACAAACCTTCTTTGAATCAAAAGAGGAAAAAAAAAAAAAGGTTTAACCACATGCCATGCTAACACCAAACTCAGAGAGTAACAAGTTGACATACGATTAATCGATAAAGATTATACAATTGATGAATTTCATTAACAATTAAATTCACTTTTTTAATGTATTTAATGATTCTTAAAACTTAAAAACATTAAATCTTACATGAATTGGAATTTAATCTCAGAACTGATAAATATATTGTTTACGTATTTCTTTTCTACGTCAGAGATCAGAGATGTGTGCTTGCGCCATCTATCGTGAAGACTTATAAACAGTCAATTTAAGACATTTTTCATTAAAAAGGATTATTACTGTTTTTATTTACTTTTTTAAGAGAAGTTTTTTTTTTTTTTTTAATTAAATTGTTTATTTTAAACCTGAAATCATAAATTTGCAATTTTAATGTTTATTAATAGCAATAAATTTTATTTATGTAACTGCAGTTGAGAATTCGATTAAAAATTTTGAAAAAAAGGTTGACTGGAAATGAGAATTGGATTAATAAATGCTCAAAAATAGAAGTATTCGCTCATCAGGGAAAGATGTACTTCCATGAACAAAAAAATCGCAAGATTTCGGAAAACTGTATAGTTAATTCAAGCCAAAAATACAGCTCATAACCAAATTAAAAGAGAAATTAAATAAATTATTAACACAAACCTTCTTTAAATCAAAAGAGGAAAAAAAAAAAAAAGGTTTAACCACATGTCATGCTAACACCAAACTCAGAGAGTAACAAGTTGACATACGATTAATCGATAAAGATTATACAATTGACGAATTTTATTAACAATTAAATTCACTTTTTTAATGTATTTCATGATTCTTAAAACTTAAAAACATTAAATCTTACATGAATTGGAATTTAATCTCAGCAATGATAAATATATTGTTTACGTATTTGTTTTCTACGTCAGAGATCAGAGATGTGTGCTTGCGCCATCTATCTTGAAGACTTATAAACAGTTTAATTCAATTTAAGACATTTTTGATTAAAAAGGATTATTACTGTTTTTATTTACTTTTTTAAGAGGAGATTTTTTTTTTTTTTTAAATTAAATTGTTTATTTTAAACCTGAAATCATAAATTTGCAATTTTAATGTTTATTAATAGCAATAAATTTTATTTATGTAACTGCAGTTGAGAATTCAATTCAAAATTTTGAAAAAAAGGTTGACTGGAAATGAGAATTGGATTAATAAATGCTCAAAAATAGAAGTATTCGCTCATCAGGGAAAGATGTACTTCCATGAACAAAAAAATCGCAAGATTTCGGAAAACTGTATAGTTAATTCAAGCCAAAAATACAGCTCATAACCAAATTAAAAGAGAAATTAAATAAATTATTAACACAAACCTTCTTTGAATCAAAAGAGGAAAAAAAAAATAATAATAAGGTTTAACCACATGTCATGCTAACACCAAACTCAGAGAGTAACAAGTTGACATACGATTAATCGATAAAGATTATACAATTGATGAATTTCATTAACAATTAAATTCACTTTTTTAATGTATTTAATGATTCTTAAAACTTAAAAACATTAAATCTTACATGAATTGGAATTTAATCTCAGCACTGATAAATATATTGTTTACGTATTTGTTTTCTACGTCAGAGATCAGAGATGTGTGCTTGCGCCATCTATCGTGAAGACTTATAAACAGTTTAATTCAATTTAAGACATTTTTGATTAAAAAGGATTATTACTGTTTTTATTTACTTTTTTAAGAGAAGATTTTTTTTTTAAATTAAATTGTTTATTTTAATCCTGAAATCATAAATTTGCAATTTTAATGTTTATTAATAGCAATAAATTTTATAATGCAAAATGTCTTAGTAACAAGCAATATTCCAAAACGCTCACATGTTATGATTAGGCAATTCAAATCTTTTTTTTTTTTTTTTTTTTTTTTTTTTTAATATAATTATTATTATTTTTTAACGGGGTCTCGGACACCAGATTTTTGTTTTTATTATTTATTGATGAATTATATTTTTCTGAAATTAGAGCTTTATTTACGATGAAGTTGAGCAAGAAAGAATCTTAAAAAGTTTTTAAATAAAATTTTAAAATTTTAAATAAAATTTTAAATTTAAAATTTAAAAATAAAATTTTTTTGATAAATTTTAAATTTGTTATATCTCATGAACTAATGGTTCAATTTACAAACTTTTTCCACTTTTATATACAGAAAATATTTATGTTCAATTTGTCTTCGGGATTTTTAATTAGGAGCAAAGCGTTTTTGGTAATCCAAAAGTTATGCATTAAATAAGGTTTTTTTTTCCAATTAAAATCAATATTTAAAAAATTTATTTTTATAATCAGAAATCCTGAAGACAAATTGAAGATAAATCCTTTCTGTATATAAAGGTGAAAAATGTTTGTAAATTGAAACATTAGTCCATGAGATATAACAAATTTTAAATTTATCAAAAATTTAAAATTGTTAAAATTTTATTTAATTTTATTTAAGATTCTTTCTTGCTCAACTTCATCGTCAAAAAAGCTTCAATTTCAGAAAAAACTAGTATGTTGTGGCCACCACAAGACTTTCTTCTATATTTTCCTATACATATTCAATCAGTAACAATATTAAAAAAAAAAAAAAAAAAAAAAAGATTTTTTTTTCTTTTTCTTTTTCTTTTTTTTTTTTTTTTTTTTTTGTGAAAATTAATACATATTCAATCACTAACAATAATTTAAAAAAAAAAAAAAAAAAAAAAAAATCGAATTTTTTTTCTGTTTTTTTTTTTTTTATTTGTTAAAAGTAAAAAAAATCGATAACTTTGTTTTAAATTATCACAGATTTATGGTTCAACCATTCGTTTTAAAGGTATTGACGAGATCTTTCGAATGATACCCATCTTCAAAATTTAACCCCCCCCGGGGGGTTACTTCCCCCCCAGGGGGGGAACCGATGCCCCCCCATGCACAATTTTTTTTCCTAGTTAACTACTACTATCATCAATAATTCAAATTAATTTTACAATCACAAGTTTAAAATAACTCTCATTATGCCCATTTATACGGAATTTTATCCTATGCTGCCATGTTAAAAATTTGCATAAAATGCGATTACAGCGCCACCTGTTGAGCTATTGATCCCCAAATCTAATGGGCACCAGTTTATGTCAGGGTGCAACTAAATACCAAGTTTGGTTAAATTTCATTCATATGTTCGTGAGATACAGCGTCCACAAAAAAATGATACAGACACACAGACAGACAGACAGACAGACAGACACACAGACAGACAGACAGACACACAGACAGACATTTTCTAAAAACTATCAATTCGTGTTCAGGACATCCCAAAACGTGTAGATCCGTCAAAAAACGGAGGTCGAAAATTTTCGCGAATCCAATACTTTCTCTATATTACATATAGAAGAAAGTAATAATTCAGCAATTTATCAATAAATAATAAAAACGCAAATCTTTTGTCCCGGACTCCCTTAATTATGGAAATGGATAATTTGTACAATTTAAACTTTGAATCCAACAATAGCCATTAAGCATAGAATTAAATATATTTATATCTATACGTATCTGTGGATAGAAAGATGATATGATATATATGGTTTAATAATACTAAATATTATTCACCACAAAAATCTATTTTTTAACTTTTATACTTAAAGTGATAGAAGTACAATGTCCTTTAAACTTTTTCGGACAATTATCATTAAGTAAGGGAGACGGAAAAAGAGAAAGTGTACTCTTGCGAACAGAATAACTGATGACAATGATCTGATTAAACGAAAAGGTTTTTAAATTGAGCCTCTTTGAACCAATATCGCTTAGGGATTTTCTTTGGAACAACTATAAAGGAACAGTGCTTAGGGAATTGACTTTAAGAACATGCTTTGGAAACAGATTTGTTTTCTTTTTTTTTTAAACTATTTTATGTTCAAATGATTTTTAAATGAACAAGGAACGTTTAGGGTTAATATTTCATAAAACTATACTCGTGTATAATATCAACATACTACATTTATACGTAATATATTCCAAATAAAACTTGTGAAGTACGCAAAGAAAGATCTTTTAAATAATAACGTATAATAAAGTTTATTTTCATTATTTTAAACGAATTTTTCAAAATAAATAAATAAATAAATAAATAAAATAATAGCATTTTTAATTTAAGCACAATTTATATAACATTCTGAGCTCGCATTTTTCCTAGCATTTTTCATGTATTATTTATAATGCACATTTTTACATATTTTATGGCTCAAATAATTCAGATAAAATAGCTATTGGAATTTAATAAGCAAAAAATAATATTAAATCTTACAATTAGACAATTCATGTAATAAGTTTGATCAAAAAGAATTTATAAATTTAAATCAGCCCCAGCAGCACACATTCTCCCAAAAGCATCCCAGGATACCCTGTGGATAAAAGGGAAATCCTATGGACCTTCTCGGGATGTTCTATGGATAAGAGTGCTACTAGGGAGGGGTCAACAGAGGGCAGTCCTTGGACCACTAGTGGTTCTCCCGGGAAATTTTAATGGATCGTTGAAAAACTTGGTCATTATTTCAACCTTTTATATGTCATTATTAATTAAACCAAATGTTTTTGTAACTTTTAACTTTAATATTTCGTGAATCATTTTTACATGCATAACATTTTTATTTATAAAATCATTCTTCAAAAATCGAAAAAATTAATTTTTACAACATAACATATAATAAATCCATAATTCTTTAGAGAAAACAGATGAAATAAGTAGTAAAACTTTTACGACAGTTACGTTCAAATTCAATTTCATATCGCCTTTTTGGATCGCTATTAAAAGTGAATATTCTTTACTGAATGAAAAAAACGAAGAAAAATTGTATTCAATTTATAAAAAATCCAACATTCCAAAACTTTATTAAAAATAAACACATTTTCGTTTGTAGTAGCAATAAATGCGATGCATACTATCTTAATGTAAAATCTGCTTTCTATCTTGCATTAACATATAGATGAGAGTAGGATGTTATGGAATACCATTTACATTTCTTAAAATAACTTTACTCGTTTTTAATAAAAATCCCCAAAATCATTGGGAGTACATGGTGTAATTATTTGTAATGAATTGTCAACGAAAAAAAAATCCCCAAAATTTTTTTTGTTGTAATAAAAAGTTTACTTAAAAAAAGTAAATTTAGTTAAAAAAAAAAAAAAATACGAATGAAGGTTAATAGGAAGTAGTCGGGTAATATAGAATAGGTAATTTAAACTGTTTAAACAATAGAAAAACTAATTAGACTTCATAAAAGCATCTTCGGAGAATTTTCTGTGACAGAAGATACATTCGGAATCTTTACTTTCTGTTTCTTTAGTTGAATACATGAAGTCAAATTCAGATGATACTATGAAATACCTGGTATTCCATAATACCCGACACGCCATCTTTAAAAATGAACTTTTAAATTGATAGACAAAATATTTTCAGCTAAAAAACGACCAATGTTTACCTGCAAAAACTTTTAAAAACCACAAAACATACTTTATTCTATAGAGAAAGGTACAACAGCAACAAGCGGTTGCTTCCTACTGTATTGTTTCATGGGACTCCTTCTTGAGTAATTCGTAATATTTTGAAGATATAGCAGCACCAATCAGAGCCGAAACCTCGGTATTCCATATTTCCCGACTATTCCATAATACCTTCCTCTCCTCTACTTTTTGTTTTACTTATATTTTTTTTTTCTCGGCGATTCTTGAAGTAATTTAGGAATTAGTTTGACACACGGTAAGATCTTGAAAAATGCCAAGCAAAAGCAGCGAGAGCACTCTATAAAATCCTTTTTGAAACAAAAATGCATCGTCCAGTGCCTTGTAGTGAAATTAAAATGAATTATATACGTTCTGTTTTTATAACTATCTCTTTGATATTTCTTCGATAAATTCAATTTTATAAACTTTTTAAACTAATTGTACTTTAAAGTATCGTGAGTAAATAAAGGGTTAAACTTTTTTAAATTAAGATTTTAGTTTTTTTTAATCTTAATACATTTAAGGAAATTCACACTGAGAAAAATTTCTGTGACTGACATTTAGAATCTAAATTGTGGCTCTATAAAAAATAGTTCCATGTCATCCTTATAAATTCTAGTCCTCTTGGAAAGCGAGTTTTAGAAGCCTCTATTAGAATTCTAGAGCGTTTGCTTATATTATCGAGGGCAAAGTTATTTAAAAATCTCTGCAAATAAATGAGACTACAAGAGGCGTCTTTCAGCAACTATGATCTTGGTTTATTACCCAATTCTGGAAAATCAAGCGAGAATTTCTCGCCATACAAAAGATTCAGAATATTCGGAACATTCAGAATATTGATTCATCATCTAGAATTTGTAAACGAGAAATTCTTGATCATTTCGTCTATTCAGTTTATTGGCGTTCCTTATGCGCATAGCTCAGATATTTCTAGTTAAGGAATTTAGAAAATGGCCCCTTATTCATTCTAGAGGAAGGCGGTATATATATTTTTTTTCTCAGTGTATCCTTCATTCATTTTATAAAAAAAAAAAAAAATTGTACACTGTTAAAACTAAAAGCTTGCATTTCACCACGAACATGGCTCCTATTTACAGCAAAGAGTATTTGGTACAATATTTCCCCATTTTAGTGCACTGAGAAAGAAAAAAAAAAACATACCGTTTTCATCTAGAATGAATAAATGGTCACTTTCTAAATCCCTAGACTAGAAATATAGAATTTTTAGCTATGCGCATAAGGTACACCAATAAACTGAATAGACGAAATGATCAAGAATTCCTAGTCTACACATTTCTAGATGGTGAAACAATATTCTGAATCTTTTGTATTGCGAGAAATTCTCTCTTGATTTTCTAGAATTGGGTAATAAACCAAGATTATATTTGCTGAAACCAGCCTCTTGTATTTGCATTTATTTGCAAAGATTTTTAAATAACTTTACCCTCGATAATATAGGCAAACACTCTACAATTGTAATAGGGGTTTCTCGAACTCGCTTTCGAAGGGGACTACAATTTATACGGATGACATGGAACTATTTTTTCTAGAGCCACAATTTAGATTCTAGATGTCAGTTAGAGGATTTTTTTTTTTTCAGTGTGGTGCCATTTCAGTAGTAAGCATACTGAAATATGAAAACTTAACACCGAACTTGTGATTGCAGCTAAAAAAGATCTATTTAGCATCACGTTGAACAACTTTTTTTTTTTTTTTTTTTTTTTTTACAATTCTAATAGGGGTTTATAGAACTCGCTTTCAAAAGGGACTAGAATTGATAAGGATTACATGGAACTATTTTTTCTAGCGCCACAATTTAGATTCTAGATGTCCTTTACAGAATTGTTTTCTGAGTGTGGTGCCATTTCAGTAGCAAGCACACTGAAATGTGAAAACTAGTGATTGCAACTAAAAAAGACTATTTAGCGTCACGTTGAACTACTTTTTTTTTTTTTTTTTTTTCAGTGCAAAAACTTTTTTTTATGACTATAAAAGAGTCAATACGTATAATCTTATGGTAAGATAGCCTGTGGATAGTGGTATGTAGAAAATAAATTAAAATTTAAAATTTTATCTAATTGCCTTTTCATATATTTCAGAAACTATTGTAGAAAGCATTTTAATCTTTAATATTCACATAAATAAAGTAATAGGGAATTTTCCTATTCCCATTTACATTCCTTGGATATAGAGTTAGAGAGAGCTTTTTCAACAATATTTTATTTTAGGGCTTTAAATAAGTTATCGCTGTCTCCTTAAGAGATAACGTTATCACGACTACATGCATGTAATTTCAGATGGTAACGCATCTAAAAAGAAGTCTGTCGGTAAGCTTGATCCTCAGTGTAAGTTATTTTGCCACAGTGTAAACAACATTTTTCTCTTTTTCCCATAGATTAAAAATGTCGAATTTTGTGCCAAGTAAAGAGTATTTGTGAGGAATGTTATTGCACTATTTTATTCAAAAGAAATCTGCAGTTGAAGAACACAGAATTCTTGTTCAGTCTTAAGGTGAGTATGCTCTGTTGGAAATGACATGCAGAGACTGGTTTTTGACGTTTCAAAATTAACGATTTTGATCTTGGAGATAAAGAACGTTCTGGCGCACCGAAAAAGTACAAAGACGAAGAAATGAAGGAATTACTTAATGAAGACCCATGTCAGACACTAGATGAATTTGCAAAATCATTACAAGTAGATGGCACAACAGTTTAGAAATTTCCAAAAGCATCAGGAATAATCCAGAAAAAAAAATCCTTCTAGGTCCTAATATTTTCATAAAAAAAAAAAAAAAAAAAGATATTTAAGATCTCCTAGACCATTTCAAAGATATTTATTCTATTCCTGGTTTGCTCAATTCAACATAGTTCATTTATATGAAGACATGTTTTTTTACATTTATACGGAAATTATATAGCCTGTGTAAATAATCTAAATATATATATACTGTTTTCTTTTTCTTACATCTTCTTCTCATAAAATCTAAAAATTCACTATTTTCTTTACTTTTGTACTCATGTAAATAAAACACAATTATTTGTGTACAGGTATGTTGTTTGGACACACATGTAGATCACAAATAATAAATCAGTTCTTGGAAGACAAGCATTCACTAAAAAATCTTTGTAAAATATATGGACTTATTTATTTTGATAAATTTTCTTTATAGAGATATTTCTTTAATAATTGAATTTTTAGAATTATGTACTAAAATTTCAGAGATGTGTAATATGACAAGTCATATCGATTTTGCATTTCAAAATACCCTTAACTGTGATTTAAAGAAAACAAGTTAGATATATTTACATGAAAATCAGGTTTCTGCCACATTTTGTTCATAGCGGAGCGCTAGTTCCAGTGAGCTCCAGTTTTTCAAAAAATGAGAGAAATTAAAGTTGAATTGTATTCTCAAAATCTCTTAAGCCTAAGTTTTTGTAAAATTCATTTTACCAGTCCCGAAGAAAAATATGTAGTTACATTTTGCTTCGCGCGCAGCACACGTGTTACCAATGTGCTATAAATATTTTGAAGATAAATATACATCAGATCGTTTTGCCACCTCAGAAAAGCTATTAATTCTAATTTTTTTATTAAACTCGTTAGAACCTTTTTTTTTTTTTTTTTTTTTTTTTGATACATGGATGCACACACATTTTTCTCTCCTATCCTCCTCTCCTCTCACCCCCCCCCTCTGTCTCTCTTTCTCACTCTGTCTGTCCATACATATATAAAACTTTTTGAATAATAAATGGTACAGTAGTACAATAGTAGAAATACACAGACCTTACTTATATAGCATAACTAAATCTTAAACTACCTTTTAATAAAATATGTTAAGATAATTAATTAAATATTGAGAAAGTACGCATTTCCAAATGAATAATTTTCTCCCACTTTTTATATTAATACCAAACAAATTTTTATATTACTATAAATTATTTGCTCTTTCACGGAAAAAAAAAAAAATGATGCAGTATTTTCTAAACAATTTCATTATCTGAATATAGTTTACCAAATTTTAATGTTTACATAAAAAATTTAAATAATTCGATAGAATATTCCACTGAACAAAAGAGAAACAAAAACCTAAGTTGGGTTGTATCTTATTGTATTATCTCCTTTAGGTAAAGGGAATAGAAATGAACCGTGAAAGTTTAAAAATTGAAATAAAATCTAATTTCACGCAAAGATAGATCCAGGACTTCTTTTAAATAGCTTTCGCAAAGTACGAGAAATGATGTAATAACCGGTAGATTGATGTGCGCGAAAACTGTATATGGAACACTGGTTTGGAGATCAAAAGATAATGTTTTATTGTTATTAAGAAAAAAAAATTGTGAAATATTGTTATGTAATGAAATTAACATGCATATTTTAAAGTGATACATAAATAATACATTTATTCTAAAACTTAAAAAACAAAACAAAATAATAATAATAATAATAAATAAATAAATAAATATACATAAGAAAGTATTTGTTTTTGCCTAAAAGCATAAATAAATGCAGGAACTTACATACACAAATAAAAATCATTAGACAACGAATTTCTTTTAAATAAAATTTTCATTTTCTTAGAATTTGTCAATTTGTGCAGTAAAATTTTTTTAACTAGTTCGTTTGCGCCTGTCTTGTGTTCGATTTTTTTCACATGTATTTCCAAATTTATTTCACAGAAAATTAAATTAAAAAAACAAATTTACGTTATAAAAAGATTTTTTTATCCGTTTCGGTTTTTCTGGGTGTCTATAAAAGACCTACAATCTGTCAAAAACAATAAAAAAATATCCTATGCAGATTATTTATTTATTTTATTTAGTTAGTTAGTTATTCGCAAACCTGTATCATTATTGATATTTCATGTAACACTTTTACAATACATTGAGGTTGTTATTTTGTTTTGTTTTTCTATTATTTAGGCCAACGGCCGTACTATGCTGAAAATACCGATTCTCGTTCAGACTCAAGAGAATTATTTAGTCAATAATTTATTTCTTCTTTATTTTTTTAATAACCATTCAGTCTTACCTTACTGCGCATAATGCAATAAAAACTAGTTAGAGACTAGTTCGAAACAATCTAGCATTTCTAACATTATTAATGATTCTGGCTTTAAAACCTTTGATTTATATTCGTAAAAGAAGTGGAGTTATATTTAGATTAATAGTACGATGCGATATAGTAAATAATGAAAAAAAAAAAGTAATAATAATAATAATAATAATAATAATATTTAAAAAATTCTACTTTTTTTTTTTCCATTTATGTAACAGATTTCGTGCTGGTGTCCAGTGTTGAAAATCTCATTACAAAAATAAATGATAAAATTTCCTGTAATACATTTATGTAAAACTAGCCTTTCCCGCGCAGAACATCTACGTGATAGCACCTACATACCTAATAGGATTTTCAGAAAAATCTCATAAATAAAATAACTGAGAATTTTCAGGGTTTTTTTTTTTTTTTTTTTTTTTAAGAAAAAGTAAAATATTTGAACCTTTGATACTTGCATTTTAATTTCAATTTTAGAAAATATTTCTTTACGATGATAAGTTAAAAACACTTAGAATTAAATTAAATTACTATTATATTAAAAATCAATTATTTCCTAAAACATGACGGAATCAAATGCACATATCACCCTTGATTTCTCAGGCGTCTCTGACGTTTTCAGAATTGTATTCCCGCTTTATCAACCTACGTGGTCCCACTGTCCCTCCTGCTCATCACTGGTATGAGGGTAATCGCCATGGTGGTTCCTTGTCCCTCCAGTGCAGCAGACAAGAGCAGACAGTCATTTCTCGTTTTCGCAGTGGTCATCTGAGGTCTATGACATTCAGTGATAGAGTAAAGGTTTTCCCTATTTTCTCTGCTACTTGTCAGGCTACTCCTAACCATATCCTCGACTGCGAGGGGATCTCTACGAAGATCCGCTCTATGTTCTTGATATGATCAGAGTTGCCGGATTCATAGACTTTCTTTAGCTTTGCTGCCAGATGTTTTTTAGAAATATTTATTCATGTTTTTTTCTAGTTCTTCGTGTGATACTTGGTTTCATCTACTGCATTGTTTGAAAAGGTTTTCAATATATATATATATATATAACTAATACTTTTAACTTAATACTGTTTAATTTTAATTAAACAAAGCTTAACTAATAGTTTTTTAAGATTTAATTTAATTAAAATAATGGAAAATTTTTCATTATCTGCGTCTATTGAATTTAAAGAAATATATATATATATATATATATATTTCTATTATATGAATTCAAGATTATTTGCATGTTAAATGGTATGGTGCATATAAACGGATTAATATAATCCAATATATTGAAAGTGAGTTTCTAAAATTATAAATAGAGAAAGAACATTTTTAAATACGGGAGTAACTTGTTAATTTCAACGTATATAGTCCAGGTGAAAATTATTTAGTAAATAAATGCAACGGCCGTAGCCAACGCTGACAATCATATCTTATGCAGGGTTCGTAGCGTTCTACTTTTTTAAAGCACATTTTTTTTAAACAATAAACACTGCTTTGATTAAATATAGAAATAATGCGATAGGGTATGATTAAATAAATAAAAAATATGATAAATAAAATGTTCTCCGAAAGAAAAAAAGTTAGAATATTATGATTTCCGCTTATGTTAATCTAAGGGGTGAGAGAGGATTTCTTTATATAATTAGAAGTGTTCACATTCACATTTTCAGGTCTAACATGGAATAGTAAAAATTTTAAATTAAACTTTTGAAAACAAATAAAATTTAACAGTTATGAATTATTTGAGAAAACAAAACTGGAATAAAAAAAATAAAAATGCTTTAGGTAATGAGTAAACATATAAACAAATTTTAATGTAAGGGTACACGGAATTTGGCTCTGTATGAGAATAGGTATTGCGTCCCTTTAAACTTAAACTATTTAGTTAACCACTATGGCCTTTAATCGAAAATGTATTGATATATCATCCACTTTATTTTATCTATTACCACAGTATAGAAAAAACCTGTAAATATATTTTATCTCTTTTTGATATTTTAAACAGAACCATTTATTTAAAAATAAACATTCTTTTAAAATAGCCTTTCATAGGGAATACGCGTTTTCTTATCTAAAAGAAAAACTGAAATAGAAATTTATTGCGAGCTTCTGCGTTGTCAAAAAAGAATCAAAAAGGATTCAATGAGGAGTATGAGAGCGAAAGAAATGTCCCCTTTTCAGCAGCTGGACATATCAAACATCTATATGATGTTTAAAGAATGCTGATCCATGTTATTCACGTATTTTATATTTTTATGCCTGTAACAGCTGGACAAGGATTTTCATAAGGAAAGTCAAAAAGAAAAAAAATGAATATCTTGAAAGTTGAAATCATATCGGAGAATTTTTGATCTGTCGAATACATAAGGATAAGTTTTATTTTAAAAATACCTCCCCAAAAAAGCTCTTAATAATCAATATATTATATCTTAAAAGATGGGAGTCATAGAATTTTTAAATAAATATATATATATGAATATTTAATATGCATCTCTAATCACTTGAAAAAAAAAAAAAAAAAACTAAAGATAAGACTTAAAAATCACTAGTAAATATAATTTATTAACCCTGTCCCAGATTTTAAACATCAAGAAAGAATAATTACGCATCAAAGTGAATAATTATGTATCATAGTGAAACGTTTCCAGCACTTGTTATGATCGCAAGTGTTTCTAGAAGTCTTTGATTTTTAAAAATAACTTCTTAAATCAGCTAATGTATAACATGAAGAAATTATAACCAAAAAGAATATACATGCATAGGGCAATGATATTGAAATATTTTCACTATCGGAAATTATACCATAGGAAATGTTGAAAAAAAACTCTTAAGGGTTTGCCTGAAATACACAAAGTGTCCCATAAAGTTTGTTCTCGTCCTTATTTTCACAGACAAACAACTACAACGTAAACATAAAAATTGCGTCTTGGTACAAAATCGAGACAATGCACTAACAGATCAAATCTCTTAGAGCGATACCCTGTGGAAAACGCTGGAATTAATGCTCTTATCTCAAAGGTGATGTTATATAGGAAAAAAGTGAATTATAAAGTTGTAGATCATCTATATATACTGCTGTTCATTAAAATTGTAACACCAAGAAGGAATGCGAATATAAGAATGATATTTATTGAGCATATGCATTGTAATAGGAAGAACAATTTATTAAAATTTCAGGAAATTTTGGGTAATATATCCTGAGAAAACAGTGTATAAAGCAGCGACCGCTACGAGCAATAACTAAACTTATCTGCCTAGGCATTGAATCGAACAGCGATTGAATGGCATATTCAGATACAGCCCTCCATGAAGCTTCAACAGGATGCAATAGTTCATAGACCGTAGTTACTGGTGAGTGGTAGCGGGCCACTCGCTTTTCAACGATTAATAAGTCGTTTTCATCGGTGCGAGATCAGGAGAACGCGCTAGCCGGAGCAACGGTTGAACACATTCTGTACTAAAGAAGGTCCGGACAATACAGACAACTTGCGGTCGTGCATTATCCTGATGAAAGACAGCTCCAGGGATGCCTTGAAGGAAGGGAACGACTTCGGGCTGTAGCACTTCACGGACGTACCTGTTGCTATTGAGATCACCCTCGATTCGTAGCAAACTGAATCGTCCATGATACGAAATCGCACCCCAGACCAGGTTTTCGGCCATAACTCCAGGTTTTCGGCCTCTATGTCGTTCGATAACGTACTCTGGAAGGCAGCGTTGACCGACATAGCGTCTAACATGAACGCAGCCATCATGGTCCCACAAATTGAAGCGTGATTCATCTGAAAAGACAAGTTGTTGCCAATCAGCTTGCCAGACTCTGTGCTCATATACCCATTGCAGACGCAACCTTCGATGGTTTGCCGTGAGGGGGATCATGTATAAAGGTGCCCTTGTACGCAGTCCACGGTGCAGCAGACGTCGACGAATTGACGAAGCTGACATTAGTACACCTGTAGCAGTAGACCAACGTTCTGCCAACTGCCTGGAGGAAGCTGCACGGTGATTCACCGCCATGCGGAGCAGGTGTCGATCGTCGAGCGCTGACGTCACCTTCCGTCGTCCACAGCCAGTTTTTCGAGTGGTTCGGTGCTCGTCGGTCCACTGCTTCTAATCTCGCATCACTGTGGAACTGTTCCGCTACACACGAGCTCCTATTGCGCGATAGGAAAATCCCCCTTCTCGAAGGCCGATAAACCTCCCCCGTTCAAACCTCCCCCGTAAGTTGTTGGAATTTCTCCTTCTTCCGCCGTGGAGGCATACTTAGGTCTCACTAAACGTTCGCCACTAACAAATAATCATTAACAATTTTCAACGTTCCGCTACAGCCCTCTATTTATACGCTTTCAGCATCAGTTCAGAGGGCGCTGCGCACGCCACGCATGCGCAGTGGCTCTGAAACTTTTCTATTTTGCACAACATCCTGTAATTGATATTTGCTGCAAATTTCGTTTAATTCTGGTGGTTTCTTCATGGTGTTGCATTTTTTTACAAACAGCAGTGTATATTCATGGATATATATATATTTAATTGCCAAAAAAATTTCTACTTTTTTTAACTATAGCACGTAGAGTATTAGACCCAGTTCAAAGCCATTTTTAGGAAATTTGTCATACTACATTAGACAAAGCATACAGCCATCAAAATGCAAAAATGTTTAATATCTTACAATATATGAGCATTTTTACTTAAAACTTTTTAACTACGCATGCGATAGCTTTAAAAAAAAATTATTTGCATAATTTAATAGCGAAAAGTATTGAGCAACTTACATGAAAACCCCAAACAAATATCGTGTAAATTCAAAATCTTATGAGAGACAGAATGAAGAGTGTTTGAGTTCTGAAAAAAAAAAAAAAAAGTTGATAAGGAATTTTATATCAATATTTATTTACAATCCGTGACCAAAATATTACCACTGGGAATTCTTTTAATCAAAATAAAAATGGGAGTAAAACCCCTAATAGTTTATCTTTTATTTTGAGAGAACAGAAATTCTGTTAATTCTATCTCTCATAACTTTTTGAATTTACATGCTATTTCTTTGGAGTTTGCATGTACGTTGCGCAATACTTTTGTCTATAAAATTCTGCAAATGAATTTTTTTAAAAGCTAGAGCGTGCGTAATTAAAAAATATTTAGTAAAAATACGCATATTTCGTAAGATATGTAACATTTTTGTATTCTGATTGCAATATGTTGTGTCTAATGTAGTATGCCAAATTTACTAAAAAGGCCTTTACACTGCGTCAAATAACTATGTGTTGTAAAAAAAAAGTGATTTGTTTTTCAATTATTTGAAAAAAAGTTATATTTCTATGAGTATGTGCCGTAGCCTCATAAATATTTATACAGGTAATGAGAAAAATACACATAATCACACCCAAAACCCATTTAAAGCATTACTTTTTACTTGTTAAAAAACATTTTATTTTTATTTAAATTTTTACTGATCTAATTTAATTCCTCTTCAGGACTCAACGTCTTTTGAAATATATGAGGTATAACATGTTTTATACATTACCAAAGTTTCAAGATCATTCCTATAGAATTTTTCTAGATGTTTTAGAAAACGTCTAAATTCGAAAATGTCCAAATACTATTTGTAGATAGTGTAATAAGTGTTCTACTAATGACATTGATATTGTTTTAATATAGATTGTGCTAAATTACATAATGAATTCTTTTGGATTTTATGGTATAAATAAGAAAACTGAATAACAAAGAAGCGAGTAAAGGCTGTTTTGTTTTGATATTTTTATATATTACATTTTATCGTAACAGCAAGATACACAATATTTACAACAGCATTTTATCACAGAGCAATTGAGATAAGAATATTTAGAAAATCTTTTGAAAAAGAGGGAATTCGTTATTTGACAGATCTATATTACCATAAAGATAAATTTTAATCGTGGTTACTTGTATTATGATTAAATATTCACTTTATATATATATATATATATATATATATATATATAGAGAGAGAGAGAGAGAGAGAGAGATAAACACCATAGTATAAAATATTTAAAATTTTTCGCAAAATATTAATTCTTTGTTACAACCCATAGAGGTAAACATCACAAGTCAGAAAAACACCACAAGTCAAACTGTGAGAAAAACATCACAAGTCAAAAATTGCAATCTTGAATTTATAGCATTATAAAATGTGTATGAAAAGTCGATGGACACGAAAAGTTTCACGTCTCTATGTCTGAAGGTACATGTTGAGAAGAAATTGTGTAGTCTAGGCAATGCTAGTCGATGAAGGATAGTCAAGGATTCTTTAAGTTGATTTTTTTCAAATACTATATTTTGAATTTTGTCTTTTTTTTTCTGTGATGCGATACGGAGTATGCGAAGACATACATGAAAAAAACTTAAATGTTCCAATTTCTTGACATGTGCTAACTTATTCAAATGATGTTTACATATCATTCAACTTTAATAATCTTGAGTTTTTAAAAATATTACCTATTTAATTTCGATTAGGAACAGTTTTCGTTCACAAAGAAAAGTATGTCATATTAATAAAAATTTAAAATCTATAAAACAAGAAACATTTTTGATTATTACCTTAAAAAATATGTTTACTGAAAAACACGGCTACAACAATGTAAGTTAATCTTTCATGCTTTTTTATTATTTAAAATAATAATAATAATAATAAAACAAAAATACAGGATTTTATAACAGAACTCAAGTACTGTGTTACATATTTTTACAATGTTCATAAACCAATAATTAAAAAACAACGATGACATTATCTTGTTCGCCGTTGTTAACACACGTGACATCAATTAGTGACAAGAATTACTCATGTTAATACATCACCTTTTTTTTTTTTTTTTTTTTTTTTTTTTTTACAATTGTTACTTGTCATTTTCTAAAGAATATTCAGCAGTGATTGATAATTCGTTAACTTTAAATTTATAATATTTTGTATAGTTAAATATTTGTATGAAAAATTATACTTCAAATATATATGTGTGTGTTTCTCCAACGAATAGGTAGTTTCATTCTGTGATTTAAAGAAGAAAAAATAATAATTTCAAATACTTTTCATTTATAAATCGATAAAGTGACTCTTTTCTGAGATATACACTTTGTTGTTTTCACACATAACTTTCTTCCTCTTTTCATTTTAGTGGCTAATTTTTCTACTCGCCTTCCTCCGACGTTGGATGAATAATAAATAAAATTAAAAAAAGAATCTTTTAAACAATACTATTATTCAATCAATAGTTTTTACTTATGAAATTTATTAGAATAATATATTCAAGAAAAAAATATTTTCTCTTGTGTTATTATTAGAGCCAGATAGCTGGAACAGGCAGAACACACCAGCGAGCATTGCCAAACTTTTGTTAGGGGAACCTTGAACAGCGGGAGAAACCGTTGTATGGTCTCTATGAAGTAAAAACAAATTCTCCAAAAATGCACCATCTCGAGAGGGTTGAAATTAGTACATTTCTTAATATGAGTGTTTTCTTGTTTTCTGACCTAATATGTCGTTATCAAAATCGTTACACTTTTTGTTTTTACTGTTGCAGATTTCGTGAAACCACCTGCCACAAATAACACATTTAAACTAGCCCAGTCACTCGTCGAAGTTGTTTCCTAGTACAGTTATAGACATCCATTTATTTTCTTGTCATTACAAAAAAACTGCGCAATCACAACTAGTATAGAATTTAATAGAGTCAATGCACAATCTCTCCTAAGAAGCAAATGCGCGAACTCTCCTATATCGGTGGGAGAGATTTTGCAGCCTTTTATTCAATATTTTTTCGGATTTAGTAAATCATTGGTGCTCATACCGTTAGTCCTGGTTAGTAGCTAATGAGAAATCGTTTAATTAAAAAAAAAAAAAAAAAAAAGTGTACTTATATTATTCTATAGAATTTTCTAGGAAGAGTTATGAAAACCCAAGCATTTATTTTTAAAAACGAGACAAATAACCACCTTCTATCATAGACGCTTGAAGCAATCAACATGCACATTCAAGTTGGCATTCCACTATTAATGTTGTGCAACTACCCGGAGTCTTTCCTCGTCCACTCTACTCCTTCCCGTCGAACCGCTATGTGCGCAATTTTCCCTGCCACGTCATCTCTCCTAGCTTTACATTATTTGCATTTCATTAATTAAAAAATGAAAAGGTACCTTTTTAAGAAATTTAAAAAATAACAGATATGATTTACTCTGAATGAAATCGATTGATGGAAAATACGAAAATTAAACGAAAATATTAAAAATGGAGTCAACAATGCAAGAAGGATTATGTTTAAGAAATAAAACATATTAATTATGTGAAAATTGTTACATTACGTTTTAAAGCACGGTTACGAGTTAAAAAAATATTTGTAAGGTAATTAAAATAAATATATGTATAATCTCTATCTCGTAAATTATTTGTAGATAAGTAATTAAAAGTCTTTAATGTAATTCTTGTTTCTGGATAAAAGAAACAAGAAATAACTTCTTGTTTCCCCAAAAGAAATGCAGAGTTAGAAATATTTTCTTATGTATGTTGATATCCATACAGTCTCGTGCAGCATATATGTAAATAACTTTAAGCACCAGAATTCAGAGACAATCATAAAATAATGTTCTCCCTCGGTTTTTCCTCCGTTCTCAATCCATTAAACAAATTCGAAACCATTACAAGATACTTATGATGAACTTACTCATTTAAAATTTTCTTTATTTGCGGAATATTTAAATCTCACACAAATGGTGATAAATAAAGATAAATTTGAAAAACAATTTAATACATTACAATAATAGTCTATACATAGAGTTTTGAAGTTATAAGTCTGGAGAGTAGGAAAAATTACTGTTGCCAGATAGCAATCAAGTCATATCATCTCACAAGTTTATGAGATCACGAAAATGATACATATTATCATTTGTGGTAATAAGTCATTAAAATATCTTTCACGAGTTCTGGATTCAGTTTAATCAACGTAACATGTCGTATCATAAATCTCGATTTGTTAAGCATAATTAAACAGAAAAAAAGGAATTTAGTTGATCTTAGAATAAAAATGAAGCTATTAAGAAATTTATAAGTTATTCGATAAAATTTTCTGATTAAAATCTAAAATATTTTTCTTGAAAATACATTTTATCATTTATTTTATACAACAAAAATCATACATTTTATTATTGTGGTAATAAATCATGAAAATATTTTCCGCAAATTTTAGATTTAGTTTAAACAAAGTAACACGGTGGATCATATATATTAATTTGTTTAGCATAATTAAACAGAAAAAAAGTAAAATTTGAATTTGATTGAATATAGAATGAAAATGAAGTTTTTAAGAAATTTATGAGATGATCGATAAAATTTGTGAAAGGATTAATTGATTAAAAATGCGAAATTTAATCGAAAATAGTAGTATTTGAGTCAACTAAACGAAATAACTTACATTTAAAAAACATGACATGTTAATTACGTGATGCATTTACCGTCAAGTTTTTAAGCATGGTTTTTGGATGGCTGCCGTAACAGCAGTAGCAGTAAAGGCTGTTACATATTGAGTCGAAGCATCGGCTAGTGCTGTGTTATTTTATTTATTTTACATTCATTTGACTGCTTTCAGAACTGCAGTTACAATGACTTTCGTCTGGAATGATTCAGTTATATAATTGGAAACAACAACGCAGAATTTCTTATATAACAGTTAAATGACTCCTGCGGTTACGATTTTGGCTTTTTGCTTACAATTTTAGCTATATGTTATCTATTCTTATATAATTCTTCCAAGTCTCGGTCACAAGGTAGGAAGAAATTACACAGGTAATTATAAAACTCGTATCGCACAGTGGTCAAAACTCCATCTCTCTTTTTTTTTTTTTTTTGTAAGCATTTGAAAAATAAATAAAGAAATTCAAAATTTCAATGTACAATATGTTCTAAGACTCTATAATAAAATTAAATAAATACATAAAATACATAGCAACTTTGTTGTATATATATAACAAAGAAGATGAGATTAGCCTTTCCGCAAATGAAAATTATTTGAGCAGCGCCACCTTTTGTCCGATAAGCATAAAATTGAATCAGCATGATTTTACATATTATCCATCTCAAATACCAATCTGGTGTATTTATATGTTATAGAAGCTGATATATTGCCTTCTCGCACACGGAATTAAATTTCTGCACAGCAGTGGCACATGTCGCCGATATGCACCCGTCATAAAGCAGCATAGCTTTACCTAGCTTACATCTGATATACCAGGTTTGGTGCGTTTATGTGCAACATAAACTAAGATATAGTTTTCATTTAAATGGGTGAATCACAACGTAACATTGCCACTTATTGCGTTATATATCCCAGAAATTAACCAGCACCAGTTTAAATCGAGGTCTAAACAATTATCAGTCGTACTTAAATTCCGTCCATTGATTCATGAAATACACTATTTTGCAAACACTTCATATGCACGCTCAGACAAATAGAAATTTTCTAAAAAGGGGCGAATCCTGTTTAAGACTCAATACATGTAACTTCAACAAAATCCCGGAAGTCGAAAATTTTCACGAATCCGATACTTTCTTCTATATCATTTTATATAACAGAGCCACATACCGGTTGAAATGAATAAAAGTTTAGTCACTGTATCTTCCAAAAATTACCATTTACATATGAAATTATATGCGATTTTCACCAGTAGATGTTGAGATGTAGTCATCAGAGAAAACGCAGAAAGTTGTACAGCGCCACTTTTCGGTCTACATACACCAAAATTCGATCAGAATAATTTTTCAGATTTTATATCACACACATTGTTTGGTGCTTATAAAAAAAGCATAGAATCTGAGGTATAGTTTTCGCATAAACAGAAAATAATGCAGTATAGAACCGTCACCTGTCGTCTGATAAGCATTCAAAATGGATCAGTATAGTTTTACCTAATATACATCTCATGTGCAAAGCTTTGTGCATCTATATAATGTAGAAGCTTAAATATAATCTTCCCCAAAAAAGGATTAAATCCCAAGATAGCAGAGTGACCTCTTGGTGAATATGCACTTAAACTGAATCAGCGGATGTTTACATTATGTATACATATATGTATATATAAAAATAATTGCCTCTCTCTCTCTCTTTCTCTCTCTCTCTCTCTTTCTCTCTCTCTCTCTCTGTATATATATATATACATATATTGCATGTATCTTTTATACAAAGTTTGGTATACTGTAGATGCTGTACTTTCCCTGAAATGAGAGGAAATCTCATATTGGTAGCGTCATCTTTTGGGTGACGTAGCCCAAAAGCCAGTCTTTGATTAAATAAAGACATTTTCTAAAAATGGTCTAATCATGTTCAGGAAATCTTAAAACATGTAAATTTGTCGAAAACCCGAAATCGAAATTTTTTTCGAATCCTACAATTTCTTCTTACATATGCAAAATATATCGTAATAAATACGCTTTCCAAAAAATAATTAGCCAATATCAGTAAATTGAGTTTAGCTAAAAAATATGATTTCAAATTAGAGGTGACGTAAATCACAAAAAAAAAGACCATAAATAAATAAGGAAAAAAAAAAAGATTAGAACTTTCATAAATCACTTTTTTTTCACTCTGTTTTTGTTCAATAGTATAAAATTTAGATATACCTGTCATTCACTCAATAAGCATTTCTCCGACTATAATGGCTGTTGTTTCTTTTAGAATGAAAAATCTGTTGTCATGAATATAAGGTCTTTACATCTATACAAATTACTATGTCAATTTTGACTTCTAAAACGGTCATATTTAACAACTTTCTTCTATAGGAATTTTTTACATATATAAAATGAAAAAGTGTATAAAAGTAAAAGTATTTTTAGATACATTCTTGACAACGTAAGAGAATAAATTTTTTTCTCAAACTCTTATTAATTACATCTACAGATACTATTTCCAATCATCTAATCCCATATTTAATATGTAAAAATGTACGACAAATTTCATGTTTGCGTATAAATATATAGATAACATTTATGCATGAACTCGAGTTCCTAAATTGTTTGCAAATAAGGAAAGCAAAAAACTTGAAATCATCGTCTGTGTATGGTGAATAAAATAAAATGTAGAACAAGAGTTATTTTCATATTTATGTTAAATACTACGCAATCATGTGCAACATATGAGCAAATAGACAATCATAAACTAATGTTCTCCATCTCTTTTGCCATTAAACAAATCCGAAAGCATTACAAGAGGCTTATTATAAACTTATTCCCTGAAAATTATCTTTATTTATGTTTAAACCTTATACAAATCGTAGTAAGGGACGATAAATTTCAAAAACATTTAAATACTTAACGATAAATGTCTATATATAGAGTTTTTAAGTTGTAAATGTGCAGAGTAGAAAGCATTATTGGTGCACGTTAGCAACCCAGTCATATTATCTCACAAGTTTATGAGATCACGAAAATGATATATTTTCTCATTTGTGGCAATAACTAATTTAAACACGAATTCTGGATTTAGTTTAATCGACTTAAAATGGCAAATCATAAATTTGGATTCGTTGAGCATAATTAAATCGAAAAAATATAATAACATTTGAATTTGATTTAATAACGAATGAAAATAAAGCATTTAAAAAAAATATATCAATTGATCTTTTTTTATTATTATTACAATTGGTTGAAAATGCAAAAATTAATCTTAAATAGTAAAAATTGAGTCAACTAAACGCAATGGATTACTCCTAATAAACAAAACATCTGATTTATCACATTTATAACATAATTAACATTATGTGATAATTTTGTCGTCAAGTTTTTAAGCAGAATCACATGGAAGAAAAATGTTGCACTGTTAATAATAAAAATAATCTGGTGTGTCACTCACACGACTTTCTCTTACCCTGAAATTTAATACTATAAATACAGGTTGCAGATTAAAAGGTAAGATAACGAATACTGTTATGTAAACTTGTGTTAAACAATTCATATTAGACTTCTGAAGAGTTTTATATGATAATTAGTTCTGTGTGAGGGGAGCTACTGCCCCCCTCAAACACCCGTTTCATTAATGCACCTACATTAATATAGAATTTCGGTTGATAAAAAATAATTCTGTTTTTAAAAAATAATTTATTAAAAATATTATTTAAAAAAATTATGATTTATGATAATGCAGACGATTTCCATATTAGAGAAGTAGTATAACACCAAATATAAAAAAAAGACTATTTTATTCTCAATATATATTTAAAAAAAAAAAAAAAAAAAAAAAAAAACGATTTTTTTTCAAAGTATTTTTTTCGTTAAAAGTAAAAAAAAATCGATAACTTTGTTTTAAATTATCGCAGGTAGATGGTTCAACCATTCGTTTTAAAGGTATTGGCGAGCTCTTTTGAAAGATACCCATCATGAAAATTTACTCGGGGGGGGGGGGGAAGCGAGGCTAATACATACACAAAAAAAATCTATTACAAAAAAATTATATTCGTTTCATTTGGTTTAGTGCAGTCTATACACGTTAAACTCTACTTACCTGCAATTTCCCCCATAGACGCAATGTATTAGAATTATCTTGATTGTCCCTGTACACGAACCATACCTAAAAGCTTACTGTAGCATCCCTATATGATACATACTTAGAATACCAAGTTTGAACTTTCTGCCATAATTTGTTTTTGAGATATGCTGATAACAGACAGACACACACACACACACACAGACACACAGACAGACACACAGACAGACACACACACAGACATACACGCAGACCATTTGCTAAAAACATGATTTTCGTATTCAGAGGACCTCAGAACGTGTAAATATAACAAAATCTCACGTTTGAAAATCTGACCCCAAAACAATACTTTCTCTACCTTATGGGTAAGAGAAAGTAAAAATAATGTTTGTAATTATCAGTGCTTGTCCTCTATTTTCTTGATCATTTGCAAATATGTAAAGCAAATGACTTTAAAACATTGCCTGTTTACAGAAAAGAAAAACCTGTAGAGCTAGATATAGTTTCTTATCTATCTTAAACCCTACACAATCATGTATAACATTTGAGTAAATGGCTGAATATCACATAAGTGTGCATTTTGGATTTTTTTAAACTTTTTTTTCAAACTTTGTATTTTAATTTGAATTTTTGAAAATAAGTCCGTAAGTGCATCTTAAATAAATTCTGAGTTTGACAGAGATCGAACATAATTTTTTAAAATTTTATTGAAATTTTTCAATAAAAATTTATAATTTTAATTATCTTATAAAATCAAAATTACCATTAATTTTTTTTTTTTTTTTTGTGGTTCAGATTCATTAAAAAATACAAGACTTAGGCTTTTTTAAAAAGTTCTTCCCATTTTAAAAAATAAAATAAAATAAAAAACCCAAAAATTTTAAATTTAAATAAATAAATAAATAAATAAATAAATTTAAATTTATTTTTTTATAAACATAAATTATATCAATGGGAAATATCATAGACTGCATACCTCTTGACTATAAACTGGAAATAATTAGTTTACTTGCATTAAATTTTTAATTATAGCATTTAAAGATGTCAAAAAATGATGTCACTGAAATGACTGGTTTGTCACTGGAATGACAATGTTTGTCACTGAAACGACTGTTTGTCACTGAAATGACAATATTTGTCAAAATGACTATTTTTCACTGAAATAACATTGTTTGTCAATGCAATAGGACCATATAATATTAAAAATGGAACATATTAGAACAATAGAGAAAAGATTGTGAAGGGAAAAGAAAGAGCAATAATGAGAATATCAAGCAATTTTATTGTATTAAAATCCTTATAGTTACAAGTTTAATGATTAACTGAATTAAATTCAGAAAAAGCATTTTGGACATTATTAAAATCTTCATCCTGAAGTTTAAAATATCTATTTGAAGCAGGTTCAGGAGAATTCCTAATTTTGCACAGAATATGTGGCACTTGAATTTCATGGACATCCTCTTTGTCAAGCCATGCAAATTATTTTTTCTGCATCTTGCCATAAATAACACAAGTAAAATATTTTGAGTAACATTCTCAATGACACCTTAAAGGGGGAAAAAAAAATAAAAAAATAAATAAAAATAAATAAATAAATAAAAGTTTGCTTTTTTAATTGTATCTTAATATTAATGTCGTATGTAATTTTTTTATATTTACCTGGATACCGGAAAGTACTTTAAATATTTAAATATAAAGCTTATCCTACACCAACAAATCTTTTAATTCAAAATAAAAAATTATTTAAATCCAGGGCTTACAAAATAGTAAATCTGCAACAAATGTCATTTTCGAGACGTCACAAAAATGACCGTCACGAAAATGACAAATCGTCAATAATTCGTTCTGTACTGAAAAACATTCTTTCACTAAGCCAATATCGTCACATTTTCTTCTTCTGGTCGTCATTCTATATTAAAATAAAACTTTGTTCTAAATTTTATAATAATATTTTTTTATTTTTTATGCATCTCGAAAATGACAAGCAATAAAAGTACGCACAGCATGTAAACAATAAAAATAATGTTAACTCTTACCTGTTTTCAATTTTCTTGAGATTTTTTTTTTTTCCCCACATATCGTCAATGTTGATTTCTGATCTTAAACTTTAAAAAAAGTGAATGGTGGCACCATCCCTTGATGATATATGAAGTTATTTTCATGTGTCACGAAAATGACGTGAAGACTTGCATACAAGCATTTTAATTACACATGCATGAAAATTAACGTAATTAAAAAGAAAAAAAATTTCCTTTGAAAACAAATAGTTTTTTTTACAAGAATTAACAATTATTATAATTATCATTTTATTTTTTTTAGTAAAAAACATACTTTGTATGTAAACATTTGGTCTTGGAGACAGTCACGAAAATGACGGTTATAAGGTTTAAAATTTTCTAAAAAATACTGAAATTGCTATAAACTCACATTTTATGATTTGATGCTTTTTTAAAAAGGTACTTCTAAATAATAATAATAAAATTTTACAATTTATTTGCTTAAAATTAATAATAAAGACCTGAAACACTAAAATGCACATTTATGTGATATTCAGCCAAATAAGCAATCATAACTTAAAGTTTTCTCTCAGTTTATTTTGCCATTAAATAACTAAATCCGAAACAATTATAAGATACTTATTAAAAATTATTCAATTAAAATTTTCTTTATTTGCGCAATCTTACACAAATTTTGATAAATAAAGATAAATTTGGTAAACATTTTAATACTCATAGAAGTCTATATATATAGAGTTTTGAAATTGAATCTGAATAAGTATTGATGATGGCTTCTGAATATTTGTTGACTTTTTTTTTTTTTCTGGATATGTATTGATGGTGGCTTCTGAATATTTGTTGGCTGTATCTTCTAGATATAACCACCAAATATTTGAAATTTGAAAATTTCCACTGAAATAGTTCGTTGTTTTTCGCCTTGATGTTTACTTACGCAATTACGATACCCATTTCAATTCATTGCCAAAATGAGAACAAAAATATAAAAAACTCCAAGGGGCCTGCATGCCAAAGCTATACCAAAGTAATTTTAAGAAATAAATATAGTAAGAGATGTTAGGGAATGAAATAAAATTATAACATGCTTTTTAAATCGAACAATAGATTAAAATAAGGCCTGTCGTAAGAAATTAAATTCTGATTACAATGGATGTAAGCAGAATTTTACTTTTTTATATTTATTTATTATTATTATTATTATTATTATTTAAATATCACAGCACTCAAAAGTATAAAATACGGTTATTTTTAGGGTGGAGGGTTGATATGAATGAAGTTGGAGATGTAAAAAAGAAGTTCCTTCGATAGCCAGTAATACAGAAACATTTTTCAGTGCGACAGACAAAGACATCAAGGAGAGGCAGGAAAGAATTATTTTGAGTTTTATTAGTTAAATGGATATTATTGTCTATATAGTTTATTGTTTGTAAGACATCTATAAGAATATTAAAAAAAAATATGTCTGTTGTGGATTCGTGGTACCTTATCAGTATAATTATTGAAAAATTTACAACCAATTTACACTCTTTTAAATTTATAACTAGAGTTTACACATTTTTTTTTTTTTATACTTCTTGATAATTTTCTCACAATCCCTTTAATTCGATAGGTTTATGAACCATCTGCCGAATTTGATTCCCTTCACATATATACAGAACCATATATAATTCCTGTCAAGACGGTATGCTCAATGCTATCGAAAGAGCTGGCTGTATTTTGACTTTTACTATTTTGGCGATCAATAACTGAACTTATTTATTGTTATTTATTTATTTATTTTGTGTTTTGGTCAAGCGTCAAGTCTCCTTTTAAAAATTCAGAAGCAATCCTAAGGGCCGTTTGTTGGCAGACTATTTCAAATAAACTACGTCAGGATTTATTAATGGAAGGTATGGCGTGGGATTATAATTAAAAAAAAAAAAAAAAAGGCAAACGACAACCTCTAGAACGCCAAATAGAAATAATATGAAAGAAGACGGCTGTTTCGGTAGCATTTAGCATGCAGTCTTCAGTGCATAAAGAAATGAGAAATAAGTGTTCCTATATATAAGAAAAGGATCGAATTTAGCTCAGGATGGTCAGCCAGTACGGTTGCGCGGAATGTAGATGATTGGCCAATAGGGAATTACGAAACACTAGTTGTAAAGAATATGGAAAACAATTTGGATTGAATGTAAAATTTTCAGTAATCAGACAAATGAGGTACAGCGAAAACATAGTTAACAATGTATTTAAGATTTTTATTAATATGAAAATTTTCAAAGAAATCGATTTCGTGTGTAGATTTAGGCCTGCAAATCATTTTAGCTTAATCAAATTTAAAATTATGGTTTTTCTCCCAGCAATGCTTAGCCGATTTATTGGTTCTTGCTTACGGACGTAATTAGTACGTTCTTTAAAGCAGAATTTAAGACTGCGTTTAGTTTGGAAAATGTATGATAAACTACACTAGCAGGAGATGCTATAGATGCACCAAGAATTATACATATATATAGACTCTTTTAACTGAGAAAAGGTTAGTTTATTAGAAGGTGAAAAAAATATTTTAAAATCATGTTGTTTGAGAATTTTAGCTATTGCATAACTGTAGTATTTAGTAAAATAATGTAAAAAAATACTGATATTACAAGAGACTGATTTAGTAGCCGAAGTACGAGGAAGTTGTAATTTTTGGATAGCTTTAACTATAATAGAAGGATTACTATTCGCAGCAAAATTATTCGAGTGCAAGCAATAATACCTGTGTAAAAAATGTACACATAATACTGTTTTGTTAAATAAATCCTTTTCGAATCATGTCCTTAGACTGACTAAGAATACAATTCGACAAGGATTTATTCAACAAAACAGGATTAAGTGTAGTACTTTTTTATGTAGGAATTATTACTTGAGCTCGAATAATTTTGCTGCCGACTGTATAACCTCTGTCAATTGCTATGGCCCTCAGATATTTGATTTCAGAGCTTAATAAACAGGATCGAAACAAATATTAAGGGCACGTTCAACAAAAGTATAGACAGCTGCCATTTTTGGGGTAGATGAGTGATAAGAATGCGCATGAACATTTCTTTGAAGATTTTTATATTTATAAAAATCTTAAAAATATTGTTTACTGTGATTTTGCAATACCCCATTTGTCTTATTGTTGGAAATTTTACCTTCAATCCACATTTCCTTTGTTTTTTAACATATTTTTCCCAACTAGTGTTATCCCTTCCATGGAGGATCAAAATTGTGATGGCATGTCACCGGACCACCTCTAGAGGTGTGTCCCAGACCGTCGCCAATTGTCCATCTGCGCAGCACTAGTGCGACGTAAAACCCAACCATCCATCCATCCCAACTAGTGTTTCGTAATTTCCTATTGGTCAATCACCCAAATTTCGCGTAATCCAATTGTCTGATCATCCTGAGCTGAATTTGATCGCTTTCCTATATATATATAAGAGCACTTCTCTCCCATTTCTTCATGCACTGAAGACGGTACTCTAAATGCTACAGAATCAACTGTCTGCTGTCCTATTATTTCTGGTGGAGGATGAAAAATTGTGATGATATTGTCTCCAGGACAACTCTATGGGTGAATCCCGTACCGTCGCCAACTGTCCATTGCGCAGCACTAGTGCGACGTAAGGCCCAACTTAGAAACCTATTATTTCTATTTGGCGTTCTAGACGTTGTTGCTTGCCTTTATTTTATGACGTTAGAACTGCTTAGATGGGTGAAACTTGCAAATTGGTTGATTTTTAGTGAATATTAATACAAGGTGGACATAATCAAACTGACAGTGTACAAAGTATCTTCTAGGGCGATATAACAGTGCGAACGGCGCTAGATCTTGTAGCAAGATCAAGCAAGATGGGGACGAAGGTTTTGTGGAAAAAAAAAAAAAAGTCCGAAATTCACCGTTAGGAAAATATATGGTTCTGTGTATAAAAAAAAGAGAGTTTTAAAAATGCCAAATCAATAGTGAAATAAAACTGTCTTCTATTTAGTATATTCAACAATTTAATTCACATTCAATATGGCAACAGTTTAAAAAAAGCGAAAAAGTTACATAACCATTCACAAAGTCTCTTTAACTTAGGGCGACGAACCGTACCCAATTTTGAGGGGACAGTTCCCACTTTTGGTACAGTCGGTAACAAAAGTGTCCGAACACTAACAAAAATTTCTGCGTAAAAGAAGTACACTTAATACTGTTTTGTTAAATAAATCCTTGTCGAGTCATGATCTTAGTCTAAGAAAAGGATTCGACAAGGATTTATGTAACAAAACTGTATTAAGTGCACTTTTTTTACATAGGAATTTTTACTAGTACTCGGATACTTTTGCTGCCGACTGTATTTATCGATTTTCGTAATCTTTTAATTCTTTCTTTCCATTTATATAACTCTTTTTTTTTCAATTTATTCGCCCATATACAGATTACAAAAATTTTAATCTGAAAAGGGCATACTTACTTTATAAATGCTTCTTATTAATAAACTTTTGTTTGCATATTTAAAATTTATTATGTAAAAGTTAATATATTGCATGACTAACGAATAAAATAAAGCAATTTTCTTTATAATTCACATTTTTTTTTCATTCGAAAAAAAAAAATTAATTAATTAGCTTAAGAAAAAAAAAAATATTTTAAAAACGTAAATGTCGATTGCCTCTCAAGATGTTTTTAAATTATAATATAAACAGAGAACCACGATGCGCAATGAAATTGGCCCTTCAAAAAATCCTTTTCTAGAAAAATATTACAATAGACTATCTTTCTAATTAATTTTATAACTTCGTTTTCTTTAAGATAATTTTAAAAACAAAACCATGTTTTTTTTTTTTTTTTTTTTTTTTTTTTGAAAAGTTTTTATTATTCTTACTAAGATAATTTATATTTTTTATTGATAGATAAAGGAACTTCATATTTTATTATAAGAAGTTCAATTAATTTTCTTTGTATTTAAATCTTATTAGAGTGTTTAAGTAAAGTATGGATTTTATGAAGATGTTCGTATGAGAAATAAATAATAACTAGTGGATCTACAGATCAGGAGCCTCAACGTCCTATTTGCATCAGACATTTTTCAATAGGCCATTTTTACTTATTCCTTATTATAAAATAGTATATATTGATTCGATCGACTTATTACCATAATCAGATACATTCCTGAGGGGGGCTGCCGCCCCCTCAACCCCTGCTGTATCTCTCTTTGTATACCTATTTGTATATCATATAAAGTGTTACGGAACTGTAAATAATTGCATTTATTTTTGTATAAACTCTTTCAAAGAGGCTTAGTAAGTCGATAAAATGCTAATTTTGTGCATTTCTAGTCATTTTCGCGTTAAAATAGCCAAATTTTCCTATAAAAATGCATTAAAAAGCTCCAATAAGGGAAGAAATGGATTTGGCGCCAAATTTGGATACTGTTTCCCTTCTTGGCGAATTTTTTTGGCGACCTTGGCGAGAAATTCCTTATTAGGGATATACCAAATATGAAAGCTCTAATCTCATTGGCTGATGAGATACGAGAATTCTCCAGAACAGTCTGTGTTCGATAGAATAGTATAAAAGGAGCATTGTTTTAGCCAAGGTGGCCAATCTCAGATCTGTGCCAGTTTCGTCAAATGCTTGCTTTGCTTTGAGCCTCTTTGAATGAGACTTGCTTTATGTGTTATTGCTAAACAGTTTATACTGTTTGTTTGCTGTTCACGGCTGTTGTTTAAGCTATATTTACTGGTTGAATTGAAGCTGATACTTGGTTTATAGACCTGTATTTTTTTGGAACTTTCTGTGAAGAAATCACTGAATTTTTGCAAGTTTCGCCTTTCATTCTGGGACAACTTACGAACCCCCAAGTACGCAATATTTATGTATTCTTAATAAACGACGGTCTTGTATTATTTCCCTGAAATTCATAAATACCAAATTTCATAACTATCAAATTTCATATAAAAAAAATTACATAGCATATCGGAAATATTTTGCGTAACCTTTAAACTAATTATCAATTCCATGCCCACAATTTTCAACAGAAAAACATGCTTTTAAAATTCTAATAAAATTACATTAAATTGGATGGGGTGTAACCACAGTGTTGCCAGATTTGGGGACTTTTTTATTCAACATCCACCACTAAATTTTTATTGTAACTGTTGGTTAATCACTTCGAAGAATAATCGACTATTATGTATGTCAAATTCCACTTCTCAAAATTGTTGGTGAGAGTTGAATAAAATAATCTCCAGGTCTGGCAACACTGTTTAACCATGTTACACTTTTTAGAAATACCGACTATAGACAGTAATAGTACGAAATTCCTTTATGTATCCCGGAAAAGTAGCCACAATCATTATAAACGACAATAATAAGAATAAACCTAATTAATTATAACTCATTAATTTTTCAAACTAATTTGACATCATTTGGATGATTACAGTACGTATACGGAATTATTTTGTGTGGTCCCATAAATTATTTAGTCTATACATAACCTTTTTTAAGAGTAAACATGATTTTAAGCATCTTTATAATGTATGTTAACTTTATTAAGTTCAATTCAGCATAAACGCGTTAAAGTGCGCGCTTAAATTAAAAATTTGTCCATAGGCGCTAATGTTACGAAATTCTTTCGTGTGTGTTTGTAAACGAACCATAAACATTGTATACACAAGTAAAAACTATTCAGCTTATTTTGCGTTTAAAATTAATAATTGTTCCATATTTAACATCGTTTGGATGACTACGTGACACTGTAGGAACACTTTTGTAAGCTCCTGTACATTAATTAGAAAGCTTAAGAGCACATATTTTCTTCAAACAACATAAGTTTAAGCATCTTATTCAAGTACGCTAGTTTCATTTTCTTCATTGCAAAGTAATGATATTAAAATGCGTTTAAAAGAAATTCATCCCATACGCCGTAATGTTAAGAATTTTGGCGTGTCCCTGTACACAGTTTATAAAAAATATAGCAATAAAAATTACACAGCTACTTATATGCAAAGTTGGAACGTGTGCGCCAATTTGCAAGTCAATCGAAGGATTTTTGCGGCCGCTATTGCAGTATATACAAATTCTTCCCATAGGCCGTAATGATAAAAAAAACTTTGGCGTGTCCCTGTACACGAACAACAAATGGAATGCACACCCAAAACTATACAGCTAATTTCGTGGGGATCATGAACATGTGTACAAAATTTCAAGTCAATAGCGTGATATTTGCGGCCGCTATCGCACGACAGACAGACAGACAGACGGACAGACGGAACACAAAATCCTTTTGAGTCTCAACAGAGGGCGTTCCCTGAAGTTTTGGCAAAAATTAGAAGCCAATAGCTTGATTTTTGCTGTGGCTATCGCGGTACATACAGATTCTTCCCATATGCCGTAATGATAGAAAATTTTTGGCGTGTCCCTGTACACGAACTACAAATGGAATACACACCTAAAACTATACAGCTGTTTCCGTTGGGCTCATGAACTTGTGTACCAAATTGCAAGTCAATAGCGTGATTTTTGTGGCCGCTATCGCGGTACATACAAATTCCTCCCATAGGCCGTAATGATAAGAAAAAATTTGGCGTGTCCCTGTACACGAATTACAAATGGAATGCTCACCCAAAACTATACAGCTGATTTCGTGGGACACATAAACACGTATACCAAATTGCCAGTCAATAGCGTGATTTTTGTGGCCGCTATCGCGGTACATACAAATTCCTCCCATAGGCCGTAATGATAAGAAAAACTTTGGCGTGTCCCTGTACACGAATTACAAATGGAATGCTCACCCAAAACTATACAGCTGATTTCGTGGGGCACATAAACACGTATACCAAATTGCCAGTCAATAGCGTGATTTTTGTGGCCGCTATCGCGATACATACAAATTCCTCCCATAGGCCGTATTGATAAGAAAAACTTTGGCGTGTCCCTGTATACGAACTACAAATGTAATACATACCAAAAACTATACAGCTGATTTCAGGGGGCTCATGAACATGTGTATCAAATTTCAAGTCAATAGTGCTATTTTTGCGGCCGCTATCGCGCGACAGACAGACACACAGACACAGCCCGAAACCGTTTTGAGTCTCAACAGAGGGCCTCCACTGACGTTTCGGCAATAATAATAATAATAATAATAATCATTCTAACTATAATTTATCTAAAAAATCATGATTTATAATGTACATATTGCCTTGATTTTTTTTTTTTTTTTTTTTTTTAATCAGTGAATCATCAAATTTCATGGTATCAAAAATTCAGAAAAGCAAATGAATTTATATATATATATAAAGAAAAGAAAGAAAGAAAATAAAATAAAAAAGAAAGAAAGAAAGAAAAGCAATCCATTTCGCATAAATCTAACACATTTTCCAACTGTGGTAACGGTAAGGTAGAAATCTATTCAATAGAAATTGAATGTATAGAAAATATATAACGTAACTGAAAATGAATCTCCCTCATTCCTGCGTACTAAATATGAACTAGTTGGCATAGGTGGACTCTGCTCAGTTCCCCATCATATGTATGTTCTCATAAATTTCTTGTACAGGACATATTATATTCATGTTAAGAGAAATGAATTTGACCAAACGCTTGGCACAATGACAGAACGAAATCCTCACCTAATAGGCTACCCACCATTCAGTTCAACATATTTAACCTTTTCTAATCTATTAATTTATTTTATTGGGATCAATTTCGTAGTTTATTTTTCATGCTAATATTTCCAATGCAACAATCCCAAAAATACATATTTATATGAAATATCGCAACATTTTGCTATGTTGATAAAATCTTAAATTTCGAATAACTTACGAAATTTTCCCATTAGAATATTTGTAGTCAATCATGTTCATTCAAGTATCATAAATGTTATTTTGAAATTGTCTGATATATTTATGATCCTCAAAATGGACGTTTGTGCTCGATTTTGCCTTATTCTGCATTTTAAGTAAATCGTAAATTCCAAATAACTTACGATTTTTTTAAATTGGAAAATTCATACTCTATGGTATTTATGTAAGTATCCTACATAATATTTCAAAAGTGGTTTGACATCTTTACGATGAAAATATCCCTCAAGATTTGACGTTTGTGTAAAATTTTGCCCTATTCTATTGTGATAAGAAATTCGTAAATTTCCAATAACTTACGAAATTTTTATATTGGAAAATTCATAGTCATCAATATTCAAGCCAGTGTCCTAAATAATATTTCAAAAGTAGTCTGACATCTTTACGATGAAAATATCTCTCAAAATTGACGTTTATGTGAAATTTCGCCCTATACCACCATGTTAAGAAATTCGTAAATTTCCAATAACTTGCGAAATTTATAGTTACTGATGTTCATTCCGGCATCAAAACTGATATTTTAAAACTGGTCTGACAATTTTACAGTAAAAAGTTTCCATTTAATGCACGTTTAAGTGAATTTTTGTCCTATTCTCCCATGTTAAGAAAATCGTAAATTTCTAATAACTAACGAAGTTCTTAAATTGGAATGTTGCAAATGAATAGGGTTCTTGCCAGTGTCGAAAGTAATATTTTAAAACTGATCTGACCTCTCTGCGACAATTTGTTCTTGAGATATCGTGTACACAGACTAACAAACTAACGGACTGACCCACTAACAGACTAACACACTAATACCTATAGTAATACCTATCCCCATACCTATAGTATGATGGGGAACTATTAGTTCCCCATCATACTATAGGTATGGGGAACTTAGGTAATCGTGAAAAATTTCGACCTCGGTTTTTTGACTTTTCTACACGTTTTCAGGTGTGAGGAATCCGAAAATGACAAAATTTCTATGGTGTCTGTCTGTAGGGTGTCTCTTAGTCTGTTAGTCTGTTAGTCTGTTAGTGGGTCAGTCCGTTAGTTTGTTAGTCTGTGTACACGATATCTCAAGAACAAATTGTCGCAGAGAGGTCAGATCAGTTTAAAAATATTACTTTCAACACTGGCAAGAACCCTATTCATTTGCAACATTCGATTTTAAAAACTTCGTAAGTTATTCGAAATTTACGATTTTCTTAACATGGGAGAATAGGACAAAATATCACTTAAACGTGCATTAAATGAAAACTTTTTACTGTAAAAATGTCAGACCAGTTTTAAAATATCAGTTTTGATGCCGGAATGAACATCAGTAACTATAAATATGCTACTTTGAAAATTTCGCAAGTTACTGGAAATTTACGAATTTCTTAACATGGCAGTATAGGGGAAAATTTCACATAAACGTCAATTTTGAGAGATATTTTCATCGTAAAGATGTCAGACTACTTTTGAAACATTATTTAGGACACTGGCATGAATATTAATGACTATGATTTTTCCAATATAAAGATTTCGTAAGTTATTGGAAATTTACGAATTTCTTAACATGGCTGAATAGAGCAAAATTTCACATAAACGTCAATCTTGAGGGATATTCTCATCGTAAAGATGTCAAACCACTTTCGAAATAATATTTAGGATACTGGCATGAATATCATAGACTATGATTTTTCCAATTTAAAAAATTCTTAAGTTATTTGGAATTTACGATTTATTTAACGTGTCAGAATAAAGCAAAATTGAGCATAAACTTCCATTTTGAGGATCCTAAATACGTTAGACAACTTCAAAATTACGTTTATGATATTTGTTTGAACATGATTGAATACAAATATTCTAATAGGAAAATTTCGTAAATTATTCGTAATTTACGATTTTATCAACATAGCGAAATTGTAAATTTTTCATATAAATATGAATTTGAGGATTATTGCATTGGAAATAGTAGCATGAAAACTAAACAACGGAATTGACCCCGATAAAATAAATTAATAGATTAGAATAAGATAAATATATCGAAGTGAACGGTGGATAGCCGATTAGGCGGGGATTTCATTCTGTCACTGTATGAAGCTTTGGACAAATTGATTTCTTTTAACATTATTGCCGAAACGTCATTGGAGGCCCTCTGTTGAGACTCAAAACGGTTTTGGGCTGTGTCTGTCTGTCTGTCTGTCTGTCGCGCGATAGCGGCCGCCAAAAAAGCGCTATTTACTTTAAATTTGGTACACATGTTCATGAGCCCCACGAAATCAGCTGTATAGTTTTTGGTATGTATTCCATTTGTAGTTCGTATACAGGGACACGCCAAAGTTTTTCTTATCATTACGGCCTATGGGAGGAATTTGTATGTATCACGATAGCTGCCACAAAAATCACGCTATTGACTTGCAATTTGGTACACGTGTTCATGTGCCCCGCGAAATCTGCTGTATAGTTTTGGGTGTGTATTCCATTTGTAATTTGTGCACAGAGACACGCCAAAGTTTTTCTTATCATTACGGCCTATGGGAGGAATTTGTATGTACCGCGATAGCGGCTACAAAAATCACGCTATTGACTTGCAATTTGGTACACGTGTTCATGAGCCCAACTGAATCAGCTGTATAGTTTTAGGTGTGTATTCCATTTGTAGTTCGTGTACAGGGACACGCCAAAGATTTTTTATGATTACGGCCTAAGGGAAGAATCTGTATGTACCGCGATAGCCACCGCAAAAATCAAGCTATTGACTTCCAATTTTTGCCGAAATGTGAATGGAGGCCCTCTGTTGAAACTCAAAAGGATTTTGGATTCCGTCTGTCTGTCTGTCTGTCATGCGATAGCGGCCGCAAAAAACACGCTATTGACTTGAAATTTTGTACACATGTTCATGATGCCCACGAAATTAGCTGTATAGTTGTCGGTGTGCATTCCATTTGTAAGTTCGTGTACAGGGACACGCCAAAGTTTTTTTTACCATTACGGCCTATGGGAAGAATTTGTATGTACCGCGATAGCGGCCCCCAAAATAACGCTATTGACTTGCAATTTGGTACACATATTCATGAGCCCATTGAGCAAGCATTTGACGAAACTGATATAGATCTGAGACTGACCGCCTTGGCGAACATAATGCTCCTTTTATAATTTTTTTATCGAAAACAGACTGTTCTGGAAAATTCTCGTATCACATCAGCCAATGAGATTAGAGCTTCCATATTTGGTATATCCCTAATAAGGATTTTCTCGCCAAGATCAACAAAAAAAATCGCCAAAGAGGGAAATAGTCGCCACATTTGGCGCCAAATTTATTTCTTCCCTTATAGCAGCTTTTTAATGCGTTTTTAAAGGAAAATTTGGCTATTTTAACGCTAAAACGACTATAAAGGCACAAAATTAGCATTTTATCAACTTACTAAACCTCTTTGAAAGAATTTATACAAAAAATAAATGCAATTATTTACAATTTCGTAACACTTTATATCATATACAAATAGGTATACAAAGAGACATACAACGGGGTTTGAGGGGGGCTGCCGCCCCCCTCAGGAATGTACTTGATTTTGGTAATAAGTCGATCGAATCAATATATACTATTATATAATAAGGAATAAATAAAAATGACCTATTGAATAATGTCTGATGCAAATAGGACGTTTAGGCTCCTGATCTGCAGATCCACTAGTAATATGTCTCGCACTAGAAATTTCTGAGAACATAAATATGATGGGGAACTGAGCAGAGTCCACCTATGCCAACTAGTTTTGTTGCTCATTAAACGAATGTTCAATGTATTTCACATCATTTTTATTGGAAAGATCATATACTGTAACCAATAAAAATTACAATGTTAGGAACGCCGAAGAGAAAAAATATTGGAAGCATACAGCTGTTTCGGTAGCCTTTAGTGTACCGTCTTCAGTGCATGTTGTAATTTTTATTGGTTTTAATAATCCAGCGCCAATTTTCTTTTTAATAAGATCATTTACTGTGCCTAAAAAATGTACACTAATTCCGTTAAGCTAAGATTGCAAAAATTGCAGTGTTTAGCAAAGTTTAAGAACGTTAAAATGTGTTTAAAAGATAAATATCATTATTTTGTGTGTCTCTGTACACAAACGAGTTATTCTACATGAACAACTTCCAGTAAGAGTGTTCTATGTTATCTCGGTCTTTTAAAAATTATTAAATTATTTATAGTAGGGGAGAGTTTGATAAAACGAGATACGTCGCCTAGGGTCACGACTAGTGCTGCTACCTAGCGGACGACGACAAAAACTTGTTTTCGGCCGTCATTACATCATTCTCAGTTCATCCCGCCTCGAGACTACTAGTTGATGGAAAGTTGTAGCTCTTAGAACTTTTTTACTCTGTTTTCATGGCACTTTCTACGTTTACATGCGTTGTTGTCTAGATTACACTGTCTACATATATGGGAATACAATTCTGGTGAGTATTACATTCGATTAAGCATTTATTAACGAATATGCTCATGTGTACTCTATCTAGTTTTCCTTTCACGTTTAGACAGCAGCCATGTTTGTTTTGAAAAGTGTCGGAGTTGGACAAAACGGGACTCATGAGTTGGATAAAATGGGATACAGTTTTTTTTTCATGTCGTATATTCGTCCCTCCTATGTTTGTATTTTCTCGAGTAAAGAAAAACCCACCACTCATGGAAGATGCTTTCCCAGAATCATTTGCAGTGTATCACAAGACCGGCTGGATCACTAAGGAGACCTTCATCGTTTGGTTTAAAAATTCGTAGAATTTTCCAAACCTACTTATTATAAACCAGTGCTGTTGCTACTTAATGGACACAACAATCACACTAAAAGTTTGAAATTTGTAAATTTGGCAAGAGAAAATAATGTAATCATCTTAACCCCCCCCCCCCCCACACACACACACACATACAACTCATCGCTTTAAGCCCCTGGATGTACGTTTCATGGCTCCACTGAGCCCGTATTATGAACAAGAAGTTTAAAAGTGGCTGTTAAACCATCCAGGTAGGTGCGTCACAATTTCCGAAGTTGCAAAACTGTTCAACGCATGTTCTATTCACGGGCAGCTGTTGCAGAAACTGCCGTTAAAGGGTTTAGCAAAACTGGCATAAGTCCTTAAAATCCTGACGTCTTTCCAGTTCACTTGTTTGCAACCTCTGTCACCAGAGACCACCCTACTTCAGACCTGCAGCAAGAACCTCCAGGTGTTGGGAATTAGACTGATATGAGCAAAGACCAAGAGCAACTTTCAACTTCTTCAAGGATCATCGTAGGATTAGACAAACCAACAAACTTGTCAGGAAACAGCCTACGGCCTGACCAACCTGCAACATCCTTAGGTAAGAAAGGATTAGAACTCTCTTGTTATCGACCTGAGCTAGCCTTTTCCATCTCTCCAATGTTTGTTCTACCTGTACCTCAAGTAAAAGGATCTCGCCCAGAAAAAAGAGTTGATAAGAGAAAGAAGAAAACTGTAGTAATAACATCATCTCCATATAAGAGTAAATTAGGAATGGATGAGAAAAGAAAGGACAATTTAACTCCGAGAAAGAACCAAAAAAAATGAAGAAAAGGCTGCTAAGAAATCCCTCTTAAAAATTCCAAAAAAAAAAAAAAAGTTTGTAAGAAAAGAAAATGGAAAATAGGAAGAAAAAGAGCTACCAGGTCCATCCAAAACTGAAAGTAGGCCTACAAAAGAATCCAAAGGAACGCCTAATTCTGATGTTAAAAGTCAAAACATAGAAAAGTTTAAAAAACCTTCAGAAAACAGCCACGAATGCACGTCGTCATCGTCTGAAGATGAAAAAGAGCAAGGAAAAACCTGCATATTTTGTAATGCACTGTGCATGGACTCTAAGGCTGGTGAAGGTTGGTTCCAATGTTCTGGATGCCAAGAATGGGCTCACGAAGCGTGTTCTAATTACGAGGTAGAGGATGACACCTTTTTATGTGACATTTGTTCTGCTATAGGCCTAAATAAAAGGCCTTCTTTCCCATTTGTAAATAAAAAAAATCTCTTATTTTAAGTCTTTGATTGTTTTTTCAATCGGAAACTTTGCTTTACAGTTTTCTATCAATTGATTATGCTTTTCAGTTAGTTTTACACAAAACATAAAACATTGTAATCCCTATCCCGTTTTGTTCAATCCAGGTATGCTAAAACGGGATGTGTGAGAGTTTCGTAAATAGTTTTATTTACTATTTCGTAGTCATTAAAATTAGTTAAAAATATGTTTTTTGTGCGCTTCAATAAATGTTGAAGTCACAAAAAAAAAAAAAAAGAAAAAAAAAAAAAAAAGAAATAATAATAATAATAATAATAATAATAATAATGTGTGGTTTTCTTCAACACATTTCCGTGGTAAAAAAAACAAGAATGGTATCAAGTTTCGTACAACTCTTCCCTAATCAGAACGTTGACTTGACACATAGGTAGAACGATATATAGATAGACCAAACGAAATCGTAAACGCATTTAACTCTTTTTTAAAGTGTTTAAAACGTGGCTTAAAAAACTTTTAAGCACATTCCACCCATACTCCATAATACATCTGGGTAACTTTGTGTGTAAATTTCACAAATAAGTTTCAATAACTCTTATATAGTTTAAAATTTAAAATAAAAAAAAAATATATATATATAAATATATTCAGCTTTTTAAATTGATTTCTTTAGAAATCGACCTATTGCAATCACTTTGTTTATCTATATATATATATATCTATCTATCTATCTATCTATCTATAATGAAAATTTTGTCATCACGATAACTCCCGAAATAATACTCGAAATCGAACCAAATTTGGACAGTGAACTAATCTTATAAATATCTTGGATGAGTTCGTTAACCAAGTTGCTCCGACTTTTTGTTTTCAAGTGGCAGCCACTTGAAAATTTCAAACCGACATTGTAAAAAGCATATTTAAAGGAAGATTTTCTTGAATTTTGATGTAAATACAGACCACATAAGGGTCTCAATGAAGTTTATTAATGAAGTTTATCCGCCATTCTTAATAAAGTGGCAGATATTTCAAGTTAAGCGGGACCACTTGAAATCAGGCTACCACTTGGAAATTTAAAGTCACTATAACTTCCGAAATAATACTCCAAATCGAACCAAATTTAGACAGTGTCTTAACTTATCTTATAACTATCTTAGATGAGTTTATTAATCAAGTTGCTCCGCCATTTTGTTTTCAAGTGGAGACCACTTGAAAATTTCAAATTCAAATTGTAAAAAGCTTATTCCGAATTTGTTTGAAATTTGATGTAAATACAGACCACATAAGGGTCTCAATGATGTTTATTAACGAAATTTATCCGTCATTTTTAATAAAGTGGTAGATAACTTAAGTTAAGCGGGGCCACTTGAAATTACGCTACCACTTGAAAATTTAAAATCACAATAACTTCTGAAATAATACTCCAAATCGAACCAAATTTGGACAGTGTCTTAACTTATGTTATAAATAACTTAGATGAATTTGTTAACCAAGTTGCTCCGCCATTTTGTTTTCAAGTGGAGACCACTTTAAAATTTCAAATTCAAATTGTAAAAAGCGTATTCAGATTTTTTTTTTTTTTTTTTTTTTTTTTTTAATTTTGATGTGTACATAGATTACACAAGTGTATCAAATAACTTTATTAATGAACTTTATCCGCTATTTTTAATAAAGTGGCGCATATCTTAAGTTAAGCGGGACCACTTGAAATCAGGCCACCACTTGAAAATTTAAAACTATGATAACTTCCGAATTACTACTCCAAATGGAACCAAATTTGAACAGTGTCTTAACTTATCTTATAAATATCTAAGATGAGTTTGTTAACCAAGTTGTTCCGCCATTTTGTTTTCAAGTGCAGACCACTTGAAAATTTCAAATTTAAATTGTAAAGAGCGTATTCCGAAATTGTTTGAATTTTGATGTAAATACAGACCACATAAAGCGCTTAATGAAGTTTACTGATAAACTATATCCGCCATTTTTAATAATGTGGCAGATATCTTAAGTTAAGCGGAGCCACTTGAAATCAGGCTCCCACTTGAAAATTTAAAATCATGATAACTTCCGAAAAAATACTCCAAATCGAACCAAATTTGGACAGTGATATTATCATATAATTATCTTTAATGTTTCTACTGGGCAACTTGTCCAGACATCTTGTTTCTAAGTTCCAGACACTTGAAATCACACTGCCACTTGAAAATATGCCATCACGATAACTTTTAAAATACTATACTGATTCAAAGTTGGAGAGTAAACTTATGGTTCAAATATCTAGGATAACTTTACTTGGTGACATGATCCTCAATTTTATTTCTAAGTGGCGGCCACTTGAAAATTTGTTATTATGGTAATTTTAGTAATACAGAATCAATTCGCATCAAATTTGGGTAGTGGAATTATCATTCATATATCTCAGATAAGTTCGCTGGGCATCTCACTCCACTTTTTTTGCAAGTGGTGCCACCTGAAAATTTCTTATGACGATAATTTTTGAAATACTGATTTAATTTAAACTAGAACGGACAATGAACTTATCGTAAAAATATACTGGATGATCTCGATGGGCAAGTTGTTTTGCTATTTTGATTCCAAGTCGCAGCCACTTAGACTGTCACTTGAAAATTTGCCATAAGAATAACTTTTGAAACACGTCACTGATTTAAACCACAGTTGGACAGTGAACCTATGCTTCAAATATCTTGGACGTGTTTGCTTGGCAACTTGTTCCACTGTATTGTTTCCAAGTGGCGGCCACTTGAAAATTTGTTATCACGGTAACCCTAGAAATACTTAATCAATTCAAATCAAAGTTGAAAAATGGATTTATCGTTCAAACAACAAAAATTTAGAAAATTCACGTAACTCGTGAACCAATCACGTTATTGCGTCCAACTTTGGTAAATCGATAAAAAGTATTTTCTCGCCAAAAGTCGCCAAAAAAGTCGCCATAGGGGGAAATCTCGCCAAATTTGGCGCCAAATCCATTATATACGTTACTGGATCTTTTTAATGCGTTTTTAAGGAAAAATTAGGCTATTTTAATGCTAAAACAAACTAGAAATGCAGAAAACTAACATTTTAGCAGCTTACTAAGCCTCTTTGAAAGAATTTCTACAAAAAAAATTTTTTCAAATTTGCAACGATATCTTAGATGAGAAACTTTCTCTGCCATTTTGGTCGAAGTGGCAGCCACTTAATTTTTCAACACGATGACTTTTGAGATTTTGAATTAATTCGAACTATATATGTACAGTAGACTTATCTCACAAATACATTTCATATATTTGTCAACTTAACCCAACATTTTGTTTCCAAGCGCCGGCCACTTGAAAATTTTAAATTCACATAAAAATGTATTTATGAACCGATTTGCTTAAAACTCCATATGTGCATAGCCTACATCAATATTTCTACCAAGTGCATTAATAATTTGTAGACGCCATTTTGAATACTTGATAAGGAAAAAGAAATCAACCTACCCTTCCGAAAAAGCCGGAAGGACTTGTTTTATTTTAAAGAAAAAAAATACAACTATATAATTATAAGGACATTTATTTTTTTTACTCTATTCACAATTTACTTAAAAAAATGAATCCTGTATTTATATTTAATACCTGTTATTAACAAAATATCTAAATAAAGAAGATTCATGAAATAACGCTGATCCGCTTAATTCTTTTTCTTTGGGTTTTACCATTCTAGATATAGCAATCAAACTTAAAAGCTTAATTTTATTTCTCAAGTACGTATACTTTTTATTTGTTTTCGTTACTTTTTATTATCTGGTTCTATAACAAATATAATGTAATTTTCATTGAAGATTAATTTTAGATATTTTTATGACATTTAATATCGTTATGTTTTTTTTGCTTTTTATCTTCCAAGGTTATTATGTTAAATAAATAAATAAATAAATATCGAATTAAAAAATAAACTAAGAATAGAAATAAATATCCTTCTTAAATTAATTATATCTTAATATTAAATTGTTAAATATTAAAATGATCCAAATAGGATTGAAAATATACAATAAAACCATATTGGTTAAATATTATAAATTAAAATAAATTAAATGTTTTCAGCATATCGAAAATAAAAGTAACGAGATTAAAATGGTAGTTTTTAGAAAAGACTATGCATGAGGGTTGTAATGGTATTATTAAATATATTTATATATATATACACTGCTCGACATTGAAAATTCAGCACCAAAAAGGAATGATAATAACGGAATGAAATCTGTTGAGCACATACGTTATAGTAGGAAGAACAATTGATTAAAATTTCAGGAAATTTGGAGTAATATGTACTGAGAAAACAGTATATAAAGCAGCGACCTCTGTGAGCAATAACAGCACATATCTGCCTAGGCATGGAATCGAACAGCGATTGGATGACATGTACGGGTAGAACACTTCATGAAGTTTTAACGCGATGCCACAATTCATCGATCGCAATTACTGGTGAGTGGTGGGGGGCCAGTCGCTTTTCAACGATTAAACAGTGATTTTTATTGGTGCGAGATCAGGAGAACGCGCTGGCCAGAGCAACAGTTGAACACATTGGGCATCAATTGAGGTCCAGACAATATGGACAACTTGTGGTCGTGCATTTTCCTGCTTAAGTGTTGCTCTTCGGAGGCCTTGAACATAGGACAGAGTTATGGCCCTTAACTCGTCAGAAAAGTAATGGCTGGTATTCAGAGTGGCGGGAATGAAAACAAGAGGTGACCGGGACGTGCATCCAATGGTACAACATACCATCAATCCAGGTGGTGACAACAATATGCGGCTACCAAAATTCTGATTACCCTCAAAACTGCATCACTGATATGGGCGCCATTAATGTGTGATCAACGATGAACCTGGACGCAGGAATGGCGGGAAGTCACTTTTCAGACAAATCACAATCCTGTTTACAGCCTCAAGATTGCCTTATCCGTATTTAACGGAATTATGAATAATGCATATTGCCAGCTGGGATTCGACATCATCATACTGTCCATAATTTGCAATGATGTTATGGGTTCCCATTGGATACACGTCTCGATTACTTCATGTTCGTATTCCTGGCTTTCTGAACAGCGGCCATTAAATTTCTGATGAGTTAAGGCCCGCCCCTCTGCCCTGTATTCGAGGCCTCCGTAGCGCAAAATTTAAGCAAGGCAATGCACGACCGCAAGTTGTTTGTATTTTCTGGATCTTCTTTGATACAGAATGTGTTCGACTGTTGCTCTGGCCAACCCGTTCTCCTGATCTCGCACCAATGAAAATGACTGTTTAATAATTGAAAAGCGACTGGTCCCCCGCCACTCACCAGTAACTTCGATCGATGAATTGTGGCATCGTGTTGAAGCTTCATGAAGTGCTCTACCCGTACATGTCATCCAATCGCAGTTCGATTCAATGTCTAGGCAGATATATGCTGTTATTACTCACAGAGGTCGCTGCTTTATGTACTGTTTTCTCAGCACATAATACTCCAAATTTCCTGAAATTTTAATCAATTGTTCTTCCTACTATAATGTATGTGTCCAACAAATTCCATTCCGTTATTATCATTCCTTCTTGGTGTTGCATTTTCAATGTCGAGCAGTGTATAAATGTACGTACTGGTAATATTTTATAATATTTAAATTTCTACTGTACGTTCTTATTATATATATATGTATATATATATATATACATAAAGTTATTAATGTTTTTGCTCGTGAGCTGAAAAATTATTAGATCATATTATAGTGAACTGAAATCCTAATACACTGTCTACCAATAAGTAGTTGGACACTTCCAAATTTAGACGTTTTGTCAAATATCTAGAAAAGTTCTTTAGAAATCATTTTGAAACTCCGGTAGTGTAAACGACGTGTTATACCTCATGCATTTCAGCAAAAGTTGTGTCGTTAAAATGAAAAAGTGAGTGGTAAAAAATAAAAGAAAAATCAAAATATGTTCAGTATACATGCATATAAGTATATGCATCATTAAATCATATTCCTATTTGTTGTACGAGATTTTCGAGAATATATTCTAGTGGGTATTGCGGTTTTTTCCGTATCTTTATGTTTTCTTGCATTCTACAATCATTGTTAATATATATATACATATATACAAATCTCTCTCTCTCTCTCTCTCTCTGTATATATATATAAATAATTTCCTCTACAAAGAAATTTACCATTTTAACAGTAAAATGTGTTTTTATAATAACAAGTAATTATACATAACCATTTACAATGAATTTATAATAATTTACCCTTTACCATAATTGTAATTTAATTGAAGTATCGGGGTATGGATATCCTATGTAACTGAATAATTATAGCTGATAGTATAAAAGTATTTTCTATGCATTTAGATTAAGAATACGTTTTCTATGGCAAGCTGATTAATACTACTACATTTTTGTGTTTGACAACAACACCTACACTTCACGAAAACACGAACATTTTTAAAAGCTATTCTAAAGCCATAAAAAGCGATTCTTCAGAACACTGATTTTAGTTGCCTAATACATTCTTTATATTCAAGAATAAATTTTAATTATTTGAATTGAGAAAGAACGTGGAAGTCTGTTTGATCTCTCTTTTTAATTTACCTTTTGTATACTCGTTAGAGAGAGCTCCCTGTTTAAAGTACTATACATCGGTCGATGAAAGCGCATTATGTATTAAACAATTTACTAATCATTAGAATTATTATAATAGTTCTGAAGTGGAATAACAACAGCCGAAATAAAACAAGAGTTTAATTAAACCGGTACTGTTGAATCAATTTATTAAATTTAATCAAAAACACCTGTGATTCAGTTTTCTTTTCTTAGATCTGAAATAGAGTACCAGTAGCCGAAATAGAACAAAATTCAATTAAACAGGTACTGTTGTAGTAATTTCTTAAATTTAATTAAAAAAAAAAAAAAAAAAAAAAAAAAAAAAAAAAAAAAAACATGTGATTTAGTTTTCTTTACTTAGTTCTGAAGTGGAATACTACTAGCTGAAATAGAACAAAAGTTCAATTAAGCCGGTAGTGTTGTATCAATTTATTAAATTTAATCAAAGCAACCTGCGATTCAGTTTTCTTCTCTTAGTTCTGAAGTGGAATACCAATAGCTGAAATAGAACAAATGTTCAAATAAACCGGTACTGTTGTATCAATGTATTAAATTCAATCAAAGAAACCTGTGATTCAGTTTTACAAATGATTGAATTAAAAATAGAAGTTAAAAGCCCGTATTCAAATATGATGAACTTCAAATAAATCAAATGCAAATTCATAAATATAAGTTACTGAAGATTCTATAAGCATAAAATTTTAAATAAAATTGGAAATTGTTTAGAACACTATAAAATAAAGAAATGTTAGGGCAAATGTTTAAATTTTTAAAAATTGTTAATAAGAACATTTAGTTCAAAATAACTGTTAACAAGTTCATACAATATGTTATTTTTTATATAAACAATGTAACAATTGAGATGATAATTACATACAGAATCATTAATAATAAGTCTTGTAGGGACAATTGTTGCCAGTGTTCTAAAAAAATTTCCTTTTCAGTTGTCATTTTTTTTAAACCTATGGCAATGTATTGAATAAAATACTATTCACACTTTAATGTAATAACCTATTCCAGCTTTTTTTTTTTTTTTTTTTTTTTTTTTTTTTTAGAATTTATAAGTATAGTATAACCACGTTACCTACACCTGGCAGTGAGGACGAGTCCAAAGGCATGGAAGGGTGCCAAATTGACAGACAGGATGAGATTTGGAAAACATCCAGTCACTCGGCGCTCTCTCTTATAGTTTATTTTCTCGCAATCAGGTGACTATCGCCTCTATTTTAACACTGGATACGTTGAGTGAGCATTTGATCAGCGGCTTCTATGGTCTAAAGAAATGTGGCTGAAGTACAGTCGGTAACAAAAGTCTCCGAACACTAGCAAAACTTACTATGTAAAAAAAGTACACTTAATACAGCTTTGTTAAATAAATCCTTGTCGAAGCCTTTTCTTAGACAGTCTAAAACCAAAATTCGACAAGAATTTATTTAACAAAACTGTATTAAGTGTACTTTTTTTATATAGGAATTTTTGCTAGTGTTCGGAAAATTTTGTTACCGACTGTATACTTAGGATTTTTACATCTCCCCAGTTTTGTGTTTAAATATATTAAATCTTAATAATATTTGAATTTTTTCCTTTTTAGTACATGCGTAAACTTTATTTACAATATTAAATTTAAAAAACAATAGAAACAAAACTTATATATATATATACATTAATTTTGGCAAAATTTAATATTTCTGTTTGAGAAAATAATATTTTTATAATAATGCAGTCTTTTAATAAGACTTGAAAAATGTATGTTGCAATCAATTATTTAGTTTCATTTTTCCTGATGTTGGACGGTTTTTGTAAATTTAGTGATTTGAAACTACACATTTTAATAATTTAAACAACATTTGCACATATTTGAAAACTTGATTTATATTTGTAAACTTTCAACTATTTTGAAATTCAAAATTCACTGAACAGATTTATAGATAGAATTAAAACTCGTATTAAATAAATAATATTATTATAAACAAATAATGATTTAACCCTTTCAGGGGCACTAAGTAAAAATGATTGAATTTCCTTTTAAATATATATATATCATAAAGTAAACATCCCCTACAAGTCATATTTGATGAAGAAAAAAATTCAGCATGTGGGGATTTTTTTGTGGGTGGTGGCTAGACGTTCTAGCCACTGCGCACATACGTCATGTACCTTAATTTTCGTATGGAAATAAATATTTATATATTTAAGGAATAAAAATTGAAACTATGCCATGAAAATGTAATTATAATAATACAATGTAACAATAATTAATTGTTACATAAATTATAATGCTTCTTTATCCCTTTTTAATGATTTATTATATATATATACACACACATATATGGGCTGTTTAAAATTTGTTTAGAAACCTTTATGCATTATTAATAAGAAAAAATTATTCACTGTTTAAGGAATAAAAATTATAGTTATTCAATTATATTGTAAGTGCAATAAATTTTGAAATTGATTCAGTACATAAATTAAAAGACATAATTTCTTACCTTCATATTGTAATGAAATAATCAATTCACAAATTGCATACACAGAAATATGAAAACTTTAAAAATATTAATGTTCTTTAAAATTTGTTTGTTCCTGATCCAGATACTGCAGAATCATCATCTGAGGGTAGCTCTTCAAACAGAGCAATAGCTTCATCCAAAGCTAAGCCTTTTCTAGGCATTATTGTGATAAAAATTAAGATATGTAAATTTAATTTAAGATTACTTAGAGAAATTAACTAATTTTAAAAGCTATGGAAATAAAAATTTATTTTTTAAAAATCACGATATAAGAGCAATAGAAAAAAGCAGCCTCTCTCTATACTGTAGACAGAAATACTGAATAGCTTTTTGTAAGAACCCTCCCACGCTTGTTTACATATGCATTTACATTCTGCAATTCCTTACTGTTTATATTTATCACAGTTCACTAACCCCAAAAGACCCTCTTTGTTTATCTCAAAGGAAAAGAAATTGAGATTCTTTTCTCCAGCAGAGCCTGTCTTATGGTATCTCCCCTGACATATGTGCGCGGTGGCTAGAACGTCTATCCACCTAAAAGATGCTCCTAAAAATCAAACTAAAATTTATGATCTAAGATAATATGTAAATCTGTTGTATTTATAAGGTGCATTACAGTATATTTACACTACCAAATACTTTTTAATAAAAAATTATTTTTCATAAAAATATATAAAAGAAACTTCAAAACTTTTTCCCGCAACTTGTCCATTTAAAAAATTTAACAGGCACATCCTGCTTAAAGTTACTGTAGTTCTGCCATCTCTATTTCAATTTTAGAAGTACACATTAACTTTTCATAAAAGTGGATAGAAAAAGTAGCCACTGCACACCTAGAGAAAAATTTCTAAAGTAGGTGGATAGACCCTCTAGCCACCGCCCCTGAAAGGGTTAATATGGACAATTTATGCTTAACTATACTGATAAAGACTATTTTGTTTTACATTTTAATTTTAACAATTTTCTTAAGTTATAGTTTGGTTCAAATAAACAGTGATAGATAGTTTCATACAAATAATTATAAATACGTCACTTGTGAAAAATCCATACAGTAATGGTAGCTGTAAAAAAAAAAAAAAAAAAAAAAAAAAAAACTATCACAATCTTAATGCGTATGCGCAATTTATATACATAGGGGGATTCAAAACCGAACGAACAAACTTTTAAGGGAAGTAAGGCACATCATAAGAATTAAAAATTGCATAGGAACAGATGGTAACAAACATAATTTTAACCCTCTAAGAGCTGGATATTTTTGGTTAATTTTTAATAGTAAAACACAAAAACGGGCGTGGGTTTTGTGTATATCATTTTTAACTAAACGTTTTTAAATAATATTATTCACATAAATAGAAGTGATATATCAATTTTACGTACAAAATAACGTTTAATTAAAAATGCAATTTACAAAAGCCACGTCATAAGAAAGTTATGCTGTTACAAATTAATCAAAAACATCCAATTCTTAAAGGGTTAATATGACATTTGCGGCTATGAGTTTTTTGTAACTTTCAATCCTTATAATGTACTCTGCGTCCTCTAAAAGTTTGTACGTTGGGTTTTAAATCACACTGTACATATATTAACAATTCAATATTTTATATAATTGCTGTTTTGCATCATTACTTTAATGTACGGCAATAGATAATTTTGTAAATTTCATCTATATTATTTATCGATATTTAATTTTGTAAACAATTTATTTTTTTATTTTTATTTTTAAGCCTGGTCATAAATATATTTTTTAAATGTATGAAGTTTTCTTGATATTTTGCATACGCTTCAATTTACACGCATAGAAACAGCTGTAATTGACAAATTCTTCAAGGGTATAATCCATTACATATACATTTATGTTTTAAAATATGTTTTATTCTGATGCATTGTTTTAAATGACAGATAACCAATAATGGTAAGATAATGACAGATAACCAAAAAATATATTTTTTATTTTTTGCAAGTGTATTCGTACATGATCTGGATTGAATACAGATACATATAATACAAGTTGCACTCACATAGTAACCGGACTACGGTAACAACACCAGTGATCGTTACCCCTAAAAATTTGTACCAGTAGTCATCAACCTCATAATGGAAGTGTTAAAATAAGCGTTTAATAACATCTATCATCTTATATCCGAACGCACTAGATTCTCCAAAGCCTTTTGTTCCTTATCATGTAAAGATTTAACCTTCAAATATTTGGCGAAAAGTGGGAGAAGAAAAATAAATAACCTATGCAGTAAACTGCAATTGGGCGGAATCAGCGTAAAGAAAATGATTAAGGATGATGATATGCATTTATTGATATATTTTATTGTTTGTTCTGTTTGATGTTACTGCTAAGGCAATGTTTAGGAATTGTAGAATACGATTCAGGTGACACTTTTTAAAATTTATCATAATATAGTGATATTTAAGGTATGGGGCTACTGGTTCATATTTTGCTCATTTTCCAGTGTTCGTTATTCCTCGCAAATACTGGTGTTTTAATTTTTTTTTTCTTTTTTTCTTCTCTGGGTAACATTTTTGATAAAAAATTCTATATTTTCGTTTAGAATTGTAATGGTATGATTTTGACATCAAATCGACAACCCGAACCAGTAGTCGCCAGAGTATTCGTAAATGTAAACAAACATATTTTGACATCATGCACGTGAACTGTAATTCATTTGTAACTTTTATTTAGCCAGTTTAAATACAGTCAATCAGGAATAAAATTAAAACTTTGAATAAACACCATAAAATGAAAAAATAAACTCGCAACACTTGTTTCAGATCAAAAGAAAACACGACCCTTCGTCAGGTGAACAAAATAGGCACGAGTGCTGCAAATAGCTCGTTCCTACTTGTTCGTCTTACGAAGAATGGTGCCTTTTTTCAACCCGAAACAAATGTTGCAAGTTCTTGCAATTTATGGTATTTATCCAAAGTTTTGACTTTTAAACATCAGTTCTGTGGTACAATCATGATATTTTCAATTTACTGGAGCTAACATTGAACTACCTATGATTTTTTGTTGTATTTTGCAGGAAAAATTAAACTAATGCACATAAACATATTTAAAAATTTTGTAATTAGTCTGCACGTCTAGTTACTGCATTTAAAGTTTTTGTGATGTCCTGTTATTGCGAAGACGCATTTAAATGATATTTTGAAGTTTATTGATATTAATTAGTTTCCTCAAACTGTAAACATCTTTTAAGTACTTTCTCATGCAAGAGACTGTACTTTTAGTGTCTAGCATATATACTGTTATGTTAATTAAAGTATTAAAAGAAAACAAATATGTTTTTTTTTTTTTTTTTTTTTTTCCCAGAAAATATCCACAGTCAAGAAGAGACGTTAACAGAATGCAAAAAATCAACTATTGCCTTAGAAGCTTTGGGACATGTGATTGGACAAGAAAAATTACACTTGCTCATACCATCTAATTTTTTAAAATGCAATATAGAAAATGCATCTGTATTTGAAATATGAAAGAAAATACAAAACGCCGCTTCTCTAACTAAAGAAGAATCAGGACAGAAATTCCTTTCGTCATTTCCCCCCATTGTCACAATAAGTGGTGAAAAAATCGATATACGTTTTACAGATGCAATTAGAATCCTATTCATATATCACAGAGATCTATTAGAGAATCCTATACAGATACCATTAAATTCACCAACAGAACGGAAGTGTTACAAAAAATATTGAAAATTCAGAGAACACTAAGGACTCATCTCTGGAGGCAGCAGTTTCACAAAACATGACTCAGGATGTCTTGACAACATCAAAGTCAGTTCTGCCAGTTTCAGAGTAAATCACTTCTCTTTTAATACCTCCTAAATCTGTACCCTATTTTCAGTTTAACGTACTAACAAAGTCCTTTCAAAAACACTTCATTTTCGGCTGGAACTATGCCTTCCAAAAAAAAAAAAAAAAGAAAAATAAAATCTGAGAAATTTTACCGAGTGTGATCACACCAAATCTTTTGAGAGAGTGTCACAAAAGTAATGAAAAGGAAAACAGAAAGAGGAAAATCAAAGAATAAAAGTAAATAAAAGCGAAATATTACGATTTTTTTTTTTTTTAAATGGTTTTCAATAAAGGATCCGCTAAATGTCTGTGTTTTAAATCCTAAGGGAAATTTAGGTATTAAGTATGTGCCAAGGACATTTTGTTTCGTAACATTTTGTGAAAACACGTTTAAAATCAGATTATTTAACGATTTCTTTCGCTTTATTGATATAACGATTATTGGAGCAAGCAACTGATGATTACTGGTGAAATCCGTTTTTCGAATGGCGAACACAGGTGCACATAGGATCAATTATTATTTTTGTTTACAAAATTAGCTTAATGATTGAATGAGTCTGTCGACAACTAGAAGGATCAATGTATAAAATAGACGGCATTATGAAATTAGCATATGAACACTGAATACCAGGTGAAAAAAAGCCAAACACACACACATACACACATATATATATGTACTTAAAAAAAAAAAAAAAAAAAAAACTTAAGTAGCACAGGTGTCGTTCGTTACCTAACTTTGATAAATAAGAAAAATATTTTTGACCTGCAAATAAATTTATCCCCTTCAAAATAATCATTTTTCCCCCTCCAAGACAACGAAACACTGTTTATAGGTGATGAAACTAACCATTCTCAAAATACGTATAACATTTCTCCACATTTTCCCCACTTTTGAAGTTGAAGGGTGCCTTGACTTTGGTTCATCTAGAATGTTTTCTCACCCACGTTTAAAGCTGCTGTACCACTCATACACTTGTGTTTTTGATAACAATGCATCAGCACATACTGTTCGAATCAATTCTAAAATTTCGGAAGGAAATTTGCCTAATTTTTAAAAAAATTAAATGTTACAACAATGTTCCATTCCGAAACAATTGTTTTTTTTTTGTACAATGCTTTCTCAGCAAATGCAAAGGACTACGACGTTTTGATATGCATTATGCAGTCTATTGAATATCCAGTTTAAACTAGCTTTACATGTGATGAGATGTCATTCTTTCTAAACATATATGCATACTTTCATTTATACTTTCCGAATACTATAGTGAAGAAAGTATTGTAATCATGTCCAATATCCGAGTTTGAGATTTAGATGTTTCTATACGTTTTGAGGTGTTTTGAATTCACATTTATTATTTTTACGACTATGTATGGTTGTATGTCTGTATGTATTTGTGTATGTATGCGACTTGACACGATAGCGTTTAAACGCTTTGTTCGAATGAGCTGAAATTTGATACGTAAGTTATAAGTCACCCTAGCCCAAACCTTATTGATTTCGGTGAATCTAGCACATATAGTTTTTTTCAGGGACACAAAGAAAAATTCTTTATCATTTTGGTCTAAGAGTCCATTTTGTTTTTTAATTGCGATAGTGTCTAAAGGCCTTATTCGACTGAGCTTAAAATTTGTACACATGCTATGAGTCACCGTCACACGAACTGTATAAATTTTTATAATTCTCGCGTTTACAGTTTTTTTTTTTTTTTTTTTTTTTAGGGACACAAGATAAAATTCTTTATTACTATGGTCTATATGGGCCAAAATTCTTTAAACTGCGATAATGTCTAAACACCTTATTCAATTGAGCTGAAAATTTGTGTACATGCTATGGGTCAATGTTGAACGAAATGCTTAACTTTTAGAGAATCTAGCATGTATATATATATATATATATATATATATTTTTTTTTTACAGGGACACAACGAAAAATTCTTTATCATTTTGCCCTACGGGCTCTGAAATGATTCGAAGTGCGATATCGTCTATATGCCTTATCAGAATGAGCTGAAAATCTATACGCGTGTTAAAAGTCAACGTTGATCGATTTGAATAGCTCTTGGTGAATCTAGTACTCATAGATTTTTCACAGGGATACAACGAAAAGTTTTTTATCATTATGGCCAACTGGCTAAAATTAGTCAAAGCACGTTAGCGTCTAATCTAGTCCTATCAGATTGAGGTGAAAATTCATACGTGTTTAAGGACACCGTTAGTCAAACTGTATAGCTCTTGGTAAATCTAGTACTTATAGTTTTTTACTGGGACATAACAGAAAATTATTTATTATTATGACCTATGGGCTGCAATCGATAGCGTCTAAATGCCTTATTCGATTGAGTTGAAAATATATATACGTATTGTAGGTCACCGTCGCATGAATCATAAAGATTATGGTGAATCTAGCACTTATCGTTTTTTTACAAGGACACAAAGAAAAATTCTTTACCGTTATGTCTTATGGGCTCATATTATTTAAATTGCGATTGCGACTAAACTTATTATTGGAATGAATTGAAAATTTATACACATGTTATAGGTCACAGTCCCACAAAACATGTACATTTGGTGAATCTAACTCTGATATTTTTTTACAGGAAAAAAAAGAAAATTTCTTTATCATTGCGGCTTATGGGATCAAATTATATAAAATGCAATAGCGTCTAAATGCCTCATCCGATTGATATGAAAATTTACATGCATGTTATATGTAACTATCATACGAAATTTATAGATTTTGGTGAATGTAGCACTTGTATATTTTTACAGAGACACAACGAAAATTTATCATTATGATCTATGAGCTCAAATTATTTTCAGGACAATAGCGCTAATTAAACAACATACTGTATTAAGAAAAGCACTCACACACCCTATTATAATTTTCTCTTTTGCTTATTTAACAATTTTTCCTACTTTAATTTATTTATACAACCCTTATTTACTTAATGTTCAGATAGTCGAGTGGAATCGCTCCAGATTTTTTTATTTTATCGTTTAGTTTTTTAATTAGTCCGGTTTCTTTATGTGCGAACCTTGTACATAAATATATTCATCAAATGCTGGCTCTAATTCATGTGGAAATCATAAATATTTTAACAGAAACAAATTTTATAAAAAAATTAATTTAATTTTCTGATTGCTGTATATATAAAATAAATTTAGTTTATTATAAGTGAACTCATTTTAAATTTCAAACATATCATAAATCATTTATTCTAGTACAGCATATTTAACTATTATACATAAACTCTCTTGTATAAATATTTATTCTTAAATACATCATGCAAATTTAAGTTCCATCATTAATAAAGATTTTTATTAAAACAGTTAGAAAATATCACTGAATTAATCGCTGTCCATTCATTATAAATGTCCGTTGGGATTATGCTTCGAATATTGCGATATAGTAAGACGTTCGTGAATATATATGTCTAATTTACAAATACACGTAGAATTAGATTTTTTTTTCTTTTAACTATATAAATATGTTCCTTTAGAGGTACGAATATTTCTCAGATCTTTGAATTTAAAGAACTGATTTAAAACATTGGAAATGGGCAAATGTCAAATGAAATTTTCCATTTCCCAGTCACAGGGTGGAAAAATCAATGATGACTAGCCCCATTTGGTGAACACGATATCTGTATTTACACAAGCTCCGGGATGTTTGCGAACGAAGTAAATCTAGAAACCAGTATAATTTACATACGTGTGTTTGTCATTGATAGGGGTTAGGTGAAGTTATTTAAAATTGGTTTTACATAATATGCATTTCACGTGTATTAATTTCCAAATATCTTCAGAATTTAAGAGTATGCATGCAGCTTGATGTTTAATTATTTGAAATTCTGCAACATTTCTATAACATTTCATATTGTATTAAGGATATTAAAATTATCAATAAAGTATTTAAATAACAGAGTGACAAATAATCATCTTCTTAATAATAAAAACCATGCTTATGGAAGCAAATAATACTCGAAACTGATCTCATTCTTGTTGGAAAATTATGCTCAAATAGAGATAATAGAATATTATTCATGCTTTTAAAAGATTGAATAATTAAAGAAAATGTTTAATTTAATTGCAAAATTAACGTCACAACTGCAACGGTGTACTAAAATAAATAAAAGTAAAGGAAAACAAGAAGCCTATTGTTGTTTTCTAAGTAATAGATATAAAACTCGATAAAAACAGAAATTAATTTAGTAAGACAGGCTTTTGTTTTTCTATTCTTCCGCTTAAAGACATGCGGTTGACTGTGTTTCTTACCTGAGCAACGATTACTATTTTCATTTCTTAAAATATCTTTGGTAGAGATGTAGTATAGGACTCTTTTGGTAGCTTTTAAATATTTGTTGTAATTTTAGCAATGAATTAAATTCGATATCGCAACTGTGTAAGTAAAGATCTCGTCGAGAGATGTACTAGCTATATTGGTAACAAATTTCAATTTTCGCTGAGGGGTTCCTATACAGAAGCTGTCTCAGTTCCCTTCGCACAACTTTTCTCGATCTTATTTTAAATATAATTTAAGTTGATGCGAGTGGAAAAAAATATATGCATACGATGTCTGTCCAATAAATACGCGAACTGGTGCCATCTGTCGGCCATGACGCGGACTATAGCCTCGCTCACTAGCGGTGCTAGTTGCCTGAAACCCAATGAACCCTCAGTGCATGGCTTATCGTCGAGCTGTGAGTATTGTGCCAGTTGTGTTAGTTTCTGTTGTCCTTGTTTTTACTGTGTGTCGAAAATGGAAATAGACGAAACTAATAAATTTTTTTTCTTACAGATCTCAAGCGTTTGAGAGATCGCGTGCGTCGTGTGCGACGAAATTTGACTCAACGCGATGAATGGATCCTTCACCATGACAATGCACCTGCACATTTATCATTGATTGTTCACCAGTTTCTGGCAAAATATTCAATCACCATCCTTGATCATCGTCCTTATTCGCCAGATCTCGTCAAATGAGACTTTTTTTATTCCCAAAATGCAAAAATGTGATGAGGGGACATCACTGGTAAGATGTGGACACAATAAAGCAAGAAACGACGCGAAAACTAAAAGGCCTGTCTGCCGAGGACTTCCAAGGGTGCTGTGAATAGCGGAAAAGAAGATGGAATAAGTGCATAGCAACGAATGGAGAGTACTTTGAAAGGGACAGAATCTATGTAGAATACATTTTGCAAAATAAATTTTTCATGGCCTAAGTTCGCGTATTTATTGGACAGACCTCGTATATATATATATATATATATATATATATACAAAGGACATTCTATAAAAACTGAGAGTTATTTTTTTACGTAGTGGCAACACCGCGAAACTAAACAGCAGAAGTTCAGGCGATTTTTTCAAACTGTTAATGATACGTTTATACAAAATTCTAAACGAAGCAAGCGATTTTATTTTCCTATTTCCGTGCTTGTTTAAAGAACTGTTTTATTTACCCTACAGAAATACAGATGAGTGATTCAGAGTTAAAAAACGAAATGTGTTGTGCCATAAAATTTTGCTACCGTGTGGGCAAAACAGCTCCAGAAACAGTTAAGTTAATGAAAGAAGCTTTCAAAGACAAATGTTTTGGTGAGTCTATGATTTTTAGATGGCATGGTGATTTCAAGAAAGGCCGTTTGTCTGCAGAACTGGCTCCTAGGACTGGGCCACCAAATAGTGTTGTGAATGATCGAAATGTTAACACTGTGTGGCTAATCCTTTCAAGAAAATCGGTGAATGACATGTTAGGAGAGAGCGGCATCAACAAACATTTCTAAAACGTCGATATTTCGCAATCTACCCCACAATTAACAGCTTCGTTATGTTTGTTCCAGATGGGTCCCTCGTCATCTTACGAAAGAACAAATGAAAACAAGAATTCACCAATGTTGTGAATGGAAACACATGCTTCAAAATGATCCAAATCTCCTAAAGACTGTAATAACAGGTGATGAAACTTGGGTGCATCATTATGATCCCCTTACCAAGTTCGCAACAAGTGTATGGAAACATACTGATTCTCCGCCTCCGAAAAAAATGCGACAAACCAAATCTGCTGGAAAGGTCATAATGATTATTTTCTTTGATCATAAAGGTGTAATCTATCAGCATGCTGTGCCTCCAAAAACTACTGTGAATGATGGATATTATGTTTCAGTTTTGAAAATTTTGCGACAACGCATATCGAGAAAGCGTCATGAACTGGTAGTGAATTTGTATTTCATCACGATAATCCTCGCCCGCATATCACTACTTCTGTTCAGCAATATCTTAGTAAATGCAATATTAAAATCATGCCACATCCCCCTTAGAGTACAGATCTCGCACCATGCGATTTCTGGCTGTTTCCGACGTGCAAGAGGCCGTCGGAGCCACGGAGAAGCTCCGTGGCAGAAATTTTAATACAGATTCTGAATTTATTTCAGCAGTGGAGGGTTCTTTGAAGCAGCTTCCAGAAAAGGTCTTCTCTACTTGCTTTGAAAAGTGGGTTGAACGATGGGACCTTTGCATATCATCTGGCAGAAGGTATTTTGAAAAAGAATGATGTACTTTTTTGCTGTAAATATATTTCTTGATTTTTTATGATTTTACTCTCAGTTTTTATGGAATGCCTTTTGTATATTGATTGATCTTAATCAACGAAAAGCGTAAAAAAGAAAAAAAAAATATGTCTATTTAAAAAATAATATACGTATATATATGTATATATATTCACTTTTATTTAAAGACACAAAAGGGAAGATGTATTATACATACACATTCCAGCAATACCAGTACTGAAACAAATCAAGCCCTGGGTAATACAAATTTTTCTTATTGAGTTAAATTCATTTCATTTTATTAAATTGTAATAGAATTCGGCAAGATATACACGACAATTTTTTTTTTAGGTCCAATGACACAATGCATTAAAAACTGCCGTTTGTGGAGAGAAGAACATATTGTATTCGAGAGAAGGTTTTACATGACTACGAATGCTAATATTGTACCCAGTTTTAATGCATATATATGCTGCTAGAAATAGCAAAAATAATGCAGTAGAAAACTTACAGAGCCATTTTTAAGTTCTCCGTCCTTTCAATTCGATTATCTTATCCACGCATGATGCTATATGACACTTAATGTCCATATCCATATATGAATCCAGTCGATGTGAACAGAAATTGAACATATGCAGTTGTTAGATCTTAAGTTTTTTCATCCTTTAAATGTTCACTACTACGAAACTGGTAGCTTTGGCTCAGAAATAGAAGGTAGGAAAACTGATCGCATATTTTTTGGAGAAATTTAGAACGCGCTTTAAATAAAGATTCAAAAGACACCCCGTGATGATTTACAGACGTTTAGTGTTTCTCTAATTCAACGCATGGATATATCGAAAGATGCATTCTGAATTGCAGACGCCTTTAATGGTACTATTTTGAGCGCCGTACCACTGATCACTATCAAACTGACGCCAAAATGTTCACAATACCCAATTCCATACCCCTGACGAGCAGAAAAGTAGAATAAAAACGCCTTACAGTTCGTTTACTTCACCCAGCACTATAAATACAAGTGTCTGAAATTCAGAACCAATTGTGTCTAAAGTGGGTGTTAAATTTTCAGATGCTAAATGTGTCTTATTTATTTAAGGCACTTGAAGTATGTTAAAAGGCACATCGTTTCACCCTCGAAGTGTCTGAAATTTCGCCATCTTTGATCCTGTCTACAGTGAATATTTTTCATAAATAAATAAATAAAAAGATGCGTTTTATACTGTTTACCTCTGAAAAATAGATTTTAGAATCTTCTAGAGCATAAAAAAAGCATTAATATTTTTAATAAAAATATTCCTCGTTGCCCACGCCGGGAATCGAACTGAGAATAACGAATTCAAAGTCGAGCGTCTTCCCAATCAAGCCCACTGTGGGCTGCTTGTATAATGAAATATATTCTAGTATCCCTAAAACAAATTGAAGATTTATGTCTTTGCAATAAAATTGACCATAAGAAGCAAAGCTTAATACATATTATTATATTAAATTTCGTGTGTAGAGGTTTAGATTTTTTTGTAAAATGCGTAATAAATATGAAAAAATAGTAGAATATGAATTTTAAACGATTCTTTTTTTTTTAACTGGTATTTGCAAGAAAGAAAAATACAAATGTCTAAATTTCTAAGTGTCTAAACTGTAATGTGTCTTAATTTCAGACATATCAATCATATTCAGGCACTTATCTCAGCTCATTTATAAAAAAGACACTTACGTGCCTTAATTTAAGACAGCACATGCGTCTGAAATTTTGCATGTGTAAGTGTTTCAGGCATTTATGTGTCTGAATTAGCATTTCAGACACATTTTTGTCTGAATTTAAGGAGCTTCTATTTACAGTGAAATTATCAAACATTGCAGGCAATTTCGTCTGTTCTTTCTCTGAAGTCGCAGAAAATGCAAACAAGAAGTGAAAATGTAAACGTAAATTGAATCTGCAACACCTAATTTTTAATGCCCGATGAAAGAAAAAGTGCCAAAACCTTTATAATTAGTAACACGAATTGTGTATAAAAATTATATTTATTTTACTTATGATTTATACTGGAAATTATCTGGGTTCCCATACATCATATCCGTCTACCAAATAGTGTGAGAAAGACGGGCATTTTATATAATTTCACACTTACATTTATATCTCTGTATATTTTATACATGTTGAAGACTATCTTTATTAAATTTCATCGGTAATTTTTATTTTTATTTTGCTATATTCTAAGAAAAATCTTAACTATGTTCATTTCCCCTTCCCAATCACCCTACATATTTTCTAAGCTATGTCAATGCTTTTTAAAGATTGATGAAATAAAAACCAACATAAATTTTCGTTATAAGCAGATATTAAATGTGGATATGATGTATGCTTATAACTACTAAATGTATGAAATATTAGTATTTTTAAATCCGTGAATACTTTATTCGCTAATTTTTTCGCCAGTTTACAATTTGCTTAAATACTATATTATTAAGCAGGTGTGCATCTAAAACGATACTTTTATATGATAATTTTCCCATTTTTTACAGGATAGTGCTTTTCTTCTCCATGAAATAAGTTAAATAACTGATTAAAGATTCGTGGTACGATATATAAAACTTTATCTCAATATTTGTTCAATAAACATTTAGATGTTCTCTAATGAATTATTAAATAGAATGAATTCTTTTTTTAAGAGTTGTTTCTTTTCTTCTTATTTTTCTATGGAATTACTTAACACCTCTGTACTGAACTCCACTATTCACTAATTTAAAACAGGTAATTCTTGATTGAATTTTTGTTATAAAAGCGATGCATTTAGAACGATCTATTTAAAATGTTGAGTGAAAGAATTAGCTTTTAAGACGTTTAGAATAAAGTAACTATCAACTTATTTTGATACCAATTTTTCTTTGAAACGTATACCCAGAAATTTTTTTTCTAAGATAAAGAATTTAGTTTTATTAAAATATTTAGGATACAAACGTTTATTGTGTCGTAATAAATACTACATTGTTTACATTTTTTTAATGCGTAAATATTTAGAAACTTCACAAAATTCGTAATTAAAATTTGTTACACGAAATTTAATGATAACGTCATTCAAAATGTTGCAAAATACTTTTTTGTATTTTCAAATATTTTTTCACTTTTTAATTGCTTATTTTATTTAACAGAGAACATATTCTAAACTAAAAAAAAAAAAAAAAAAAAATTATCTAAAACGTTATTAATACAATTGATTGTCAAAATGTATTACAAAATCTTTAATAGATAGAGTTTTAAAAACCAAATGGACAATAGATTTTTTTTTTTTTTTTTTACCGTAAAAAAGTCATCTGATGCCAATTATTTTTTTGTATTTTAATGTCTAAAAATAATAATTATTGTTAACTATATATTTAAAAAAAAACAGAAAGAAGTAATTCTAGAAATAAAAGAGCCTTTTGTAGTTTGGTCACTTTGAAAAACAATTTTATTTTTATTTTTGTCCTAACTTTCTTATTCATATTTCCTACAGGAAATTATATTATATATATAAATCTATATTTTTTCATTTATATATATATTCATCCAGTACTTTTGAGATACTTGGCAAAACGTGTGAAATAGAAAGTGTTCGGTCATTTATATATACTATATATATATATATATATACATATATATACTACATAGAAAACTCAGTCTTGCTCTTGACTCCAAGCACGTGTCTTTTTGCACCTGAAGAAGAAATACTTCGTCCTTTTGAAACTGGTAGTGCAAGCATTTATTTCATGGTGTGGTTAAAAGTTTTATAGTTTAAATATTTATAATAATATAAATTATTATTATTATTATTTATTACAATATAAATCATTATATATATATATATATATATATATATATCAAAAAGCAGTGCAAAATAGATATATGCAATTTTCATTTTATCTTAAAAGAAGAAAATTTAATGAAAAAATGAATATTTTTTCTATGTGTCTTCCATAAGATATATAACATTGAGCTACTTATATGACACCCCCCCCCCTCCCTTAAAAAAATACCGTGAAATTCGGAAAGCTATACGCAATAGAATGAACTGAATATCAGTTCCCCATTTAAAAAAGGCTAAACTATACAAGTTTTTACTCATGTTATAATTTTTATTTAATCAATGATAATATAATGTTCATTGATTATAAATAAATATTGATAAAACTCCTAATCACTTTTTTTTCTTTTGAGATTTTTCTTTCTATTCAAAGAGAAAAATTCATATCTGGAAAAGTTTGGTTTTGCATTATTTTACTTAATAGTTACACTTCAAAAAGAAATCATAACATAACGTTTTATATATGATCATTAATATATATATATATATATATATATATATATATATATATATATATATATATATATATATGTATGTATTCAATAAGAAAACTCTCATCTGGGGGAAATTTCAAATTACATTAATTTACATTATTTTTAATTCGGACTTAACTAATTACTTTCTGTTAATAAAATATTTTTTTTAATCCTCTCCATTTACTTTTGGAGAAAAAACATTAAATAAAAGTTTAATTGGATAAAACACTTCAAAAGAACTCCGTATTACAATCAATTGAACTTTTTTTTTCCCCTTTTCAAATTTTGATTAACATTCCTTTTTACTTTTAAATGAATGAATGATCTATTTAATAATGGAAAACGAGGTTTTTATAAAAGTTAAATAATTCTAACATGATATATATGTTCCTATAATACCGATAACTAAAGTTATTTTTTTATTCCTCGAAATGCTTTACAATTTTCTTATTTTTGCTAAGTAAATTACAGACAAATCAGAATTAATTAAAAAATATCAGGTTCTCAATATTTATATCTGGCTTAAGTGCAATAAAGGGGAAAACAAATAGCGCGAGTATTTAAGATAATTATATTTATGTGAAAATTGAGAGAATACTTTAATTATCTAAAACAAATATATATTTATAATAACATAATTTAATCAGACAATTCCTCGCATCTTTATTTAACAAATACATCTTTATGTAACAAACATTTAATGATTTTTTATTAATAAACTAGTTCCCTTTATTGTTATTTTCATTATTATTACTATTCTACATACGTGGCCAAGAGGTTGTGCTCTAAAACGTGGTACACAGGAAATGCCGGGTATGAAACGAGTCTACGTGATTTTTCTCTAAAACTCGCGTGAATATCATCTAGAATCCAAAAAGAAATACACCATAACAAGTTAAAAGAGTTTCTTAATAGTAAAAAATGTTCAAAGGCAATTTTTTTTATTAATACATAGCAGTAAACATAAAGAGAATAATCTGAAATTCATTTAAGGAAACCAATTTCCCATTAAAATAACATATCTATATCATTTATCAGACATGTGTGCACTAAATATTTAATATTCATAATGATATATTAAAGGTAATATCATGAAGTACGTTTTAATAATGTTATACTCTTTTAAAATTTCTGTCCGTCTGCCCAGGCTTATAAGAACTTGAAAATAAATGTCTTAATGTGAAAAAAAATGGCCGTAGAATGACAACCCAACTTAATCCCTCACTCCTCTAGCTAAAAGTGAACGATATATATATTGCTGTTTAAGATTAGAATGGCATGCTTACAAAAATATCTTTTGAGAAACATTTTTTTTCCTTACAGGTGTGCACAAAAGCATTCCATTTCCTTTTCTTCGATTGGTGGAATTGATTCAATATTTTTATAAACTTCTGCAAAAATAAAATTTTATAGATTAAATAGTGTATAAGATATACAGTTTTTATTAAAATTATTTTAAAATATGTATGCATTAGTAAAGCTAATAGACATTATTAAGCATACATTTTTCTTTATAATTTACATTTAGCAAAAATGTCCTGTATTAATGCAAAATGTCTTGTACAAAATATTCATTATTTCTATACAGACAAATAACATTATAAAGCATAAATTGGTGCTGTTTTGTTGTAGCATAAATAAATTAAGGACATTAAAGTTTCACACTAGTATACATTTAAAGAAAATCAGGCACGATAATCTTTACATTTTTTGCAGGTTTAGGTTAAATTTGAAAGACGTATTATTAATCGCTTTTTTATATTAGAACTGACCTTTTTTTAGTTGAAAAAATTAATATAAAAAAGTGCTTGAATGTATGTAACTTATTTTCGAATTTATCATCTTTTTCCATGAAAACGATGTTCTATTAAATGAACTCTCGGAGGGTTTTCTGTTTCATACACCTGTTTGCATAAAACTTATAAGGAGGGAAAGCGAAATGTGAAAGATGTTGAATGTGATGATCTTTAGTGACCATCACATATTCAGTAATCAACTCAGTAGAGACAGTAATCAAAATTATATTAGCGCGTTAAATGAAAGCGTTCATTGCTGCATAATAGTCTCTGCTGTATCCAAACAATACAAGGCAGCACGTTACTAATTTACGTTTTACAAGAAAACGTTGACGTTTCGCAAATAAATAAAAATAATATAAAGATCCTTTCACACTACCCATGCAGTCCTGATCTTCCACTGTGCGATTTATGTATCTTTCCTGGAAAAGAATAAATCACTAAGAAATCTCCATTTTGAAAGCAATAAAATAGGTGGAAAAGTTGCGGGGACGGCTTTGAAGCAACTCTCAAAAATGGGTTTCCATTTACGTTTAAAAACTCAGTGCAACATTTTGGTGATTGCATCGCGTCTCACGGTAGTAGATATTAAAAAAAAAAATCGTGTAAATGATGACTATTAAAGGTACTTTTTTTTTTTTTTTTTTTTACTTTTTTAATAAATATAATCTTTTTATTTACTGAACAGCCTTTATATATAATGACATCGGTTAAATAAATAATAACACAATCAATTAACTGCCATTAACGTAAGAATAAGTAACTAAAACTAGAGAAAAGGCTAATAAAAGAGTAATTATTAAGCATTGCTAAAAAAACATGAAACGCTTTTTTATAAATGTGTCACAAAATATAATTGTACAATGTTCTTTTTTTTTTTTTTTTTTTTTTTTTTTTTACAATCACGAAAACTTTGAGATTCTAAAGAAAGAATGAAAGAAAGGAAAAATAAATCAATCTTTTTAATGTGTAACGATATTTTCCTAAAACAAAAAAAATATTTTTTCTATTCAATTTAATAAAATATTTTTTATGATTTCTTTAAATATTAAGAATGTTTCGTGATTCGATTTTTTCTTTCAACCTAACGCTTCTCATTACAATTAAGAATTGTATAAAGTTAAAACCTTAAATATAATTATAGAAGAGGCATGCTTCATCTCAATCAATTTAAATCTTTAAATACTTTTTTGCGGAATCTCAAGCGGAAAAAAAATGCTGCTGAGTAATGAATAGTAGGTAATTTAATTTTAAATACAAGCCTTGATTAATTGTCTGTAAAATTAAATGGATACTGTGATATCTCGTGCAGATAAATTGTTTTTAGTCAACATATTTCCTAAAAAAAAAATCTTCCGAGTTTCAAAAAAAGTAAATTAAAATTAACTTTTTATTATTATTATTATTTTTCTAAAACCATAGCAAAATGCGCCTAAAATTTAATTTTGTCTACTTTGTAATAATTTTTTTTAATTGTTTATGAAGTTTTTATTTAAATGTATGCTGCATTTATATTATATTTCTTTACTCTCGCGAGGGTTTCTAGAATCGCGAGAGATACCGTCGTGTAATCATTAATCCATTTAATATAATTTGCTTAACTTAGAACTTTTGAGATCACAATTTGTCAAGTTAACAGTTTAAAACTTCACGCTAAAATTATATTTAATTTAGTACTAAATAAAAGAACTGGTATAAAAATAATACTTAAACTTGAAAATTTCTCCCCACACCATAAAATTAATCAAAGCACTACCAGTTGCATACACACGTGCCCTCTCTTCTTGAGGTGAAAAATATGTGCTGCCGCCTTGGAGGTAAAAGCAAGACTGAAAGAAGGGCTAAAAGAAAGAAGAAGGAGAAATACCATCAACAAATAGCAAGCAGCCTGTAAAACCAATAAGAGAGGGACAAAACAAAAAATCAAGAAATGTAAGAAACAAACAAACAAACAAAAAAAAAAGTCTTTTTTTTTTGTTGTGTTCCTCTCAGATTGTTTTCTGCTGGCTGCTTTCTATTTGTATTGTCCTTCTTCCTTTGTTTTTGTCCTGATTTCTGTATTTATCTTGCCTCCAAGACGGTAGCCCGCATTTTAAACCTGAATAAGAAAGGCCACGTCAATTCGAAACTGGTTGTGCTTTGATTAATTTTATGGTGTGTGAAGAAGCTTCAAGTTTAAATATATTTAGTTGCTAACTTGTAAATAGTATCTTCTGAGAGTTTCTTTTTTTCATGCACATTTGCAATTGTTCATGCATATTTATTATTAAAACGAATTTTCATTACGCGGTGTTTTTCTATGTGTGGTCTTTCTGTGTACATCATTGCGTCAGGGAAGCATTTCCGACTGTACATTGCTATATAATTCTGAATAGTCAGGATACACTCTACCTCTCTTAGAAAATCTGAAACATGATAGGAAACAACATGTGTAACAAAAATAACAAGTAAATCGAAATATCTCACTGTACGTGTTATTATTTAATTACACTATTCTTGATGCAAAGCGATTGCAACCAGTTTTGGTGTTGCAATTGCACTATTACTTTGTTTTAACAGTGTTAAAACAGTAAGCAATTGTTTTTTTTTTTCCCAGGTAAAAGAGTAGTTGGTTAGTTGGGTTTAACGTTGCACTAGTACTGCACAATGGTGACGGTCTGGGACGAACCCATAAATATGGTCTCGAGAAATTCCAACACAAATTTAATCCCCACGAAGAGGATGACTCCTTCTGCTTCGGTGACCCCCAGAGGTACAGTCGGTGTCCGAATCATGTGTCCGAACACTAACAAAAATTCCTATGTAAACGAATTACACTTCATACGGTTCTGTTAAATAAATCCTTATCGAATCATGTTCTTAGACTGACTAAGAACAGAATTCGACAAGGACTTATTTAACAAAACCGTATGAAGTGTACTTTTTTACATAGGAATTTTTGCTAGTGTTCGGACACTTTTGTTACCGACTGTATAATTTGGATGGGAACATGGAGGATATTGCAGCCACGGTGGATTTTACGTGCACCAGTCACAATTAGCGTACACAACGGCCTTTGGCCGGATCAAGCCATGCAAAAGAGTAATTTTGTAATAAACAATTATAAAATATATTCATTCCAATCATTTATAAATAATGTTTGTATGATAACCTAAAAGAATTTCCACTTTTGTTAATATTGTACTTTTCAACATTTTATTATAAAATTTTCTATCGAGTATATAACATTTTAATTCGTGCTCTTTAATTGTCATTGTAAACGAGAAATTTAAGCTGATTCTCAAACAAAATTATTCCTCAACTAAATACAATTAAATTGAGGAATAATTATGCACATAACGTGAAAATAATGCGTAATTAATGGAGTAAAGTAATTTAACTTTCACAGAAACATGACGTTTTAAAAAAAAATTCTTATTATATTGATATTTGAAAGAAAATCAATGAATAAGAAAAGTTTTCATTAAACTCATGGGTTTACATTGCATTTTTCTTTTAAAATTAAAAGTGGTTATGCATTAAATGCTAATTAAATTAAATATATTTTAATTTGCACCAAAAATTATTTTAAAATTGTTTAGCATTGCTTTTTTATGTAATAAACAAACACATTAATATATGAAAGAATATATATATATATATATATTGAATATTATGAGTATAGTTATATGTATTAAATGATTTAAATAGTAGTTATAAGTATTAAATATTTAATGTTAAAAGTAGTGTAGACGTCTGTGAAGGAGAAATCCACCACAGACGAAAGCAGCATATCCATTGGCCGTGAAGTTTGCTATAAAACGTTGTTGAAAAGATGAAATAATCCAAGTCTTGAGAATTTTACATATTCTTTTATTGGATGTTCGTTATTCAAGAAATCGCATGAAGACAAATATAACTTCACACATAAAAATTATTTGCAACGCAATCAACCCAGAAAATTCCGGTGATCAAGGGAGAGAGAAAGAGGGCAGAGCAAAAAAACTACTTCTTTACTATCTCGTGAAAAATGCAAAAACTGTGGGTCTGCTTTTTTTTCTCGCACGGGGAGAACCCCCGGAAAGGAAGTCATATGTTTGCTTTATCTTATTTTCGCCAAAATGAAAGCCAACTTCAGTTCTTTGTTTTAGATAATAAACTAATGTTAATTTTTTGAATTTGTAATGACGGTTTATAATTGTATTAACCCTTTAATCGCCAACATTACGCCAAGCGACAGTTTGACTAGAGAAAATGACCGTTATGAACTGAAATCATTAATATTGGGTAATTTCAAATAAATTATATCCGGTGTTGCAATAATATAAATTCTGACAATGAGTTTTCTTGTTTTATGACTATTAGAGAACACTTTTTTTATAATTATGTTTAATGTCAGAATTTCCGTTAGATATTATTTCTTTTAATTTCTTTTTATCCCATAAAATAAAGTACTTTTCTATTTAAAAAGATATACATTTTATTTATGATTTAGATATAAAACATATACAATTTAGATTTCTGAATGATGTGTGTTATTGTTTTATGTTAATAAATAGTGTAGGTCGCATGTATAATTAAAATTGTGTAATTTTTAACGACATTTAAAAATAATTCTTTCTCCAAATGCCTAAGAACAAATTATGTAAATATAATATCTCACTTAAAATTTAATTATTATTTTTTATTGCAATAATGCATTAATTTATCATTAGATTTTATTTTATTTAAAAATTCAATTAAAATTTAACCAAATATATGTGAACACCTTCACAACGTCAGTATACGCTGCAAGCAGAATCATATAGTCATTATAACGCGGCAAAACGGCATAATGGCAATTGTCGACCAAATAATCAATCAATTTCGAAAATTCCCACCCGTAAAAGGCAAATTTCAAGCATAAAATATCTTATAAAATGTATATTTTTTATTATATATATATATATATATATATATATATATATATTAAATAGTAACGCTTAATCGGTTCACAAAAATTTCAATCTATAAATTTTAAATAAGCTTTTAATTCTAATTTTCATTGTTTGTTTGGAAAGTGCAGCTTCCAAACTCTCGCAGTACTCAAGACAAATCGAAAATACAAAATGATAGATATATGTATAACAATTTTAAAAAAAGGTTAAAAATTGACTATAAAGCAGTTTTATTTTTACACCTGAATAATTTCCTCTCTAGTATCATTTAAATGTCTATCATAATAGTACCTGAAAAAGAAAAAGAAAAATACTTTCTTGAATTCAAATTTTTTAAAAGTATATAATATTTTGTTAGAGTTGTTTTTCCTATCTCTGTTACTAGGTTTAACCAGGTTTACTTCTTTCTTTCGTTTTTTTTTTTTTTTTTTTTTTTTTTTTATGTAACAGTAAATATTTGGTCGTTTTTTGCCTTTCAGAATTAATTCTCTTTTAAAGCCATCACCTGTTACTTTTTTACAAGCATTTGGCAGATTCTTCGACTCAGTATAAAAAACAATTTAAAATCTCTTTTTTATTTTGAAGAGAAAAAAAGAAATGGTTTTGAAAACTTCAAAAATTTTCTTTTGTATTGTAAATAAAATTGCCGTAATAATAAATAAAAAAATGGTTTCTTTTTTTTTTTTTTTTTTTTGTTAAAATGTTAAAACATTTATTTATTTTATTTATTATTTTTTTTTAAGAAAATAATTCTATAACAAACAAAAATTATGTCTAAAAAAGTGTCAGCTACTTTAATTAATGTAAGACAGTACATTCCGACCAGATGCAAACTACATTGAAGATAAAACATTTGTTGTACATGAACACTTTCATGAAGAAAATAAGAGAACACAGCGTAACTTTATGTACTAAAGATGGGTATTCAATCCGTTGAATAAGTGCAATGTCTGCTATTATTAATTATAAAAATTATTATATAAAAAAAAATGATAAATAGACCCCTAACAATTACACTGCCAAAGTAAAATATGAAATTCTCAATGTAGGTTTTGTAAGTGTAAAAAACATCAATGGTGTAAAAAAAATCAGTATCGGTAATCAGCTATTACAGTTAGGATTGCAGCGAGAAAATTTCAAGAAATGGCACCAACAATGTGTAAAATACTTATGTTATACAGTCACAGAGGTAAGAGAGGAAGTAACTATTGTGTATAACAGAAGACGAATTTCCTTTTTCTTTATTATTAAAATTCGGCTTTTTGGTTTTCTCTCTTAGCCTAAGATTCCAACTCTTCTTTGACAACAGAATAAGAGACCAATGTATCAAATTCTTAAATTTTACATAGGACATCATCGTGCCTATGTTCATCACTCTAAACATTGTGATTTGAATGTTGAATATTTAATTTGACTTTAACAACTTCTTTTTTAGGGAGAAACAAAAATGTGGAATAGTAACTTTTTTTTGTTAGTGAAACATTTCGTAGCTATGCTAAAACCCTTCTGTTATGATCTGCCTTGTATTTTGTACAAAAATCTAAGGACCATGATACTTTAATTTGATCAACCTGATTTTACACGTAACGATTTTCTATGAGAGAATGGGAAGCCTGTTACAGAATTGAAGTAGTCAATAAGTGCTGTAATGATCTTGCAAGCGCACGCAACATTTAACCTGTGCTGGATATACTGAATTCTATAGTCAACAAGTTTCTGTGTTTTCTTTTTTACATGTGTTCGTAGAAATTCCACCGTAAAATCAATTTCTAGCCGATTACTGTTAAAATTGCGCATCTGGCATGATGGACAATTCAACTAAAGATGGCGAATACGCCTCAATTCAACTTCTGATAAGATGGGGATAACGGCTGAATTTACGACTTCTGTAAGAGAACAAATATGTGTTTCTCTGTCAAATTTATCATGGATTTTACTATTAACTTGTAACAAAGTGAACACTGAACAAACAAACGTTCCCATAAATCTTTCACTTCTGTTACACTAAGCGACAATAGACGCTGTAGGATAACAAACACTTTCCTCCGTAACCCATAATTTTCTAAACAGATAACTGATGAATAATACCAATGCTTACATATCGAAAATTCACATACTAAAAGCGTACAATACCTCATCTTACTGAAAATCAAAATCTATGTTACTGTCGGTAGCAAAAGTATCCGAGCACTACTATATAATTTTGATATAAAAAAAAAAGTACACTTAATACTTTTTTCTTAAACAAATCCTTATCGAATCATGTTCTGACTAAGAAAATGAATCTACAAGGATTCATTTAACAGAGCAATATTAAGTGTATTTTTTTTAGACATGGATTATTGCTAGTGCTCGGATACTTTTGCTGCCGACTCTATCTTACGGGGAAATTTGTTTATAAAACTACTTATTATATAATATTTAATAAAATGCTGTTTTCACATTAGTCAAATTCACAACTGTTAAATTTGTACTCATTTTCTAAGAATGTGCTTTTTAACACTTTCCAATAAAGTTCAAAAGTGTTCATGACTTCGGTTTGTCTTTCTGACTGTCCCCCTGTACGCAGCAACTTCCGTAAAGATTCATGGAATTTCTTGAGACTGACATATGTGTTATGGATATCTATTCTACAGATTCCCTATGGAATGTTCCTTATTAGAAACGGAGTAAATATCGCCAATGGTTTCTGTAAAGGCACACCCGAAAAAATTCCAAAGCACTGCATTCTATGAGAAATATTTCCATAAACTATATCTTAATATAATTATTTTTCATAAATGTTAATGATATTCATATTGATATTGATACAGAAAAAAAAAAGTTTTCTATAGGATATTGAATGCTAAGCATGGAGATTTACATGTCTACACAAAGTATTGTGATACAATGAAGGATAATAAGTGAAAAATGTTTGAATTGCATTTTCTTTCTTATTAAACGTTTTTCTCGCTTTCTATTAATGTTTTCAGGTGTTTTATCTAAAGTAATTATTATTTAAATAAGTGTACCTCACTGTATTTCTTTCCGTCTGTCTACCTGCCCATTTGTCCGCCTCTAATAACTTCCGTAAATATATTCATAATTTCTTCAAAATGGCATATGTTATTCAAGTTCACTATGGTATTTTCTCAATTTAAAATGATATGAATAGTAGTATTGGTTAAACAGGAATGAATGAATGAATATATGAATAGTAACAAGGGTTATACAGGGACACCCAAAAAATTGAAAGCGCATTACATTTTATGAGAAGAAGTTTATAAATCACATTTAAATAATTTTGTACTAGGGAAATCATTATGACATTGACATTTATTAATCGGTTTCTAAAATAATGTATTCCATGGAATATATTTTAGAGCCAAAATTAACTATACTACAACTAAAAAATTCTGGTACATTAAGGGCTTCAATTGGAAATTGCTGGAATTGCATTCTCGTATGTGTTAAACGTTTCTAACACTTTCCAACAATGTTTAAGAATGATTATGAATTGAATTAATCTACCTGTCTGTCCATTATGCGATCACATAAGCAAAGTACGTTGATTTTTAAATGATGCAACGAGAATGTATAATTGGAAAGTATTAATAATCTAGGAGAACTGCATGACATTTTGTTCTTGTTTTGTTTTTTAATATTTTATTTTTGAGTTTTTAAAGTGCAAAAAAAATTAACTAAGTGCATTTTCGCTTTTTTAAAGTAAAAAAAAAATAGTGTATTAAGCGTTAAAGAAATAGCTTTTTAGTATCCGATTAAAAATATAACGTTTTTGAATCTTTCTAACGTGAAAACGGCATTTAGAAAATATGTTAAGCAATGAGTAATTGTTGAAGCAAATTCTAGGGCTTTTGAAGTTGAAGATGATAGGTATTGTACGCTCTTAAGACATTTTAGAATCGCAAAAATACTGTTGTTCTTGTTTGTTCTAATGGGGCTAGCAGAAGTGAATATTTTATATATGTGTCGCCTAGTTGCAAAACCGGACAACTCCTTAAAACTGAAGATACATTTTTTCCGGTTTTTAAGTTCTACGTAAACGTTTCCACCAGTTATTTTTTATGAGATTTTTTTTTATTTTTTTTTTTTAATCAGATAACATAAATTAGTTATTTTTAAATAAAATTTAATAGATTTTGTGTGTGTGTATTTGGAAAAAAAAAGAAAAAAAAAATACATTTAAATTATTATTATGCAGCATAGAATCTATGCAGACTATTTTTTTACTATAATTAAACAATTTATTTATTTTGCTATTTTTAGTTTTTCCCATTTTTGTGAAATTTTTGCCTCACCGGGTTACCGTAACCCATGCGTGAAATTCCAAAACGTGAAATATGTATATTTTACCCGAACTGAGCTAGAGATTCTTAGGTTTATAGAGAAAGGATGAAATTGTTTTCCTTCCACATCTTTAAATAAAAATTAGCCAACTTGCAATTTTCTCAGATGAAAGAACAGCTGTTTTCTTCTTTTCTGCCATAAAGTTGTAAGCACAAAATAAACGCATTTATCACTGTGTAAAATATCCAAGTAATCTTGGAGCTAAAAAACTCCCATTGCAGTTGAAAAAATCCCTTTTCGGCAAGCTTAAAGGCAAAGGAAGATTCCTTAACGTTGTATGGAAATACAATTTCAACTTGCAATTATAACATTAACATTAACATTAGTTAATACTGAACCATTTGGGCAGCACTAAATTTCAATGTTAATTGTTACAAATTTAGTAAATTGTATGATTTGGCGAGATTTTGATGACAAAATTTGCGACTTATTAGCAATGAAATTTGTGATTTGGCGTAAATTTGATAGCCGACGACGAAATTTTTTAATTGGCGATGAAATTCGTTATTTGACGACACAATTTGGCGTGCTTGTCGATGGAGAATTGCATCTTTGGCGTAAATATATTTTCTTCCCACGCGAAAACCTCGTTTCCACAAGATAAAAAGTCAAAGGAAACTGTAACAGTTACTCTCAATTTCAATCGTAAATTTAAAATTCTTCCCTAAACCGGCGTTCTAAACTATTCGCCACAAACGACATAATTATATATATATACATATATATATATATTAAGACTAACGTATTATTTTAATATTATACTTTTAAATCATTAATTAAATCATTTACCATGGTTTTTTTTTTGTTTTTTTTCAGCGATCTTTTTATTTTCTGTTACCCATAAGGTAGAGAAAGTGTTGTTTTTCAGGTCAAATTTTCAAAAGTGAGGTTTTGTTATATTTACACGTTTTGGGGAATCTGTTCATTCTTGCAACATATATTTCCTGAAATGAAAAAGATAAAATAAAAATTAATTTAGTAAACTTAACAATAGATAGTATACTAAACTAATTACCTAAATTACTGTATTAACAATTTCATACTAAAATTTTTATACATGAATATTTTAATTCTTTCTGGTTATTTTGTTATTAATATTAACACGTAATCCTCAAATGATAATAAAACATCTATACAAAAATGTTTTAAAATCGCTAGTGGCAATAATAGGCCTAACTAAGAAAAAATATTAACAAATGCCGCTTTGTGGTTAAAATGGCCATCAGCTCCCGACAACTTGACCGATTTGCCTGGTGTTTTGTAATGTAGAAATTAAGGGTGGTTGACTGCACATTGGTTCTCGGCCTTGGTAGAACACTCACCTTCGACGCTATTTCGAGACTCCTAGCCTGTATTTGTGCGGAGCACTTTGCTCGGGTTGACACCATTATACAGCAGTCGTTCTGCCTTAAAAGACGGATATAACTATACGATTGCCGAAGCGGAATTTCGTAGTCAAGATATCATCATTTCAAAAATATTTTCTTGAAAAATAGTACATAATTTGGTTTACAGTAAAAAATTATAAACTTATTACAACGGGATGATCAAAAACACAAGAATTATAGTAATTTTGAGAGAAGACACGCTAACCAAATCAGCTATCTGAAAGTGTTTGATAGCATTAAATGGAACAGAATCAGAAGTTCCCTAGTTTATCGCATAAACTCTCGGTACCAGTAGTTCCTGGGGCTACGCTCTTGTCGCTACCTTGTAGCATATCTAGCAAATGTCAGTTCAATCAAATAAAGCTACTAAAGGCCATTTTTTTATTCACATGTTACATATACATAAGTATAACAAGCGCATTTCACATGAAAGCAGCAAATATTAATTCAGGGTATTTATAAATCCATCAATTGTGCAGTATTTATTATTATTATTATTATTATTTCATGATTGAAATACTTTACATATATTTTAAGAAAAGTAATAAACATGTATCACAAAATATAAACACCATTAACTATTCACAATCAGGAATTTGCAAATAAGAATAATCAATTTGCAAATAAGAATAAAATTATTTCAACTCTTTAAAGGAATATTCATCGTAAAATGATGTGTTTAATGTTTAAAATCTTAAACAAATTTTTAAAAAAATAATTATCTATCACCATCGTATTTTATTCATTTATTTATTATTTTGAAATGCATTATAAATAGCATCCATGTTATAAATATTGCAAAACTGTCTGAAATTCGGATCGTTTTAAATAACTCCATGATACTTTTATGATTAATCAAAATGCAAGTATGTAAATTACGAAGGCTTCTACATTTTCCTTTCGGATGCAAACATGTTTGAATTTGTGCGAATGCGAATAGTTTTCTGCAAATGTGTCTGCATATCATTGACTTTTCTCTCTGGTGACTGAGAAAAGAGAAATCTCATCGGCCCATGTTCATTTACAATAACTTAAATCAATTCTTTGTATTCAAGATTCCAAGAAATATTCATTTCGGGAAACGAAGATATTTATTTAATAAAATGAGTGAGAGCAATTATGAATGCAAAATTAGATTTTATACATATGTATGCATGCACGCTTCATTAGACTGAATTATTTGAGATCCCATTACAGAGAATATCTGTAATGTTTAGGCATAAATAAATTATTACTATTATAATGTTTTCATTAGTTTTTTAAAGAAAAAATGTTTCGTAATTTTATTACAAGTTTAATCTACATTAATATATAAAGCTAGCGTGCTGTGAATATCATTTTATTGTTATTATTATCATTTTATTATTATTATTATTATAATTATTATTCAATATAAAAGCACCATTTACAGTTTAAAATAAGTCGTCGCAATAAATATTTTGCATATTCAGTTCAACTGTACCTAACAGATGCTAAGATAAAACCATCTGAAAAAAAATAATAATAATACAGAATGTTATTGATAGCAATACCAAACAAGCGATGTAACAAGCGATTTTCGTCAAAATTAAACCAGTATAATTTTCTCATAATGTCCTGGAGGGCACATACCTATAGGCCTAGGACCCTAGTGTAGTCAATCGATCTTAAGTTACACAACAAATCGACAATCAACAGCAACTCATTATATTTATCTCACATATCAAATTTGGTGCATTTGTGTAGATCATAGGCAAAAAATCTAATTCTTAATTTTGTACTACTATTCAAATATATATGTAGTATCGGCCCCTTGTTCCTTTGCCGCATCTGCGAACGAGTAACACGTAGAGGAATAACGTAGCCGTGACGTCAGACGGATGTCACTTCCGGAGCACACATCTTCATAGACGAAGGCAAAAAGCTCTTGCCGAAAGGAATTCAGTTGACGTATGGATGATGATGAGTGCATTTAGACGATTGCATCTTGTTCTGTGGACGACAGGTTTTCGCCGAGACGGTATTCATTATTAGGCCGCGTACTTTTCTAAAGTGACCGAAAACAAAAGTTATGTGTTATTTGTTTGTATCGAGAACTATGCTAAATGAACTATTGAAAGTAAACTTTGATTATTAAATGTGACTGTGTTGGTCAGCAATCTGATCCTAATTCATATTATCGTTTTGTAAATATGTATAAAATATTTTAATCTTTTATTAAATTTATAATTAATAATCAATAAGAATTAGTTTTTCTGCTTAACGCCCACAAAAGTTGGCCATCCCACAAGTCAGAAGTGTTACGGAACGTGAATTTTGATTTAACATAAATTTTGATGGAACTTTGAAAAGAGAACTATTTTTCTAATTCATTGAACTTTTAAAAATATAAACTCTTTTTATAGACTGATAGACTGAACTCGTTATTTTAAAAACTGTTGCTGAACTGTGAGAAGTGGTGAATTTTAAAATTCTTCTCTGTATAAATATTTATGAAGTGCCATTCGACAGTTATGTGGAATTAAACCGAAAGTGAGAGCTAGATAAGTGACAGGTCACACTTATGGCGTATTAAAATAATCGAGTATCTGCTGTTGTTCCTGCTCTGCAAAGGTACGTCAGTTTTATTTTTATTGCATGATGGTATCATTAGAGGACATTCCTCAAATAGGTATTGCACTAGGAAAGGAAAAATATAATAAAATTAAAATTCTGCATCGGTTTCTTTTTGATGATGAAGGTGATCGAAAAAACAGATGCAGAATAAAAAAATTCTCCACATTTAATTTTGCCGTTGATGATGAGGATTATATTCAAAAACAAAAATTTATAGATGATAATTTTACGCTAAATGAGCTAATTATAATCAGTAATTTATTAAATATTTCTTTCGACGGCAATAAACAAGAGTTATGAGACAGGTTATTATTGAAGTTATGCAACATTGAATCACTAAAAGAAAATTCTGAGAATGATTCGAATAGTGATTCTGAAAATGAATCTAGCAGCGATAGTCATGTCACGAAAATTGACTCCTCAGTGCAGTGCCATAATGATAATGATAATGATAATGATATTGATGATTATAATAAACGTAATAAATGTTACAATAATTGTGTTAATATTAAGAATTCTCGAACACATGGTGCAGCTATCTCATTTAATGATTTCGAGAACAGTATTAGTAAATTTAGTGGTGAGCCGCATGAAAATATAATCGAGTGGTTTACTGAATTTGAAGAAATTTCTGAAATGTTTAATTTGAACGAATTGCAAAAAATCATTTTTTGTAAACGATCTTTGAGCGGAAACGCTTATTCATTCATTAAATCTGAAAAAGCTTTGCTTACGTATAAGAAATTAAAAAAAGCACTCATTGAAGAACTCAAAATTGAAATTAATTCAGCCGCATTGCATGATATATTGAGTAAAAGAAAAATGCGTATTGATGAAACGGCTACGGAATATTTCTTTAAAGTTAGGGAATTAAGTAAAAATGGGCATATTGATGATGCCGCTATTATGCACTATGTGATCCAAGGAATTAATGATATTTCTGAGAATAAAATCATGTTGCACGGTGTTAAAACCCTTTGCGATTTCAAACAAAAAATAAAATTGTATGAAATGTTTGAGAGATAGTGATAAAAATAAACATAGGTTTGATAAAATTGACTATAATGGAAAATTGAAACCCATAAAACACAATGTAGTTGAAAACTTTAGTCCTAAAAGTGAAGTAAACAAACTTTGTTATAATTGTGGTGATAAAAACCATTTGTCTAGAGACTGCCCTCATAGAATGAAAGGTTTCAAATGTTTTTCTTGTAAACAATTCGGGCACAAGAGCTCGAAATCTCCGGGTTCGAGACCCGAAGTTGAGGCATTGTGCATCGGAGTAAATCAAAACCTAAATAAAACTATACAAATAAATAATATAAATTTCAGTGGTATCGATACAGGGAGTGAAACAACACTGCTGCGTAAGAATGCTTTTAACTCTTTAACGCGCGCTGTCCTCGCTGCGAGGACGCAAAATTTAAGATCCAGCCCCAAAAATTCATCCCCGAAATGTTTTAGCAAAAATTTACGTTTATAACATAGCAGAAAAGGCTGGTTTGTTTAACCATAAAATTAAAAATTTCTTTTAGTTTAATTTAGTTTATGAATTCCGGTGGAAGTATAATTTAAATGATCCGAATATTCTTGCGCCGCAAAGGGTTAATAAATTGAATGTTGATAGATTAAGTCCTATGAGTACCACTTTGAAGGGGATCGGGAAAAGTTCCGTCAAGCCGTTAGGCTCATTTGATGAAGATTTAAAAATTGATAGTTTCAAACACAAAGTTACTTTTTATGTTGTAAACAATGATGTAATACCCTATGACGTAATAATTGGAATGAATGTGTTAATGTTGAGTGAGACGACGATAAATGAAAAAGGCATTTTTATGAAAAATAAATCTAGTTCTCTTGAAGTACATTTAGTAGCAGTACTTCCAGTAAATGCATATAAAAATGAAATTAAGACGAATATTGCTATTGACGCTCCCATTAACTGTAAAAGTAAAATTTCTGAGAAATCCCCAGAAATAAATGAAACATTAAATAGTGTTGAAAAGTATAAAAATAAAACCCCTCAACATGCTATATTGTCAAAAAAATCATTAGAATCTTCCAAAAAAGCCGTAAGTGAAATGAATGACGACGACGAGAATGACGAAAGTGATGACGATAAGTAGATGCTTTTAAAGGACGATAATAGTGAAGATGATGACAGTGAGGAAGAGGAGGAGCCTCGACGAAAAAAACAAAGTCAGACGAATATTTTTCAAATGAAATTGCAAAATCAAGAAAAAACTTCTTCAAAGAAAGACGAAAAACGTATCCTACTTGAGAAGGTTTTGCAGTTAGCAGAAGAGCTGAAAGAGTTGAAGGAAAAAGTTGAAGAAAATTCCAAACTTCTTAAAAGAAAGAAATTCAGAAAAAAGCCTTTGACGATAGATTCCATTTATTGTAAAAGACAGAATGTCCCAAAAGAAGAGACTGTCGTTATAAATTTAAGGAAGTTGTTCATTTCATCACTTCCGTTGAAGACTACAATTAGTGAAATAGCTGCATTATTTACCAAAGCTGTGCAAATACAGTTAAAAGTTTTCCCAACACATAAAAGTGCTACTATAAACTTTATGACCGAACAAGATGCTGCAGAGGCTTTAGAAACAACTAAAACTGAAAATGACCAATTAGAGGTTCTCGAGTTCGAATCCCAAGTTAACTTTGAGTCCCAGAGTAAAGATTTGCGCAAACATGTAAAAGAACAATTTGTCAAAGTTAAAGAGAAAAGTAAAACAAAATATAAATTGCGTAGACAACCACCAAAAATTGGTGAAATAGGCGACCAATTTGCCATAAATCAAAGTAGTTTTGTCACTGTAAAAATGTAAAAATAGAAAGTGAAAATATTTGTGATGTAATTAAGGATGGATGCCATGAAGGCCCCCGTGGCACATCCACTCATGCCGAATTCCTCAAACGAGGGATAACATTAAAAAAAAAAAAAACATGAAAATTTGTATATGTGCTGTAAATAAGTTTGTTATTATTTTGTGTTGCTTTTGTGTTTTTTTTTTCTTTTTGTATTTTTCAGTGTGGCCGCCTGGAGGACCAGTCGAGGCAGGATGGCCGAGACTGTAGTATCGGTCCCTTGTTCCTTTGCCGCAGCTGCGAACAAGTAACACATAGCGGAATAACATAGCCGCTACGTGTTATCCGTCTACGTGTATCTGTCTGACGTCACGTCAGACGGATGTCACTTCCGGAGGACACATCTTCATAGACGAAGGCAAAAAGCTCTTGCCAAAAGGAATTCAGTTGACGTATAGATGATGATGAGTGCATTTAGACGATTGCATCTTGTTCTGTGGACGACAGGTTTTCGCCGAGACGGTGTTCTGTATTAGGCCGCGTACTTTTCTAAAGTGATCGAAAACAAAAATTATGTGTTATTTGTTTGTGCCGAGAACTGTACTAAATGAACTATTATTAAATGTGACTGTGTTGGTAAGCAATCTGATCTTAATTCATATTAACATTTTGTAAATATGTATAAAATAATTTAATCTTTTATTAAATTTATAATTAATAATCAATAAGAATTAATTTTTCTGCTTAACGCCCACGAAAGTTGGCCATCCCACATATATATATATATATTATTCTTTATCTTAGCCATACACTGAGAAAACATATATATATACCGCTGTCATCTAGAATCAATAAGTAGTCATTTTTAAAATCCCTTAACTAGAAATATAGATTTCCCAGCTATGCGCATAATGCACGCTAATAAAATGAATAGGCGAAATGATTGCGAATTTCTAGTCTATACATTTCTAGATGGTGAAACAATATTCTGAATATTCTGAATATTTTGTATTGTGAGGAATTTTCGCTTGATTTTGTAGAATTGGGTAATAAACCAAGATTATAGTTGCTGAAACCCGCCTCTTGTATTCGCATTTAATTCCAGAGATTTTTAAATAACTTAGCCCTCGATAATATAGGCAAACGCTCTAGAATTCTAATAAGGGATTCCAGAACTCGCTTTCAAAGGGGACTAGAATTTATAAGGATGAGATGGAACTATTTTTTCTAGTGCCACAATTTAGATTCTAGATCTCAGTTACAATTTTTTTTCCCAGTGTAGTAGAGAATTCATTGTTTTGAGTCAAATTTTCCAAACTAAGTTTTTGCTCTAATGATTTATTTTCAAATTCCCTTTAATACGAAAATCAGAGTTTTACAGATTTGCCTGTGTGTCTGTCGCTGTGTCTCTCTCTCTTTCCCTATCTCTGTGTGTCTGTATGCCTGTACTTCTGTTCTCATTATAACCTTAAGACATATATTAGCAAAAAGTCAAAATTCGGTATTCTAAATACGTAATATATGGAGATATTACATGACACTTTCATTGCAACTGGGGAAGATTCGAGCACTTGGATAAACAAAATAGTTTTATTTCATTAAGCCTATAAGTAAGATTTTTGGTTGGTTGGTTGGTTGGTTGTAGGATTAAGGCCGATTGACTCCTTAAGTGTCCTAGGCCTATAGGGGGAATGCCCTCCGTGGGGGTCTTTCTAAGGGGTCCTAGCCCGTATTTACGCGAGTTTCGGAGGAAACCACGGAAAACCCCGAAGTAAGTAAGATTTTTGGAATAAACAAGGTGACCCAAAAAGACCTGCAAAATTTAAAAGACAAATAAAACAAAAAGAACTGCGGAGAGAAACTTGTTCATTGAAAAATATACAATTATTATGACAACAGTTCATAACAGGCCTGAAAATTTAAAATTTAAATTACTTTCTAGTTGCCGGTTGATCATTATGCTCCCCTTTTTTTAAAATATTTTCGCTAAATATCGATTAGCCACTAGCAAAGAGAAGTCGTGCATTTTTTTTTTTTTTTTTTTTTGTTGTTCTGTTTTCCAAAATAAATGATTAATTCATCGCAAATCAACTAAATTTCGCTTTTGTGTCTGCGCTTGTGCTTGTGTGCATAGTTTCTAAATGCTGCCAGATTTTTGCGAGGGAATTTTGAAGTACTTTGCTGATCACTTCACCGATGTTTTCCTTAATTTAGTTTTTAATTGTCAAAAATACAATTTTATCTATTGCAATTAATGGAATTCATACTCATAAAGGTGGTGAGTGGAAAAAAAAATTAAGTTATTTATTTATTTCAAACTGACTTTTCATTTTTTTTTTTTTTTTTAGTCAAAATATGACGAGCACAGAGGGAAATGTATCTTCAGGAGTAATTTGTAATGATTATGCTTTGAAAGTGATACTTAGTGAGGATTGTTCCTCTGCGTGGTTATGCTAGCAAGCATAGTTACTTACAGCGCTAAAGCCGATGAAAACGTGGAAGGTTTAATTGATAATAACCTTATTATTAACTGTGTCATCACCATACATTACCAATTCGACTAGTAACACACTAGTTAATTCAAAACTGTTTTTAATACCATTTTACATTTTTTTGAGAAAACAGTTTTTTTCTGTCATATTTTCTGTTTCATGCTTTCAGAACTAGAACTATAGTGTAACATGTATTATCGTGTCTATTCGTATTTCTTATACAAAAGCATTAAAAACACTTTTTTCTCAAACTGTTGTAAAATAAAATTTATTTTTTTCTTTAAATATTTTAAGATGTTTCTTGTCTGAAAAATTTTACATTTAAATTTTAGATATCTATAATTTTATGTATAAATTTTTTAATGTGGGAATTTAATATTATAGGCAATTATTCAGAAAACATTTCATTCGATCTTATTTAAAAAAGAAAAAAAAAAAAAAAAACTAAAGATTTTGTACATATTGGCTGAAACCATATCTTTAATGATCGATTAAAGAAGAAGATTATATTTTAAACGGAAAACGTATGGAAGAAAAGATTTAAAAATAAATGTCAAAAAATTTAGAAGGGTTTCTTTTAGGGATAACTTTCAAACGTTTTAAAGTCTATCTATATATTTAATGTAGCAAAGGAAGATAAAATCTAAAATATATTTCTAAAGATAAGGTAATTGTTTTTAGAGAGATAAAGTTATTTTTTCTCAATTATATATTTTTATTTTTTATTTCTTTTATGGCTGTTTCTGAAACTAAAATAAATAAATGAATAAATAAATAATTTATTCACACATTTTACATTTATTTATATTAGTTTTGTGTTATATTTCATAAAAAAAAATAGTTTTGTATTAAACATTTTGATTATTCTCAGTACAATGGATTTCAGCAAATAAAATTGGGTTTTTGAAGTGAGATTTTTCTTACAGAACAGTCCGAAGTCAAGAAAGGTTCATCGCAGATATGGAATTCTAAAAAAAAAAAAAAAAAAAAAAAAAAAAAAAAAAAACATATTAAAAGATTAAAGTAATAAAAAACAAAAAAAGAAAGAAAGAAAGAAAGAAATATAGAGAGCCATTTTGATGCAGATTTATAATATCGAGCTTAAAATCCCAGCTAATGTTTCTTATTAACTTGCATTCACGTACACATAGAAACAGAAAGAGAGAAATTTTATTACCGGAATACGGTGAACTCAAAACCTGTAAATACAGCAAAAATAAAATTTTGAAAATTCGACCCAGAACCTTATTTTTTCCTATAATTTTTTAAGTAAGAGAAATAAAAAACAAGTATGTTGTGGCCAACCATAGCCTCCTAAACTAGATACCTGTCGCGTTGCTCGAAAACTTGGCAACGGTTTAAGCGGTAGACAGCGCCACTTGGAGCAGATTGCGGGACTTTTTTATTTGGCGCTGTCTATCGCTTCAGCTGTTGCCAAGTTTTCAAGCAAAGCGACAGGCATCTAGTTTAGGAGGCTATGGGCCAACACATGACTTTCTTCTATATCTTCCTACACAAATTCACTCAGTAAAAATAATTTATTAAAATTATTATTTAAAAAAAAATATCTTTCTAGATAATGCCGACGATTTCCATATTAGAGAAGTAGTATAACACTAAATAATAATAATAATAATAATAATAAAAATCAATTTTATTCTAGATATTACATTTTTTTCTTTCTTTTTTTTTTTTTTTTTTTGTTAAAAATGAAAAAAAAAAATCGATAATTTTATATTAAATTATCTCATATGGATAGTTCAACCATGCGTATTAAAGGTATTGGCGAGCTCTTTTGAAAGACACCCATCATGAAAATTTACTGCCCTCGACGGGTGACTCCCCCCTGGTGGGGGAGGCGAGGATCCTATATATACTTTTTTTTTCCCCAGTTGACTATCTCTATTACAAATAGTTATTTTAAATTTCATAATGATTATTAAAAAATAATTCTCTTTATGCACATTTATACAGAATTTTTTCAATGTTAAAAATTTAGAAAAAGCGGAATGGCAACGCAAGCTGTTCGACAATTTTTACCAAAAGTTGATAGGCACTAATTTATGTCAATGTGTAACTACATAACAATTTATATGAAATTCTGTGCAGTAGTATCTGGGATACAGTCACCACAAAATTTTGTCACACACACACAGACAGCCAGATGGACATTTTCTAAAAATGTTTAAATCGTGTTCTATAACTGTCAGAACGTGTCCATCAAACACCCGAGGTCGAAAATTTTTACGAATCCAATACTTTCTTCTGAATATAGAAAAAAACTAATAAGTGAAGTTCTCAACTCTTATCTGGTTTATGTTTTATAAATCTATACCAAAAACCAATAAATGGGTTATTCTGACCTGAATTTTCCAAAATATTTTTCATTGTAACATTTTAGTTATTATAATACTAATTTGTATCCTTGGTGCAACATTAACCCTTAACGTGCGCTGTCCTCGCTGCGAGGACGCAAAATTTAAGATCCAGTTGCAAAAATTCATCCCGGAAATTTTTTAGCAAAAATTCACATTTATAACGTATCAGAAAAGGCCGGTTTTTTAGACCTTAAAATTTAAAATTCCTTTTAGTTTAATTTAGTTCACGAATTCCGGTGGCAGTATAATTTAAATATTTCAAATTTTCTTGCGCCGCAAAGGGTTAATACAGGGCGGGTAAAGGCAACATTTATTTTATTATTATTATTTTCATACCAAGATTTCCATAACTTAAAATTTACAATAAATTTATGCAAGTAATATGCAGATTTACCTGCGGGAATATATTATTAATTGTATTTATTACTAGCTTACTCGTCCCGCGTTGCTGCGATCTCAGAAGAAAGGAAATTGAAGGAAACTCGTTGTAATAACACTCAATTTACATTGTGTCATTTTTATTGAAACATATTTATTTTCATATAGAAAACATTTCAGAGTGTCATATTAATTATATTTATTTATTTGAATGTTTGTGGATACACGATATTTTTTTTTGTTTTTCCGTCTGGTGCGTACACGAATAAATCAGAAGGTTTTCCGAATCGTGAACTTGTCACATACAGATGTGCACGTGAGAAGCACAGATTCTCGAAATCTAGCCTACACTCTTGCAACGATTGTCCTTGGGCTTTATTTATGTCCATTGCATAAGCGAGTCTCGCCGGGAATTGTAAACGTCTGAAATTCAAATTACATATATGTGGGGATCATTGGAAAACGTGGCAACGGTACATCTTCCCCCTTGAATTTCTCATTAAAAATTGTAGCTTCGATGGCATTATTCATCATCTTTTTCACAGGCAATCTTGTACCATTGCAAAGTCGAGGTGGATTGATGCTTCGAAGAAGAATGAGAGATACGCCGATTTTTAATGTTAAAATGTGAGGTGACATACCTCGGAATTCTAGTGAATTCGAGAATTCCATTGGGTAATTGAACACTTCATCTTGACTGAGTATGGTTGGACTTATCCGTTGTCACTTTGCCTCCTATTCCGTTTTGAAGTCATAAATTGATGGCATTGACATCGTTGTTCGTAGCTGGCGAAATTTGTTTTTAGATATTCATGTTTTTAATATCTTGAAGTTACAATCTTTTGAATATTTACTTTTTTCCATTGAGAAATAAATGAAATGCGAAAAATATGTTTTAATTCCATTTTTGCCCCCCATGTAACCCTGGGAGGTATATTAAATATATATATATATATATATATGCCAGAAACCTTCGCGGGAGAACACTCAACAGCTTCCTGAAATTTGATGGCGATCAGATGAAGGGTGTAGTAACGCATGAAGTACAAACAGACGTATATTCGATTATATATAGTATACATAGATTTATATTATTATTATTATTATTTGGAAATAGTAGTACGAAAATAAAACGAAAAGTCGTCTGTGTGGTAGCATCTTTAATATACGCATTTAAGACAAGTAATAGTGTTCATTTCAGAATGGCAATTTGTTTTTCTGAAACATGAATTGATATTAATTATAGTAATATTTTTTCAGTTATAGTGATATTTTTGCATTTCAAATTAGAATTTATAAGTAAGGTCAAATTGACGCAAACCTCAGATCACAGTTTTAGGCATAGCGAATGTGCCACAGCTCTTATAGTTAACTTACCAATCATACAATAGCCTTAAATGGAATTTCTTCTTTTAATACCGGATGGTAATTAAAATAAATAAATAAATAAATAAATCCCGATGTATGAAACCCTCATAGCCTTTCCTCTCAAACAATCGAAATAAAATCTCAGAAATTGTTATAAAAGTATGCGCTAGGTTCGGTTCGGTTCGGTTCGATGAGTACTGAGATTTATTGCTTGCCTCTAGGGCCGCTTATATCTCGAAAAATCCACACCACAAGGGTTTACAAGTTTTATTACAAGAAACAGACAAGTACAATATTTTTGAAGACAGAAGACATCACAAACATCCATGCCCGCACCAGGATTCGAACCTGGGACCATTAGGTTAGGAAGGCAGAGGCCTACCGACGAACCACCTGGCCGGCAGTATGCGCTAGAGATTTGGAAGATTAAAAACAATAGAGCTATCTCTGTTACGATTACAGTGACAAAATTGCGAAACTTTTGAATGAGAGTAGCCGTTTTTTACTTTCTCTTACCCATAAGGTAGAGAAAGTATTGTTTTTGAGTCTTTTTTTCGAAAGTGCGTTTTTGTTATATTTACACCTTTTCAGGTTTCTTGAATCCGAATATCATGTTTTTAGCGGTTAGTCAGTGTGTCTGTATTTGTGTGTGTCTGAGTGCCTTACTTTTATCAGCGTATCTCAAAAACAAATTATAGCAGAAAGTCTAAACTTGGTATTCTAAATGTGTATGATATAGGTATGCTACACTAAACTTTTCGTTGAGATCAAGAAAAGGGTTCGTGTACAGGGACACCCAAGATAATTCAAATACATTACGTTTATGGGAAATGTTGCAGGTAAGTAGAGTTTAACAACTATAGACTGCACTAAACCTATAAGATTATATTTATGCCCTCCACGTGATGTGTACATAACTTTTAGAAGATATACGGGGCTGCCAATATTTAAGCCATAACATTTCTTTTATTGTTAGTGGAAGTGCTTTACTGTAATATGTTATCATGTGCAGGAAAGCTCCTGAGGATTTGAAATTAATTCCTCATAAACATATGGTAAATAAAGTATAATTTTTAGGCTAAATATGCATCGGTTTTTATTTTATTTAGACGCTTTGTGGCTTCTTGAATACCGAAGTCAAGTTTTAACGTTTGAGTTTTGTGTGTGTCTGTTAGAATAAATTTAAAAAATAATTTCATGCGATCAAAATGTTGTATTTTGAAGTTAATATGTTTGTTACTAGAAAAGTTTGATTAAGATTGAAAAGCTTCAAGGTATGTTGTTGTGAAAGTTGTCTTAATAATTTTAAAGGGACTTTTGAATTTAATAACAGGTTCTAATACTATATAAATTTAGGTGTAGTAATGAAACGGGGGGTTAAGGGGCGGCAGCCCCTCTCACACATAATTACGTGTGAAATAAAGCTGTTCCGAAGTATAATTTGAATTGTTTTAACATTGGTTTGCATAACAGTACTTGTTATCTTACCCTTTAATTTCTAATCTGTATTTATAGTATTAAATTTCAGGGTAAGAGAAAGTCGTGTGAGTGACACAACAGATTATTTAATGTATATTAAAGCACTTTTTCTCCTGCTGCACTTACCAGGAGAACATCATTTATCTTTTTTTCGTTTTGAGTGAAAAAAAAAAGTTCCTTGTCTTTTGAAAAATTTTTACTGTAACCTTAACTGTGTAAACTGTATTGCTTTAAATCACCGCACTCTCGAACGCATACCTCTTCATAAAATGTATGATATTTAATTTTAAAAGATGAGCGGATATGCTACTAGTGGCTCACATATTGGGGTCGTTTTTTTTAGAGCACCGTGTATATAAAATTTTAAATTAAATATATGCTTATAATATACTAAATTAAGTACAATTATTTAAGATAATAACTAATTAAAATACTTTTCAATTTAAATATTATTGAATACACTATAATTAATTATCCTTCAATATAAAAGATTATTTAAATATGAAAACTTAAATATATTGCAAAGTTTAACCATAAAAATACATGCTCTTAAACAAAATAAGAAGTCAGATAATATTTTTTAAAAATCAAAAAGGAAAGAAAAGGAAACTTAAATTTCAAAATGAATTCTTAAATTTGATATATAATGCTTACGCAGACTCGGTTTTTCTTTTTATCATTTGTGGAACACATTTCTTGAGGACATATTCATAAAAGAAACAATATTGTTCTGCCATTGAAGAACGTATTGTCATTATTTATATTTTATTTTCCCAGACATCTTACATCGAAAAATCGGTCAAGCTGATTTCATTTTTATCTCTGTGAAACTATTTTTCATTTTGTCTCATTTTATCTTTTTCTAATACAAAACCTAATATTTGAGGAACTAAATCACTTAAAGAAAGGACTTACTGAAGACATACTTTTACGATGAAGATTTTCCCTTACGAAAAATAGGGGAGGAGAAAACATTTCTTCCATAAAAATGATGTAAAACAAAGAACGCTTTTTTATTTTATTTTTTTTTAAACATGAAATTCAGTTTGCTTAGCATAAAAATGTGGATCGATTTTGATTTAAAATTTTTATATTATCTATTTCCATGATTCCTACGGCAAATTTCGACATTGGTTTTACTTTTGAATAAACTAATTTCATTTTTACTTTTTTATAACTTTGTAGATAGTTCCTTGAGGTCATTTTAAATTTTCATTGGGGAGAGAAGGTTAAGATAGAGTTCGAAAATGAGAAAAATCAAACATTATATTATCAATTTTGTATATTTAGATAATTAGACAATAAGAAAATATTTTTTTAGTTCAATTAAATTAGTAAATCCAATGTGCTATTGATTTGCATACACTTACTATATATATACTATGTATATATATATATATATATATATATATATATATATATATATACAAAATGTGAAATTCCGAAAAAAAAAAAAAAAAAAAACTAGTATGTTGTGGCCACCACATGACTTTATTCTATCTTTTCCTATACAAATTCACTCAGTAACAATAATTAAAAAAAAAAAAAAAGTGGGACTTTGACAAAATTTTGGGTGAAATGTGAAAATTATTCTAAGTTTGTCAAAACACGGAAACCGTGGGACTGACAAAATTAGGGAAAAAAAGCAAAAATTAGTTTAAGTTTGTCAGAACACGGAAACCGTGGGACTGACAAAATTAGGGAAAAAAAGCAAAAATTAGTTTAAGTTTGTCAGAACACGGAAACCGTGGGAGTTTGATAGAATTAAGGGGAGAGGAAAAAAATAAAAGTGGGACTTTAACAAATTTTCACATTTTACCCAAAATTTTGTCAAAGTCCCACTTTTTTTTTTTCCTCTCCCCTTAATTCTATCAAACTCCCACGGTTTCCGTGTTCTGACAAACTTAAACAAATTTTTGCATTTTCCCCCCAATTTTGTCAAACTCCCACGGTTTCCGTGTTTTGACAAACTTAGAATAATTTTCACATTTTACGCAAAATTTTGTCAAAGTTTGTCAAAACACGGAAACCGTGGGACTTTGACAAAATTAGGGGAAAAATGCAAAAATATGTTAAAGTTTGTCAAGACACGGAAACCGTAGGACTTTGACAAAATTAGGGGAAAAATGCAAAAATATGTTAAAGTTTGTCAAGACACGGAAACCGTAGGACTTTGACAAAATTAGGGGAAAAATGCAAAAATATGTTAAAGTTTGTCAAGACACGGAAACCGTAGGACTGACAAAATTAGGGGAAAAAAGCAAAATTTTGTTTAAGTTTGTCAGAACACGGAAACCGTGGGAGTTTGATAAAATTAAGGGGAGAGAAAAAAAAAATTCTAAGTTTTTTTTCGTAAAAAGTAAAAAAAATCGATAACTTTGTTTTAAATTATCACAGATTTATAGTTCAACCATTCGTTTTAAAGGTACTGATGAGACCTTTCGAAAGATACCCATCTTGAAAATTTTTGCCCTATATCACCCTGTTAAAAAGTTAGAAAAAGCGGGATGGCAACGCAACCTGTAAGACGATTTTTACCAAAAGTTGATAAGCACTAATTTATGTCAAGGTGCAACTACATACCAATTTGTATGAAATTCTGTGCAGTAGTTCCAGAGATACAGTTGCCACAAAATTTTGTCACACACACACAGACAGACAGACAGACAGACAGACATTTTCTAAAAATGGTAAAATCGTGTTCTACATCTCTCAAAACGTGTAAATCCATCAAAAACCCGAAATCGAAAATTTTTACGAATCCAATACTTTCTTCTATTGAAGATAGAAGAAAGTAAAAAGAAGGGGGCCGTGTTGGCAGTTTTCTTTTTTTTTTTTTTTCGTTTAATTCGCAGTTTTAATATATATATATATATATATATATATATATATATATATATATATATATATATATTAACATATTTTCACATTATAAACAGTTACTAGTTACATTACAAAATAAACATGCCAATTTGATGACAATACACTACATAAAATTGTAACTGTCTGTGAATCTGTCCAAATTTCTCAATTCGCTATGCCAGTGGTATGTCTTTCACACGTTCTCTCTCTCTCTCTCTCTCTCTTTTTCTTTTTCTTCTTCTTCTTCTTTTTTTTTTTTTTTTCCATAAAAAGGAATATATTCATTTTCACTAGTATAATAAAACTGAAATAAAATGAAATTGAAAATATTATAGCTATAAAATTATTAATTATCAGTATTTTTTTTATGTTTCATTATTTACATGTAATGAAACATATTTATGTTTGTGTTAAAAATAAATTAATCTATATAAATAAAGAGAAGTGTATGTGTGTCTGTGTGTGTGTCTGTGTGTCTGTGTGTGTATCTGCGCTCTGGTGCTCACACTACTAATCGCAGAGCCTCCAAATTTGGCATATAGGTACCTGGGACCCTGCAGGTGTGCACCTCATCGAGATTTTTTCGAATTTCGAATTTGAATTTATTAAATTAATGTTTTTCCGATTTTAAATATTGGCTTCTTTGTTTCATTTTTCATAAATTTAATATTTTGCTTCAATCGTCTGCGTATCTTAGCAACGGCTATCCGCGATTGTAATGAAATGCTCGCCCTCTGGTGGGCTAAGGAGAAATTATCATACCACTGATAGCTTTCACGCTGAAACAATGATAGAACAACAAGAAAGCACAATAATAAATACACGTGGCAATATTTACTAACAACTGCAGTTGAGAAAGCGCCATCTATCGATCATTACAAACGCGGATTACGCAACTTATTTTTATTTAATACATTCATTTAAAGGCGATTTTTTTTTTTTTTTTTTTTTTGAAAACAAAATTGTAATGCAGTAGAAAAAATTAAGTATAATTAATAGTTTTAATTTTAAAGATGTTTTTATAACAGTTACGTTTAAGTTTTTATAGTAGACCAACTTCTTATTTTTCATTTTTTAATTAATTCTTTTAAAAGAAAAAACTTTTTTTTTTTTTTTAATTATTATTTACAGTATTTATCGGGAAAAATGGAAGTACATACATAGCAAAAAGGATTAAATTGATTAAAATTTATTTGTTTATATATATATATATATATATATATATATATATATATATATATATATATATATATATATATATATATATATATTTTAATCTACTTTTTATTTTTAATTATTTTATTACATTGGTCGAAATCAAATCGTAATATAGTGTAAATAGCATGGGCTATAAAATACATGGTTCAAAACTAAAATATTTAATAGATGCTGAGATACAGTCATCTTTAAAATCGTAGTTCTTAAATAGTAGCAGATCTTTCCTGTCGTCGATAAATATCAAGATTAAAGTGCCTGGGAAAGATCTTTCTGCAGGCATGGGAAACCTAGACCTGATGCAGTGCGGGAGGGAAAAGAGCTGCCGTAGACAGCGAGTACCCGAAGCGAGGTTTGAAGCAATTTTAGTTACTTTTTTTTTAGTTTTTGTGTATAATGTGGTGTAAAAAAATAAATATTGATAATTCTTTCTAAAATTCATTTAAATATAGTGACCAGCGAAGCGGGCGTAGCCTGCTAGTAAATAAATAAAACAAAGTGTAAACATATTAATATATGTATTGGCATCAGATTCGTATTTTTATTTAATTATTTGAAACTTATATGACGCTTTGAATTAAATCCCTACTACAATAAAATCAAACATTTTCGTTTTTAAAATGGTAGTTTATGTGTGGTATCTGTGATTTCCCTTTAAGTATATACATTTATTTCAAATAATTTCTATTGAAATTTTATAGAGATCGTTTATTCAATGAAACATTTTGCTTTTATTATTATTATTATTATTATTATTATTATCCCATAGGATTTTTTTCTCAGTTTCCACATTTAAATAGTTTTGATTCTTAAGCTTAGCAAACAAATATATATCTAAAACTTTTAATTAATATATACATAGCTCCAGTAGTTGACATATATCCCGAAATAGTTAAAAATAGGAAAATTAATAAAATCACATATATTACATATAAGAATTTTAACATTTTATGTCAAACACTGGAGCATAGGGTGCTAATAACTGGTAAAATGAATAACTAGCAGTGTCAAACACCGGAATATAGGGTGCCAAATACTAATAAAAGAAAACCTGGCAGTGTCAATTACTGGAACATTGAGTGGGTCTCAAATAAAAATTCATTAAAAAAATAATTGTTATCAAATGCATATATTTTAACATATATGTGGTTCTGAATGTATTTCATATCATATGTACTAACTTAAGATTTGTAAAAATATTTTCTGATGACTAGAACATCAGAGAAACATCAGAGATTGCTCTAAAGGTGTCAATCACTGGTGCACTTACCCTAAAAAAAAAAAAAAAAAAAAAAAAAAAAAACTAATGCCTCCAAAAAATTATATTTTTATTAAAAGCATTTGCTGCAAAAATAGCTGCGATATACAGAAAATTACAAAAAGAACAACAGCAAAATTCTATTCAACAACCACACTTTAGATTAATTCAAGGAGAAATTTGAGAAAAACAAGAAAAGAAAAATCTTGCTGATTCTCAAAGGAAAGCTGATAGATGATGAGAAAAAACTGACAAACTGTGACAAGACAGGTATCTAGCAAATGCTGAACGGACAGCGGCTAGAATGAAAGGAGAATCTTAAAAACAGGCACAATCAATACGTCAGGAACATGCTGAAAAGGAAGCTGATAAAGACAAGAAGATGCTGACGGAAAGCAAGACGACATAGTTCAAATACTGGATTTTATAAGGACAATGGGTAAAATATAAGATGAATCTATGCAGGCATAAATCAAACGTTTGGAACATGCTGAAAGGAAAGATGCTCATGGACCACAAAAAAAAAAAAAAAAAAAAAAACCTTGCAATCTAGTTTTGTTTTGGATGCTCAACAAACAGCACCTAGAAGACACGAAGAAACAGAAGATCAGGCACAAGCCAGGTGTTAGAAACATGCTCAAAAGCAAACTTTTCAAAAAGAAATTGAACAGCATGAATTCATGTTTTGGGAATATGTTCAACGGACAGCGGTTGGAAGGCAAAAAAAAAAAAAAAAAAAAAATTAAAGAACAATCTCATATCCGAATTGAAGCTCATTCCAGAAATCATACTGAAATAAAATATTGAGCATTGAACGTTCCTAATTGGCTTTTACATGAGTTTTATGATTATTCTACTTTGATTATGCGTTCCAAAGTGTTATTAGCACAGCAAGAACGGAAGATATATGTGTAAATAATAGAGTGAAAAAGTGGCCTAGATAATCAGCTTGGATGTGTCGTTCCAATGTACAAGTTCAATTCCCTCTAATTTATAAACCTCTAGAACCTACGATAATTCTTCTTAAATTTTATAAATACACTTATTTAATCCAGAAAACGTCGAGATAACTCAAAAACAGCAAAGAAATAAAGAGTAGTAGGGACGCTTTTTAATTTTTTCAATAAAAGACATTAAATAGCATTTTTAACGCATAAAATTTTGCTTAAAAAAATAATTGCCATATTTGTTTTTATTTTGCTTAATAAATCAAACTATTTGAGAGAAAAAAAGCGTTTAAAATGACCTTTTGAAAGAAAATCATTTTTTTTCCTTACTAGCCCCATGATGTGGGCTACTGCGGATAAGTTAAATTTTCTATTGAATAGTGTAATACAATTCATAAAGATGTATGTAAAAAACATGATAAAGTAAAATCTTGCCTAAATAAAACAATCATTATCTGTAAGTCCTAAATGTCATTAAAAAATAAAAGTTCATTTAAGTATCTTTTTTCTTTTTCATTTATGAAATATTCGTACATCAATATTTAATAGATCTATATAGGGCTTTAACTGTGTCGACTTATTATAGAACACTGACTTCTTTTTTTTTTTTTTTTTTTTTTTTTTTTTAGAAACTTTATCAGAACAGAGTCATTATTGTCGTGTGCCCATATTACACCCAAACATCGTTTTGTATACATTTTCACATTAATCTGATTCATATTAATCATGCACATCAAAAGTGACTATCAAATTATTTATTGAATAAATCATTTTAAAAACACTATAATTTATTTATTTTTTTTTAATCTAGAAGCGAGGTAGCTTAATCTTGCTATTAGAATGCAAATTAGAAAATTACTTTTCCAGTTTTTCCATCATGCAAACCTATTTTTTAGAAATTGTAATTTTGTAATTATGTAACTACTCGGGAAAGTGTATGCTAGTGAAACCAAATTACAAAACCTTATATAGATATTTTGTGTGATAAATACAAGAATTATTTTCAAATTGTCAAGAACATTCCCTTTTCCTCCTACTTAATAAATAAATAAATAAATGTAACTTTTATAATATATATATATATATATATATATATATTGAAGGTGACAAAAGTGTAAAATAATTTTCTTTAATTTGAAATGCTTGACAGTGTTAGTATGTCATGTATATAGGATTTGTATAGTTTGGAATAAACTAATTTCGAATCTTTTTTGTATCACGAACGGATGTGCATTAGAATAAAGATTATCTTGTTTATTGCAGATTTGCAGTTTTTTGCAGATTGACTAAAACAGCTATCAGGAATCTATAAATAACTGAGCCTCAAAATTCACTTAAGAACATTTAATATATTATTTCTAATTAAGTCCAATTTTTATAGAGATTAGTCATCGTCTCTTATGATGATTATGCATTTATATTTCACACATTGCAGTAGAGAAAATATATACAACGTATTATTAATCACTATAATTATCGCTTAATTGCGAAAATTCCATTTAAGAAAATATTTTTTTTTCCTTTTGAATACGGAATTTTGTACATTCTTAGTTGTGCTTAAATAGTCATGTAAGTGAATATGTTAATTACGGAGGTAATTACAAAAGTGATTAACTGGCGTAGGCTTTCATTGCTGAAATGAGAACCATAATTCATAATTTCAATTTGCCTAGCTCCCAGATTACATTACCTTGAAAAATGAAAAAGAATGCATCTTGAAAATAAATCTTAATTAATAAAACATATAGTCTTTTACATGAAAAATATTTAATCAGTTTTCTTTATTTCAGAGAGATAAATGCAAAATCTGACCTTTTTTTTTTTAATCATTCCGATTTTTTCATTATATTGTCGTTCTTATTTTCATGAAATTTTAAACTGAAACTAATGTATGTATACAGAGGAACTCACTTATATAACTCTTGATTTGGGACTTCGCCGTAATTTTCAATGGCCATTTATTGTAGATAAGTCGATAATGGCATTTTGGGTGCAGATTTCCTTAAAAGCTACAATTTATTGAATGACATTAAAAGCAAAATAATAATAATATTAATAATAATTGATGGTGTAGCTAAACTAAGCATTCTTGGCGAAATTACATCATTAACCAATGAATTAAAAATAAGCACCTTGAATAAGAATGGTAAATTTTCTAACGTTTTGACACAATTTCAGGAAATAAAAAATACGGATTTATTGATTTCTAAAACAAAACACAATGTTAAGCACTATATCACTTGTAATGGTAAACCAATTTATTCTAAAGCAAGGAAGTTAAATCCAAAAAGGTTAGAAATAGCTAAACAAGAGTTTAATTTTATGCTTGAAAATGATATTTTAAGACCATCTAAATCCCCATGCGACAGTCTACTTCATTTAGTCACAAAAAAAAAAAAAAAAAAAAAAAGACGGCAGCATGAGACCTTGCAGAGATTATCGACGTCTGAATGACGTCACAATACAGTCGGTAACAAAAGTGTCCGAACACTAGCAAAAATTCCTATGTTAAAAAGGTACACTTCATACGGTTTGGTTAAATAAATCCTTGTCGAATCCTGTTCTTAGTCAATGTAAGACATGATTCGATAAGGATTTTTTTAACCAAACCGTGTGAAGTGTACTTTTTTTACATAGGAATTTTTGCTAGTGTTCGGACACTTTTGTTACCGACTGTACCAGATTGCTACCCCTTGCCCAGAATTGAAGACTTCCACCACATGTTAAAAAGTAAAAAATATTTTCTAAACTTGATATACTTAAAGCGAATTACAAAATTCCGTAAGAGAAAAAGACAAACAAAAGCCGGATGCCGCTAAAAGGGTACTGGAAAAAAAGCACCAGCAAAATAGGCTACATTTGCATTAATCAAATCGCAAAATAATAAATATATAATAATGAATTTAAAGAATGACTTTCAAATTGCATTTTTTAGAAATTTCAATTGATGCGGTACAACATTTTCCTTAGTATATACCTGGGGGAAGGGGGGAAGACCAGATCGAAAAATAAACAATTCTTTTTACATTACCTTCTTACCGATTTTAATGAAACTTCGTATAATCACGTACAATTGGTGAAACAATTACAGTAAGTGTGAGACATAATTAGGGGTAGGTGTAAGAGTGTTAAAGATGAAGGGACAGAGGAAAATAACATGATTTTTATAGCACCATTTTATCGATTTTATTGATATGTTCTATAACTATCACTAATTTTTATCAAGATCATAATGAGTGTTATATATGCCTAGTGGGCAAGGGGGGTTGCAGGTGGAAATATATATATAAATATTTTAATTACCCTACTATCGATTTAAATAAAACTTTATGTATGTACCATTTACTGGTTGAAAAAATCTGGATGGACTCTACTCGACTTTCCGAACATTGAGTAATTAGCAGTTTTGTTGATAAAGTAAGAAGAGGGATTGTTAAACAAACAAAAGAGAGAAAATCATAATAGAGTGTTTGAGTATTTTTCTACATATATTACACGATGTTTTATTTAACGCTACTGAACTTTGAGTCCATAGATCATAATGATAAAGAATTTTTCGTTGTGTCCCTGTAAAATCCTATAAATGCTAGATTCACCAAAATGCTTATAGTTAGTGCAACAGAGATTTATAATATTCATGTAAATTTTCAGCTCAATTGAAAAAGGCGTTTAGGTTCTATCGCACTTTTAAAAATTTGGTCCCATAGGCCATAATGATAAAGAAATTTTCTTTGTGTCCCTGTAAAAACACTGTAAGTGCTAAATTCACCAAAACCTGTACAGTTGGTGCAACTGTGAACAATAACATGTGTACAATTTTTTTGCTCAGATTAATAAGGCGTTTAGACGCTATCACACTTTTAAAAATTTGGCCCCATAAGCCATAATGATAAAGAATTTTCCCTGGTGTCCCTGTAAAAAAACTATAATTGCTAGATTCACCAAAATCAATAGGTTTCGTACTATGATGACTTACAATATACGTACCAACTTTCAGCTTATTCGAACAAAGCGTTTAGACGCTAGCTTATTCACTCACATACATACACACATACATACACACGTACATACACACATACATACACACAGACACACACACAGACACAGTCACACACACACCAAGCACTAAAAATATGATTTTCGGATTCAGGGAACCTCAAAACGTGGAAATATAACAAAAACACACTTTCGAATATTTGACTCAAAAACAATACTTTCTGTACCTTATGGTTAAGAGAAAGTAAAAAACATTATTAGAGAATATATATGTTTATATATATATGTACTTAATTCGATATTTTTGTAAAGAAATTCTCGCAGCACGAAGTATTAAAATTATTATTTAAATAATTTATTAATGTTATTATTTATTAAAATTAATTTTCAAGATAAATGCAGACGATTTTCATCTTAGAGATGTGGAACATTAAAAGCCACAAGAAAGTCTCTTTTGTGTCCTATAGACAAAAAGCTTTTTTCCTGATGCTTTTATTTTATACAAGTTTTTTCTTCATTTTCTTGTTGTTGTGAATGTTAAAAAAAAAAAAAAAAAAAAAAAAAAATCGGTAAATTTGTTTTAAATTACCACAAATTACTGGTTTAATCATTCGTTTTAATCGTAATAGGCTGTTCTCCAGAAAAGTGTTTATATTGAAAACTTACAACCACGGCGGCTTGCTTCCACCCTAGGAGAGATAGAAATAGTAATATATATGCAGACATATTTCCTAAATGATCATTACGATTATATATATATATATTTTTTTATTTCACGATGATTTATTAAAAATAAATTTCGTTGTGCACATTTATATGAAATTTTGTCTGATTCTTCCATACAAAAATAGTGAAAAAGCGGGATGGTAACGCCTCCCCGTTGGATGATTTTTAACACAAGCTAATCTACGCAAACTTAAGTCAAAATCTAACCAAATATCGACTTTTATTGAACTTCATTAATTAGCTCGTGATACTGTGGATTTTGTAAACACACATATAAATATTTTCTAAATATGGTCAAATCGTGTTTAGGACGTTGTAAATCCAAATAAAATAGTCTGGTTTGTCTCTTACCCTACATTTCAACACTGTAAAGATAGATTGCATATTAATTCTTAAGAATAATAGCGTAAGATAATAATATTAAATCTACTTTAAAAAATAATCTAAAATAGCTTTAGGAACAGTTTTATTTCACATATATATCTGCGTGAGAGGGGCTGCTGCGCTTCTCCCGTTTAATTATAATGTCTACATTTATTAATTAAAATAAATTCAAGGCTGCTATAAATTTGTCTTCAAACTTACCAATCTTGATCAAATGTTTCAAGTGGAAACATAGTACGAACTTTAAAGTACCAAATTTGAAATTCATGCAGTTATTTCTTTTTAAGTTAGGCTGATAACAAATATGTATATACAGGTCAAAACCGGTACAAATTCGACTTTGATATTCAGAGAATTATAAAACGAAATATTATAGAAAGAACCATAATTGATAATAGAACTTCAAAAAATACTTTGTTTGCAGTATTTGTATGGGAAAATCATTTTCCTTCCTGAGCTGTGATCGTCGACATAGTAAAATGTTTCAAGCACTTCTAACAATTACATTCAATAGAAAAGAACGTTAAGTTTAATTTTCAGTATAACCCTGTATATTTTTTATAAACTATATGCGCATCACATTCTGTAAAAAAATTTAGTCTTACATGAAAAACACCTAACACAAAGTGGAATACACTTCCAGTAATTTCCAAATATAACCCCAATATATTCAAATATTTTAAGAAGCACTCTAAAAGAATGATAAATGGTAGTCATACTACAATCTACTCAAAACATGCTTTTATCAATTTGAAAAAAATATATCCATTCCATTTTATTTAGGACAGTCTATAGATGTTACAATTTACAGACCAAAAAATTTCGCTATACACGTAATGTACTAGAATTTTCTAGTACATTAAGGTAATTCTCTAGTACTAGTAAGGTCCTGTACACGAATCACTTGCTTGATCTCATCGAAGAGCTTCACTATATGCTATATATATATAATACCGAATTTGCACTTCTTGCTACTATTCATACTTGATGTATGATGTTAACAGACACACAGACTAATCGCTAAAGCATGATTTTCGTATTCAGGCTAACTTAAAACGTATAAATTTACCAAAAGCTCAATTTTGAAAATATGACCCCAAAACAATATTTTCTCTACCAAAAATGGTTAGAAGAAAGTAAAAATGAGCAAAAAGGGTGAAAAACATTGCATAAAAAATGTGCACATCTTTTAAAAAACGAGTTCAAAAATTTTAGGAAACGAATATTTTCTTTTAATACATAGAAGAAAGTAAAAAATAAAAAGTAAATTTTTTTTGGTATTTTTTTCTTTCTCTTTTCCTTAAAATTAAATGGTGTAAAAACAAATTATATCTTTTCTTCATATTTTACGCATAAATAAGAAAATAAAAATCTCAAATTCTAGTAAAGCTTGCAACTTTTTGCAAAAAAAAAAAAAAAAAAGTATTTTTCTAAGAATTCATATATTAATTGATAAAAAGACATTTTAATTAGCGAAAAATTATTTTCTCATAAATATTTCTTAGTACATGTACTTCTATTATAATTTGAAGAACATGTTACGTTTATCTTTCTTCTATTTCAAAAACTCTGACAAGTTATCTTAAAAAAATAAATAAAATAAATAAAAATATAAAAAAATAAAAGCAGTCTTTCGAGACTGCCGATAGAAGTGAAAACTAAGTAATTTGTGAATTGTATCGTCGAGCTATTAGATTATTATTTTCGAATTATTTTTGGTTTGTAAAGAAGTGTTTATGATCTGTATTATATGATTCGGCACAATATTTGTAGCTACCCATATTACATGAACTAAGCCTTATATTAGGTAAAAATATTGATTACATATGAAATTATTTTAATTAGTAGCTCTGATACAAAAGAAAACCGAGTCAGGACACCTCTAAACGTGTAAATCAGGTGAAATCTCGAATTCCACTTTCGATAATATAAAATAACTTTAAAATATCTTTCGAATGATGTATTAAAAATAATTTAATCATAATTAGAATTTGAAATATTGAAATTTTTAAATATTACAGCGCCATCTGGCGGTAGAAATTTCTGTAATCTACTGTTCGATGCCAAATCAACAAAGCTTTCTAATGATGTATTACTTATGAAATTATTTTAATTAGTACCTGAGATACAAAAGAAAACCCATTCAGGAGACCTCAAAACGTATAAATCAGGTGAAAGCTCGAATTACACTTTCGATAATCTAAAAGAACTTTAAAATATCTTTCGAATTATGTATTAAATTAATTTAATCATAATTAGAAATTGAAATATTAAAATATTAAAATTTTACAGCGCCATCTTGCGGTAGAAATTTCTGTAATCTACTGTTCGATTCCAACTCAACAAAGCTTTCAAATGGTGTATTACTTATGAAATTATTTTAATTAGTAGCTCAGATACAAAAGAAAACCCATTCAGGAGACCTCAAAACGTATAAATCAGGTGAAATCTCGAATTCCACTTTCGATAATCTAAAAGAACTTTAAAATATCTTTCGAATTATGTATTAAATTAATTTAATCATAATTAGAAATTGAAATAATAAAATTTTAAAATTTTACAGCGCCATCTTGCGGTAGGAATTTCTGTAAGCTACTGTTCGATTCCAACTCAACAAAGCTTTCAAATGGTGTATTACTTATGAAATTATTTTAATTAGTAGCTCAGATACAAAAGAAAACCCATTCAGGACACCTCAAAACGTGTAAATCAGCTGAAATCTCGAATTCCTCTTTCGATAATATAAAAGTAATTTAAAATATCTTTCGAATGATGTATTAAAAATAATCTAATCATAATTAGAATTTGAAATACGCGTATTAGAATAAAATTTAATTTCTAATTAAAATGTATTTTTTTCCCAACATCGATGAAATTTGAACTGCAACTTTCCCCTGTTAGTGGCGCACAGAAAGTTTGAAAGAATTCAGAAGAAAATTGAATCATTTTGAAATTTGCAATTTTTATTCCTAGTAGAAAAACCACGTGATGTCAATTGGTAAAAAATATGTTTCTTCTCATGGAAAGTTTTCTTCTCATGGAAAGGTTTCTTCTCACCTCTGACGAGGACACGAGTTTCATGATATTTGTTCACCCAAAAGTGCTCAACGCGCGTAAAGAAGTTTTCACTTCAAATGGAAAACCTTCGCTAACGATGACGCGAGTTTCATGATTTTTGTTCACCTAAAAGTGCTCAACGCGCCTAAAGAAGTTTTCACTTCAAAAAAAAAAAAAAATAATAATAAAAAAAATAAAATAAAAATATATATATATATATATATATATATATATATATATATATATGGTAAATTAAATTCATGGAAATGTGTCATCAGATTTGAGAAAGAGACATTTTGTAATTATGTTTTGGAACTTTTTACGAGCCTTTTCAAATAAGTTCATTTAGAAAAAGTTAAATGTCGAAATTTAGAAAGAGTTAAATGTCTGAAACTAAACATAAGAAGTATAATTAAATTTATATTATTATTATTATTTTACAAATAAAAAATTTTCTTGCTTCTTTTTGTGGATAAAGAATCATAACTTATTAATAAGAAAATAGACTGATCACCATTTTTCGAAAATTTATTTTGAATTTCGTTGATAATATATCCCTATTTATTTTATTTTTTTTTTCTTTAATATACTTATATGTTTTCTATTATATATTTTCTTCAGTATATTCTCTACACTTAAAAAAAATATGGTGTGACTCCACTTGACTCTCCGAACATTGAATAATTAACGGTTTTATAAATGAATTATAGAAAGATAGGTAGTTAAATAAACAAAAAGGAAAATTATAATAGGGTGATTGAGAATTTTTCTCCATTCTTCAATTTTACTCCATCGCATTTAAATAGTTTGAGCCTATTGATCATAATGATAAAGAATTTGTCGTTGTTTCTCTGTAAATATCTACAAGGGCTAAATTCACCAGATTCTGTACAACTTGTGCGACGGTACCCAGCATGTGTATGAATTCTTAGTTCAATCGAAATAGGCATTTAGTTGCAATCGCACTTTAAAATATTTGAATCCATAGACCATAATGATAAAGAACATTTCTTTGTGTCCCTGTAAAAAAAAAAACTATATGTGCTAGATTCAACAAAATCTATACATTTTGTGCAGTTGTGATTTATAATATGGGTATAATATTTCAGCTCAAATGAATGGGGCGTTTAGACGCTATCGCACTTTAAAAAATTTAGGCCTGAAGGGCATAATAATAAAGAATTTTTCTTTGTGTCCCAGTTTGTGCTAGTGTAACCTATAACATACGTACCAACTTTCAGTTTATTCGAACAAAGCGCTTAGGCGCTATCATGTTCACTTACACTCATACACACACACACATATACACACACACACACACACACACACACACACACAAAATAGATAAAAATCAGAGAAAATTTTTATTGTACCTCTAGGCAGCATGCATAATAATGCTATGTCATATATTTCGAGCCTTAGTTGACATTAGGAGTGAAAGTGTTTCGACACCACTATTTTCATTTAGAAATATTTATTGTATTTATACATTAATATTTTGAGATTAAATAGCATAGAGATTACTGTTAAAAAGTATTGGTTTATAAGTTCTATCTAAATACGGAACACTTTAACATCTGACTAATATGTACTGAACAATTAGTTAGACATAAGAAGATAGCTATATGTGATGAAGGTACCCAACACGCTGAATATAGTCATGCGCCTTATTACAAGAATTTTCCATATAGTAAGCTTGGTATTCGTGAAGTAAGTTTTTAGAACAAATGTCACACTTTGATTTGGTGAATCAAACACATTTTTCTGCATAATCATGTGTTTTACGTCATCTAATGATTCATTTACTAAAGAGGCATTTACGAGGAGACAAAGCAACATCGCTGCATACCAAAAGAACACCACAAATCTATGAGGAACGGACCCATTTACACTTAGGAATAAGCACTCGTAATAAAATAATTCAAATAAGCAAACCCAACAAGCTATACCTAAGGGTCCAGAAAAATTATTTTCTACTAGTAAAACATCGTCCATGATTCTCTGATGCATCTTCAGCAATACTGAAAATTCTTCTGTGTTGATAGTAGCAATAAATTCATTAATTATTCTGCGAAGAATCTTACATAAAAAACTATAATATAAAACAAAACCGCTATGCCTTAACGGTATGCATGCCCAATTTAAAGTTAGTAAGAATGTTAAGAAGCTATACATTTTTTTATCCCCAGTTTTTAGTCTAAAAAAGCAAGAATCAACATATAAATTAACTTGAAAGAAAAATATATACATCAGGATAAATACCGTGATGAAAAATAAAAAGTTGAAGGCAAATAATATGATTGCGAATACTCGCAAATTTTTCAAGTATTTCTGCATACTTGAAACGAAATAATTTCTCCACAAATATTCGGTAGTTTCTCTAAAACACTTCCGATTTCGATACCAAACCAAAGCTAGTAAAAGGCTGTTAATGAAGATGATAAATATACTTACTAAACGTAATATTTTGATTGAGGGATAGATGGACACAAAAGATATGTCTGTTAATAAATGCAAAATTAAATGGAAAAATAGGAATAATTTTCCTGTTATAACGATAAACTTTCTTAAAGAGTTATTGTAGACGCAAGCTTTGTCTTCAACACCTAGTATTGTAAAAAATATTTCAAAGATCTTGAAAACTGCTTTAAAAGAAATGTCCACTTCCTTTGTTTTAAATTCTTGGATTGGTGTTAAAATTATTTTGTTCGATTCGGTATGATCATTTGCTTGATTTTTCATTTTCTGTTTTGAACAATTTTCTTTCTTTGTCTTTTCAATTCTAACGTTTACAACTTTTAAGTTCTAACGTTTACAAATTTGTCCTTTTACTGTAAATATTTTACTTGTAACTTTCTTACTTAATATGTAATGATTTAACCAATTTTTTCTGAACCTCGAATTTAATTAGTGATTTGTTCAGAAAGTAATTTCATTTTTCCCAACAGACGACTTGATTGTATTTTTTTCACACCATCTTCACAATTAAGCTGCATTATCATTATATATTGTGACAGCTGTATTGTGACAGCAAGGCTTGCTTGTGATAAAGTTTGTTGGATTCTGCGCAATAGTTTTTGCTTGGTGTCCGATCAAATAAATAAATTCGGAAGCAACATTTTCGGCATATTTTGTTTTTTACTACCAAAAAGGCAAAAATATTGTTCAAGCAAGGAAAAAAGTTTCCGGGGTGCATGGAGAAGATTTATTGACAGAAGTGTCAAAACCTATTTACAAAATTTTTTATGGCAATTTCAATGCTTAAGATTACGTTCTGGAAAGCCAATTGTTACTGGTGAAGACAAAATAAAGTACTGATTTAATAAAATCGCCAAGTAACAACTCGTGAGATTGCTAACAGATCGATCAAAGTAGAGATTATATATTATTCAATAAAATATTTATACACTGTAACAAAATCGTCTTTAATTTTTAAAGAAAACAACAAAATTTATTTCTGAGCAACACAATAGAAGTTTTATTTACTTACGAAATTTATGTTGGAACCATATTATATAGAATTTCATTATACAATACAGAATTTCAAACCTTTTTATAAGTAGAATATAATAGTTTTTTTTTTTTTCAATATATATATATATATATATATATATAAGGTTCAAATTCAATACAGTTCTTTATTTCTCGAGAAACTTAAATTGATAAATTGATTTTTGTGTCAAAAATATTGTAAGTTGTTTTAGCAAACTTTAATGCAAAATTATGATTTAAATGTATATTACAATTTTAACGGCAAAACTTCATTCATATTTAATTGATATTGTATAAATTGATATTTTTATAGACATAAGACTATTATGATTAAAAAAAAAAGCTTCGTAACATAGACGAAGGAAAACTAACACAAACTTACTATTATGTTTTACCTTATTCAATCAGTGTTCTTGCATATCAAACATTAAATTATAAATATTTATGTACATTAAAAATGTATATAATATTAACATTTCAGAGAAAGACTATTTTCAATAAATTACCTTTTTCTCTATAATTTATCTGAAGCTCCCTCGATCAAAATACAGCTATTGTAACATACGAAATTCAAACATCTTCGAATTCCCTTTTTTTTAGTAAAATCAATTGTATTTTGTTATTTAAAAAAGAGTATTCCTATCTAAATTCATTGCTTAAAAATTAATATAACAGTATCTTTATTCGTGTTGTCACGCAATAGGTGGAGGAGTGTCCGTAGAAAATATTTGACAAGATATTATTTATCATTGATATATCGATCGATCTTATTCTTCGGACCGCCGCCTTGCGCCATTAAAAGTCAACCAACCAACCAACCAACCAACCAACCAACCTTCGGACCGCCGTTATTGAATATTTTTGTTCAATGAGCTGATATTTTTTCTTTGATGTAATTTTAAATAAAAATTGAATAATTTTTGATATATCGCTTGTAATTTTCTTCTATATTAATAGAAGTTAGTATTAGAATTGTAAATATTTTCAAGTTTCGATTTTCAATGGATTTTTACGCTTTAAAAGGTCGAGAACAAAATTTGACTATTTTTGAAAAAGTATGTCTGCAAATCTGTGTATATGTGAGTGTGACAAACATTTTTGAGACATCTCTAAGTCAAGACCACAAATTTTCATGTGAAAGCACAAATGTTCACAAAAGCACAATTTTCTAAAGCACAAATTTTCATGTAAATTTATACTTAGTTGCGCCTTGAAATAAATTAGTGTCTATTACGTTTTAAGACATATCGTGAGTAGGTAAAAAAATCGCTCCCATGTCATGTGGGTGGGGGACCGGAGGACCGGCAAGCCGTGCGGGTGCCACACCATCCCATGAGGGTCTAGACGAGCTGGCGTCGACCTTGGTGCACAATCTGACTTAATCGTGAAATGTGACGAGGGTATTAATTAATGCTATTAATGAATTAATATTAATGAATGGCGTGAAAGATGATGGTGGTTTTAAAAAGAGAAATTTTTTGGACTTGTTTGAAGGTTATTGTTTATGAGTAATGAATTATAAAAATTTAAAAAAATTAAAAATTAAAAAAATAAAAATTAATAAGAAATAAATAAAAAATATGAATTTAAGAAGAAGAATTAATGATTTTGTTGCAAATATATTATGAAACAAAGTGTAGAAATTTAAGAGTATCGACAGGGATTCGAACCCGGCACCTTGTAGTAAAAATATTTCCATAAGACAGTAGTTTTTGCGTGTATGTGAGTGATTTTTCTATTACAGTGAAACCTCTCAAGTTGGACACCCCTATAAGTTGGACACCCCCCTAAGTTGGACGCTTTTTCTCGGAACGGAATGGATCCATTAACATTATGTCTAACCCCTATAAGCTGGACACCTCTCTAAGTTGGACACTTTTTCTTGGAACCGTAGGTGTCCAACTTAGAGAGGTTTTACTATATATGCCTGCACAGATCTTTTTTAACCTAAGAATGCTATTGTTTAAGAATGATTCTGTCATTAAAGTATTAATTACAGAATAATAATTAAAAAAATATTAATTAAAGACCTTTTTGTAAAATTCACTAAATGTTTTATGAAAAAAGATAATGTACGTGAAAATTAAGTTAAAAGATGATTAAAATCTCGAATGTATGAGTGAAATTCATTCCCGGCGTCTGCCTTGAGTTATTTCACAAAACCTCTCACCCCTGCACTGAAGTGTAACAGCCCATCATGCCTACCATCCCCTTAAAATAAATGGAATAGTCCACCAAACCTATCCTCTCTTTCGATAGAAGTGGAATGACCCATTTTTTATCTTTAGTAATTAAAACTCCAATCATCCTTTCCCCTGTAAAATTCGCCAAATATTTAACTAAAGAAGAAAGAAAATTTAAATGACAGTGAAAATAAAGATTATGACAATTTCAACAATTGATATTCGAACCCAGCACCTAGTTTTTTTAACCAGTGTAATTACAAAATTATTAATTATGAATTTTCTTGTAAATAATTACAAATGTTTTATGAAAAAAAGACAATGTAGGTGAAAATTAAGTAAAAAGATGATTGAAAATTCTTCAACATGTCTGAAATTCGATTAATTAATGGATGTCTAATAAAGAGTTTTTGCGAAAGGTAATATTTTTTTCTTATTCAGTCTTCCCTCACTATCAGTTCTGTTGGTATGCGAAGGTCAAATCTCCCAAGAGAGCCTTTCGGAACCTGTTTTTCCCCCGAAAGAGCTTGTACACTATCACATTCACAATAGTATATGATTTTTTCACAAATTTATTTAGTTTTTTCTCTTCTTGAATGTTCAATGCATTTTCCTTTTTTCACAGAAAACCTTTTTAAGTTTAAAAATATTTTTTGTCATTAATGTTAGTTTTTACTAACTTTTTTACGACTAACTACAAAAAATTATCACAACTTCAGAAAATGGAAAGGTTTTTAAGGTAGAAATTCAAACTCTAATGAATATTCCCCTACATATTAGGTTAACCATCACTCAGTTTGATGCATTTTTCTGTCTATAGTTTAAACATTTTTATTGCAATTACCTTACACTTCTTTAGTGTAAACCCGTGAAATTTTAGCGATAAATTCAGAAATATGATAGTGAATAATAAGAATTTGGCATGATTTTAAAACAATTTTAGGATATATCTACAAATATTTTAGGGTATTTGGCGATAATTCAGATTTGGTAAGAAACATTTAGTATTAATATCTAGTGAAGGAAAATTTTATCAGTTACTAAATTTATTTCGTGAAGTAAGGGTGCTTATTTTCTAATCCGAATTCGGTGCTGCTTAATAATAATCTTATAAGATGAATGTCAGAACAGATATAACTTTGTTAAATGCATTTACTCATATATTCAATAGATCTCATTTACTTAATTCAGAAAAAGAAATTATTAACCAGCTTAAATTTCGAATGAACGAATTTATCGATTCCGAAATTAGCAAAGAGTTTTACATGAAAATGTAGATATGTTGTCTGAGGAAAATTTTTACGCCTGTTTTGATAATGTTTTACAAGAAATGATAAAAAATGAAATTAATTGGGACAAAATTGTAATTTACTTAATATTTTCAAGTGAAATGATGGCAAAGTGTTTGAAGAGATCTGGGGACTTTATCATACATTGGATAATTTTTTTTTTTAATATCGTCCAGAAGTATTTAGTTAATTGGATTACCTAAATACTTACACTTACAGTAATTTTTTCACAAATTGTATTTAATTATGCAAAGTTTCATTAAAATCGGTAAAAACGAAAGAAAGGAATATAAAAACAATTATTTACTTTCTATCTGATCCTAGCCCCTGCCCCCTCTTCCCAAGTATATACTAAATGGATGCTGTACCAAACCAATAGAAATTTCTTAAAATATAATTTGAAAGTCATTCTTTAAGTTCTTTATTTGATATTTATTACTTTGCGATTCGCAAATTCCAAAAGTGCCCTTTTTCCGGTGCCCCTTTTTTTTTTCGTGTGCCCTTTCTTCCGGTGTCCTTTTTTCTGGGATCCTTCGCATGGATTCCCATATGTATTTTCTTTCATGTGAATACGCAGATGCCTTTTTAGATTACTCTTTTCAGGAAAACACGTAGAACATATTTCGTACACATGAAGCTTTTCCTTTGCGTTACTACGCTGATGACTATTTAGACTACTTTTATCAGAAAGTCTTTTTGAACATATTTTGCACACATACGGCTTTTTTTTTTGTGTGATTGCGCATATGTATTTTTAAATTACACTTTTGAGAAAATCCTTCAGAACATATTTTTCACACATAATACTTTTCCTTTGTGTGAGTGCGCTTATGTATATTTAGATTATTTTTTTCAGAAAAGCCCTTAGAACATATTTCGCACACATATGGTTTTGTCTTTGTGTGAATGCGCAGATGTTTATTAAAACTACTTTTATCAGAAAATCGTTTTGAACATATTTCGCACACATATATATTTTTCTTGATGTGAATGAGCAGATGTGCTTTTGAATTACCCTTTTCAGAAAACCCTTTTGAACATATTTTGCACACGTAGGTCTTTTCCTTCGTGTAAATATGCAGATGTCTTTTTAAATTGGTCTTTCGAGAATACTTCTTGGAACATATTTCGCACACATATAGCTTTTCCTTGGTGTGAAAGCGCATGTTCCTACTTAGGTCAGTCTTAAATATGACTTTTCATTAATGTGTATGCGTAGATATCTATTCAGTTTTTTTTTTTTTTTTTTTTTTTTTTTTGAGAAAAACCTTTAGAACATATTTCACACATGTACAGCTTACATTTTATGTACATGTGTAAATGTACTTTTGTACTATTGTTTACAAAAAGCATCCTGTCACACATTTAACTTTTCTTTTGCCGGAGAGCCTAAACATATCTTTTAACAGATATTTTTACAGAATCATTGAAAATATACATTACAATTGTATGACTTTATCACTGCATGAATGCATATATTTAGATTGTTCATTGCAAAAAATATTTCATAATACAGCACATACATTTTTTTTATTTTTTAATGAGCGTTTTACATTATTTTTTAAGGGAAATCTTTTATAATGTATTTTCCACACGCTTTTTACATTATATACTAAGATAGATATTTTGTGCTTTTTAGTTCACATTTCTATAAAAGCGTGTTCTTTATTGTTTTAAAACAATAATATTTTTTCTACATGATGTTGAATTTAAACATTGGATTCTCATTCGATAGAGAATTTTTGAAAATATTCTTTCCAGAAAAATAGCTAATAAATATTTTTGAGAAAAAGTTCTTAAATGCATTCATTTCACATGATCAACGCAGAAAGTCTATTTAACGACAATAAATGCTTTCTTAAAGGAGTTTTCAAAAAATCCTTTATATTAAACATCAAAGATTAATTCGTAGATTAATCACAAAGATTAATTCGTAGTGTATTTCCAAAAAAGAAAAGAAAAAAAAAATAAATAAATAAATAAACAGACTTTACATAAAAATACACAAAAAATTTAAATAATTCTTCACAAATTACACCTTAATTACATACAAAATACAGGGTGGTTATAATTAAACTTCTCTATAAACAGCATCCTAAAGCGTAAACGGGTGAACGCAGTGCAACGAAATTTGGTATATTGACTAAACACGAGTTGTGCTCACAGAATTTCGAAGAAAAAAATAGTTCCAAAATATCCGCCAGAAGGCTCCTATTCCGGAAAAAAACATTAAATTTAACACAGTAAACGACCAAAACGGAATGCAGAAACAATATTAAAATTTATTGACTAGTATCTGATCAACTTGTCATCGATTCACATTAACCTGTTTATTTTATTTATGACTGCTAAATAGGACTGTCACCATAGACGTTATATAATAGTCATGGCATCCTGGGATCTAATAGCAGCGATCCAGCAAGCGCTACTCTGTAAAAAATATGCCCTATTTGCTGCCAGAAATTCCCTGTAATTTGAGAAAATACGGGTAATTTATGAAAAAATTACGTTGTCAGAACGTATTTTCTCAAATTCCAGAGAATTTCTGGCAGCAGTTAGGACATATTTTTTACAGTGTAGCTTGAACTAAGATTATGCTAACTCTCTACTTCAGGTTATTTCTCTCTGTATCAGTGAGTAGAGGTTTTTTTTTTTTTTTTTTTTTTTTTTTTTTAACTAATCAGGTGGCATTGCAGTGTAAACAAACATACAGGCGATAACAAGAGTGTCCGAACACTAGCAAAAACTCCTATATAAAAAAGGTACACTTAATACAGTTTTGTTAAATAGATCCCTGTCGAATCCTGTTCTTAGTCAGTCTAAGAACAGGATTCGACAAGGATTTATTAAGCAAAACTGCATTAAATGTACTTTTTTTATATAGGAATTTTTGCTAGTGTTCGGACACTTTTTTTATCGACTGTAGAAGCCCTATTTTAGGAAGAGACTGGACATTGACGGAAAGTCGGCTATTTTAGTGCCAAATCGGAGCGAACACCATAGAACGCCGGTGTCTTTTTTAACAAAAATATGGTAATCTTGGTTTTTGTCTAGTAATTCATGAATTAATGTAAAACTACTGCAGAAGAAAAAAAATCTTATTTTATAAAAATATATATGCAATATTTTTAAGAGCTAAAATTACATCTTTTATTTTTTTTCAGTTACGCATTATTGTTGATAATGACGTAATTATTACTTTTTGTAAAAATATTAACGAATAAATCTGTACTGATAAGTATAAAGGATTTAAATCCATATTCTTGATTTTTCAGGAGACGAAAAATAAAGTTTAACTAGCTAAAAACAAATCAGAAGAATCGATTAGGAAAAAGGTATTTCGTTGATTTATACTCTTTATACCATTCAGTGGTTGTCAACCTTCATTTAATAACGGGAAAAATTGAATTAAATATTTTATACCATACATGAATGGTAAATTTCTGAATTGGTCTTTTTTTTACCAATGGATTTTCTCAAAGACTAAATGACATAGAATTAAATCCTTTATACCAATCGATAGAGAATTTTTTTCTGAATCTGACTATGTACTTAACTCAAAATCGACATTTTTGGACTTAAATCCTTTATACTTATCAGTACAGAATTAAAAATGATAATTTAATTAATAATAATATGTCAAAATATTAACTAATATTTTTAGAAATTAAAAAATATGTTATTTCTTTCATTTATTTACATTTGCTTATTTCATCGATTTTTTTTTTTTTTTTTTTTTTTTTCATTTTTTAGATTTTAAAAATATTATGCATATAAACATAATAACTTATTTAAATATTATTGATAAAATTTATTATGGCAAATATTATTTAAAAGAAATCAATATTTCAAATGTTAGTAAATAATGTACACCTTGTTTTCTTCCTTTTTATACATTTATTTTAAGAAAATGGATACATTTTGCCTACAAGCAAATAATAAAAAATATTTTTTTAATATAATTATTTTAAATAAGTATTTTAAAATATATTAGAAAAATACATTCAGTTCTAACATATTAAACAAACTTAAAAACAAATAGCTAGACTTAAAAACTGGACTTAAAAATAAATAGCTAGAAATAAATAATGTAAATATCTCATACGTTTGTAAATAAATACGCAAAACAGCATGCAGTAAGATAATTCAAACTATTTAAAACATGATATAAAATAAATAATAATGCATTTATATCTTTTAAACACATTTCAAAATTAAAGTAATTTATTTCTCAATAGAGTAGTAATATAATAAATAAGTTCTTCTCCAGTTATAATGCAAAATAATTGAAATTTCTTCTCAGTGTATTAAACAATGAAGCATGATGAAAATGGTGGATTTCGTCAGTAGGCCGGCACGCCAGTATCCAGTCTCTTTCTAATACAGGGTCTCTAAACAAACAGTTGTTATTACATAGATTTTTGCATTAGGAGCTATTGATTTCGAAAGCTACTTCTAACTTTTAAAGTGTTCTGACGCTATATTGATAAAAACATTAATTAGACAAAATGTATAGCCTATACAAATGTATAAATTACTGTTTTAATTACATTTTTCTATATAAAATTTAACTTATATATATATACAGTAGATTCTCGTATAACGCGGGGGATATGTTCCGCGTAACAAGTAATCGCGTTATATAAGACATACATTGAGCAGACAATTTCATTCCGCAATGAGACCAAAAGCGTCGAGTGTTGGCATAGTAACGGAGCAATACAATGGCAAAAAAAAAGTAACTTTGAACAGGTTGAAAGTAGAAAAGATGTCACGTGCTACCTTTATCTTACGCGTTATACGAGACTCTTTATCACGTTGTATGAGTAATAGTCGCAGGTTTTTCGTCACGTTATACGAAATTTTGTGGGAGCGCGTTGTACGAGATTCTACTATATATATATATACACCGTGACCAATAAGTTCTCATACACTTTCAAATTTTTATTACAATAACGCAAAATAAATCATACAAAAACTTTTTGCATCAATTTAAAGTAGCAATCATTGTGTATCTTTACATTAAATGCTTTGGAATAATTCCGCGTTTTAGTACCTTAACGAGCCTAAGTCTCTTTTCAAATCCATCACATGCGGCACGAACAACATCCATTGACATTTCCTTCCATACCTTATAATTATATTTTTGAATTTGCTCAAATAGGTGATTTTATAGTTATTCAGTTGGGAGAGCATATATGACCGCACAAAATAATCAAGTGGGTTCAGATCGGGGGAGTTGGGGGCCATTCATTCTTTGGCAAAATGTCAGCTAAATTTTGACTGCAGCACTTCTGAACCACACGTGCGGTATGAGAAGGGGCACCATCTTGTTGGAAGTAGAAATTTTCTGCCACATACATGCTTTAGACATTTAGAAGAAAAACTTTTCCCAAAAACTCAGTTTTATTAATATTGGGCATTGATTTTTGCCCCCTTATCAATGAAGACTAACGGGAGTTTTCCTCTTTTGGAATTAGCAGCCCAAAACATCAGAGACGAAGCATTTTGGTAATGCGGAACGTAATGCTGACTCTCAGGGATGTTATCAATAGAAACTGGCCATACTCTGCCATTTTGGGGGTTGAGACTCTGCTGTAAAATGAATAGTTTCTCGTCTGAAAAGACAAATTCATCCCCAGCGTGCCAAGCAAGAATTTCTTCCACCCTTTGCTTCCTTTACATCTTATCAGACTCCGAAACTCCATGAATTTTACTTTTTCCATAAGCCTTGCATTCAAGGTCCTTTTTCAGAATATTTAACGTTGATCACCTCGATATTTTGAGCTCTCGTGCTAGTTTCCTAACGGATCTTTGTTCGCTTCGTCGTATCTTTTCCCTGACCCTTTCCACAGCGTCTTTTGTCCGAACGGACCTCGGTCTGTCAGACCCTTTTCTATCATCGACAGAGGGCATCTCATTATACCTTTTGGTAGTTCTGTAAATGAATTCTCTCTTCGCCACCAGTGCTTTCAAGTCTCTGAAAATATCACCCGGCTGCTCTTCTTTGATCGATTTATTTATCATAATTTCTCTCACTTTCTTCATTCTACCTAGGTAAAGAAAAATTATAATTAGTGCAACATTTGCACTTGCAATAGCTTTATACCTTACACTAAATTGCCTGCAAAATAATTGGGACTATAGTAACACATATGCACAACTTTTTAATGTGCTACAAAAGTTGTATGAGAACTTATTGGTCACGGTGTATATATAGGTATATATAAAGTATATATATATAAAGTATATATATATAAAGTTTCCTCAGAAACTCGCTTTACGACTCATCAACGTTCAGCTGAAACTGTTGTAGCTATTTCTGATAGATATTAAATTTTAATAGCTCCTTTTAAGTTTTATCTTGCTGAAGGTGTCATTAAAAAAGCGATAATTAAATATTCGCTCGTTTCGTCGAGATGTATTTTTCACATAACCCATCAGATGTCAAAGAAAGGCGTAGATTATCACCAGATTCATGCTTCAAAATATCACTTAATAATGTTAAATATGTCATATAATTAATTAAAGGCCAAGTTTCCAAGTTTTATTCTTGAAACTGACATTTTTGCTACAAAAATGTGCTGAAATAATATTTTAATTTTATTTATTTATTTATTTATTTATTTATTTATTTATTTATTTGGTTTGGAGGAATAGGTAAAATAACAAAAGAAGGATTATTTAGCAGAAAAGAATCCTGTCACAATTGCAACAACGTAGAAAAAAAAAAGTATATATATATATATATGTGTGTGTGTGTGTGTGTGTGTAAAAATGAAATAAATTTTAGTCGTGATTTGAAATAAATAATAAAAAAAAGTGCAAAGATAATTTTAAAAGAATAGATCTATATCTAATGCAATGTAAGGATAGTCACTAAATGATTTGTTGGCTTCATTTCGCAGCCTAAAATATTAAGCTAGAGGAAAATACCAAAAACAAAATTTAAAATTATTATAAAAAAGAAAATAAGAAAAATTATGTCAAAGGGGGAATTTAGTTTAGTACGGAGGACTCTTAATTTCAATCTGTAAAAGTTGTACCAAATTTTTTATTTTAATTTATTTCTCTCTCTCTCTCTCTCTCTCTTTTTTTTCCCGTAGAAATGGGCTACGTACTTTTTAAAATGACTGAAATGAATTAAAATGAAGTGTTGCCACCTAAATTTCATACTTTAGTTTATTTTAAAAATTCTAATATGGGTGATAGCACTTGCTCTTGAGAAAAAAATGAGCGACAAGGGATCGTCTAATGACTAGATATTTCCCAAATCTTAATTTGTCGGTCAATGTAGCACCTCCCCAAGCCTTTAGAATGGTGCTCAGTGCTAGGAGTAGGAAACGTGATTGCACGATATTTCTAATTTAATTGTACGTCTGATTTTACTGCAACAATATTTCATTTATTACAGTTTTTTTTTTTTTTTTTTTTTTACCTATTTAACAGCAGACCTATATTTACAGCAAAAAACAAGGTAGGATACACAAAAACAAACAGATAAAACGCCGATAATATTCTGTAACCGCATACTGCCTAGCAATACTATTTAATATTGATTAAATAGATAATTTTTAACTGAAATTTTTATATGTTTTTTTTTTTTTTCTTTCTTTTTTTAATAACTCAAACTTTGGAGTAGCATGTTTTGAAATATGTATAACAATCATGAGGAAAATCATCGTTTTATTTATTTACTTATTTATCTTTTTAACAATTGTTAAAAATACATACAACTAAATTTATTGCTCAAATTTTCGTATTCGACGTATTCATGGGAAACTTTGTAAAATGTAAATATTTTCAAGAACCCTTCTGAAGAATACACATTTTATCTGTGCCATTATTTGCTAAAGCAGTAATATTTTTCTCGAAGGAATAATGCTTCGCTAAAATGCTGTTATTTTATTTCCACGAAGAATCACAAACACATTGTTCTATAAACAATAAAGCTTCAAATAACCATTGCTTTCTCATAAATGTCATACAGTGATGAAATAAATTAAAGAGATGTGACCTTCCATCAAATATATTATCAACAAACATTCTTTAAATATTTTTAAACTCTCTTTGATTTTTGTCATGTGCTTTTCATGACTATGCAGTGTAACAAAAGGAATTATTTAATGTATTCATTTAAAATTAAGATATTTATTAGAATGTTTTTTTTATTGAAAATATATATTTACATAAATATTTATTGTTATTTATTTCATGGAAAATTTTAACGAAATTAATCTTATTAAGTTATCCACGGAAAGAAAATAAAAGATTCTGATAAGAAAGAAAATTATCTCGGTAAGTCCAAAACTAGTACGCTGTGGTCGTCGCAAAACTTTCTTCTTCATCATTCTAATATATAATTGGTCATAAAAATGAGAAAAAGTTCTCAATTGGAAAAGTTCTCAATAGCAGCGCCACCTATCCGCCGATATTCACCCATAATAATTCAGTGCAGTTTCTTTGAAATAAAAAAATAATTCACATATAAAATTTGGTGCAATTACACACAATAAATGTAATATGTTGCTTTTTTGTAAATGGAGAAAATTGCAAAACAGTAGCGCCCCCCTTCAGCCGATATTCACTCAAATTGAGTCACTGTAGTTTTTATAATAGACATCTCATACAACAAAATTTAGTGAACCTACGCTCTACAGAATTTGTTTTGCAAACTTTCTGTTAATGGGGAAAATTATAACATAAAAGCGCCACCTATCGGTCGATATGCATCCAAACTGGACCAGCGAAATTTTACATCCAAAATCGGGACATTCATATGCGATAGAAGCGGAAATGAGCTGAAATGCTTTCCCATAAATGTGGGAATTTCTAACGTAGCAGCGCCAATTAATGTGCCAATCATTTAAATAAAATTTAACATATTCGGTATTTTTCTAAAGACTTCGTTGTAACATACCGAGTGTTATTCGTCAAATTTTGAGAGATAAAAGGTATGTGCTGAGTATTTTTTAGCATTGCAAACCTTCGGCGAATAAAGCGCAATTTGAAAAAAAACTAGAACTTTTTAGTGAAGCCTGGATGGGGCCTGCAAGCCATTGAGATGAAGAAATGACAATACAGTTTTTGCACAAGCAATTATTAAACATAGTAATAGTAGTAGGTGTACAATATGGCGTAGAATATGCTTCAGTATTTGGGCATTTCTTATTCAACAGTGCGGAGAATTTTGAGTAATACTTGAAATTTTGCACATATAAAATATGCCTTAGGAAGAAAATTTAAAATACACATTGATTTAAGCAAATTTCTAATGATGCTGAGCCATTTTCGTCCCTACTAGAAAAAATAGGAACTACAATTATCTTTATTTCTAAATAAAAACCGCATAATCAAAAACTATGTGTCAAAAATATAGTTGTGATCAAGGCTATAGATGTTACATAAAAGAGATGCAGGAGCACCTATTTGAAAAACCGATTTTTAGAATTTAGATTTTATGCTAAAAATTGGGTTCAAAAAGAGAAATTATTTTATGTGAAGAAATTTTCACAATTATTTCATTCACGTGTTAAAAAATGATTGTCATTTGTCGTTAGATATTCATTGTCGTTAGATTCACTGTATTAATGTATTCATTGTATTCATTGTATTCATCGTTGTATTCATTTGTCGTTAGATTTGTCGTTAGATTATTGTGATATTCAGTCTAGAGTATGAAATGTTGATTCACAATTTAATCTTAATTTAAAAATAAAACTACAAAATGAAATTTGGGTAATATTTCTTCGACAGTTTGACTAGGTAGCCGCTAATTTGTACATTCTCACAAAAAGATGTCTGCACATAAAATTTTATGTTGGAAAAAATAAACAAATGCAACACAGAAATTTTTCACTCTGCTCTTGCGCCTAGATTACATTTAGCCTAATGAAGGATTGTGCTTGCTTACTTTGACCGAAAACCATTTGTTGCAATTTTTTGAAAATTATCGCGAAAATCTGATTTAAACATTTTTTCTGTCCGAAAAGTTCTCTTTGTTGTTTTTTGATTTGGTCTTTTTTTTTTTTTTTTTTTTTTTTTTTTCTTTTTAATAACAAGATTATTTATAATAAATTAATAAATAAAAGGATAATTTTCATACTACTAAATATATAAAAATACATCACTTATATATAACGTCTTAATACATATAATACTTCAGCACTTCATTACTATTTTTGACATACGTTCTCGGAGAGATTCATTTATTAACTGCTGTAATAAAACATATGTATTTTGTTAAATATTCTACTTAAATCAGAAACAGAATTTTTAATTAAAGCGCAATATATAAATATAAAGAATAAATAGTTTTAAAATAAAAACTAATTACGCATCTAAAACAAAAAAGTCCAAATCCTCTCTCTTTCTATCAACTTCATGAAATTCATACTACTTTTTTTTTTTTCCATTATTATTCTACGATATTTTAAACGCTTTCTTTTGATTAAAGAACATACTTAAAATTATTCATATTTAATAAACTTAGCTGTTGTTTTATTCCATTTCTTTTTAATTCCTCATATTTATAAAGCCAACTACTTTCTCCTGTTTTTAATTTAAACTTGTTTAAAACTGCACTATAGCGTTCTTTAATTAAATTTAGTGAAATGGTAGAAGAGGGCCAGTTTAATTGAACTTTTGTTCCATTTGAGTGTCTGGTATATGCATCGTCTACATTGGAACTATTGTATTATTTCTAAAGCTGGGCTAATTGTTTATTAAATAATACGCCTTCAGCGACTGGTGAGTTTTATTTTTAACAGAGAGCTGATTCTCTGATGAAGCGTATGAAATGAAAATTAAAAAGAGAAGCCGAACTAGTGGTGGCATTGTTTCCATAATTAAATAATTAAAGCTTACTCCTGAAATACAAAGAGAGGGTATTGTGTATTCTAGATCAGTATTTTGAAGAGTTTGTTCTGCTAGCTGTAGGATGGGCTTACGCAAATTTTATGTATTTGTGAAGAGAATGCGTTGTTATCAGAAAGGTAAATGCAGTCGGTTGAACCACTCTTCCATTAAGAAATTCAAACCTGCATTAAAATGCACTTCTAGTGGGTTATATATATTTAGCATACAACAATGTATTTCAGTGAATTTTAGTTATATTGTCTAATTAAAAATGTTAAATTAAAAATAATAATAATTATTATTATATTTTAAATAATTGTGCAAAAAGTATAAATTTTTTTTTAGATTATTATTATTATTATTATATTTATTATTAATTAATTGGAGACACATTTTTTTTTTCGTTAGCAATTACACTACAGAATTGACTTAATAATATCTGGATAGTTATCTTTATTGTTTGACATCATTCGTGCATTTATAAATTAACAGCATCACAAAAAAAAAAAATAATAATAATAATAATAATAAATAAATAAATAAAAAATACGCAACTGCTGCTGCCAACTGTTCGGATTTCTGAATATTAGTATTTTTTATAGAAAATTTCACCTCATTTTCTTATAGAAAACAACTACAACAGCTTATAAAAATTTTTATAAAAAGATACTGTTATCTAAAATTCAGAATGGTTGGCAACTACGAAAGTATATCAACCCAGGAAATTACACAGGTTAACCTTTATCTACCACATAGTGAAATAAGTAAAAAATGTTTTTAAAGCACCTTTTTTTTTTTTTTTTTTAGTTAATCAAGATTAATTTTTAAAGATATATGAAATAAAAATCCTGCAATCATCTCATTACAGTAATTAATGAGGATGTAGTAAAGTGGTACTTCTGTCTACCATTCGTACATAGCGGTCAGAAAAGATATTTGGACCTTAAAATAGGCTAATGAAATTTTTACTTTTTTATGTCCATGATATGTTTTCTAAGATTTGTGGTAGATTCTTGAGGTAATATAGAAATTAATACGTACAAAACTTTGAATAAACTCCATAAAATGAAAGAACACGCAACATTTGCTTCGGGTCGAACGAAGACATGACCATTTGTCAGGCGAACAAAATTGGCACGAGTGCTGCAAAACAAAGCGCTCGTGCCAAATTTGTTCGTCTGATAAAGTGTGGTGTCTTCTTTCGACCCGAAATAACTGTTGTGAGTTTTTTCATTTTTCGGTGTTTATTCAAAATTTTGTGCTTATTACTTGCAAATGCCCAGTTCTTTCGTGCTTTTTTTATGCCATAGAAATTAATATGAACACTAACGTGAAAAATACCAAAGAAACATAGCGATACCACTCAAAATAATTACAAAAACGTTGTAATTACTTAATGTTCAACTAAATTCTATGTAAATTATATAAAATGACATACTATTTTCCATATCATGCCTTTGCACTGAAACAAGAAGCAATTTTTTGATCAAATTTTTAATTCCCCTCGTCACTAGAATAAATGGGCATTTCTACTACAATTTAATAGATGTAAACTTAAAATATTTTTCTGTAAAAAGCACTGTAGAAGGGTTTAAAGGGTCGAAAAAGTTTTTAGATATACATCTTAATATATATAAATCTCGTGTCACAATGTTTGTCCTCAATGGACTCCTAAACCACTTAACCGATTATAATAAAATTCGCACACCATGTGCAGTTCGATCCAACTTGAGAGATAGGATAGTTTAAATCTCAAATTATAGTCGCAATTTTAATTTATTGCTAATTATTTGTCTGTTATTATTTGACAGTCACAATTATCTGTTAACTCCAAATGATTCTAACAGATGTCGATACCTTTCGACTGGGTTGAAATGAAAGCTATAATATATTTGGTGCTGCCATCTACACAAAGAATCTTCAACTTTATAACCTATTAATAAATTTCGTATAATTCAATTATTTCCACTTTTTAAATTTTTGGTGTTAGCATAGCCGGCCACGTGTTACTTAGACTGAAGTGTAAATTGAATTCATATTATAATGAAGATAATACAGTGAAATTAATCCTGTTTTTTACTTATTTGTGCTTCATTGATCAAAACTTTATAATTTAATCTGTATATATATATAAATTACGTGTCACGATGTTTGTCCGGGGTAAACTCCTAAACTAAGGAACTGATTTTGATGAAATTTTGCACACTGTGTGCAGTTTGATCCAACTTGAGAGATAGGATAGTTTTTATCTCAATTTATTGTCACAATATTGTTTTATTGCAATTATTTGTTAATTATAGACCTTTATTAAAGTTGCTCCAAAATATCTGTGAGTTCCATTAATTTAATTGTTGCCAAAAAAAAAAAAAAAAAAAAAAAAAAAAAAAAAAAAAACGAGTTCATTTTCTTTCGACATAAAAATAAATACATTTAATCAAACGTGAACGTTAAAAAATTATAAAAAGTTAAATTATGCATCTCACGATAATTGACGTCATAATCAATTTAAAGATTTTATACACATTGATAAAGTGCTAATGTAGTTCTATCATAGATATAGTAATATATATAGATCTCTCATCCCCATGTTATCGTAGAAAGATTTTTGATGCCGAAAAAAGATAAAAAATAAAAGCTTTGGAAACAGCCATTAAGTGGTATTGAAAAAAAAAAAGAAAGAAAGAAATATGAATTTGAAACTGTATCTGGAGTCTTCCATTCCCCTTTAGCAAATAAATTATTCATAAATTTTATTTGCTAAAATATTAGTATGTATTCCCGTGTGTATTCACTCGGGGAAAGACGGCCATATTTTGGTAAAAACGTCGTCTTTTCCCAAATGAAAAGGAATAACTTTTTTCTCCCCAATGATCACTCTATTCTATATATGCTATACTATATCTATGAGTTCTATACGCAAGCGAAGTGTGACTCACTGACCGTCTGTGCAGCCAAGAAAAAGATTTCCTATGTTAATTGCCCACTGGATTTTTTGTAAGAAATTATTAAAAATCGAGGAAATTTATTTCCCGATTTTAATCCTTATATTTGGGTATAGATATGTATTAGTTATCGCGGGTGTTAGATTGAATTATTTTGCTGTCAAATTGACAAAATTTTAATTTTAAATTTTTAAACTCTGTCGCCCTTGGCTTTTATTATTATTATTATTATTATTTGGCGATCAAAAGCGTAACACGAAAATATACATGCCAGATGTATGCATTGTACGAAATGTAATATGTATTATTCATTGTACGTATGTATGACATGTAATATGTATTGTACGAAATATTGTTTCATATTATTCATTACTCTTTTAATATAAGTTGTTAAAATAACCATGATTTTTGAAAGGAATTAAATATTTTCGCCAGATAATTTGGCGATATTCTTTTTTTTTCGCCAAGGATGACAGAAATGAAATCTATTCCGCTGCAAAATATTAGTATCTTACATCAGATATTTTATTTAGACATTTGAAAACAAATTTGACTTCAAACTATGATAGAATATTTATCATTTTCCTTTTAATTTGTATATTATTAGTATATTAAAATTTAAAAGCATGGTATATAAAAAGTTTTTTTTTTTTTTTTTTTTTTTTTTTTTTAATCTTATAATTATTCTTATCTTAATCCTCAATGTTTCCCATCTTTATTGACTTGAATTTACTATTAAAATTTTAACATACTCAAAAACTTCTCATCACTTCGTTAAAATACACTAAACTTTTCCAAAATCTTTTTGTATTTAAAATGATACATGTATTTACTTTAAATGTCCAATATTTCATAAGATTTCCAATTTTAAAGTTTTAAAATATTTATCAGATTTACTTATTTTTCTGGTTTAGCCTTATTGTTTTCCCTTTTATAACTACAGCTGTTGCCCTTTTTAAAATATTTAAAATGATGAGGTCATTTAATAGTAAAATTATCCATTATAGCATATATTATATTTCACTCCTCCATAAAAATTGAATTTAAAATCGTCTGTTTCTTTTATACTTTTATTTTAATAGAATTTTAATAGAATTTAATTTATATATTAGTCATTTTAGCAATTTTATCCAAAGTAGCATTAGAAATAATATATATCACTTCTCCATTAAAATTTATAGGACCCTACAATAAAATTAATTTGTGCTTAATATCAACACTACGAAAATTTTTATCAATCGCTTCCAAATTTTGACCTAAGTTTCAAATCTCAACCCTGTGGGTTTTTACATCGGCTACAACGTTTTCGTCTTTGTTCGTAAATAATAATTTAACTGTACTAAATAGTTTACAGCCGTATATTTCAACGTATAACTTAGTCACAGCAACGCGTGGCCGGGTCTGCTAGTTATTTATTAAAACATGTATATGAAAGATGTACAGAACTGACGAACGGCAACCTCTAGCCGACATTGCTGCGAATGCAATATATGGAATTAAATAGCTTGTAAAAGTGTTTAAAACTAAAATTGAATAGACACATTCTAACTAAATACGACAATTTTATTTCATTTTTATTACAAATGTATTTTTGTACCTTTTATAACGGGTAGTTATAATCAAACTTCGTCTCTAAACATCATCCTGTCTTTAGATCAGACAAGTGGATTGCTACCAAACTTGATTAGTGTAAAATTTGGGTTATACGCTCAGAGAAATAAAAAATAAATAAATAAATTTTAAAATGTTCACCAGGTAGCGCTTTGCACAGAAAAATGGCAAGTTTAGATAATGAATTGACATACACGAGATGAAAATGTGTCTAAAAGTATTAAAAATTTTTGTGCATTCCGTATATATATTTTTGCCCCTTTCAAAGAGGGTGTTTGTAAATAAACTCCTGCTATAAGCAGCATCCTGCAGCTAGAACGGAAGAGCGGATTACCACCAAATTTGGCTAGTGGAAGACTTGTAATACGCGCCGAAAGAATTGAAAAAATAAAATAAAAATTGAAGTGTACAATAAATGTCGCTTTGCACAGAAATGTAGCAAGTTTAAAAAATGGCTTACACGGTATAAAACTTATCAATGAGTATTAAAATTGTCTGAGCATTCCTTATAAGTGTTTTTAGGCCTTTTAAAGAGTTCGGTTATAATTAAATTTCCGTTATGAGTATCATCCTGATGCTACAACTGACAGCGGATTACCTCCAAATTTGATTAGTGAAGGTTTGGTAAAATAAGTTCTCAAAAAAAAAAAAATAATAATAAAATCAAATAAATAAAAAAAAAAAAATCAAAAAATCAAAGAAAGAAAAAAAAAAAATCCACCACACACACATAAAAGCAGCACAGAAAATCGGAAAGTTTAGAAAATAGAATGACTTAAATGGGATAAAAACATATCAATGAATATTCAAATTGTCTGTGCATCCCGCATGAGTAATTTTAAAGAGATCGTTACAATTAAATTAACGCTATAAGCAGCATCCTGAAACTAGAACGGACGAGTGAGTTGTCAGTAGATTTTTCCTTTTAGAAAGACTTCCTCCCTTGTGCCTAGGTCTCAAGTATAGCGAACTGGCCTTAACCCGAATATCAGCACAGTCACACCACCATATCTGGTTACTGGAAAATTAGTGATATGAGCTCAAATAATTAAAAAACATAATAAATTTTAAAATATCTCCCTGGTGTCATTTTGCACAGAAATGTGACAAATTTAACGAACGGAATGATCCACACGGAATGAAACTAATCAGTAAATATCCAAATTGCTTGTACTTCGGTATTAGTCTTTCCGTTGATATATTTTCCTTTTTTCAAGGCAAAGTACTACACTGCGGTAATTTTATTACTTTTATTTTTTTCACCTTGAGATCTTAACATGAATCATTCGCATCCCAAACTTGATGGTAATTCCTACGCTTGTTTAAATGCTACGATGCTGCTTACAGCGGAAATTTAATCTGAACCACAAAATACATAATATTTTAAATTATCGTATTTTATTTTCCTAGTTTTCACACTGAATGTTATCATTAAAAATTTGTCAGTTAATTAATAATAAATGAAATTAAGATTATTCTCATATAAATTAATAGAATCAAAAAAAAAAAAAAAAAAAAGGAAAATTATAGAGTTTTCTAAATTTTCTAACCTAATAAATAAAATTTACTGGTGTCTTATTCAATCTAAACAAATTCATAAAAAAGTAAACAATTAAGAAATGTTCTCTTAGGAATATTTTGACTGTTTTTAAAAGAAGAAAAATAATATGGTGTGTCAGTCACACGACTTACTCTTACCCTGAAATTTAATACTATAGGTACATATTGGAGATTAAAAGGTAAGATAACGAGTGCTGTTATGCAAACCTACATTAAAACAATTCAAATTAGGCTTCGAAACAAATTTATTTGACAAGTAATTCTGTGTGAGGGGAGCTACCGCCCCACTCAACTCCCCATTTCATTACTGTACCTAAATTTATATAGAATTCAAATATGTTATTAAATTCAAAAGTTCATTTTAAATTATTGAGACAAGTTTCACAGCAAAATTCCTTGAAACTTATCAATCTTGATTACACTTTTCTAGTAACAAACACATTAACTTCAAATTACAACATATGGATCGTCTGAAATCGATTACTTTTAATTTATTCTAACAGACACAGACAAAGGTCAAACGTTAAAAACTTGACTTCGGTATTCAGGAAGCCTTAAAACGTCTAAATATACAAAAAACCAAGCGATGAATATTTAGCTTAAAAAAATACATTATTTATCATATTGCTATAAGGAGTTGATATCAATTCCGGAGCACCTTTCTTAGATATGGTAAAATAATAAAGTAAAGCACTTCCACTCACAATAAAAAAGAACGTTATGGTTTAAACATTGGCAGCCTGAATATCTTCTAAAAGTTAGGTACACATCAGGTGAAGGACATAAATATAATCCTATATCAATAACACACGGTAAAACTTAAGTACACTTCCATCAAATTTCAACTATTGTAGTACTATAATATAGTTCTTTTATGTATCCCTGTAAACAGACAGTGACTGATTTCTATACCATATTCTACATGAAACACGTTTTTGTGTATATGTATTCGTTTCATTTGGTTTAGTGCAGTCTATAGATGCTAAACTCTACTTACCTGCAATTTTCCCCATAGACGTAATATATTTAAATTCTCTTGGGTGTCCCTGTACACGAATCATTTGCTTGACATCAACGAAAATTTTAGTGTAGCATTCTTATATCATGCACATTTAGAATACCAAGTTTGTACGTTTTGCTTTAATTTGTTTTTGAGATATGCTGATAACAGACAGACACACAGAGGGACAGACAGACACACACACATACAGACCAACCGCTAAAAACATGAATTTTTGGATTCAGGGCACCTCAAAACATGTAAATATAACAAAAACCTAATTTTCAAAATATGACCCAAAATCAATTCTTTCTCTACTTTATGGGTAAGATAAAGTAAAAAGGAAACTATTTTAAAAAGAACACAGTTTTGTTTTATTTTATTTTTATTTTTTAAAGGCTAATACAAGCTGACGTTATTTTTGAATTTTTAAGTCAATTTTCAGAGCACGACAGAAACTTTATTAAAGGTAAGTAGTCAATAAATGAGTTACCTGTCTTGGAGCATTCAATGTTTCATTTCCTTCTTTATCGTCGAAATTCTTTATTGCAAATTTCATGCTTTTACGCTTATCTTTGGTTTCGAAAAAGCTTCTTCTCTCTTAAAATAGAAAAGAGAAATCTGACCAATTTCAGTCACTTTTCACTTGTTCATCATAATGAAAGACAATTTCTCACGGTAAGTGAAATCCCCTCAAACCATCGAGCTACTAGAACGACTCAGATTTGAGTTATTTAAAAGAATTTATTTTTAATAAAAATCTGACTAGATTTGAGTGAAACTGTTTGATGCTGAAAAAAAAAAATGTTATATTCTCTCTACCGGAATCGAACTTGGGTCCCTCCCCATAGCAGGCAAACGCGCTACCACCATGGTACGATTTCATGCCTAGTTTTGGTTATATAGGCGTTCTCAGGCCTTCTCAAACGGAGAAAATATTTATCAATTTTACTTCTTTTATACACAAAATAAAGTTATGGGAAACCCAAGAAATCTTCTTAAAATATCAGTATTGATGTAAAATGAGAAACAAATGTTGAAAACAGAATCTATATTACAAGCAGAGATTTGGATGGCTTGAAAATTAATTCATGGAATTATCAAGTCTAGAAAAATATATTCATCCATGGGAAGCTGCAGTATTTCTTGAATAACTATTGATCTAAATCTGACTTTCCTCGGCCGGAAAATTCAGCCTCCTCAACCTGTTTCCATGCTACAGACTCCGTGATGGTTCAAACACAAACCACAACTTCAGTTTTCCCTGAATACGGAAGTTTCCTCAGCAGAATTTCTTGGAAGGTATTCCTGGTTACATCCATATTCAAATACAAGTAGCTGAGACAAGCATATAGTCCAATTGGTCAGGGATAAATGGATTCGCTTCATCTTTGCTTAGGGACCGTGTAGATATCCGCGACACTAAAGCGGCAAGTGCATGTTCTATTCAAATCCATTTAACGTGGCTTTTAATCTGCCGCATACATCGAAGGGAGATTTTCTCTTTTGACAAACTTCCTGCTGAAATAATTAGCATTGAAAACTTGGGGTTTCTTGTGTAAAATTCTTCAAGGAGCAATAAAAAATAATGTCTTTCATCGTAAACATGTCCAAAAATTCAAGGGTAACTTTCCAACAATCGATAATTTATGGCTTTCCCGTTTTGCTTTGGTCGCTAGTGTTTGCACTCACCTTAAGATAGTAGTTAAAGGTAAAGTTTTTTTTTATTTCAGATATAATTATTATTTCAATAATAATTATGTTCAATTATTCAAATATAATTGTTATTTCAATAATAACCTCTAACATGTCTACAAACTTATATCATCATGAGTGTAGAATTTAAGAATTTACGAACTTTAAATAATTCCAGTGGATAATCCGTGATGTTCAAGAGTTCCTTTTTGTGTCCCCATAAAATGATTTTAAGTCTTCTACATTCATAAAAATCTATAAAAATCATAGATACTAATTTTTAACTATATCGTATAAGACGTTTTGACGCTGTCGTAATTCAAATAATTTGACTCACAAGGAAACATTCAAAAGGTGTCATCTTCAAAAAGTATAGAAAAACATATATGTGATTCTACTCTTCAAAAAATATCAGAAAATGAAAAAAAAATTATCGGCTGAAATTAATTACAGCGACCACAAAAAATTATCAAAATTAAGCATAATTGGCGATTTATCGCTGATAGGCGATACGTTTGCTAGCACCGAGATTGCCGTGTACGAACAGAACAGTGTTTTGCTTTTTCCGCCATGTACTCAAAATCAATCGCCTAGCAGTGTGAAATCGCCAAATATGCTTAATTTTGATAATTTTTTGTGGTCGCTGTAATTAATTTCAGTCGATAATTTTTTTCATTTTCTGGTGTTTTATGACGAGTATAATCACATATATTTTTTTCAATACTTTTTGAAGATGACAACCTTTTAAATGTTTCCTTGTCAGTCGGCTGTAATGATAAAAAATTTTCCTTTGTGTCCCTGTATAAAAAATATGCCATATAACATACTAATTTTTAGCTCTATCGGATAAGGCGTTTAAATGATATCGCACATTAAATAGCTGAGTCCGTTAGCCATAATGATAAAGAATTTTTCTTTGTATCCCTGTAAAAGTATTATAAGTGCTAGACTCATTAAAATGTATACGAGTTGTGTGTCAGTGATCCATAACATATCTACCAAATTTAACTCAATAGAATAAGGTGTTTAGACGCTATCGCACTTTAAATGACTTGAGCCCATAGGCTGTAATGTTAACGATTTTTTCTCTGTGTCCCTGAAAAAAAAAAAAAAAAAAAAACACTTGTAAGTGTCAGTCTCATCAAAATATATTCAGCTCTTGCGAATGTGACTTATAACATTTCTACCAACTTTTTGGTCAACCGGTCAATGCGTTTAGACTTATTTGCTCGTCATTCAAATACAACACACACATACACTTATACATTTAATAGTTCCATAAATGGACTCAGAAGACCTTAAAATGTATAGATACATAACAATTTCATAATTGAATTTGTTCACGATTATAATACTTTTTTCGTGTAATGTGTGTTCGGAAGGTAAAAGGTGATAAGTTAGAGTTTACATAAAAGTGTCATTTTCTTACGAAATATTTTCCATTCATGTTATGAATAGAGCATCTTTACTTTTTAAAAATAAATGTAGTAAGAATGATAAAATAAAATTAATCTAGTTCTAGGTGTGTATATTAATATTCATAGCACTTTTTTTAATTTTTTTTTTTTTTTTTTTTTTAAGTTGAAAAGCTCTTGAGTCTCGTCGCACAGAGTTATTTTTAATAATAATAAAAAATCTGGTAATATTTAAGATAATAAAAAATTGTTTTTAATAAAGACTACCGTCCATTTTGAAAGATCTCTAAAAGAATGAAGGATGTATTCAATTATAAACAGAATAAAATTAAGGAAAACTTATTTAAGAATTTCTTTGAAGTGCCAATTTCATTATAACCCAATATGTCTTTCTTTTTATTCTGTAATTTTATGAGGGAAATATAAACATATTTTTCATTACTTTCTTTATTCATTTTTATTTTATTATTATTATTATTATCTTTAGTATAGAAATTAATTTTACTTTAAAAAAGGAATTAATTTTTTTGGATGGGTTATAAAAGAAGAAGCAAAAGCTATATTATTTTCTAAGTTAATTTTTTATATTTGTAAAAATACGAACTCTAATAATAAAATTTAGCTTTTATGAAAATTCTTGTGTTTTTTATTTCCTATATATACAAATTTTTCCGATTAATAATACCCGTATTATTTAATCGTAGTAACTAAAAAATTACTTTTCGAAAATATTGATTGATTGCAACCACTGGCCAGTACCGGTTTATGACAGTAATGTCGCCATGGAGGAACCGTCTAATGCTCACTAGAGAATCTCCTATCCTGCTAACTCCCTCGAGGGGACACACTGAGGAGGCCTCAAGGAGGATGGAGGACCAGTTGGTTGAGCTTTAAATTATTTTCATATTTTTGAGTTACAAGTATTAAATTCGACAGATTTCTTGATTTCATATTTTAAGGGAGTTGGTACGGTTCATAATGTCCATAATTTCACTTAAGATGTTTTACAATGGCCTTATTGGTTGATTCTTTAATTTATCAGAGTTCAGTTTCAACAATGAGATTTGTCCATAGGGGAAAAAAAAAAGTTTATAGTTCTTTGTATCATTTCCATTTTACACAATATTATTTAGTATTTCCGTTGTTATACATATTTAAGCTATTTTCTTATTCCTTAGAAGTATTAACAACTCTCTAAACACATTTGAGATATTTTGTTTATGTTAAAATAATAATATAGTTGCAAAAATTTTAATTTATTTCGGAGGATTTTTAGCTTCTGCCTTTAATTTGCACCACTTTATATATATATATATATTCTCAATATATAACTATGATATAATAAGAAACAATTTCTCTTAAGAAAAAAGTGGTATGAAATAAATGCGGGGTTAAAAATGCTCCGAAATAAATTAAAATGTTGGCATCTCTGTTGTAAATTCAAGACCATGAACCAAATGGATATGATAAGCCCACAGAATTTATGTTTTATATTGGAGAACTGAGAAATTAGAGTATTGTAGTTATTTTTAGTGGGGCGTAGTTTTTAGGGCTATTAACTATTTGACGTAAATTTTGACGGATAGTTATTTTTCTGTTGATTTTAAAATTATATTGTTACAAAATTGTAAATAATTGTGTTTATTTCTGTATAAATTCTTTCAAAGAGGCTTAGTAAGTTGATAAAGTGCTAATTTTGTGCATTTCTAGTCGTTTTAGCGTTGAAATAGCCTTATTTTCCCTTAAAAACGCATTAAAAAGCCCCAATAATGCAGGTAATGGATTTGGCGCCAAATTTGGCGACTTTTTCCCACCTTGGCGATTTTTTGGCGACCTTGGCGAGAAAATCCATATATGGGATATACCAAATATGGAAGCTGTAAGTTGATTGGTTGACCACTTTCTAGAGTTTTCTCGAAAAATCTGGGTTCCATGGAACAGTATATAAGGAAGCGCTTTCTCGCCAAGGCAGTCAGTTCAGTTCAGTCTTCAGCCAGCTTCACTAGTGCTTGCATTGCTCTTGAGCCTCTTTGGAAGAGACTTGCTTTATGTGTTATTGCTATACAGTTTTTACTGTGGATTTGCTATTGACAGCTGTTGTTTAAGCTGTGTTTACTGTTTGAATTGAAGCTGATACTTGGTTTATAGACCTGTATTTTTCTGGAACTTGCTGTGAATAAATTACTGAATTTTTGTACGTTTGGCCTTTCATTCTCGGACAACTCACGAACCCTCAAGTGCGCAACATTTCTGGTGTCAGGAGCGGGGTTGTCTGTGAATGGTGATAACGAGGGCTATGGAGCAAGAAATGAAGAAATCTCTAGAAGGTCTCACTGCTCAGATGAATGAGTTAAGATCTGGATTGATAGAGAAAATGGAAACAGGACAGGAAAAGATGGAAGCATCGCAAAGAGAGATGAAAGAAAGTATGGAAGCATTGCAAAGAGAGATGAAAGATAGCCTGAGTCAAGAGATGAATGGAATGAAAGCCGGACAGAAGGAATTGAAAGACGGCTTGACTGAAGAAATGAAGGAAAACTATGGGTGACACTATGGGTGAAGACACTATGGGTGAAGACACTATGGGTGAAGTTCAGGAAGAAATTAAATCTAATCAAGATGAGATGAAGAGAAAGCTTTCAACGGTGAAAGAATCAATCGAAAGTAAATTATCGGATATGGGAAGAAGAATAGATGGAATAGAAGAGAAAGTTTTGAAAATAAATGACAATTTTGAAGAGAAAGCTATGAAGATAGAAGAAAATGTTATGAAGGTTGAAGAGAAAGCTATGAAGATAGAAGAAAATGTTATGAAGGTTGAAGAGAAAGCTATGAAGATAGAAGAAAATGTTATGAAGGTTGAAGAGAGTGTTACGAAAATAGAACGGAGTTTCGAGGAGAAAGTTAAAGAAAATTTTGATCAGGAACTGAAAGGAAGGTTTTCAGAGATAGAAGGTAAACTGAAGAGAATAGAAGAAGATCTGGAGAGAAAAGTGGAAGAAAAGTTAGAATCCATGCCCCAGAAAACTGAAAAGAAAGAGAGAAGAATCCAGAATCAGGAATTTATTAAGCTATCTACCTACGATGGCAGTTACTCCTGGCATGTATATAAGACGCAGTTTTCCATCGTAGCTGAAGCTAACGGCTGGGACTCTACCGCCAAGTCAGTCCACTTAGCAGCAGAATTACGAGGAGATGCAGCTGAGATACTGAGAAATGTTTCTAAAGAAGAAAGGAACGACTTCGAGGCCTTGACTAGAGCACTGGAGCTACGGTTCGGAGAGAAGTGTTCTAAGGACTATAGTCGCCTCCAGTTAAAGTCCCGTTACCAGAAAACGGGCGAAAGTTTGCAAGAGCTGGCAGCGGACATTCAGAGATTGTCACACCTAGCATTCTCAGACTGCCAAGCTGACACTCGAAACGACTTAGCTCTTCAGTACTTCATCGATGCTGTTCGGGATCCAGAAATTCAAAAAGCGCTGAGACTCTCCAACATCAGAGACGTAGAATCAGCTTTAGGCTATGCACTTAGGATAGAGGCAGCCCAACAACCCTCCCGTAAAGACCGCCATACCATAAGAGCAGTCTCATTAAATGATACGCCTGCTGATGAGAATGAAATGAAGAGAAGTTTCGCAGAGATCTTAAAGAGATTGCGCAACCTGGAAAATAATATAGAAATAAAGGATCGAAAGATAAAGTGCTGGGGCTGTGGAGGGGATGGTCATGTGAAGAGGAACTGCCCCGTACGACCAACTATAGGAAATCACCCGGCTTCACAATCACTACAGGGAAACTAAGAGGAGGCCATCTCGCGGGGCGGAGGTTGCCTAAAATTAAAGATCCCCAATTTACAGTATTTCATGTTTCATCGATGAGTGGCGGTCGAACTGGCGGTGTTTACTGGTCGAATTGAAGCTGATACTTGGTTTATAGACCTGTATTTTTCTGGAACTTTCTGTGAATAAATTACTGAATTTTTGTACGTTTGGCCTTTCATTCTCGGACAACTCACGAACCCCCAAGTACGCAACATTTCTGGTGTCAGGAGCGGGGTTGTCTGTGAATGAAGATAACGAGAGCTATGGAGCAAGAAATGAAGAAATTTCTAGAAGGACTCACTGCTGAGATGAATGAGTTAAGATCTGGATTGATAGAGAAAATGTAAACAGGACAAAGAGAAATGAAAGAAGGACAAAGAGAGTTGAAAGACGGTTTGACTGAAGAAATGAAGGTAGCACAAGTGAAAATGGAAACATCGCAAAGAGAGTTGAAAGACAGTTTGACCGAAGAAATTAAATCTAATCAAGATGAGATGAAGAGAGAGCTTTCAACGGTGAAAGAATCAATCGAGGGTAAATTAACGGTAATGGAAAATAGAATGGATGGAATGGAAGAGAAAGTTATAAAGATAGAAGAACATTTTGAGGAGAAAGTTTTGAAGAGAAAGCTATGAAGATAGAAGAAAATGTTATGAAGGTTGAAGAGAGTGTTACGAGGATAGAGCGGAGTGTAGAGGAGAAATTTAAAGAAAACTTTGATCAAGAGCTGAAAGGAAGGTTCTCAGAGATAGAAAGCAAGTTTAAGAGAATGGACGAAGATCTTGAAAGAAAAATGAAAGAAAAGTGGAACATAGAAGTAATAGGGAATGAACTGCAGAGCAAGATTCGGAATCTCGAAGAAAAGTTAGAATCCAGAATCAGGAATTTATTAAGCTATCCACCTACGACGGCAGTTCCTCCTGGCATGTATATAAAACACAGTTTTCCATCGTTGTTGAAGCTAACGGCTGGGACTCTACCGCCAAGTCAGTCCACTTAGCAGCAGCATTACGGGGAGATGCAGCCGAGATCCTGAGAAATGTTTCTAAAGAAGAAAGGAACGACTTCGAGGCCCTGACTAGAGCACTGGAGCTACGGTTCGGAGAGAAGTGTTCTAAGGACTATAGTCGCCTTCAGCTAATATCTCGTTACCAGAAACGGGCGAAAGTTTGCAAGAGCTGGCAGCGGACATTCAGAGACTGTCACACCTAGCATTCTCAGACTGTCATGCTGACACTCGAAACGACTTAGCTCTTCAGCACTTTATCGATGCTGTTCGTGATCCAGAAATTCAAAAAGCGCTGAGACTCTCCAACATCAGAGACGTAGAATCAGCTTTAGGCTATGCACTTAGGATAGAGGTAGCCCAACAAGCCTCCCGTAAAGACCGCCATACCATAAGAGCAGTCTCATTAAACGATACGCCTGCTGGTGAAAATGAAATGAAGAGAAGTATCGAAGAGATCTTAAAGAGATTGCGCAGCCTGGAGAATAATAAGGAAATAAAGGACCGGAAGATAAAGTGCTGGGGCTGTGGAAGGGATGGTTGCGTGAAGAGGAACTGCCCTGTACGACCAACTATAGGAAATCAACCGTCTTCACCATCACTACAGGGAAACTAAGAGGAGGCCATCTCGCAGGGCAGAGGTCGCCTGAAATTAAAGAGCCCCAATTTACAGTATTTCATGTTTCATCGATGAGTGGCGGCGATAATGGACTTCACGTCTATGGCCAAGTTAACAACACCACCTGCCGGATGATTCTGGACACAGGAGTCAACGTTTCTATCATTAGAACGGATTTGGCTCAAGAACTAAAAGAGAAGATCGTCTGGACTCCGCCCTGCGTTAAACTCCCGACTGTGACCGGAGACGAAATCAAAATATATGGAAAAATGAACTTGACCATCACTTTTGGGAATGCCAGTTACCATCATATGGCATATGTGGCTGATATAAGAGATCCTTTAATCATTGGAATTGATTTCCTGAGAAAATTTAACTTTCAATTGGACTTCAAGAATAATGAACTGCATTCGAGTTCGGAAGACATCGCTGTGTTCAACACTGAAAATCAAGACATTCAGACAATTTGCCAGATAACAGCCAAATCTGAAATTTCCATCCCTCCACACACAGAGACAATAGTTTCAGGAACACCACCTACAAAGCAATACTTCCGCTATGGACTGATTGAATACCCGAATACAGACAATAGCCCAAGAGGAGTTCTGGTACCTTCATCAATAGTTGATCTCTCAAAGAGTACTATTCCTGTGAGAGTCGCAAACATCAGCGATAAGGTCCGAACAGTGAAGAAGGATGAGGTGTTAGCAGCCTGCACTCCTGTAACATGCATCAACCGCCCCACGCAATCAACTGAATCCAAGTGTTCTGAACAATTAATAACGGAATTACTCATGAACGCAGAGTTAGGAAAGGAAGAGAGATGTGCTGCGGAGAAGCTACACCAAGAATTTAAAGACCTTTTTTCTCGAACAACTGAAGACGTCGGGAGAACGAACATCACCCAACACAGAATTGACACAGGAAATCATCCTCCAATCAAACAACATCCAAGAAGACTTCCATTTGCTAAATAGGAAGAGGTCACTGAACTTCTAAGTGAAATGCAGCACAATGATGTCATCGAGCCATCAACGAGTCCTTGGGCCTCTCCCATAGTACTGGTGCGAAAAAAGGATGGTTCAACAAGATTTTGTGTGGATTATCGTCGTTTGAATGACATCACAAAGAAAGACAGTTACCCTCTTCCCAGAATTGACGACACATTAGACACACTTGCTGGCAATAAATGGTTCTCGACTTTGGATCTTAAGAGCGGTTACTGGCAAGTAGAATTACATCCTGATGATCGTGAGAAGACTGCATTCACCACGGGACAAGGACTGTGGCAATTTAAAGTTATGCCGTTCGGATTATGTAATGCACCTGCCACCTTCGAACGCCTGATGGAGACAGTGCTAAAAGGACTTTCCTATGAAGCCTGTCTGGTGTATTTGGATGATATTATCATTGTGGGGCGCACTTTTGAAGACCATCTACGAAACATTTGAAAGGTGCTGGAGAAACTCATAATGGTTAACCTCAAATTGAATCCAGGCAAGTGTAACTTGTTCCGTCGTGAAGTGAGCTACCTCGGCCATATCATCTCTGCCGAAGGTGTGAGAACTGATCCTGAGAAGATCTCTGCAGTAGAGAACTGGAGTCGCCCTGAAAATGTACAACAACTACGAAGTTTCCTGGGGTTATGCACTTACTACAGGAAGTTTGTCAAGGGTTTCTCAAATATTGCCAGACCACTGCACAAGCTGACGGAAGCCAAACAGAAGTTCCTGTGGACAGATGAATGTGAAAAAGCGTTCAAGCGACTTAAAGAGGCCTTAACATCATCGCCTATCTTGACATATCCACAGCCCGACAGACAGTTCATACTTGATACAGATGCCAGCCATGAGAGTGTCGGTGCTGTTCTGTCGCAGGAAATTGATGGTCAAGAACATGTCATTGCCTATTGGAGTAAATGCCTGTCTAAACCGGAGCGAAATTACTGTATCACCATGAAAGAGCTACTTGCCATCGTAAGAGCCATAGAACATTTCCATCATTACCTCTATGGCAGAAGATTCCTGCTCCGGACTGACCATGCATCTTTAACGTGGTTGCTCCAGTTCAAGAACCCGGAAGGACAGATTGCCAGTGGATACAACGCCTGCAGGAATATGACTTCGAGATACGTCATCGTAAAGGGACTCTACATGGTAATGCAGATGCCTTGTCACGGAAGTCCTGCTCGGAAAGCTGCAAGTACTGCTCTAGAGCCGAACAGAAATACCTGCCGATAAATCCGGTTGCCTGCCAAGTTACTGTCTCAACACCATCAGATCAAGATCCCGATCCGTGGAGTGACGAAGAACTTAGAAAAGCCCAGTTGGAAGATCCTGACATAAAGCCAATATTACAGCTGAAGGAGACGACCAGCAACAGACCTATCTGGCAGGACATTTCCAGATTCAGTCCCATTACGAAAAGTTATTGGGCACTTTGGGACTCTCTTCATATTAGAAACGGCGTATTATACAGAAAGTGGGAATCTGATGATGGGAAAAGCTTCAGATGGCAGATTTTATTACCAAGATCAAAAATTCCAGCTGTTTTAGAACAACTGCATAGTAGCTCTACCGGAGGCCATTTTGGGGTAATGAAGACTCTGCAGAAAGTTCGGGAACGCTTCTACTGGTGCAAGGCAAAGGAGGATGTGGAGAAATGGTGTAAATCATGTGATGCTTGTGCGGCACGTAAAGCCCCGCAGAAACGAAGTCGAGGAAGACTGCAACGGTATACCGTGGGAGCACCATTTGAACGGATTGCAATCGACATCTTGGGTCCTTTGCCACGGACCTCCAGTGGAAATAAATACATCCTCGTCGTGATGGACTATTTCACCAAGTGGCCTGAGGCATATCCCATTCCCAATCAAGAGGCATGCACAGTCGCAGAGGTCCTAGTGCAGCAATGGGTGTCAAGGTACGGCACGCCCCTACAACTTCATACCGACCAAGGTAGGAACTTTACCTCTGATGTTTTCAAAGGACTGTGTCAACTACTCGGCATAGACAAAACCCGGACAACACCCTTACATCCCCAGTCGGACGGCATGGTCGAGAGGTTCAATCGTAACATCCTGAATAACCTCTCACTTCTAGTATCAAGGAACCAGCAAGATTGCGACTTGAAGTTGCCATTGTTCCTGCTGGCTTATCGAACTGCTGTCCATGAAACCACCGGCTATACTCCAGCCCAGATGCTGTTCGGACGTGAACTTCGTCTCCCTTGTGATCTCCTGTTTGGTTGTACACCCGATGCGCCTTCATCGCCCGAGGAGTACAACCAAGATCTCCAGGCACGATTTGAGGACGTACACAACTTTGCTCGGGAGCGGATTAACATGGCAACGGAGAAAATGAAGACAAGGTACGATCTAAAGGCTACACAACATGAGTTCCAGGAAGGAGAGAAGGTCTGGTTGTGGAATCCTGTTCGACGCAAAGGACTCTCTCCCAAATTACAGTGCAACTGGGACGGACCGTACACAGTCTTAAAGAGGCTGAATGATGTAGTGTTGTGGATCACTAAAACACCTTCATCAAAACCGAAGGTGGTGCACTATAAAAGGCTAGCCAAGTACCACAATTAACGGTAATATTAAAATTTAAAATGTAAACACTGGTAAAATTTGCGCATGCGCACTGTAAATATTTGTATATAAATATGTGTACATATTTGTGAATTTTGTAAATATTTCTCACTTGATTTGTATTTCTATTTTATCGTTATATGCAACTCAGTTTTTGTATTTTAGATTGTGTAAGTTTGTTTAGTTTCGCCTCTTGACCAATGGTTGCACTGCCCGGGACGTGCAGTCCTTGGGAGGGGGCAGTGTTACAAAATTGTAAATAATTGTGTTTATTTCTGTATAAATTCTTTCAAAGAGGCTTAGTAAGTTGATAAAGTGCTAATTTTGTGCATTTCTAGTCGTTTTAGCGTTGAAATAGCCTTATTTTCCCTTAAAAACGCATTAAAAAGCCCCAATAATGCAGGTAATGGATTTGGCGCCAAATTTGGCGACTTTTTCCCACCTTGGCGATTTTTTTGGCGACCTTGGCGAGAAAATCCTTATATGGGATATACCAAATATGGAAGCTATAAGTTAATTGGTTGACCACTTTCTAGGGTTTTCTCGAAAAATCTGGGTTCCATGGAACAGTATATAAGGAAGCGCTTTCTCGCCAAGGCAGTCAGTTCAGTTCAGTCTTCAGCCAGCTTCGCTAGTGCTTGCATTGCTCTTGAGCCTCTTTGGAAGAGACTTGCTTTATGTGTTATTGCTATACAGTTTTTACTGTGGATTTGCTATTGACAGCTGTTGTTTAAGCTGTGTTTACTGTTTGAATTGAAGCTGATACTTGGTTTATAGACCTGTATTTTTTCTGGAACTTGCTGTGAATAAATTACTGTACGTTTGGCCTTTCATTCTCGGACAACTTACGAACCCTCAAGTACGCAACAATATTTTAGTAGTGGATATTTTACAGTTATGTAATGGTACGAGGAAGCTTTTTTACCACATGCGTAAAGATCATTTGATTTCTTACTGATCTTACGTAAGAATGTCGGAAAACTTCCTTGTCCCGTAATGTAATAACCAATAATCCAGTTTACACAGGTATAAGAGGTGTCCACTTTCTTAATGAATTCATATGTTCGTCTTCCCTTAGTACAGGACGACCATTCTGACTGCCAATCCAACATTAGTTTATATTTCAGTATATTTTTAAGTAAGAATACTGGAAATGGAAGGTAAAAATGATCGATTGTGCACTCTGCTGAGGTCGCGTCCGTTGCTAGACTATCCGCTAACTCGTTTCCAAAGGTGCCAACGTGCGCTCTAGTCCACTAAATTTGTTACTTGTTTGTGGAGATCATTTAAAAGTTCATTTTAGGAGTTTACGATTATTTGATTATATGGGGATTATCCCCATAAACTGATATATACCAATTTTGAACGGTCTAACTCAATTTCTGATTTTTTTGGCCCCCTACCGCCCTAATAATTTTACACTTTCGAAAATATCTTCATTCAACTTATATTCCCCCAAAACCTATATAACCCAATTTTGAGCTGTCTAACTCAATTTCAAATTTTTTGGCTCCCCCTTCTCACCGCCCCCTAATAATTTACACCTTCGAAAATATCTTCATTCTACACTTAGGCCCCATAAACCTATATATACCAATTTTTAACAGTCTAACTCAATTTCTAATTTTTTGTTCCCCCCTGCCCCCTTCTTTCTCCCCTAATAATTTTACACTTCCGAAAATATGCTCATTCGACTTGTAGGCTCCAAAAACCTGTATATACTTATTTTGAACACAATTTCTAATTTTTTGCCCCCTTCCCTCCATCCCTAATAATTTTACATTTTTGTAAATATCCTCATTCGGCTTGTAGGTGCCAAATTTTAAGAATGTATGATTAAAAAAGGACATTGTGGAGTAACTGTCTGAAAGAATAAGTACAGAATTTGATCGAGTGCTTAGTGAACTGAATCAATCAATGGCTCCTATTATTGAGAGAAGTTCTGCTTGGAAAACCATTTTTAGATGATGCAGCTTAATTTGTGGTTGATAAATTAAATTTGAATTAAAAAAATGATGCAAAGGCACACGCGACACCATTCGGAGGTCTTATATGCATCTGTATATATGGTCAGAGGGCGCGAAGGAGCAGATTCTTCAATAAAGAAGTTTGTAAGATGAAAATAATTTGGAAAGTTGTATTTGAGAATTGGTACGAAGAGATTAACGTGACAGATTTTAATATTGTTATGCATATTGTATGAACGATTATTTAGAATTTAAAATTTCTGATAGTCTGTTTGTAAAAAGAGGGTAATGGGGGAGAACCTGTAATTACGCATAGGGCATCATTTGATGTCCTTTTGTATGATCTGAGAATATGAAGTAGCGCTAAGTCCTGGGCTGATCTCAATTTTTGACACCATGGAAATTAAGATCCCCGAATCACACCTGATAATCGTAAGTTAGCTGTTCGAGAGTTACTGTTTCGTACCAAATTTTTAAGAATATTGTCCTATACATTTTATCTTTTGATCTTAATAGGTTGAGAGTAAAGGTGAATAATATCAATTTAGAGTGAATTTTGTTTAGGATGCTCTAGCCAGTTGAATCAGGAGTATAGAGTTAGACTCAAGTCTGGATTGACTTTTTGACTGGAATTGAAATGTTATAGGTTTTAAAGATTGAATTTCTATTTAATAGGTGATTATTTTTACAATTTTCCGTCATCATGGTAACTATTTTTTGCGGAAATACTGCTAATCCTAGAGTAGTAAAAATATTTACAAAGTGATTTATTAATTGATTTGAATTTACCTGCAATTCCTGTCTGGTGTTGTCCACCATTAAAATACAAAAATCGTTAGCATAAGCCATAATTCTTCCATTAAATTTACCATAAGTCCATTCTTCAGTAGTCCGAAGTGATTTTGTTGGCTACTATGAGACAGAGGAGAAAGCGCAAGCAGAAACCCTAGGGGCAACCTTTAACCGCCTGAAGACACTTGAAAAGGTCAGTGAATTGTGCCCCTGCGAGCCACTAAGTGTATTTGTAAGAATCGCTTTCAAATAGGTTGGAAGGGGTGAGTCGCCTATCACGGATATCAGGAGATCCCATCCCATGGATTCGAATTCTCCTGTGGAATCGAATTCTCCTGTGTAATCGAATGCTCGTGTGTGAAGATATTATGGATACATATTTGAATGTAGTTATTAATTCAGTTCTTATTGCTTTTAATCTTAGGTTTCTTTTTTTCGTGTTCCTTCCCTTCCTGAAGCCACGCTTAGCAACATCAAGATAAGAGGAGTTTCCCAAAATCGTGATTACTCGATTTTTAATGATTTTTTTTTTCAAAGAGCTTACCTAAAGAGGGGAGGAGAGTGATGGAATAGTATGACTTGGGGTAAGAAGTGTCTTTATTATTCCCCCTAATGAAGATTACCTTTCTTTTTATCCAGTTATCTGGGAGAAGGCCGTTTGTAAAGCATTTGTTAAATAAAGTAAAAGATTTGAGTAATTTTGAGATAAATTTTTAATGATTCTGGTGTCCATCATGTCGTGACGAGGAGCTTTATGGGGGCTAAAGAATTTGTGACTAATGATAATTCCTTGTTTATAATCTGGTCGAAAGTGTAAAAGTTGTTAGTATTGAGTAAATGTAGTGATGGCAGATTGCGGGCGTGTTGGATGTGTAATGCTCCTCTATAAGAGATGATATTAAGGTGTTATAAGAACCTGTCATGTGTGATGAATCAAGTAAAGTATGTAATAAATCAGTTCTTTTAAAAGTCTTACCCTTAATATATTAAAGATTTTTCTATATACAGAATTTGAAGTTTCACAAAAAAATATCCACGTGTGTCTTATTAGTCTCCTTAATTTGTAATTTGTATTATGTGCGTTAACACTTATGGATAATGCTTTAAGTTTCATTATATGGATTACGAGTTTTTCTCTTATAGAGGGCATTCAGTTTGTTTCTCGCTTTTTTAAGTTCTTTAGTGTACTATGAGAGTTGTGATGTATATGATAAGCGACGTTTTTTGAAAAAAAAAGAGGCATGATTGCATCCATGCCTGAGTTAAAGTCCGAGACCCAGTTAAGGTTTCTGTGTACACGCCATCTTAAATATTCAAAGTTCAATGTTAACCTATGGGAAAATTTTGTCCTTTAATAATTAATACAAAAGTGCTTAAAAGTGAATAAAAGTGGCATGACACCAAACAAACAAACAAAAAAAAAAAAAAAAAAAAAAAAAAAAAAAATGTACATCTCGGTAGATATTTTCTTTTCAGATTTTCCTCACTGAAATAAAGTTTTCGATGTTTAAAGTAAAACTTATGCGAATTCTTTCAGAACAAAATTTAAATGTATTAAAAAACATTACTTAAAAAAACGAAAAAAAAAAAAATGTAAACAGATGTGAAAATTTGTCCTTTATAACACTGACAAATATTTTGCAAAACTATTAGCCGTTGTATTAATTATTACAAGACAAAATTTCCCCATAGGTTAATAAGGAACCTTGCATATTCAAGACAGCGGGTACACAGAAACCTTAAGTAGTGAATCCCTACCAGTGCAGGAATTCGAAGATTCTAACATATTATCGTTATATTTCTTGAACCAGGTGTTAAATTTTCTAAAGTTTGAGAATTTTGTTTTAAACCTATATTCTGTCCTAAGATGTGGAGAAAAATTAGAGGACTAATTTATGTAGAGGTCGCCACTGTTAGTTATACTGTTGCGATCATTATTCCAATTTATTAAATGCCGTGAGAGATAATTTCCACTTAATGTGAGGTCTGGATTTTCGGTTTTGTTATTTCAGTGAAAAGCGTACGGATTTAAGGGATTGTCCAGAATTGTACGGTTGTTCAGCATGAAAAAGTTTTGTATTAAATGAACTCTGTAGTCATCCCTTGAGTAATGGAATGACCTCAACCGAGCGTTAAAGTCCCCCCCCCCCCAATAAAAAGTAATTTGTGTTAGTAAATCTGTCCGTCAAAGATTGTAGGTCTATTTCTAGATCATCTTTAGGAGTGGTATATTGCGAACCTTTGGCAATTTATGATCATCAAACGAAACATATAAGAATACAGAATTGTCCAGAGTAAGAGCTAGAACTAAATATAAGTTTGGATTGGCCACCAGGATAACTGCCTTCCTCTTTAATGATAGGAAACAAGTCCACTCTAATGGCATGCCAGCTAATTTATTGTTTTTAATCTTGAGATCCTGAATAAGAGCTATATCGAAAAAAAATAATCACATAGACGAAAATATTGTCATTGGCAGCACTGGATTTGTTAAAAACTATTTGAGTAAATTTTATCGAATTTTAAAAATTTGGAATTGGGTTTACTTGGAAGAAAGAGTGATAGTGTTCTTGTGAGCTTACATGTGCTGATGATGGCACTGAAATTGAATTCAGTTTATTTTTAGTGTTTTTGTCATCTGGACTTTTCATAAATGGCTCAGAGTCACTCGGCAGGGTATCAGAACAGTTGTTCGAAAATATTTATTCTAAAAATTAGAATTTATTGCCCGTTGATTTTTAGACAAAACTGTCTTGTTTGAAAAGAAGTTTTCATATATTAAGTTGGACGCGCTTTACACAATTTTAATGTAAAGTTCGTTTCATAAGTCAGAAATTTATTTCACAGCAGAAATACGTTTAGTATTTACATAAATTAAAACTGATAAATTTCAGTTTCGCAAACACAATAAAAAGGTATTGAAAAAATTAATGACTTTCATTAAAATTTAAAAGGGTTGTTACTCATACAAACATATGTTGAAATGTTTCATTTAGTTTCAAAATTTCAACATGATTTAACTTTCTTTCCACAAAATAATAAAACTTTACATCTTTTTAAAATCTTGTAACAAAATGAATACAGCTTTTCTCAGCCTGTAAGAGAAAAAAATCGCCCTTTTATTTAAAAGCGTATTACATGCTTATTAAAAACAATTAAAACAAAAGTGAGACTGACAAATAAAGCAAAGCAAAGCAATAAAATAATAATAATAATAATAATAACAATAATAATAATAGATTGATTGATAGAAATGTAAAGGGTTAATCTTAGACAATCCCAGCTCCATACCTGAATGATTTTCCCGCTCTTCAATTGCACTTTTTTATTCTACCAACCAACATATTATCCAAAAAAAAAAAAAAAAAAAAAAAAGTTTCACAAACTAGTTTTCTGATCCGAGTAAGCCATAGTTTGACACTTTTTCTTTCCTCCTCCTAACCCCGAAAACCACATTTTACAGGATTTACAAAATGTCTAATATTATTTTTGTCTCTCATCATTCATTTTACTTTAAAAGCATCACCTGTTCCTTTTCTTCTGAAGAATAGTACATTTTTAACGAACGTATAAAAAACTCGAGTCAAAACCTTCAAATTGTTTTCTTTTGTGGGCAAAAAAACACCACTGAGATTAAAATCAATGATGAGATTTAAAGATTATTTTTCCCCTGCTGTAAGAAAAAAGCTGAAGAAAGTTTAGACAATTTATTTATGTTTTATTTTGCTGACGTTTTGAAAATAAAAAAAAAAGATAGAGAATATATCGATGGGATTTGTAAGAATTAAATTCAATACAATAAAAGACGTTATATAACACTGAAAAAAGCCTTATATTTTGTTTAAATCTAAATTTAAATTAGGGTAACTCTAGAATAGATGATCATAGAGAAGAGATGGCCAGTTTAAATATTTTCGAAAACGTTGGAAACTTTCATCCCCAAAACAGACAAATTTGATAAAAAAGCTTAATACCGGGAAAAAATCCATGAAATAATCGCAAGAAAAAAAAAAAAAAAAACACGACACTTCTGCAGAGAAGAAAATGAAATATATTTGAAATTATTAGACTCTACGTGTCACACGCTACGCTACAACGTGTACAACAAAAAGTCCAAACCAGGATACAAATGCGTATTGCTGCTGACGGACACAAGTTTGAACAATGAAAACAGACTGAGTAGTTGTCTTTTTCTTTCTGAGGTCGTTTCGGCACATAACAGTATACTAAATTACAAGCAGACAAATGCATGTTTTTAACGTTCTATATTTAGCATCCTTGTTCGAAAAAAAAAAATTCCTTACTAAATCTATGATACTGTACAACTCTGTAATTGAGACTGCATTTGAGATCTGAATGCTAACTCTGGTTGTTTTCCACCAGGTACTGTTTCAAGTGGTCAATAAGGTAAGATTCATAAGGCAAGATAATAAAGTTCAATGTGTTTTTTAAATAATCTGAAATTAGTATAGGAACGATTTTACTTGACATGTAATTATATGTAAAGGGTCATTTTAATTTCTTTCAGTTATTATTATTATGTATTTATTTATTTATTCATTTTATGTTATGCTGATACCAGATATACATACATACCAAGCGCTAAAATCTGGACATTCGTAAGCAAGGCAGCTCAAATCGAGATATTATACAAAAAACAGAGTTGAAAGCAAAGTTGAAAACAAACAAAGATGAAAATTAATTTTCCTAATTGAGCAGTGGTTGTCGACATAGTAAAATATAGCAAAATACTTCCATCGATTACATTCAATAGAAAAGAACATTTAGCTAAATTTTGGATAGCCCTGTATGTTGTCTATAAACAACATGCCCTTTAAACAATATTATGTACTTAAATTTAGTCTTACTTGAAAAAAATTCTAACACGAAATGAATTATAATTCCAGTAATTTCCATATCTAACCCAATATATCGAAATACTTTGGATAACACTGTAAACAAATGATGAATGACTTTCATACCACAATCTACAAAAAACATGCTTTTATAAATAAAGAATTTCATTTTTATAACTTTATATATATTCCAATGGTCGTAAAAGGAAATCATGTGGTACCCACATCAGATTATTTTTTCCCCTTATTGTCGATTGACTTCCTGCATTTGCATATCTTATTATGTACTCGACATATTCTGCATATTATTTAATGAGCTTATTTATAAACAAATAAATATGTTTTCAGTTTCAATGTTGTGTTAACTTCAAAATCCAGCTCTCTACCGGATTATTAGTGTTGTGACTTTCCTCATACATTCCATAAATATAATTCTGGGATTGTCCAAAAATTGTTCACTGAAATAGTCGTAAAATTTGTATAACTATTACTTACGCTAAGATAATCACAGCTTTTCTTTTCCTCCTTCCTTAATTGCAACCCTTTACGCTAGAGGCACGTTGCGCTAAGGGTACTATCGCTAAAGACACGTCATCGTTTTAAAATCCTTAAATAAGTTTAAAAAAAAGAAAAATAAAATATGACATCACAACAGTTGCACTGAGAAATACAAAAAAAAAAGTGTGATTTTAAATGAATAAATAAAAAATATATAACAAAGAGAATAGAAATAAGATTTAAATAATCATATTATTTATGTTATGTAATGTTAAGCAGATTTGGACTTAACATTATAACAGATACTTTATAACGCAAAAGAGAATTCATTATTTAACAAACTTCATACAAATGAATTGTAAAAGATTTAAACTGGCATGATGAAAAAAAGTAATAATTTGGGGGTATTTAGTTATTATTCCTCAGTTAAGTAAATTAGAGACGATTTTGATAAATTCATGATGAAGGAAATTTTCGTTAATAATTAAATTTAAATTACATTTCATAATTTGAATGACATAATTTTGATTAAGAACATAGTTAAATTTTAAATAAAGATCTTTTTTATCGTCAATAGCTATTTATCACGATATTTGGCTTTGGAAACATGGTGGATTTAAATAATTATAAGATAAAAAAAAAAAAAAAAAAAAAAAAAAAACTTTTTATATACCACATATTTAAATTCTCTTTTTATCCATAGCTATATTATGCAATTTTTTATTGTTCATCTTTAAGAAAATGTATTTATTTTCCTGTCTAAAAAAAATTAACTCGTAAATTGTTTTGACAACAATTAAAGTATATATATATAAAAAAAAAAAAAAAAAAATGGTGAAAAAGGGTTTTAAAAATAAAATTGGTTATCTTAAAAAAAAAAAAAATTAATCATTTTAGAACAATATATATTAGCATCATGAACAACATTAGCACTTTATCAATGTGTAGAAAATTTTTAAAGTTATTATGCCGTCAATTTTTGTGAGATGCCTAATTTAACTTTTTATAATCTTTTAATGTTCACATTTAATTAAATGTATTTATTTTTATGTCGAAAGAAAACGAACTCCTAATTTTCTTTCTTTCTTTTTTTTTTTTTTTTTTTTTTTTTTTTGTAACAATTAAATTATAATTAATATTTAAATGGCTAATTTTAAATATATTATGAGGTTATTATTTTCATATTTTAATTAATTTAAATAAAACTAATCAAAAATTTGAAAATCAGGCTTCAAGGTATTGCGTTGTCATCGAGTTCTGAGCTATTCTGAAAGTTTCAAATGTCTAGCTAGTCGGGAAGTTAGTTAAAAACCGATTGCAAGATTTGTACTGTACAATCAAACAAACCAGAAAGCGAGTTAATAAAAACATGGTAAAAATAGGTAAATATCGACTGCCATTCGGACAAAATTCGACTGCTGAAGTAAAATAATAATAATAATAATAATAATAATAATAATACGATAATACATCATTTGTTTTATTTATCAGTTAAATCTTACGTGCGATGAAAGAAAAATTTCGTGCCAAAATAATCCTGAGAAAATTTTATCACCATAAAATAAAATTTAGTGTATTTTGATCTCTGAAATAATACGAAGATAATTCGTGCAAATGAATATTTTAAGAGACTCCATTTAAATCCGTTCATAAATATTCATTAAGAACATCTACTGTCCTCAAGACAATTTACTAATCAGTAAAAAGCATTAGAGATTAAATATTTTAATTGTTTTAATCTTTTCAAAGCACTTAGTGGTTGGAATGAGGTACATTAAAGGTAAAAAATATTGTAAGAGATTGTTCAAAATGTTTCATAAATTTTAATAAGGCTGTTAATGTGAAAGAATTCTTTAGAGTGAAAACATAAATATTATGAATTCTTTTTATACTAACTTTAAGTTATGTCACATTCAAAAATGTTCAAGATAAAATATTTCTGTAATATTTAAGGCTTAGTGATTTTAAAATTTATTTTCGGAAGAAAATTTTCAAATGTGGTTGAAAAGCACTTTTGGTTTCAATTCATCTTTCTATCCATCTACATGTATCGCCACACTCTAATTCTTGTAAATGTTTTTAGAATGTCTTGAAACGTCCCTAACAGCACATATTTTCCGAAAGACATCATACGAATGAAAAGGGTGTCTGTGGACATCCTAAGAATATCTTATGGATGTATTGTAGACATGTATGTTGTTAGTGTTATAATTATTCAGATTCTGAATAGGATATTTCTTACTGAAAATGGTAGAAATTAAACCATTGACTTTGTATTAGGAAACATGAAATAATTCTTCGTCTATAAAACATATGTCTACGCAGCGTACTTTAATAACTTTGTTCAGAACAAAATATAATGAAATTATCCTTTATTATTCATATGCACAAAAGCATCTTTTTTACAGAATATAAGATTGGCCTTTAGTTAACAGGACTAACAAAAATACTGAGATTCTTTAACACATAAAATTCGAAATCGCAGGTACAGTGAAATATCGATAATCCGGCATCGGCGGAAAATAGACACTGTCCGATTACGGACTTTTCCGGATTACATGTGTTCCGAAAATGTATATCGAAATCATGTATCAGTCACAGCGTCTAAAGAAATCTTAAAAAATAAATAAATTTTAAAATATGTATGCAAATCCTTATAAAAAACGAATCCTTATAAAAAAAAAACCCTTTTAACATATATATATATATATTAATAACAATCACAGTTTTACAGATCGCTTATTTTTGTACAAAAATAATAAATGGATATTAAAACTGGCTTAGTAACAAGTAAATCAGGAATTTGACAATGCTACATTTTATTAAAAATGTTAGTTAATTTCATTTGTTTCATTGTTTTTTGCTTTTCAGTTTGTCATTGACTGATTAACATATGCACGTTCATTAGTTTTTTATGGCTGATAAAATCATATTCTTCAAGTCCTTCTGAAAACTGTTAACCGAGATTTCGAGTGGTCGTGTTTATTTTGACGTTCGGTATCAGGAACAGGAACGATTTCTTTTATTAATAAACTTTGAATTTCCCATAGTGGACAAAAATTTCGTTGTTCTTTTTTCGGAATTTTAGTCATCATCTTGATTAATCTGTAAAAAATTCACACTAATTTGAATACTACTGCGATTTTCGAACGGAGGCTTAAAAAGAAAAAAAAACGTCATTAGCACCGATTTATGGGTGATGCCGGATTATGGATGATTCACTGTAGTGCATTTTTAATTGTATTATGCATTTTTAACAATTTTCAACAAAGGTTTAAAGTGTCTAAGACTTCCGTCCGTTTTATCTATCTCTATGTCAGTTCGTCTGGCGTCTTTCTAATTTACGGAAATATTTTGAAACGCCTTGAGACTTATACTCAAGGTGGCCATAATTAAACTGACAATACTCACAATGCTATGCCGCGATCTAATTGGGAGAATGACACAAAATTTTGTAGAAGATTAAACAAAACAAGAACAAAGGATTCCGTGAAGCAAATATTAGTTCCAAAAGTCACCAGCAAGGATTATGTGGCGTTGTTTTCCTAAGTATAGCTTTTGTCGAAATTTATAATTTAAAACTGATGAGTGTGCACTTTTTCAAGGATTGCTTTTATCGCCATTTCTTATTTTGTTGTTAAAGACATCGCACTATTTTGTCCCCACTTTTCTGTATTTTAAAACACTCTTTTCTATTACACAGTGCTACATAATCCCCTAGTGGTAACTTTTGGAACTTTTATTTCACGGAATCCTTCGTCGCCTCCCGTTTTCTTGAATCTATCTACAGAATTTGGCCCTATTATCACAATTAGATGGCGCTACAGAACACCGTGAGAATTTTCAGATTAATTATGGTAACCTTGTGTGTTATTCGGATTCATTATGACATGTTTTCTATTGGAAATGGTATAAATATAGTGTGACCACGTTTCCCACGCCTGGCAGTAAGGACGAATCCAAAGACTTGAAGGGGTGCCAAATTGACCGACAGGTTTGGATTTAGTAAACATCCAGTGATTTGGCGTTCCCTTGTCGCGTATTTTCTCTAAACTACAAGGGTTATCACCCCCACCCCTATTTTAAATCTGGACGCATTGAGTCAGCAACTACGCTGAGGCTCCCATGGTCGCAAAATATATGATTAAAGAACAGTTCTACTGGCTCGTGTACATTGACACACACAAGAAATTCACAAGCTCTTTTTTTTCCACATTCTTTTACTCATGCATGCTAGAGAAATGCCCTATTGCCAATTGGATCAAACTTTTGAAAAACGGGTTTTGCTTCATCTGTATGTTTTGTAATCCTCAGAACCCGGAAAAACACTTTTAGCGGTTCATCTGTATGTGTGGTCTGATATCAGGGCAGTTTAACATATATAGAGTTCACTAAACGAAATTACATGAGTTTTTATATGCATAAAAACATGTTTTGTTTAGAATGAGGCAAGGTGATCATTTATCATTCGTTTACAGGGCTACCCAAAAGAAATAGTATAGAATATACTAGGAAATTGGAGGAAGTGCATTACAGATTGCGTTATGTGATTTTCACATACAATTAAATTTCCGTACAAAATGCAGTGTGAATGTAATTTATAGACAATATACAGGGTTACGCAAAATTAAGCGAATATATTCTTTTCTCTTGAATGTAATTCATGACAATGCTTTTCTACATCTTACCATGTCGATGTAAACTGCTCAAGAATTAAAATTATCTTCTAATAGCCACGCGGTGAATAAAGTGCTTTTTGAAGTTCAACTTCCAGTTATGGTTTTTGAATAATGTCGTATTTTCAGGTCTCCTGAATATAAAAGTCAAATTTTTAAGGATTGACCTATAAGTATATCAGTTATCAGCATATAACATCAAAGAATATAACTAATAATCCATATTTGATTTTTGAAATTCGTATAAGATTACCAATTAATTAGTTTGATCAAAATTGATAATTTCATTTTTACGTATCTGAATAATTTGGAATAAACTTTTAAATTTAATAACAGTTTTGGATTTTTTTTTATTAATAAATGTAGCTACTATATTTAATTGGGAGATTAGGGGCAAGGTAACCCTTCACACAGAATTATATGTTAAATAAACCTGCGCCCAAACCCATTTTAATTTGTTTTTAAAATAGGTTCATTTTCAGTGCTTGCTATCTTACTCCTTAATCTGAAATCTAATCTTTACATTAATGAAATGCGGTGTAAGAGAAAGCCGTGTGAATAATGCACAAAATTATTTTATTGAAGATACTTCTGTAAAACATTCTTCAATATCTTTGTACTATATATCACATCTAAATGAATATATATCACTCAGATGCAAACAGCTGTGTTTTCTGGAAAATAGTATAAGATAAGTATCAATGGCATAACACAAATAATATGCAAGATTGCACAAATATGGTATACTAGTAGTTCGATTAAAACGCCCGTTGAAAATAATTCTTTTTTTTTTTTTCCTCACTACAAATAATTCATTCGATTGGAAGACCGTGAGAAATTTTCGCACTTTTTTTTAATCTCTTCGTTACCTTTAAAATTTAAAATTATTATTTTTGTTTTATAGATGTCATTCTTTTTATATGCATGAGCAAATTTAATAATAATAATAATAATAATAATAATATATATATATATATATATATACTAGCTGACCCGACAAACGTTGTTTTGTCATATAAATTATTTCTAGAGAATATTTTGCTAGAAAAAAATAACTAACTTCTTGTAAGTGTGTAAGGATGTGGTATATAAGTGGAAGATGTATGGAGCGCTGTGAACGGTGAAAGAATATAAAAATAACAAAACACCAATCATTTATTTTTTTAATTTATTAAAATTGATTCTTTAAAATTATATACATATCGCTACTTATAACAATATTACTAAAAAACAATATCAATCCCTTAATGCAACAGAGTGTACAATATTTTTTGTTATCTTATCTTTCGCTAATACAAACAAACTGGATGGTTTGCCCACTCGAGAGCCACGTATAATTGTCCGTGTGAAAAACATGATGTGCTCAAATCTAAGCCACAGACAGACATCGTTTGGCCCTGAGACTTATTGATAGTCATTGCAAATGCCAATCTAATTGGAAATTGACGGCGTTTAAATTGAATTAGCACATCTGTGGGTATAATAGGGATTCGCAGTAGTAATATATTTTCACCTCGGAATTAGTCATTTAAAATGATGGCTTCGATAACATTTTTCATTAATTTTTTTATGACCAATCGCGTGCCGTTGCACAACCGTTGTGGGTTCAAATTACGAAGCAAAATAACCGGAGATCCAACCTTCAGTTGTAAAATATGCGGTGGCATGCCTGGTAAATCCAAAGAGTTTAAAAACTTTGTTGGATAATTTACAGCTTCGGTGGCGTCGCAAACTGTATCATTAGATTTGTATGACACCAAGTCTCCTGGTAACAAATGTTGTATCTTGCGATTCAATTCATTGACGTCCACATTTTTTGCTGCTAAAATTGCTCTTTCTGCCAGCCACTCATGATTTGTGTATCGGCTGTGTACATCGGGAAATATCTGGTCAATAAGAGCATCTTGAGAATCAATGATTGTGCAGAAATCGGTCGGTAATTTTATGCATCCAGTTTTATCTGTAGTAACTTTTCCATCGCCGATATCTAACAATTGTTTTGAGAATGTTTCAGCGGATGGATCTTGAAGCTTTTGAACGCACAATTTTACTTTCAGTTGTACTTTTTCAACACTACGCCACAATGACGATGATTTTAAGCACGCGTTGATCTCATCAGCGTATGTTGAACGCGGAATAACGGGAAGTGCTTGTCTGAAATCACCTGAAAAGAGTAACAGAGTGCCGCCAAATAGTTTGTCGTTGTTTTTTATATCTTTGAATGTCCTGTTCGACGCCTCAATCGAATGTTTGTGTGCCATAGTGCATTCATCTCAGATAAGAATTTTACACTATTTCAGCACTGTGGCCATGGACGATTGTTTTTTTATGTTGCACACTGCGTCTGGGTTATTTTGAATATTTAGTGGCAGTTTAAATAATGAATGAGCTGTTCTGCCTCCATCCAATAAAGTTGCCGCAATGCCAGATGATGCAACAGCCAATGCGATGCCATTATTTGATCGTATTTCGGCGAGAATTAGCGAAACAAGGAATGTTTTGCCAGTTCCACCTGGTGCACCCCCCCCCCCAAAAAAAAAAAAAAAAAGAATCCACCTTGTCCTGCCAAAACTGCGAGCATGATGCGGTCGTAAATGGTTCTTTGTTCTTCATTCATTAGTGGGACATTGCGAGCAACAATCGCTGCCATTTCTACAGTATTGTATTGTAGTTCACGATTCAATTCAGTGCTTATTAAATCAGATGCATTTCGATTTGTTGAATGCATACCGAAATGACTGAGTGGTAAGTTGGCAATGATAATGCAAATATCTTCAATAGCAATCAATGCTTCATTGTAGATAGCGTCACTGAATACTATCGTTAGATCGTTGCACCGTGAACGATGTTGATGCAATATATCATCAGTCATTGAATCTTTGTGATTATCCCATAATGTCTCCGCTCGGGCCGGGAAACATGTAGTTAACACTATAGCGAATAGTAGACGATATTGTTTTGCTGTACAGTTCAGTCCTACTTCAGCAAGCATACACTCCCACTGGTTGTCGTCTTCCAGCAAGCCGAGTGCAAGGCATGCATCTTTATACGTTGGATACTGTTGTCCATTCACTTTACGTAAATCTTGAAATGACAAAGGGCCGATGACATTAACCAATAACAGTCGAAGATAAAAGCACTCTGTCTGCCTTGGATTGACTGTAAATACTCGTCCCAAGGTGTTTGATTTGAATAAACCGGGACATGCATCAATCGGCGTGCCTTGCTTGCGGGGCATCCATTTTTTTGTTGGAGCCCATGTGAAATAGCGTGGTACTTCTGAATAGAGTAATGTCCGTGCAAAAGCACCAAAAGCATCCGCACGATTACACAATTCAAAAAATGTAGTGTTTGGTGGATTTATAGCACGATCAATCGCTGTCTCGCTCGTGAAATATACGCGCTGGCCATTTTCAAGATGGACGGCTAAATGAAGAACTGCTGGATCCCGTTCATGAATTGGGAAACCAAAGATACGCCAAACAGCTTCATTGGAGCTGACGTACCGGCCAATTTGGTAAAGTGTTATTTCATCGTTGTTATTCACCGGAGGAGCATTCACATTGGTATTTTCAACTCGAAATACAGCCATATCACTGCTTTTATTCACATACTTGCAAATGTATTTGATGCTCTTCACTGAACTGCAGAACTGAACATTAATATGAGCACCAAAAATAAATTAAAAAAACTGGCGTACAGACAATAGCAAGAAATTCAAACTTCTTCACACACCATGTGTACGTGTGTTCCTCTCTGATTGGTCCTGTCCTGCATGTTGCTTCCTATTGGTTGTTTGTGTTGCTCCTCCCCCTCTAGATTTTGTCCTGCTTTCAGTCTTGCTTTTGCCTCCAAGGCAGTTGCACGTGTTTGCACCTGATGAAGAAAGGCCATGTCCTTTCGAAACCGGTTGTGCTGATTTAAAATTTATGGTGTGTGAAGAAGTTTGAATTTCTTGCTATTAATATGAGCATTGAATGTTTTGCTCAGCAGAGGCGAATATGGGAACACCCAACGGTTATCAATGTCAATATCTATGTTGTTGACATAGATGACCGCCATAGATGAATAGATTGTCCGCCGTTATCGGGATTTCTTTGACGATATTTTGGATATCCGTCAACATTTGTGATCGTGAAATTTTTCGGAAAACTTTTAGTACATTTTCCATCTGCACAAATAATAATGGCCTAAAAATTCATTTTTCATTTTAACATAAAATAACTCCGTCGGATATTGACGAATTTTTTAAAAGAATATACCATTTTAACTAATTTTAACATTTTAACAATATTAACGTTGAAAAAATATTTTAAACACTTACGGTTAAAATTTCATTTTTCATTTCAACATTAAATAAATTCTGACATCGTGTTTACGATTCTAAAATATTAACTTTGAAAAAATATTTTAAACACTTCGTAAGATACGGTTAAAAATTCATTTTTCATTTCAACATTAAATAAATTCTGACATCGTGTTTACGACAACTCACGCCATCTAGGTGGAAAAGTTGTTGAAAGAGTTAGTTAAAAATTAATTAAGAAAGAACTAATTAAGTTACAACTTTCATTTGTAAATCTAAACCATTCTCGAATCCACCTGAAGACACACAAAAAATTTCATTAAACTCAGTCCAGCCGTTTAGGAGGAGTTCAGTGACATATACACGCACAAAAGAAATATATATATAAAGATATATATATATATATATATATATATATATATATATATATGTGTGTGTGTGTGTGTGTGTGTGTGTGTGTGTGTATGAATGTATGTATATATGTTATTTATGTTTTATTTATTTATTTTCACATGGAAGCATATTTCATAATTTTATGCTAAAAAAAAAAAAAAAAAAAAAAAAAAAAAGGCATCAATTAAAAATTTAAATGTCTTTTACAGCTATGTCTCTTTTCCTATTTTGATTAATTTTAAAATATATAATGAAAAATTCGTTACAAACAAGGCACTAAATAAAAGGGGCGATTTTTTTAATTCGTCAGATTAAACAGCTTATCGATCGGACAATTAGATATTTTAAAATTAACTAAAGTATGAAAATTAGGTGGCAAATTGCGTTCACACACAGACAAAGTCCAAGAAAATATCTTAAACTTTATAAGCGTGACAGAGTCAGACAGTGATGAACGTAACTATATCTGCTGATATTTTATGCTTTTTCTTTAGGAGTAAATGTAAAAAGACTGACTTTAAGAGATTTCTTCTTTCACAGTTAATAACAAAATGTAGTTTAGTTTTGCAACTTTTAAATAATTTACAGAGGTAAACAAAACAAATATATTTTAGACTTTCTATTTAAAAGTTGTTTCTGTCAAATAAAAAGTAAAGTAAGCGCTATACATTTATTTTAAAGAAAACAGATTTCAGACAAAACTTCCTGATAAAAACCATAATCATGTTAACAATTGAAAATTAACTAACTGCGCGGGAAACATTAACTTACTGCGGCTGAAAATTAAACTTTTGCGGAAAAAATTTACTTTAGATTATGAGTTACTAAAATGGAGCGTATATATAGTGAAACAAAGTAATTTAAATTCATATTTGTGCCACCATAATCATTTTACAGAAAAATGCATGTTCTGTTTGTACTTAAATTTCATTTAAAATTCTTTTAACTCGTACAAATAAAACAAGCCATTATATTTAATAGTTTTCATTTGCATATATTTTCTTTAAAGCTAGTAGCATATTACTGTTTCTTTTTTTCTTGCATTCTATTAAAGTTTCCGCATAAATTTCACAGCTTTTAACCGAGCATCAAAATACGAATTATACTATTAAATAACGAAATAGGTTGCGGAAGTTTCAAAAGATTTAAATGCATTCAATGAGATTTATTTATTTATTTATTTTTGTTTGTTTGTTTCAAATGCGTCTCATTTAAACTTCTAAGATAATAAACTTGTCAGTATTCCAAGATTGGTTATTCTTGAACAGTTAATATCTCAAAATAGTAATACTTAAATGTTTTATCTTGCCCTTATAATATTAATGCAGTAATATTTTTTTTTTCTTCTGAAATTGTGTATTAATTGTGTGTTATATTACACCTGAAAACAAAACTTACTTAAAGAGATAAAAAATTGGAAAGAAAATAAGTAATACTTAAATTTCTTCGTTTAAGTAATGTTTCTTTTTTATAATATATAACCTCCGTGCGATAGTAAATCGTATTTCCCGTGAATAAATAACATATATTTGTTATTTGTTATTTTTAATTGGTCGTATGTTTCTATCGGTTACTTGAAACGACACATTATTTAATTTTAATTATTAATTTTATTGTTATTGCTGGGCAGAGCGCAGCCGTTTGTTAAAAACAAAATAAGAAATCGCAAAAGGACACTATTTAAAAAAGAAAAGCTACAAAAAGACACGTAAAAGCTTCTGACAGAATTACGATACAGATTTATGGCCAATACTTGAAAAACTCAAAAAGAGACCACACAAACAGAGCTCCTCAGGCGACCGCCATAAAGCCCTTACTAAGTCTTAAGTAATGCCTTAAGAAATCTAGAAGCAAGCAGATTGGTGCAAACCTGGTCCAATCAGAGAATCACCCAATAAAGAAATTACAAAGTGAGACCTATACACCCAATAAAAAAAAAAAAATACAAGAAGAAAACCTCCTCAAAATATTATAATGAGAGACCTCAAGGAATATGATAATTTTTTTTTTTAAAAGCTTAGTCTGTCGATTGTCTTCAAGCTGAAAACATGTAAGGAATTCTGTTTACTGCCTCATCGTTATGACTTATGTCATCTCTGCTAAGAGGTTGATCGCCATTTGAGCTTACTATAAAAAAAAAAAAAAAAAAAAAAAAAAAAAAAACGAGCCTTGGCCATGAAAAAATTATATAAAAATATGTAGTGAATTTATTAAGTGACAAAAATGTATGGATTAAGTGCCCAAGAAAAGTGTTTAAGGAAATATTCCATGTGATGATCCACCTCTCATGCCCTGGCTGCTCTCCAGCATCTGGTACTCTGGTGAGAAAACTCATTTTATTCATTGCTGAGTAATCTTTAAATTTTTGCAAAACGCATGTTAAACATATACCCGTTCCTAAGTACTCATCTTTATCCTATTTAGATGCAATTGATACGAATGTGATTAAAAAGTTGATCATTGTGATCCTATATATGTTATGTATTTTGAAATTATGAAAATCATCGTTTTAAATATTATTCAAAAATGGAAATTTAATAAAGAAATGAATTAAAATTATTTGAGTTTGAAATTATTTGGTAAGAGTAATTTTACTTATTAATAATCATATTCCTTTTCAGATGAATGTTCACATTCTTAATTAGGTTAATTTTAGGGCATTTCACAGCGTATGCTTCGTTTCGAATTGACTAAAATTTTTGCAAATGTTGTTTTAAATAAATTTAATAAACTTTATCATGTGTATCGTTTCTAAAATAATATAAAATGCTTGTATGCTAATAAAGAGTAATTTATAGGAATAATCAGCAATTTTCAGTAGAAAACCACTTCACAATAATATTATTTGTTATTTTTTTTTGATGATGTAGGTTTTATATCATTGACCCCCAAAGCACCCTTTCATTTAAATTACATACTTATTTTCATGGCCACGAATTAATGAGCGTTACAGAAAGATTGTCCATAATTTATATCGCAAAGCAGTCTTATGAAAATTTTAGTATAGAATATGATCCCATGACAGCAAATCAGGTCTCACAATGAACTCTTATGCTTTTTACAATATTGTTTACAAGTCTTGGGACAATAAATCCCACTCTTCCATTAAGGGAGTTCTTTTCTAAGGAGGGTTTTGGAAGGGGTATGACGAGTTTAAATTGTTCTGCCAAGAGTAACCCAGACATGATTTTATGAGATTCGAGTCTGGAGGTCTAGCTAGTCATTCCATGGACTGAATATCTTCGTCTTCAATGTATTCCTCGATAAGCGCAGACCTGTGTGGACGCGCGTGCACTGTAAAAAAAAAAAAAAAAAAAAAACTGTTTAAAGTACAGGAAAAATCTGGCAGCTGGGGTGCCAGTATTTCTCCATCAAATATACAGGACAAATCTGTACTTTTAACAAAAAACCTGTTTGATTTACAGGATTCCTGTGTAAAATATATGTCAGTGATACAATTTTACGGTTTTAAACTGTATATTTGACGGAGAAATACTGGCACCCCAGCTGCCAGATTTTTCCGGTAGTTTTAACATTTTTTTTTTTTTTCAGTGTGTCATATACTAAAACGAACTGGTTACGGGCAGCGCCTTTGAAAAATCTTACGCAGGGCGCTAAAATCTCAGTACTATGCCTTCGAGCATTCAGGGTACCACCCTGAAAGACGTGCAGATCTGTGTGGTCATCCAACAAGACGGCAGTATGGACATAACTACCTACATAGAATTACACTTTCTTGATGTTGGAGAAACGATACGGTCTCTGGTTCTCTCCATATCCAAACATGTTGAGAAAAATTGTACACACTGTATTAGGATTTATCAATGAACACTGATCCATTGCACCCGTGTTTAAGGTTGATGTTGCCTGCATCATTTAAGGCTTTGATCTTTAATAAATTGAATGCATACCATCGGTCACCTTCAAACCTACCTCATTAACCCTTCTCGTAACAGTTTGCCTCGAAACTAAGGTATTCTTAGAAATGAAGACCTAATTTGCATAGCTGTCATCCCCTAATTGCACTTTGCTGTTAAGGCCAAATAAAGATCGATCATCCTACCTTGTGATGGATCTTGGACACCCTGTATCTAGTCTTCTGGATATTGTTCCGGTCTCCTGTAACTGGTTCCATAATCTGTAAACAACATTTTGGGTAACATTGAGGCATCTTGCTTTTTACGCTTGGGTTCAGCAGGCTTCCAAACCAGCAATTGTTTTCTCTCATAATCCATCATTCAGACTTCGTCTTTGTGCTACTTTTGGAAAAAAAAAAAAGTAATCGCAAAACTGCAAAAAAACAAAAGCAAAATTAGACCACACTGAGTGTTGAAGTATCTGCTTCTTATCAGTTGTCTTAATTTGCATACCATAACGGAGGGGTCAATTTTAATTAGATAATCTCAAACTACACCTTTTGCTATGTATGTGTACCAATTTTCATTAAAAACGGTTCAGTATTTCTTGAAATATCCGCGAAATTCTGTTTGTTACTTAATTTTTGGACATGAGTGTAAATAAAAAATGAAAATTCCAATTAGAGATTTGAAGGCAAAGCTTATATCTTCGAATTCAATTTATGTGAGTATACAACGATTTTATTTTCCTTTAAAGATTGTATGATACTAAATACCATAATGCAAAACTGTAATTTGTGAATTTTGAATGGTGCTGCAAATATGACGTCTTATTTAACATAAAATATAATTTCGTTTAATTAATATGCTAATATTATAAAGAAATTATAAATTCTTCTCGTTTAGCAAAAAAAAAAAAAAACTGTTCTCTAAATGGCAAAAGCAATTGCACGTAAAGACTATTAGAGATACTAGAATAGATTCTAGGCAGATTTGTTTGAAATAAGCCGCTTACAAACGAATTCAAATTATTTCATCATAAATACCCTTTTTGCAGTAAAACAAAATTTCTGTGTCATACAAAATCGTAATTCATACGACTAACTGGTATTTCCAAGTCGATAACCATAACATTATCCAAACAACTTATTTAGTCAAGATACATATTAAAACAAGATTCTTCATTATTGATGTTTCCGACTGAAGAGGATTTACAATGACAATTCGCTTGGTTTGTTTAAGCGAGCGAATTTGTTTTCCAAGCTTAAATTTAAATAACTGATTAAGGATTCGAAGCACGGAATGTAAAACTTAATCTCAATATTTGCTCAACAAACTCCTGGATATATTCAAATGGATTATTAATGAGAGATACTCTCAGTAAAAAGCAGTGATGTCGATTTTCTAGGTGCACATCATGCTGCAAAAATACCTGGTTTCTCAATGATTGTATTTATTTTTTCCTTGATTTGAAATGTTTAATCCCTGCTTTATTATTCAAATTGAAATGCATTTTAAATAAAATGCTTTCACTAAAACAGGAGATAAGAGATTATCCTAGAATGAAACAGAATCTGACTTTCTTTGTGATGCATATTTTTTCGCGATGTTTATTCTAGACTTTTTATTTTCAATACAAATTAGGTGATCTTTATTGACAAATGCAATTTCTTTTCATGTCTGCATTAAGCAAAAATTACTAAACAGCTATTACTAAACAGCTTAAAGCTATTATTTTAAAGAAAAGAAAAAACAAATTCTTAATGAATTTAATGGAATGTTTTCCTGGATAATAAAATTTAGATAACTTTTAAGAGAGAACGTATCACATAAGTATAGTTTAAAATAAAATTCCAGTGCTATTTTACTAATTTAAAAAGACAGGACTTTCCAGTACACCTAATATATCATAGTATTAAAATCTAATTGTATGTATGCACTGCTGCCAGATTGAGAAGAATTTTTATTCATTATCCACCACTAAATTTTAATTATAACGAATCACTTCGAAGACATCCTTCAAAAAAATCTTCGTAATGATTAGCCAACCATTTCGTTTAAAATTTAGGGGTGGATATTGAATAAATATTTCCCTTAATCTGGTAGCACTGTATGTATGTCCAGTTATCTCCTCGTCAGCCGCTAAACGGTGAAAAAACACGAAATATACCAAAAGAGGCGATATAACCGAAAAACTCCGAGTTGAACATTTAATTTAAATTATTCTAATTAACTAAAATGATGTAAAGCTAATTTCGTAACTTCTATATTTCTTCAGAGAGTTTACTTAGTTTTTAACTTTAAATTCAAATAAAGTAACCTTTCTCACAAAGTTTTATTTACTTTCATTTGTAAACTAATAAAATATTATTACGAATTTGTAAATAATTGCATTTATATTTGTATAAATTCATTCAAAGAGGCTTAGTCAGACGATAAAATGTTAAATTTCTGCATTTCTAGTTTGTTTTCACGTTAAAACAGTTTAAAAACACATTAAAAAGCCTCATTACGACAGAAAAGAAATTTGGCTACAAATTTAGCGACTTTTCTTTCCTTGGCGATTTTTTTGGCGACCTTGGTGAGAAAATCCTTATTATCTGTATACCAAATATGGAAGCTGTAACGTTATTAGCTGTCAAGATACGGAAATTTTTCGGATTTTTCTACGCAGGTATTTAAAGAGTTGCATCGCGCCAAGTGAGTCAGCCTCAACTGAGTTTCGCTAAGTGCTTTCATTGTTACTGAAAGATCTCTGAGCCTCTTTGGATTACAGCCTTGCTGTGTGTTAATGCTCTGATACAGTTTGTACTGTTGATTTTCTGTCGTCAGCTGTTATCCAAGTTGTGTTTACTAGTGAAAGTGAAGTTGATACTTGGTTTGTAGACCTGCATTCTTCTAGAACTTTCTGAAATAAAGTTTCCAGCTTCTGCAAGATTCCCTTTTTATTCTCGGGCAACTCACTAACCCCCAAGTATGCAACATTTCTGGTATGAGGAGTGGGGTTATCTGGTGAATGGTGATAACTAGAGGTATGGAGCAAGAAAGGAAGAAACTTCTAGAAGGCTTAGCTGCCCAGATAATTGAAATGAAAGAAGGGCAAAAATAGATGGAAGACAGTATGGAAACTGGACATAAAGAAATGAAAGCTGTGCAGGAAAATGTGAAAGACAGTTTCACTGAATAAAGTAAATATAATCAAGAAGAGATGACGAGAGATCTTTCGACAGTGAAATAAGTAATAGAGGGTAATTTAACAGTGATGGAAAATAGTATGGATGAAATTGAAGAGAAAGTTGTGGAGATAGAAGAGAATTTTAGGAGAAAGTTATGAAGATAAAAGAGAATTTTGAAGGGAAATTTATGAAGATAGAAGAGAATTTTGATCAAGAGATGAAAGAAAGGTTTTCTGAGATATAAAGCAAATTAAAGAGAATAGAGGAAGATCTTGATAGAAATGTAGACAAAGAGTTAGAATCCCTGTTCCAGGAAGCTAAAAAGAGAGATAAAAGAATCAAGAATCAATTAAACTGTCCACCTCCAGCAGTTCCTCCTGGCAGGTGGTATACAAGACACAGTTTTCCATCGTAGCTGAAGCTAACAGCTGGGACTCTACTGCCAAGACAGTCCATTTAGCAGCAGCATTACGGGGCGATGCAGATGATATACTCAGAACTATTTCGAATTAAGAATGGCATGACTTTGAGGCTATGACGAGAGCACTGGAGCTGCGTTTTGGAGAAAAATGTTGTAAGGATTATAGTCACTTACAGTCAAGTCCCGTTACCAAAAAGTGGGTGAAAGCTTGCAAGAGGGTATTCAGAGTCTATCAAACCTAGCTTTCTCAGACTGCCACGCTGAAACTTGACATGATTTGGCTCTTCAACACTTTATTGATGCCGTGGGAGATTCAGAGAATCGAAAAGCTCTTAGACTCGCCAATGTCAAAGACGTCGGTTTAGCTTTGGCATGTGCATTAAAGATTGAGGCAGCCCAACACGCCTCCCGTAAAGATCGCCGTACCATCAGAGTGGTCTCTTTAGATGATTTACGAGCTGAAAAGAAGGAAATAAAGAAAACTCTGACAGACATCACGAAGAGGTTGCGCAATCGTGAAGGTGATAAAGAAGTAAAGAATTCGAATATAAAGTGCTGGGGCTGTGGAAGAAACGAAAATGCGAAGATAAACTGCCCATATGACAACCCAACTAAAATAACCCGGTTTCACTATCACTAGAGGGAAACTAAGAGAAGGCCATCTCGCGGGGCGGAGGTTGCCAGAAATTAAAAAGCTCCACCTTGCAGTGTTCTATGTTTCATCGATGAATGGTGCCGATAATGTACTTTATATTATGGTCAAGTTAACAATAACTCCTGTCGTATGATTCTGGATACTGGAGCCAACATAACCATTGTTAGAACGGATGTAGTTCATGAACTTAAAGAGAAAAATCATCTGGACGCTACCCTGCGTTAAACTCCAGACTTTGACGGGTGACGAAATCAAAATCCTTGCGAAATGTTACTTGACCATCATGTTTGGAAATGCCAATTACAATCACATGGTAAGGTAGCTGACATAAGAGATCCTCTAATCTTTGGACTTGATTTCCTGAGAAAGTATAATTTTAAATTAGCTTTTAAGAATAATGAACTGCATTCAAATTTAGAAGACAAAGCTGTGTTTAAGAAGAAAAATTCAGACATTCAACCAATTTTCAGATAATAGTGAAGTTCAAAATCTCCATCCCTCTGACCACTGATACAATAGTTTAACTTTAAAATTTAACTTTATAAATTACATAGTACGTTGTGGATATTACAAAACTTGCGTACAATTTTAACATAATTATCTATACAATTCTATGTACCAGCGTCTCCTATCTGTTGACATGCACAAAAATTTAATCAGCTTATTTTCTCGCAAACAATAAGTTATATGTGCAATTTGTGTGATTTTCAAAAATAGATGCGGAGAATAACCATTTGAAAAATCACAGAAAGTAATAACAGTACCACCTGTAAGAAGATATGCACAAGTTAAATCAGCATTGTTTCACATAACACTTATCTTATATTTCATGTTTGAATCATTTATACACTATAGAAGCTGAGATATATTCTTCAGTTAAATGGAAAAAATCGCTGAATAGCAGCGCCACCTGTTTTGCGATATATCCTAGAAAATAATTAGCACCAGTTTAAGTCAAGGTTTAATTCCGTTTATTGGTTTGTGAACTATAACATCTAAAACATATTGATAACATACACAGTGAGAAACAAGAATTTTGTAAAAATTTCAGCATCATGTTCAGTAAATCTTAAAACTTGTAAATAAATCGAAAACTGGAGGTTGACAATTTTCACAAATCCAATATTTTCTTCTTATATATATAAAAGAAAATAATAATAAATATATATATATATATATATAATAAACACTATGATATGCGTTGTTGCTGCTGCACTCATGCTAAATTACTTTTTCCCGGTAAAGAGTCATCTATAGATATTTCAATCCAAAACAACTGTTGCGTGTTTTTGCCTTTAATGGAGTTGATTTAATAAGTTGTTATTTTTCGAAATTTAACAAAACAATGTCTCTTTTTTTTTTTTTTTTTTTTTGTATTTTTTCTTAATTGTATCTGCTTGCATCTAATAGCACATATTGTGACAGAAATTGATATTATTCAGATTTTGACAACACTCATCATCAGATGTTCTTAGTTTAAACTTTTCACAGATTTAATTTTGGATGTATCATGGTGTCTATTACATATAATCACTCTTGATTTATTAAATAGGGATTTTTACAAAAAAAAAAAAAAAAAAAAAAAAAGCTTGATCCAGTGTTCAGGTATATCTTCCATGAAATCCTGGAGTTAAACATATATGTAAGTACATATTTTTATCACACATTAATATACAAATTTTTTTGCAATATCTGTGAAAGTGATTTTCAGTCTTGATTGCCTGAAAATATACCGAGCAGAATTTACAAGGTATTACCTTGGAGAATCTAATCTTACCCTATTTCGGTTTCTCTCTCTCACAATGGAAAGGCGCAATGATTGCATTTGTTGATAAATATAAGTGTTATTTCTCAGCTTCTTTAAAGAAGAAGTGAAATCCATGGTGTTCAATGATAAAGATCTTGTTCTTCTTTGTTAAACATCAGTTTGGTTTATGTTTGCTAAGTTACTCTTTCTGAATGCGAATTGTAAGCTGAGTAGACATAAAGCCGAGTAGTTTTAAGTTGAGCGTGCATAACAAAAAATCCAAAAATATAATGACCTCATCTAAGGAGTGAAAAATATTCCTCAAAAACATAGACTATGTAAACGTAAGAGCAGTAATTTTAAGCAAAATAATTTTAAGCTGAATATTTAAGCTGAAGTTTAAGCTGAAATAAAAGAATTTAAAAAAAATCAATAAACTAATCTACCGAGTGAAATAAATATTCATCAACAATATATGCTCACAAAAAATCATTCCAACAACACATAATTTTCACTGAAATTTAAAGACAGGTGAATTTAAAGACGTTATTGATTTATTAATATATATATATATATATATGTATAATATATATATATGTATATTTATTAATATATATATATATATATATAATGTGTAGTAACAATATGACTTCCATTACCCGCTACTGCATATATTCTAAATCCTTTTGGAATTAGGTCATTTTTATGTCTTATGACCACCCTAATAAATAAGACAGTAGCAATTTTAATATAATAGTAAACTAATATATCTGTCATAAACATTAAAAGAGAGTATACATAACGAGTAAAAAAAAAAAAAAAAATCGGGTAAACCCTTTTTGAAACAAAAATTTCTAAGATCTAAACATGACGTACGTAATCAGTACGAGGATTAATTTTCTTGTAGTTACCAAGTAATAGTAGTATTCAAGCAAAGGGTTTATACAAACAACTTGAAGAAAATCATTAGAGCCGTTTTTGAGATACCCAGTTACAATTCAACTTCTGATTTTCACTAAAATTTGGCGAACACATCCGTTCACCGGAAACCAACAATTGTATACGAAAGGATATTTAAGAAGGAGTTAATGTGGCGAGTTTAAAAAAAATACGCAAAGGAATTGTACGTTTTTTTTTTTTTTTTTTTTTTTTTTTACGCACTTGCAAGACCTAAAATGAACCTCTTTATACAGGACGCCTATCAATTTTCCTGAAGTTAGCAAATAATGTATACAAAAGGACGTCTAAAAGGGAATTTATATAGCAAGTTTGACGAATATCCGGTGTACAGATGATTTTGTCAACAAAAACTTGACAAAATTATCTGTTTATCGAACATTTCTTAATTATTAAGTTTCGTTGTTCTATCTTTATTTGTTTTGAATATATCATATAATAGTTTCAAAAGATATCCCCCCCCCTCTCCACACACACACACACATACTTACATATACACTGATCAATTGCTAAAAACCATACTTTTGGATTTAAGAGACCTTAAAACATGTAAATCAGATGAAAACTCGATATCAAACTTCTTGACAGAAAAAACACTTTCTTTACCTACTGTAGTCGTGTTAATGGATGTAAAAATGCAATAATTATAAATCGATAATGTAATAGAAAAATAGCAGTTATTTATTTATTTTTTATTTTTATTTCTCTCTTTTTAATCTATTTTTGAAATAATCTGACAACATGTGAGAGATGTTCATTTCTTGCGGTAAGCATGGTTACAAAGAGGATTTTTTACAGGAGTTCATTAAGCTCCATCTTAAGCTTTTCGTTTTGTTACTTAATTGCTCCTTATTTGCATAATGAGGATTTAAAGTGTCAAAAAGAAGAAAGAATGAACTGCGTAGAAAAATATTACTGGAGTTTTTGTAAAATAAAACTTTAAGAAGTTCGGAAAATTTTCTATGTTTACTTTAAAAATTAGCAACGGGTGCATTTCCTCGAAAACAGTTTAGGAAATGCTAATTGCTCGTAAAAATGAAGAAAGTTTCGCCAAGGATAATTTAGTGACAGGGTGTTCTGTTTATTTATTTATTTATTTTTTTAATCTTTCGACCTCTTTTTATTTATTTCTTACTTGCAGGCTTTAACCGCTTCGCTGGTCACTATATATCAATGAATAGTCAAAATAAAAAATATATAAATAAAATCATAATTTTTATACTGTTTTACAAATAGAAATGAAAAAGAAAATACATTGAAATTGCTCAACAATTTCGCTTCTCGTCCTTGCTGCTTTCGACAGAGCCTTCCTCATTGAAACGTCTCCGGTCGGTGTCTCTAGTGCCTGAGACAAAGCCTTACCTGCGAACTTCAATTTGGTTGCTTATCAGATGACAATTTTGAAACGAAGAATGTCGAAAAATATCGAAGTTGACTTTTATATTTAAATCGCAATTATATATAAACAAAACTTTACGTACTATACATAGTATGTATTGTCCCGTTCTTTCTTATATTTTATTTGATGAATCCTGCCGACCATAACAAGACAGCAATTTTACCCAATATGCCCGGTAATAGAATATGCTGTGAACGCTATTTCAGCCGGATTTCAATGACAGATTTTCAGGGATTCTATTACAGGGACACACAAAAGTATTTCATGACATTAGAGCCTATGGTCAGTTTTTTATTTAAGCACACTTGAATGCGTTTATAATACATTCAACAAAATGAAATAACACACATTATTGCGAGGCATGAAATCATGATTTTTTTTTTTTTTTTTTTTTTTTTTTGTAGAAATTGGTATGTATAGATTAAATAATTTATTTACAGGTATGTATAAAATAATTTTAATGTCATTTTGTAGTAATCCAAATGATAACAAATTTGGTTCAAATATTAATGAGTTACAATGGATTAATTGTATACATTTTATTGGTGAGTATGATAACTGTGATCCTTGCACAGGGACACACAAAATAATTGCGTACCTTTACGATCTATAGTGTTGTTTCTCATAAGTGCATTTTAACACGATTACTCTCTATTAAACATAATGAAATAAACTTTCTTTATTAGAACATTCAAAAACATATTTTCTAAGGAAAATGGTTGGCGTAAAATTGATAATTAGTTTACAGGGCTACACAAAATATTTCCGATATATTATGCAATTATCTGACATGAAATTTTATACAAGATTTTATGATTTATAAGATATTACCACAAGGCTATGAGTTACAAGAATATATATATATATATATATATATATATATATATTTATACAGATAAATGTAGACAGGCATATACAATGGGGGTTGAGGGTGGTAGTAGTCCCCACCCCTCAGAAACGTAACTGGGTATGTAGCGTGTTAATCACATACATACACACACACACACACACACACACACACACATATATATATATATACATACATACATATATATATATATATATATATATATATATATATATATATATATATATATATATATATATATATATATATATATATATATATATATATATATATAATTATTTATTAAAATATAAATAGATAATAAAGATCTGGTGAGTTATAGGGTATGCAAATAGGTCGTTGAGGCTCTTCATCTGCAGATCCACTAGTAAGCATGGCTATTATGATAAAGGGTGCTGACTGAATGTAATTGCATATCAGTCGACAGATGGCACTTGTATACCTCACCATCTGCGATTTTCCACATGGCTATATTTCAGCAAAATTTTTATTAAAATTGAATCGAACAGCATATGTAAAATCTTTATATAGGGGGCTTCGCCGATTACGTTTTGTGAATGTTAACCAGTAGATGGCGCTGTTAAATAAAAAAGATATATAAAAAAGTTTTCTAGTGCATGCAGCATTTTAGTTACTTTTTATCTTCTTATATTTTTACCTATTTTTGCAGACCAGAGTTCTCTTGATAAAAAAAAAAAAAAAGGGTCCAAAGAATAAAACAAAATAGATCGAATAATACATTTGAATGAAAAAGTAAATGGTGAGTTAACAGACACTAATTGGTTATTTCAAAAAGTAACGATTATTAAATCTCAACCATTTGCCACAGAAAGTAAATCTACCTATGAACTTTTTGCCTTTCTCTTATCGTTTTAATGTTATTTTAAATTAATTTAAATATTTAGTGTCTTAGAAACTATTACAATTGAGTACTTTAATTGTTGAAATACAAAACTTGGTTCTTTATGCGTCTTAAAATTAGATTTCAAATTTTTTTGAAGGTTTAAAAAAACGTTTTCTTTTTTCTTAAACAATAAATAAATAAATAGATAAATAAATAAAATAAACTCTAAAGAGTTCAATAAAGATTAGAACGACTATATATATATTTTAAAAAAGATAGTAGATTTTTCTTGAAAGAATTGAAAAATAAATCTGAAGAAATTTGCTTTTGTGTAACAAAATAGTAAGGGTGGAGAAATGACAATACAAAGTATAAATACTTCGATAAATCTACTGCAATAAGAAGCAATTCTTTTTAGCTTTAAAATGGTTCAATTGTTGGCAAAGATTTAAAAAAAAGGGACCATTCAAGCGTGTATTTGAAACTGTTTTAGGATTCCTTATATATACTTAGAATTTATTCGAACACACACACATTTAAGAACTTTTAATACAATCTTAACTTATCATTCATTTTTATTGCATCTTCTAAGAAGATTATCTTATGCTTTCGTTAAAAAAAATTCTTTGTTTAATAAAATAAATCAATTAAGTTCAGAAATTTAATTTTGTATAGGTAATTTTTTGTAACATATTGAAATTTCAAAACTTGAAATTTGAATCAAAATTTTGAAATATATATATTCAAAATTGTACTGGCAAATACCTAGTGTATTTGAAACAGATTTGAGTTTTTTTACATGTGTTTACAGTTCATTCAAGTACTTCAGAATTCTTTAATACATTCTCGGCTTACCTTTCATTTTTATTATATTTCTAATGCAAGGTTATCTTAGTGTTTTCGTTTGAAAAGAAATTTCTTTTATAAAATAAATCAATCCAGCACAAAAATTTAATTATAAGTAATTTTTTTGCAACATATTTGAATTTTAAAATTTGCAATTTGAATCAAAATTTCCAAAAGTATATCTTCAAAATTGTAATGTCAAATATTTAGTGTATATTTAAAACTTAAAAATTTCTCGTTTTTTACATATATTTACAATTTATTCAAACATTAAGAGTTATTTAACACATTCTGGATTTATCTTTCATTTATATTATATTAAAAAAAATAATCATAATGCTTTAGTTTAAAAAATACTTTGTGTTATAAAATAAACCAATCCAATGCAGAAATTTAAGTAAAAGTAATTTATTGCAAAATACTTGAACTTTGAACTTTGAAATTCTAATTAAATTTCTAAAAAGTTGATTTTCAAAGACATGTTTTCAAAGTCTTACTGTTTTTATGTAAGCAGGTCCGTACAGTCAACAAATTGTTTGAGAATTTAAGTTGATCAAAAATTGTGAAAATTTCAATATAAAATTTCTTTTTCATTCCTATACCTTTTATTTATTTTTCAGCAATGGTGTACATATATATACCGGGTGATTCAAAATAGATGTTACATCGATTATCTCGTAAACTAAGAAAGATAGAAACATACTTCCAATTACAAAATTAGAGCAAATTAAGAGTAGATTTCAAATATGGCATTTTTTTGTACAAGGGGCTGTATACATATTAAATACGAAATTTAATTTTTATACGGCCCCTCCTATCATGTGACTTATATTTAGAAAATTATTCTCCTCGCTCTGACAAGCAAAATAAAAAAAATAATTATCTCTCTAAGTCAAAATCTCGCTGAGTTATTGCAATATGAAAATGATGACCTACATCACTTTTTTTTCAATTTTGGCATCTATTTTTCAACGCCAACGGGCTCACTTTAGGGGGTTATATATGAGATGAGAAAAATTAAATAAAGATCCTTTATTTTAAAATAGCAACTAAAATCATTCAAGCACGTGAAATCAACAGTTTTAAGAACTTAATGCAAATTAACATTATTTCGTATTGTTAAAAAATTTAATAGTTACATTTCTTAGGGGTCACCTGCAAATTAAAACACGTTAAGAGAGGAAAAGAATTAAAAGTCTAGCAAAACCGTGTGGAATTTTCGCGCTTTATTTTTACCACTTTCCATCATAGTTGAAATATTTAATGACTTCGGCTCTTTAACAATTCCAGCCAGGTTGAAAACTGTTAATGACTTCGATTTGTCTGTCTGTCCATTCGACTTTCTGTGTATCCGCGCTCTAACTCCCGTGAATATTCATAGAATTTCCTGAAACTGATATATGTTATTTGAGTTCACTATCGGATGTTCCTTATTAAAAATGGAGTGAATACCTCTGCTAGCTTATGCACAGGGACACCCGAAAGTATTCCAAAGCATTGTGTTCTATGAGAGGTATTTTTATAAACCATATTTTAATACCTTTAATTTATGTATATATTAATAAAATTGAAATACGTTATTAAAGTTTTCTATCGGATATTTTCTATAGAAAATGGAGTAAACACCATCACTGGTTTGTGTACAAGGACACCCGAAAGTATTCCAAAGCATTGCTTTCTATGTGAAGATATTTCTATAAACCAAATTTTAATTACTTTGCATAAATCTTAATGAAATTGAAATATGTTATTCATATGCACAAAAGAATGCTTTCTATAGTGTACAGTACGATTAGCATTAGATTTACAGGACTCACAAAAATATTCAGTTACGTTAAGGATTATTATTGGACATTTGCAGGAATTGCATTTTCGTTTACATTAAACATTTTTTAACAATTTTTAACTGTGAATAGGATTTCAATTTGCATTTTTTTTTTGTCTGACTGTCCATCTGTCCGTCTGCCCGCCCTCAGCGTCTGTAAATATTTTCAGAAATTTTCAGAAATGATATATGTTATTCAGGTTTACTATATGATATTCCCTATTTAAAATGGCATTAATTAATTCTCTACAATTGGTTTATGTACAGGAACGCACATAAAATGCCAATGTATTGCGTTTTGGGACAGACACTCTTATAAATTACATTTAAATAACTTTATACTGTAAAAATCATAAAGAAATCCATATTTATTGTTAATATTCTAAATGTTTTGTATAGAATATGTTATCGTATAGATGTATAATTCTATGTCAGGGGGGTTACCGCCATTCTCAACCCCCGTTTAATTATAGTGCCTATACTTATCAAAACAAAAATCAAGTCTGTTATCAATTTCTTTGAAGCTTGCAAATCTTGATCAACTTTCCAAGTGGCAACTAGATATGGAATCCGAAGTACCAAATTCGCATTTCCTGTAGTTCTTACTTTCTCATACCCATAAGGTAGAGAAAGTATTGTTTTGGGGCCAAATTTTCTAAAGTGAGTTTTTGTTATATTTACACGTTTTGAGGTCCCCTGAATATGAAAATCGTGTTCTTAGCTGTTGTTCTGTGTGTGTGTCTCTCTGTTATCAGCATATCTTAAGAACAAATAAAAGCAGATATTCAAACTTGGTATTCTAAATATGTATCATATAGGATTGCTACACTAAGCTTTTCATTGAGATGAAACAAATGGTTCGTGTACAGGGACACTCAAGAATATTCAAATACATTACGTCCATGGGGGAAATTGCAGGTAAATAGAGTTTAACACCTATAGACTGCACTAAACCAAATGAAATGAATATATATTTTTTATATGCATAAAAACATGCCTCATGTAGAATATGGCAGGGAAATCATTCACTGTTCATTTACAGGGCTACACAAAATAACTAGATTATAATGCGACAATAGCTGAAAATTGATGGAAGTGCATTTTAGGTTGTGCCGTATATTATTACTACAGGTTTATATTTAGGTGCACTTTGTGGTTTGTACATATTCTTCAAAAGATATACAGGGTTGCAAATATTTAAGTTATAATATTCTTTTTTATTGTTAGTAAAAGTGCTTTACTATAATATTTTACCATGTCCAGGAAAACTGCTCAGGAATGGAAATGAATTTCTCATAGACATATGATAAATAATGTGTGTTTTTAAGCTAAATATGCATCGCTTGTTTTTTTTTTTTTTTTTTTTTTTTTGTATTTACACGTTTTGAGGCTTCCTTATTACCAAAGTCAAGTTTTTAAAAGTTTGATTATTGCCTGCGTCGAATAATTTCATGAGATCACCCCTCACACAGAACTAACTATCATATAAAACTCCGAAGCCTAATTTGAATTATTTTAACATAGGTTTACAGTACTCTTTATGTTACCTCTTAATCTCCAATCTGTATTTATAGTATTAAATTTCAGGGTAACAGAAAGTCGTGTGAGTGCCACACCAGATTATTTGTCGTTAAATTATGCTGATAATTCATATATATACAGATCAACCAATAAAAATTTACCTTTCGTATTTCAAGGGGGCCTCAAAATGTGGGATTATACAGAAAAAAAATCGCTATTCAAAAACTACTTTGTTTACAGTATGGGTATGAGAAATTAATTTTCCGTTCTGTATCAGCAGTGTTCTTCGAAAAAAAAATGCAGCAAAGCACTTACGCCAATTACATTAATAATAATAAAAAAAAATGTTTACCTTAATTTTGGGTAGCCCTGTATATTGTCTATAAACTATATACAAATGACTTTGTGTACGTAAATTTAGTGTTATATGTAAAACAAGTAACATAAATTGAAATACACTTCCAGCAATTCCCAAGTATAGCTCCAATATATCAAAATACTCTGGGTAACCCTGTAAATGAATGATGAATGATTTCTATACCACAATCTACATAAAGCATGCTTTTATGCGTATAAAAAATGTGTTCTTTTCATTTTGTTTAGTGCGGTATATACATGTCGCACTGTACATATGAAAAATTTCGCTCACAGACGAAATGTATTTGAAATCTCTTGGCTGACCCTGTAAACAAACAATTGTCTGATCGCAAAAAATACTTTAGTGTAGCACCGCAATATGATACGGATTTAGAATATCGAATTTGGATTTTCTGCTACTATTTATTCTTGAGATATTCTAATAACACAGAAACGCACACACACACACGCAGAGAGAGAGAGAGATAGAGAGAGAGACCAACCGCTTAAAACTTGCATGATTTTTTAATTCAGAGGATCTGAAAACGTGCAAATATAACAAAAGCTATTTTTTGGAAATTTGACTCAAAAACAATTCTTTCTCTACACCGTGTATATGAGTAAGAGAATGTATAAAAGAAAAGAAAGAAAAATGAATTTGAAAATTCCCTTTTAGTACATAAATTATTCATAAATTTTATTTGTTAAATTATCAATGAGTATTCTCTTGTGTATTCACAGAGACATTACAGGTTAAACTAGTATGTTGTGGCCACCACAAGACTTTCTTCTATATTTTCCTATACATATTCAATCAGTAACAATATTAAAAAAAAAAAAAAAAAAAAAAAAAGATTTTTTTTTTTTTTTTTTTTTTTTGTGAAAATTAATGCATATTCAATCACTAACAATAATTAAAAAAAAAAAAAAATCGAATTTTTTTTTCTGTTTTTTTTTTTTTTTGTTAAAAGTAAAAAAAATCGATAACTTTGTTTTAAATTATCACAGATTTATGGTTCAACCATTCGTTTTAAAGGTATTGACGAGATCTTTCGAATGATACCCATCTTCAAAATTTAACCCTCCCGGTGGGGTACTTCCCCCCCAGGGGGGGAACTGATGCCCCCCCATGCACAATTTTTTTTTCCTAGTTAACTACTACTATCATCAATAATTCAAATTAATTTTACAATCACAAGTTTAAAATAACTCTCATTATGCCCATTTATACGGAATTTTGTCCTATGCTGCCATGTTAAAAATTTGCATAAAATGCGATTACAGCGCCACCTGTTGAGCTATTGATCCCCAAATCTAATGGGCACCAGTTCATGTCGGGGTGCAACTAAATACCAAGTTTGGTTAAATTTCATTCATATGTTCGTGAGATACAGCGTCCACAAAAAAATGATACAGACAGACAGACACACAGACAGACAGACAGACTGACACACAGACAGACAGACAGACTGACACACAGACAGACATTTTCTAAAAACTATCAATTCGTGTTCAGGACATCCCAAAACGTGTAGATCCGTCAAAAAACGGAGGTCGAAAATTTTCGCGAATCCAATACTTTCTCTATATTACATATAGAAGAAAGTAAAAAGCCGTCTTTCCCTGAATGAATTTTCTCCCCCCCCCCCAGACGCTGATCAACGTGTGCCTTATTACAAAAGCTATAGTAATTGCAATTTCTCACTTTTGATACAACCCTTAAGATTTGGCGAAAAATGCTAGAATTTTGAAATTGCAATAACTCAGCGAGATTTTGACTTAGAGAGATGATTTTTTTTTTTTTTTTTTTTTGATTGTTGGAGCGAGGAGAATAATTTTCTAAATATAAGTTATGTGATAGAAGGGGCTGTATAAAATTTAAATTTCGTATTTAATATGTATACAACCCCTTGTACAAAAAAATGTCATATCTGAAATCTACTTTTAATTTGCATTAATTATGTAATTAATGTATATTTCTATCTTTCTTAGTTTACGAGATAATCGCTGTAACATCTATTTTGAATCACCCGGTATATATATATATATATATATATATATATTTTTTACTTTCTCTTACCCATAAGGTAGAGAAAGTATTGTTTTTTGGGTCATATTTTCGAAAGTGAGATTTTGCTATATTTACACGTTTTGAGGTCTCCTGAATATGAAAATCATGTTTTTAGCGGTTGATCTGTGTGTAAGTCTGTGTGTCTGTGTGTGTCTGTCTGTTATCAGCATATCTCAAGAACAAATAGTAGCAGACTTTCCAAACTTGGTATTCTAAATGTGTATCATATAGGGATGCTACTGTAAGCTTTTCGTTAAAATCAAGCAAATGGTTCGTGTACAGAGACAATCAAGAGAATTCTAATGCATTACGCCTATAGAGGAAATTGCAGGTAAGTAGAGTTTAACACCTATAGACTGCACTAAACCAAATGAAATGAATATATATTTTTTATATGCATAAAAACATGCCTCATGTAGAATATGGCAGGGAAATCATTCACTGTTCATTTACAGGGCTACACAAAATAACTAGATTATAATGCGACAATAGCTGAAAATTGATGGAAGTGCATTTTAGGATGGAAGTGCATTTTAGTAGAGTTTAACATCTCTAGACTGCACTAAACTAAATGAAACGAATGTATATTTTTTGTAATAGAGATAGTCAACTGGGAATTTTTTTTTTTTTGTGTATGTAGGAGCCTCGCCTTCACCCCCCCCCCCCGGGGGGGGAGTAAATTTTCATGATGGGTATCTTTCAAAAGAGCTCGCCAATACCTTTAAAACGAATGGTTGAACCATCGATCTGCGATAATTTAAAACAAAGTTATCGATATTTTTTCTTTTTTTTTACTTTTAACGAAAACAAACTTATATATATATATATTTTTTTAATATATTGAGAATAAAATGGACTTTTTTTTATATTTAGTGTTATACTACTTCTCTAATATGGAAATCGTCTGCATTATCATAAAAGATAATTTTTTTAAATAATAATTTTAATATATATATATATATATTTAATAACCGAATTAAATTCTACATAAATGTAGGTGCATTAATGAAACGGGGGGTTGAGGGGGGCGGCAGCCCCCCTCACACAGAATTAATTATCATATAAAACACTTCCGAAGTCTAATTTAAATTGTTTAACATAGGTTTACATAACATCGTTATCTTACCTCTTAATCTCCAACCTGTATTTATAGTATTAAATTTCAGGGTAAGAGAAAGTCGTGTGAGTGACACACCAGATTATTTACTTTAAGTAATGTTAAAAACTATTTGTCAGGCTGTTTTTTATTGGACAAAATATATTTATGTTTCAAAATATATTTATATGATATATTACCTATGTAAAATACTGCTAACGACACAGTAAGATCTTAAAAGAAAATTTTTAAAACTCGCATGGTTTGAATTTCAGAAACAGCATATAGAGCGATTCTGTTCTCCAGAAATAAATTTTGATGTAATGCCTCATAGTAATATAAATTCAATAGCCATAGGGTTTGTACGATCTATCTTCTTTCTCACACGGAGTCTTTCGCCGTTGATTTTAAATAGATGTTTTTGTCGTACTCTCAGAATATATACAGATGGTTCAAAAATGCCAAGGAGAACTCTTGTGCTTTTGTTGTCTTCGAAAAAAATAGAACTGTACATAAATTATAAATCAAATTACATTTACATAATTCTATTTTTCAAGCAGAACTCTTAGCTATCATAGAAGCAATTAAATTGTATTTAAGTTCAAAATATGTAAATATCCCACTAAAAAGCACATGTAGGTAACCTTGGCAATGAAACAGCAGATGAACTAGCAAAAGATGTGTTTATAAATAATTCATATAATCACAAGATCTCTCTCCCTTTCCCAATCTCCCTTATTAAATCAACTATAAAAGCTAAAGTTCTTAGTGATTGGCATTGAGAGTGGCAACATTCCCATAAAGGTAGAGATACGTGCGCAGTTCTTAAAACAGCTAATCTCAATTTCATATGTCCAAATAAAATATCTTTATATTTTATCTCAGGGCATGGCAGTTTCCCCACTTTCGTCATTAAAATTAATAAACCAACAAATGTACTTTGTAAATGTAAAAAAGTAGGTAGCCCTTTTCATTAAATATTCGAAAAATGTTCATTAATTAAAAACAGTTTTAAATTTGATTGTAATAAATCAATAAGGCAAAACTTAAAAGCAATATTATTAAATCCAGAAAATTATAATAAATTAAAACATATTTATAACACCTTAAACGAACATTACTCATTTACTAAATATAAATAATAAAACTATATCCGTTGACTTACATTTCTCTGTTAATGATATGTAATTTGTCTAATTGTAATTATTGTAATTATTTATTTATTTATTTATATAAATTTATTTTTCTTTTTCAAGCTTTCCTAAAAAGAATCTTAAGAACAATTTCGATATATCTCATATTTATAAATTAAACTGCGGTCTTCTGCCCTAGCTGTGTTCCGAGCCTGTCTCGGGCACGGTTTAGCAGGACCGTAGGCAGATTTTTCTCTTGTGGGAACGAAAATCCTATAACCACGCGGTTTTGGACCCACAGTGACAGACCAATGTACCAATGCATATACTGAGATTCAGACATATTTTATCAGATATGCCCGCATTCTGAGCTACCAAATATACCTTTCCTAAGATACACGTAAAATTACTAAAATTTTTAGCTAGAAAAAAAATATATATATTCTTAGATTCTAAGAGATAAACAATTGAAACTTTACAACCCAAATGTTCTCATCCTTAATTTATCTGGCAATTGAACATAGTGTAGCACTACAGCGACGTTAAACCCACTCACCCTGAAACATTTCCCTGTCTCAAATTAATGTCTCTGTGGGCATAATGTCAAGATACAAGTTTCTCTGATTGTTTTTAAAACTAATATTTTTCCTTTCATTGATAAATAATAAATTAGTAATATTCGCTTTTTGTCGAATTTACTAATAAATTATGCAACGCAGTCCAAATTATCCTGAAATTGATGAAAGCTTCACTTGCATTAGAACTTCATTACTTTTACACCCATTAGTATCTTAAAGAAAACTTTAATAACTATTTCTACAAGCATAAAAATTATACATCCTCAAATTTTCTATTGCTTTTGTTTGTTGATCCATATAAAATAAGATTCAACCAGCTTAGCACTTTATACCCTCTGTTGAAATACGTATAAATACCATCCAAAAAGAATTAGGCCATAACTACGGAACTCGGCATACACATGTATTCGAATAAATTACAAAATATAGGAACAAAGCACCGTCTTATGGACATGCAAACAATGCAAAAAATATTCCCATTAATGGGTGCTTAAATCACTTTTAGCGGTAACACAATCAAATAACCCTTGGATAACGAAGTGAATTAAATAACTGATGTCGCGCTCTGATATGTCTTGCCATATATGTATACAAAATTAATAAATAAATTTTAATGTGTTCTAAACGCCTGAAATCCTCAATTCATCCAGTTTTATAAATGTTTGATTGTAGGAAGATCTGGAGACCTCGTTGACCAGAATGGAATTTCAATATATCATAGATATTGTTGTAACATCTGATCAATGTATCACAGATTGTATTCTTGCATGAAAAAAAATCTGGCTGGTCAAGTACAATGATTCTGTACCCACTATGCACGAAATATCTTCTATTTACCCGCGAACGATGGTAGTAAATCATTGTACAACTGAAGGTGATCAGCTATCCCAAGAGATCATTTTTCATACTGCCATACCAAGTGTAATGGCTATATGCCTCTCCGCCACGAATGTGAGATTTGACTGTCCATCCTTTTCTTCTACTTTCTAGTATACGGTGAACATCAGCATAGCGTGAAAAATTAAATTCATTTCTAAATATGCCCTCTCTCTGTTTGGAAACAATTCACTTTGATAATGAATTGCACCTTTCTAGACAAAAGTGCACATTAGAAGATGCAGAAATGTCATCATAATGGTTGTCTATTTCTCAGCTCACTCCATTGACTGCATATTAGAATAGACCACTGACTAGCAACCTATTTGTTCCTAAACATAACATCTCCACCAACGCACCAGTTTATTAACCAAATTTACTTTTTTACCGCCAAACCAACATTGCACTTCCACCAAAGTAGGTTTTCTACACCTTTGTTATTGCTGTTTTATATTTCGATTGGATGTAGATTAAACACAAAGCACAACCTACACTAACTGAAATCCAAAGCAAGTAATATAATACTTGTGAACGATTGAAAGATGTTCTGTTTGACTTTCCTTTGGAGTTTTGGTGGTAAGATTGACAAATCAATTTAAACATGCAAAATTCCAAGAATCAGTTGCTAAGAAAGCGATTATCGCCAAAAAAAGGTACACATTCATCAAAAAAACTGTAATGCTGTTCGCGAAATTTTCCTCCACAGCCAGTATAGGGTAATCTGTCCTCTATTTCCTATCAGTAATCAATGGCTCACTGCCTACTAATCCTCTCTGAATGTTAAACTTTCATATCAATGTACCCCTATGTCGAATTGTTGACAAAGTCCTTGCTAGGGCAGACGTAACTACTGTCCTACTGCTCTATACTCTTGCTCAATAGTGGCTCGGGTACGTACTGAATTACTGTTTGTACCATCTAAATATTTAAATACATGTAAAACCATAAGCAGAAATTTCTGATATTTTTACTTTCTTCTATATTCAAGAGAAGAAAGTATTGGATTCGTAAAAAAAATCGACATCAGGTTTTTAATAGATTCACATGTTTCGAGAGCTGTAGAACACGATTTGACCATTTTTTGGAAAATGTCTGTCTGTCTCTGTGTGTGTGACAAACTTTTGTAGCAACTGTACCTCAAGAACTACTGCACAGAATTTCTTACAAATTGGTATGTAGTTACACCTTGACATAAATTATTGCTTATCAACTTTTGGTAAAAATTGTCTTACAGCTTGCGTTGCCGTCCCTCGTTTCCTAAATTTTCAACATGGTGGTATAGGACAAAATTTTGTATAAATGTGCAAAGAATTATTTTTTAATAATCATTATGAAATTTAAAAGAATTATTTGTAATAGATATAGTCAACTGGGAAAAAGAATTGTGTGTGTAGGAGCCTCCCCTCCCCCTTCGAGGGGAGTAAATTTTCATGATGGGTATCTTTCAAAAGTGCTCGGCAATACCTTTAAAATGAATGGTTGAACCATCGATCTGCGATAATTTAAAATAAGGTTATCAATATTTTTTCATTTTTAACATTTTTTATTATTATTTTTTTTTTAATGTAATACTGTGAATAAAATTGACTTTTTTCTAATATTTAGTTTTATACTACTTTTCTAATATGGAAATTGTCTGCATTATCATGAAAGGTATTTTTCTTAAATAATAATTTTAATAAATTATTTTTACTGAGTGAATTTGTATAGGAAAATATAGAAGAAAGTCCTGCGGTGGCCCCCAACATACTAGTTTACAATGCATTTATATAACGAATACTTCTTTTTTATGGACAGAAAGAAAAATAAGAACATGGGTGTAGTTAAAAAGATTCATATAAATTACAAATTAATGAAAATATGTTCAGATAAATATTCAAAATACAAGAGAAAGTTACAAATTAGAAACTAATGGCACCAAAAATCTTAACATCTAATGTATTATTATTATTATTATTATTATTATTTGTAATCGACTTGTTTTGTAAATTACCCTTTTAAGAATAGATAATAACTTATATAACCTGAACAATGAAGATAAAGAAAAAATTATTAATATAATAATTAAAAACACTGTGAAAATTTCCAAAAATTAATTTGTACAAATACCACATACGATGGCTGTTTCAGTGACTAGTTAATTATCTTACGCATTCAATTTCAAGCAGATAATAATAATGCAAGTTCTAAACAAACTCAATTGATTCAAACCATTTAAAATTAAAAATTTAATAATAGTAGTAGCCGCGTTTTAGAAATCGAAATCGGATCCCATTAATTCAACCCTTAATAATTCAACTTAGACTGTAATAGCTGCAAATAATGTATCGAACTTTCAAGCTTTAGAATCCTCTGTTTGTAAATTTAATGGACGTAATTTGAAATACTAGAATATAATGTAGTGTTAATGAGTTGAAAGTGTTATTCAGATTTCGATTCATGTGCAGGCAATACACTAAATGAATTGAATTAAAATTATTAAAATAGGTACATTTAACCAATTTCGTAACTTGATGATTGAGTAAGCTATTAGATAATGTCTAGGGAAATAAATGCGGGAACACATAGTTACCGTATTAGGATATTATAGCTAAGTTGATATATTGTAATTCCAAAAGCAGAAATTTCGATTTCTGACTGATATTTTAGCTCTTGATTCAATAGAAAAATCGTGACTGATATATATATATATACTCGAAAAGCGTTAACGTGAATCTGAAGGGGTATAAAAACTTTTTCACGTTATCAGTAGTTCATGCTATCAGTAACTAATCTTCATATAACTAAACTAATCTTCGTTTTGATGCGGATTGTTGAAACAATTCGTGTTAAATGTAATTCACGTTAACGATGTTCGACTGTACATATATATATGTATATATATATATATATATATATATATTATCAGAAACTTTCCAAAATTTGCAGAAGTTTACGACGAAATCTTTTTCAGTTTCATCAAATTATAGGTCATAAAGTCTAGCATTGCTTATTATTTACAATTGTTGGTTCATTGTTTACAATTTTTAATTTCCAAACATATGCTATGTAAAGAAAATTTAGTAATTATTAAAAAATCGATTATGAGATTTTGATGTTTCTATACGTTTTAAAAGTCTTTTTAATGTATTTTTGCTATTTTTCCGCGAATTTATGAACATGTATGTGCGAGTAAGCGTGTGAGTAAACATGATATCGGCTAAACATGCACCTTTTTCAAAGGCTATTATCGGGTACCATAAAACAACCTGTCTAGATTTTGATGAATGTAAAACTTGTTGTTCTTTTACAGAGGTACAAAGAAAAATACTTTATCATTATGGTCTATATACTCGCAATATTCGAAGTATGATGTCGTCTAAATGCTTTATCCTATTGACTTAATAGTTGATAGGTATGTAATAGGTCTCCGCCGTGTGCAATCTGTATAGATTTTGATACACTAGATATTCCTACTTTTCAGTCAATCCATTTTCACCTTTTCTGTGAATAAAGAAAGTCGTCATTTAGAGAAAGAAATAAAATCTATTCAATACCGAAATTTTATTATGAATAATTGGTTAATTTAAATGTATTAATTTTTCTATTCTCCAGTTTATTATTAAATTTAAGATACATAGATAAAGCAAATCAAATTGCACAAACACAAAGTTTTTATTACTTTTGTAATTTTAAAATATTAAATTAATGCTTTTCGGTTATATGTAACAGTACTTTTTATATAAATATTGTATTTTTAAATTGTAATTCTTATTGAACCATTCAGAAAACATATCTGAAAATAAATGTATTGATATTTTTAAAGTGTTATAACACTGTCAAATATCATCTGAAGGGAAATAATTTTGGTTTTATACATAATTCTTGGCAAAATCTGAAATATGACCGCATTATTTCTTTGCTGACAAATTGCTGTCATTTAGTAAACAAGCTGTATCTTTTAACTTGAGATACAGATTTCCTTTTTCAGCAGTCATTATTTATATTTCCAGTTTCATGGTAATTTTTCAGTAGTTCTTTTCCCTGAAGACTACATGTAACTTCATGGGTAATTAATCGTATCTCATATCTCAATTTTTAACATCCTTGCTTCATTAGAGCATATAATTTCGTATTTTTGAGATGTTATGAACGATAAGATGTAGCATAACTCTGTTTTAATATTATTCTTTATATTTTAGTTTTGACAAATAATTATTAAGTAGAATTTTCAGAGAAAAGTATTAAGTAGTAATTTATCTATACACAGTTATTTATTTTCAAATAGTATAAAGCAAACAAAACACAAATATTTGTCTCATGTTTGTCTTGCTAACATACAGACAAACTGTTCAGAACAGACTTTTTGCCTGTCTGTTAGTAGTCCGTTTGACTGCTAACAGATAGACCAACAAACGGTCAGACGGACAATAAGTCGAGTTCTTTAACACTTTTATACTTTCTTTCAGATAATGGTAAAAACAAGAGCATGACAATAAGATTTAATGTTTGCTTTCATCTTTCTTTTTTTCTTCCAACACTGCCTTTTACTTTTCTTTAAAAAAAACTAAACAAATTTGTTAACGTTGAACATTGTACCCCACCCATTCATATCACTCACTTACCATTATTGAAAATAAAATAAGACTTAACATACTATAAATATGGGTTAATCACGATTGCGTAAATACGGGCTAGGACCTCTCAGAAAGACCTCCCATGGAACACATCCTTCCTCAGGCCTAGGAACATAGTACAGTCAATTGGCTTTAATCCTAACACGCAAAAACAAACAATGATTTCAATTGAAAGTGTAATAGCATTATAAAAATAAATTTTAATTAAAAAAAAAAAATGATAACCATTTTTTGAGAAAAATAAAAAAAGTAAATTCTATAATCACATTTTTTTTTCAATACTATTGTGCATGTATGCGTACATTTACAAACACATAGCTTGGTAAAAAAGTGTATTGTAAAATAAAGCCAAAAAGTGTACTTTTGATTTTATATAGATAGCAGGTTTCTTTAAGCCTTTTTTAATGGATAATATTTCACTTTCATTTTTTAATTACAAAATTTTACTAGCAAGGACAAATATAAATATAAATCCTCTAAAGAAAATTAGTAATAAATATACAAGTGACAGTATATCGGGCATTCCTTAAAATGTCACATACATGTCTGGCACTAAATCTTAAAAATTAACCCGGCAAAACGGGCGCCGTGAATCGTAACATAAGAACGGGCATGGGGTATCAGCGCACCCCAAACATATTAAATAATATAAATACAAAAAAAAAAAAAAAAAAAAAAAAAAAATCTTTAGAATTCAACCTGTTGATGAAATTCATGATAATTACACTTTTTCTCGTGAAAATAAATAACTGAAATTTTCAATTATCGTTAACTTTAAAAAATAATAAAAAATAAATTAAAAGCACTCATCTTTTTCCTCCTTGTCAGAAAAACTTAATTTTTCCCATGTGGCGCACTTAATTATTTTCTTTACAATATTTATTTTTATAAAAATGATACATTACAGTTGATAAGAATACTGAGACGTTAATTTTCATACCCGTAAAGTACCTACACAGATTCCACTGCCGACTCACGCCCCTATGCTCTTGCGGAGAGGAGGGCACACCAGAACATTACTACTACAGCTGACCTCTTACAAGTCTATACCATATTCGAAATCCCTTGCCAAAACCCGAGGGCTGGCTGCAAAACATTGTTACGCGTCCTTCCCTCCTGAATAAACTGAAAAGAATATACTATCTTTTGATAGACATCTCAAATAGAACTAATTAATGGAGTTAAAATTTAATTTTTTTTAATATATATATTAGTTAAGTTTTTACTATATGGTCTGAGTGTGTGAGTGTTTTGTCTGTCCTCTAAACAGCAGGTGTGCGAGAATGTGAATTTCTGTTCTCTCCCCCTCGGTGCTGCAATCAGCCCAGTTTTAAAAGAATCTGACTTGAAGATTTCACACTGCAAATAATAAAGTTTGTTCTCATCCCTTCGAATAACTGTTTCATCTCATTTTTAATATTGTAGTGTATATCGTCATTGGAGTGTTACCCACAACTTCAACAACATCAAAAATATGACTGCTTATCTGCATTTAACAGTTTTCTGAATTTGCCGTTTTCATACACTCCACACGGAGGATGAACTTGGAGGCAGGTACTGAAGGAACCACCCACTTCTGTTTATATTGAGAGATAGCAGATGAATATTTCTGAGCATGGGGTGTCAAAATACCCTTTCCCGTCATCGTGGGTTAATATATATATATATATATATATATATATATATATATATATATATATATATAATTAAGTAGTAGAATTGTTTTGCTACTGCTTTAAAATATACAGTCGTCAGCAAAATTATTCAAGTGCTAGCAAAATTTCCTGTTAAAAAAAAAAAAAAAGTTCTCTTAATACAGTTTTTTTTTTTTTTTTTTTTTTTTTTTTTTTTATAAATCCTTGTCGAATCATGTTTTTAGACTGTCTAAGAACATTGTTGGACAAGGATTTGTTTAATAAAACAGTGTTGTACATTTTGTATATAGGAATTTTTGCTAGCGCTCGAATAGTTTTGCTGACGACTGTAACGTAAGAAGTTAAGGTAGGATACTCATATATCCCCGAAATTCTCGGACAGCACCTATTTTGAAATCGTTTTTTCTAAGTTTTCAAAAATTGCAACAAAGAATTTATTTACCATAATTATTATTATTTTGGTCTTCATTAACGTAGAATGAAAACTGTTTTAAAAAATAGATAACTGTAATAAATTTTAACAGTATTTTATTACAAATGGTCACTATAAGCTACGTTATTACAATAAAGCAAAAGCAAAACTATTCTTCTACAAAATTTTCCAAAGTTAAATTTTAAAATTTTGTGACGATGTGATATCGCATGAAATACATGATATACACTTTTTAAAATTATTGCATACATTGCCATACATATACACTTTTAACTTAAATTACAATTGCACTATTAAAAACTAAAAATTCATCAAATATCGATTTTTTTTAATCGAAACTCATAAATACATAAATGAACATGAGCTAAATTAATGAATCAAATAAATACAGAAATTCTTTAAAAATGTTTCGAAAAAATTAACTAAAAACAAATTGTAGATTCTTCAGCGAAGCCATTACAAATTTTATTCTTCTTTTTCTACTTTAGAGGAATCGTCTCTTATATACCATTCCTCTTTTTTTCTGGAACTAAAAATAATGATCACACATGTCTTTCAGTTGGCGATTTCAGTCGATAAAATATTGGGTGAATGCTGCAGAGGCCAAAAAATTTCACAGCTTTATGCTTGGCGCTTCAAAGACCATTTATCAACCACACAGATCTAATTTAAGCAGTTGGTTGGCTGCGTATTTTCCAGTAAAAACTTCAGCATGGGATAAAAAAGCAAAGGAAGTGATGGATTGATTAAATAAGTAGAAATTCCTTACCCAAATGACTAGGTGCATCGGATCAGAAGAAGCTTAGTAGGAGATATACGATAAATTTTTAATGGGAAAGAGTTTTTAATGGAAGTTAATTATTTAATCTAACACAATCTTTAAGACAATCACAAAATATTGTGTAAAAATATGATGACTCTTAAACAAGTATAGTTTAAAAACAGTAAAAAAATAAAATAAATAAAATAATAATAATAATCATATTTCTTATCTTTTTTAAAATCTATATTTCTTATAATAATGAATGAAATTCCATGAAAAATATTTTTATATTAGATATTATCTGGAAGTTATGGCCTCAAATAAATTGCGTACACTAATGGACAATCAAAAAGCAGTACTTGGATATTTTCCTATTCTCTGTTTGCAACTGCCCATTTTATCGTTTAAAAAGCAAATTTTAAAACAGGATTTATTATGTCGTCCTCCGCGTAGACTTTAGGATCGATCTCAGTGTTATAAACAAAATGCAATTGTCAGGAAGATTGTAATTTCAGAAAGTATTTCAAAAATGGCAAGGATAATGCAATTAACGATTCCACAAAAAGTATTAATTTTAGAATGAAAAAAAAAAAAAAAAAATTAATACGTGAGATGGTTTTTAGTAATATATATATATATATATATATATATATATATATATATATATATATATATATATATATATATATATATATATATATATATTGTCTGTTTAAACTGGAAATTTGACTTTAGGCGCCCATATTGCTCATCCGAGCGAGATGACCGCACGTTAAAAAGCCATTGCTTATAAAATCGATTTGTATTACATTTAGAACGTAAAAGAGATTCAGAAAAAGTGTTTATCGACATAATTTCTCTAACTACAGTGCAGTAACTATTAAACAAAAAAGGTTTAAATGACAGAAAATTTGAAAAATTTCCTTTCTTAGTGAAAAGAATTAGGAAAGCAAGACCTCAGATGGCTAAAAAATTTAAAAAATGTTTAGTTAATTATTGGGCAGAACTGGTTCTCTCTGATGAGTCAAGTTTAACTTATTTCGAGCTAAAGAAAACAAGCAGATCTGATAACGAAAATATGACCCACTTAATGAAAATAACACTTTTAAAACAGTGACACATTCTCCGTACATTATGGTATATATATATTAAAAAGAGAAAAAAAATGATCTGTTATTTACTGGGCTGAAGTAGATGATGAGTCAAGTTTAACTTATTTTGAGCTGACGACATCAAGCAGGACTGATGACGAAAATGTGACCGACTTAATGATAATCGCACTTTCAAAACAGTGACACATTCTCCGTACATTATGATACTAAAGTACATAATTTTTTTAATGAGTAGCGCAAATTTTTCTGTTCAAGCGATTAATTAACCCGAATAAAACTTGGTTTTTAAAAAAATTATGTCTGACTGACTGTTTTGAAAGTATTTCAGACTTTTCCACAATCTGCATTTCAAGATGATAATGCTCCTTGTTACATGGCGCTTGTGATACGTTTATTTGATTCAAGTTTTTAAAATTACCTACCCATTCCCATGAGCGTGTATAATTTTGTAAGTCACCATAACTTTTTTTTTTTCACTTAAAATTTAATCCCATATAGATTATCGTTGAATTTCTTCTTTACTAGACCTGATAATAGTCCTAATCTCAATCCGCTCGTAAATGTTTAGTCTATAAAAGAGGGCGGGAATTCGAAATTTGTAGCCAACAACTTTGTAAGAACTAGAAAAACATATTATAATATTTGGCAGTGAAATTTCTGATTTTCTTGTTAAAAACTGTAAAATATTATACCATTGAGCAATAGAGCAGTAATTCCATATAAAGGTGGAATTATCCAATGCAGAATACATATTTTTTATTAAGTAATTATTTAGATCTAGCAAATAAATAGTTTTATTTCATACATTAAAATGGCACTTGTTTGTTCCATATAATAAATCATGATAGAATACATAGTATATGATTATTATATTACGTTTAAAAAGAAACTTTTATGTAGATTTCTATTGAGTACTTTGTAGAATGTAATAAAGCGAATTATTAAACCAAAAATGTACATAGGTCACTTCATGTCTTTGGTATTATGCAAACATGACACTTTATTTTTTTCAGCCATTAGTTTTTAAGTTATTACAAACACAAAAGGAATAAATAAATTTTTGGAGTGCGTTTTTTTTTTTTTTTTTTTTTTTTTTTTTTGTCCCTTAGTATATATAGTTTATTATATACAACGTACAACATGTGTACCTCCTTACAAAATCTCAGAGCAGATATATCGGGTATTATATCATAGTGTCAAACGCATACATAAATATTGTAAATTCATGCAATACTAGTGCTCCATGCCAGTGTTTCATTAATATATTTTTCTTTTTCCTTTGATGATGTAAGACAATGTTTTTGATAACCATATATTATAAATATTATAAAAAAAATCAATTGTTATGCATATTAGTATCTCCAAGTGGTCGGAATTTAGGGATCTTTTTATCTATCATATTAAGTGGGCATTTAAATAATAAATATAGAAATTCAAATTTTCCATGTGAAAAATGTTCTTAGTAATTCCCTCTATCCTTAATAAATAAATAAATAAATAAATAAAATAAAAATCACTATTAGCATCTTTATTTACATGACGATGTGTATCTTATGAACTTCTCTACCTCTCTGCCTATCAATCCGATCGGTCAAAGTTGTTCTTCTGGGCATTTTAATAGCAAAGAACAATGTCAGTATCGAATAAATATGTCAAATGTTTGAAATAATAATCATGCTTTTTTTTTTTTTTTTTTCAGACAAATAAAATTTAATTGAAATGTATTCTTTTCTGTTGACAAAAGACAAATGATAAAAGATCGTTAGAGTAAAACAAAAGGTGATTCTCCTGTGCAAGGCAAAAAATATATATACGAGTAGGCGCACCCGCATTTATTGCCATAAGGTTGTCAAGTAACTCAGTGAATCTGTATATTATCAATCCTTCAGAAAAACTGTTTCAGTCACCAAGTGTTACTTCTAAGTTACTTTTTATTGGTTTTTGCAATTTTAGCTGAAAAGAATGTTATATAAGAGGTTGTTCAGCAATAATTTGCCCAAATCACTCCAGGAAATGAAATAAAATATTTTTATATTTCCCTTAAATCTTACGAGTTGAAGGATATAGCTGAGATGCATGCACTAAGCGGAAAAGCTGGGAAAAACTTAGTAACTGATGCGTCGGCCTGCATTATTAAAAAGTCAGTTCTCCAGTGTGACATTTTACTCGAAGTTAAAAAAAAAAAAAAAGAAAGAAAGAAAAGAAAATAAATAAATAAAACCAGAAAATGAGATAAATCACGAGTCGCTGTGTTGAGTTTTTAAATATTACGCCTGTAATTTTAACAACTGTCTTCTATAGGAATTTTAAATACAAAATAATAATAATAATAAGAAGAAGAAGAAGAAGAAGAAGAAGAAAAGAAAAGAAAAGAAAAGAAAAGAAAAAAAAGAAAGAAAAATGTGTGTATAAAATGAAAAAGTGTATAAAAATAAAGGTATTTTTGTATGCCTTCTTAACATCATAAGACCGTTTTTTTCTGTAATTCACAAAACCATACCTTTCGAACGATATTAATTTGAAGCCCCTCCTCTCTTTAAAAATAGGCTAAGAACGTACTACAAATTTTATGTTTGCTTATTAATATATACTAGTAAACCCTTGTAAAATTTTCGTAGTTTATTTCTCCTTTTTTTTTTTTTTTTTTTTGTATTATTTACCTTTAAAATTTGAAACTTTTAAGTCTTATAAAAATTTCATCACCCAATGTAATTTTTTGTTGAACAGAAGCCAAATTATTATTATTTTTTTTATTTTATCATTATTATTGTTGTTGTTGTTGTTGTTATTTGAGGGAGGGAGGTATGAAACGCTAATGATAGTTAACCCAAAATCATTCATAGAGAAATTTCAAAATAAAATTCATGTTTGACGATCCAGTTTTCATACTTTCTCCGGCAGGAACTCTTTCGTATAAGACCCCGTATGGCGACTTTTAAATTTTTGCTGTCATGTTGGTGATGCCTATTAAATTATTTTTTTTATTTATTCATTTTGGCATTTTTTGTTTATAAAAATTTTAGTACCTATTTGGATTATACTTCTTACTGTTGCGTTTTTTAGTCAATTTATGACCATGACACAGAAGTTCATATTTTGTTTGTATCTTTAAAGTATTGCTAGGTTTGAAACGAAGCTTGTAAATATTGTAAAGATGCAAATTTAAAAAATAAATTTCTCTATAAAATTATATCATCAGATAAATGTAGTTTTTTTTTTTTTTTTTTTTTTAAGTATGGAAGACTATTAGTCTCAATTTACGGATTTTCACGACACCAGTTTTATGATGTGTCGATTTATCGAAATCGAAAATATAATATAATAATTTGAAAGCGATGTTATAATTTGAAAAAAAAAAAAAAATAATAATAATAATAGTCCTCTGTACTGAACTAAATTCTGCTTTTGCCAGAATTTCATCATTTTTTTTTTTTTCCCCCCGTTGAAAAAAAAAAAAAAAAAAAAAAGAAAGAAAGAAATTTATAATAATTAGTTTTAAAACGTACCGTATCGAAAAACTTCCTTTTTTTCCTTTTTTTTTTAAATATAATTTTGAATTAGGAAATTAACATCACGCGTGCAAAATGAAATAAAAAAAATAAAACAAGATAATTAAGTTTGAATTTGAGTTGTTAATTTAAGGATGCTATTGATATAGTAACTTTTACTTAAAATAGTGCTAAAATGCGTTTTTTTTTTTTTTTTTTTTATTGTAACATCGCTTTCAAATTATTCAATTATATTTTCGATAAATGTCCAACCATCGTAAAACTGGCTGCAACGTTTTAGATTGAGACTAATAGTCCTACAAAAGAGAAAAAAGTCGTATGTTGTATATATATATATATATATATATATATATATATATATATATATATATCACTGAACTGAATTCATGTGCTTAAATATTGCTTATGTATGTACTTTTTTTTTATCCACGCACATTTTATTGTCACTGTCGTATCGTTTCTAAAAAATATAATTGTAATTGGTCTACGGTAGAGAAATGTTATATAGATAGGCATACGCTTTAAATAAATAGAATTAAATTAAAATATTGTTTGTAATAAATTTTAAGATTTTTTTTTTAAATATATTTAATTTTGAATCGTCCTTTTGTACATGTAGATTGGATGAGTACACAATTTACTTGTAAAAGTAAAAAGAAAGATTGTATACATAACGCAATAAAAACATAACTGCAAGAGAGATCAGATAGACTGTTCAAGTTAATGAGATTTATAATGTTAATATATTAAGTATCACATGTAATTTTATTCAAGAGTAAACATTATTAATAAATCGATAACATGAGTATATAAAATAAAAACGTATATACTCATACAAAGATTATACAAACTTAATTAAACATTTTTGGTCTCATTAGAAAATCTCGTTTATTTAAATTCGTTTGTAAATATCTTTCACTTTCACTCTATTAAGAATTAGTTTTCGATAATCACATTAGCATATTTTATAGGTTCATTAAGTATATAGGAATATTTTTCAAGATATGTCATGATTAAAATTTGATTAATGGAATTCCTATGACAAAATCTAAATATTTCACATACAGTAGGAGATAGTGGAAAAGGGAATTAATTTTGGTATTAATTAATAGATGAAAAATACAAACTGTCGTTTTAATTTGTAAAACTTATTATTATTATTATTATTATTCAATAAATATGTATTTATTTTGCCATAATAATTATTCAAGCGATAAAATATTAAGTTCAGTAATCAAAACATAATATTAATATGTTATGATCATCACAAAAATTTTCTGTATCATTCGAACATAATAATAGTATAAGAAACCCGAAAAGGGCTACCTATCAGCGCCACCTATCGGTCTATATGCACGCATATAGCAGCATAGACAGTTTTTTATAAAATATGTCTCACACAGGAAGTTTGGTGCACTTATACACATTAAAAGCTGAAATATAGCCAGCTTAAAAATGGACAAAAGTTTACTATAGCAGCGCCACCTATCTAATGACATATATTCTGTTTAGTCAGCTTATTGATTCATAATATCAATATCAGTTATCAATTTTGGTGCATTTATGCATTTTTTTTATATTAGACTAAAGCCAAGTCGCTGTGACGACAATCTTCACATCTATGCATTTTTTAAACTGAGATATAGCTTTCCCGTAAATGAGTAAAATTGCCACATAGCAGCACCCAACTACTACCCGATAAGATCAAAAATGTAATCAGCTTAGTATCTTTTTTTTTACTATAACCATCTCGCATATCAGTTTCATTATACATATGCTCTATAGAATCTGAGATATAGTTTTGCCGGTAACGGAGAAAATTGCAACACAAAAGTGTCACCTATATAGCGATATATACCAAAGGTTAATGGGCATCATTTTTTGTCAAGATGCAACTAAATATAAAATAGCATGCAAATATATGCACTATGTTTCGATCAAGAGTAAGCAAAATATTTTTTTTTTTGTATAATACACGTAGACACAAAAGCATTATTCCGAAAAATAGTCAAAACGCGTTCAGATCCACTTAAAACGTATAAAAAGCCGTCAAAACCTGGAAGGTGAATTTTTTTAAGAATTCAATACTTCTTAAGAGTTTTGAAATAGGTAAAAATTAATAGTAACATCACAATGTTTATTATCAGTGTAATTCTGCTTATAAAAGCTAGAAACTTTAATTTTTAACGATATTAAATCAATGGTTAGAAAAATACGTATCATTTAAAATGTCGTGATGTATTTTTAATTAAACGAAACACTGTATGTACATTCACATTTACGCACTGAGAAAAAAAAAAAATATATATATATACCGCTTTCATCTAGAATGAATAAGTGGTCAGTTTCTAAATCCCTAAAGTAGAAATATCTATTTCCGAGCTATGCGTATAAAGTACGCCAACAAGCTGAATAGACAGAATGATAGAGACTTTCTAGTCTATGCATTTATAGATGGTGAAACAATATTCTTAATATCATAAATATTATGAATCATTTGTATTACGAGAAATTCTCGCATGATTTTCTAAAATTGGGTCATACACCAAGATTATAAATGCTAAAACTCGCCTCTTGTACTTGCATTTATTTGCAGATATTTTTAAATAAGTCTAACCTCGATAATATAGGCAAACGCTGTGGAATTCTAATAGGGGTTTCTAGAACTCACTACCAAAGGGAGCTAGAATTTATAAGGATGACATGGAACTATTTTTTTTAGTGTATGAGAGGATAATTTATTTAAATCCTTACTTTTAATTTTCAATGTCCTTACTTCTGGATCATTCCTAATGCTATCTAATATTTTGAAACTGTTGCGCCATCTACTCGAAATAATTTTGCAAGTTCGGTTAGCGTTTGCAATGAAATCTTCATTAAGTATTTCCTCCAATTTTCGTCTTCAATTTTTTTCGGTGTGCCAGAGCGTTCTTTATCTTCAGTATCTAAATTACTGTTTTCGAGGCGTTTAATCCAGTCTATGCAGGTCATTTCTGACAAAGAGAGCTCACCGTAAGACTCAACAAGAAATCTGTGTGCTTTAACTGCAGATTTCTTTCGAATAAAACAGTGTAATAAAATTCTCCGCAAATACTCTTTACTTGGCACAAAACTCACATTTTTAAACTAACGGAAAAGGAACATTCGACAGTACTTCCTTGCATATGCGTTACCATCTCAAATTACATGCACGTAGTCCTGGTAATGCCATCTGGTAGGAAACAGCAAAAATTTTTCAAGGTCCTAATAAAAGCTTAAACTTTAATTCCATGCATTTTTTAAATTGAATTGTCTGAAAATGGAATATTTTAACGGTTTGTTGGTTGGATTTAACGTCGATCTACTGATGCGCAATAGGCAATTGGCGACTGTCTGGGAAACACCCCTAGGGATGGTCCCGGAATATTTTAACAAAATATATATAATAATTAAAAATCACTATATGAGAAAAAAAAAAGAAAAAGCATTATTTAGAATTTTTAAATTAAGTAACTATGATCAATTTCTATCAATAAATATACACTACTGGCCATTAAAATTGCTACACCAAGACGGAATAATAATAACGGAATGAAATTTGTTGGACACATAAATTATAGTAGGAAAAACAATTGATTAAAATTTCAGGAAATTTGGAGTAATATGTACTGAGAAAACAGTACATAAAGCAGCGACCTCTGTGAGCAATAACAGCACTTATCTTCCTAGGCATTAAATCGAACAGCGATTGGATGACATGTACGGGTAGAGCACTTCATGAAGTTTTAACACGATGCCAGAATTCATCGATCAAAATTACTGGTGATAGGGGGGGGCAGTCGCTTTTCAACGATTAAACAGTCGATTTCATTGGTGCGAGATCAGGAAAACGTGCTGGCCAGAGCAACAGTCGAACACATTCGGCATCAATGAAGGTCCAGACAATATGGACAACTTGCGGTCGTGCATCGAGAGTCTAGGCTCTCGGTTTTTGCTCTTTTTTTTTTCTCCCTCCTCTCAAACTAATGGTATGGTGCAGGCGCTCTAGCGAGCCCCAACGTGCTCCAATAGAAAATCATAGTAAATCTGACTAATTGCTAATCTCATAGTAAAACCTACGATATAAAAACAGCTTTTATAAAAGCTTCACTAACTGTTCATAACACAAAACGCAAAGTCCACATGGATCTGTTATCACCAACGAAAAGCAAGCCTAACGCAGAGGAGGTTTCCGATAACGTTTCCACCTGCAGCAGGCAGTCAAATATGACTAACTTCTCTCTTACAACACCTCTACCAGAAACGTACACCAGGAAAGAGGACTTTCTATCACTCTCATCCATTCAAGATGTGGCCAGAGCAGCCAACAATATCATCCTAATCTGCCGGAAAAAACACATGACAGCTCCGCTCTCGGTACTCGAGAAAGCCTTCAACAGGATTATAGAACTACAGGCACTGGCAGAGGTCCAGGATTCACTTCAGCAACAGTCACCCTCCGCATCACCACAAGTACAGACCCGACATCAGACATATCAAAGCATCTCTCCTCTCAAAGAATACACAAAATCCATACAAAGTAAATTCACAGATTTAAACATCCACATGCAAGAATTAAAGGGCCTACAACAAGCATTCAACATTAATTTTGAAAAGCAAGAAAAGCTACAAGAATCACTTGCAACAAAACTTGAACACCAGCAAACACTACTACAAGAACATATTCAGAACACTACAACTAGACACCCTCAGCAACCACTGGAAGAGAACCAAAACATTACAGATCAGCCACAGCCCACTACAGAAAACACAATCTCTTATGCCCAGGCCAGCACACACAAGCAAGCCTACACCACAGACCATCCTACTAAGACCTCCAACCAACTCCACAAGAACTTACTACGGGCTGCAGCACAATACAGAAGATTCAGAAGCACCCTGTACATAAAATCACACGCAACCACTGACAGAGGCACCGATATCCTCAACCTGCTGAAGAAACACCACATATAAACTATAGGAAAGATCGAAGGAAAACAAGTATACAGAGCCTCAGTTGACATCAGATGCTCCTCCCCTGAAGAGGCAGTCCTCCTGGCAAAGGATCTAAAGACTTTCCAGGAGATAAAAGAAAAACTGGATATCAAGCCTAAACCCTGCCCCACCATCTGGTTCTTGCTCTTGGGAGTGCCGACAGACTTAGAGGATGCAGATCTCGTCCAAAAACTCTTTCAGGCCAGCAGCCTCCCTGGGGACCTCCAAGACCTTATCAAACATGTAAGAACACAACCCGCCAGAGCAGCACACCTTAAAAACCTAGTTTTTCAAGCCCCGCTGCCCTTTGCAGAAGCTTTTATCAAGTCTCAGGCATTTAATCTGGGCCTCTTCAGATGCATCTTCAGGCCCTACACAAGGGTCCTGAGATGCACTAAATGTCAGTCGCTGGAACACCCAACGTCCAAGTGCAGCGACAAGCTCTTCTGCCTGCAGTGCTCAGGCAGCCACAAGAATGAGGGGTGCAACGCCAGGGCGAGTTGCATCAACTGCCGGAGGTTCAACATTACTAGGAGAAGAAATCACGAAAGAGCCCTTCCCTCCAACCATCAGGCCTACTCTATGGACTGTCCACTCTATGCGGAGAAATACAATTCCCGTAGAGAGGAACTGGAAGCCAAGTTTTCCTCCACAGTCTCGGCTCCACCTCCTCCCAGGAAAAGCAGGACGGACTCCCCAAAGCGCCCAACAAGACGCCGCTCCAGATCAACAAAGTCTTACAAGGCTCACTCCAAATCATCCCAAAGACTCCCCTCTAGAAGCCGCAAACACACCTCTCAAAAGAGTGCCAACCAACAAAGAACTTCCAGCAGAGCTTTCCCACAAAGGTCACTCAGCAGGAACTACAGTTCAGTCCCAGGACCCTCTCAGCAAGACTCAAAATATCAGCCATATCCCGACTACCCACTGTACTCTGAATATTACTCTGACTACTACAACTACCCCTATAACCAAGGGTACTACACTGACGGACCCTATGATGGACCCTGTGATGGACCCTACGACGGACCCAACGACGGACCCTATTACGCTGATGACTCTCGTTATGCTGACGGTCCCTACCACGGCAGCTCAAATCGCACCTCAGGAAGGTAACAGCTTTTATTCCTAAACTAACCCAACCTCTTACCCCAAAATAGTTATTAAAATTCAAAGCTAAAAAGAAAAACAAAAAAGTACTCTCCTCACCTTCCCCAGAGGCAACATCCTCTTCCTCTCCCGAACCCCCAGTAAATTTCAATAACCTCAAGATCGTGCAGATCAATCTCAACAGGTGCAAGGCGGCGAACTCGACGGTCCTCACGTTCATGGAGGATAACTCCGTGGACATCGGACTGCTCCAGGACGCATATTGCACCGTTAGGGGAGATCTGTACGGCTTCCCTTCTTCCTGGTCCAGTTTCAGCTCTAAACACAACTCAGCTCACATTATAATTCGATCACAAACCCTTATTTACACTTATCTTTACACTGGGGACCATTGTGTTTTTATTACACTGACCACGAAGGAGGGCGAACTGATTATTGGCAGCGCTTACGCAGCCCCGTCAGCGGATTTTGAGGCCTGTCTACTGGAATGGCAACATTTGATCACACAAAAGTCTATCTTCATTTGCGGCTGCGACCTCAATGCTAACTCCCCCCTTTGGTGCTCACCGATTGAGAACAGCAGAGGTCGCAGCCCAATAGAATTTATAGCCTCCAATAACCTCTGCCTTGCTAACTTAGAAAACTCTGCTCCCACCTTCCAAAAGGACAATGCCCAGGGCTGGCCAGACTTCACTCTCTGTAATACAAAGACCCTAGCTCGAATCTTCGACTGGTCAGTCCTGGACATTTTTAATAACACAGATCACAATTACATCACTTACTCTATCAATTCAATACCCACAGTAACATACTCTAAACGGTTTGCCACTAAACGTGGAAACTTCAAGAAATTTAACAAACTTTTACTCAACTCCTCCTTATCACTAACAGACGAACTCAACGCCATTAACAACACCACACAATTAGAAAATTTTACAGTTAATCTAATAGCCTCCATCCAGACAGCCGCGGCCGCAGCATTCAGGCTCAAGAAATCGGGACGGCAGTACGCCTACTCCTTCTGGTCTCCCCAGCTCCGTTCCATGCGTAATCACCTAACCGCCCTAAGAAGACAGGTAAAATACCTTGACGCGTCACTTCCACAACAACACAGACAGAAAATAAAACACCATTCGGCAATATTCAAAAAACACATCAACGAAGCCAAACATAACGCATGGAAGAAATTCTGCACATCACAAACACAAATATTCGGCACAGCTCAAAAGTTTTACAGTCAAAAATTCTTCACCCCGCCCCAGCTGAAACTGGAACGTCCTCCAGCTCTCTCCTCAAAACGTAACAATCTAGAGTACCTCACAAACATCCTTTTCCCAAGAACCGTCTGCCCACAACACCAAGCACCACTCTACTCGGCTCCCTCGGATGTTCCCTTCACGGAGTCTGAAGTTAAAGCCACTCTTCACAGCTTCAACATCAAAAAGGCTCCAGGTCCGGACGACATAGATTTTAAAATCTTACGAAACGTACACTGCACAATGCCACACATCCTTCAGAAATGGACCAATCTATGTCTCAAACACCAATACTTCCCCGAAACACTCAGAAGAGGTGAAGTGGTGTATTTTTTGAAGCAAGGGAAACTTCCCTCTGAACCCTCATCCTACAGACCGATCTGCCTCCTCCCCACTTTAGGCAAACTATTAGAAAAATTAATTGTAACAAGATTAAACTTTTACCTCGAAACAAACAATCTACTACATCCTAACCAATTTGGGTTCAAAGAGGGCAGATCTTGCGACCAAGCACTACAAGCCATAAAAAGTTCCTGCGCCGTCAGCTGTAATGCATCAAACTACACCAATATCATCTCTCTAGACATTCAAGGAGCCTTCGACAATGTGGAGTGGCCACACATTCTACGCGCCCTACAAGACCTTAACTGCCCGAATAATCTGGCCGGAATCATCCGCTCTTACCTCTCCCATAGGAAAATTATTGTCAACTGGGGTGACGGGAATACCGAACATCCCCAAACTAAAGGCTGCAAACAGGGTTCGTGCCTAGGTCCTATCCTGTGGAATCTGATAGCAGACATAATACTCAAAAGCATGAACTCTGCGGGCTTCACAACATTTGCTTATGCGGATGATTTCTCCCTGATTGTCTCGGGTCGAACTAGAAAAAACCTGTAGGACCAGGCCCAGGAAGCCCTTTCCCACTTCAGTAAACTTTTGAAAGAATTCGACTTAAAATTATCCCCATCTAAAACCAAAGCAATAACTCTCGCCTTCTCTAAAGCCCTTAAAAGAACTAGGAATCCCAAGATGCGGATAGACGGCATCAGTGTCAATCATGTCGAAAACATGAAACTCCTTGGCATCACTTTTGACAGGCACCTCAACTGGCTGGCTCACGTAAAAGAAATTAAACTAAAGACTCAAAGTATATACCACAGCTCAGCAAAAATGGTGGGAAAGAGGTGGGGTATCTCCACCTCTCTCCTAAAAACCTGGTATAAAACAATCATCGAGAAAATAATAACCTACGGAGCCGCCATTTGGGGCGGTCATCTGAGAACTGATGCCATTACCTCTCTTAACTCAGCCCAAAGACCCTTCCTCTTGCAAATTGCAAGAGGATATAAAACAATATCCACTGATGCCCTCACCGTAATCACTGGGATTCCTCATGCCCACCTACAGGTCTCGCAGACATATATAAAAACTCAAATCCTACAGCTTAAAGATCCCGAATTAACAAACATCATCTTCCCACAAACCCCCATACAAACTTTGACCTGCAGCTGGGATATTCACCCAGGCAAGGATGTTGCCCCATTCATCACCAATTGCGCTAAAAATAGTTTCTCTCCCTCTGCTCCAGTGGCGATCTACACTGATGGTTCCAAAACGGACGCCGGGGTTGCAGCAGCGTTTTGCGTGCTGGACCGTGGCACCGTGGCCCATCGGTGGGCCTGCAGGCTCGAGGACTATAATACAGTCTTCCAAGCGGAAATCTATGCCATAGAAAAAGCAATACGCTGGATTGGCGACTCGAACGCGAATGATATCTTTAACATCTTCAGCGATAGTCTCTCGGGCCTTCAGGCAATAGCTCGGCATCGGAGCAGACACCCACAAATTCAACAGATCAAAAAACTCTTAACGAATCCTAACTTAACTTGCTCCCTGGCACACGTTTCTGCCCACAGGGGCGTGATCGGCAATGAACTCGCTGACTCCCTTGCAAAAAAAGCAACTGATTTCCCCACCAAGTGTTCCACAATCCCTGCCCCACCCTCCTATGTCAAAAATAGAATCAAAGAAATTATTAATCTCAAATGGCAAAACCTGTGGGATAGTTCAGAGAAGGGTAGGCACACCTCTTCGCTGATCCCACAGGCTCGTATTAATTCCTGGACCCTAACTCCCCCTATCACGGCATTTTTAACAGGTCATGGCCGCTTCCCATCTTACCTTTACAAATTTCATTGCCGACGCTCTCCCCTGTGTTCCTGCGGTGAGGAGGGAACTCCGCAACACTATTATTTCCACTGCCTCTCAACAGCACTATATCATATTAGAAATCCCTCTCCCAGACCAATCAATTGGTTGGACAACATTTTAACAAGGAAACCCTAAATTAATAAATTAAATAAAATTTTCTCATTCCTAATGGATTTATGTAATCTAACTAACTAACCTAAAATCACAACTAAAGAAAAATTCTTTCTCCTAAACATTAATCTTCTATCTTCCTGTTATCTTACCGTGTGCCCGTGATGTTGCAGTAGCCCTCATAAATGCAAGGGTCTAAACTGGTAACGTGCCGCTTGTCGCGGAAAGCCATACAGCCTCGCGCCCTCTCTCCTATAATCAAGCGGCGCCCCGTGTCGCGGGTAGACTTGTGTCTGGCGCCGCCCTTGTAAATACCCATGCCCATTTGCATCGCCCCTTGTCGCGGGCTGGCTAAGCCAGGCGATGCATGATGTATTTTTTTTTTCTTTTTCTTTTTTTTTTTTTTTATTTCTCAATAAATGTCGGAGCAGCTCACGTGGATTTTCCTGGAAGCGCTCAACACCGCTCTTCGAGCGGTGAGCGGGGGCTGCTCCCTGTTCAATGGTACCACATACCATCAATCCAGGTGGTGACTCAGTATGCGGCTACCAAAATTCTGATTACCCTCAAAACTGCATCACTGATATGGGCGCCATTAATGTATGATCAACGATGAACCTGGACGCAGGAATGGCGTGAAGTCACTTTTCAGACAAATCACAATTATGTTTACAGCATCAAGATTGCCTTATCCGTATTTAACGGCATTATGAATAATGCACATTACCAGCTGTGATTCGACATCATCATACTGTCCATCATTCGCAATAATGTTATGAGTTCCCATTGGATACACGTCTCGATTGCTTCATGTTTGTATTCCTCGCACTCTGAACAGCGGCCATTAAATTTCTGATGAGTTAAGGCCCGCCCCTCTGCCCTGTATTCGAGGCCTCCGTAGAGCAAAATTTAAGCAAGATAATGCACGACCGTAAGTTGTTTGTATTGTCCGGACCTTCTTTGATACAGAAGGTGTTCGAATGTTGCTCTGGCCAGCGCGTTCTCCTAATCTCGCACCAATGAAAATGACTGTTTAATCGTTAAAAAGCGACTGCCCCCCCCCACTCGCCAGTAACTTCGATCGATGAATTGTGGCATCGTGTTAAAACTCCATGAAGTGCTCTACCCGTACATGTCACACAATCGCTGTTCGGTTCAGTGCCTAGGCAGATAAGTGCTGTTATTGCTCACAGAGATCGCAGCTTTATGTACTGTTTTCTCAGTACATATTTTTCCAAATTTCCTGAGAGAATAATCAATTTGTCTTCCTACTATAATGTATGTGTCAAACAAATTTCATTCCGTTATTATTATTCCTTCTTGGTGTAGCAATTTTAATGGCCAGTAGTATATATGTGAATTTTCCATTCTGACCTTTTATTCTCGTATTGTAGTTAAAATATATATTTCATTGAATTGCAAAAATTGTTTTAGAGATATAAGTTTTTTTCCCCCATACTTATAAAAATATACAGTATATGATCTCAATTCAGATAAATATGAACAATAAATATGAGTGTTAACTTCGTTAATGATCATCATTTTCGGCCAATTTTTTAGTAATGTGTGTACTGCTCGTTTAAGAATACCAGTCGTAAGCAGACAGGGATGATTCTTCTTCGAAAAAGAATGACCGTTGAGGCTACGCAGGCATTGAAAGGCTGCGACTGATGAAACATGAAAGTCCATTTCTCTTATCCTAAATTTTACAAACAACAAACCTGACGCATGCGTAATAGCATGGATCTGACTCCAAAACCAATAAACAATATAAACTCATTTTTATATTCTTTTACCCGTATACATAGTAGAGAAAGTATTTTTTGGGCGGTCAAATTTTCGAAATTGAGTTTTTGTTATATTTACACATTTTGAGGTCTCTGAATCCGAAAAACATGTTTTTAGCAGTTGGTCTGTATGTGTGTGTGTGTGTGCATTTATGTCTGTTATCAGTATATCTCAAGAACAAATAATAGCACAAAGTCCAAACTCGGTATTCTAAATGTGTATCATGTAGGGATGCTACGCTAAGATTTTCGTTGAGAGTAAGAAAATGGTTCGTGTACAGAGACACCCAAGAGAATTCAAATACATTACGTCTATGGGGGGAATTGCAGGTAAGTAGAATTTAAAATCTATAGACTGTATTAAACCAAATTAAACGAATATATATTTTTTATATGCCTAAAAGCATGTTTCATGTAGAATATGGTATGGAAATCATTCACTGTTCATTTACAAGGCTACACAAACTAACTAGATTACAGTGCGACAATACTTAAAAATGGATGGAAATGTATTTCAGGTTGTGCTATGTGTTATTGATATAGGATTATATTTATGTGCACCATGTTGTGTGTACGCAACCTTCAGAAGGTATACGGGGCTTACAATATTTAAGCCATAACATTCTCTTTTATTGTTAGTGGAAGTGCTTTGCTATGATATTTTAACATTTCCAGAAAAGATGCTCAAAAATTTAAATTAATTGCTCATAGTCACATGTTAAATAATATATCTTTTTTGAGCTAAATATTTGTGGTAATTAGTGAATATGTTGTTACCAATATTTACACCATTACAAAGACAAATATATAAAATTAATTTGATTAACTGGTTTCGATTGATTACAATTGTAGAATTTTATAAAAGATTGCAAGTATGACTTAATATTGAGTTCACCGAGATGAGAAATATTGCATAAAAGTTAGCTAAGCTGGCCATGCGATATCATTTGTACAATAACAAAAGAGTATCGTAGCCACAAAACTAAAAGAAATTTCAGTGAAAGTTGTTGTTGACACAACAGTAAAATGTTTGAACCAAGGAGGAAAAGTTGCATAGTTTATCATATATTCATCATTTGGTTTTTTATATATTTACACATTTTGCGGCTTCCTAAATACTGAAATCAAATTTTTAACGTTTGATCTTTGTTTGTGTCTCTTATAGTAAATAAAAAATAAATAATTTCCGGTGATCCAAATGTTGTATTTTGAAATTAATACGTTTGTAATAAGAAAAGTTTGTTCAAGATTGATAAGTTTCAAGCAATGATGCGTGTGAAAATAGTCTGAATAATTTTAAGATTAATTAAGAGAAAGTCGTTTGAGTGGCACGCCTGATTATTTTAATACAAAAAATTTTTTTGTAGCATTTTTTACTAAATATCGCATTCATTCGAAATCACATTGTTGTCATCTTTGTTCGTATTTCTCGGCGAGTTTTAACATGGAAACATTAAGCAGGTGTAACAGGAGTGCAATTATTTGAATAGCTTCATTTGGTGATGAATCAATATGCAACAACAAATTCTTCCGAGAAGTAATATCACATATGTCCAGCGAATGGTTTAATGGAAATAAATTATGTATTTAGTATAAAGTTTAAATATACATTAAAAAAAATAATAATAAGTTTAGTTATGTTTAAAGTACATTTATCTTTAAAGACAAATGTGTTTTATAATTAAATTATTTTTGCCATCAGCATTTTAAATTAAGAGGATTGGCTGAAGGTGGAATGGCTTTAAAGAAATACGAACCACAAAGCATTTGAAAATATTTTCATCGTAAAAAGCACATTAAAATACAATAAAGTCCCCATTATCCTCTCAAAATCACTTGTAAAAAAGTTCAAATTGCTTTCTGGCCCTAAAGGAATTAAAGATTATTTATAAAATTGAAAAAAAAAAAAAAAAAAAGTCCTTCCGGCTTATTCGGAAGGGTAGGTTGATTTCTTTTTTCTTATCAAACAGCCGTCATTTTGTTTCAAAATGGCGGCTACAAATTACAGTCGGCTGCAAAATTATTCGAGCACTAGCAATAATCCTTGCCCAAAAAAAGTACACTTAATACAGCTTTGTTAAATAAATCCTTGTCGAGTCATGTTCTTAATCAGTCTAAGTACATGATTCGACAAGGATTTACTTAGCAAAACAGTCTTAAGTGTACTTTTAAAATATAGGAATTATTGGCTAGTGCTCGAATAATTTTGCAGCCGACTGTATAAACGAATTAGTAGAAATATTGATGTAGGCTATCTACATATGGAGTTTTAAGCAAATTGGTTCATAAAAACCTTTTTATGTGAATTTAAACTTTTCAAGTGGCCGGCGCTTGGAAACAAGATGGTGGGCCAAGTTGACAAATATATCAAATGCATTTGTGAGATAAGACTACTATTCCCAGTGCACAAAAAAACTAAACAATCATTCACCCCCGCGATACCATACTGCAAAGGAGCCTCCATAAAAATTAAAAACGAAGCCGCCAAACACAACATTAATATCCCAATAAAACCGAATAAAAATATCTACCAACGAATTCGTAATGAAAAAGATTTAATCGACTTTAAACACACAGCTGGCATCTATAAAATTAATTTTCAATACCAAAATAAAAATAAAGCTTCATATGTTGGCATGACTAAACGGAAAATAAAAGACCGTATCTCTGAACATATAACATATTTAAAATACAATAGACACTCTACAGCCTTCTCAAGAACAAATATAGTTGGAATTAATTCAGAATCTCAGAAGTCATCGTGTTGAAAAATTAAGTGGCTGCCACTTGGATAAAAATGGATGAGAAAGGTGCTCAGTGAACTAATTAATCTAAGATATTTTTGCAAATTTGAAAATAATTCAATTTTTTTTTTTTTTTTGGTAGACATTCTTTCAAAGAGGCTTAGTAAGTTGATTAAATGTTAATTTTTTGCATTTCTAGTTTGTTTTAACATTAAAATAGCCTAATTTCCCCTTAAAAACGCATTAAAAAGCTCCAATATGGCAGGTAATGGATTTGGCGCCGAATTTGGCGACTTTTCCACTTGGCGACTTTTTTGGCGAGAAAATCCATAGTTCATTAATAAATTTCATTGAGACACTTATATAGTCTATGAATACATCAAAATTCAAACAAATTCGGAATACGCTTTTTACAATTTGAAATTGAAATTTCCAAGTGGTTTCCACTTGAAAACAAAATGGTGGAGGAACTTGGTTAAGAAACTCATCCAAGTTATTCATAACACAAGTTAAGACGCTGTCCAAATTTGGTTCGATTTGGAGTATTATTTCGGAAGTTATCGTGATTTTAAATTTTCAAGTGGTAGCCTGATTACAAGTGGCCCCGCTTAACTTAACATATCCGTCACTTTATTAAAAATGGTGGATACGTTCATTAATAAACTTCATTGAGACACTTATATAGTCTATGTATATATCAAAATTTAAACAAATTCAGAATACGCTTTTTACAATTTGAATTTGAAAATATCAATTGGTCTCCACTAGAAAACAAAATGGTGGAGCAACTTGGTTAAGAAACTCATCTAAGGTATCCATAGCATAAGTTAAGACGCTGTCCAAATTTCGTTCCATTTGGAGTATTATTTCGAAAGTTATCGCGATTTAAAATTTTCAAGTGGTATTCTGATTTCAAGTGGTCCCACTTAAGATATCCGCCACTTTATTAAAAATGGCAGATAAATATCACTAATAAAGTTCATTGAGACCCTTATGTAGTCTAGATTTACAAAAAAATTCAAGCAAATCTTGCTTTAAATACGCTTTTTACAATGAGGATTAGAAATATTCAAGTGGCTGCCACTTGAAAACAAAAAGTCGGAGCAACTTGGTTGACGAACTTATCCAAGAAACTCATCCAAGATATTCATAATAACACAAGTTAAGACACTGTCCAAATTTGGTTCGATTTGGAATATTATTTCGGAAGTTATCGGGATTTTAAATTTTCAAGTGGTAGCCTGATTTCAAGCGGCTCTGCTTAACTTAAGATATTTGCCACATTATTAAAAATGGCGGAAACGTTCATTAATAAACTTCATTGAGACACTTATATAGTCTATGTATACATCAAAATTCAAACGAATTCGGAATACGCTTTTTACAATTTGAATTTGAAAATTTCAAGTGGTCTCCACTTGAAAACAAAATGGTGGAGCAACTTGGTTAAGAAACTCATCCAAGATATTCATAACACAAGTTAAGACGCTGTCCAAATTTGGTTCGATTTGGAGTATTATTTTAGAAGTTATCATGATTTTAAATTTTCAAGTGGTAGCCTGATTTCAAGTGACCCAACTTAACTTAAGATATCCGCCACTTTATTAAGTTCATTTAGACCCTTATGTATCTAAATTTACATAAAAATTCAGCAAATCTTGCTTTAAATACGCCTTTGACAATGTGGGTTAGAAATATTCAAGTGGCTGCCACTTGAAAACAAAAAGTCGGAGCAACTTGGTTAACGAACTCATCCAAGATATTTATAAAATCAGTTCAATGGCCAAATTTGGTTCGATTTGGAGTATTATTTCGGGAGTTATCGTGATGACAAAATTTTCATTATATATATATATATATATAGATAGATAGATAGATAGATAAATGAAGTGATTGCAATAGGTCGATTTCTAAAGAAATCAACCTAAAAAAAGGTTTGCTATAATATGAGAAAAAATATCGTCCTTTATTGTGGTGTGGTTTTGGGTTTAAGACCAACTGACTGCACGAGAATCCTGTGCCTAGATGATTTATCCTATATGTGTCTATGTGGGGGGAGGGTGGTCATTTTAAGTGGTTCTTGCCCGTATTCACGAATGTTTCGGAGAAAAGCACAAAAAACTCCGAATGACTAGGCAATGAAAAAACTTACGCTCGGATCTGACACTTCCCATCATTTAGCATGGGAGAGTAAGAACTTTTCGTCACTGGTGGTGGACCTTCCACCTTTTAATCTTTTAAACTTCAGACACAAACTGTATCACACATGAAAATGTTGAGAAACAATTGCACATGACAGAAGATTCACGAACCATATGATTTATTAAATTTGCTACAAATATATAATGTGAATAAAAAATTTTTCTATACACGTCTTTTTATCTTTTTACTTATTTATTATTTTATTTCACTTATTTAATTAATTAATTTATTTATTTTAATTTAATTAATTAATTAATTTATTTATTTGCAACTCTTTTTTTCTAGTCACCCTGTTTTAATACATATATTTAGAAAAAAAAAAAATATTAGTATTTTTTTATCATATTGATACAATATCTTTATATAACTGACATATTGAAAAAAGAAGAAAAAACTCGTAAAACGGTGACAAATAAGATTCCAGTTTAAAAAAAAAAAAATATTTTTTTGATATGTCAGGTTATCTTAAAAATAAGAAAGTCCATATGCATTTGTTAATTAAAATTTATTGGGGGCAAAAATGTCACCAAAATACGTCTTTTTCTATTAATGCAATTGATATACTGCTATCTGAATCTCGTAGAGAGCCTAAAATGTCATTTTTGGCATCAAACCAAAAAAGTGACAAAGCTTTTTAAAGAAGATGTTTTTCCAAAACTTCTCAGTTTTATTAATCGAATTAATCTTTCAAAATTCCGGAGTAGAATTTCTTAAGTCTAAATTTATCATATCTTTCGATCCATTTTGATTAGCAATGTTCTTGTAATAAACTTTAATAAGTGTCAATTTTATTTATTTATTTTTCTTTTGCACTTAAAATTTCAGTAACGTTTATTTTAAGAATTATATTTTTAAACATCATCTTGCTTAATTAATAAATTTGAAATTTAAAGTTGAATAATTCTATTTAGAGAGGAAAATAAAATTATGCCAGGAGCCATGTAATCAAACATGGGGTCTGCAGTTTATCTTTGACGCAGATGGGACACCGGTGTCCCTTTTGCTTATTTATTTTTTGACGCTCTTATTACAAATATTATTATTATATGATAGTTTTTTATTATAAAAGAGCGTCTAATAGTTACTATAAAAAATCTATTAGATAATCAGAGTAAATTTTTTACTAAAATAAAAATGTTAAATGAAAGTAGTTTGAAAAAATTGTAACAACCAATTTCAAAAATTTATTTCTAATTAAATTTGATTATTTAAAAAAGATCAGTAATGAATTATTGCTACTCCTATATCTAAGTAATCGTAAATAAGTGCAATTTGTAAAAATATTTATTCATGGGACGCCCGTGTCCCATGATGAATTTACCTTTAACTCTTTGCGGCGCAAGACAATTCGGATCATTTAAATTATACTGCCACCGGAATTCATAAACTAAATTAAACTAAAAAAAGAAAAAAAAATATTTTAGGGTTAAAAAAACCTACCTTTTCTGGTATGTTATAAACGTAAATTTTTGCTAAAATATTTCCGGGATGAATTTTTGCAACTTTATCTAAAATTTAGCGTCCTCGCAGCGAGGACGCCGCCCGTTAAGGGGTTAACGCAGAAAGGGACACCGGTGCCCCACTCCATATTTTAGAACCAAAATTAATTAAAATTTTAAATATAACATTTTCCACTTATTTAGATCTAAAATAACTTAAAACTATCAAAAAAGTGTAAAAATTATGTTTGATGAGAAATCTGCTTCAAAGGGTTAACCTGCTGGCACTTTAAGTCTTAAGTCTGAGGCTCTATTTCTAAAATTTGTAATTTCATTTTTTATAATTTAAATAGTTTTGAATAAATTTTATTATACATAATATTGCTATACTTTAATGCTCGCGCTTGCAAAATTCTTCAATTTTCGGACGGCAATTAATAAAAGATTTTTATAATGTTCATTATCCCCTTAAAATAAATAAAAAATCAGGCGTGACATTAAAATCTTAACTAATATTTTAACTACATAAAAATATCACTAGTTTCAAAATGTTTTAAATACGTACAAATCTGATCCCAAATTTCCTTTGCAATCATGGCCAGCGCACCATTATTTAAGTATGAAAACAAATTAATAAATATTTTTCAGACATAAAGTAGAGATCCAAATATTTATGTTCTTGAAGAGTTGCTAAAAGCTTTCATAATGTACTTACTAATGCTAACATAAAATTGAAATAAAGATATCGTTACATCAAGGCTAGCATAAACGAAATAATTTATGCACCCAAGAGTATTTAAAAGAATTTGTTATAAAATCCATTCATGAATATTCATCAAACCTATCGAAAATTTTCCGGATTATAGTATAACTTTGATCGGTGAAAAATTTACATTCTACTAAAATCTCACACAGACAAATGCAGATTCTAATTTAATTTTTTTGAGTCTTGTAACAACGCATTTTTAAGGGAAATTACAATTTGAGGGGTATGTAAAAATGGTTTAAAATAAGTAAGGGAAACTTTATTATTGTATTAATTATGCGGTAAAAAGAGAATTCCTCAAACATACAGTAAAGTAAAGTATAAGTAAAACAGATAAACTTCTTAAGTTATATTCCAAAATAGTTTGCGTACATAGTTTCCTAATAATCTCTATTAATATTAAAATTACATGCATGCATTTATTCCATTATATTTTGGTATACAAAGAAGTGGCCTAAATCCATTAAAATTTGTACCCACGTGTATCTCTAAAGAATTAGATGGTGTACGAAACTCGATTTCCGCTTTTGTTTTTTATATAATTTATGTTTTTCAAAATCTATAGAAAAATATGACCTGATTAAAATGCAATATAATAGGTAGTCTCTTATTGCGAGATGCCTTGCTAAGTGTTAGAGAAGAACATTATTTTTTATTTTATTATAATTATTTTTTTTTAATATGTATACACGCACACTGGTCAATGGATTAGAAACCTGTAACAGTTTCAACAAATGTTCACTGGCGGCAAAAGTATGCAAAACCTGTTTCAAACATTTAGGGAATGTTGTGATTTCAAAGACCGAAGGAGGCCGCTTACCACTATGCAGCAGTTTTGAGCGATTTTAACCTTTAGAAAGAGGTTCTGATGGCAAAATTTAAATTTAAAAAAGCCCGTTTCTAAAGGTTAAGTTTCCCCCGTTGTTTATTGCATAAAAAATAAATAAATAAATAAATCAAAGGTCGCCAGAGCAGAGCTCTCACGCGACAGAGGGTGACATAGATATATATGATAACAAAGAGCGCCGTACATTAACACCCTTGCAAGAAAATACTGATTAATAAAATAGAGGGTACAATGTTATTGACAGAATGCACTGTTAAAAATTTCTGTAAATTTAATGTGAAAATTTATCCAGAGTCTCTGTAAATTTACAGTAATTCTTAGTTAAAAGTGAACAATTGAGAATCTGAATCTTTATTCTGTATTTTTACGTAATTTTATTATTTAATTTTTTAATTAAAATTAAAAATGACTGTTTCTGCTTTAGAAAAAGTATTCCAAGTCCGAAATACATTCTCACTAATAATTAATTATTTTAATATTAGTTATTAAATGAATGTATAAAATAACTTTTCTTAACATCACCGTTTATTTTTCTCTGTAATTTTACGTAAGGCTTAAAATAATAGATTACACAGTGTTTCCTATTGAAATTTTTAACAATGTGGCAGATTGAAGCAATCTATTTTATATGTCTATTTTAGAAGTCTGTTTTATAAATTTTAAAGATGCAGCTGTAAAAGTAAGAAGATTGGGAAAGATGGAAAAAATATTAGAGGGCTTCGCTTCCTCAGGAAATGTTGATTGTATGAGGTAAAAATTCTGTACCACCATGAGGAGAAAAGTTGGTGATTGCCTGGGAAGACAGGAATTAGTTGGTAACGTTGGAAAGATACATTAAAAAGTCATAGATGCTGGTTAGTTTCTGGCGTAGGAGGGGGGGGGGGAGTAACGATGTTAAATAGACAGTCGGCAGGTTTGTTAGATGGGTTAAGAATACACCAGTGTTGGGTTAGCGGACATGAGAAAAAGTGAAGTTTAGCATTACCCTCAGCCCCGCACTCACATTGTGAGATGCGCGAGCAATGAAACTTGTAGAAATGTGATCTGAAGGAGCCATGACCCGTTATGAAGGCTGTTATAGCTGGGGAACGGTTAAAGTGTTGTCATTGAATACTTTTGGGAGAAGGTTAAAGGTAAATCTACCTTTGGTAGATGTATCCCAATATAGTTGCCATCCTTGCCTTATCCGTGCTTTAAGTCATTTTTTGATGTAGAAAAGGGAAGTGGCAGAAAGAATTCCACCGCTTTCTTTCCAATGGCAGTTTTTGCTAACTGATCCGCCATTCCATTGCCCGCGACGTCCCTGTGAGCTGAAACATGATCTAAACAGTAAGTATTGGGATTAGACAGGAGATCTTATTTAATTTTCTGAATCATAGGGTGGTTACGCATGTGGCAAGCCAGAGCCTGTTGACCTGAGAGATTGTCATTGCACATATGAAATTTTGAATAGTTTAAGGAAGAATTTGATCATGAAATAGCTTGGCTTATAGAGTAGAGCTCAGCCTGGAAAACAGTGTTACAGTCCCAAAGCCTAGAGGACAACTGATGAACCAAGATCCCATAAACAAAGGTACAAAATGCGGCACCCACACATGCACTGTCTTAGATCTATCTGTATGTATTTCTACAGGGGTTGTAGGAGAAAATGAGTTAATGTTAGTATTAATTAAATCATGCGTAGGGTCCCCAACAGGGTGGATGAACCAGCTACCCAGTTTGTGTTGAATTTCTACATCTGAAAATATGATTACCTGTAAGTTATTTTTTCTTAGATGTAGTATTTTTGTTCTGTTGTATTCATAATTGAGATTGAAGTGTAAAGAAGGAACACCAGTGATGGCGTGGAGAGCATCAGTGGAGATCGTTTTATAACCCCTTGATAGTTGCAAGAGGAACATGTATGGAAGTGACAACTGGTGTTCCTTGAGGATAATCAAAAAGCTATGCAGTACCTGAACATATTGGTAAATCAAGTGCATAATGCAATGTTACATTTTTACTCCGAAGGTAACGGATACTTTGTGGTCGATAATGCAACTACACATCGTGGCAGAATCGTTCGAGATTGGTTCGAGATTTGAAACATGTTGGGAAGGAGTATCCGTCAGCAATCTCCTCTTCCATCCAATTTACAGGATCTTTAAGTATGTGTAACCAGTGCATAACCAATGGATATAAATACCCTCTAAAAGCTTGTAGAATCGCTGCCCAAACGAATACGGGTTGCTATTCATGAAAAAGTAGGTCCAATAAAATATTAATTTAAAGGTTTCTAATTCATTGGCCAGTGTGTGTATGTATATAAGAACTACTTCAACTCGAACAGCGCCGAATAGACCTGCCAGTATACATTATTAAGATGCACTAAATATATATATATATATATATATATATATATATTTTCCTGTAGACTACAGTATGTCTAAGATAATTTATTGGTTTACATGGCCCTCCAAATTTGTTCATATGCATTATAAGACATAAATAGAAATTGCTCAATGTAAATTACAGTCTTAAGAGAGTATCTTGATTACACTAGTTTATGCATTTAGAAGTTTAAGAACACAACAGCAATTTTTTTAATGCTTTCTTCCTAGAAATAATGCTATACAGATAATTTGGGTAATTTTCTTTTATAGTCTAATGTTTTAGACAACGTACTGGAATACACAAATCAATCTATTGTATTAATTTCCTAAAAAATTAAATCTACAAAGAAAATTTTTAAAGTTTTTTTTTCCTCCCTAATAAAAAACAAAGTTTTCCAAAATACCATGAGGAAAATTAAAATATGTAATGTGTAAGTTAAGCTGGGAAGTGTTTATAAAGCTGTGCTAACAACGTAACTTTTTTTTCTTGTTCTCTTCTAAAATTATATTTTACGTTTCAAAGTAATCTTTCTGAAAAAAAAAAAAAAAAAAAAAAAAAAACCTCAAATTTATAGCATTTCCTGATTTATAAAGTAGTAAAACATAATATAGCATAAACTAGTACGTGTTTCTATAACTAAACATTCTATGGTGTTTTCCTATACATAATACATGCAAGGCGAATTATTTATTAAAATTATTATTTATCAAAATTATTTACCATGCTGAGTCCAGATATTTTTCATCTCAAAAATGTATGACATTAAATATCGGAAGAAAAAAAAAAAAAAAAATGTGCCCTACAGATGACATCGTAAAAAAGAATTCCAGTTTTTTTTTTTTTTTTTCTTTCTTTTTAATCAATAAATTTCATTCTTATTATCACAGTTTCAACTTTTGATAATGATCAACAAGTTATTTATGGTTCAACCACTCATTTTAAAATTATTGGCAAAAGCTTTTGAAAATTATTGAAAATTTATGCATCAAGAGATTGCTTATATATACTATAAACGTTATACATAAGCGAAAATATATCCTGGTTAATTATTACTATTATATATATATATATATATATATATATATATTAATTTCACAATGATTAAAATAATCATTAAAAATAATTACAAGAACACAAAACATTATCCTACGCTGCCATATTAAAATGATAAAAAAAAGAACAACAGCACAAACTGTTAAGCGATATACACCAAAAATCAATGTACACCAGTTTAGGACAAAGTGCAAATAAATATAAACTGTCATGAAATTCTGTACATTATTTCTTGATTTAAAACTGCCACATTTATTTTGTCATTCTAAAAAATAATCATATCGTGTTCCGAACCTCACGAAGTCCATGGAAAACTGGAATTCGAAATTTTTTTGGAATTGAAGACTTTTTTTGTATCTAATATAATAAAGAAAGTGAAACAAATATTCTGTGATCAACACATGACTCTTTTCTATATCTTTCTACATAAATGCACTCAGTAAAATTAATTTATTAAAATTATTACTTATTAAAATTTTCTTCCATGATGAATTCAGACGATTTCCATTCTAGAGAAGTAATATGACACTAAATATCCAAATAAAGTCAATTTTATTCTCTATATATGACATCTTAAAAAAAAAAAAAATAAAAAATGCGATTTTTTTCCATTAAGTTTTTATTTTATTTTATTTTATTTTTATTTATTATTATTATTTTTTTTATGAAAAAAATCGATAACTGTATTTTAAATTAACTGCGTTTTAAAGGTAATGACGAGCTCTTTTCAAAGATACCATAATGAAAATTTGGCCCACTCGGGGATGGAGGGCAGTTTCCTGCCTATGGGGGGAAGCAATACTCATGCATATGCAATTTTTTCTTTCTAGTTGACTAGCACTATTATAAAAAATTCTTTTAAATTTCATAATGATTATTAAAAATTAAATTTCCTTATGTACATTTATACGAAATTTTGTCCTATACCGCCATGCTAAAAATTTAGAAAAAGAGGGATATCAACGCCACCTGTTGGACAATTTTCCCGAAAAGATGATATATATTAATTTATGTCAAGGTGCGTCTACATGTCAAACTTTATGATATTTTGTGCTGTATTTCCTGAGACCCAGTTGCCACAAATTTTGTCACACACACACACAGACAAACGGAATGACAGACATTTTCTTACAATGGTCAAATTATGTTTAAGACTTCTCATAACGTGTAAATCCATCGAAAACTTGAGGTTGAAAATTTTGACGAATCCAATATTTTCTTTCTCTCTCTCTATATATATATATATATGAAAGTAAAAAATCAAAGTCCGTATGTTCTAAATATACATTTTTTTTTTTTTTTTTATAATATAGGAACCAGGATTTTGAAGTTTTCCTCATCATTCAATCTTTTTATCATTATTTAAAATTTAGCTATATTCAAAAATATGAAATTCCTTTTCAAAATTTAGTTCTATTTAGTCTTTTATAGAGAACTAAAATATAACATTTCTAGTTGTGTAAAAATAGAACGAAATGGCTTCCCAATAGTGCATTTTATGCTGAAAAGACGTATGTTAAGTTGTTTCAGAGTGACACGATTCTTACATGGTGATTTAAATAAAAAAAGAATTTAACAAATCCGCAACCGAATCGTTTTATTGTGAAAGATATTTATGAGTACAGAACAGAAGTATAAAATTTGCTAAATTTCTTTTTAAAGTGTGGTAGGGAGAGAAATATTTTTACTTCTTTGTGCGAAGTTAAAAAAAAGCATTAAATAAAACGTATATTGAATCTTTTAAAATTTAAAAATCGTTAACTGTAGACGGCTTAAATCTTTTGTTTGGAATGTATGCATTAATATATAGTTGCGCAAGTTTTTTTTTTTTTTTTTTTTTTTTTTTTTTTTTTTTTTTATAGAAAAATGTACTGGATTCGTAAAAGTTTTTGATGGATTTACATGTTTTGAGAGTTTCGTAACACGATTTCACCATTTTTCTGAAAATGTCGGTTTGTATGTGTGACAAAAATTTATGAAAACTGTACCTCAAGAACTAATACACAGAATTTCATTTAAATTTATATGTAGGTGACCCTCGACACAAATTAACACCTATCACAGTTTAGTGTAAATTGCTCGACAGACGACGTTGTCACACTGCGATTTCCCTTATATAAGGGAAGACTATACCTCAAGTTATACGTGTATAATCGAAAAAAAAATAATTTATGTGAGGGCCGTTGTGAAGCTATTAACTCAATTTTGTCTCATATCGGCCAAAAATTGGGGCTGCTATGCCGCGTTTCCGCCGTGATCAGGAAAGGCTGTATCTAAGGTTTTATTGTATATAATTGCAGAAATCTTGGTATATGAGAGAGTCATTATGAAACGCTATGATTATTCACTTTTGGTACGTATCTTCTGATAGGTGACGCTGCTATGCTGCAATTTTCTCCGTGAATGACAAGGTTATATTCCAACCTCTATGGCATACAAATGCATCAAACACTATATATGAGATAACTAGAAGGAAAATGAATGCTGACTTTAGGTATGTATTGACCAACGAGTGACGCTGATAAGACTCACTTTCTGCGGTTTTCCACATGGCTACATTTCATCAACTATGATCGAACTTTTGTACATGTCAAACAGTAAGTAGCACTGTTATATAGAATGATATAGAATATAGTTTTGTGATGGCCACAACATACTTTTTTTTCTACTATTTATGATCTACCACTTAAGATTTTTGCTCTATATCTAACCAAAAATCATTAAAATTCTAGGATAATAAAACTTGTATATAAAGATTAAATAAATAAATAAATTTGGCTCGTCTATATGTCTGTCCATCTGAATGACAGCTCTTTTATTTCCGTACATACTTCTAGAATGCCATGAAGCTGATACATATGTTATTCAAGCAAGTACATATGTTATATTAAGTTGCATATGTTATGTTTTATAGCAGATTGCTACATGATAATTAAACGATGTACCTGGGAAATATTTTATAATCGATGTGAAACGCGTGATTTTCCATTCTTGTTACGAAATAACATATAAAAAAAAAAAAAAAAAAAAATCACAGTTTTAAATGAAAAATATCAGGTAAAGTGGAAATGCTCAAGATATAGATTCCAATAAGCATGATTTTACTTCTATTTTAATAGAATGAACCCAAAGGATTAAAATTATGCCTAAACTTCTTAAGATATATTGCTCTCCAACTTGGATGCTGGGCACTTTTAATTTATTTAAAAAAAAAAAAAAAATGTCAGATACAGAATTAGTTTAGTGCGACAAAACTATTTTATAGATTACAAACTTTTTTTTTGTCTTATCTTCTATATAAAAGCATGTGATAACTAGACAGACTCCAATAAAACCCCTTCGCCTACTTTTATTGGAAAGAATTACATCTATTTTCGCACGACTTCTCGTTGTAATCAAGATCCATTATTTTTAATCCGTCGATGAATTTTTTTCTGCTTTCTGAATTATTTTCCATGTTTTTCTCTGATACTGGCATATATACATGCTAGAACCGCTTAGACAGACCCCGAAGTCATTACACATATAGGCCTAGGATTCTAGAATTAGAGTAGTCAGTCGGCCTTAAATCGCTCAACCAACCGCTTTCTGAATTAAAACAACCATTAAAAAACCCCACCTATAAATAAACCAAATGAATTACATTCAAATTTATTTATTTTTATTTATTTAATTGTAAGAACGTGTGATGAATAGTTTACTCCGTGATTTTAAATCTGATCGTCTACGAACAAGTCGAGCCCCTTAAATAAATATAGAGGCTGTTTCATCGCCGCCATTTTTTTGCCTGGAAAGATGACAGCATTCCCGCTTGGCGTCCTTATCGCTTCACTAGTGATTTTAAGAAATCTTCATCTGAAGCTACGACTGGTTAAGACAAGAGCAATAAGCAAGAATAATATGCCTAGCACAGTTTTTTCAGAGCGCATTGGCATTATGTCCTTTCATCTTGAGGATATCCTATGGATGTACTGGGTTAGGATGTGTTGTTAGGGCGGTTTCCGTTTCTTATACAAAATGTCGCCAACACTCAAATACAGAGTAAAAGAAGGTCTTCTTAAATTAATTTATCAATATTAATATAAATATTCTAATTAAAATAGCGCATTTTTTTGCATTTTTACATTACACATGTCAGAAATGCCAAGAAAAATATAAGAAAAGAAAAGTAACATTATGTTATTCTTCCTAAATTATCTTATGAAAATCTGAACATTTTATGTTCTTTTCTTGAATGATTATGACAGTTTATCGCTAAACAAATATCCATATCGTGGTTTACTTAGCTAAAATTATGAAATATAATAAAAGAAGTTACTCTAAAGTAACGCAAGACGATAAAAGTAATGATTGTCGTTCGTTTATTAATGATACGCGCTGGGTACATGTGGCAACCCTAAGACAGCAAAATGCCTGATGCGCCAGCTCGTATACATAAGAGCCTTACAAAGAAGCTCAGTTAATGAAAATGACGTCAAAAGTAATATTCATGACGAATGTAAGAAAAATGGAAATATCGAACATTTTTTCTTTCTCTTTAAATTTAGGTGATCTTTGACCCCATTTTCTGGGCACAGCTTTTATTTTGAAGGCATTTTTCTATGTTTTGAAAAATTCTAGAAAGTAATTTATTTATCACTGATCGTTTATTTTTAGTTCTTCTTCATTAAGAAAGAAACTAGTTGGCATAGGTGGACTTCGCGCAGTTCCCCATCACGTATTTGTTTCCACACATTTTAATTATTGTTAAAAACAATCAAAGTAAAATTGACACATGGCATCTCGGCAAGAAAAAGGACACAACTTAAAAATGTAATGTTTGAAAAGAATCAACTTACAGATGGTATAAAGAAAAACATGGCTATAATAAAACTGACATGAATGTCTCAAGTGGATGAATTGACAGTTATAGATGCGACATTTTCCACGCTCATTGGGGGCATTTTATATGCATTTTTCAAAACATAAACCCAAATGTGACATTTTAGGTTGATTTCTTTTGAAATCGAAATATTCCAATCACTTCGTTTATCTCTCTCTCTCTCTCTCTTTATATATATATATATATATATATATATATATATATATATATAATCGAAATCTTATCATCATGGTAATTCCCGAAATAGTACTCCAAATCGAACCAAATTTGCACAGCGAATTTATCTTATAAATATCTTGGATAAGTTCGTTAACCAAGTTTCTCCACAATTTTGTTTTCAAGTGGCGATGTATGCATAGACCATATAAGGGTCCCAACCAAGTTTATAAATGAATTTTATCTGCCATGATTTTTCCAATCGCTTTTTCTCACCAAAAAATCCCTAACTCCAAACTTTCATCAAAATCGCTATGTCCAGTTTGGTGTAAACCATATTTCTGCCATACGTTACAATTGGCCTTTAAAGGCTTAACAGCGAACGCAAAAGTTTCTGAAGATGGAAATATTTCCAATCATTTATGTACCCCTAAATTTTAATTCGAAATTTCTATATCGATTTCCGAGTAAACCCAGTTTCGGCCATATGTTGAAATTGGCTGATAAAGGGTTAACTGAGATCGGAAAGGAAATTTTTCTGAAGATGAGGATAAATCCAATCGTTTTAGCACCTCCCAAAAAACACTTAATCCCGAACTTTCAACAAAATCGATATATCCATTTCCGAGTAAACCCGATTTCTGTTGTGTTTTGCAATTGACCGATAAAGGGTAACTGTGAACGCAAATTTATCTGAAGATTAGATCAATCATTTTTTCTCATCAAAAATCCCTATCTCCAAACTTTCATCAAAATCGCCTTCTCTATTTCCGTGTAAACCCAATTCTGCCATACGTTTCAATTGGCCTTTAAAGGTTTAACTGTGAACACAAATTTTTCTGACGATGAGGACAATTCCAATCGTTTAAGCACCCCCAAAAGCACTTAATTTCAAACTTTCACCAAAATCCCTATAACCATTTCCGAGTAAACCCAATTTCTTCCATTTGCTGCCATTGGAAAATAAAGGGTTAACAGCGAACGCAATTTTTTCTGAAGATGAGTGTTAATCCAAGCACCCCGAAAAACACTTAACTACAAACTTTTTTGAAAATCGCTGTATCCATTTCCGAGTAAACCCAATTTCTGCTATATGATACAATTGGCCGATAAAGGGTTAGCGGCGAATGAGAATTTTTCTGCCTTGCGAAATTTTCAATGTCGTATGTTTATAGTTAATGATGTTCATCCTGGCATCAAAACTGATATTTAAAAGCTGTTCTTACATCTTTACGATAAAAATATTTCTCTTCATGCACGTATGAGTGAAATTTTCCCCTATTCTCCCATGTTAAGAAAATCGTAAACTTCAAATAACTTCTGAAGTTTTTTGATTAGAATGTTGCAAATAAATAGTGTTCTTGCCAGTGTCATAAACAATATTTTAAAACTAGTCTGAGTTCTCTGCGATCATTTGTTCGTGAGATATCGTGTAAACATTTTCGGATTCCTCACACCTGAAAACGTATAAAAATGTCAAAAAACCGAAGTCGAAAATTTTCCCGCTTACCTAAGTTCCCCATACCTGTAGTATGATGGGGAACTAGTTCCCGCTTACCTAAGTTCCCCATAACTATAATATGATGGGGAACTAATAACAGACACCCTACAGATGGACACCATACAAATTTTGTCATTTTCGGTATCCTCACACCTGAAAACGTATAAAAAAAGTCAAAAAACCGAGGTCGAAAATTTTCACGATTACCTTAGTTCCCCATACCTATAGTATGATGGGGAATTAAAAATACATCGGTAATTGGATAATTGAAAATTTTTAAAGGCTTCTCTATTATAAAGGTACTTTGATCTGGTCACTATACTTTAAATTCTAATTTTTGAACGGTTTGAATTTTTCTATCGGAAATAGGAGACCTTTGTTTAACTTACTTATTTTATTCGATGAATCCTCCTACGAATCCAACAGTTAATAGTCAATTTTCAGAGATGTAAAAACTTTACTATTCGAAAATATATTATAAATAAATAAATAAAATGTTAAAACTGGATGTTGGCAGGCAACCAGTGAATATATTTCTGTCTGTCCAGTAATGTATAACACATGAATAATAAATATATTTTTTACACCGAAAAAGAAAAACGCGTAATCTTCCCCCATCAACTTGCTTTTATTTTTAATAGCTTTAAAGTTAAAATTAGGGTATTATTTATTATCTTTAAACCAATTATTGAAATGAATTGAACTGAACTGAAATGAACTTTGCTCATTTCTCACCAAAGAAGTTGAAAAACTGTGTATCCTGTAAATTTAGCAACTACACTTCAACTGCAACTAGAAATTTTAATGAACTGAACCATTTTATACTAAAAGACTCTACATAGATTTCGAATCCATATCTCTAACAATCATAGATATAGTAATAAGATATAGATTGATGAGTTAGGGGGAAAAAGTGATGCATTTTTTCTCGGGAAAAGTCAATCTCTAATGGCTGTCTTTCCCCGAGTAAATTACACACAGGAATGCACATGGATAATTTAGGAAATAAAATTTATGAATAATTTATTTACTAAAGGTGAATGAAAAACTCCAGATACAGTTTCAAATTCATTTTTCTTTTTTTCAATACTCTCTAATGACTGATTTTAAAACTTTTTTTCAGCATAAAAAAAAATTTGCTGGATAACATGGGGATAATAAATCAATATATATTTCTATATCTATGCTAACAATCTCTCATACTCACTAAGAAAATATAAAACGAAATAGTCGAAAAATACCTGAAAAGATAAAATATGTACTGAAGAAGCTGATTAAAAATATTGATTACTTGGTGATATTTGGAGAGAAAAAAAATGTTAATTAACTCTTAGTAAAATGACAAATCATGATAAATTATGCAGTCGTTTATAACGATTTCTAATAAAAGATTATAATTAAAGATTAGAGATAAGTATTTTCGGATTACAAAAGCGTGATAAATACAAGCGACTTCCCAACGAGATCATAGAAATTACAGAAATAAAACTTACTTTAGCCTGTGATAATAATTCCATTTGTTATTGGATTTTTACTTTAATCACAATCGCTTCGCTGCATCTCAGTATGTAATCCTTCTTTGCCTAAATCGAAGAATTGCACTGCCATTGATTTTGAATCTCATGAATAAGAAAATGTTTATAAATTTGGAATGTATTAAATAGTAATATATATCTTGTCGTGTTTTGGTCTTTTCATGTAAAATAATCTAGTGTGACAATCACACTCTCTTGTCTTACAATGTAAATTAAGAGTATATTTGAATATTTTCAGTGGTACCGTTTCCAGTAAAATTACTTCTTCTCCTATACGTTTAAAATTGATGAAAACTCTTATAACCTGCAGTTCGACCACATATTTTGTCAAAGGTAAACACCCAGTTCAGTTTCGAAAATCAGAAGTCGATTAGGCAATACGCAGCAAAGTGATGACTTAAGAAAACGACAATTTGTACACGCATCCAACTTGCTGATGTAAACGGCAATAGAATTTGTTTTAACTAGTATGCTTTGGCCACCACAAGACTTTCTTCTATATTTTCCTATACAAATTCACTAAGGGCAAATAATTTATTAAAACTGCTGTTTATTAAAATTATCGAACATGATGAATGCAAATGATTTTCATCTTAGAGAAATCTAACACTAACTATCCAAAGAATGACAGTTTTACTGTCTATAAATAACGTCTTAAAAAATACGTTTTTATAATGATTATCTTATATATTAAGTTTCGCACAGTTATGTGCCATAAAGTTGAGATATAGTCTTCCCGTTGTCGAGAGAATTTTCAGTATAGCAGCGCCATCTATTAGTCTATAAGAATTCAACTTGAATCAGCATAATGTCTCATAATGACCTTCTCACATATCAAGTTTTGTTTATACGAAAATGACGTATCTGATTATACGAAATAGAACCTAATATGTAGCCTATCATTAAATTTCAGAAATCACTGTGTAGCAGCGCCACCTGTTGAGCGGTTGACAACAAAACTTTACAGGTACTTCTTGATGAAAATGTACATATACATATAAATTTATATGCAATTCTGTGCAGTTGTTCCTTAGATATAGCCTTACCTTAAATTGCGGAAATCGCTCTATAGCAGCGCCACCTGTTGGCCGATAAGTATTCTAATTGAATCAGCATAATGTCTCTAAAGGACCTTCTTACACGTAAAGTTTTGTTTAATTATACTCAATAGAACTTAAGATATACCCTCCTTTTAAATTGCGGAAATTCCTGTATAGCAGCGCCACCTCTTGAGCGATTGACACCAAAAGTTGACAGACATTAATTTAGGTCAAGGTGCATCTAAATATAAATTTATATACAATTGTGTGAAGTTGTTCCAGAGATACAGTTGCCAAAACATTTTTGTCTCACACACAGACACAGACAGACACTTTCTAAAAATGGTCAAATCGTGATCTAAACCTCTCAAAACGTGTAAATTCGATGAAAAGCGCAGTCGAAAATTTTTACGAATCCAATACTTTCTTCTCTTGAATACAGAAGAAAGTAATAATTTATTTAAAAAATATTCGTAATTTTCAGGTGCTTTACTCTCCTGAGTTAGATACTTTGAAGTATGATTTAAAATATTCATTTGGTACTTAATAAGTTTTTTGTTCAAAATTAGTTTTTTTTTTTTTTTTTTTTTTTTTTTTTTTCAAGTTTTAAAATTGAAATTGGTGACTTTGTATCTGGAGATCAAAAACATAGTACGAAAACATACATGCCAGATGTATATTTCCGTAATATATTTTGTACGAAGTGCTATTTCCTATTATAGATTGCTGTTTTAATATACGTTATTAAAATAACCATGATTTTTGAAAGGAATTAAATATGATCGCTAGAGAACTTGGCGATCTTTTTTTTTCTTTTTCGCCAAGGACGATAGATATCAAATCTGATCCAGAATTTGTTGCAATGTGTGTATACGTATAGACAAGTTCAGTGGTTTCATAATTATTAAATTTGAATTTAATGTCTGTAAGTTGTATAAGCCTGTGGCTAGAATGTATATTTTTACTTTATTATTATTATTATTATTATTATTAAACAATAACACTTTTTATATTATTGTTGCAACATATTAGTAACTGATATTCTCCTGATGACTTAGTTTATATCATGTACTTTATTTAGACAATTGAAAACAAATTTGACTTGGAAATACGACAGAATTTTGAATCATTTTCCTTTTAATTAGTAAATTAAAAAGAACATTTGTTGCGTAAATATCACCCTTGGAAATGAAATGTTCATGTTTACATTCGAAAATAGAAGTCTGCCATTTTATTTTGCTAGTTTTGAAAGTGAAATTTAAAATTTTATCAATTTTACAGAAAAAATAACGCAATATAACGCATGTAGACAATAACTTATATATAACTATACTCAAATATGGGGATTAAACTCCCGAGATAATTTTGCTTAATTTTTAATACATTTTTACACAAAATTCAATGGATGATTAACATGCTTGTTCTTACTAAGGCACCTATAATAGGGGCTAGAGGTCTGCACGGGCCTAAATTTTCAGGCCCGGTCCCGGCCCAGCCCGTTGGAAAGGTTTGCTTACCCGGCCCGGCCCGGTATGAAATCGAAAAATTCGGCCCAGGCATGCCCGGCACGTTTCTTTTTTACTACTGTACGGCCCGGCCCGACCCGGCCTGGACAAAAAGCGATAAAATCAGGCCCGGCCCGATTCAAAAATATATAAAATTACAAAAAAAAAAAAAAAAAAAAAAAAAAAATCCATTCTACGAAAAAGATTTTTAGTATGTGTTTTGCAGAAGTTTTATATAGCTAAGCAATAGAATGTTCTTTAACAAAACTGCTGAATGTTTACAAGATATTTATATATAAACGGTATTTCATTATTACAGACGTACAGAAGGCACAAAGACAGACAGAAAGTCAAATCGAAAATATTAGCATTCCTCAAACAATATAGGAAGATATTTAAAATGGTTAATAGTACTAAAAATACACTTTCAACCACTTCCTGTTATATACCGTAATGTATCCAAATCTTTCATGTGATCCCGTAAACAAAATTTTAATGCTTATCCAACATTATTCAATAGAAAAGATGCTTTTGCACATGCTAAAATTGATGCTGCTTTCATTCAGTGCCCCGGAGAAAAGAAAAAGAAGCCTTAGAGGAAAAGATACAGCGGAAGGATTTTTATACCCTTCATACCACCTAAACACTACAGACCACAGAAAACAAAGCCTTATATACTGTAACGTATCTAATTTCTTTTGTTTGTTACATGTACGCAAACTGGTAGTAACATGCATATTATTTTGAATTAAAAACCATCTAATATTACTTTAAATAAAATATATTAATTTCGAGACATGTTTAAAATATTTGCGGAAAATCAGATCGTGAACAGTCAAGCTGATAGGCAATTAAATTGTAGTTACAGACACCTTTTAACAAAATAAAATTTTATGTGACATACTAGACCGTAAAATTATGTAAAATAAATGACTGAAAAAGTATTTTATCATTTTCCTTTTTCGTTGATTAACGAGGAATTTAGAAAAGATTCGGGCCGGACCGGGCCGGGTTCGGGCTTAAAATTTCCTCCAGGCCGGGCCCGGCCTGAGTACACACAAAAAATATTGAGCCCGAGCCCGGCCCGGCCCGGCCCGAGAGCAAATGGAAAAATTCGGCCCGTGCAGACCTCTAATAGGGGTTTAGTTCTTACAGACGCCGGTCATTGACGTTACACTTCGCTTGAAAATTGGGATTCTAGTCAAAGTTTTGGAAAGCATGAATAGTCAGAACTCTATTAAATACATCTTGAAAAATAATTAATAAATTTCAGATTTTTTTTTTTTTTTTAATTAAACTTGTTGCTATACGATTAAGACTTACGGAAAGATCTGGTAAACTTGATTCTCTAAAACTGGTTAAATAAGGTGATTCAATAATAAATTATTTTTATATGAAATTCGTAATGATGGTAACAATTAGTACAATGGAAATTAACTTTCATAATCATTACACATAATATTAGTTTGCAGACGATTAAAGGAAAATTCTTTTTTTTTTTTTTTTTTTTTCAAGCTTGTAGATCAAAAATTATATTGAAAATACGTTTGAATATTTATTAAATAATATTAATATTGAAATAAATAAATCAAAAAAATATATATTTAAAGTGATAGGCATGCATGCCAATCATTTTAAATATCTATATACTTATATATACCGGGTGATCCAAAAGTCAGGACAAACTTTAAAAATGAATAATTCGAAAACGAATCAAGATACAAAAGTACGGTTTGCACCAAACGGATAAAAAAGAAACCGGGTTTTGTGTGGCAAAGAAAAAAATGGTTCTGTTGGCGACCAACAGATGGCGCTATAGTGTTTTATTTCACCAAAAGATGATTTACAAATGAAAAAAAAAAACGTTTCCAACTTACAAGTCAGCTTAATTACAGTTAATTAGTAACTGTACAGTAACTGTTCAATGTCCATCATTAAGAAGTACAGATGTGAGACGATTCAACACATCGTTCACAGCATAGCATTTCTTGCATTATGGCAGACACATTTTGGCGGATGGCATCTTTCAGTGCTGCTAGTGATGCCGGTTGGTCGCGGTACACTTTTGACTTTAAGAATCTCCACAGGTAAAAGTCACAGGGTGTCAGATCGGGGATCTTGGAGGCCATGCGTGATTAAAGTAGTGACTGAGAATGCGATATTTCGATGCATATAAGCTTCGACTACCATTACCTGCTGTAGTCGTTTCTTTTTATATCGTTTGTTGCTTTGCATAATCCTACATCAGAAATCCGACAGCGCCATTTGTTGGTCGCCAACAGAACTATTTTTTTTTTCGTAGCCACACAAAACCCGGCTTCTTTTCCATCCGTTTGGTGCAAACCGTATCTTTGTATCTTGATTCGTTTTCGAATTATTCATTTTTAAAGTTTGTCCTGACTTTTTGATCACCCGGTATTTACCCAAAAGAAATATATGCCAATAAATATACATATATTTATTTATAAATTTATATTTACCCAAAATTAAATTGTTTAAATTAACTCAAATTTGAGCTCAATGATTTGAGAAGATTTCTCTCAGCGTGAGAAGAGAAATTACATTTCATTACGATGAATGAGTGAAAAATTGCTGAACTTGATCAGATGATTTTCCTTTTCCGTTTTAAGTGAGTGTATATTCTTTTTTAAGAAAGCGTGTTTTAAGAGCATACAGAAAGTACTATAAACCACAAAAAGGGGATAAGAAAGGAAAAATAAATAGAAAAAATATAAATACACAAAATAAATAAATCTTTTCCATCTTATTTTTCATCCCTACTAAATCGTTTTCTACAGATTTCTCCTTATTAACCGTTTGCCGAAATTTCACGCTATCCGTAGATTCATCCACCGGAATACATATTATATTTTTAATCACCGGTAAATAATTGAAGTATTTTTGTTAAAGGACTCCAGTGACTGATAGGATAGGTGCAAGTCCGCCTCACAGCATAGTGTATGAATCCTGGAGCGCATGTCTCGATTACAGATGGCTGCGCCCTGTGTGTTATTTCCAGTTCTTCATGTTATAATCCAGTTCTGTGCTTTGAACTCTTATTACTCGAGTTTTCAAACAATATTATTATACTTAGGAGTTATATCGTTGAGATTATGTCTAAATATTGGATTTACTACTTTATGTGAATGAAAAATAGATACTTGAGACTGAGATCTTAAATGTTGGTTAGTTGATTGAGATTTACGTCGCACTAGTGCAGTTTGCGATGGTCTGGGACTCACCCCCAGCGGTGTTCTGGAGACATGCCTTCACAATTTTCATCCTTAATGGCGGGAAAAGTTTATAGACATACGTTCCTCTGAGAGGAGAAGGGGAGGAGGAGGGACAGTCGACTTTCACGCTTTTACTTGTCTTCCAGAGAGTTATGTGCAGTAATTTCAATACATTTTAATCTGAAGGAGCTGGTTTTATACGTTAAAACTTTTTAAAGCAAAGTAAAACTAATATCTCTATATATTGAATATAATTATTGTACAGTGATATAAACTGAAAGAAAATACATGTAATTTACGTTCACTGTTGCAGTCTAAAGAATATAATCATATAAAAGTTATATATACATTACATAGTTGTACAAGCGGATAGAAATTTGGACTTGCGAATAAAATGTGGATGAATCATTATGAATACTTTTAAAATTATACTTGGTATATGAATATACGCATGCAATGTGGTTTATATTATTTAAATGCTTAGTTAGTAATATGATATTAGAATTACAACTTATTTTTGGAAAGAGAAATTTAAAAATATGTGTTAAAAACAATATGATTAAGAAATTTGCTTGTAATATTACATGCGATTTTAAAGTATTAAAAAGGTAATAATTAAATAAATAAAATAATCCTATAACCCAGCGTTATTGAAACTTATTGAATAAAGTCCTGTATACAAACACCAAAATATAAATATAATATAATATTAACTTTCGATTATTGAAAAATATTCCATAATCCATGCATTGATAGATAATTATTCTTCATTAATATCTATTTTTAAAACGGTGTTCGTATCATTAATTTCCAATATCATTTATTTTTTAACGTTAATTATCACTTTACAGAACAGTGATAACTCAGACTTTTTATTTATACAAAACTCCCTCCTGTCTCTAAAAAATGTAGCTTCTAAAATGGATGGTTAATCGATAAATGCACAAAGAAATAAAATAAATAACAACCGAATCAGCAAAATGACATGCATATGAAGCATTAAATTTTGCTATTCTGATAATAATCGAGGACTCTCAGTTATGAATTGTACTCAATTTCTCCCACCTTGAAGTACCATACACAAGAGTGGATTTCGTTACACTAAAAGACAGCAGTAAAAAACAATTTATGTTCTTTTAATTCAGTTTTTTTTTTTTTTTTTTTTTTTTTTTTTTTAACCTGTTCATATTTTATTACAACAGCCTTTTTAATTTTCATTTCTTCTATAATCGCAGAAAAGAATATTGGATTCGTTAAAAAATGTTTGACATTCGGTTTTTGAGGGATTTACACATTTTAAGATTACTGACTACTATTTGACCATTTTCGAAAATGTGTGTCAGTTTGTATGTGTCTCTGTCAGTATGAAAAAAAAAAGTTTTGAGGCATCTACACATCAAGAACCAATGCATAGAGTTTTACAAAAAAAAATATATATCATTGCACTTTGACATAAACTTGTGTGAATCAACTTTTGGTGCATTTCGCCTAACAGGTGACGCTGGTATGTTGCGATTTCTCCTTATTTACGGATATGCTATGAATCAGTATGCATAGTTGTAGAAATCTTGGTATGTGAGAGGATTATTATGAAAAACTATGTTTATTCAATTTGAGTGCGTATCGACCGACAGGAGATGCTGCTATGCTGCATAGGTTATATAACAACTTCTACAGCGTATAAATTCACCAAACTTGATACATGCGATAGACTTTATTAAACAGAATATTGTTTTCAATTGGGTGTATATGTGCTGACAGGTGGCGCTGCTGTTAGTGATAATCTTTTTTTTTTTTTTTTCCCAAGAAGAACCGAATTCGCAATTTTGCATGAAGTTTTCCCATCTAATGGTTGCAGATACCATTAAACGAAGTTTTCATTCAACAGAAACTTTCAACTGTGTATATACAAGGTGATTACTAAAGTTCATTCCCACAAATTTAATTGTTGAAAAGCTACAGCTATAGTAATAAAAGTTGTGAATAGCAATGACATATCGTGAATGACGTTTTGGGTATGTTCCATACGGATGGTCAGAAACAGCTCGTTTCATGCAAAGCTCATTCTTCTGATTAACTGTTGAAATGTCGTCACCTACGTCGTTTCTCAAAATGAGCGAATTAACTGATCAGATGATTTAATACCTTTTTTAATGTACTGTTTCTAACTACCCGAGTGGAGCGTACCCAAACCATCATTCATGATACGCCACTGGTGTCAAGGTATAGTTAAAAAGCTATGCGCTACTTGATGCGCTCGCTTAAATTAAAAAGTCGAAGTTGGGTGAAAAAAATGAATTATAAAATTGTGGAGCATCGTTGGTTTAGTACGAAAAGGCATTTCGTAGACATGAATGCTGAAAACAGAACGTTTAAATTGCATATTTTTTTTTTCGTATTTTATTACAATGTGGTGTGCAGAAAAGATCTTAAAAAGAAAAAGACAACCATTCATCACTATATACCGACATCTTCGTTGTTGAAGCTTATGTCTGTCAGCTGCAATGAATCAATAGGATCCTGTCTTTAACCGAACCGAAATATTCTGATTAATCGATTTATCGAAATATTCTGATTATTCTAATAAATTTCTATAATTGTTAATATATATGCATACGTATACAGTCGGTAACAAAAGTGTCCGAACACTAGCAAAAATTCCTATGTAAAAAAAGTACGCTTAATACAGTTTTGCTAAATAAATCCAAGACGAATCATGTTCTTAGACTGACTATGAACAGGATTCGACAAGGATTTATTTAACAAAATAGCATTATGTGTACTTTTTTTTATATAGGAATTTTTGATAGTGTTCGGACACTTTTGTTACCGACTGTATATACAACTTGGCCAATAATTAAAGTTACAGTGCTTGCAGTGTTCTGTTGGGAGATCTATTTGCCAGATTGCCATCAAAGTTTGTAGGAAGATTAAGGATGAAAGATTCCCCAAAAAAGTTTCAAAATTTTCTGCCAGGGTAATATGTGGCTTTGTATCTCTAAGTAAAGATTTTGTCGAAATTTATAATTTAAAATTGATGATTTTGCACATTTTTAAGCACTGCTTTTCCCCCATTCATTATTTTGAAATTGGAGACAACGCGCTAGTTTGTCCCCGCTTTTCCATTTTTCAAAACTCTCTTATCAAATGCACAATTCTGAATATTCCTTTAGCCGTAAATTTCGGATGATTGATTGGTTGGTTGGATGGGTTTTACGTCGCACAAGTGCTGCGCAATAGGAAATTGGCGACGGTCTGGAACTCACCTCTAGAGGTGGTCCGGACAACATACCATCACAATTTCTATCCTCCACGGAAGGGATGACTCTCCCGCTTCGGTAACCGCCAGAGGTATAATTTTTGATGGGAACATGGAGGACATTGCGGCCACGACAGATTTTATGTGCCGTAAATTTTGGAACTTTTTTTTTTCTTATGGGATTCTTCGTCCCCCGTCTTGTGTAATCTTCTACAAACTTTGGCGCTATTTTTGCAATTACATCGCACTACACAACAATGTAAGAACATCAGTGTTGGGCATAATTGATTAAAAAGTAATTGAATTACAATTAAATTATAATTATTTTACTGTCAATCGATTAATAAGTAATTGATTACAAATAAATTGAATCACTTATTCAATAAATTGAATTACACATTCAGTTTATTTGTAATCATTTACTTGTTAATCGATTGACAGTAAAATAATTATAATTTAATTGTAATTCAATTACTTTTTAATCAATTATGTCCAACACTGAAGCACATTCAGATTAATTATGGCCACCATATATTTCATTACAAAAAGAATATCCGTCTTAAAAATATCTATATCCAACTGAACACGAAAAGTTTCGCAACTTCCCTGTTAGGCTCTTTCTATATCTTCACTAGAACCAAATGACAAGTTGAATTCAAATAACTGGCAACCTTCTTTTACACAAACCCAATCCTTCTATATTCAATTTCACACTTTCACCGAGAACATCGCCTGCTTACGCTAGATCAAACTAGTGACTTTAACACTTCCAACCAAACACTTCGTGCACGACTACACGCGATTTCAAGCACTTAATCCTTTGCGGCTCAAGACAATTTGAAACATTTAAATTATACTGCCACCGGAATTCAGGAACTAAATTAAACTAAAGTAAATTTTAAATTTTAAGGTTTAAAAAACCGGCCTTTCCTAATATGTTATAAACGTGAACTTTTGCTAAAAAATTTCCGGGATGAATTTTCGCAGCTCGGATCTTAAATTTTGAGTCCTCGCAGCGAGGACAGCACCCGTTAAGGGGTTAAAACTTAAAAAGTTTGCGAGAAGTTTTACATCTCACATGGTAGTTGGTGATATCGCTGTTACTGGTATGGTAGTGGACTGTTTTTCCAGATGAAAGGATCACAAGATGAGATTTCTTCATAGAATCGCTACAGTACTAGCACACACATATGCATACATTTGTACTTGTTATAACAATGATATTTAACATATATTAATTACTTTAGAGCCCCGGTTTTATTTCCAGTAGTTTTGGCTAATATGATTAAATGCGTAAAAATAAGTTTAAGAAAATTCCATACTTCCTCGATGTTCAGTATTATTTATGCAATTTTGTTTTTTAAGATAACAATTAGAGTGAAGTAAGGTAAGTGTTACACAATTTTGGCATGTTCGACTTTGACCTCGTTTTGTTCAGTTTTCCATTATACTTACAGATCTAAAATTTTATAGGCATAAACTACATCTAATTGGCTTAAAAAAGTATAATATTTTTATACGAGGATCTTATTGATAATAAGTTTTCTACATCACCAAAAAATGGTGTTTAAAAAAGCACAAAACTAGACCACCTATATGATAAGGGTCTGGATATTAACCCTATATGTTTGTTCAGGCTGCTATATATGATTCCATTACACTATGAAAATGTCTTGAATGACTCTTTGCATAGTTTCTGAAGATGAAGAAAAATATAGTTCAAAATGGCGTAACGCGGCGCTAGTTGTGGCGAACTGTAGGAAGCATATTGTGACAGTGTCATTACTTGCCCCGGTTTGATTTTTAATGTAGGCTTTTATATTTCAGGTAAAATGATGCGAAATTACAGAAGGCGTACTGAAAGAGCTAAAGCTACTTTAGAAGATTATGAGAGAGTAGCAATAGAAGTGAATTCCGGAAAGTGCAGTTTAAGGAAAGCCCAAGAACTGTTTAGTGTAAACAGAATGTCACTTCTTAGATATATGGAAAAAAAAGTATAGTACTAATACGTTAGGAAATATTGAAATAGGATATAAAAAAACGCGTATGATATTCACACCTGAACTGGAGATGCAATTGTGCGAATACTCCAAACAATCAGCAAATATGTTTTATGGAAGTAATCCTGCAGAACTGCGAAATTTAGCGTATGAGTTTACTATTAGAAATGACATAAATATTCATGAAAATTGGTTAATAATAATAATAATAACTTCAAGTACTGATTGACTGACTAAATTTATGCAACGACATCATACAATTTCCATTCGAGTTCCTGAAGCAACAAGTTTAAGCAAAAATATAAATTTTTATAAGCACAGTGTAGAACTATTTTTCAATAACTTAGCGTCTGTATTAGAAGTTAGAAAATTACATTCAAATGGCGTGTGGAACATTGATGAGACAGGAGTAGGAACAGTGCAAACACCCGTAAAAATAATTGCAGAAATAGGTAAAAGAAGGGGTGGAGGAATGACCTCCGTAAAAAGAGGAACAGACGTAACTATGGTATTTGGCATTAATGCTCTGGGGAATTCAGTCCCACCGATGTTTGTGTTTCCACGTAAGTTTTTAAAATATTATTTTATTCGTGACGATCCCATTGGCTATTGCAGAACATCAAACCCAAGCGGATGGATTATAGGCCCCGACATTTTATTTTTCATGAAACATTTTGTTAAAAAAATTAGGTACTCAAAAGAGTCACCAGTCTTAGCGTTACTTCATAAACATGCTTCCCATTGGAATATTGATGTTTTGGATTATTGCACAGATAACGGAGTCATTTTGTTAGCAACCAAAATACTCAAGAATATGTACTCAACCAAATTATGTCTCAGAAACGTATCTGTATATCAGCGAGTTAATCGATTATATCAGGGTTTAAACTGCCGTTCGCTTTTTTCGCATTTTGCGAAAGGATATCGTATTTTGCAAAAATATGCCAGAGAGAATTTCGCTAAAAAGCGAAAACAAGATGATTTCACAAAATTTCTCAACATAAAAATCTCTAATTTAATTAAAATAATCCCTGGCAAAAAATTACGAAACTACTAAAAAATATCGGAAATTGTTTCATTTATTTAGTATATTTTGATTTAATTTCGATTTTCAATGGGCTAAGTTTTAATGGGGCCGCGCGAGAACAAACAGCTATCGTCTGCTTAAACGAACGAGCAATCTCGCATGGCCCCGGTTTCTTTTTGGAAGTCAGCTTTGAAGACAGTGCGAATTTCGCCGATTAGCGGCAAAATATTTATATTTTTCGCGGATCGTTGTTGATAAAGTTCTTTATTTAAAAAAATATTGAGTATTTCGGCAATCAAACATAAGTAGAAGCCATTTTTTGTTTTCGATTTGTGACAAAGGTAATCGCATATTTTAGAAATCAATCTTAAAATGTCGATTATCGGCAAATTAATCACGATTTTTCTGGAATTGACATTGATAAAAATCCTTCATTTCAGAAAATATTGCGTATTTCGGCATTTAGAGAAGAAAAAAGCAGGAATTTTCAGTAATTAGCCATGATTATTTTTTTTTCTTCCCAAAAAACAGATTTCGGCAGCAGATCACGAAAATGATGCGTATTTCGGAAATTTTATATCAAAAAAGAAATGTTGATTTACATTTATAGCTTTGAAAATAGAACGGATTTGGAATGAATAATGAATTTGGGGAATTGGCGGCAGAAAATATAAATAATTCAGTAATTAGATGCTATTAATCTGCATTTTTCTTTCTTTCTTTCTTTCTTTCTTTTTTTTCTTTTTTTTTTTTTTTTTTTTTACAGCAGTAAAATAAACCCATATTTCGGCAAATAATAGTTAAATAATCACATATTTGGAATTAATGAAGAAAACATTTAAACATGCAGCAGATTAGGAAAAACTATTGAATGAATTTCTCAAATGCCTTATTGAAGGAATTAAGGGAATGGTTTGGAGATATCAAATAAACTATTCTATTTAATATGCTACTTTCAAAAATATTTGTAAAAATAATAGCAATATAGATATAGACTGGAATAGATGAAATAAAGAAAATTTCAAAAATAGTCCTGTATACAAAAATACATTTATTGAAAACCAAATGTTGTCTGAATGGAACGTATTCAAAAAGTAATTAGAATCAGATGTATAGACAACACTTTTTACAATTTACAATTTCTAAATGGAAATGAAATGCATGATGAATATCCTTTGTTATGCTCTATAGTGGAATATGCTTCGAGCTTACCTGTACACATAGCAGACTGTGAAAGAGCTTTTCCTCAAATGAATTTAATAAAAACAATTATAAGAAATTGTTTAACAACAGAAATTGTAAGTCGATTACTTATGATAAATGTAGAAAGACTCCCAAGCAAAGAATTCAATTTTCAAAAAGCTTTCAAAAATTGATGTTCTTCAAAGCCAAGGAGAATTGTACCATAAGCCTATTTAGTTTTAACATTTGTAATGCAGCTAACTGGATTTAAACCACAATATTTATTTAGAGGTGAAGTCATGTATTTTAGTTAAAATTATTTTGAAGAAATTCAATAATAATATTTTTTTTTTCCTCTATGCAGAACAATCATATCCCTCATCAGAGGAAAATAGTGTGTGTAAAATTTATGTATGTCAAAATAAAAGTAGCAAATTATAATTTTAGATTGAAGTTCTTTTTTCCCCTTAAAGTATTTAAGTATTTTAATAAACCCTCCCCCCCCCCTCTTCTTTCCCGAAAAGAAAAAGCTAAAGTACTTTTGAAAAAGCTAAAATACTAATTGGTCATTTTAGCTAAAATGCTAAAGAAATTTTTTCGACAGGTCATACCCTGGATTATATATATATATATATATATATATATATATATATACATATATGGAATAAATAAAGATGTTCTCTTGAATAATGCGTGATGCAAATAGAACGTTGAGGCTCCTGATCTGCATATCCACTAGTTAATTTCTGTATAGCCTAAATTTTGTACATATATATATTATTATTATTTTCTTACCTTTTGCCCTTACGGGAAAGACAATCACCCCCCACCCCCCAATTTATTCAATGACTGAAGCCTTTTCTGCATGCAACGTTATTGTTGGGTTGAGGACGATTGATTACGCTAGAGGCAAGAGAGTGTCTTTCTGAGAGGTCCATACCCATATTTATGCGAGTTTCGAAAAAAAACTATGAAAAACTCCAAACGGCTAAGACGATGAGCGCAACCTGGGATCGAACGCGGCACTTTCCGTCTACCAGCTTATAGCGGAGAACCGCTTGGCTCTGATGGGCTCAGCACATAGCGATTCTGATATTGTGTTTCTTGTTTGTTCGATTAGTATTGTGATTTTTTGCTCTTTATTACTGTTTATGCTTTTTAATACACTTTATATTTCGAGTAATCCAGACCTCAAGTGTTTTTCAAATTTTTATTACATATATTTTACATACACTTATTGCTGCTTTTGTTTTTTATTACTGTTTATACTTCGAATAATTCAGACCGCAAGTAGTTTTCAAATTTTCATTACATATACTTCTGTGCACATAAAAAGACTTGAGAAATGTTCATATGCATTACCAGGGATCCGAAATCAGAACCTGCTGTTCCAGGAGGCCCCTGTTACTGGCCCAGCAGGCCGGCTTGGCTGTCTTCTGATACGTGCGGATCCAATTCATAGCCACCGCACGCTTAAAATTTTTTTTAAGTTAGTGGATAGACATTCTAGCTACCGTCCTTGGGAGAGTTAACAGTTTAACATTCATTGATACCTAACATTTATGATTTTTTATGCATTTTTTGTTTGTTTTTTCCAATGTCTCTCCCTTGTTTTAATCGATTTTTCAACTTTTTTTTAATAGATAGTCGCACTACTCCGAAATTTAACAAATGGTGTTGTAGAAGAAGCTACATGCATAAGTCAATTTAAATTTTTTTGCAGTTGCGAGTGCACATTGCTGCTTTAGTATTGCACTCCTGTCTAATTTTTCTCTTGATGAAGAACCGTGTTATTATTTGACATGAAAAAACTTTAAACAAAATTAATTAATATCTAAAGACTTTTAAACTCAGTTTTCACATACAGAAAACTAACAACCGTTGAATTTGTTCCTGTTTTTCAAAATATTTATTTATTTATTTATTTATATATTTTTTATTTCATTTAGGAGCTAAAAAGTGAGAAAAATGAACGTTCGCACTTTATAGTTTCAAAATGAAATGTGAAAAAGTAAAAAAAAACAAATTTCTGGAAAGTGAAAACTAATTTAACGTTGTGAATTCTCTGAATGTGAAAATGGAACAAAGAAAAAACTGTACATTTGAAAAATGATTTTAATAATATTAAGTAAAGATTTGGTTTTCCTAAACTCTTCTAGATGGCAGCACTAACTATAAAAAATCATTGATGCATATGCAGTAGTTTAGCGAACAGATTGTTTGAGAAAATGTTTATTATTTAATAATTCATATTCTATATTTTAGTATTTTATTTCTAAATCATAAATATTAAAATTAATTTAAAAAATACAAAATTTATTTTTTATAAAGGTAAATTACTGAATATTAGGTTACTACCTAATTTTCTCAATATTTCCAGTTTATGTCATTATTGTTTCTTTTAGATAAAATTACACAATATATAGATAATATAAATGCAAGAGAATTAGATTATTAAATCTTGATCAATTTTACAAGATAATATAAGATTTAATTTTCAAAATTTAGCCAATTTAGAAAAAGGTAGTTAAATGTCAACTACAAATTAGAAAATAAATAAATAAATAGAATAAAGTAGAATAAAATCCACTAACATTTTTATATTATTTTATATTTAGAATTCAAAATAGATTTACTAAAATTTAATTAACCTCGACCAAAGAAGAGAGCTGTGATAAGTTAGCCTTTGTCTGTGTCACTGTAACTCTCAAACGAATAAACCGATTTGAATGCGTTTATTATTATTATAAAGACACTGATTTAACTGGAATGTTTCTTAATCATGTTTGATAAAATTATGTTTGATATATATATATATATATATATATATATAATTAAAATGTGGTTTGTGTTGATATCTTATAAAATTTGCAAGATAGCAATCTTCAAGCTTCCGTTCAGAAATCTTTAACATTTAAACACGTTTAAAGTTATAACCTTTTATCGATTAAAAATCACAAACATTTATGTGTCGTAGAAATATATATATATATATATATTAAAATGCAATTAATATTTATTGAACCAGGACACTTCAATCGAAAATTATTCTTAAAATTCAACGAAAATAAGAATCTTTAATTTTTTTCAATAGATGGCAGCACCAAAGAATATAAAATTATAAAGCTCTGCTCTGTCATGTTATCAGATAGGTAATAAAATTTATTTTAGTACTAACCCATTAACAGCCAAAACTAAAAATAATGATTTTTTTTAATACAAAAAATATCATTCGTTATTTTAATCATATATAACAATAATATATAATAAAGTTATGAAAAATTTCATAGCTTACTAAAAATAGAGTGTTGGATTTGCATAACTTCAGTGGATTGGATACGTTGTTGGGATCAACGCCGATTGACTGCACAAGGGTCCTACGCCTGAGGAGGAGTACCCACCGTGGTGGGTCTTTCTAAGAGATCCTAGACCGTATTCACGCAAGTTTTGGAGAAAACCACGGAAAACTCTGTGCGTGTAATCGAGCGATCTGGGGTCGAACTCGGCACCTCTCGTTTACCAGCTTTGAACGTAAAAGCACTCGGCTGCTGGTGGGCCTCACAACTTCAGCTGAATGTGTGCTGAATCTTTCTAAAGTGGAGCATAAACCATTATTATTATTATTATTATTATTATTATTATTATCATTATTTTTATAAAATGAAATAACATAACATACACTTCATATTACTGATGGACTTGAAAAAATTAAAAACCTAGTTGGCAAAATTCTTTATTTAAAAAAAACCACATTTTACATTTCGTAATCCTGAATACTTGGCAAAATTATTAACTGTTTTATGTATAAAAACTATATAATGTATCTACTTGTTTTAGTAGACTAGGTGTTGGTGTTTGGAAAAGGCCGACTGACTACTCTAGGGTCCTGAGAGTGAGGGGAGTGCCTTCCGTGGATGTCTTTCTAAGGGATCCTAGCCCTTATTTTTAGTAGACTAGGTAAAATTGTTATCATTATTATTATTATTATTATTTTAATAAAAACTGTATTAAATACATACATTTTATTTCTTATAATTATTGCTTCAGCTTCGTAAACAGGGAGATGCTGGGTTTAAACACAGGTCGCGTTCGTCGGCCTAACCATTCATAGTTTTCTGAGAAGCTTAGTTTACAAACTGAAAATTTTGCATATTTAACAAAAAATAAGAAAAAAAAAAAGGCATTTTTTACTTAAGGTAGACTCTGCAAAAAAAGGAACCTAGATAGAAAACATTAATAATAATAATAATAATAATAATAATAATAGTAAAATAGTTGGCTTACGTGAACTTTTTAATTTCCCTACCATATTTGTTTCTTAAATTTTTACATACTATATTCATAAGAACAAATGGACAAGCCCAGTTAAAGGCCGCACTTGCTGAGCAACTTATTCCTTCACTTCGAAACATCTAACTTATCCTAAGTTACTGTGTAATCTTATTATGTCAGTTGCGTAATTTACATTTCACGTCATTACATAGAATATTCTCCTAAATAAAATTTCATGTACATTTTGCCATATTCTGCCACCTTATAAAAATCTTAAATTTCAAATAACTTAAAGTTTTCAATGAAAATTTTGAAATTGAATAAGATTCTTGAAGTATCATAAATGATATTTTAAAGGTGTTCACAATAGATCACAATTCTTCAAATAATGTCTACACGGGCTTAATAACTTAACACACTGACTAATCTACAGACAGAGAACAGAGAACACATAGCTAATGTGATTTATGAGAATGAAAATTATCATGGACTCATGAGAATGCAGAGAAAATACAGCCATCAAATGAAAGAGCGAGCAAAAACCTATGCTCCATTAATCAATCCTTTAAACAATTTCAAATTGTAAAATATCCATTAAATTTTCATGATCAGAAATTTGTAACACGCTGATAACACAGGCCTACAAAAATGATGTTGACAAAACTTGATTTGATGATTTTAGCTGATCTTTATTTATTTTTATTTTATTTTTTATTTTATTTTATTTATTTATTTATTTATTTTTTTTTTTTGTGCTGAAACCGAAAATGCAGCCCATTTTTCTCTATCACGTATAGATTTTCGTCAATACAGTGTGCTTTTCGACACAATTTCTTACATATACTATCATAACAATAGGTTGGTTGGTTTGTTGGTTGGTATGGTCTTACATCGCGCTAGTGCTGCGCTATTACAACAATTGGTATCCATGATTATTTAATCATGAAAACCTACTATAAAACTTACCATATAATTATATTAGTAGAAGAGTAATGGAAGAAATTTTATAGGTAGGCATCTTGTATTGACAAAAATCTATACGTGATAGAGAAAAACTGACTTCATTTTTGGTTTCAACACATCTAAAAACATAAAGATCAGTCAAAATTATAGAATCGAAATTTTACATCTCGACCTGTGTAATACTTATTGATTAATGATATATTTTCTGTGCAATTTCATGGGCATACGTGGTAAAGACACCCACAGAGGTCAATCCCCCTATAGGGCTAGGATTCTTAAATAGTCAATAGGCCTCAAAAATTCGACAACCAACCACTGACATTTTTTTTCTCCTATTCTATGCAATTTTCGTGCAATTCTGAGGTGCATTGTTCATTCAGCAATCTGTCGGACTGACGAGTTTGATCAGAGACTAAAATTCCTCCTTCCACGTTACAACCCTCCTTTGTTTTAATATATTTTTTTTTTCTTTGGTGGAAGAGAGGGCTAAAGTTTCTTTTGTTTTCGTGATATTTTATACAAATTTTCATGCAGTTCAGATGTGAGGTGGTAGTTCGGCAGTCTACTTGACTAATGGCCAGCACCTGGTTGGAGTCCAAAAATTCCCAACCAGCTTTCTGATTTTTCTATGAGAATTTATTGTTGTGAATTTCTCTTGTTTTTTCCACCCTCTTCTATGTAAGTTTTCGTATGACCCGGGATGGAAAATTGGAGCAGAACTCATATCGGTAAATTATGAAACAAAATTTTCTTCTTCTCAAACCAGCGAGTTTATAAGTAGTGAAAAAATTTAAACAAATATCGGTATGAAATCTGAGACAATTTTCGAACCGTGTGCAACCTATATATACAGTGGCGGATCGGCAGTCTGCTCGAATAGTCATTTATAATACTAAAATGCTCTACTCTACTTACTGAAATGCTTTTCTCACGTTTCTATTCTCCTGTCAATTTACTACATTTGACTTGTGGTAATTTTCTGACAAGGAAACATTCAAAAGGTTTCGTCTTAAAAAAAATATTGAAAAAAAAAAAAAAAAAAAAAATGTGATTCTACTCTTCCTAAAACACCAGAAAGTGAAAAAAAAAAAAAAAATATCGGCTGAAATGAATTACAGCGACCACAAAAATTATCAAAATTAAGCATACTTGACGTCACATTTTTAGACGATTGATTTTGAGTACTTGGCGGAGAAACAAATTACGGTTCTGTTCGTACACGGCAATCTCGGTGCTAGGGAAGTGAACGCTTAACTGCGCTAAATCGCCAGATATGCTTAAATTTGATAATTTTTTGTGGTCGCTGAAATTCATTTCAGCCAATAATTTTTTTGCTTCCTGATGTTTTATGAAGAGTAGAATAACATATATATTTTTTTCAATATTTTTTGAAGACGACACTTTTTGGATGTTTCCTTCTGAACAATTTTCATCCACATCACGTCCCTATATTTTGTTACTAAAATTTGTCACATGGTCATCGAAAAAGAATGGTGGGAATTTGCTAAATTTGCAGCTTATTGAAATTTTATTTTTAAGCTTACCGAAATAATTCTTGCTTTGAAATGTAAGATCTCAATTCCGTTGAAATGTAGTGAAGAAAGTTTACCCTATATAAAATTTTCACTATAGGCGCGATAGATATTTACAGCCTGATAATGTTTGTCACGGTCAGAATTTTTTTATATTGCGTACTAGCTAGTCGTTGAAAGCGGCTAATGACAAATAAAGGTTCAACGTAAAAAGTATATACATATAGACACTTTTATATTCATATCTAGATCTCCAAAAAAATGGACATTATTGTATTATTTTTTTATAAATACAAGGTGGTTGAAATTGCTTGGGACGTCTTTGAAAAAGAATCTGTGGACATAATACCTTCATATCTGCAGTGTATATATCTCAGACTCATATAAAATTGATTGTTGTAAGAGAAAGTTCCACCAAAGGCTGTTAGTGGAACATAAAGGGCTGCAATCGAATAATGTAAAAAAAAAAAAAAAAAAAAAGTATCATATCTCCGCCAATAAAGAACAGAATACGAAGTACCAGTAATTAACTTTATTATTGTATTTCTGTACACACAATAAACTGTCTCAGTTGGGTTCTATCTTTTTGGTTTTGGATACATGATAGTCCGACAATTCCTGCATATACGCACGTTCCCACTGATTATTTTTTGGGTTAAAGATACCGTAGAACATGTAAATCACATGAAAACTCACTATAGAAAATTTTGAATTAATGCAATACTTCCAAATAATTATGGTAGCAGGATAATGGAAGTAAAAAAAAAAAAAAAAAGAAAAGAAAATGTTGTGTGATAATCACATACCTTTTATTATCCACTATTACACATTATATATATATACTAGCTGACCCGACAAACGTTGTTTTGTCATTTAAATTATTTCTGGAGAATATTTTGCTAGAAAAAAATAACTAACTTATTGTAAGTGTGTAAGGATGTGGTATATAAGTGAAACAGGTATGGAGCGCTGTGAACGGTGACTGTGAATTTCGATTATAACGTAAAAGACATAATTACCGAAATTTTCGCTACTTGCTACTTGGTACTTTCTACTTGCTACTTGTTATTTAAAACCTCCGCTGAATGTCGAACAGCACAAAATTTCATTTCATACGGCAAATATTTCAATTTATGAGAGAATCTCTGATATCAACGAATTTCACATAAAAATTCCGTCTTTTTTGAATAAGCTGTAACAATCTGAACCGATTTGATGAAAATTTTTATCAAAAAGTTATTACAATATCTTACATCATTACATGTACATTTATCACAATTCAATCAATCGATGCATGTGAGTATGTGTATAGTATGAGCGAAGTGAAATGTAGAGTTCCTATTAAATAAAAACTTAAACTCGTTTTAATTAAAGGTGAAAAAGTTGAAACTCAATTTATTTTATAACAGGCATATTTTTTTAATCTACAAAAACTGAATTTGCCGTAATGCCATTGGATGTACAATATTTTTGGTTAATCTTTGAGGAGTATACACAAACAAATTCGAAGGTTTTCCAACCCTGGATCACGCAACATATAATTGACCGTGAGAAAAGCACGGATTTTCTAAATCTAAGCCACAAATTAGGACCCCTTTGGTGACTTTAAACATTTTAAGCCATTTTTGCGATGAATTGAAATGGCTATCTCAATTGTGGTTCTAAAGATCTTGGCGAGAAGCGTCCGAGCTACTTCGCTGCCAAATTTCAAATTTTGCCAAGGGGATCTGATACTAAAAGTGTTCCATACAAAAAATAAATAATTAAAATATCAGTGACATGCACACGCACAAAAGTATGGAACCCCATTGGTGACTTTAAATATTTTAAGCCATTTTTGCGATGAATTGAAATGGCTATCTCAATTATGGAACTGAAGATCTTGGCGAGAAGCGTCCGAGCTACTTCGCTGCCAAATTTCAAATTTTGCCAAAGGGATCCGATACTAAAAGTGTTCATACAAAAAATAAATAATTAAAATATCAGTGACATACACACGCACAAATGTATGGAACCCCATTGGTGACTTTAAATATTTTAAGCCATTTTTGCGATGAATTGAAATGGCTATCTCAATTATGGAACTGAAGATCTTGGCGAGAAGCGTCCGAGCTACTTCGGTGCCAAATTTCAAATTTTGCCAAAGGGATCCGATACTAAAAGTGTTCCATACAAAAAATAAATAAATATAATATAATAAATTAGCAACACAAATAAATTTGTAGGTTAGAGTGGTTGTTAATCAACGCGCGTGTAAATTTGATAGAAAATTATATAAAATACTCACTCCAATTCCGCACCAAATTTGCAAAATGTATAGTTTTTTATGCACATTTCAAAACTCTTCAAACACTAATTACATCTTGATGTAATATTTCAATTAGGACACAATTTTTTGTATAACAATAATAACAGGAAGTTACAAAATATTTTCCTGAATTTGATCGCAGTACCAACTGTCGGGACAAACTGGAATTAAAATAGAATATACGCAAGTGAAGTGTGACGTCACTGACCGTCAGTGGATGCAAGAAAAATATTTCCTTTGTTAATCTCCCATTAGATTTTTTATAAAAAATTATTAAAAATAGAGGAAAATTATTTCTCTATTTTAATCCCCGTATTTGGGTATAGATATGTATTATTTATCGTATGCATGTGTTAGATTGAGTTATTTTGCTCTCAAATTGATAAAATTTTAATTTTAACTTTCAAAACTCTGTCTTCCTTGGCGTTTTTTGTATTTGGCGATCAAAAACGTAATACGAAAATATACATGCCAGATGTATATTTTCGTAATATGTATTGTACAAAATTGTTTCATATTATTCATTACTCTCTTAATATAAGTTGTTGAAATAACCATTATTTTTGAAAGGAATTAAATATGTTCGCCAGATGATATGGCGATATTTTTTTTCCGCCAAGGATGACAGAGTTTTGAGATTAAAAATTCAAATTTTATCAATTTTACAGCAAAAGCAACTCAATCTAACGCATGCACATGATAACTAATACATATCTATACCCAAATATGGGGATTAAAATCGGGAAATAATTTTCCTCGATATTTTGTAATTTTTTACAAAAAATCCAATGGGCGATTAACATAGGAAATATTTTTCTTGCATCCACGGACGGCCAGTGACGTCATCCCTTCGCTTGCGTATTATTGAATATTCGATACTACGATCGTAGCGCAGTCTGCCGGATCCAATGTTAAACATTCCAAAATCAACAACAATTTATAAGTGATAAATTAATTAAATAAACAATTTAAATTGGACTGAATTGTAAATCTAAACCATTCTCGAATCCACCTGAAGACACACAAAAAATTTCATTAAACTCGGTCCGGCCGTTTAAGAGGAGTTCAGTGACATACACACGCACAAAAGAAATATATATATAAAGATAAATACAAAGGCACAGCTTTAGTATAGACCTCCCCCCCCCCCTTGTCGACTTTAAATATTTTTGGCCATTTTTGCGATGAATTAACATGGCTATCTCAATTGCGCAACTGACGATCTTGGTGAGAAACGTCCATACTACTTCGGTGCCAAATTTCAAATTTTTCCAAACTAAAGGTGTTCCATGCAAAAAAAAAAAAAAAAAAAAAAGAAAAAGTGTTTTATAAAAGAACCTAAGTTACATATAAAGTATCAATTAAAACGAAAATTTTGTTTTACTGTAGAAAAGAAAAGTACTACTAAATTAAATAAACATTTTAAGCTAATACCAAGTATCTCTATGAAAATATTTATTTACACGCGAATATTTTCATAGTATATTATTTTTTTTTTCTAATTTTCATTGTTTGTCACGCGAAATTAAAAATATTTTATTTCCGGAAAAAAATAAATAAACGTGAATTTTGTTTATTTTGGCATCAAATATATTTTTCTTTTTAATCATTTTAAAGTTAAAATGGAGTTTTTATTTAATATCTTTTGATCCAATTATCCGATTGAACTGAATTTTAAATCTAAACCATTCTCGAATCCACCTGAAGACACACAAAAAATTTCATTAAGCTCGGTCCAGCCGTTTAGGAGGAGTTCAGTGACATACACACGCACAAAAGAAATATATATATAAAGATATATGAAGTTTGAAAATAATGCGATCAAAAGACAACAGTAGAGCTGTTTTTTTTTAAACACTAATTTCCTAAATCTATAACTGACCTACCTAATAAGGCCGCCTGTCAATTTCTTTGTAGCAACCAAGTGATACACAGGAAATGAAGTTTAAAAAGGAGTTTACGTACCAAATTTGAAGAAAATGGTTAGACTCGTATTTGAAATAGAATTTCAGTCCCACTTCAGATTTTCATCAAAATTTGTCAATCTCATCTGCTCACTGGAAATCAACAATTATATACAAAAGGACAGAAAGAAAAGATTTAATAAGACAAGTTTGAAGAGGATACATAGATTCTTTTTTTTAAGAAACTCGATTGCTAGACTCGAATTTGTCTAATTATATAGGATGTCTGTCGAATTTCCTGAGGTAACTAACTAAAATAGATGAAATGACATTTAAGTGGTAGTTATATAAAGCAGCTCTGAAGATAATCTTTAGAGCCACTTTTGTAAAAAAATCATAGATTTAAGGTAGATTTAAAATTCCAAAAACATATATTTACGAATTTCAAGATGGCGCCCGTTCTCACAAAACTGTTAAAATTGCAATAATCTTTCAAACAATGAAAATTCGAAACACCATTCTGGCATAAATAATGTCGATATTTTTAAACGATCTTTCGACAGATAAAACTTTCGTAAATATTCAAAATTAAATAAATAAATAAATACAAATAAAAATTGGTTTATAAAACAACAAAAAATTGGTTTATAAAACTTTTTTTTTTTTTTTTAATTTGAAAATGAAAAAAATTAAACAATTGCATTTTTTTTTTTTTTTTTTTTTTTTTTGCAAAAGAAATTATCAAAAATTTAAAAAATAAAGTTTTGGAAAACAAGAACGCGTTTAACGGTTGTGATTTTTTCCGAATATGGAAACAGACTTTAAAGGAATACATTAGGTAATAAGTCATTCTGTAAACAAATTTCCTAATACAATAACATGAGCTTTGGCTACCGGCGAAGAAACTATTGCACGCAGTTAAACGCATGCTTTAAAAGTAATATTTGATTCATATACTCTGTGGCAAACATAGTGTATGCACTTGATACATATTACTCGATTCATGTTTGAATTATCAAGTCTAAAGCAAGTGGGACAAGTGAAAACCAGGATTCTTGATCTTGGCTTGCATTAAACTTGCAGTCTTGAAATAGCAAGCTCAACTCAAGTTGTTGAATGAATTAATCAGATTAAAGATAGCATAATGATTGTTCTCTGTGCTGTCTGATATTAGTTAAACTTTTTGAACAATTTAAATTACTTTTCACGTGGCCTGTAGAGTCTGAATCAATTCGAAAACACAAGATCAAACTGCTGCCTTTAATTCCATTCGACGTAAACCTCAAGCGTGCAGTATACGATGTCTCATCGCGCTGAAGTTGATTCAGAGATTCAACAACATTTAAACCTCATTGAACATTCGGATGCTTATAAACACTTATCCTATAGTATGTGTGGCTAAGAAAGGTGCATCCATAAGAATGTACATTGACTATAGAGCTCCTAACTCTTTTACTGAAGTACAGTCGGCAGCAAAATTATTCGTGCGCTAGCAAAAATTCCTAAATAAAAAAAGTACTCTTAATGCAGTTTTGTTAAATAAATCCTTCTCGAAGGATGTGCTTAGACTGATTAAGAACATGATTCGACAAAGATTTATTTAATAAAATTGTATTGTACTTTTTTTATGTAGGAATTTTTGCCAGCGCTCGAATAATTTTGCTGCCTACTGTACCTTCTAAGAATATGATTCGACAAGGACTTATTTAACAAAACAGTTTTAAGTGTACTTTTTTTATATAGGAATTATTGCTAGAGCTTGAATAATTTTGCTGCCAACTGTACCTAGATAACCTATGAAAACCATGCAGGAATTAGTTTTTACTGCGGGGGTGGATCATTATTTGATTTGTTTAAATTTAAAAAAAAAAAAAAAAAAAAAAAAAAAAAAAAAATGATATTATCAAATAAAAATGCATGAGGGCAGTAAAAGTTTTACTCTCTTCTCTACCCATAACGGTGAATATTAATAGAAAGTGATGCCGTTCGGTTTTGCGAGAGCATCGGGAACATTCGACAGGACGATGAATGATGTACTACAGGACCATTAGCGTTATGCACAGGCGTATATTGATGACATCATAGTGTTTTCCAAAACTTGCGAAGAACATTTAAGTCATTTATACAACGCTTTACAGGATGTGGAAAATTTAGAGTTTTCTATAAGGTTAGATAAATGTACTTTCACAACTGAAGAATAAAAATACTTAGGCCACAGATTGGGTAACGGCAAGTATGCGCCAAATGACGAGAAAATTTTAGCTATCAAGCAATTGGAGACCCACTACAGAAATGATGTAAGATTTGTATTGAAGTTGATTGGTTTCTATAGGTGTTACATTCCACATTATGCTGAGCTAGCTCACCTGCTTAGTGAGTTAACTCAAGGGAAGAAATCTGGAGATGTTTATTCAGGTAAGAATGAAGACGAAGCTTTCCGGAAATAAAAAAATGCATTATGCGAGTTAACAGCTTTTACACACCGGATTGTAGCAATTCAGGTTTATATCAAAGATTGAGTGATAGAACTGGTGCAAATAATAATCCTTTTCTCTTAATTATGATTTAGTAATTACTTATTTACAAGAATAATATAGAATATTTACATAATTAAATTCACGCTATTGTAAGATTACAGTTTACCATTTCGACCCTTTCTTAATGGTTGCCAGCCACACAAGATAGAGAGTAAAATAGTTAGATGCACCGCTAGTGCCTTGAAGCATTGTAACCCTTGGTGGAGAGAATATCCGTAAGAGAGGCTCATTTAGATGCTGCTGCAATTGCAGTTGGTGGGTGTTGAATGGATGAGAAAGGAAATTTTAAGCCTTTATCTATCACAATCTAAATGATACACAAAGAAATTGGGTAACATAGAGAGAGGTTTTTGCAGTCTTGTTTGGCTTAAAAAACTTAGTCAAAGGGCTACACGGTAGTAAAGCGGAGATAAATACTGAAGCTTCCGAGTCATACAACGCCAAAGAAGCGCCGTGCTGGTAGCGACCGTGTTCGAAGAGACCCTCTGAAAAAGTGTCTGAAGCGACCTCCATATATCTTCTTATTTTTAAAAGGCAGAATAAGAGAAAGCCGTGTTGGGGCCACACTAGATTGTCACGTATGAATGGAATTCCGGAAATTTCCAGTATCATCTATTTTAAATGCTTAACAATAGATGACCTCAGGTTACCCCTCCATTGCATACCTTTTCACACCCCATTGTAGTGGACTAAGCCAATTTCTCATCCAATAAAAATGCATCTACACAAGTACGAACCTTATCCAGTTAAGTTCAGTACATTGCATTTTGAAATTCGATATTGTGAAGGTTTATTTCATAAAGTTTGATCTTAAGCATGAAGTTTATTGCTACAAGGAATGGTAAGGTATTGGATGGTTACCAGTATCGCCTTCAAAAGAAGAGTAAATTCAATATCAGATGGTTTTGCTTGAAAGAGAAAAAAGAACATTGTAAAGTCAGTGTTAAAACGGATTTACAATGAAATGTAATAAACAAAGTAGATGATGTTTTTGTTCTAAATGACGCTGAAATCGAAGTGAAGAATGTAATTGAAGTCTGTAAAAAAAGAACCAAGTCAGAAGTTTCTGTCCCAGTAAATAAAATTTTTAAGCAGGAAATTTTCAAAATTTATGATAGAGGGTATGGTTTAGTGGCTCAAACCCGATCATACGAAAACGTAAAAGTGCATTGTGTAAAGAAATAAGGAAAACGTTTGGAACAATACTGAATCCTAAAGATAGTTCAGAAATACATTTTCTAATTGAATTCCTCCAAATCAAGAAAGTTTACTGTGTTTAGATTTTACTAATAAAACTGGGAAAGGAATGCTAGTGTCTGCTGGTGAAGGCTCAAAAATTTATTGATGTACGATAAATTTTTTATAGATGGGGCTTTCAAAAGTTGCCCAAGACAATTTCATCAACTTTTAACAACTTATGTAGATTGAGGAAGTATCTCATTTGGAAATCAAATATATTCAGTTTTTTTCTGTATGCTACCAGATAAGCGAGAAGAAATATATCGCTGTTTGTTTAAGGGTACTAAAAACTTAAGCCTAAAATGGGTCTAAAAGAGGATAAAGATAGACTTCGAAACAACGCTTATAAAAGCTGCTAATAAAACTTTTTCTAATGGAATTATTTCCGGTTGCAGCTTTCACTACAACCAGAATATATGGACGAAGTTCAAGATCTTGGCCTTACACAGCTTAATAAAACTAACAAAGAAATAAGAAGAATATATAGAATGTGCTTGTGCTATATACCTCAAGAAAATGTTGAAGACACTTGGCTCACTATCATGGAGGATAATCCAGAGAATGAAAGGTTAACATTATTTATTAATTATTTTGTTAACCAATGGATAAATAATCCTAATGTTCCAGTAGAATTGTGGAATGTTTAAGGCCAACGCAACAGGACTAACAACGAAGTAGAAGCATAGAATTAAAAATTAAACACTTCATTAGAAAAGAAGCAGTCAAATGTATTTTACCTCATACAACAGCTGAAAGAAGAAACCAAATTTGTTATAAATAAATCACAATAAAAAAACTGGTGTGAAACAACCACACGTATTATATGCATGTTTGAGAGAGATTGTGATCAGAAAACATAAGTGACCTAAAGAAGTAGAAACCTGAAAATTTTCCGGTAAGAGAAAATACATTTAAAACGAAGCTTACATATAGCGACGTAAAAAATAAGAGAAAAAAAAAATGGTAGAGTTATTTTTTGAAACACAAATTTCCGAGATTTGAAGATGATCTACCTAAGCAGGAAGACTGTTAATACACGAACCTCTAATAACCACGTAATACACGAGAAAAAAAATGGATTTATATAACAATTTTCAAGAAAATCGTTAGAGCCGTTTTTGAGATACAAACTTTTACGAAAAATCAATTATTGACCGGAAAAAAGAAAAAAAAAAAAAATATATATATATATGTATACAGACAAAAGTATATATAAAAGTGAGTTAATATGGCGAGTTTGAAAAAAAAAAATCCATACAGCCGTTTTTCAAGGAACACGCTTGCAAGACCTGAAATTGAGCTTTTTATACAGGACGCCTATCAATTTTCCTCAAATAACCAACTACATCATTCGAAAGTACATCTAATAGAGTGTTTATATAGCAAATTTGAAAAAAAAAAATCGTTAGAGCCGTTTTTGAGATACGGTCCCACTTCCGGTTTTTCAATTTTCACCACAATTTGGAAAATTCATCTGTACACCAGACCTGCCTTAATTCTGAAGTTTTGTAGATATATCTTTATTAGTTTCGGAGATATGATAGCCAGAAGATTCCAGGCATACATACAACATTCACCCACACACACTGACCAATTGCCAAAAACCACTTTTATGGACTCAGGGGACCTTAAAACGTGTAAATCAGGAGAAATCTTGATATCGAATTTTTGGACCAAATACAATACTTCCATTACCTACGGTAGTAGGGTAATGGAGGTAAAAACATTAGGAGACCACCGTACAAAAGGAAGAAAATTTATGTAAAATACACGAGCGAATCGAAAACATCATGACAGTATTTCATTCTTCTAAAAGTTAAAAAAAAATGCCTGAATTCATCAAACTACGTTGCAAAGTTGGACTAATTGAAAGTTTTAAAATGATTATGAAATTCAGAAAACTGATTCTGAACATTACAATGTAAAGAAGTTCATGTATCTGTATAAGATTTGTGGTAATTTTTTATTAGTGCTAGAGGCCTATTTCAGTCGGTACAGCGTTGTCGAATTTTTATACGTCACTCTTAATAGTGCTAAGGGCCTATTTCAGTCGGTTTATTGAATGGGGATTTATTGAATGAAGTCCCCCCAAGGCACAACTTTGACATGAGTCCCCCCCCCAGGCCAAACTTTGACATGAGTCCCCCCCAAGGTACCCCTATTTCAGTCGGTACAGCGTTGTCGAATTTTTATACGTCACTCTTAATAGTGCTAAGGGCCTATTTCAGTCGGTTTATTGAATGGGGATTTAATGAATGAAGTCCCCCAAGGCACAACTTTGACATGAGTCCCCCCCCCCAGGCCCAACTTTGACATGAGTCCCCCCAAGGCCCAACTTTGACATGAGTCCCCCCCCCAAGGCACATCTTTGACATGAGTCCCCCCCAAGGCACACCTCCCCGTCATTGGGAAAAAGAGAAAAAACGTTGTTTTGCGGCTATAAGACAGTTTGGACTTCCAACGTTATATGTTACAGTATCTGCAGCTGAAACACATTGGTTTGATTTAATGAAAACTTTATCATGGAATTTAGATCGTCACGAATTAACTAAAGAAGAATTTGTCGATATTAACAAGTTTAGCAGTAGGCCTCTGGCACTAAATTAAAATCTGTCAATGTCAGATTTTCATGTTTTAAATAATGAAATAAAGTCGTGTCTGTATAATTATTTTTTTCACTAATTCCATGCAGCAGCACTTTCAAACTTAAAAGCCTAAGTCTTTCATTTATTAATAATTTTTAATTTTCAGCAGTAAATTTATTTATTTACGAAGTATAGGATCTTCACTTAATAAAGATTCTTTAGAAGGGTCGCTTAGAACGCGAATAAAGGGATCTATAGTGTCGCTTTAAACACGTTTTGTAGTGGGTCGCTTAAAACACGGTCGCTTCGAGCACGCCACCACCAGGGTTCACAATTAGTCAGGTGGGCACTAACTCTACAAAAATGGGATTATAAAATTACCTACCGACCATGCGTCCTCCATGAAGGAATTGATGCTCTCTCTCGGTTAGCGATATATAACAAGAAGTAATTTTCTATCATCGTAGTTTAAATATATATATATATATATATATATATATATATATATATATAAGATTAGAATTATTAGAATTAAGCTTTAACTTTATCTACAAAGCTATTAGAAATTCACGTGTGTATAAAAATATTTTTAACTATTATTTTTCTTAATATTAAGTGTAATAAATAGTTAGGGCTATGGCAAAACCACTCATTCACTCAAGGAAGCCTTCTGTATATTACAAAGAAACTTAAAAAATAAAATCAATAAAAATCTGCTCGGTATATCGTTATTAATTCTTATTATATATAACGATAGTAATATTTTCATTTAGCAAAACATGCCTTCTCAGAGGCATGTTTTACTACTTACGGTCTTATGGATGACAACAGATGTTAGTAGTTGTAGAAAATTCCCTGATTATTTTATATTACTTTATACCTATTCACTAGTCAGATAGACATATATGCAGACCTCGCAGCATCCCTCGAATTTTACTCGCGCTTTATTATATTCTCATCACTATCATTAATGAGAAATTTTTCTTAAGTATTTCTATTTTATTTTTAAATAACGCTCTGAGGTCTTCATACGAATATCATTAATAGCAACTTTTATTACAAATATATTTTAACTTTTCTAGTATTTCTTAAAATTATTATGAAAACAGACATTAATACAGGTTGAAAAGAACACATTAAGATTTGTTGCACTTTACTTATTTGAAAATTATAATTTAGTGCGCCTTATCGCTACATTTAACTATAGTACAAATAAGTAAAATACAGAGGTAAAAAAACTAAATAAAAGTATTTATAATTTCTACAATAAGACTAATAAGTTTTATTTTAAATCCAACAGATGGCAGCACCATACAACTTAAAAAAGTGGTAGCAAACCTAGCAAAATTATTTGTTACAATCTTGAAATTATCTGTATTTTTCGTTGTTTTATTATTATTATTTAAAATTATGGTATATACTGATGTTAATTTTAACTTCAGGATTTCATAGGTTGCTGATACTCACAACATTTGATTTCACAAATTTCTGAAGGAGGGAGAGGATAAATGGTGTAATCTTTTATCAGAAAAATTTGAATTGCAACTTTCAGGCACAGATATCACTGTGAATGTCTGATGTTTATTTGAAACTTAGCTAGGCATTGTTCTAAATGTATTAGAATATTTCATATCTTTAAAAGTACATACTTCAAATTTACAACAAAAGTATTATTTCTCATCACGTTTTAATAATTTAACAACATAATATAAATAATACCAGATTTAATATATAGTACAGATTAAATGTCAAATTCGCACATGGTAGGTGAGTATAAAATAACTATAGTTAGAGAGAGTTAAATATCTCAATATATATATAATAAATTGCTCTTTAAAAATAAATTATCTAGTCAATTAAATATTGTTTTATTGCGATTAAGAATTTGTATAAGAATAGAAATATTCATTGTATTTTAATAGAATAAAAATATTGTTGTCTCCTTCAATTCCTAATACTTTTAATATTCATCTGAATTTGTTAAAGCTTAGAAATAGAAATAACTTTAAATATATTACCGTTCAATTAAATTTGTAAAAGAATAATATGCTTTTTACTGACAGATGGCGGTACTACTTTTAATATATACATACATTTTTCCTATAAGTATATTATTGATTTAGTAAAAATATATTAATTATAATTAAATCCTTTATTAACTCTGAAATGCCTGATCATATTTTAATCAATTTAAAAATGTTTTACTTTTGTCTTCTTTGAAATAAATCACGGGAAAAATACTAAAAAAGAAAAAAAAAAAAAAAACATACTTTATTTTAACTATGGTTTACAGCTCTAAAGCAGTTTGTTGCCAAACGTCATACGTCAGGCATTAGAGCTTCAATATTATTCTAATAATACTTTAGAAGAAAAAATTGGGTGTGTCGCAGCATTTAAGGGTTAATTATATTTAAATGATTTACTAATCTAAAATTTAATTTATATAATATACTATTAGGACATGATCATTATCGCTATTGTAAAGAACGTTCAATTGTGTTGATTCTATTATTTCATGTACATTTTATTATGTTCTTCTGAACTCCATAAATTGCTGATAACAACTACTTCTTGTGATTTCCATCCCAGCAGCAACCGAATAGTTTTGCTCTCAAAGCTGGTAGATGAGAAATGCTGAGTTCGATTCCAGGTCGCGCTCATCGACCTAGATTACAGATTTTGCCGTGGTTTTCTCCGAAACTCGAGTAAATACGAGCAGAAAGATCCCCATGGAGGGAATTCCACTTGTAAAGCCTAGGACTCTAAGCGTAATCAATCAGCCTTAAACCGTACAACAACATCTTGTGTTTTCCAAAGAAATTAGAATTTCAATAGCATGTGACACAACATTTATAACTTTTTGTAATTGTTACTCTTTGCATATTATTTATTTTAATTTTGATGTATGTTGATGTTTGGGATAAAGGCCGAGTTACTGCTCTAGGGTCCTAAGCCTGAGGGGGGATGCCTTTCGTGGAGGTATTTCTAAGGGGTCCTAGCCCGTATTTACACAAGTTTCGGATAAAACCACGGAAAACTCCCAACGGCTAGGCCCACGAGCGCTACCTGGAATAGAACCCGGCACCTCATGTGTACCAGCTTTGAGCGCAAAACCACTCGGTCGCTGGTGGGCTATTTTAATTTTGAAGATTTTCGTAGATTAGACGTGAGAAATCTTAAATTACAAAATCATATGTAATCACGCAGGAACGATATTTTGGGCTATTTTAATGGATGTTCCTCATATTTTATTTGTAAAACTAGCGGATCAGTATTTACAAATGAATCACTAACTGTAACTTTTAGTCGTAAGAAAAGAAATTTAAAAAGAAATAATTTCTGATCGGATAAAAAGTCGCCTCGGCTCCCCACTGCCATTGGCAGCGCAGTCTCGTATTCCTTCCCTGACCCTTCGTGCCCCCCCCCCCCACCAAAAAAAAAATCTGATCTGGTAAAAACTCACACCGGGTACCCACTGCCTTCGGCAGCGCAAACCCATGCGCGCCGCGCGCGCACGTGTGAAGTGTAAGCCTAAAATATATTTTAGCTAAAAGTTGTTGCTGTTCAGTCCACAGTATTAAATAAGGAATCTTACTACCTTACAGCAACTAAACTAATACATGTTATATTAAGCAGCAAATGGCAATGGAAGCCAACTGGAAACTAAGGTAGTAAAAAACATGTTGACAGTGAGAGGTAATAAAGACAAGATATTTATATAAAACAACTAACGTTTATTAAATATTAATAACAAGTAAAAATAAAGTAACATCATTAATATATCACAGATTTGATGTTCAACTAGAAAAAAAACTTTAAACGTATGAGAGAAAAATAAACTGCTATTTAAATTTAATGTATAAATATATGTGGAGAGAAACTGACTATTTTTCTGAAATGATGTCACATCCGTTTAATTTTTCTTCCGGCGAACCAGTAGAGCTGAGAAAATAAAAGTCCACATCTTCTGGACAAACAACAGGCTATCTTAAAAGAATAACCTTTCAAAAGCGATTTACTATTTCAAAAAAAACTATTATTGCATATTACTATTTCAAAAGTCAATTTAAGAAAACGAAGAAACATTATGGCCTATAATTAGGCTTTACCACCAGCAGTAAAACATAACAAAAAGAGAAAGAGCGATATTCTATTAAATTACTTCATATTTATACTTATCGTCTGCCAAAAATATCCGTGCGGTTCACCGTAAACATGAAACGCCCACAGAACTAACCAATCAGAAAATAGGTGGTTGAACGATTGATTGTGGGCGTTCAAAACTTAAACAGGCGCCACCAAACGGTGAAAACTAAAAGTTCAGTAGCGAAGGGTTAATGCCGCAACGGACTAAACCAAGATGGCGAAACAAACCCGAAGTAGCTGCAACGCGGTACTTCGGAAAAAATTACACATTAAAGTTAATAACGTAAGTAATGCAATTATTTTACACTTTAATAAAGATTTAATAAATTAAAAAGACAATAACTTCTATTTATAATAGATTAAGTATATTAAAGACTTGAAATAAAAACGATGTCAAGTACAATTATATATTTAAAGTGGCCCAAAAGCCAACATGTGCCCCCCCACTTGACATAAAAAAAAACTAAACTACTACTGGCTCACCAGATAAACCATAACAATAATTAATAGGTTAATTTCTAATATATAACACACAAGGAAAAAGAACACATCTTTTAATGCAAGAAAGCCTGCCCATCTGATACATTTCAATTCAGGATAAAGTTCAAAAGTTCATTAATTTCTAGGAAAAGTTCATATTCACTGGATCTGAAAGAGAATCTATTTATTTTTTATTTTTAATATATTACTAATTATGCACCGCAAGTATCAACAATTTCAGACAAACATCATGAAAAATATGAAATTATGATAATGAAATTATCAATGAAATATATGAATATCAAATATGAAAAATTTTAATCACCCCCCAAAGTTATCAATTTTAAATTTTGAATATGAAACATAAATCATGTTTGAAAAAATGAAAAGAATGAGATTATGTATGAAAAACATTTAACGTTAACACAACATTCAATGACTTCATAAATGCATTAATATGCATGTATGATAAATTGGCATGGGCACCCATGCAATGATAGACTACACAGATACTTGCAATAGATAATTTAATTACTGTATAAACACATTTGCTATTAACAATTTATAATTGAGAATTTGTGTAAAGAAAATATCACAGGAAAATTTTAAATATGTATATAAACGCTGATATTATTGCACTAAGTATAATCACAGATTTCAAAGTAAGTATAATCACTAATTCCAACATTATATAAAAATATCACAAGAACTTTTAGAAATATAAATGTATAAATATAATGCAATCACATTGTGTATAATTATATTTGCAAAGACATTTAAATCTATTCAAATTAGCATATAATTATATTTGCAAAAACATTTAAATCTATTTAAATTAGTGTATAATTATATTTGCAAAAACATTTAGATCTATTTAAATTAGTGTATAATTATATTTGCAAAAACATTTAAATCTATTTAAATTAGTGTATAATTATATTTGCAGGATGAACTCTGAAAACGTATTTCTTTTCCTTTCTTATATTTACTTATACCTAATAGGCAAGGAAAACCACTTTTTCCCAATATATATATATAGGAAACAAAATTCAATTAAAACTTAACAAAAACACATATAACATACTGGTAGTAATACTAATTTTAACCAATGCAAAAAAACTTAATTTGTCACAAAAATTTTATCACAAAATTGCTTAAGGTCATATTTGGTCTGTGGCTTCGTGAAAGGGTCTGCAAGATTCAATTTACTTTTAATATATTCTATATTGAAAACATCTTTATTAATTAAATCCCTAATAAAAAAAAGTTTCACATCAATGTGCTTGGTCCTATGGTTTTCAATTGGTGATTTTACAAAATTGATACAAGCCATATTATCAACATATATTACTGGTTTAAGTTTAACTTCAAGTAAAATCCCCCTATTATGACACTCATCTAAAACTCTATCAAACCACAGGGTTTCTTTAGTTGTCTCAGTTAATGCGACAAATTCTGACTCCATGGTGGAAAGTGAAACACACCGCTCTTTAAATGACCTCCAAGCTATTGGTGCATTGTCTATAAAAATTATTTGACCCCCCATAGATGTTCTATCATCTTTATTGGTTGCAAAATCTGCATCAGTAAAAGAAAAAAATTGTGGAACATTGCATTTTAATTTTAGTTTATATTCATGCGTATATTGCACATACCCTAACAACTTTAATAACCCTTCCCAGTGTGCTTTACCAGGATTACTCTGATACTGACTAAACAAGTTGATGGCATAACTTATATCAGGTCTTGTTCGACCGGCTAGAAAAGACAAACAACCTACTAAACTACGGTATGGATAGGTTGACATTTCAAGAATTTCTTCCTCAGTCTGAGGACACTGGGTTTTAGAATAAACAGTTCCCTTACTGATAGGGAGAGAAGAAATGGGAAAATGATACCCCTCAAAGCGTTTACAAACTTCACTAATGTAAAGCTGTTGGCCGATAGTTATTTCATTTTCACCTTCATCGAACTCAACCCCTAACAGTCTACGGGTTCTACCCAAAACTTTTAAATCGAAATGCCTTTCTCATAATTTAATTGCTTTACTAATGGTTGATTTGTCAACACCAAACAAGACCATATTATCAACATACAATAAAAGCACTAGGGTTTTCTTATATGTGTATGCACAATTACACCATTCTAGTTTAACAAATCCCAAAGTTATTAATACCCCATGTATTTCAAAAAACCACTCACGGCCACTTTGATGGAGGCCGTACAAAGCTTTATTCAACTTGCATACTAAACTTTCTTTACCCTCTTGAACAAAACCCGGAGGCTGTGTCATATAAACTTCATTTGATAAAGGGGCATATGAATATGCGCCCTTAACGTCTCATTGGCAGTGGGACCAGTTTTCGCTTACTACAAGGATGGAAAAGAAAAATCTAATAAGGCCAAAGTTTATGATCGGACTGAAGGTCTCGTCATACGAAATGCCTTTGACTTGTTTAAAGCCTTGCGCAACAAGGCGGGCTTTATATCTTATGATTTCTCCTTTATCGTCACGTTTCAGTGCAAAAACCCACCTACAGCCAACAGGTGTGTGATTTAAAGAAAGTGGGCACAAACTCCACACTTTACGTTGTTCAATGACACTCATCTCCTCGTTCATTGCGTTTAGCCATAAGTCCTTTTGTGGGGATTTTAAAACTTGATTATAAGTCTTTGGGATTTGAATGTCTAGTCATTCAGGTGAGGTCGTCAAGCTTGTAGAAGCCGCGTGTGTTTGATCTGATACAATTCCCTGATACTTATTTTTGCCTGAAAAATCAAAAAGTGTTGGGTCAAAGTTTATGTTATTAGTCTTACAGTATGTTTCCACGTCGTTTAAAGATCTCAGTCTAGTTTTTGAGCCCATTTCATAGTAATATACGTCCGTACGCGAATCATCAGCTCTGGTTTTAGTTCTACGTTCCCATTTCACAGATCTTAGTTGGGAAGTTTGAGTTGAACCACTGGCTTTCCTAGCACGGGCTTCGCGGATTAAACGTAAATCATCGTCCGAGCCATCATCTGCAAAATACGGGGAGGAAACATAAATGTCATGTGTCGACTCTACACTCGTATCACTGACGTGACCGCTAGACTCCGATTCGTAACCCAGCACTGCTCCACTGCGTGTTGGTCCATCAAGTGGTTCTTCATTAAAGTTAACATTTATTGTCTCTACAATTTTACCAGTATCTGGAAAGAAAATCCTGTACCCTTTTGTACGAAACGCATAACCTATCATTATGCCTTTTTGGGCTTTAGGATCAAGTTTAGATCTTAACTGACGAGGGACTCCAACATAGGCTACGGAACCAAAAGGTTTTAAATGGTTTGTGGATGGCTTGTAACCACCACATAACTCGAAAGGGGTTTTACTTTGACCCTTATGACAAATTCTATTCCAAACATATGTAAACGTTAAAAGTGCGTCTGGCCAAAATTCCTTACCAAGATTACTATCAGCAAGCAGACAACGGGTACCATTCAAAGCAGTTTCATTAAACCTCTCAGCAACACCATTTTGCTCAGGAGAGTACGTATTCGTAACTTCATGCTTTATACCTCTCTCTGTGCAAAAGCGATCAAAATTATCATTTACAAATTCGCTACCGTTGTCGGTCCGAATGTTTTTCACTTTGCACTCAGTAAAACGTTCAGCACGTGCTACATAGTTCTCAAAAATCCTGAACACCTCAGTCTTCTCACGTATAGGAAAGACTGATGTTCTCCTAGAGAAGTCATCAATTATTGACAAAAAGAATTTTTCCCCGTTTCTGCCTACATCTCTTATAGGACCCCAGACGTCCATATAGATCAAATCATTAGGATTTTTAGATCTTATAAAATTAGTAGCTTTAAAAGAGACGCGTCTTTGCTTATTTAAGTTACAAACTTCACAATTTAATTTAAACTTTTTAAACCCTGACAACCCTATAACGCCATTTTTACGAATTGTATCTTCAATTGCAGCTGGACTTACATGTGCCAGTCTACGATGCATTAAACATTCATCAACTTTCTGAGTAATTAATGCACCAGCATTGGATTTTTTCTTTTTAGGCATTGTAGGATTTAAAACATAAACGCCATCTTTTAATTTAGCACGAAAAATAATTTTAGAATTTTGCTTGACCCTTATTTCACCTCCGCCATCTTCAAACTTTATACCCTTTCTATCTAACCTTGGACCAGAAATAAGGTTATGTTTCAAAGAAGGTGAATACATAACGTCGGCAAAATAAAAATCACGTCGACCAAATCTGAGCTTAAGAAGACCCTTCCCTTCAATGGGAAAAAACTGATCTTTTATAGCAACTGACATTTTATCAGAAAAAGGAGTAAATTTTTCAAAAATTTCCTTATTACCACTAAAATGATGAGAAGCAGCCGTGTCGAAGACCCAAGTATTCGACACTTCGCTTACATCGCTCATACAAGCTTGAATATAAAAAGCATTTTTACCTGTACCAGCTATATTCTTAGGTTTACACAAACTTTTCTTATTAACATTACTTCTAGAAAACTGAGTCCTTTGATTTGTGTTATTGGCACCTGGACTGGAACCTCTTGACGAAGCTGATGATGCTCTCTGACTAGAACTTCTAGTGGGAGTCAAAGTCCGTGGTCTGGAGCTTCTTGTAGACGTCGCTGAAAACAAGCTGATGCTTTCATTTGGAAGAATCTTACAGGAAAACAACTCGGTTACCAGCTGCATGTGACGACTCCGGTTATCCGGTTCAAAGAAAGTTTTCAGTCTCTGCCAAGCCTCCTTTGCATCAGTTAGTCCTTCAATAACTTTACGGTACTCTGGCGACATGTTGTGGTATATGGTCGAGATGGCAGACCTTGCTCGCTGATTAAAATCACGGAGGTCTCTATAAGTAATTCCCTTCTCCACATCGACGACTGGTGCCTTTTCACTACCATCAACAATGCCCCAGCATCCACGGTCCATCAGAACATACATGACATCGGCTGACCAGTTTCCATAATTTGCAGCAGTCAGTCTCTCCACACTAAATACATTAGCAGCCATAACTAAAGTCTATTTAAGACTCAAAAATTTTTTTATAAAAAAAAACTCAATTTCATATAGAGAAAAACTCAATTTATGCCCCCCCCATTCATTAATCAATTAGGGTGCCAAAAAAAAAACTTAAAAAAACATTTTTCTCTACTTTAAACTTTTATTTTTACTACTATATTTAAATTTATTTTTCTTTATTATATTAACTTTTACTTCACAAATTCAAGTTTTAATTATTACTGGAATAAATTTATATATATTGCCAAAAAACTTTTTCTTCACTGTCAACATAACTATATTAGCCAATAACACAGCATTAAGAAACCTTTAAATTTAATATGGGACTGGCCCATAACCAAAAATGTAAACATAAAATATATTTTAGCTAAAAGTTGTTGCTGTTCAGTCCACAGTATTAAATAAGGAATCTTACTACCTTACAGCAACTAAACTAATACAGGTTATATTAAGCAGCAAATGGCAATGGAAGCCAACTGGAAACTAAGGTAGTGAAAAACATGTTGACAGTGAGAGGCAATAAAAACAAGATATTTATATAGAACAACTAACGTTTATTAAATATTAATAACAAGTAAAAATAAAGTAACATCATTAATATATCACAGATTTGATGTTCAACTAGAAAAAAACTTTAAACGTATGAGAGAAAAATAAACTGCTATTTAAATTTAATGTATAAATATATGTGGAGAGAAACTGACTATTTTTCTGAAATGATGTCACATCCGTTTAATTTTTCTTCCGGCGAACCAGTAGAGCTGAGAAAATAAAAGTCCACATCTTCTGGACAAACAACAGGCTATCTTAAAAGAATAACCTTTCAAAAGCGATTTACTATTTCAAAAAAAAACTATTATTGCATATTACTATTTCAAAAGTCAATTTAAGAAAACGAAAAAACATTATGGCCAATAATTAGGCTTTACCACCAGCAGTAAAACATAACAAAAAGAGAAAGAGCGATATTCTATTAAATTACTTCATATTTATACTTATCGTCTGCCAAAAATATCCGTGTGGTTCACCGTAAACATGAAACGCCCACAGAACTAACCAATCAGAAAATAGGTGGTTGAACGATTGATTGTGAGCGTTCAAAACTTAAACAGGCGCGACCAAACGGTGAAAACTAAAAGTTCAGTAGCGAAGGGTTAATGCCGCAACGGACTAAACCAAGATGGCGACGTAAACAAACCCGAAGTAGCTGCAACGCGGTACTTCGGAAAAAATTACACATTAAAGTTAATAACGTAAGTAATGCAACTATTTTACACTTTAATAAAGATTTAATAAATTTAAAAGACAATAACTTCTATTTATAATAGATTAAGTATATTAAAGACTTGAAATAAAAACGATGTCAAGTACAATTATATATTTAAAGTGGGCCAAAAGCCAACATGAAGGTATACGCACGCTACGCGCACATATTCCTTCTTAAAACAAATTTTTATTCATAAGAAAAGAAAATGAAAAAAATCATTTTTCATCGGTTAAAAAGTCGGACCGGGTCCCTACTGCCTTTGGTAGCGCTGTCCAGTGCGCGCTGCGCGCGCACAAGTTAGTGGATACGCGCGCGGTGCACGCCTATATCTTCCCCACCCATTCAGCCCCTCCTAATTAACCTACATATACCAATTTTGAACGGTCTAACTGAATTAGCTGAGATGCAAAAGAAAACCTAATCAGGAGACCTCAAAACGTGTAAATCTGGTGAAAACGTTCGATAATATAAAAGAACTTTAAAATATCTTTCGAATGATGTATTAAAAATAATTTGATCATAGTTAGAATTTGAAATACGCTTATTAGAATATAATTTAGTTTGCAATTAAATTGTATTTTTTTTTTTTTTTTTTCTTCGAAATCGATAAAATTTGAACGGCAACTTCGTCTTGTGATGAAAACTCTGCTTAGTAAGTCTTTTGTGCGACAAAGAAAAAATGAAGAATATTGAAATTTGCAATTTTTATACCCAGTACAAAATCAGTAAAGCAGGAAGTAAAATCTATTTATTCTTTCGCCCCGCGCCATGGTAACCGAAATGCGTCGAGACAGTCATCTGCGAAATTAAAACTCTTGTAATTTGTTGCCACTTTTTTTTCATACTTTAGTTAATTTTAAAAAATCTAATTGTCCTATCGATAAGCTATTTAAACCGTCGGATTCAGAAAAATCGGCCCTTTCATTTGACATCTTATTTGTAACGATACGACTGATATTTCTAATTTATTTTCCACTTTTTCCGTAAGAATGTCTCTTTTTAAGCAAATGCCGTGAATTCTCAGTCATTTTTTCGATCGACATAGTTCAAGATTTTAATTAATATTTCCACTAATTAGGGTCGCATCGCTTAGCGAATTATCGCGATGTCGAGATGAAGATATTCTGCGTCTGTCGACACCGGTTTCGAGGCGCTGCGGCCATTAGCACCGGTGCTTTAGGGCGCACAAGGCATTTCTCACAGACAGGCAGACAGATACGCACAGATTTTAATAATATAAGGAGACTAGCGAGCTTAGCGACAGTAACTTTTAGTGTTAAGAAAAGAAAAAAAAAATCATTTCTGATTGGGTAAAAAGGCGGCCCGGGTCCCCACTGCCTTCGGCATCGTTGTCCCGTGCGCGTATTCCTTCCCTGACCCTTTGTGACCCCCCCTCAAAAAAAAAAGAAATTTCTGATCGGGTAAAAACTCACACCGGGACCCCACTGCCTTCGATAGCGCAGACCCATGCGCGCTGCGCGCGCACGTGTGAGAGTATTCCTTCTCAAATCAAATTTATATTCTTAAGAAAAGAAATTTAAAAAAATCATTTCTCATCGGGTACAAAGTCGGACCGGGTCCTCACTGCCTACGGCAGCACAGTCCCGTGCGCGCTACGCGCGCGTATTCCTTCCCTGACCCTTCGTGCCCCCTAAAAAAAATCATTTTTGATCGGGTAAAAACTCACACCGTGTCACCACTGCTTTCGGCAGCGCATACCCGTGCGCACGTGTGAAGGTATACGCGCGCTACGCGCACATATTCCTTCTCAAATCAAATTTTTATTCTTAAGAAAAGAAAATGAAAAAAAAATCATTTCTCATCGGTTAAAAAGTCGTATCGTGTCCCCACTGCCTTCGGCAGCGCTGTCCCATGCGCGCGGTGCACGCCTATATCTTCCCCACCCTTTCAGCCCTTCCTAATTAAACTACATATACCAATTTTGAACGGTCTAACTGAATTAGCTGAGATGCAAAAGAAAACCTAATCAGGACACCTCAAATCGTGCAAATCTGGTTAAAACTTTCGATAATATAAAAGAACTTTAAAATAGCTTTCGAATGATGTATTAAAAATAATTTAATCATAATTAGAAATTGAAATATTGAAATATTGAAATATTAAAATATTACAGCGCCATCTGGCTGTAGAAATTTCTGTAATCTACTGTTCGATTCCAAATCAACAAAGCTATCTAATGATGTATTACTTATGAAATTATTTTAATTAGTAGCTGAGATACAAAAGAAAACCGATTCAGGAGACCTCAAAACGTGTAAATGAAGCGAAATCTTGAATCCCACTTTCGATAATATAAAAGTACTTTAAAATATCTTTCGAATGATGTATTAAAAATAATTTAATCATAGTTAGAATTTGAAAAACGCGTATTAGAATAAAATTTAATTTGCAATTAAATTGTACATTTTTTATTTATTCTCGAAACCCGATGAAATTTGAACTGCAACTTCGTTTTGTGATGTTAAAAGTGTGTAGCAAGTTTGAAATAATTTTGAAGAAAATTGAAGCATTTCGAAATTTGCAATTTTTAATTCCAGTACAAAATCAGTAAAGCAGGAATTAAAATCTATTTATTCTTTCGCCCGGCGCCATGGTAACCGAAATACGTCTAGAAGCTCGCTAGTCTGCGAAATTAATAAAACTCTTGTGATTTGTTGCCACCTTTTTTTCATACTTTAGTTAATTTTAAAAAATCTAATTGTCCTATCGGTAAGCTATTTAAACCGTCGGTATCAGAAAAATCGGACCTTTCATTTGATACCTTATTTGTAACGATACGACTGATATTTCTAATTTATTTTCCACGTTTTCCGTAAAAATGACGCTTTTTAAGCATTTAATCATGAATTCTGGGTCATTTTTCGGTAGACATGGGTCGACGTTTTAATTAATATCTCCGCTAATTAGGGTCGCATCGCTTAGCGAATTATCGCGATGTCGAGATGAAGAAATTCCGCGTCTGTCGACACCAGTTTCGAGGCGCTGCGACCTTTAGCGCCGGAGCTTTAGCGGTCACAAGGCATTTCTCACAGACAGACAGACAGACAGATGCGCACAGATTTTAATAATATAAAGATAAGGCGATGATAAATAAAATTGCGATTCTAATTTTTTTTTTTTTTTTTTTTTTTCTACAAAATTTACTTAAATATAATGACCAGTGAATAGGTCAAGGTCTGGTAAAACATTCCAATTTAGCGTCATAAAAAAAATAATAATTATAATAAATAAATAAATAAATAAAAGCGCAAGGAAAACTACGGAGAACCCATCAACAAATACTCAAAATATGTTTAAAAAAAATCTCACATAGGCCGTAACCTTTCTTGAGTCCTTGTATAGAAACTACGAGTAATAGTGATATTTACATAATTTAAATAGGAAAAATGACTTACAAGGGAAGTATGAATCAGTAAAATTGCTATTTAAACCAAACCACTCTTAAATTAAAGAGCACGGTCCAAAACATTGGGTACCGTACAAATTTGCTGCAACAACTCCCATGGGGGGTGAGATATGCCCTCTATTAGTTTTAGTTATTTCTATAAAAGTCAACAAAACACGCTGCGTTGTGTGAACAGATGGTGCAGTGCTAGCGTGTTTGACTCCGGAATGTGATCCATATGCATACCAAAATAAGAAAAAAAAAATATATATATATATATATAATGCAATACCAAAAGCAATTTCCACTTTTTTATTTTATGAAGAGTGATTATTGTTATGAATATAATCGAGTCCCCGCAAGGGCGTTTTGTATTTTATTTTTTTATTTCAACTGAAATATTTATTTTTGACATTTTTAATTAAATAAAATCATCATTGTAAGAGAAAATATATTAATTATATTAAAACAAAGTTTTTTTTTTTTTTTTTTTTTTTTTTTTTTTTTTTCCAGCGCGGATATTTTTATTTTTAACCAATTTATTTATTTATTTATTAAATCTAAAGAAATTAATAATTTAACGGGAAATACTTTTATATTATATTTAGGTAAGATTTTGTTAATGATTACATTCAGATAAAATTTTGTTAATGATTGTTTTATATAAATTATTAATTACTATTTTTTAACGACGACATTAATAGCAAGAGTTAATCGTCTGCTGTCAATTGTATTATTAGTGCTAGAGGCCTATTTCAGTCGGTACAGTTGTCGAATTTTTATACGTCACTCTTAATTAGTGCTAGAGGCCTATTTCAGTCGATTTATTGAATGGGGATTTATTGAATGAAGTCCCCCCCAAGGGACAACTTTGACATGAGTCCCCCCCAAGGTACCCCTATTTCAGTCGGTACAGCGTTGTCGTATTTTTATAATACACTCTTAATAGTGCTAAGAGCCTATTTCAGTCGGTTTATTGAATGGGGATTTATTGAATGAAGTCCCCTCAAGGCCCAACTTTGACATGAGTCCCCCCCCAGGCCCAACTTTGACATGAGTCCCCCCCCCCACAGGTACTCCTATTTCAGTCGGTACAGCGTTGTCGAATTTTTATAATACGCTCTTAATAGTGCTAAGGGCCTATTTCAGTCGGTTTATTGAATGGGGATTTATTGAATGAAGTCCCCCAAGGCCCAACTTTGACATGAGTCCCCCCCAGGCCCAACTTTGACATGAGTCCCCCCCAGGCCCAACTTTGACATGAGTCCCCCCGAGGACCAACTTTGACATGAGTCCCCTCAAGGTACAACTTTGACATGAGTCCCCCCCCCAAGGCACAACATTGACATGAGTCACCCCCCAGGCCCAACTTTGACATGAGTCCCCCCAAGGTACAACTTTGACATGAGTCCTCCCAAGGCCCAACTTTCACATGAGTCCCCCCCCAGGCCCAACTTTGACATGGGTCCCCCCAAGGTCCAACTTTGACATGAGTCCCCACCCAGGCCCAACTTTGACATGAGTACCCCCCAAGGTACAACTTTGACATGAGTCCCCCAAGGCCCAACTTTGACATGTGTCCCCCCAGGCGCAACTTTGACATGAGTCCTCCCAAGGCCCAACTTTGACATGAGTCCCCCCCCAAGGCACAACATTGACATGAGTCACCCCCCAGGCCCAACTTTGACATGAGTCCCCCCCAAGGTACAACTTTGACATGAGTCCCCCCAAGGCCCAACTTTGACATGAGTCCCCCCCCAGGCCCAACTTTGACATGGGTCCCCCCAAGGTCCAACTTTGACATGAGTCCCCCCAGGCCCAACTTTGACATGAGTCCCCCCCAAGGTACAACTTTGACATGAGTCCTCAAGGCCCAACTTTGACATGAGTCCCCCCCCAGGCCCAACTTTGACATGAGTCCCCCCCAAGGTACAACTTTGACATGAGTCCCCCAAGGCCCAACTTTGACATGAGTCCCCCCCAGGCCCAACTTTGACATGAGTCCCCCCAAGGTACAACTTTGACATGAGTCCCCCCCAAGGCACAATTCCCCCTCATTGGGAAAAAGAGAAAAAGCGTTGTTTTGCGGCTATAAGACAGTTTGGACTTCCAACGTTATTTGTTACAGTATCTGCAGCTGAAACACATTGGTTTGATTTAATGAAAACTTTATCATGGAATTTAGATCGTCACGAATTAACTAAAGAAGAATTTGTCGATATTAACAAGTTTAGCAGTAGGCCTCTGGCACTAAATTAAAATCTGTCAATGTCAGATTTTCATGTTTTAAATAATGAAATAATGTCGTGTCTGTATATATATATATATATATATATATATTATTAATACTATTTTTTGCATGAAAAATCCTGAATGATGAACAGCTGTTGCTTAACTATTCGACGTCACATATAACTTTTATTTCAAATATTTCATTAAACAACAGTCAACTTTCGTGGTGTTGGAAGAATCGACAATGATATTGAAGACAATGACAAATATTCTCAAAATGATTTTACTAATTTATAATTAATTTACATCTAAAAAAATTCAAAATCTGGATTAATATGAATTTTACAAATCAAGTAATCTCGACGAAAAGCCAAATATTTGACAAAATGTTCGTGATGTACAATAATTGACGGTGAACAAAATTGAAATTCAAATAATTGTGATCAATCTTTTTATATTTCTTGTTCTAATTGTGAAAAATACTTATGGTTCCATGATTTTTCTATTTTTAATCATAATTGTTATAAATTAGAAACTATATTCGTAGCTTTAAACATGGTCTTCTTTTTTATAAAAAAAAAAAAAAAAAAAAAAAAAAATGCATTTCTTAAATTCATTCTCAATACTTTATTAAATGGAATACTCAAAAAAAAAAAAAAAAATCTTCTTAATGTAATAAATATTTTCTCTTAAATTAATAATTTAATTAAAAAACGTAAAGAAAAAAAATGAAAAAAATTAAAAAGTAAAATACAAAACGACCTTGCGGAGACTCGATCCCACGACTCCCGTATCCGAAGTCTAACACGCTAGCACTGCACACATCTGTTCACACGTTCTGCGTGTTTTGTTGGCTTTTATAGAAATAACTAAAACTAATAGAGGGCATATCTCACCCCCATGGGAGTTGTTGCAGCAAATTTGTACGGTACCCAATGTTTTCGACTATGCTTTTTAATTTAAGCTTGGTTTGGTTTGAATAGCAATTTTACTGATTCGTACTTCCCATGTTAGTGAACACAGATAACATATATCAGTTTCAAGAAATTATAAAAATATTTACAGAAGCATAATTTTTAAACATCGTTTTAAAAAATAATACAATATATCACCACTTTTTGTTCTGCAGATTTATTTCTCAAAACATTATTGTATTTTATTTATTCTTACGAATGAATATACTTAAATGCATTTTTACTAATTTATATGAAGAAAAACCTTTTAGAAAACTAGTTATTTTATGCTTCGAGGCAACACTTGAAAGAAATTCAATCATGCAGAACCCTCTTGAGGAAATGAGGAAATAAATATATATATTTTTTTTTTCTAGAACGAGGCTTAATTGAGCCATAACTTACTTTTTTATTCAACTTGCGTTTGCGTTATAAAAAAATAAAGAATAATCTACTATACGTACTGATAGTTTGTGTTTTTAAAATAAATTCTTAGGACAAAAGAAAAAAAAAAAAAGAAAGAAAAAGAAAAATCTAAGTAAAACATTTAAAATTTTCACTCAAAAACGAAAAAAAAAAAAAAAAAAAAAAAAAAATCAAAGAAAAATGAAAGAAGCATTACAATTTCTGTCCGAGTTTCTTTTAAACTTAACACGTTTTCATCGTACAATCTAGCATTCCAAAATGTTACTAATTTGAAAACAAGAAATTTTTTACATTTTCTTAATATTCTTTTCAAATCTTATATAAAATGATTAATTTATTTTTTGAAAAATAATTTAAAAGTTCATTCAAGTTATTGACTTTGTAAATATTTTTACTGTACTTCCATTATGTACAAAAAATGACAGATCTCATGTATAATTTTTATTTACAGCTGAAAAATGCACCGAATTACTAGTGGTGTATGACGAATGAAAAATTTTGTAAGCAAACATTATATATAGGGTGTTCCAAAGTGACCCGTACAATTTCAAATGACATTTAAATGATGTCATAAATAACATGGCGTGGCTACGGCAGGTGCCACGCTTTATCTAGCAGCTTGTTTCTTTGACCACATTTATTGTCATCATGCAACCCTCTGTGCATGTGCTAACTCAACGAGTATAGTGTTTAAATAGAGGAAATAACTCTTGTAGTCGAGAAAAAATACACATTAAGGGACACAGAATGACTAGACGTTTACCAAATCCCAACCTGTCCCCAATTCGGTACCCCCCTCCCTACAAGCCTTTAGAATCGTCCGCTATGCTAGTCGTGAGAAATGTCGTCACACTATACTTTTCTTCATAAATACAAGTATTTAGAGTCAACTAAACATGTTTTTTTCCCTCTGTGAAACAAACAGTAGAAAATATATGGAATTCTTCCTTAAAGCGATATTCAACTTTTTGAAGTTTAAAATATCTTTACGTGTATTTGCTGCCACAACATTCTAAAAATGAATTAAAGATGTCAAACCACATTAAAAATTCTATTGCTACAGTGTTGCCACACGAGAAATAAAATGCGGCAAAATTACTTAATAACTGAATAATTATTTTTTCCACCGTATTAAATCTTGCAATCTTTATGCTACCTATTCTCAGATATACTTCCAGAAAAATTTACTTATTTAAAAATGTAATTTTTATTTATTTATTTATTTATTTTTTAATTTATTCCATCTCTACATAGGAATTCGCGAATTATTTTGACTTTTGATGAATTTACACGTTGTTAAATTTCCTGAACATTATTTGTTCATTATTAGAAAAAAAAAAAAAGTCTGTCTGTCTGATTATGTTTGTATGTCTCCATTTGTTACCAATATTTTTCTCCTTATCTCTCGAAATAATGAAAAGCATTCCACAGAGTTTCATATTTATGTGAAACTTGGTATAAATTGATGTTGATTAGCTTTCAACATAGATCGTCCAGCTGGTGCGCTGCTGAGTTGCAATTTCTCCCATTTATGGAAAAGCTATATCTCATCTTCTATTTTGTATAAGTGGACCAAATTTGATATTTGAGAAAACACTTGTCAAAACAATGTTCATTTAATTTTGGTATACACACGTAGGTTGACAGTTGATGTTTCTTATTACGAAGCAATTTCTCGCATTTATAGGAAGGCTATAATTTATATATAATTTATATATTATGAGATGGGTTTTAGTTTTGTAATAGAGTTTTACTTAATTCATAAAAATTTACTTTTAATTTTATTTATAATTTCAGTACATTTTTTTCTATGTTCATAAAATATATTTTCAGCAACATTTTGCTGATTAAAATGTTAAAGATTACAACACCATATCCTTAAATCCAGTTTCGTTACTTTATTATTTATAAATCCTCATTCCTTTGTAGTCTCCATGGAGACTCAAAATAACAGCAAGTAATTCTATAGGACAAATTAAATAAGTCCAGACCTTTATTAGAGTAAGCAAAATGCTTTTTTTATACGACTAAATGAGGTTATCCTTGACACAATGGAGATAAAAAGAAAACAAAGATTCATTAATTTGGAAAGGACGTTCCAAAAATAATGATAAACAGGGCTCCGGAATCTAATTAAGATGGCGAACCAATTAATGTAGTGACTTTTTGCAAACTTCATTTATTATTCATTTTAACTGCATTCTCTTAGAAATGCGAACATATTATAAGTGATTAGTGTTTCAATGAAGGCGCTAAAACTTTAATTCTTGTACATAGAATGTTAAAGAACTGTTTAACATAATCAGTTTAGAAAGCAGAATAGTTCAATGAATTAAAATTAAATTACATATTAAAAGAAAAATAATAATAATGACAGGAATGTTTTTATTTTTATTGTTGAGCAGTTGCCTCCCTCCCCAACCCTCCCTTCCTCATCTCGAAAAAAGAAAGTGTGTGCTTAAAACTGCCGAACTTCAAAAAAGGAAAAAAAAAAAAAAAAAGGAAAAAAAAAGCTTGAATGCTAAAATGTGCATTAAATTTCAACATTCAAGCATAAAAACATTTTTTACATGTATGTTGTGGCCATCTTAAAACTTTCTTTTAAGTTTTCCTTCTATAAACTCATGCAGTTAAATTTTTTATGAAAATTATTATTTATGAACATTATTTTTCACGATGAATAAAGAAGATTTTTATCTCAGAGAAGTATAAGAGTAATAAAGAAATATATTCCACTCATATATGCTGTTAATTAAATTATAAAAATATTAATAAACCATACTTTTCAGCATATGAAACTATTTATAAAATATCTTTACATCCCAACCATAACTTTGCATTTAAAAAATATTTTACATTCCGACGTTTCGGTTAATATTCAATTTTTAACCATCTTCTGGGAAATGATGTACATAAACTATAAACATAATTTAAATCGAGCCATTCTTGGATATTAAAAACAATATTCATAAAGATATTAAAACGTGATTACATAACTTATATAAAAAACACTGTATATGCATCTGTATCATGATTGTTGGCTGAATTTGAATTAAGAGATTTTGAAAGTGAATTTATTAATAAACAGTTGCATTGTATTAAATTTTGGAAAAGATTTGTTGATGATATAGTATTAATTATATGGTATAATCCATTTGGTTCTCTTAATGATTGTTTTGAATGTAATGAATAACATAAAACCCAACCTTAAATTTACATTAGAAATTCAAAATAATGAAAAAGAATTAAACTCTTTATATATTAAAGTTTCCTGTTTTATCAGTATGTAGAGACTTCTGTTTGTAGAAAACCCAATATAGTTCCTTATACATTTGATAGTAATTATCCTATCCCTTGGTCATATAAAATTGCTAATTTTGGGTTTTTAATTAAACGTACCTGTAGTCATTGTTCTAATTTGGAGGCCTTAGACAATGAAATGGACTTTATTTATGGTTTAGCTTTGAATTAGGATATAAAATCAAAACTATAGATAATTTTTTTATCATATTATGTCCTTTCTTCCACTTTTCCTAATTCCAATAAATCCTCTAATAATAATTATTAGAAAATGCAATATTATCCTGGTCTACAGGAAGGAATTTTTAAATTAATTAATAATAATGTTAATCTTGTTGCTAAAGCTCCCCTAAAATTAAATTCCTTACTTTCTAAGAAATTAGATCCCCCTCCTTCCAAATTAAAATCAGGTGTTTATGAAATCCCATATAAAATTAATGATAAAACTAACTAATATATAGAAATATCCATTAGACCTTTTAGTAACAGAATGAAAGAACATATAGCAGATTTAAAATATAACAGTACCTGAACTGTTTTTTCACGTACTTATGAAACTAATCCCTTTGATCCTAACTTTGAAAATGCCCGTATAATTTATAGTACTAACAATAGAAACCAAGCACTACTTTATGAATCTTTTGAAATTATAAAAAGGAAATCTGAAATTTGTAATGATACATTTATCCATGACCCCTCCCCCCCCCCCTCCCCATCAATTTGGCTCCATTTCTTAGGCTTAAAATAATTTAAGGTAATCCGGTTGTTGTTTTTCTGCCAATCCGGCGTTGTGATCCTTTGAGAGCTTTATTTTTCTTATAATGTGCATGATGGTGGTTTATTTAGATGTTCTTAACTTATTTTAACATGTATGTAGAGTGTTTTTTATATAAGTTATGTAATCACGTTTTAATATCTTTATGAATAGTGTTTGTAATATCCAAGAATGGCTTGATTTAATTTATGTTTTCATGTACATCATTTTCATGAAGATGGTTAAAAATTGAATATCAACCGAAATTTTGGAATTTAAAGATAATTCTGGAACGTAAAGATATTTTATAAATAGTTTGATATGCTGAAAAGTATGGTGTAAGAATAACTGACAAAAGAAAATCAATTATATGCTCTACAGACAACATCTTATATTTTTTCTTCCTCTCTTTTCTTAAAAAAAAAAAAATAATAAAATAAAAATAGTAATGATATTAAGGTTGTACAACATTCAAATAGCCCCCTTTCTCCCTTCCCACGTTATCCTATTGGATCTTTTGTTGCTTCATTTTACAATGTTATCTCATTCAAAAATAACATTTTTTGAATTCTGTTTTTTTTTTTTTAATTATTATTATTATTACTGTTTGAATATGTCATCTTTTAGCTTAATATATAATTAAAAATTAAAATAAAGTAAAATAAATAAGTAATAATGAATAATAATAATATTTATTATTATTATTATTATTTATTCATCATTAAGTAAACTTATGCCTCTAAGTATGGATCTCTAAACTAAATATTTAAATACAGTTTTTCAAAATTTGCTCATTAAGCTAAAAGGCGACATCTTCAAAGAGTAAAACTTGAAAAAAAAAAAAGAATTTGAAAAGCTTCATTTCTGAATGAGATATTCTTATAAAACGAAACAATGAAAATCCCATTCGATCAAATGGGAAAAAAAAAAAAGAAAAAAAAAAAAAGAGAGGACATGATTGATGTACATCTTTAAATCATCGCTGATCTGTGCTTCAAACATTCGTTTTAAAGATATAGATTTTTCTTTTTTCTTTTTTTTTTTTTTTTTTTTTTTTTTAATGCATATATTGAAAAATTACACCCACTTTTTGGGTAAAGAGATATTCCAACATATATATTAGGGTGTCGACAGTAGTCGCAATTTCCCCCCTGATTCTTCCACCAGGATATTTATATAATATTTTTTTGCTTCAATAATCGTACAAACTTACTACTTAAGTTTTCGAAAGAAAAATACTAGCAGAAGAATCAGAGAAAAAAATTCGATTGTCGACACCCTGTATATATATACATTAAGCTGACTATTGCTATTATAAATGATTCATTAAAAATAATCCGCATTGCGCACAATTATACGAAATTTTGTCCTTTACTGCCATATTAAAAATCATCAAAAAGCGGGATGGCAAATCCACCTGTTCGGATATTTTCATCAAAAGTTGATAAACACTAATTCATATCGAGATGCAACTGCATACCAATTTGTATGAAATTATGAACACTAGTTCTGAAGCTACATTGACAAAAATGTTTATCGCACACAGATATTTTCTAAAAATGATCAAATAGTGTTTTGAACTCTCATAATTTGTAAATTCACCGAAGAGCGGAAGTCAAACTTTTTTTTCAAAACTAATACTTTCTTCTATTGAATTATAGAACAAAGCAAAAATTACTTTATCAATCATATACAGAATAATACCCAAATATATTTAGATTATATTGCTAGAATGTAATTATGTAAAATTGAAGAATAAAGTAAATTAGCATGTTATTCTCAGCATAAAACTGTCTTCTATTTTTTTTCTATATAAATTCACGCGATAGAAATTATTTCTTAAAATTATTTTCCATAACGAATGCAGACGATTTTCGTCTTGGAGAAACACAACAGTGGAGACTAATTTACTTTTTATTTTATTTATTTATTTATTTTTTCTAATATTTCTTCGAAAGTTTTTTTTTTTTTTTTTCTTTTACTTTTCTTTTATTATTTATTTAATTATTTTTAAATAAAAAACCGAGATATTTGCTTTAAACTATCACAGAACTATATTTCCACCATTTGTTTAAAAAAATTGAAAAGATATTTTGAAAGATATCTGTACCGGAAATTTACACCTGGGAGCGATGCATTGTATATACAAAAATTTTTATCCCAATTCCCTAATACTATTATAAATATATATGTATATATATGTATATATATATATATATATATATATATATAATTTCGTTTTGAAATGTTGAAAATAATTCTCATCATGGACATTAATATGGAAGTTTGTACTATTCTGCCACGTTATAAATTATGAAAAAATGGTTTGACCGAGCCAGCTTTTGACCAGTTCATCACCAAGTATAATCATTATTATTTTAAACCTATGGTCAACTAATTTTCATGTTTGGTTAATTTTTTTTTTCCATTGGTTTCGTGAATTACAGCGTCCATCAAATTTTTGACACAAACAGATATTTTCTAAAAATAGTGAAATTGTGTTCAGGAAGTATTAAAACGTGTGAATTCCTGGAAAACCAAAGATAAAAAATTTCCTCGAATTCAGTTATTTTTGTTATATGTATAGAATCGAATAAAAATTATTTTATATTAAGCATTTAAAAATTTAAAAATTAACATTTTAGTTTTCTTTTATTATTTAAATACTGTTTAAGAAATTTTAATATACTATATATTATTATATTTTATTGCATGTGCATTAATTTTTTCAGAACTCCAGAATAGTAAATAATTGACAAGTTTTATAATCCCTACCATCCCTTTAATATTAACACTTTTTTTAAATGCGCTTTCTTTGTGATTCATTTTTCTAAGTAAATAAATAAACTAGACAGGGTGAAATAAATTTAATATATATTTATTTTTAAGAAATATCAAAAGGAACAAAAAAAAAAAAAAAAAAAAAAAAAAAAAAAAGAAAATAAAAAACTGACCATAACCACAATTTGTCGTTTTTTCTTTATTTTGTTTCCTACAAAGTTTTTTTTTTTTTTTTTTTTTAAGATTTCTAGGTTATGCTTTAGGAGAAAATATATTATTATTATTATTATTATTAAAAATTAAGAAAAGTAACTGAAAATATGAACAGCTAATGGATCATATCTTTTTGAATGGAGATAATATCAACAAAAGACGACCATACTTTTATGTACAACAGTTAAAAAAATGATTACTTTTAGTTCCCCGTCATAGTATAGGTACGGGGAACTCAGATAATCGTGAAAAATTTCTATCTCGGCTTTTTGAGCTTTCTACACAATTTAAAAAGTATCATATCACTTGAGACAAAGAAAAAACTTTCCATTGATTTGCAATATTCTAATTTATAAATTTCGTAAGGTATTTGAAATTTACGATTATCTGAACGTGGAAAAACAGGGGAAATTTTCGCTTTAAAGTGTATTAAAAGAAATATTTATGCTATAAAGGTACCACACCAGCTTTAAAATATCAATTACGATGTTTGCATGGACTTGATTAACTACAAAAATTCAACTTTGAGAGCATCGTATCTTATTAGAAATTTACAAATTTTATAACATAATACAATAGAGAAAATATTTCTCATTAGCGCCAATTTTGAGAGATTATTTTCATAGTAAAAATTTCAAATCATTGACTATAAATTTTCTAATTTAAAAAAATTCGAAAATTATTCGAAATTATTATTATTTTTTTTTTTAAAGGGCAGAATAGAACAAAATTTCGCATAAACGTCCATTTTGAGGGATATTTTCATTGTAAAAGTTTTAGACAATTTTTTAAATACCATTTAAGATACTGACTTAAACATAAGTGACTACGAATATTCTAACTTGAAAATTTCTAAGTCATTCGAAATTTAAGATTGCCTTAAAATTGCAGAATAGAGCAGTATTTCATATACGCATGCATTACGGGGATCATTGCACCTAAAATGTATGTAATTGCTTGAAAACTAAAATAGGAATTGAACCCAATAATATTAACAAATTAGGATAAGGTAAATGTATGAAAGTACCATGATAACTACTATTATATCTGTTTGCCATCACCATAACAGGTAATTGGCTATCGAGTTACAATCCGCTAACTGCAGTTGCTGCCGGTGATTCTTAGCGAGGTAAAACAACTTCATCAATAGCACTTTATCCACCAATATCAATATTGAAATTAAAATTCTATGTGCGAACAAGATGGAAAAAAATGAAAAGTGAGCTGTTAATTGTAAAACCGTGCAACTTGTAAGACAATTATTTACACCACGTTTCTTGTAATGCGTCTTTGCAGCGCCCTCTGTCGACAAATCCCGCACCTTCCAAAGGGAAAAAAAAAAAAAAAAAAAAAAAAAAAAGCTTTACGATAATAACTTTCAACTCTACGAATTTCATAATTATTTTATGACTTTTCAAAACATTTACTGACTTATAGAGCACTCGACATATATTGAATGTTTACAGAAATAAACCTGTACTTAAATTATTTTCCATCTTTGCAGTTAGCTTATGCTGCTGTGTGTAATAATATGTGAACATATCTAAAGCTTCCGAACTATCAATAACTTTTGTTTCAATTCCAAATATCTACATTATTATAAAAGGTTTAATGTATTAATCCCCCTCCTCTATAAATATTAAAATTTTCTTTAGGAAACAATCAGTTTAAGTCTTTTTTTTTATTAAGTATAAAGGTGAATCCTTATTCTATAACGCGTTGGTGGTTTTAAATTATCTTTATTTGTGTGTAAAATATAAATTCAACATAAATACACGAAATCGCATTTCTAGAAGATAAAGCATAAATATTACTTTAAAACTGAAATCCTTAAGAGATTGGGAATTGAACAATCATTTTTGGAGAATATTAAAATGTCAAACAATACGTGCTTCAATTTAAAATAAGAGATTTCTTCGAAATTTCATTCATGATATTGAGTTTGTGATCGAAGTATTTCAACGAGGGATTAGTTGTGTTTTCATTTTTGGAAAATAAAACGTGGAGAAGTGCAAAATAACATTTTTTTTTTCTTTTTTGTTTATTGAGGAGAAGACGAGTTGTTATTTAGGAGAAGAATATTTGATTTGAGTTTCATAGTTTTCTATTATGCGAAAACGTGAAGTTAAATGTATTTTAGAATAAATAAATGTGATGTGACGAGATTATGGATGCGTATGAAAAATTATTAAAATATATATTTGTAGAGGGAATCATTTTACATTCCTAAAAATGGACATTTGTATACATTTATATAGTATTGTAATAATTTTATTTAATGCATAAAGAGTTGAAACAAAAATGAATTTTTAATCTCCTTATATTATTAAAATCTGTACGCGTGTGTCTGTGTTTCTGTGTGTGTGTCTGTGTGTCTGTCTGTCTGTCTGTGAGAAACGGCTTGAAACCGCAAAAGCTCCGCCGCTAACGGTCGCACGGACTTCGAACAAGTACCGTCGGACAGAGAATTTATCGCAGATCTGGGTTATCTAATTTGCTAAATGATGCGACCCTAATTAGCGGGGATATTAATTAAAATGTCGACCATTGTCTAACGAAAAATGACCCAGAATTCATGATTAAATGCTTAAAAATCGACATTTTTACGGAAAAAGTGGAAAATAAATTAGAAATATCAGTCGTATTGTTACAAACAAGATACCATTGGAAAGGGCTTTTTTTTCTTAATCCGATGGTTTAAATGGCTTATCGATCGGACAATTAGATTTTTTAAAATTAACTAAACTATACAAAAATATTGGCAACAAATCACAAGAATCTTAGCTTTCCAGACGATAGTCTGCGGCAGTCTTCAACGGAAAGAAACACATCTGGTATTTAATGAGGTCACGTGTTTCGTACTGCGATTAAAAATTGCAATTTTCTATTTTCTTCAATTTTTCAAAGTTTACACAATCATATTTTCATATACACTCTTAACACCAAAAAACAAACTTGCAGTTGAAATTTCATCGATTTTCGTCAATAAACAAAAGATTTACATTTTAATTGCAAATTAAATTTTATCTTTACACGAATCACATTTTATCAGATCGTATTACGTGTTCATTGCCGTTTTTCGTTACTATGGGAACCACTTCAAGGAAGAGAAGAGGTTAATTTCTCTCTCGACGGAAGCGAAGAAAGAAAAAAAAAAAAAGGGTCACGTATTTTGGTTCTGCGATTAAAAAATTGCATTATTCTAATACGCGTATTTCAATTTCTAATTACGATTAATTTAATTTTTATATATCATTCGAAAGATATGTTAAAGGTCTTTTATATTATTCAAAGTTTTCAACAGATTTACACGTTTTGAGGTCCCCTGAATTAATTTTCTTTTGTATCTCAGTTACTAATTAAAATAATTTCATAAGTAATACATCATAAGAAAGCTTTTTTGAATTGGAATCGAACAGTGGAATACAGAAATTTGTACCGCCAGATGGCGCTGTAATATTTTCAAATTTCTATATTTCAATTTCTAATTATGATTCAATTATTTTTAATACATCATTCGAAAGATAATTTAAAGTTCTTTTAAATTACCGAAAGTTTTCACCAGATTTACACGTTTTGAGGTGTCCTGATTACATTTTCTTCTGCTTCTCAGCTAGTAATTAAAATAATTTCATAAGTAATACATGATTAGAAAGCTTTTTTGATTTGGAATCGAGCAGCGGAATACAGAAATGTCTACGCCAGATGGCGCTGTAATATTTTCAAATTTCAATATTTCAATTTCTAATTATGATTCAATTATTTTTAATGCATCATTCGAAAGATATTTTAAAGTTCTTTTAAATTATCGAAAGTTTTCACCAGATTTACACGTTTTGAGGTGTCCTGATTACACTTTCTTCTGCTTCTCAGCTAGTAATTAAAATAATTTCATAAGTAATACATGATTAGAAAGCTTTTTTTGATTTGGAATCGAGCAGCGGAATACAGAAATGTCTACGCCAGATGGCGCTGTAATATTTTCAAATTTCAATATTTCAATTTCTAATTATGATTAAATTATTTTTAATACATCATTCGAAAGGTGTGACGATGGGAAAGTTGGATTTTGTTCTTACTCTCTCATCGTTGGTTTAAGTTAATTAATTATTATTTTTTAAATTTTCCTCATCCTACTACTACATCACATTAAAGCGCGTTGTGTTAAATTTGCAATACCCCAGGTTACCCAACAAAAACTAAAGTTTGTGCAATGAACTTGCACCCTAGAACTTGTGCCAGTTCTGTTGTGATTTTTACACAAGGTAGGTGTAAAAATGATTTTTCCTACATTATGGTCTATGGCAGCCTCTGTCCCAGCACAACCCACTTTAAACTTTCTTTAGGTTATTATGAATAGACAGAGACTCTCATAGCCAACCTTTTTAAATAATATACATGATACTAATGAAAGAAAAATAATAAAAAGAAAAACAAACTGGGCAATTTTCCACCCCCCAAAAATTAACAAAAAATAAAAAAAAATATTCATGTATCCTGCTGTGAGTTATGGGAAGTCAGCACTAACATATAAAATAGATCTCATTATACAACAATACAGATATTTTTTTTTTCTTACATCCTAAGACTTACATAAGTAAATCTATCTTTTAATTTACTATTCAATTTTAACCTCTTTTGACTCCTTTAGCCAAAAACTTCCCTCACAGCAGGGTACTACATTGCCCATAAAATAAAACATGTAAATATATATATAACTTTTCCTTTCCCCCTTTTTTTTAAAAAAAAACTGACAGTTATCAGCCAAAAGATACCAACAAAAAAAAAAAAGGAATTTAAATGGTCACAGTTGTTCATTTAAACATTCTGCCCAAAATTAAGAGTTTAGGTAAATTATATACATCTCTTTAAATTTTTCTCATTAAATTTTCATACAATTTGTTTTCTAGCCAGTTTTTAAATCAATCAATAGCTTCCTACAATTATCTAATAAATACAAAATTGTTAATTAAAGAATTAAACCAAACTGAACAACTGTGAACTAAACTGTCAGGTAATTTACTGAATCATATATACAAATAATTCAACTGAAACACATAGAGAAATCAAGCAATAATAATAAGAATCACATGTTATTATTTTACTTTTATTTCATTCGATAAACTTTAATCCTCTGGTTATTCAGCAGATACATTAATCAACTTCTTAATTTACATAAAAAAATTAATAGTATACAGTAACTCAATAATTTTTTATATCTTACTTTAGTCCATAAATTAATCTTTACTATCTAAACATTATACTCAATTTCAAGCAAATTACTTTAATTACAGTTAAATGTCTCTTTGGGTTAAGAGTTCATCACCAATACTTTATTAAACAAATTAACAGTCTCTTTAAAAATTAGAATTTGCTCTTGAAATAATACACCCTTTAAAATACACATACCATGCCTTAAAATTTAAGAAGGAAATAACATTTATTACCTCGGTTTCCCTTAAGGAGGGAATTCCAGATGGAGAGCTGGTGGTACTCTAATTCATACTTTAAGATTCTAAACTATCCTGTTGGAACAATTTGTAAAACACCTATGACACGAGTATGGCTTTTCTCCTGTATGAGTGGCCAGATGATTTGGAGGGACACTAATTTTATTTAACGGATGGCTTTACCTAGTAGGTGGGCTTGAAAACAGCCTAGCTTGGCTTCCCTATCCCTGGGGCCTCCGATAATCAGTCATAAGCCGATAGCTACAACAGTTAATACCTCTGCATTTAGTCAGTGGTTCCGGGCTTTCAGGTTTAGTAAACATGCTATTCCTTTCAGGGGTAGCTACATCTCCACTTTCTTCAAAGAAACTTCTAATAACAATATTATAATCCCAACACGTCGCATGTAAGTAATGCTCTGCACGAACATCAGCACCTGTCACTTTACAAAATTCCGTAATTAGATGACCACGATCTTGGTCTGCCATATTTTGTGAATAGTTTGTGTTTTCTTCTACCTCATTTAATCAATTTTTATATCTTGGAGGAATCCCCAAAGGGGCCAGGGCCCTATTACGCTACATCCTTGCTCTATATGTATATTCACATCCAAGGTTTCGCTATGCAAAAACATCGGTTTCAATCCTTTCTCAAGTTCATCTTGCATGGTTGAATTTTCTACTCAAGCTGTTGTAAGTAATTAGATCTCACTGCAAATCTATGAAGTTCCCTTTGGTGGAAAAGGGGGCACACAAGGGCCCCAGCCAGGGCTTACGCCCTTAAAGGCCGACACGTACAGTTACTTGCACTCTCTGCGGCGTCCCCTCTTCACGTTCTACCCGCGTTACCTTCTTTTTCCGCCTTCAACTCGGCGTCCATTTTTCCCCTGTTGCCACAAACTATAACTCCCGAAAAAACCTGGCTCATTCACCCGATACGCTATTAAAATCCGCAAGTATCATACTCTGTCATTTTCTCTTGGCTTTTTCTCGACCCGCAAGGGGGGAAAGCATTTCTGCCTCCCTGACCCTCCAAGGTCAATCTTCCCCTCCCGAGTCAGAAGGAAGCAAAAAGTTACTTTCTTCTCTTTTTCTCTCATCTGCGGCAAAGAGCAGATATCTCTTTCTTTTTCTAGGGATTTATTTTTAATTACGTTATTAAACTATTTCATTATTTATTATTGCCGAAACGTCAGTGGAGGCTCTCTGTTGAGACTCAAAACGGTTTTGGGCTGTGTCTGTCTGTCGCGCGATAGCGGCCACAAAAATAGCGCTATTGACTTGAAATTTGGTACACATGTTCATGAGCCCCACGAAATTAGCTGTATAGTTTGTGGTATGTATTCCATTCGTAGTTCGTATACAGGGACACTCCAAAGTTTTTTTCATCATTTCGGCCTATGGGAGAAATTTGTATGTATCGCGATAGCGGCCACAAAAATCACGCTATTGACTTGCAATTTGGTACACATGTTCATGTGCCCCACGAAATCAGCTGTATAGTTTTGGGTGTGTATTCCATTTGTGATTCGTGTACAGGGATATGCCAAAGTTTTTCTTATCATTACGGCCTATGGGAGGAATTTATATGTACCGCGATAGCGGCTACAAAAATCACGCTATTGACTTGCAATTTGGTACACATATTCATGAGCCCAACGAAATCAGCTGTATAGTTTTAGGTATGTATTCCATTTGTAGTTCGTGTACAGGGACACGCCAAAGATTTTCTATCATTACGGCCTATGGGAAGAATCTGTATGTACCGCGATAGTTACTGCAAAAATCAAGCTATTGACTTCCAATTTTTGCCGAAACGTGAATGGAGGACCTCTGTTGAGACTCAAAAGGATTTTGGGTTCCGTCTGTCCGTCTGTCTGTCTGTCTGTCGCGCGATAGCGGCCGTAAAAATCACGCTATTGACTTGAAATTTTGTACACGTGTTCATGATCCCCACGAAATTAGCTGTATAGTTTTGGGTGTGTATTCCATTTGTAGTTCGTGTACAGGGACACGCCAAAGTTTTTTTTTATCATTACGGCCTATGGAAAGATATTGTATGTACCGCGATAGCGGCCCCCCAAATAATGCTATTGACTTGCAATTTGGTACACATATTGATGAGCCCAACAGAATTAGCTGTATAGTGTTAGGTGTATTCCATTTGTCGTTCGTGCACAGGGACACGCCAAAGTTTTTCTTATCTTTACGGCCTATAGGAAGAATTTGTATGTACCGCAATAGCGGCCGCAAAAATCCTTCGATTGACTTGCAAATTGGCGCACACGTTTCAGCTTTACATATAAGCAGCTGTATATTTTTTATTGCTATATTTTTTTTAACTATGTACACGGACACGCCAAAAGTCTTAACATTACAGCGTATGGGATGATTTTCGTTTAAACGCATTTTAATATCATTACTTTGCAATTAAGAAAATGAAACTAGCGTACGTGAGTAAGATACTTAAACTTATGTTGTTTGAAGAAAATATGTGCTCTTAAGATTTCTAATTAATGTAAAGGATCTTACAAAAGTATTCTGACAATGTCACGTAGTCATCCAAACGATGTTACATTTGGAACAATTATTAATTTTAAACGCAAAATAAGCTGAATAGTTTTTACTGGTGTATACAATGTTTATGGTTCGTTTACAAAGACACACGAAAGAATTTCGTAACATTAGAGCATATGGACAAATTTTTAATTTAAGCGCGCACTTTAATGCGTTTATGCTGAATTGAATTTAAAAAATTAACATATATTATAAAGATGCTTAAAATCATGTTTACTCTTAAAAATGGTTATGTATAGACTAAATAATTTATGGGACCACACAAAATAATTCCGAGTATGTACTGTAATCATCCAAATGATGTCAAATTAGTTTGAAAAATTAATGAGTTATAATTAATTAGGTTTATTCTTATTATTGGCGTTTATAATGACTGCGGCTACTTTTCCGGAATACATAAAGGAATTTCGTACTATTACGGTCTATAGTCGGTATTTCTTAAAAGTGTATTGTAACATGGTTATATCCCCATCAAATATAAGGAAATTTTATTAGAATTTTAAAAGCATGTTTTCCTGTGGGGCAGAGAATTGAAATTGTGGGCAGAGAATTGATAATTAGTTTAAAGGTCACGCAAAATATTTCCGATATGCTATGTATTTTTTTTTTTTTTTGTATGAAATTTGTTAGTTATGAAATTTGGTATTTATGAATTTGAGGGAAATAATACAAGACTGTCATTTATTAAGAATACATATTGTTTCGTACTTGGGGGTTCGTAAGTTGTCCGAGAATGAAAAGCGAAACTTGCAAAAATTCAGTGATTTATTTATAGAAAGTTCCAGAAAAATACAGGTCTATAAACCAAGTATCAGCTTCAATTCAATCAGTAAACATAGCTTAAACAACAGCCGTTAACAGCAAAACAACATTACAAAATGTTTATCAATAACGCATAAATCAAGTCTTATTCAAAGAGGCTCAAAGCAAAGCAAGCATTTGACAAAACTGACACAGATCTGAGATTGACCACCTTGGCTAAAAAAAATGCTCCTTTTATACTATTCTACCGAACACAGACTGTTCTGGAAAATTCTCGTATCTCATCAGCCAATGAGATTAGAGCTTCCATATTTGGTATATCCCTAATAAGGATTTTCTCGCCAAGGAGGGAAACATTCGCCAAATTTGGCGCCAAATCCATTTCTTTCCTTATTGGAGCTTTTTAATGCGTTTTTAAAGGAAAATTAGGCTATTTTAACGCTAAAACGACTAGAAATGCACAAAATTAGCATTTTATCGACTTTCTAAGCCTCTTTGAAAGAATTTATACAAAAATAAATGCAATTATTTACAATTCCGTAACAATTTATATGATATACAAATAAGTATAGAAAGAGAGATACAGCAGGGGTCGAGGGAGGCGGCAGCCCCCCTCAGGAATGTATCTGATTATGGTAATAAGTCGATCGAATCAATATATACTTTTATATAATAAGGAATAAATAAAAATGACCTATTGAATAATGTCTGATGCAAATAGGACGTTGAGGCGCCTGATCTGCAGATCCACTAGTTTTACACAGTATCGGAAAACTCTTCAACAACACTCTCCGTCTTCCGGAAAAAAAAATTGGCACAATTTTTTTTTTAAAAGGATGCCAGATACCCAGCAAATGCCCCGAATCCAAGAGAAGTTAAACACCGACCCCTCGAGGACAGGTAGCAAACACTAAGAAATGTAATCGCTACATGAAACATACGTGGTCAGAATTCAGCAGCAAAACACCCCACACAAAAAAAAAAAAATGTCCACCTTAATCTTACATTACACAAAAAAAAAAATCAGTTATAATAATTTTTTTTTTTTTTTTAATTTAAATATCTACTATTATCAACTTATTTTCATCTAAAGTACCCAGCCATGGGTGACATCTGCGAAATTTACACTCCCTAGCACCAGACGAAATGAAGGAAAGAAAAAAAAATCTAAAATCTAATCAATTTAAATTACTACTATGAAAGACCCCAAATTCCTACATTTGACAACTGGTAACTGCCTATATTTTGTTTCACAACAGCACACTAAACTTAATTCCTCTGAACACGTCCTCATTCCCCACAGTCATTTAAACAATCTTCACCAACCTCAGGGTTAGTTACATTAACATACTGATCTACATAACTCGCACATGACCCCTGTAAAACAAAAATGTAAACAAACACAAAAATTTCAAACCACCAGCGAGATGAATGTCTTCCAAGAGCAGGATACCGCTAGCTGTACAAGACACTAAAAAAAAAACAAAATTGCAATTTAAGGGCTCTTCGACATGTCCTATAAGGGTAAAGAAAGCGACCACCAGCCATCCGCCGACCTCCCTATTACAAAACACAAAAAAAAAATTACATGGTATATACATATTACAAACAACAGCATAAGGCAAATTCTGGAATAACCATATTACATCAACTTAAATTTATCAGCCACACACAAATATTAAACTTTGTACTTGGAAAATAAAAATCAAAACATACCAATTTCTCCTTTTTTTTTTTTTTTTTTTTTTTTTTTTGAACTTCCCAGTGCACATATTACATCCGCCATTTAAAGCATAACCACACCAGTACCAAAAATTTTTCAAGCGAAACAAGAGTTTTCATCTTCGCCAACCATAAACCAAAAGCAAGTTTTATTTTTTCAAATTTTTACTTTTTTTTTTTTTTTTTTTTTTTTCAAATTTACTATTTTTATCATCAAGATATACAGTTGGATCCGCGCTCAAGTGCCTGTGTACCTACATCTGGCACAGGTTAACATATTCTTATTTTAAAATTTCTTACTAACTTTTATCTCGAAAGTGAATACATGCACTGAGAAGTAGCCAAGTGACTGATTAAAGGCAATATAAGAACATATACACAACTAAAATTACAGAAATTTGGTAAAAAAATTTTTTTAACAAGGTCTGTATGACCAAGCGCACACTGACATATAATTAAACTTGCAATTAAATTTTTTAATGAAATTCTACTGACAATTTCTTCTTTTAAAGTCCTGTAATACACGTACATACATTGACAAGAATTTTGTGAAATTTGTAAAATCCTAAAAAAAATTTACATGAAATCTAAGGCACTGTAATATTAAAAAAAAATCTACCTTAAAAGTTTTACTGAAAAAATTATTAACTCTCCAAGTACATATCCAAAAACAAAAACAAATTTACCTGAAAATTTTAATGTCAGATTGTAAATCCCTTTTTCACCCACACTCGCATAAAATTAAAATCACAGCATCTCTTAAGCTCATGTAATACTAGTTAAATAATTTAAAAACAAACAGAAGAGACAGCTCATGTCCCGAGCAAAGTGTATAAAGTCAAACACCGACCCTACTACACCAAAGCCCAGAACACAACTAATCTCTTAAAACTCAAAATCTGTTTACAATGTGCACCTTGCAAGCAGAAGTTAAGTTACAATTTTGATTAACAATTTAAACACTAACAGTTAGAAGTAAAAGAAGTTTTTGTAAAACTTCTCCCAATATTTACTGTACTCGAGAACTCATAAACAACCTCTTTTCCATATTAGCATTACAAATTTCATAACAGAAACCTTAATGCAAATTAAAATTTTGTATAAATCACCAATGCGAGTGAGCAAATGAAAAAGAAATCCACTTATATGCTATTAGACATTTAGTAATTGACATTTTACCCCACAATTTTCTTCCTTTTTTCACACAAAGTGAAAAAAAAAAACACTGAAATATGTATATAAAAAAAATTCCTTTGACAGAATCCCAAACAAACAAAATTTAAGTTATTTTTACAGAATGTGCTAGGGTGGTTTTGTTATTCTTCTTTTATTTCTCCACCCCACTATAAGTACAGATTGAGTCTTAATTATTGCTCTCTCAGTGCATCACATATGAGGTAAACAAAGATTTGTTTTGCAATTTACACAAAATTCATTGTCCACACCTTATCACAATTCCTAGTCAGTAAATAGTAAACTACTCTAGAAGCTAAATATTAAAAAAAAAATTTATATTTTTACACTTTTTTTTTTTTTTTTTTCACATTTTTCTATTTTTATTATTTTTAACATTTAGACCTCAGTTTACTCCAAACTATCAGAATTTACCTTCATTACTAATCATTTAAGAAACCAATATGCACCGAGAGACCTCACTATTTCATAACCAAGTACCTACATCTACAAAATTCTGTATCTCACTGAAACTCAATTTTAATTATGTAATGCAGAAAAAAAAAATTGTACGCTTTCATAACTTTTCTAAAAAAAAAAATTCAACCAATACTATTAAATTGAAAGATATTTGAATAAGCTTAAATGGAATAAACAACATGGGCAGCTCGAGAAAAAAAATTCTGAATATTCACTACTTTCTCTTTCAACTTTGCATAACCACCAATCTATTCTACCTCCAAATTTTCACTAAGTAAATTCACCTTTTCCCAACATAAACTTCTCTTCTCGAGAAAAATTTCATCATGATAATTCTTTAACACTAACACTATATCACTATCAACATTTCATACTTTCAAGAGCATAACCCTGTCAGGGAGAACTTTGTAAAGTATTAGCAACAAAATTTGTCGCCCCAATAGGTAAACTCATAGCCATTTAAAAAAAAATTCAGTGGGAGACCCACAACAGACTTTTTTTAAAACTGCGAGCCAAAGTGTTTTCTGGCATACTCCAGTTCTCACACCAACATATCCCAAAATTCACAATTTCCCATTCAAAATATCCAAAAAAATTCTAAAATTTACTTTTTTATCTCATATCATTCATAAATTGCACAAAATAAAAATTTCAGAAGCAAAAAAAAAAAAAACTGATTTCTATTGCAATGTTAGTTAAACTTTTGGAATTTTTTTTTTTTTTTTTTTTTTTTTTTTTTTTTTAATAAGCCTCAAACAATTGACTGTGAGATCAAAGTAATGACAAATATTTAATTTAACTCTGCCTAGCAAGAAAAATTTTTATTACCATCCCAACACATTCCCTAATTTTCTGTTGAAGGAGGTACTATACTCATATAAAGACTTTGTTTACATTTTTGAAAAAATTTTAATCAATTTTACACACATTGAATTTGCAGCTCAAAGTTCTCGTCAAAATATATCCTAAAGAATTAACCAATTTTCACTACTTTTATATATTTATAACTATTATTTCTTTTTATTCAACACATCAATTTATCCCTCAGTATCTCTTGTCAAAGCATTACAGATTAATTGTTGACATTTACCCAATGCCACACTGAGGGCTGGTCACAAAACATAACTAAGTGGTAGCATTTTTTTTTTATTCGCATATTACTAATATTATTTTTTTTAAAAAAAAGAAAATTTTCAGATGCTGGGAAAAATTATTCTCTATTTATATAAGCAGGTAGACAAATACCCTATTAGAGCTGGTACAGAAAATTCAAAATCATGCACTTAGGCATTCAAAAAAGGCAACTCCCCCCCCCAAAAAAAAAATCAAGCCAACCTGAGGACAAACACAACAGAGCTAAGGTAGTTCTGCATGCAAGGGAGAGGTAGCAGATTTAAAATAAACAGTACCTGAACTGTTTTTTCACGTACTTATGAAACTAATCCCTTTGATCCTAACTTTGAAAATGCCCGTATAATTTATAGTACTAACAATAGAAACCAAGCACTACTTTATGAATCTTTTGAAATTATAAAAAGGAAATCTGAAATTTGTAATGATACATTTATCCATGACCCCCCCCCCCCCTCCCCATCAATTTGGCTCCATTTCTTAGGCTTAAAATAATTTAAGGTAATCCGGTTGTTGTTTTTCTGCCAACCCGGCGTTGTGATCCTTTGAGAGCTTTATTTTTCTTATAATGTGCATGATGGTGGTTTATTTAGATGTTCTTAACTTATTTTAACATGTATGTAGAGTGTTTTTTATATAAGTTATGTAATCACGTTTTAATATCTTTATGAATAGTGTTTGTAATATCCAAGAATGGCTTGATTTAATTTATGTTTTTATGTACATCATTTTCATGAAGATGGTTAAAAATTGAATATCAACCGAAATTTTGGAATTTAAAGATAATTCTGGAACGTAAAGATATTTTATAAATAGTTTGATATGCTGAAAAGTATGGTGTAAGAATAACTGACAAAAGAAAATCAATTATATGCTCTACAGACAACATCTTATATTTTTTCTTCCTCTCTTTTCTTAAAAAAAAAAAAATAATAAAATAAAAATAGTAATGATATTAAGGTTGTACAACATTCAAATAGTCCCCTTTCTCCCTTCCCACGTTATCCTATTGGATCTTTTGTTGCTTCATTTTACAATGTTATCTCATTCAAAAATAGCATTTTTTGAATTCTGTTTTTTTTTTTTTTATTATTATTATTACTGTTTGAATATGTCATCTTTTAGCTTAATATATAATTAAAAATTAAAATAAAGTAAAATAAATAAGTAATAATGAATAATAATAATATTTATTATTATTATTATTATTTATTTATCATTAAGTAAACTTATGCCTCTAAGTATGGATCTCTAAACTAAATATTTAAATACAGTTTTTCAAAATTTGCTCATTAAGCTAAAAGGCGACATCTTCAAAGAGTAAAACTTGAAAAAAAAAAAAAAAAAAAAAAAGAATTTGAAAAGCTTCATTTCTGAATGAGATATTCTTATAAAACGAAACAATGAAAATCCCATTCGATCAAATGGGGAAAAAAAAAAAAAAAAAAGAGAGGACATGATTGATGTACATCTTTAAATCATCGCTGATCTGTGCTTCAAACATTCGTTTTAAAGATATAGATTTTTCTTTTTTTTTTTTTTTTTTTTAATGCATATATTGAAAAATTACACCCACTTTTTGGGGAAAGAGATACTCCAACATATATATTAGGGTGTCGACAGTAGTCCCAATTTCCCCCCTGATTCTTCCACCAGGATATTTATATAATATTTTTTTGCTTCAATAATCGTACAAACTTACTACTTAAGTTTTCGAAAGAAAAATACTAGCGGAAGAATCAGAGAAAAAAATTCGATTGTTGACACCCTGTATATATATACATTAAGCTGACTATTGCTATTATAAATGATTCATTAAAAATAATCCGCATTGCGCACAATTATACGAAATTTTGTCCTTTACTGCCATATTAAAAATCATCAAAAAGCGGGATGGCAAATCCACCTGTTCGGCTATTTCATCAAAAGTTGATAAACACTAATTCATATCGAGATGCAACTGCATACCAATTTGTATGAAATTATGAACACTAGTTTTGAAGCTACATTGACAAAAACGTTTATCGCACACAGATATTTTCTAAAAATGATCAAATAGTGTTTTGAACTCTCATAATTTGTAAATTCACCGAAGAGCGGAAGTCAAACTTTTTTTTTCAAAACTAATACTTTCTTCTATTGAATTATAGAACAAAGCAAAAATAACTTTATCAATCATATACAGAATAATACCCAAATATATTTAGATTATATTGCTAAAATGTAATTATGTAAAATTGAAGAATAAAGTAAATTAGCATGTTATTCTCAGCATAAAACTGTCTTCTATTTTTTTTCTATATAAATTCACGCGATAGAAATTATTTCTTAAAATTATTTTCCATAACGAATGCAGACGATTTTCGTCTTGGAGAAACACAACAGTGGAGACTAATTTACTTTTTATTTTATTTATTTATTTTTTTTTTTTCTAATGTTTCTTCGAATGTTTTTTTTTTTTTTTCTTTTACTTTTCTTTTATTATTTATTTAATTATTTTTAAATAAAAAACCGAGATATTTGCTTTAAACTATCACAGAACTATATTTCCACCATTTGTTTAAAAAAATTGAAAAGATATTTTGAAAGATATCTGTACCGGAAATTTACACCTGGGAGCGATGCAATGTATATACAAAAATTTTTCTCCCAATTCCCTAATACTATTAAAAATATATATGTATATATATATATATATATATATATATATATATATATATATAATTTCGTTTTGAAATGTTGAAAATAATTCTCATCATGGACATTAATATGGAAGTTTGTACTATTCTGCCACGTTATAAATTATGAAAAAATGGTTTGACCGAGCCAGCTTTTGACCAGTTCATCACCAAGTATAATCATTATTATTTTAAACCTATGGTCAACTAATTTTCATGTTTGGTTAATTTTTTTTTTTCCATTGGTTTCGTGAATTACAGCGTCCATCAAATTTTTGACACAAACAGATATTTTCTAAAAATAGTGAAATTGTGTTCAGGAAGTATTAAAACGTGTGAATTCCTGGAAAACCAAAGATAAAAAATTTCCTCGAATTCAGTTATTTTTGTTATATGTATAGAATCGAATAAAAATTATTTTATATTAAGCATTTAAAAATTTAAAAATTAACATTTTAGTTTTCTTTTATTATTTAAATACTGTTTAAGAAATTTTAATATACTATATATTATTATATTTTATTGCATGTGCATTAATTTTTTCAGAACTCCAGAATAGTAAATAATTGACAAGTTTTATAATCCCTACCATCCCTTTAATATTAACACTTTTTTTAAATGCGCTTTCTTTGTGATGCATTTTTCTAAGTAAATAAATAAACTAGACAGTGTGAAATAAATTTAATATATATTTATTTTTAAGAAATATCAAAAGGAACAAACAAAAAAAAAAAAAAAAAAAAAAAAAGAAAAGAAAAAACTGACCATAACCACAATTTGTCGTTTTTTCTTTATTTTGTTTCCTACAAAGTTTTTTTTTTTTTTTTTTTAAGATTTCTAGGTTATGCTTTAGGAGAAAATATATTATTATTATTATTATTATTAAAAATTAAGAAAAGTAACTGAAAATATGAACAGCTAATGGATCATATCTTTTTGAATGGAGATAATATCAACAAAAGACGACCATACTTTTATGTACAACAGTTAAAAAAATGATTACTTTTAGTTCCCCGTCATAGTATAGGTACGGGGAACTCAGATAATCGTGAAAAATTTCTATCTCGGCTTTTTGAGCTTTCTACACAATTTAAAAAGTATCATATCACTTGAGACAAAGAAAAAACTTTCCATTGATTTGCAATATTCTAATTTATAAATTTCGTAAGGTATTTGAAATTTACGATTATCTGAACGTGGAAAAACAGGGGAAATTTTCGCTTTAAAGTGTATTAAAAGAAATATTTATGCTATAAAGGTACCACACCAGCTTTAAAATATCAATTACGATGTTTGCATGGACTTGATTAACTACAAAAATTCAACTTTGAGAGCATCGTATCTTATTAGAAATTTACAAATTTTATAACATAATACAAAAGAGAAAATATTTCTCATTAGCGCCAATTTTGAGAGATTATTTTCATAGTAAAAATTTCAAATCATTGACTATAAATTTTCTAATTTAAAAAAATTCGAAAATTATTCGAAATTATTATTATTTTTTTTTTTTTAAAGGGCAGAATAGAACAAATTTTCGCATAAACGTCCATTTTGAGGGATATTTTCATTGTAAAAGTTTTAGACAATTTTTAAAATACCATTTAAGATACTGACTTAAACATAAGTGAGTACGAATATTCTAACTTGAAAATTTCTAAGTCATTCGAAATTTAAGATTGCCTTAAAATTGCAGAATAGAGCAGTATTTCATATACGCATGCATTACGGGGATCATTGCACCTAAAATGTATGTAATTGCTTGAAAACTAAAATAGAAATTGAACCCAATAATATTAACAAATTAGGATAAGGTAAATGTATGAAAGTACCATGATAACTACTATTATATCTGTTTGCCATCACCATAACAGGTAATTGGCTATCGAGTTACAATCCGCTAACTGCAGTTGCTGCCGGTGATTCTTAGCGAGGTAAAACAACTTCATCAATAGCACTTTATCCACCAATATCAACATTGAAATTAAAATTCTATGTGCGAACAACATGGAAAAAAATGAAAAGTGAGCTGTTAATTGTAAAACCGTGCAACTTGTAAGACAATTATTTACACCACGTTTCTTGTAATGCGTCTTTGCAGCGCCCTCTGTCGACAAATCCCGCACCTTCCAAAGGGAAAAAAAAAAAAAAAAAAAGCTTTACGATAATAACTTTCAACTCTACGAATTTCATAATTATTTTATGACTTTTCAAAACATTTACTGACTTATAGAGCACTCGACATATATTGAAAGTTTACAGAAATAAACCTGTACTTAAATTATTTTCCATCTTTGCAGTTAGCTTATGCTGCTGTGTGTAATAATATGTGAACATATCTAAAGCTTCCGAACTATCAATAACTTTTGTTTCAATTCCAAATATCTACATTATTATAAAAGGTTTAATGTATTAATCCCCCTCCTCTATAAATATTAAAATTTTCTTTAGGAAACAATCAGTTTAAGTCTTTTTTTTTATTAAGTATAAAGGTGAATCCTTATTCTATAACGCGTTGGTGGTTTTAAATTATCTTTATTTGTGTGTAAAATATAAATTCAACATAAATACACGAAATCGCATTTCTAGAAGAAAAGCATAAATATTACTTTAAAACTGAAATCCTTAAGAGATTGGGAATTGAACAATCATTTTTGGAGAATATTAAAATGTCAAACAATACGTGCTTCAATTTAAAATAAGAGATTTCTTCGAAATTTCATTCATGATATTGAATTTGTGATCGAAGTATTTCAACGAGGGATTAGTTGTGTTTTCATTTTTGGAAAATAAAACGTGGAGAAGTGCAAAATAACATTTTTTTTTTTCTTGTTTATTGAGGAGAAGACGAGTTGTTATTTAGGAGAAGAATATTTGATTTGAGTTTCATAGTTTTCTATTATGCGAAAACGTGAAGTTAAATGTATTTTAGAATAAATAAATGTGATGTGACGAGATTATGGATGCGTATGAAAAATTATTAAAATATATATTTGTAGAGGGAATCATTTTACATTCCTAAAAATGGACATTTGTATACATTTATATAGTATTGTAATAATTTTATTTAATGCATAAAGAGTTGAAACAAAAATGAATTTTTAATCTCCTTATATTATTAAAATCTGTACGCGTGTGTCTGTGTTTCTGTGTGTGTGTCTGTGTGTCTGTCTGTCTGTCTGTGAGAAACGGCTTGAAACCGCAAAAGCTCCGCCGCTAACGGTCGCACGGACTTCGAACAAGTACCGTCGGACAGAGAATTTATCGCAGATCTGGGTTATCTAATTTGCTAAATGATGCGACCCTAATTAGCGGGGATATTAATTAAAATGTCGACCATTGTCTAACGAAAAATGACCCAGAATTCATGATTAAATGCTTAAAAATCGACATTTTTACGGAAAAAGTGGAAAATAAATTAGAAATATCAGTCGTATTGTTACAAACAAGATACCATTGGAAAGGGCTTTTTTTTCTTAATCCGATGGTTTAAATGGCTTATCGATCGGACAATTAGATTTTTTAAAATTAACTAAACTATACAAAAATATTGGCAACAAATCACAAGAATCTTAGCTTTCCAGACGATAGTCTGCGGCAGTCTTCAACGGAAAGAAACACATCTGGTATTTAATGAGGTCACGTGTTTCGTACTGCGATTAAAAATTGCAATTTTCTATTTTCTTCAATTTTTCAAATTTTACACAATCATATTTTCATATACACTCTTAACACCAAAAAACAAACTTGCAGTTGAAATTTCATCGATTTTCGTCAATAAACAAAAGATTTACATTTTAATTGCAAATTAAATTTTATCTTTACACGAATCACATTTTATCAGATCGTATTACGTGTTCATTGCCGTTTTTCGTTACTATGGGAACCACTTCAAGGAAGAGAAGAGGTTAATTTCTCTCTCGACGGAAGCGAAGAAAGAAAAAAAAAAAAAGGGTCACGTATTTTGGTTCTGCGATTAAAAAATTGCATTATTCTAATACGCGTATTTCAATTTCTAATTACGATTAATTTAATTTTTATATATCATTCGAAAGATATGTTAAAGGTCTTTTATATTATTCAAAGTTTTCAACAGATTTACACGTTTTGAGGTCCCCTGAATTAATTTTCTTTTGTATCTCAGTTACTAATTAAAATAATTTCATAAGTAATACATCATAAGAAAGCTTTTTTGAATTGGAATCGAACAGTGGAATACAGAAATTTGTACCGCCAGATGGCGCTGTAATATTTTCAAATTTCTATATTTCAATTTCTAATTATGATTCAATTATTTTTAATACATCATTCGAAAGATAATTTAAAGTTCTTTTAAATTACCGAAAGTTTTCACCAGATTTACACGTTTTGAGGTGTCCTGATTACATTTTCTTCTGCTTCTCAGCTAGTAATTAAAATAATTTCATAAGTAATACATGATTAGAAAGCTTTTTTGATTTGGAATCGAGCAGCGGAATACAGAAATGTCTACGCCAGATGGCGCTGTAATATTTTCAAATTTCAATATTTCAATTTCTAATTATGATTAAATTATTTTTAATACATCATTCGAAAGGTGTGACGATGGGAAAGTTGGATTTTGTTCTTACTCTCTCATCGTTGGTTTAAGTTAATTAATTATTATCTTTTAAATTTTCCTCATCCTACTACTACATCACATTAAAGCGCGTTGTGTTAAATTTGCAATACCCCAGGTTACCCAACAAAAACTAAAGTTTGTGCAATGAACTTGCACCCTAGAACTTGTGCCAGTTCTGTTGTGATTTTTACACAAGGTAGGTGTAAAAATGATTTTTCCTACATTATGGTCTATGGCAGCCTCTGTCCCAGCACAACCCACTTTAAACTTTCTTTAGGTTATTATGAACAGACAGAGACTCTCATAGCCAACCTTTTTAAATAATATACATGATACTAATGAAAGAAAAATAATAAAAAGAAAAACAAACTGGGCAATTTTCCACCCCCCAAAAATAAACAAAAAATAAAAAAAAATATTCATGTATCCTGCTGTGAGTTATGGGAAGTCAGCACTAACATATAAAATAGATCTCATTATACAACAATACAGATATTTTTTTTTCTTACATCCTAAGACTTACATAAGTAAATCTATCTTTTAATTTACTATTCAATTTTAACCTCTTTTGACTCCTTTAGCCAAAAACTTCCCTCACAGCAGGGTACTACATTGACCATAAAATAAAACATGTAAATATATATATAACTTTTCCTTTCCCCCTTTTTAAAAAAAAAAAAAAAAAAAACTGACAGTTATCAGCCAAAAGATACCAACAAAAAAAAAGGAATTTAAATGGTCACAGTTGTTCATTTAAACATTCTGCCCAAAATTAAGAGTTTAGGTAAATTATATACATCTCTTTAAATTTATCTCATTAAATTTTCATACAATTTGTTTTCTAGCCAGTTTTTAAATCAATTAATAGCTTCCTACAATTATCTAATAAATACAAAATTGTTAATTAAAGAATTAAACCAAACTGAACAACTGTGAACTAAACTGTCAGGTAATTTACTGAATCATATATACAAATAATTCAACTGAAACACATAGAGAAATCAAGCAATAATAATAAGAATCACATGTTATTATTTACTTTTATTTCATTCGATAAACTTTGATCCTCTGGTCATTCAGCAGATACATTAATCAACTTCTTAATTCACATAAAAAAATTAATAGTATACAGTAACTCAATAATTTTTTATATCTTACTTTAGTCCATAAATTAATCTTTACTATCTAAACATTATACTCAATTTCAAGCAAATTACTTTAATTACAGTTAAATGTCTCTTTGGGTTAAGAGTTCATCACCAATACTTTATTAAACAAATTAACAGTCTCTTTAAAAATTAGAATTTGCTCTTGAAATAATACACCCTTTAAAATACACATACCATGCCTTAAAATTTAAGAAGGAAATAACATTTATTACCTCGGTTTCCCTTAAGGAGGGAATTCCAGATGGAGAGCTGGTGGTACTCTAATTCATACTTTAAGATTCTAAACTATCCTGTTGGAACAATTTGTAAAACACCTATGACACGAGTATGGCTTTTCTCCTGTATGAGTGGCCAGATGATTTGGAGGGACACTAATTTTATTTAAAGGATGGCTTTACCTAGTAGGTGGGCTTGAAAACAGCCTAGCTTGGCTTCCCTATCCCTGGGGCCTCCGATAATCAGTCATAAGCCGATAGCTACAACAGTTAATACCTCTGCATTTAGTCAGTGGTTCCGGGCTTTCAGGTTTAGTAAACATGCTATTCCTTTCAGGGGTAGCTACATCTCCACTTTCTTCAAAGAAACTTCTAATAACAATATTATAATCCCAACACGTCGCATGTAAGTAATGCTCTGCACGAACATCAGCACCTGTCACTTTACAAAATTCCGTAATTAGATGACCACGATCTTGGTCTGCCATATTTTGTGAATAGTTTGTGTTTTCTTCTACCTCATTTAATCAATTTTTATATCTTGGAGGAATCCCCAAAGGGGCCAGGGCCCTATTACGCTACATCCTTGCTCTATATGTATATTCACATCCAAGGTTTCGCTACGCAAAAACATCGGTTTCAATCCTTTCTCAAGTTCATCTTGCATGGTTGAATTTTCTACTCAAGCTGTTGTAAGTAATTAGATCTCACTGCAAAGCTATGAAGTTCCCTTTGGTGGAAAAGGGGGCACAAAAGGGCCCCAGCCAGGGCTTACGCCCTTAAAGGCCGACACGTACAGTTACTTGCACTCTCTGCGGCGTCCCCTCTTCACGTTCTACCCGCGTTACCTTCTTTTACAGGCGATTAAACTTAGAACAGTAACAAGGGAACTTTTTTCCTCTGATTGGTTCTTTAGATAAGCTGGTAGTACGTCACTTTACGCATGCGCCTAGACACTTAAGCAAGCGTCTTCCGCATCAAGACTCCGAAAACGTCGCGCCCTTCTTTCAGCCAATCAGCATTCTTCATACAAAGGACGCTGATATGAAAATAACAACAAATCTCCGTGCAACAAACACATGGAAATTTATTAAATTGCAAGTGAGGATAGAAAGAAACGGAGATATGTCAGTCATTATGATAAAAATATGTTCCTTACCTAGTTCTGAAAAATTTTTCATTTTTCCTATGAACTCTTAAAACGCATGTTATGAAAAACTGCCATGAATTTAGTTTGTGAAAAGCGATTTTCAGGATAAAGAGATTCATGGAGATGGGGAATTAAAGAGGAATTAAGAGAGAAAGGAATTAAATTATTCAAATTATATATATATACTTAAATAACCTTTTCTTTTGATAGTGTGTATTCCATACATAGTACATATTATTGACGTTTTGGTTCAGAGATAAAAATTAAGTTTTAGACTCTCTTTATGTAACACATTTTCAAACATTTTAATGGATGATATTTATTAAAATATCTTTTATTGAGATTTCACTGGTACTGGTTATAAAATTTTCATTACACATAAAATGCAATTCGGGCACTTATTACTACTTATTATTATTGTATCAAATCAATTGTTTTATAGTTATATTTTTTTATGATCACATTTACCACAGCAAGGTTAATTGATAGCTTTAAATAGGCCTATAGAGTCATGCAATGTTATATATTTTAAAAATTTATTCATTAAATAAAGAAGTTTTTATTTATTTATTTTTTTCTCTTAGATAAATACAAATATTTTTAACAGGATTCATACATCATCAGGGAAAATTGATCATAAAACCTTGAAAAACGTCAATTTCCTTTTTCTCATAATATAATTTCCTTGTTTAGCCTTCATATTGAATCAAATAATTAAGTATTGTGAAAATACACATGTGAGCAATGATTTCCATGTAAAATTTGTTATGATCGGCAGTAATATGACATCATACAATGGAATTAGAAGTATTTTCACCTCTCTAGAGGAGTATTTCTTGTAATATATTGCTAATATTTTTTTTAAAATTGTCTGGAAAACTCAGGGAAATTTTTTCTCATATTTGATTATGAACCCTGTATAATCAAATTTAACAACAAAATGTCTTTATATAATAATAGAATCTGCATGTTATATACTTACAGGTACATAATTTTTTAAATAGGTATGGATCAGTTTTATGCATGTACACAAGACAATGGCTAAATACTTTCATTACATTGTCACAATATTTACTTTATCATGCATTGGCACTGAAGCATGCACCACCACTGAAAATTTTCAGGGGGGGGTGTCGCCCCCTCCAAAAATTTCTCTTTTTTCCCTTATACAAATAAAACTTAACACACATTTTTTTTGTTTATATACTTTTATGGTGTATTGAGTGAAAGTTTATTTTTTTAACTTCCCAATGCAGTTGAAATATGTTCATCAGTTTAATTTGTTTGTCATTGCTCATACTTTTATTTCCAAATATGCAGGGTTGCCACCACCTATATATTTTCCACCACTATTTTTATGTAGAAATGTATGCTTTTTTTTTAATTGCTTAAACATATTGCAAAAAATGCTGCTTATGAATAATGGCAAAAAAAAAAAAAAAAAAAGTATGCTCTTCGGCAATTCTGAATTGTCACGAATTTTTAATAAAATATACTATTGGGAGTACAAATTAATTCGGTCCGTTTTCAATAGATGGCTCTGGCTGATTTGTTTACTGAATAATGATAGATGTTTTTGGCATTGTTAAAAAGGTTTGGCCTTTGTCAACCATATTCAGTCAACGAAGCTTCGAGTTTTATACAACAACATTGGTTTTTTGAGCATTCAATATGTCGAGTTTTGTGCTAAAGAAACAACATTTGCGGGAAGTTTTGATTTTCTTTTTTAATTAGAAGAAAAGTGCCGCTGAAGCGCATCGATCGCTTGTGGAAGTTTATGGTGAATCTGCGCCATCTGATAAATCATGTAGAGAGTGGTTTCGACGCTTCAAAAATGGTGATTTTAGTGTCGAAGACAATGAGCGCCCGGGCCAGCCGAAAAAGTTCGAAGACGCCGAATTGGAGGAATTGCTCGATCAAGATCCGTGCCAAACGCAACAAAAGCTTGCAGGATTGTTGGGAGTCACTCAGCAAGCAATTTCCGTGCGCTTAAAAAAAATGGGAATGGTTCAAAAGCAAGGAAATTGGGTCCCATACGAGTTGAAACCGCGCGACGTTGAAAAGCGATTTTTCATTTGTCGTTAAAAATTACTTGGAAACGTTGAAATGGGAGGTCCTACCCCACCCGCCGTATTCGCCAGACCTTGCTCCTTCTGATTATTGGTTGTTCCGACGGATGCATCACGATTTGGCTGGACACCGCTTCACTTCTTTCGAAGAAATTCTAGAATGGCTCGATTCATGGTTTGCGTCCAGAGAGGACTCATTTTTGAGAGATGGAATCCGAAAATTGCCAGAAAGGTGGACAAAAGTTGTGGCTACCGATGGACAATACTTTGAATAACATGTTTTTTCATTTTGATAATAAATAAAATGTTTTTTTTAACGAAAAAAAACGGACCGAATTAATTTGTACTCCCAATAAGAAGATTGACTATAAAACGCTGGTAGTAAATTATCAGTAATGCAGCTTATAGCTAACTAAACCATATTAAATCAAATAAACAGTTCTCGCTGACTCTACCTAAATATGTTTTTGTTTGTTTCACAATTTATAAATACTTAAATACAAAGTTCAAGTATAATTTTGAATTGATATCTTTTCTCCATATTCGCTGAAGTTCACGCAGAGAAAGAATGTGTTCTCAAATTAAAAAATCTTATGATGAAATATTATAAAATTTGACTTAATGTGAAGTGAAAACCAAAGACGAGGGGTTTTGATGAGTAAGAAATCAAACTGTCAAATTTTTATTTTGAGCAAAATTAATTTTCGTTGATAACCTACTTTTTTTTAACTGGTAAAACATATCAGCAAAAACAAATAGCTTTTATCATTTCAATGAAATATATGTACAGTCGATAACAAAAGTGTCCGAACACTAGCAAAAATTCCTAGATAAAACTAGTATGTTGTGGCCACCACATGACTTTCTTCTATATTTTCCTATACAAATTCACTCAGTAAAAATAACTTATTAAAATTATTATTTAAAAAAATTATCTTCCACGATAATGCAGACCATTTCCATATTAGAGATGTAGTATAACACTAAATATAAAACAAAGTCCTCAATATTAAAAAAAAAAAATTACGATTTCTTTTTCTAAGTTTTTTTCTTTTTTGTTAAAAATAAAAAAAATCGATAACTTTGTTTTAAATTATCACGGATTTATAGTTCAACCATTTGTTTTAAAGGTATTGACGAGACCTTTTGAAAGATACCCATCTTGAAAATTTACTCCCCTCGAGGGGGGACTTCCCCCCAGGGGGGGTGGCGAGGCTCCTACACATACAAAAATATTTTCCCAGTCGACTATCTCTATTATAAATAATTCTTGTCAATTTCATAATGATTACTAAAAAATAATTCTCTTTATGCACATTTATACAAAATTTTGTCCTACATCACCATGTTAAAAATTTAGAAAAAGCAGGATGGCAACACAACCTGTAAGACAATTTTTCACCAAAAGTTGATAGGCACTAATTTATGTCAAGGTGCATTTACATACCAATTTGTATGAAATTCTGTGCAGTAGTTCCTGAGATACAGTTCCCACAAAATTTTGTCACACACACACACAGACATTTTCTAAAAAGGATCAAATCGTGTTAGTTGCAAATCATATATCCCTGCTAACCAAATTATAATAAACATTCACGTCGAACAAAAGCAATAAATAAAGATATATATATACATTTTTTTTTTTTTTTTTTTTTTTTTTTTCAGAATATAAGCATTAAACAACGAACTACTAGCACTGAAAATGAAGCATATTTTTGCAATCTTGAAGTTCACAACTCACATAAATGTTCAAACATTATTATTAAACATTTTTTTTTTTTTTTTTTTTTTTTTTTTTTTAACTCCATACAATAAGTAATTACATTTTATTTTATTTTTTTCTAAATTCAATCGAAGAAAGTATTGGATTAGTAAAAATTTTCGACGATTTTACAAATTTTGAGAGGTCTAGACTACATGTCAGATTTCATTGCGTATAATGCAACAAAGCCTGATATGTGAGAAGACTAATATGCGATATTATGCTGATTGAAATTGAATGCCTATCAACTAGCAGGTAGCCCACAATTTAAGAAAAGTCTATATCTCAAGAACTACTGCACAGAATTGCATATAAATTTGTATGTAGGTGCCCTTTAGTATATATTAGCACCTGTCAACTTTTGGTGTAAACCGCTCAACAGGTGGCGCTGTTACTCAGCGATTTCCCCAATTACAAGGAAAGCTGTATCTCAGGTTCTATTGTGTATCATCAAACAAAACTTAATATGTGAGAAGGCGATTATGAGACATTATGCTGACTCAGTTTGAATGCTTGTCGGCCAATAGGTGGTGCTGCTATACTGCAAATTTCATCGATAACAGGATGGCTATATCTCAACTTCTATGCCATATAACTGTACAAACCATGATATGCGAGATAACCATTATAAAAACGCATTGTTCTAGTTATTTACAGACGATAAAACTGTCTCTCTTTGGATATTTAGTGTTAGATTTCCCCAAGATGAAAATTATTTGCATATGCATTCATCACGTTAAACTTTTTACTAATAGTTTTAATAAATTATTCGCACTTAGTGAATTTGACAGAAAAATATAGAAGAATGTCTTGTGGTGGCCACATCATACTAGTTTTTTTTTTTTTTTTTTTTAATTTACCAACCGTGTGACAATGAAAATGTACTTTATTTTATATCATGTTATATCATTTTACCTTGTTTTGCATGACTTTTAGATGAATAAGTAATGTTGATTTATGTTTCGGGTCGAAAAAATTCTCTGTTGCAGGTTCGGGTTGATGAAAATTTTTTTGTCGGGTTTTGAGTTGATGAAAATTTTTTTTTTCGGGTCGGGTTGATTTAAAATTCATCTGTCGGGTTACCCGACCCGAGCAGGACTCTAGCGCCAACTAAACTGATCTAATATTCTACCTGAGATTCAATCTAAAATAACTTCAGCATTGCTTCATACTATGTTTTATAATACGACTTGCACAATTTATTTTTTAATCTTGTTTCTAACAACCACATGATTTCCACCTTCCAGTATCGACTATTATCAGGGGCAGTCTAAGGGGTGTGCGGTCACACGGGGCTCTCGCTCGATGCACAAATGAAAGGGCGCTAAAAGGACGAAAATTTTCTCGGGACTTTTTCATTTACAATTTTTACTTTTTTATTTACAATTCCACTGCAAAGAGAAGATGAAACCGAAACACCCACTATCCACCTCCCACCCCCAATTCCGTATATTCCTGTCTTTGAAACACTCATGGATTTTCTCTTTGACAGTTTTATGATTTCTCCCGAGTATCTCACACTCACCCCGAGGTGACTATCATCAATTGCAGGGGTGCAGACTAGGACTAGCATAATTTTTCTGTGTCTTTCATTGTCGTGCTGAATCTTCATAGAAGAGAGAGCATTTTCAAAGTGCTCTCCATCAATTACATGCCCCTGTTTTCGAGTTGGCGTATATGGCTTTCCAGGATAATACGTAAGCAGCAAGTTTGGAAATAGGTTCATTTGGAAATAATGACTGCTAAGGGGGGTGAAGACTGTCTAGTTTAATAGAAAATGTTGAAAATATCTGAATTTAGGATTGGAAATTTCATATCACCCGATTTTTTAACAACTTTAACCTTCTTATTTGTACATATAAGTTTTTGGTTGGTACGTTTACTCATAAAGAATAAAAAGAAAAAAAGTAATTTTTTTTTCACTTTTCTATAAAGTCACAAATACTTTAAGAAAAAATATCTCAAGATGGCAGCTTTCAGCTGATTTATGCTGTTTTTACAAATAAAACTCGAAACTTTAAAATACATTTCTTAAATAATTTTACTAGGTAAACACTAGAGATTGAAAAGCTGTCTTATCATATTCTATAAAAATAAATATATATTTTTGAAGTGAAAACTTCTTTAGGTGCATTGAGCACTTTTAGGTAAACAAAAATCATGAAACTCGCGTCATCGTCAGCTAAGGCTTTCCATGAGAAGAAACATATTTTTTACCAATTTATATTATCGAAAGTGGAATTCGAGATTTCAGCTGATTTACACATTTTGAGGTCGCCTGAATCAGTTTTCTTTTGTATATCAGCTACTAATTAAAATAATTTCATAAGTAATACATCATTAGAAAGCTTTGTTGATTTGGAATCGAACAGTAGATTACATAAATTTAATGCTGCCAGATGGCGCTGTAATATTTTAAAATTTCAATATTTCAAATTCTATTTATGATTAAATTATTTTTAATACATCATTCGAAAGATATTTTAAAGTTCTTTTATATTATTGAAAGTGGAATTCGAGATTTCACCTGATTTACACGTTTTGAGGTGTCCTGAATCGGTTTTCTTTTGTATCTCAGCTACTAATTAAAATAATTTCATAAGTAATCAATATTTTTACTTAATATAAGGCTTAGTTCATTTAATATGGGTAGCTACAAATATTGTGCCGAATCATATAATACAGATCATAAACACTTCTTTACAAACCAAAAATAATTCGAAAATAATAATCTAATAACTTGACGATACAATTCACAAGTTACTTAGTTTTCACTTCTATCGGCAGTCCCCAAAGACTGCTTTTAGTTTTTTTTCTTTTTTTCTATGAATACACGAGATTTTTGAGAAGAAAGTATAATATATCTGCATAATTGGAACAACTATAGTATTTCCCCTCAGCTAGATTTGGCGATTTTTCGTTGGCGATTATGGGTAAATTCTACTTTTGAAGTGGTTGCCATGGGTTTCTAACGTAAACAAAACCGAAATATGTTTTTCAGAATGGGATCATTAAAATAATTCATTGAACTTATTTCTAATAATAACAAAACAAATATGTATTTAAAATTGACTTACTTTCTTCATGTTTATGAATTTCGTTATGCTTTTACATTCCATACAGTTATTCAGTTTAAATGCTATTTTATATTTACCGGTAAAATATGATTATATAAATTAGAATTTCGTTTAACATTTTTAACAAAAGGAAAAAATTATTTTTAATGTACATATATGTACATTTATTTATATATAAAAAAAAAAAAAGAACAGCTTTACTATACGGCACCCATTGCTTATTGTCGTTGCCGATGTTTTGATCGCGTGGTATGATGGTGTTTTGATTCAGTTTGTGAGTCGGTACTGCGAATCGTTTCACAACGTCGTGAATCGAATCAAAATGTTATGAAACAATACTTTTCATCACTATGAAACATTTTTTTTATGTTTCACTATGTTTTCTGCTGTTTGCTCGCTTCGCGAGCATTAAAACAGAAAAAAACATCACTGGACGCCCCTAATTCGTGGAGCATGAATCATTAAAAGCATGAAAATTCATGGAGCAGCGGTCACTATGTTTTCTGCTGTTTGCTCGCTTCGCGAGCATTAAAACCAAAAAAAACATCACTGGACGCCCCTAATTCGTGGAGCATGAATCAGTAAAAGCATGAAAATTCATGGAGCAGCGGACACTATGTTTTCTGCTGTTTACTCGCTTCGCGAGCATTAAAACCAAAAAAAACATCACTGGACGCCCCTAATTCGTGGAGCATGAATCATTAAAAGCATGAAAATTCATGGAGCAGCGGTCACTATGTTTTCTGCTGTTTGCTCGCTTCGCGAGCATTAAAACCAAAAAAAACATCACTGGACGCGCCTAATTCGTGGAGCATGAATCAGTAAAAGCATGAAGATTCATAGAGCCTCGGTCACTATGTTTTCTGCTGTTTGCTCGCTTCGCGAGCATTAAAACAAACAACAACAAAAAAAAAAACATCACTGTATACCCCTAATTAGCGATGCATGAATCAGTAAATGTTACGTTTCGATACAACAGAAAAAAGTATCGATACTCTGATTCGGGTCTCGAATCACCGTCATATCACGCGATCAAAACATCGGCAACGGTAATAAGCAATGGCTGCCGTATAGTAAAGCTTAGCCAAAAAAAAAAAACAATAGAAACAAGTTCCGTACTTATAAGTAAACAATATTAATCACTAATTTTAATTTTCCTGTCCTCCCATGGTAATTAAAAAACATAACGCTAGTTGCTATGGCATAAAAAATAAATAGTATGCAGCCTGCAGACGATGTTGAAATGATGTTATAATATTTCACCTAAATTACTACAAAAATCATTATATAAAACGGTCGTATTTTATTTTTTACTATTGATTAATTTTGTTTATAATTTATTATTAATTTGCATGGTAATAAAAAAATGACCAAACGCTGGTTGCTATGGCTTAAAAAGTAAACTGCATGCAGGTTGCCATATTGTATTGCAAACAATCCAGAACGACATCGTTATCGCTCAAACCGGCGCCAACGAAAAATCGCCAAATCTAGCTGAGGGGAAATACTATAGTTGTACCGCATAATTTATGACCACTAAATTGCAGCCACCTTTTTTCGAGATTGGGGGAGGGGGGGGGATATGGATACTTGCACAGGTGTCAAAATTCCGTCGGACCACCCCTGACTATTATAAAATATTTTGGAAGTAATATGGTCAGAAGACATAAATGATACCACCAAGGCTATAAAATTAATGCAGAACTCATAGCAGCTAATCATTTAAAATATTTCTCTACCTATTAAATAATTGGTTTAATAAGAAGAAAATTCTGTTTCATTTATTTGTGGTATGAATTCTGTACAAATTTTCCAGCCTTGTAATCAATCACTTGCCTAACAATTTTTCTGTGATAGAAAAATAATACATATGTCTTAAGGCATACAAAAGATAATTTATACAGCAAGTTTAAAGAAAATTAGAAGAGCAAATTTTTTGGGAACAATAATTTCTGATATCTAAAACTGACCAATCTTATGCTACCTATAAATCTTTTGTGGTAACCAAGTAATGCAGGCAAAACAAGGTTCACATTAGAGAGTGGGATTGCGAGAATCCCATTATATTAAAATAAAATAAAGTAAAATAAAAAGAATTACACCAAAATTGAGTAAGTCTTTATAAAATTTTTCTTAACTCTAAATATTTGTTAAGAGAATATACAAAGAAGTGTGTTTTTTATTTAAAAACAGCTAAAAAGTGTGGAAGCTAAATGCAATTACATATGAAATAATTTTGGCAAATTAAACACACTGTCAAAATGAAAAAATGTTCAAGATGACATAGACTTCATAAAATTTAAAAAAATAAAAATTCAGGTATTGGGAGAAAAAAAAAAGTACTTTTCCATTTCACTCGTCAAAATGATACAACAGACACTTGTCTTTAACACGTTAATCGCCACGATAATATCAGAAAAATTTTCACATGGGCCATGGTAACTTTATTAGATAATTTAGTTAAAAATGTATCAAGGAAACTTAATGTATCACAGAAAAAAAAAATTTTGCCAAAATTCCCGGAAAGCACTATTTTTTATGTCACACATATATGACTGACATGGCCCTATATTAAAACTTTTTTTCTCGACAAGCCGTGTCAGTCTTATATGTCTGACGCATCCAAACAACATACAACAAGTTTTAACACGTGAATCGCCATGTCAGTCATATGTGCCTGATGTCTGACATGGCTCATGTAGAACTTCTTAGCGTCAGGCACATATGACTGACATGGCGATTAACGTGTTAAGCACCTTAGAAAGTAATTGTTTCAAAACACTTGGAGTAATGATAAGAAAATTAAGGAAACTATCATTTATTAAGTTTTTTTTTTTTTTTTAATATTTTAAGAAGTAAAGTTTCTGACATTTTGCTTAAAGCTAAATACAACATTTATTTTATCATATCCATAATTACGGATGTAAATTAACTTTAAATTAAAAAATAAATGAACCTAGGTTACAAATTAAATAATAATCCATTAGTGCATCACTGTCGCCAATAAAGTTTTGCTTGGCTAGATTTGCACCAGCAAAATGGAAAAGCACACAAAAAAAAAAAAAAAAAAAAAAAAAAAAAAACTGAGTAGTAGATGTTTAATATATTAATTTAAATAAACTTTATCTTTATCTTGCACTTCTTCCTAAAAAAAAAGTAAAAATAAATAAAAAGTTTCCGCTTCTGTACAAACTTGATATGAAAAACTAAGACATACTGCACTTAGTTTTACTTTAATAATGCATGCACTTGTTACTCAGATAAGTTATGCTTACTATTATAACAATCATACACTTATTCCAATTAAGCCATTCACTAAGACAAAAAAAAAAAAAATATATATATATATATATATATAAAATCGCCAACGTCTATGAACGTATTTTGTCTCCAATATTTAATTTTATAACATCTATGCTGTACTAAACTAAATACTCAGGTAATTTCTAGAACCACAGCATAATCAAGATTTAGGGTATTAAATTTAAGATAAACATACACAAATATAAGAAAATAAATGAAGCTTCCCGTGACAAAAATAGATAGTATTTTGAAGCATGTGTTTGAGAAGTTTTAAAGTACCATATTTATCAATAATAAATTATCAAAACGAAATCTTAAATATATTTGTGTTATTTTTTGTTTGTTTATTTTTAACATCAGACTTGGATTAGATTACTTCTAACGATAGACTAACTTGTGGTTGGAGATGTCATTTTGAGAATAGAATAGACTAGGATAAATTACATATCTTACTGACGATGTTTATGTTATGTTTACATTTTACACACCGCAGCGCGATAGGGATTCGTTGATCAAAATCCAAGACGCATGCGTGAAATGACGAAATATGCGTCAGTTCTACGTAATTTGAAGAACCAATGAGAAAAAAAGTTCCCCTGTTACTGTTCTAAGTTTAATCGCCTGTCCTTCTTTTTCTCGCCTTCAACTCGGCGTCCTTTTTTCCCCTGTTGCCACAAACTAAAACTCCCGAAAAAACCTGGCTCATTCACCCGATACGCTATTAAAATCCGCAAGTATCATACTCTGTCTTTTTCTCTTGGCTTTTTCTCGACCCGCAAGGGGGGAAAGCATTTCTGCCTCCCTGACCCTCCAAGGTCAATCTTCCCCTCCCGAGTCAGAAGGAAGCAAAAAGTTACTTTCTTCTCTTTTTCTCTCATCTGCGGCAAAGAGCAGATATCTCTTTCTTTTTCTAGGGATTTATTTTTAATTACGTTATTAAACTTTTTCATTATTTATTATTGCCGAAACGTCAGTGGAGGCTCTCTGTTGAGACTCAAAACGGTTTTGGGCTGTGTCTGTCTGTCGCGCGATAGCGGCCGCAAAAATAGCGCTATTGACTTGAAATTTGGTACACATGTTCATGAGCCCCACGAAATTAGCTGTATAGTTTTTGGTGTGTATTCCATTTGTGATTCGTGTACAGGGATATGCCAAAGTTTTTCTTATCATTACGGCCTATGGGAGGAATTTATATGTACCGTGATAGCGGCTACAAAAATCACGCTATTGACTTGCAATTTGGTACACATATTCATGAGCCCAACGAAATCAGCTGTATAGTTTTAGGTGTGTATTCCATTTGTAGTTCGTGTACAGGGACACGCCAAAGATTTTCTATCATTACGGCCTATGGGAAGAATCTGTATGTACCGCGATAGTTACTGCAAAAATCAAGCTATTGACTTCCAATTTTTGCCGAAACGTGAATGGAGGACCTCTGTTGAGACTCAAAAGGATTTTGGGTTCCGTCTGTCCGTCTGTCTGTCTGTCTGTCGCGCGATAGCGGCCGTAAAAATCACGCTATTGACTTGAAATTTTGTACACGTGTTCATGATCCCCACGAAATTAGCTGTATAGTTTTGGGTGTGCATTCCATTTGCAGTTCGTGTACAGGGACACGCCAAAGTTTTTTTTTATCATTACGGCCTATGGAAAGATATTGTATGTACCGCGATAGCGGCCCCCCAAATAATGCTATTGACTTGCAATTTGGTACACATATTGATGAGCCCAACAGAATTAGCTGTATAGTGTTAGGTGTATTCCATTTGTCGTTCGTGCACAGGGACACGCCAAAGTTTTTCTTATCTTTACGGCCTATAGGAAGAATTTGTATGTACCGCAATAGCGGCCGCAAAAATCCTTCGATTGACTTGCAAATTGGCGCACACGTTTCAGCTTTACATATAAGCAGCTGTATATTTTTTATTGCTATATTTTTTTAACTATGTACACGGACACGCCAAAATTCTTAACATTACAGCGTATGGGATGATTTTCGTTTAAACGCATTTTAATATCATTACTTTGCAATTAAGAAAATGAAACTAGCGTACGTGAGTAAGATACTTAAACTTATGTTGTTTGAAGAAAATATGTGCTCTTAAGATTTCTAATTAATGTAAAGGATCTTACAAAAGTATTCTGACAATGTCACGTAGTCATCCAAACGATGTTACATTTGGAACAATTATTAATTTTAAACGCAAAATAAGCTGAATAGTTTTTACTGGTGTATACAATGTTTATGGTTCGTTTACAAAGACACACGAAAGAATTTCGTAACATTAGAGCATATGGACAAATTTTTAATTTAAGCGCGCACTTTAATGCGTTTATGCTGAATTGAATTTAATAAATTAACATATATTATAAAGATGCTTAAAATCATGTTTACTCTTAAAAAAGGTTATGTATAGACTAAATAATTTATGGGACCACACAAAATAATTCCGAGTATGTACTGTAATCATCCAAATGATGTCAAATTAGTTTGAAAAATTAATGAGTTATAATTAATTAGGTTTATTCTTATTATTGGCGTTTATAATGACTGCGGCTACTTTTCCGGAATACATAAAGGAATTTCGTACTATTACGGTCTATAGTCGGTATTTCTTAAAAGTGTATTTTAACATGTTTATATCCCCATCAAATATAAGGAAATTTTATTAGAATTTTAAAAGCATGTTTTCCTGTGGGGCAGAGAATTGAAATTGTGGGCAGAGAATTGATAATTAGTTTAAAGGTCACGCAAAATATTTCCGATATGCTATGTATTTTTTTTTTTTTTTTTTTTTTTTTTTGTATGAAATTTGATAGTTATGAAATTTGGTATTTATGAATTTCAGGGAAATAATACAAGACTGTCATTTATTAAGAATACATATTGTTTCGTACTTGGGGGTTCGTAAGTTGTCCGAGAATGAAAAGCGAAACTTGCAAAAATTCAGTGATTTATTTATAGAAAGTTCCAGAAAAATACAGGTCTATAAACCAAGTATCAGCTTCAATTCAATCAGTAAACATAGCTTAAACAACAGCCGTTAACAGCAACACAACATTACAAAATGTTTATCAATAACGCATAAATCAAGTCTTATTCAAAGAGGCTCAAAGCAAAGCAAGCATTTGACAAAACTGACACAGATCTGAGATTGACCACCTTGGCTAAAAAAAATGCTCCTTTTATACTATTCTACCGAACACAGACTGTTCTGGAAAATTCTCGTATCTCATCAGCCAATGAGATTAGAGCTTCCATATTTGGTATATCCCTAATAAGGATTTTCTCGCCAAGGAGGGAAACATTCGCCAAATTTGGCGCCAAATCCATTTATTTCCTTATTGGAGCTTTTTAATGCGTTTTTAAAGGAAAATTAGGATATTTTAACGCTAAAACGACTAGAAATGCACAAAATTAGCATTTTATCGACTTTCTAAGCCTCTTTGAAAGAATTTATACAAAAATAAATGTAATTATTTACAATTCCGTAACAATTTATATGATATACAAATAAGTATAGAAAGAGAGATACAGCAGGGGGTCGAGGGGGGCGGCAGCCCCCCTCAGGAATGTATCTGATTATGGTAATAAGTCGATCGAATCAATATATACTTTGATATAATAAAGAATAAATAAAAATGAACTTTTGAATAATGTCTGATGCAAATAGGACGTTGAGGCGCCTAATCTGCAGATCCACTAGTTTTACACAGTATCGGAAAACTCTTCAACAACACTCTCCGTCTTCCGGAAAAAAAAATTGGCACATTTTTTTTTAAAAGGATGCCAGATACCCTGCAAATGCCCCGAATCCAAGAGAAGTCAAACACCGACCCCTCGAGGACAGGTAGCAAACACTAAGAAATGTAATCGCTACATGAAACATATGAAACATACGTGGTCAGAATTCAGCAGCAAAACACCCCACACAAAAAAAAAAAATGTCCACCTTAATCTTACATTACACAAAAAAAAAAAAATCAGTTATAATATTTTTTTTTTTTTTTAATTTAAATATCTACTATTATCAACTTATTTTCATCTAAAGTACCCAGCCATGGGTGACATCTGCGAAATTTACACTCCCTAGCACCAGACGAAATGAAGGAAAGAAAAAAAAAATCTAAAATCTAATCAATTTAAATTACTACTATGAAAGACCCCAAATTCCTACATTTGACAGCTGGTAACTGCCTATATTTTGTTTCACAACAGCACACTAAACTTAATTCCTCTGAACACGTCCTCATTCCCCACAGTCATTTAAACAATCTTCACCAACCTCAGGGTTAGTTACATTAACATACTGATCTACATAACTCGCACATGACCCCTGTAAAACAAAAATGTAAACAAACACAAAAATTTCAAACCACCAGCGAGATGACTGTCTTCCAAGAGCAGGATACCGCTAGCTGTACAAGACACTAAAAAAAAACAAAATTGCAATTTAAGGGCTCTTCGACATGTCCTATAAGGGTAAAGAAAGCGATCACCAGCCATCCGCCGACCTCCCTATTACAAAACACAAAAAAAATTACATGGTATATACATATTACAAACAACAGCATAAGGCAAATTCTGGAATAACCATATTACATCAACTTAAATTTATCAGCCACACACATATATTAAACTTTGTACTTGGAAAATAAAAATCAAAACATACCAATTTCTCCTTTTTTTTTTTTTTTTTTTTTTGAACTTCCCAGTGCACATATTACATCCGCCATTTAAAGCATAACCACACCAGTACCAAAAATTTTTCAAGCGAAACAAGAGTTTTCATTTTCGCCAACCATAAACCAAAAGCAAGTTTTATTTTTTCAAATTTTTACTATTTTTTTTTTTTTTTTTGTTTCAAATTTACTATTTTTATCATCAAGATATACAGTTGGATCCGCGCTCAAGTGCCTGTGTACCTACATCTGGCACAGGTTAACATATTCTTATTTTAAAATTTCTTACTAACTTTTATCTCGAAAGTGAATACATGCTCTGAGAAGTAGCCAAGTGACTGATTAAAGGCAATATAAGAACATATACACAACTAAAATAACAGAAATTTGGTAAAAAAAATTTTTTAACAAGGTCTGTATGACCAAGCGCACACTGACATATAATTAAACTTGCAATTAAATTTTTTAATGAAATTCTACTGACAATTTCTTCTTTTAAAGTCCTGTAATACACGTACATACATTGACAAGAATTTTGTGAAATTTGTAAAATCCTAAAAAAATATTACATGAAATCTAAGGCACTGTAATATTAAAAAAAAATCTACCTTAAAAGTTTTACTGAAAAAATTATTAACTCTCCAAGTACATATCCAAAAACAAAAACAAATTTACCTGAAAATTTTAATGTCAAATTGTAAATCCCTTTTTCACCCACACTCGCATAAAATTAAAATCACAGCATCTCTTAAGCTCATGTAATACTAGTTAAATAATTTAAAAACAAACAGAAGAGACAGCTCATGTCCCGAGCAAAGTGTATAAAGTCAAACACCGACCCTACTACACCAAAGCCCAGAACACAACTAATCTCTTAAAACTCAAAATCTGTTTACAATGTGCACCTTGCAAGCAGAAGTTAAGTTACAATTTTGATTAACAATTTAAACACTAACAGTTAGAAGTAAAAGAAGTTTTTGTAAAACTTCTCCCAATATTTACTGTACTCGAGAACTCATAAACAACCTCTTTTCCATATTAGCATTACAAATTTCATAACAGAAACCTTAATGCAAATTAAAATTTTGTATAAATCACCAATGCGAGTGAGCAAATGAAAAAGAAATCCACTTATATGCTATTAGACATTTAGTAATTGACATTTTACCCCACAATTTTCTTCCTTTTTTCACACAAAGTGAAAAAAAAAAACACTGAAATATGTATATAAAAAAAATTCCTTTGACAGAATCCCAAACAAACAAAATTTAAGTTATTTTTACAGAATGTGCTAGGGTGGTTTTGTTATTCTTCTTTTATTTCTCCACCCCACTATAAGTACAGATTGAGTCTTAATTATTGCTCTCTCAGTGCATCACATATGAGGTAAACAAAGATTTGTTTTGCAATTTACACAAAATTCATTGTCCACACCTTATCACAATTCCTAGTCAGTAAATAGTAAACTACTCTAGAAGCTAAATATTAAAAAAAAAATTTATATTTTTACACTTTTTTTTTTTTTTTTTCACATTTTTCTATTTTTATTATTTTTAACATTTAGACCTCAGTTTACTCCAAACTATCAGAATTTACCTCCATTACTAATCATTTAAGAAACCAATATGCACCGAGAGACCTCACTATTTCATAACCAAGTACCTACATGTACAAAATTCTGTATCTCACTGAAACTCAATTTTAATTATGTAATGCAGAAAAAAAAATTGTACGCTTTCATAACTTTTCTAAAAAAAAAAAATTCAACCAACACTATTAAATTGAAAGATATTTGAATAAGCTTAAATGGAATAAACAACATGGGCAGCTCGAGAAAAAAAATTCTGAATATTCACTACTTTCTCTTTCAACTTTGCATAACCACCAATCTATTCTACCTCCAAATTTTCACTAAGTAAATTCACCTTTTCCCAACATAAACTTCTCTTCTCGAGAAAAATTTCATCATGATAATTCTTTAACACTAACACTATATCACTATCAACATTTCATACTTTCAAGAGCATAACCCTGTCAGGGAGAACTTTGTAAAGTATTAGCAACAAAATTTGTCGCCCCAATAGGTAAACTCATAGCCATTTAAAAAAAAATTCAGTGGGAGACCCACAACAGACTTATTTCATATCTGCGAGCCAAAGTGTTTTCTGGCATACTCCAGTTCTCACACCAACATATCCCAAAATTCACAATTTCCCATTCAAAATATCCAAAAAAATTCTAAAATTTACTTTTTTATCTCATATCATTCATAAATTGCACAAAATAAAAATTTCAGAAGCAAAAAAAAAAACTGATTTCTATTGCAATGTTAGTTAAACTTTTGGATTTTTTTTTTTTTTTTTTTTTTTTTTTTTAATAAGCCTCAAACAATTGACTGTGAGATCAAAGTAATGACAAATATTTAATTTAACTCTGCCTAGCAAGAAAAATTTTTATTACCATCCCAACACATTCCCTAATTTTCTGTTGAAGCAGGTACTATACTCATATAAAGACTTTGTTTACATTTTTGAAAAAATTTTAATCAATTTTACACACATTGAATTTGCAGCTCAAAGTTCTCGTCAAAATATATCCTAAAGAATTAACCAATTTTTACTACTTTTATATATTTATATCTATTTTTTCTTTTTATTCAACACATCAATTTATCCCTCAGTATCTCTTGTCAAAGCATTACAGATTAATTGTTGACATTTACCCAATGCCACACTGAGGGCTGGTCACAAAACATAACTAAGTGGTAGCATTTTTTTTTTTTTATTCGCATATTACTAATATTATTTAAAAAAAAAAAAAGAAAATTTTCAGATGCTGGGAAAAATTATTCTCTATTTATATAAGCAGGTAGACAAATACCCTATTAGAGCTGGTACAGAAAATTCAAAATCATGCACTTAGGCATTCAATACAGGCAACTCCCCCCCCCCCAAAAAAAAAAAATCAAGCCAACCTGAGGACAAACACAACAGAGCTAAGGTAGTTCTGCATGCAAGGGAGAGGTTAGCCAGCACTGCAATACCAGCTCACAACAATATACAAATAGAACCGCACCCAGCCAATAAATAGTTCCATATTTGATTAATTATCCTCCACCTACAGTAATAAAATTTTTTGCTAAATTTTCAAATTGTGACCCACACTCAGAGTGACAAATTAAAAACAATTTCTCTTTTAAAATCACATTTTTAGATACATAATTATTTAGCATTCTAAAATTTTGATGAAAAGTTTACTACCATTCCCTAATTGAGAAAATTTTTTTTTAAAATTGTCTTTACCTTTCAAATTTGTTTTTATCACTGACACATTAAAAAGCACAAAATTTTCAAATTCCACAAGAGCAATGAAAAATAACCTCCTCAGTGATTAAACTATAACTCAAATAAACAAACTAAAATTTCACATGCAAACATTCATTAAAACTGATACCAAAGTAAATTAAAAAAAAAAAAATTGAAATATTTACATATGCACACAACAGAACAGCAACACAAATTCTAGAACTGGTCTCGGCTCCAGTTGTGACGATGGGAAAGTTGGATTTTGTTTTTACTCTCTCATCGTTGGTTTAAGTTAATTAATTATTATCTTTTAAATTTTCCTCATCCTACTACTACATCACATTAAAGCGCGTTGTGTTAAATTTGCAATACCCCAGGTTACCCAACAAAAACTAAAGTTTGTGCAATGAACTTGCACCCTAGAACTTGTGCCAGTTCTGTTGTGATTTTTACACAAGGTAGGTGTAAAAATGATTTTTCCTACATTATGGTCTATGGCAGCCTCTGTCCCAGCACAACCCACTTTAAACTTTCTTTAGGTTATTATGAACAGACAGAGACTCTCATAGCCAACCTTTTTAAATAATATACATGATACTAATGAAAGAAAAATAATAAAAAGAAAAACAAACTGGGCAATCTTCCACCCCCCAAAAATAAACAAACAAAAAAAAAAAATTATTCATGTATCCTGCTGTGAGTTATGGGAAGTCAGCACTAACATATAAAATAGATCTCATTATACAACAATACAGATATATTTTTTTTTCTTACATCCTAAGACTTACATTAGTAAATCTATCTTTTAATTTAATATTCAATTTTAACCTCTTTTGACTCCTTTAGCCAAAAACTTCCCTCACAGCAGGGTACTACATTGCCCATAAAATAAAACATGTAAATATATATATAACTTTTCCTTTCCCCCTTTTTTTTAAAAAAAAAACTGACAGTTATCAGCCAAAAGATACCAACAAAAAAAAAAGGAATTTAAATGGTCACAGTTGTTCATTTAAACATTCTGCCCAAAATTAAGAGTTTAGGTAAATTATATACATCTCTTTAAATTTATCTCATTAAATTTTCATACAATTTGTTTTCTAGCCAGTTTTTAAATCAATTAATAGCTTCCTACAATTATCTAATAAATACAAAATTGTTAATTAAAGAATTAAACCAAACTGAACAACTGTGAACTAAACTGTCAGGTAATTTACTGAATCATATATACAAATAATTCAACTGAAACACATAGAGAAATCAAGCAATAATAATAAGAATCACATGTTATTATTTTACTTTTATTTCATTCGATAAACTTTGATCCTCTGGTCATTCAGCAGATACATTAATCAACTTCTTAATTCACATAAAAAAATTAATAGTATACAGTAACTCAATAATTTTTTATTTCTTACTTTAGTCCATAAATTAATCTTTACTATCTAAACATTATACTCAATTTCAAACAAATTACTTTAAATACAGTTAAATGTCTCTTTGGGTTAAGAGTTCATCACCAATACTTTATTAAACAAATTAACAGTCTCTTTAAAAATTAGAATTTGCTCTTGAAATAATACACCCTTTAAAATACACATACCATGCCTTAAAATTTTAGAAGGAAATAACATTTATTACCTCGGTTTCCCTTAAGGAGGGAATTCCAGATGGAGAGCTGGTGGTACTCTAATTCATACTTTAAGATTCTAAACTATCCTGTTGGAACAATTTGTAAAACACCTATGACACGAGTATGGCTTTTCTCCTGTATGAGTGGCCAGATGATTTGGAGGGACACTAATTTTATTTAACGGATGGCTTTACCTAGTAGGTGGGCTTGAAAACAGCCTAGCTTGGCTTCCCTATCCCTGGGGCCTCCGATAATCAGTCATAAGCCGATAGCTACAACAGTTAATACCTCTGCATATAGTCAGTGGTTCCGGGCTTTCAGGTTTAGTAAACATGCTATTCCTTTCAGGGGTAGCTACATCTCCACTTTCTTCAAAGAAACTTCTAATGACAATATTATAATCCAAACACGTCGCATGTAAGTAATGCTCTGCACGAACATCAGCACCTGTCACTTTACAAAATTCCGTAATTAGATGACCACGATCTTGGTCTGCCATATTTTGTGATTAGTTTGTGTTTTCTTCTACCTCATTTAATCAATTTTTATATCTTGGAGGAATCCCCAAAGGGGCCAGGGCCCTATTACGCTACATCCTTGCTCTATATGTATATTCACATCCAAGGTTTCGCTACGGAAAAACATCGGTTTCAATCCTTTCTCAAGTTCATCTTGCATGGTTGAATTTTCTACTCAAGCTGTTGTAAGTAATTAGATCTCACTGCAAAGCTATGAAGTTCCCTTTGGTGAAAAAGGGGGCACACAAGGGCCCCAGCCAGGGCTTACGCCCTTAAGGGCTGACACGTACAGTTACTTGCATTCTCTGCGGCGTCCCCTCTTCACGTTCTACCCGCGTTACCTTCTTTTTCCCGCCTTCAACTCGGCGTCCTTTTTTCCCCTGTTGCAACAAACTAAAACTCCCGAAAAAACCTGGCTCATTCACCCGATACGCTATTAAAATCCGCAAGTATCATACTCTGTCATTTTCTCTTGGCTTTTTCTCGACCCGCAAGGGGGGAAAGCATTTCTGCCTCCCTGACCCTCCAAGGCCAATCTTCCCCTCCCGAGTCAGAAGGAAGCAAAAAGTTACTTTCTTCTCTTTTTCTCTCATCTGCGGCAAAGAGCAGATATCTCTTTCTTTTTCTAGGGATTTATTTTTAATTACGTTATTAAACTATTTCATTATTTATTATTTTACACAGTATCGGAAAACTCTTCAACAAAGGTATTTTAAAGTACTTTTATATTATCGAAAGTTTTCACCAGATTTACACGTTTTGATGTGTCCTGAATACGTTTTCTTTTGCATCTCAGCCAATTGAGTTAGATCGTTCAAAATTGGTATACGTAGGTTAATTAAGAGAGCATGAAAGAGTGGGGGAAGAAATAGGCGTGCACCGCGCGCGTATTCCCTAACTTGTGCGCGCGCAGAACGCCCGGGACTGCAATGCCGAAGGCAGTGGGGACCCCGTCCGAATTTGTACCCGATGAGAAATGATTTTTTAAATTTTCTTAAGAATAAAATTTTGACTTGAGAAGGAATATGTGCGCGCAGCGCGCATGGGTCTGCGCTGCCGGAGGCAGTGGGGACCCGGTGGGAGATTTTCCCGATCAGATTTTTTTTTCAGGCACGAAGGGTCAGGGAAGGAATACGCGCGTGCAGCGCGTGTATCCCTTAAGTAGTGCGCGCGCAGCGCGCACAAGACTGCGCTGCGGAAGGCAGTGGGGACCCGGTCCGAATTTTTACCCGATGAGAAATGCTTTTAAAAATTATTTTAAGAATAAAATTTTGACTTGAGAAGCAATATGTGTGCGCGGTGCTCGTATACCTCCACACGTGCGTGCACAGCGCGCACGGGTCTGCGCTGCCGGAGGCAGTGGGGATCCGATGGGAGTTTTTACCCGATCCAATTTTTTTTTGGAGCCACGAAGGGTGAGGGAAGGAATACGCGCGCTCAGCGCGTGTATCCCTTAAGCTGTGCGCGCGCAGTGCGCACGGGACTGCTCTGCCGAAGGCAGTGGGGACACGGGCCGACTTTTTACCCAATCACAAATTATTATTATTTTTTAATTTCTTTTCTTAGCACTAAAAGTTACTGTTAGTGATTCATTAATTTTAGTGATTCATTTGAAAATATTGACCCGCTAGCGGGCGAAGCCTGCTAGTCTTTTTATAAAATTTGCCTAATAGTGAATTTTAATAGCAATTTTGTAATAGTAAATTTTTTCTAATAGTAATAAAGGTTCAATCTAAAATAAGAAATTTCTTTGAAATTTTATTCATGATATTGAGTTTATGATCTAAGTATTTCAACAAGGGATTATTTATGTTTCGGAAAATAGGGCGTAGAGAAGGGCAAAATAAAATATTTTTCTCTTGTTTATGCAAGGGAATAAGGCTTTCTATTCTGCTATTCAGGGAAAGAACATTTATTTTGAAATTAATAGTTCCGTAATATCTGAAAATGGGACATTAAATCTATTCAGGATCGATAAAAGTAACGTCACAAATTTATTTATAGTATTACATCAATTTAATTCTTTCTCCTGCTTCGTTTATCCAGTTGTCGTGGAAGTAGTTTTTACAGACAAAGTGAAGAAAAAGAGATAGTTCATTCACTTTCAGTGAAGGCAGCTATGGCGACAAATTTTGCGATTTGGCGACCAATTTGGCGAAAATTAGTAGTTTAGGGTTCCCGAAGTTTCGAAGTTTATTGATGCACAGGAGCCAAGTTCTCGAACTTGCCATGGGCTTCTAGATAGAACTATCGCCAAACCCCATCGCCGAAAGGTATAAATAGAAGTGAGTGGACTTATGCATGGAGAGTGTAAAATTATTGCGATTCAGAGTTATTCAGAGAATTTTTAAATAATATTAAGATATACAAAACCATTTTTCTTTTTTTTTTTTGTAAAGTAAGCTATGATTATCGTAATTAATTTGTTCACAAGTCCATTCAAATTTGTTCAGATTCATTACAAGGATATTGTTCAATATACATTCTCATTTCTGTGTATATATGTGAGTACTATTCACACAGAATAGAGAATATAATATAATCGTTGGTAATACTATTTTTGCCATTAAATTCACAAGAATAAAATGAATGGACGAAGAATCACTATAAGAATTACGCTGAAATTCTATAACACACTAATCTATTTAATGACGAACACAAATTTACAATTAATATATAGAATGCATGAGTTAGAACTGTTTAGAAAATAACATTAACTTCTGAGCACCGTCTGTGCTAATTTTCATATCTAGTGAGAACTACTTAAAGTTCTGAGCACTTATGCTCAAACAGCATATATCTGATCCCGTCTAATCAGTTTGACATCTAGCGAAGAACTCTCGCTTCTCCCCGTAACTTTCTTTTCAGGTAACAGCTGTTGCCATTCTGCATCAACTAATAAATGAGAGGCAACGTGAAAGTGTTTTCTCTGGAAGTGGGAAAGTTGAATTTCTCGTATATATATATATATATATATATATATATATATATATATATGCATATTTACAATATACAGTGTTAAATAAAATTAATATTTTCAATGCTTTCCGAAAACCAATCTATTTTATAGTTTTTCTTTAAAATAAAGACAAGGATAAAAAAGAATTGCAATTTTTCTTTTTTTTTTTCTTAATTAAAACAATATTTTTTTAACTTGTCAACAAGGAGGAAAATTGCACATAAAATATTAAAGTATGCTGCGGTTGGAAAGGTTTTATGATCTAGTATCTACACGAATCTAGTAATCTTTCGTTCTTATATATATATATATATATGTACAATTTTATAAATCATAGTAAAATCCGATAAACAGAAGATTTTAGACCCCTGAAAACACATAGAACAATAAGAATAAAATTTAATCAAATTAAATTTACCTGCGAAGACGTACTGTTAATTATTGAAACAATTTTACCTATTGATTATTGAAACAATTAATTGTATTTATTCATTTTTATTTAGTTTAATTTAACATCATACTTAGCTTAATACTATTCCTAGATAGTTAGGTGCAATTTAAAGAATGTTGTCTTTACGATGAATCGACATGAAACCAAAACAAAAGAAGCAACCAAGCAAAGAGAAAGTAAACCTACGATGACAGTTAAAACATTTGTTATGGTAATTTATTTTAAAATTAAGAAAAGCTCAGAACGGTGAAAAAAACTTTCCAAGGGAGACTTTTTTCACCGTCGAACACCAATGTACGATTTCATTCGCTAGTGAATATAATAAAAATAATTCCTTTTTTCCCATTATATGAGTTTTTGTTTCAAAGAATAATATATTTGACAAAACTGTTTTAATCCATTAATTCCTCTAAAAATCGAGTTGAAAAAGCATCGTTAAAAATTCATACCCTCTCTTATAAAACAAAAATATTTTTTGCAACGTCTTGAGCAATCATTTTAAGAAGTTTCAAAAATAGCTAAAAATTTATCTTTACGTTCTTTAAAAATTCACAAATCATAGGGATTATTTTTGCAAAAGTAGCATGAAAGTATTTTATTCTTTTTTTACTTTAAGCGCAGCTCCATTTCAGTTGAGTGTTTATACAAAATTTATTTCATATTATTGAGTTTGAAAATGTGCAGGACAAGAAATAAAATTTTATCCCTCTTCCGAAAATTAAGTTTATGCAGAAGTTAAGTTTCATTTTAAATTCGCTGCGGTATTTTATTTCTTTCCAAACTGATACTTTATTAAGGTAAATGTAAATTTATAGATTACTGTAATATTTGTTTTCTGTAAAATGTTGTAAATTTTATTATAATTTTATAAAGGGCCGCTTAAGCTATGGTAAATCTCAATTTTGTAAGCAAATATCATAAAATGGTGAAACTTGCAATAGTTCTTTTTAGTATAAATTAAAGTATTAAATTACATTACAGCTTTAAATTCTATATAAATATAGGCACTATATTCAAAAGGGGGTTGAGAAGGAGGCGATATCTCCGTCCTTCATAGAATTATTTTTCAAATAAATCTGATTCTAAACCTAATTTAAATTGTTTTTATCGAATTTATATATACAAACAGTTATTGTTCACTAGAAGAAAACTAGCACTGTATAAAAGCAGCAACTTTTGTGTTTTTGTTATTTACGGTGTTTGCTCATTGAATTATTTCACAACACTCTGCACTATATATACGGTACATATTGCGAAAATACGAACTAGTTCTTTGTTTAAAAATATAAATGCAGAATTCTTTGTTTAATAATACCAGTGCGAACTTAAATTATTAATTGAAAGACTCTGTCGTCTTTTCTTCCAGAACGAAAGTAATTCATAAAAAAATGTCTGATAAAAAACAATTGATCCTATTCGATATCGTAGCTATCTACAATATACAAAGTAGCCTGGAAGACCCAACATATTTTTTAAATTTTAATAAATATAAGTGTCGTAGGAGAATGCGATTTCCCCTCTCCTGTCTCATACGGTAAAATTTTGGCTTAAACAAATAAAAAATTGTTCCAAATTCTTTCATCAGATGGCGCTACTTGTACCTATGTTTTTTTTTTTTTTTTTTTTTTTTTTTTTTTTAAGCGCTACTTGTAGCTTTACGTCCTCTAATGTAGGTAGATTTGAACTCTCTTTATTCTTTCTTGTAGAACTACGTAAAAGCTGGTTGTATCTTACTCTAATAATAATGCGCTGGAAAAAAAAAAATCGAGCCCTGATACCATTCTTGTTGATTCTTATGTAAAATGACCTCCTAAATCCAAATATGATTTCTCATTTTGCCCAGTCACCCACTGTTTTCTAGAGATGCCCCCCCCCCCTTTCCTCAATTTTTATCATTGTTCGGTAATTTTATGACCATGAATTTGATTTGGAGAATGAAAATGAATTAATTTAACACCTAATATATATATATATATATATATATATATATATATGTATAATGTTTAATAAGTAACATTAATAATAGATTTAAAAATGATAAGAAATGTAATACATAGTTTCAGGGTTCAAATCCTACCCTAAATTTTTCCCTTGCTGCAAATGTTCATGTTTTAGAATTTTCCAACTCTGTAGCCCCTCAGAAGATATTTAACAGTTAAAATAATATTTTCCTTGACTAAAGATAAAATTTATAGCCATAAAATTACCGAAAAGTGATACAAATAAGGGGCCGTCTCTAAAAAACGGTGGGTAATAGGGCAATATGGGCGTCATATTCGGAATCAGGAGGTCATTTTTCATAAGAATTTAGAAAAATGGTGTTGGGGGCAACTTCCATGCCAAGCAGTGTAATTTAAGTACAGTGTGATTATAATTAAAGTTGCGATTTCAAAAAGCTCTAACTTTAAAACTACCGCATAGAATGATTTGGTATTTTCCTAGGACAATCGTGGGGCAATGGAATTTTGTTCAACGAAGGGAAAATAAAAAAGCTCCGAAATGTGCTGATAGATGGCGCTGTCAGGGGATGTCATGGGAAAAGTCTAAATGGATTCATTTAGCACAGGAATGTTGTTAGACGAAAGGGAATAATAAATTTCAAGGGTTTAAAACAAATTTATTAAAGAAAAGAGAAGAATACGTGTTTACAACGAAAACAGTGACAATCAAAAAAGTGGAGTTTCATGAAACAAACACATCATATATAATTAACGTATAAATTGTTCGATACGCCCTCTACCTTGTTTTGTTACTAGTTGGAAGTGCAAAAAGACACGTTCCACAAAAGTTTGGAGGGTATCTGTGCAAATGCTTGCTTTCAAGTCGGCTATATTCTGCAAACAACATCTCAGGTATCCCCAAAGCAAGGAATCTCACAGGTTTAAGTCGGGGGAGCTTGTCTGTAATGTGCATGTCACGATTTAGTAAATTGCATACCAGCACAACAGCAATAAGAATCAATTCTGATAGCGCCACCTATCGACGCATTTTGGATCTGTATGTTTTCCTTCTCCAAACACAATTCCATTGCCTCACGGTTGTTCTGTTAAAGTACCAAGTCCACTGATCGTAAGTTTTAAATTTAGAGCGTTTTGAAATCGCAACTTTAATTATAATCGCCCTGTATGAAAGGTTCTAACAACGCATGTAACCCAGGTTCTTCCGCAATCAGTACTTACCGACACATAGATTCAGTTGGATTACTGTTTGAGTGTAGTTTAAAATGTAAAGACGTACGTATTTAAAATATTAAAACGAATTCTACAAAATAAACACACTTTACTTGCTTGCTTTATTTTATTTTATTTTATTTTATTCTTTTTCTTACTGTGTTTGAAGCAAATCGCCATCTCAAAGGGTCTTACCTTAAACTATTCGAACTAGCTTTTTTATTTACTTTGAGAAAACTGTTCTGTTCATCATATTGGGAGTACAAATTAATTCGGTCCGTTTTTTTTTCGTTAAAAATACATTTTATTTATTATCAAAATGAAAAAACATGTTATTCAAAGTATTGTCCATCGGTAGCCACAACTTTTGTCCACCTTTCTGGCAATTTTCGGATTCCATCTCTGAAAAATGAGTCCTCTCTGGACGCAAACCATGAATCGAGCCATTGTTGAATTTCTTCGAAAGAAGTGAAGCGGTGTCCAGCCAAATCGTGATGCATCCGTCGGAACAACCAATAACCAGAAGGAGCAAGGTCTGGCGAATACGGCGGGTGGGGTAGGACCTCCCATTTCAACGTTTCCAAGTAATTTTTAACGACAATTGCCACATGGGGCGCAACGTCGCGCGGTTTCAACTCGTATGGGACCCAATTTCCTTGCTTTTGAACCATTCCCATTTTTTTAAGCGCACGGAAATTGCTTGCTGAGTGACTCCCAACGATCCTGCAAGCTCTTGTTGCGTTTGGCACGGATCTTGATCGAGCAATTCCTCCAATTCGGCGTCTTCGAACTTTTTCGGCTGCCCCGAGCGCTCATTGTCTTCGACACTAAAATCACCATTTTTGAAGCGTCGAAACCACTCTCTACATGATTTATCAGATGGCGCAGATTCACCATAAACTTCCACAAGCGATCGATGCGCTTCAGCGGCACTTTTCTTCCAATTAAAAAAGAAAATCAAAACTTCCCGCAAATGTTGTTTCTTTAGCACAAAACTCGACATATTGAATGCTCAAAAAACCAATGTTGTTGTATAAAACTCGAAGCTTCGTTGACTGAATATGGTTGACAAAGGTCAAACCTTTCTAACAATGCCAAAAACATCTATCATTATTCAGTAAACAAATCAGCCAGAGCCATCTATTGAAAATGCAGCATAATACAGACTTCTTTCTGCTATGTCAATTATTAAAATTTTTTATTAAATATATGCATATAGAAATTTTTGGTTTATCCCCTTTATACACTACTTGCTAAAAGTATTACAAAATTGAAAATTCTTTTAATGTAATACCGATAGAAGTATTGTAAGACCTTGTTGTAAGACCATACCTAAAACAGTGGTTGCTGAGACTAAAAAAAAAAAAAAAAAAAAAAAAAAAAAAAGTGTTTTAACAGCATACTCAACGCTTTTAGGTTAGATTGCATTAATTTATTATATTACCTGCTCAGATGACTTAAGTAGACTCTAAATTGATTAATACTAAATTAAAGAAATGGTGCACCAACAAAATTTAGCTATCTACGTTAATTGTGATAAAATTGCTAATGAAAAGTCTGATTCCACTTTGGTGTCTACAGCTTAGAAAAGTTTATTTAATTCCATTAAATAATTTCCTTCATTTTGTAATATATATATATATATATGTATATAATTAAATAAAAAATAAATAAATTGATTAATTAAATTAAATTAAAATTAAAAAAAAAAATATGTAAAATAAAATTTATGGCATTTAAATAAAAATAAAATAAAAATGTATAAATCTTTTTTTTTTTTTAAATCTCGTCCGCATTTTTTGTGTTTGATTTTATTGTGTCCTGTTTTTTTAGTTGCGTTCATTTCTGATTGGTTTTGCATGCTGCTTCCTGTTGGCTGGTTTTGCTGTTCTTCCCGCTTTGGGTTTTGCCCTGCTTTTGTCGCCAAGCATGTTTTAACATGATGAAAGGCCGCACCCTTTGAAAACCGGTAGTGCTTTCATTAATTTTATAGTGTGTGAAAAAAATTTTAAGTTTGAATTTCTAAATTGCCCATTTATTTCCTAAAAATATTAATTTTTAACACTTTCCAACAAGGTTGAAAAGTGTTTATGACATGGGTTTGTCTGTTTGTCTGTCTGTCAGTCTGTCCGTCTGTCTGTGTGCACTCTAACTCCCTTAAATATTTATGGAATTTCTTGAAACTGATATATGTTATTCACGTTCGCTATCGAATGTTCCCTATTGAAAATGTAGTTTATACCTCTACTGGTTTGTATACAGGGACCCCCGAAAATATTTCAAAGCATTGTGTTCTATGAGAGGCATTTGTACAAACCATATTTTCATACCCTTACTGTACAAAAATCTTAATGAAATTGAAATATGTTATACAAGTTCACTATCGTATGTTCCCTGTTGAAAATGGAGTTCATACCTCTACTGGTTTGTGTACAGGGACCCCCGAAAATATTTCAAAGCATTGTGTTCTATGAGAGGCATTTCTATAAACCATATTTTCGTAACCTTACTGTACACAAATCTTAATGAAATTGGAATATGTTATTCAAGTTAACTATCGGATGTTTCCTGTATAAAATGGAGTAAATACAACTACCGATTTGTGTAAAGGGACACACAAAAGTATTTCAAAGCATTGTGTTCTATGAGAGGCATTTCTATAAACCATAGTTTCATACCCTTACTGTACAATATCTTCATGAAATTGAAATATGTTTTTTAAGTTCACTATAGGATGTTTCCTATATAAAATAGATAACATACCACCACTAGTTTAAGTACAGGGACACTCAAAAGTACTCTAAAGCATTGTGTTCTTTGTGAGATATTTCTATAAATCAAATTTTCATACCCTTACTGTTCACAAATCTTAATGAAATTGATATATGTTATTCAAGTTCACTATCGGATGTTTCCTGTGTAAAATGGAGTAAATACCACCACTGATTTGTGTACAGGGACACACAAAAAGCACAAAAGAAAATGCTTTGCATAGAATATAGCATGATTAGCATTGGATTTACAGGGTGAAACAAAAATAATCAGTTATATAAAGAGCTATTAATAAATATTCGCTAAAATTGTACTTTCGTTTACATTAAGCGTTTTTAACACTTTCTTACATTTTTAACGCTACCCAACAAGGTTAAAAGTGTTTATGACTTCGGTTTGTCTGTCTGTCTGTCCGTTTTTCCGTCTTTCTGTCCGCGCTATAACGCTCGCAAATATTTGTGGAATTTATTGAAACTGATATATGTTATTCACGCTCACTATCGGATGTTCCCTATTGAAAATGGGGTTTATACCTTTACTGGTTTGTATACAGGGACACCCGAAAGTATTACAAAGCATTGCGTTCTATGAGAGGTATTTCTATAAATCATATTTTCATACCTTTAGTTTACACATATCTTAATAAAATTGAAATATGTTATTTCAGTTCACTATGGGATGTTTCTTGTATAAAATGGATTAAATATTACCACTGATTTATATACAGGGGCACCCGAAAGTATTTCAAGGCATTGTTTTCTATGAGAGGTATTTTTATAAATCATATTTTCATACCTTTACTGTACACATATCTAAATGAAATTGAAATATGTTATTCACGTTCACTGTTGGATGTTTCCTGCATAAAATGTATTAAATACCATCGCTGTTTTATATACAAAGACACTCAAAAATATTCTAAAGCACTGCGTTCTATGACAGATATTTCTATAAATCAAATTTTAATAACTTTAATTTCCATGAAGTTTTAGGAAATTGAAATATGTTATTTATATGCACAAAAGAATGCTTTACATAGAATATAGCATGATTAGCATTAGATTTACAGGGTGACACAAAAATATTCTGTTATATTAAGAGCTATTAATAAAAAATTCCTAGAATTGTACTTTCATTCTCATTAAGCGTTTTTGACACTTTCTATCATTTTTTTAGTGTGAATATAATTTCAATTTGTGTATCTGTCTGTCTGTTCTGCTGTCCGTCTGTCTGTCTCTCTGTCTGTTTCTCTCTGCTCTAATTCCCGTAAATATTTATGAAAATTCTTCAAACCGATATAAGCTCACTATCGGATGTTCCATATTGAAAAAGGAGTGAATACCTCTTCTGGTTTGTGTACAGGGACACCCAAAAGTATTCGAAAGCATTGTGTTCTATGAGAGGAGTTTCTATAAACCATATTTTAATACCTTTAATGTATAGAAACTTTAATGAAATTTTGATATATTATTCAATATGTTCCTATGTAAAATAGAGTACATTTCTAACTGGTTTGTGTACAGGGGCACTTGAAAGTATTCCAAAGTATTGTGTTGTATGAGAGTTATTTTTATAAACTAAATTTTAATAATTTTATTTTCCACAAAGCTTAATGCAATTGAAATATATTATTCGTATGCACAAAAGAGTGCCTTCTATGTAATATAGTATGGTTAGCATTAGATTTACAGGGCCACACAAAAATAATCATTTACATTAAGAGCTATTAATAAAAATTTGCTGGAATAGCACTTTTGTTTACATAAGCGTTTTAACAATTTCTTATAATTTTAGTGGGAATATTATGCATCTGTCTGTCCGATTGTCTACCTTTTTATCTGTTTGTCTCCGGCTCCTATCATCCGTGGATATTTTGAGAAAATTTAAAAAATAATACACTCAAGTTCCCTATGGAATGTTCCCTATTTAAAAAGTCATTAACAGGTCCTGTACAACTAGTTTGTTTACAGAGACAACAACAATAACAATAAAAAAAAAAGCCAATGTATTACGTTTTAGGACAGAATTTTTTAAAAGTTATATTTAAAAAACTTTCTACTATAAAAATCATAAACACATTGACATGTATTATTAATATTCTAAAATATTATTTTGTATGGAATATGATATGATTAATTTTCAGATTTACAGGGCTACTGTAAAATATTCAGAGAGATTAAAAGCTGTAATTATAATCTAACGGCTTCATTTTCTTTTTCGTGAAGCCTTTTGAACACTTTTCAAAATTCCCAAGAGGAATTTTAAAATCAATTGTTCTATCTGTATATTTTTCAGTCCTTCTGTCTGTTGTGTGGTAACGCAGACAAATAGCATTAAAATTTATTCGATACAACAATTGCGTATAGTTGGAAAGTGTTACTAATCGATGCGTACTGCATAATTTTTCTTTCTTGTTTAAATTTCTTTAAAGGGGGAAAAAAAAAGAGTTAGAAATTTTATTTTTGCAAAAATTTTGGCCAGTAATGTGAATGTCATAAAGTTTCTTTTTCTTTCTCTCTTTTTTTTTTTTTCTGAAAAAATACTTTGTAAACATATTCTTATAATTTAGAATATTTATCGCAATTAAAATTTTTTGAACATGCAAAAGGCAAGATTGCGATTTCTAATTTTGGAAAGCAAAACGAAATTTTTTTACATAATTTAGTTTTATTTTATTCAAAGAATTGGCTGCAATTAAAGAAGCTTTCTGTAAAAAAATTCTGACGGGAAGGAACCCCACGACTTTCATGACCCACTATTACCTGTATTATATGTAAATGCGATCTAATGACATAAAATTGACTTAAGAAATTAGACACGTAACAACTTTCCTGTAAGAAAAAGTTGATTTGTAAAGACATATAAAACAGAGTTTATATAGCGTGTTAAAATAAATAAATTAATAAATAAATAATTAGTTGAGGCTTTTTAGAAACACCAGCTTTAAGATATAAAATTAAATTAACCTACAAATTCAGGATGACTGTTCATTTTCTTCTAATAACCACGTATTACATAACTGAAAGGGGTTAATGTAGCAATTTTCAAGAAAATCATTAGAACCGCTTTTGATGTACCGAATTTAACCAAATACTCAATTCTTGACTGCAAAACTATAATTGCATACGAAAGGATACCTCACAGAAAATTAAAATGGAGAGTTTATAAAAACCCGTAAAGCTTGAAAAAGTAGCAAAAGACTGGTTGCGAAATATTCGAAAATTTGCATTAGAACTATAATTGGATTAAAAATAAATAAGGTGTTCGATTAAAGAGCCCAACAAGTGTGGTAAAGCTACTTATAGATGGTGGCACAAAATAAAATTGAGAAAAATTATGTGAAAGAGATGGAACGGTTTAAATATAGCACCGTCTTGGAAAGTTTTGAAACTGGCCACCGAAGTAGCTCGGACGTTTCTTGCGAAGATCTTTACATACGTACAGTCGGTAACAAAAGTGTCCGAGCACTATCAAAAATTCCTATGTAAAAAAGTACACTTTATACGGTTTTGTTAAATAAATCCTCTTCGAATCCTGTTCTTAGTCAGTGTAAGAACAGGATTCGATAAGGATTTATTCAACAAAACCGTATTAAGTGTACTTTTTTCACTTAGGAATTTTTGCTAGTGTTCGGACACTTTTGTTACCGAATGTAGCTGCGATATCTATTTTAATTTATCACAAAAATGACAGCACAGATTTAAAAATCTCCAAAGTTATTCTAAAGCTTTAAAAAAAAATTACGAAATGGATAAAGTAATCGTTGGCAAAGAACGCAACACATTTATGGAAAAGTAGACGAAAAAAAATCCCGTAGTTACTTACATTCTGTTTTGTACAGAATTGTTTAATTATTACTTAAAAGGAGAAAAAAAAAAAAAAAAAAAACTTTATTTTGTTTTCTTTTTTAGACAAAAATTGATTTACGCATATAAAAGTATTCTAGTCATATAAATTTACATAAGAAATTTTAATAGAATATAAATTTATGATACATACAAGCTATGTATGATTTAAATGTGTTATAAGATATTTTAATGGTAGAATAAATTACATTTTAAGCATGGCGCTTATAATAATTATCAAATAAAAAAATCAACAAGAAAGAAAAATCATGCAGTACGCATTGATTTGTAACACTTTCCAATTCTACGTAATTGTCGTATCGAATAACTTTTAATATTCTTTGCCTATGTTATCACACAACGGACAGAAAGACTGAAAAATATACAGATAGACTATTTGATTTTAAAATTACTCTTAGGCATTTTGTAAAGTGTTAAAAAGGCTTAACGCAAAAGACAATGCAGCCATTAGATTATAATTACAGCTTTTGATCTCTCTGAATATTTTAGTGTAGCCCTGTAAATCAGAAAGTTAATCATATCATATACAAAACAAAACATTATTTTAGAATATTAACAATACATTTCAATATTTTTATGATTTTTACAGTAGAAAGATTTTTAAATATAACTTTCAAAAAATTCTGTCCTAAAACGTAATGCATTGGCTTTACTTTTTGTTGTTATTGTTCCTGTAAACAAACTAGTTATACAGGACTTATTAATGTCATTTTAAATGGGGAACATTCTATAGGGAAAATATTTATAAAAATAACATTCATAGAACACAATGCTTTCGAATGCATTTGGGTGTCCCTGTACACAAACCAGAAAAGATATTCACTCAATTTTCAATATGGAACATCCGATAGTGAACTTCAAAAAATATATCAGTTTCGAGAAATTCCATAAATATTTACAGGAGTTAGAGCGCGGGCAGACAGACAGATGGACAGATACACAAACTGAAATCATATTCACACTTAAAAATGTAAAAAAGCTTAATGTAAACGAAAGTACAATTCTAGCAATATTATATTACTAGCTCTTAATAAAAATGGATATTTTTGTGTCACCCTGTAAATCTAATGGTAATCATGCTATATTCTAGGCAAATCATTTCTTTGTGCATATAAATAACATGTTTCACTTTCCTAAAATTTCGTGGAAAGTAAAGTTATTAAAATTTGATTTATAGAAAATCTGTCATAGAACGCAATGCTTTGGAATATTTTTGAGTGTCCCTGTACATAAACCGATGGTGGTATTTCCTCCATTTTATACAGGAAACATCCAATAGTGAACTTGAATAACATATTTCAATTTCATTGAGCTATGTCTACAGTAAAGGTATGAAAATATGGTTTATAGAAATACCTCTCATAGAACACAATGCTTTGAAATACTTTCGGGTGTCCCTGTACACAAACCAGTAGAGGTATAAACTCTATTTTCAATAGGGAACGTACGATAGTGAACTTGAATAACATATATCAGTTTAGAGAAATTCCATAAATATTTACGGGAGTTAGAGCGCGGACAGACAAACAGACAGACAGACAGACGGACAGGCAGATACACAAAACTGAAATCATATTTACACTTAAAAACTTAGAAAGTGTTAAAAACGCTTAACGTAAACGAAAGAACAATTCTAGCAATTTTTTATTAATAGTTCTTAATGTAACTGGATATTTTTGTGCCACCCTGTATATCTAATGCTAATCATGCTATATTCTGTGCAAAGCATTCTTTTGTGCATATAAATAACATATTTCAATTTCCTAAAACTTCGTGGAAAGCAAAGTTATTAAAATTTGATTTATAGAAAATCTGTCATAGAACGCATTGCTTTGGAATACTTTTGAGTGTCCCTGTACATAAACCGATATTGGTATTTCCTCCATTTTATACAGGAAACATCCAATAGTGAACTTGAATAACATATTTCAATTTCATTGAGCTATGTCTACAGTAAAGGTATGAAAATATGGTTTATAGAAATACCTCTCACAGAACACAATGCTTTGAAATACTTTCGGGTGTCCCTGTACACAAACCAGTAGAGGTATAAACTCTATTTTCAATAGGGAACGTACAATAGTGAACTTGAATAACATATATCAGTTTAGAGAAATTCCATAAATATTTACGGGAGTTAGAGCGCGGACAGACAAACAGACAGACAGACAGACGGGCAGGCAGATACACAAAACTGAAATCATATTTAAACTTAAAAATCCTAGAAAGTGTTAAAAACGCTTAACGTAAACGAAAGTACAATTTTAGCAATTTTTTATTAATAGTTCTTAATGTAACTGGATATTTTTGTGCCACCCTGTATATCTAATGCTAATCATGCTATATTCTGTGCAAAGCATTCTTTTGTGCATATAAATAGCATATTTCAATTTCCTAAAACTTCGTAGAAAGCAAAGTTATTAAAATTTGATTTATAGAAATACCTGTCATAGAACGCAATGCTTTGGAATAATTTTGAGTGTCCCTGTACATAAACTGATGGTGGTATTTCCTCCATTTTATACAGGAAACATCCAATAGTGAACTTGAATAACATATTTCAATTTCATTCAGATATGTCTACAGTAAAGGTATGAAAATATGGTTTATAGAAATACCTCTCATAGAACACAATGCTTTGAAATACTTTCGGGTGTCCCTGTACACAAACCAGTAGAGGTATAAACTCCATTTTGAACAGAGAATTTACGATAGTGAACTTGAATGACATATATCAGTTTCAAGAAATTCCATAAATATTTACGGGAGTTAGAGCGCGGACAGACAGACGGACAGGCAGATACACAAAACTGGAATCATATTTACACTTAAAAATGTTAGAAAGTGTTAAAAACGCTTAACGTAAACGAAAGAACAATTCTAGCAATTTTTTATTAATAGCTCTTAATGTAACTGGATATTTTTGTGCCACCCTGTAAATCTAATGCTAATCATGCTATATTCTGTGCAAAGCATTCTTTTGTGCATATAAATAACATATTTCAATTTCCAAAAACTTCGTGGAAAGTAAGTTATTAAAATTTGATTTATAGAAATATCTCTTATAGAACGCAGTGCTTTGGAATACTTTTGAGTGTCCCTGTACATAAACCGATGGTGGTTTTTCTTCCATTATATACAGGAAACATCCAATAGTGAACTTGAATAACATATTTCAATTTCATTGAGATGTGTGTACAGTAAAGGTATGAAAATATGGTTTATAAAAATATCTCTTATAGAACACAATGCTTTGAAATACTTTCGGTGTCCCTGTACACAAACCAGTCGAGGTATAAACTCCATTTTCAATAGGGAACGTCCGATAGTGAACTTGAATAACATATTTGAATTTCATTAAGATATGTTTACAGTAAAGGTTTTAAAATACGGTTTATAGAAATACCTCCCATAGAACACAATGCTTTGGAATACTTTCGGGTGTCCCTGTATAAAAAACCAGTAGAGGTATAAACTCCATTTTCAATAGGGAACGTCCGATAGTGAACTTGAATGACATATATCAGTTTCAAGAAATTCCAGAAATATGTACGGGCGTTAGAGCGCGGACAGACAGACGGACAGACAGACGGACAGACAGACAGACAGACGGACAGACAAACAGACAGACAGACAAACCGAAGTCATAAACACTTTTTAACCTTGTTGGAAAGTGTTAAAAATATATTTTTCAGGACGAGAATAAACCCATCACTTTTAACTGAATAAAAATTAATTTTTTAATCTGACAAAAATATGCATATTTACAATACATGGCGAAAATTAATTTTATCCGTTACATTTCCTCAAAAGAATAATTTATAAATTCGAAAGGGAAATTAATAACTGCAACTGTTTAATTACTTTTTTGAAGAATGACAAATGAACAATGAAACAACCCGTATTTTTAATTTCCTGGTGCCATATTTTAAATTAAAACTTTTTTTTTTTCTTTTTGCTAGATTATGAGCTGCTTTTAAACGCGCAAATATTCATATAACTTCAGTAGAAGAAAAATTTAGATAAGAATTTTACTGCTTTAGAAGCGTAATCTAGTTAAAAATTTTAGTGTTTTAAAGTATTTATAATGTTTCTATAAGAAAAAGTTTTTAAAGGACAAAGCAATTGATACGTTATTCATAAGGATGAAAAATTCTTTAACAAATTAGAATGTTATCTGCATCAAAAAACTTTCTTCCATATTTCCTTATACAATTTCAAGCAGTGGAAGATATTTATTAATATTATTATTTAAGATAATTGTTTTTCACAGTACGTGCAGACGATTTTCATCTCATAAAAGTACGACATAAATGTCAGAAGAAGCCAATTTTGTGCCAAATAGACAACATCTTACCAAATACTTTTTTTTTCCGGGATATACTTTAATGAAAAAAAAAATAATAATAAAAATAAAAGGTAATTATGTTTCTAATTATCGCAGATCATTGATTCAACCAGCAGTTTTAAAATTGGTGATGGTTTTTCTAAAATATACTCTTACTGAAAACGCTTCCCCCAGCCTTATTCCCGGAAAAAAAAAACAATGCTTTTACGCATGCAAAAACTTTCATTTTTGTTGATTAGTATTATTATAAATGTGTATATTTTTTATTTAACAGTAACAGGTTAAAAATAAATCTCTATGTGTACAATTATGCGAATTTTTATGCTATATTTCCATATTTAAAATTACGAAAAACGGTACGGCAGCACCACCTGTTGGGCAGTATTTTACAAAAGCTGATCTGCACTAAGTTATGTCAAGGTCAAAATAAGTAAATATTCCAAACTTTGCTCGTGAAAATCAGCTTCAATAAATTTTTCCTAACACACATACAGACAGACTTTTTCTAAAACGGTCAAATCATGTTCAAGACATCTCAAATCATGTAAATCCGTCGTAAGCTGTCGGTGTAACATTTTCTCAAATCTCATACACACAAACATTTTATATATATATATGTATGTGTGTATGTATGATGTATGTATGTATATACATACATATATATATATATAAAGAAAAAAATATATTTAGCTATGTAAGGAACATTTTGTTTTTAATATTTATTTTAATAATGTATTGGTTTAAAAATTTTAACTAATATCAAAATAATAGTGACATTTAAAAATAACAAATTCGGAAAATATGAAAAATAACTTTGTCATAATAAAATACACACAAACATACACATACATATGTTATATAACTAAAATTTAAAAATAGTTTTACATACAAATTTTGCAAATACAATGTTGCTTTAAGTATCAAAAAACACTGATTTTGTTCACCGATATGTAAACTTTAATAGTTCATTTTAGTTGTTTTTTTTTACTGTGTTAGATTTCAAGTTCTAAAATATAACTACAAATTTTATTATAGAATGCTATATTTATATTTAATAAATTCAAAATTTTTAAGTGCAAGTTTCGTATATATTTTAACAGCTTGTTAAAATTGGTTAAAATATATGCAAATCTTGCACTTAATAATTTTAAGTTTTTCGTCTACACTCGTAAAGTAAACGTTATTATTATATTAGAAAATATTTAACTAATTTATACATAACTATTTTAATGATTTCTTTCAGATAATTAAACTGTATTAATGGAATTTTTATGATATTTATAGGGAAAAAAATGTTTCAAATATTTCATAATACACAAATCAGCACATGTTACTTTATTATAGAAAAATAGTCTGGTGTGGCACTCACACAACATTTTCATACACTGAAATTCAATACCATAAATTCAGACGGGACATTAAGGCATAATAAAACGAATACTGTTATATAAACCTATGTTAAAAACAATTTGAAGTACACTTCTTCTCGCTTTCCACATTACACCCTCTGATTTATTTTTATTTATTTATTTATTTATTTATTTTTTGAGATGAATAACTTTGTGAGATACGCTGCATTTATATGTGAGGCATCCACACGTTTGGTTAGTCGACGATTTGCGTCATTACAATGTCATGTGTAACGTCAATTCCATAGCAATTTGCATATCCAAAAACGGGTAGAACTTTCGCGCTCACCCAATAGATAAAGCTTAAACGCTAAAAACATGATTTCTCTATTAATGGAAGCTCAAAAAGTGTCAATATACAAAAAGCAAATATGTTTAATTTAAAAAAATACTTTATTTACCACATGGGTATGAGGAATTAATTTTAATTTCTGAGTAGTTTTCCTGAACATGGTAAAATATAGCAAAGCACTTCCACTAATTACATTCAATAAAATAGAATGTTTTCACTTAACAATTTTCAGCCACATACATCTTCTAAATAATATGTACAGAGCACACTGTGCACTTAAATGTAGCACTATATTAATAACATGTAGCACTATCCCGCTATAATCTAATTCGTTTGTGTAGCTTTGAAAACGAACGGTGAAGGATTTTCGTACTATATTCTACAAAAAACATATTTATATGCCTGTAATATCTATCTATCTATCTATCTATCTATCTATATATATATATATATATATGTTCGTTTGGTTTGGTTTAGTGCATCTTATAGATGTTAAACTCTACTTACTTGTAATTTCCTCCATAAACGTAATATATTTGAAATCTCTTGGAAGTCCTTGTACCCGAACCAATTGCCTCATCTCAACGAAAAGTTAAGCGTATTATCTCTATATGATACAGATTAGAATACAGAGTTTGGACTTTATACTGCTATTGTTCCTGATATATGGTTATAACATACATACAGACAGAGAGAAACACACACACAAACCATTATAAACCTGTTTTTCGGATTCATTGGACTCCCAAAACGCACAAATACAGCAAAAACTCGATTTCGAAAATTTTACCCAAAAACAATACTTTCTCTACTATATATACGGATTAGAGAAAGTAATAAAGGAACATAACTTTGTATACACTCTGTTTTATTTTTGATAGTGTCCACTTTAAAATAAAGCACTTTTGAAATAAAACTATAAACCACTCCTTCTCTATATCTTGAGAGATACGAGCATAAAAGAATCATTAAAAAATAACGTCCATTTTCTCGTAGGAGGAAAGTCATCAATTTTTTAACTTTTTTTTTTTTTTTTTCGAGGTATTCTTTTATGTTTGCAAACGTAAAAGTCCGTTTGCTCGTTAAAAAATTTATTCAAAGATATATATATATATATATATATATATATATTTTTTTTTTTCTAATTAATGAATTTTCAAAAAATATATTTGAAAATTGAACTTACATAAATATGAAATGTATTAGAATGCTTTAGATACGATAAATAAAATCGATATACAAAAGTCTATCAAATATATTTGAAACTAGCAGGCTACGCCCGCTTCGCTGGCCACTATATTTAAATGAATCTCCAAAAGAATTGGATCATTATTTATTTTTCACATCACATTATAAATAAAAACTAAAATAATTACATTGGAATCGCTCTAGACCTCGCATCGGGTACTCGCTGACTACGGCAGCTCTTTCTCTGCCCGCTCTGTATCGGGAGCAGGTTCCCACTGCCTGCAGAAATCTCTTTCCTATGTATTTCAATATGGGTATTTATAGACGATAGGTGGGTCTGCCATTATTTAAGAACTACGATTTTAAAGATAACAGTATCTCAGCGTCTATTAAATATTTTAATTTTTTGAACTAAGTATTTTATTGCTCATGCTATTTACACTGTATTACAATTTGATTCCGACCCATGTAATGAAATAAAATAAAAAGTAGATTTTCTTTTAGAAGGAATTAAATACATAAAAAACAAATAAATTCCAATCAGTTTAATCCTTTCTACTATATACTACCATTATTTCCTGACAAATACTATAAATTAGTAAAAAAAAAAAAAAAACTTTTAAAGAAATTAAATTAACAAATGAAAATAATTGTTGTTATACTACAAAAATTATACATAAACATAACTGTTATAAATACGTTTTTAAATTTTAAATTTAATATATTTATTTTTTTCTACTGCATTACCATTTTATTTTCAATAAATATAATAAATTAAAAAGAGAAAAAAGATTCACCCTCAAATAAATGCATTAAATAAAAAATAAATTGCATAATATAGCCATTGCTAAGATACGCAGACGATTATAATCGAAGAATAAATTCATGAAAAATGAAACATAAAAGCCAATGTTTAAAATCGAAAAAACATTAATTTAAAAAATTCAAATTCGAAATTCGAAAAAATCTCGATGAGGTGCACACCTGTAGGGTCCCAGGTACCTGTATGCCGAATTTGGAAGCTCTGTGATCAGTAGTGTGTTAGTATTGTTCATGTTTAGATAAATGTATTTATTTTCCTGTTGGAAAAAAAAAAAATAAACTCGTTTTTTTTTTTTTTTTTTTTTTTTTTTGGCAACAATTAAATTTAAAATGGGTAATTTTTTGCTATTATAAGCCTATTATTTTCATATTTTTATTAATTAAAAGAAAACTAAACAGAAATTCGAAATTCTGACTTCGATGTGCGCAATGATCCTTCGGGGGGCACCTTTGTGTTAAATCTCGTGACTGTCCGAGCTACCGTTTTCGAGAGCAGTGAAATATACGTACAAATATTGCTCACTTAATAGTATCAGATATTACATTGTCCATCGATTACACATCCATCGAATCCTGTATTTATGTCAATTTGTGTCCTGTTTGCATTACTCCTTCTTGGTGCGTCTTTTTTTTTTTTTTTTTTTTTTAAATAAATTATATTTACAATAACATATCAGCTGCTTTTTTATGTCTTCTTTTATGTCTCATTTTTTTTTCTTACCGACAAATCTATTACCTAAAAGTAAAGAATGAGAACGAAGAATAGTTAGCAAGAAATTAGCAAGAAATAGCAAGAAATTAAAACTTCTTCACACACCATAAATTTTAAATAAGCACAACCGGTTTCGAAAGGGCGTAGCCTTTCTTCATCAGGTGCAAACACGTGCAACTGCCTTGGAGGCAAAAGCAAGACTGAAAGTAGGACAAAATCCAGAGGGGGAGGAGCAAACAAACAACCAATAGGAAGCAACATGCAGGGCAGGACCAATCAGAGAGGAACACACGTACACACACCACAAAAAGAGGAGGGAGGAAAGGAGTAAACAATTAATTTTTTTTTTTTTTTCAATAATATTAAACTAATAAATAAATTTAATAAAATTTAACGATTAATTATTATTATTTTTATTTTAATTAGAATTATTTTATTATAACTAATATGATGTTATAAACATAATGAAGGAAATTGTTTAATTGAATTAAACAAATTTTTCCAGGCTGTAGACAGCAAAGTGGAATCAGATTTTTCATTGACAATTTTATCACGATTAAGGTAAATAGCTAAATTTTTCAAAAAATCCAGTTCGGAAACGCGTTTGGCATGAAAGATAATTTTGGCACTCTTAAAATTAAAACTATGATCAAATTCCCAACTGTGATTCGCAATAGAAGATTTAGAAATTTCTTGATTAACAACATACCGAGAATGTTCACGTAAACGACATTCAAGATTTCTTTTAGTTTGACCAATATAAGATAAATCACAGTTATTACAAGGGACATTATAGATACCCCATTTTTGAAGCTCAGGAACAGGGGATTTGGTTGAAGGGAATTGGAATTTATTGACAGGTTTAAAAATAACGTGAAAATTGAAACGCTTCAAAACTTTGGCTAATTTAAAACTTAAGGGGGGATAAAAAGGTGTCGGGAATCTCCCGTTCATTCTTCTGCTTTCAGAACAAATGCCTTTTCAGACAGACGGGCGCCTCTTTTTCGCGAAAGGTGCTTTTTTAGAATCAGAAGCAGAACAGAAAAGACCTCGAACGGAGATGGGGCTACGTTAAGATCGTTGTGTTTACACAAGCCCCGGTCCTAAAACAGAACTATTAAATTTAACAGAACAATTAAGACTTTTAAAGAATTAGAATTAATATTTAAGAACTAATGACAATCTAAGAACGTTAATATTAAGATTTAATTTAATATTTAATTGTAAATACTGTAGATATTTTTTGTTCTGTTTTCGTTTTCATTTTAAGTGTATGCTAACAAAGCATTAAAATTCTGTTTTCATCTAAGAAGTGCTACATTCATCAAGTTTTGTTTCTTTAATGGATGATAGTTGCCCCATCCACACCCGGACTTTTGGATTAGAAGATTTCAGGTGAGACCCATCCATATCTTATTATTTTGAAGAATAAATATTTTATTAGAAAATTTAAGTAGTAACTGTAAGAAAAGAGTTAAGATTTGAAATATGCTGTATCGGGTCAGTAAGAATAATTAAGTTTTAGACCAGAAATCTGGTACAGCCATATTTTTTGGCATCCCATACACGGGATGTGGGCAGCTATGTCCATTATTTACAATTGAAAAGATAGATAATATTATAAAATTTTAAGTTTTGTATTTATTATGGCTAATTTAGTAATAGCTAAAAAAGAAAGAACTGTCATAAGAGACAGTATAAATAAATTTATAGAGAAATTAAAAACTTTATGTGATGATATAGATCCAGATACTGTAGATTTAGAAGAAACTATTGAATTATTAAATGAAACTACTATAGAGTTAAAGATTAAAGATGCAGAGATTAAAACTTTAACTTAAGAGCTCCAATTAGAAGCCGAATTAGAAGCGTCTAATGAATATCGTGAAAAAATAATTACTTGGAGATTTCGAGCCAATAGAAAATTAAAAGAACTAAAGAAAAGTGAAACAAGCGTTTCATCAATAGAAAACGAAAGAAGACCTATTTCTAAAGAAGTAATGCACATTAAACTCCCACAGCTAGATCCAGTTAAATTTAACGGGAATGCAGCTGAATGGCTGACTTTTTGGTCGTCATTCGAAACGGCTATTCATAACAATGAAAATTTAGATCCTGTAGATAAATTTAATTATTTGAAATCATTTTTAGCACCTGACCCCTTAAAATGTATAGAAGGATTCTCTGTTACCGCGAGTAATTACATAAAAGTAGTAGATATTTTAAAAGAAAGATATGGCAAACAAGACCTATTAGTGAATGTACATTTGAATAAATTATTAAATATTGCCCCACTAAAACATTCAAGTGACATTAAATCGCTCAGGAAAATTTACGATGAAATCCAAACTAACATTAGAAGTTTAGAATCATTAGATGTTTCTTTGGATAGTTACGGCAGTTTATTGTCACCGATATTACTAAAAATATTACCTAAAGATTTAGCATTACAATTTAATATGGAATTTCACGGTGTTAATTATGGCGTGAAAGATATATTATCTTTCTTAAATAAACAACTTGTATCGCGCGAATGCTTAATAACTACCAGACAAGAGGATAGCGGCGCCAGTCATTTCTCCCCCCGAGCTCAAAGATTAGATAATCAAAATCGTAGAGATGTTTTTCCCCCCCGCGTTAATAAATTTGATACTCAGAACCAGAAATTGCCTACTGCTTGTGATTTATTAAATGTGAATAAAAATGATAGGTGTAATTTTTGCTCAGAATCGCATTTAACTAACAAATGTGTCAAAACTCGTAATTTACCATTTGATGAAAGAGTTAATCTATTGCGTAAGAAAGGATTGTGTTATTTATGCCTTCAACCTTCACATTTAGCTAGACACTGTATATCAAAAAGTTTATGCAAGTTATGTAATCGTAGACATTCAGACATAATGTGTAATGGAAATAAAGATTTGAAACAGGAAATAAGTAATTACGAAAGAAATGATCCATCTAAATTGGCGTTATCGAATCATAATTTACAAGCGAATGTTTATTTGCAGACGTTAATAGTAGCAATTTCTAACAGAGATGATAGTAAATCATCATATATTCGGTTAATTATTGACTCCGGACCTCATAATAGTTACATCAGTAAGTTTGCAGCTGATAAGTTAAAATTAAAAAGAATGAATAAAGAAACAATAAGACATGGACTTTTTGGGGGCATGGAAATGTCAGCTGAACATAATCGTTATGAATTTACGATCGGGAGTTTAGATAATAAGTTTAAGTGTAAAATACAAGCACTAGATCAAGAAAAAATATGCACAGGCGTGAATTTATGTCGCGATGATAAATTAGTAAAACTCTTAGAAAAGGAAGGTGTATATTTATCAGATATCCCTAGAAATAATAAATCCTGTTTATACCAGAAAAATCCAGACGAAGTACATATACTTTTGGGAGCCGATATGTCCGCTAAACTGTTCACAGACGACATAAAATATTTTCCAAAATTGGGATTAACTACATTTAGAACTAAATTGGGTTGGACCATTTTGGGCAAGACAGAGGGTCACAAAAGTGAGCAGGGCAATTCTTTGGCGGGTCTATCGTTGTCATTACACGCGTCAAACGCCAGTTTATCAGATTTATGGCGCCTTGATACTCTAGGAATTACTAATGAAGATAACAAATCGAAACAGGATTTAGAACAAGAAACCAAGAATTATTTTCTAGAAACTGTTAAACGAGATAAAAGCGGTCGATATGAAGTCAATTTACCATGGACAGTTGACCATTCGATTTTATCAGACAATTACTCGTTGGCAGAAAAATGCCTGTACAAGACGGAAAATAAATTAATCAAATCTGATAGGAAAGAGGAATATGGGGAAATTTTTGATTTCTGGGAAAACAATCACATTAGAGAAGAGGTATTGGACCAGAAAAGGGACAAGGTACATTATTTAGCACACAGACCGGTGGTTAAAGAATCTAGTGAAACCACTAAAATTCGTCCAGTATTCAATGCCTCAGCACACACTAGAAACAGTCCCTCCCTTAATGATTGTTTAACAAAAGGACCAAATCTTGTAGAAATTATACCTAGCATTTTGAATAGATTTCGCAGATACAAGATAGGAATTTCGTCCGATATAGAGAAAGCATTCCTGCAAATTAAAATAACTGAGAAAGATCGCGACTTTTTGAGATTTTTTTGGTTTAATAGCGAAAATAAATTAAAAATTTATAGACATTGTCGCGTGGTTTTCAGCCTAACTTCAAGCCCTCTTTTGCTTATGGCAACATTAAATCACCTTTTAGAAAATGTTCCCGAACAATGGCGAGAGACAGCTAGGCTCTTAAGAGATTCCTTCTATTTAGATAATTCCCTCCTCAGCCTGAATTCAATTCAAGAAACAGAAAAATTCATATCAGAATCTCAAGGAATTTTGGCTTCGGCACATTTCAACTTGAGATGTTGGCGATCGAATTGGCCCCAGGCTATGATCGACAAAACTGAAGATGAACCTAGGTTTGCTCCCGTGTTAGGATTACTCTGGGATTTGAAAAATGACAGTTTAGTTTGTAAAATCGAAGAACCCCTAAAGATAAGTGAACCCCTTACAAAAAGAAAACTTTTATCAGTTACCCAAAGAATTTTTGATCCTGTGGGATTCACAGCACCTGTCAGTTTAGTTCCCAGACTAATCCTTCAAGAAACGTGGATTCAGAAGGTGAAGTGGGACGAAGAGCTCCCTGAAACTTTAAAACAACAATCTTCTAATTGGCTGAAAGGAATAAACTTTTTATCCCAAATTAAAATACCTCGGTGGCTTAACATTTGCCCAGAGAAAGAAAAGAAAACATCATTACATGTTTTTTCTGACGCAAGCAAGCGAGCATATGCCACTTGCTTATTCATAAGAGTAGAGACCTCAGAAGGAATCAAAATCCAGTTAATCAATGCTAAGAGTCGAGTTGCACCTATTAAGGAATTGACCATACCCCGCCTTGAACTGTTATCTTGTCTTATTGGCGCTAGGTTGGCCAAAAATGTACAGAACGATTTAAATTTAAATGTAAATACCATATTTTGGTCAGATTCAACCACTGCTTTAGGTTGGATTAGAAGAAAACAAGAATGGGGTACATTTGTACATAACCGAGTGTTAGAAATACGAAATCTGACTGAAGTTTGCAATTGGAGACACGTACCCGGAAATTTGAATCCTGCGGACCTCCCGTCTAGAGGATGTTCCTTTGAACAACTACAGAAATCGAGATGGTGGGAGGGTCCGAGTTGGCTTTATTTACATGAAAATGAATGGCCTCAAATAGAAGAAGACCCAAACGAAGAAATCATAAACAGCGAAAAAAGGAAGACAATCCTAAATCTTTTAGATAAAAAAGAAGACAATTTCAATCGATTTTATCAGTATTATTCCTCTTACAAGAAAACAGTTAGAACCATTGCCTGGATATATAGATTTTATCATAATTCGAAGACTGCTGAGAAAATATCCGAATTAGATATTTCAGTTGAAGAATTTTCAAAAGCAGAAAATGTACTTCTACGATTAGTACAACAAGAATCTTTTTCAGGGAAAACAGATCCAAAATTAAGAAATTTAAGGCCTGTCGAAGATAAAGCTGGTCTCTTAAGAGTAAAAACCAATATAATTCAAAGAAACGACAGTGAAAACTTCAGATATCCCCTGATCTTACCTTACAAGCATCCCGTCGTCCAAAGATTGGTATTCGAGAAGCATTTAGAAAATCAGCACGCTGGAGTCGGCACTCTAATGACACTACTCAGAGAAAATTTTTGGATACTGAAGTCTAGAAAATCCATTAGAAATTCAATAAGAAAATGCGTGATTTGCAGAAAACTTCAGACTTCCAAAATAGATGTTGAACCTGGAGTACCACCCGAAGACAGAGTACGAGAAGCAGCCATCTTTGAAGTGGTGGGCGTAGATCTAGCCGGTCCTCTTCATCTTTCTGATGGATCAAAAGCGTGGATAGCCTTATTTACTTGCGCTGTCTACCGAGCCATACATCTTGAAGCCATTACGTCTCTGTCTACAGAAAGTTTTATCCAGTCTCTGAGAAGGTTCATAGCAAGGCGAGGCAGACCCTACATCATCTATTCAGACAACGGGAAGAACTTCCTAGGAACCAGCAATGCTCTCTCGAGTGTAGATTGGGAAACCATTTGCAAGGTAGCTTCCACCCAGAAGATCATTTGGAAATTCAACCCTCCTGCCGCACCGTGGTGGGGAGGTTGGTGGGAGAGGCTTGTTGGAATGGTTAAAGGAATCCTGAAAAGAAACTTAGGTCGTGCATCTTTGAATTACGAAGAACTTTGCACCATGCTATGTGACTGTGAACAAGTGATTAATTCACGGCCCCTAACCTATGTTTCCGAAGATAACACAGATCCCTTACCTTTAACTCCAATGATGTTCCTAAGAGAACTGCCAACATCAGGAGTACCTGACCTAGATGCTTTGGATTCTAAATATCTTAACCGCAGAGCCAGATATAGGCAAATAATCAGAGAAAACCTAAGAAACAGATTCAGAGCTGAATATTTAGGACAATTACGTCAACATGCATCTAAGACCAAAAGATTCAAACAATTGAAAGTCAGCGATGTTGTCCTATTAGAAGATTTCAATAGGAAACGTGTTCACTGGCCTTTGGCAAGAGTGATCGAAATTTACCCAGGCAAGGATAATGTCATACGCCTAGCTAAGGTGAAGACCGAAAATGGATTTTTTCTGCGTCCATTGCAAAGATTGTTTCCTTTAGAAATTGACAGTACCGAACTTAAGAATCACCCCACTTTACATAAATCTGTTCAAGAAAATTTAAGTCCTTCGACTTCCGAAAACAAGAACCTCTCACAGAAACCGATACTCAACCCCAGAGAAAAGGAACCTGTGAAAGACCCTCCAGAACCTACCAGTTCCAGAACCCATGATCCCACTTCCAATCCCCCGGTGGTCTCCTGAACTGGCCATGTGGTGAAACCCCCTCAACGACTTCAACTTGGATTGTTGAGTTCCTCCGATTAGTCGCAACTCAAGGTGGGAGGATGTCGGGAATCTCCCGTTCATTCTTCTGCTTTCAGAACAAATGCCTTTTCAGACAGACGGGCGCCTCTTTTTCGCGAAAGGTGCTTTTTTAGAATCAGAAGCAGAACAGAAAAGACCTCGAACGGAGATGGGGCTACGTTAAGATCGTTGTGTTTACACAAGCCCCGGTCCTAAAACAGAACTATTAAATTTAACAGAACAATTAAGACTTTTAAAGAATTAGAATTAATATTTAAGAACTAATGACAATCTAAGAACGTTAATATTAAGATTTAATTTAATATTTAATTGTAAATACTGTAGATATTTTTTGTTCTGTTTTCGTTTTCATTTTAAGTGTATGCTAACAAAGCATTAAAATTCTGTTTTCATCTAAGAAGTGCTACATTCATCAAGTTTTGTTTCTTTAATGGATGATAGTTGCCCCATCCACACCCGGACTTTTGGATTAGAAGATTTCAGGTGAGACCCATCCATATCTTATTATTTTGAAGAATAAATATTTTATTAGAAAATTTAAGTAGTAACTGTAAGAAAAGAGTTAAGATTTGAAATATGCTGTATCGGGTCAGTAAGAATAATTAAGTTTTAGACCAGAAATCTGGTACAGCCATAAAAGGTAAGACAACAAGATTATCAGGTTTAATTTTATCATCAATGGAAAGAGTAGAATTATAAGTTGACCTACTGAACTTTTTGAAAGCTTTATCAATTATAGAGGGTCTAAAACCTCTTTTAATAGCAACAGACTTTAAATAATTCAGTTCTTCTTTAAGAGAAGAAGTATCAGAACAAATTTTAAGGGCACGATACACATAAGTGTAAAAGGTGCCAATTTTTTGCTTAGCCGGATGATTAGAGAGAGCATGGGGAGGGTTAGAAACAGAGAAACGTTTCCTGTACACAGAGGTTTTAAAAGAGGAATCGCACCTAGTAACTAAAACATCAAGAAAGGGAAGTTGATTACAATTTTCTAACTCGAAGGTAAACTGAATATGGGGATCAATAGCATTAGCAATATTAAGAATGGCAGAAACATCAAACGGATTTTCAACAAGAATGAAAGTGTCATCTACGTACCGTAACCAGCATTTTAATTTTAGCATTGGAAGAATAGTTAGTCAAACAATTCACCAAAGAGACATACGCACGCCAAACAAAGCAACAAGATTTCCCAAATTGATTCAATTATTAAGTTCAATAATAGCACTGACTCCAATCCACTGCACAACAATACCTGTTACAAAGTGAAATATGACCGTGTAACTAGACTCTGATGAAAAGAAGGTTGCCTCTAGGACAATATTTCAAGGTGACAAAAGAGAACCCTGTAATGAACAAAAATCACCCATTAAGCACAGTAGACGCCGAAACCACAAAGACCAATAAGAATGAACAATAGAAGAAACTCAGAAAGGTGAAAAAAAATCATCAGGGGATGAAATACACATGTTTAAAGAAACCAAATTTCATTTTTAAGAGCCCGCAAAACAAACGATACACCAAAACAACTCAACCAAATCCCAACAGAAAAACTCAAACTAAATCGAAATCCAAAGAAAAAACAACCCAAGAAAGGAAGGTAGGAGGCAAGCGGCAAGACTTGTGACTTGCCTGTGGGGTTAATCTAGTTTTACGCCAGCAACACTCCTCCAGCCTGCCAAGACCAGATTAGGAGACACATGGATGGAAAAAAAAAAGCAAAACCCCATAGCAAATAAAGAAGAATGAAACCATGAAATGTATTGATGGATTACGAACCCACAATAAAAAAGAACCCCGAAATGAATCAAATGAAACAATGATAAATTATTTTCCAGAACAACAAAAACAGAAAACCCTCCAGAAAAACAAAAATACACCATGAACCTAAATGTAATAAACCGAAACCTAAACCCGCAAGAAAAAATCCCCGCGAAATGAAAGAGATGGAATTTAGACACAATCCATCCTGATGTATTGAAACACAAACCAGAAAAAAATAAAATCAAATCAAAACACGAGCCACAAAAACGGAATTCAAAACACGATCAAAACAGAGAACTTAAGAGGAGAAAATGGCATTTTAGAACTTGAGTTGTATCACTCCTTGATAACTTAATTAATATCCAATTTTCAACCTATTAATTTTTATCTAACCTTAGTTTATCTTATTTTCCCAATTCATACAGGCATTTTGGAAGTAATCCATGAAAGATTTAGATTTTAATATGTATAATATAATATATATATATATATATATATATATATATATAAGAAAATACTTAGTTGCGTGACAGATATGGCAAAAAATTTGCAATGTTCCCAAAAATTTAGACAACTTTTCTTAATTAATTTTAAATTTAAATTTTGTAAAATTTTACTTTTTCTATATACAAAGTTTACCTTCTTAATTTCTGAAAGTTTGATATGTTTTCTATCAAGAAATACCTAAAATAAATGAACTAATTCAAAATTAAAATGTTGTCATTTTGTCCACTTTCTTCTGAAATTATCCACTAATGTCGAAGTCAATATTTTTAAGAAACGCTGAATATGCATATGGGATTCTCAAGAGACAATCATATAACTTTTAATCGAAAAATATAAATTGAATTTTCAAACTGCTATTTCAAATAATTCGTATTTTAAAGTAAATTTTCCTTAATATAATTCCTATGTGTAAAATTTCTTAAATTATTTCTTTTTAATCAAAATAATTTATTAATTTCCCAGTCACATTAGCAAAGCATTTATTTAACAGGGTTTAAAAATATCTTCGTTCAAAATCCTTACAAATAGAATTTTTGTTCTGCCTTATCTTTCTCAGCAAATGCAAATCTTTTCATTATCATTTAATCCTATGTACATTTTTCAGTTAAATATTTTGTGCCTAAATGGTTTTCTAGATTAGCATGAAATCTGTTGAAGCAATTTTAAAGTATTTGTTTCAAGATTCCAAAAAGTACCATTATTATTGTTTTTTTCTTATCATCCTTAATAAATACAAAACTTTTCATTACAATGTAATCTCACAAACATTTTTCCTTTTATGATAATGAAGGAGGGAGAAAAAAAGTGTTGAAGTAATCAACACATCTTATCTGAAGCTTGTATTTATTTTCTTAAAATGTTCCAAACAGAAGCAAATTGTTTATAAAGGCGTTATTTTATTCTGATGGTAAAATTTTTTAACGATTTCTGAAGGATTTTTTTTTTTTTTTTTTCAAAAATAGAAACTCTACAGCAATCAAATACCAAAAAAAAAAAAAAAAAAAAAAAAGAAGAAGAAGAAGACGTAGACGAACACATAAATGTTGATTACTGATGATATTATAACGAAATGTCTTTGAGATAATAATAATTAAAAAATATATATCCTTAAGAGAACGTCATTAGAAAAAAAAAAAAAAAAACAATAAATAAATAAAATAACCCTTTGTATCCCACCGGGACCTTAAAGTCCCGTCAAAAAAATTCCTCAATATAGCCTAAATTTACTAGAGGATTTCATTGGGACTATAGTTTAAGCTTTAGTCGATATAGTTTAAGCTTTCCCTATAGTTAAGCTATGGTTTAAGCTAAATTTAATACTTTCGTGACCGCTGACGTAGATTCTCGTAATTTGAAAATCTGTAATTCCACCAATGGGCTTTTCTTTCGCAAATTGTATGCTATTTATTTCTTAAATATATAACCAATATTTGCCATTTTACAATGAAATATACTATGGATACATATACTTTGATTAGAAAGATATTATTATAATGTATATCATTTCTAATATAAATGGGAATGCAGAAAATTTTGTTCTGAAATATTGTAACTCGGGAGAATAACGCCCACAGGCAGACCTTAGTGTCAAAAAGACAAAAGAATGCGGTAGCGAAAGTGTTAAAATAATAAAAGACATACACGCATATTAATCGTTAAAAGCATGATTTTCGTAATAAGGGGGATTCAAAAAAGCAAATTTTACAGAAAATATCAGTGTTGAAAATTTGTCCTCAAACAACAGTCTCTCCAGTGCATGGATAACTTATTTGAAAAATTCTACTTCTCAATACATGTGTAGAGGATTTTATTACCATTGTTTTCACAGAACACATATACGTAATAACGCCCACAGAACACATAAAGAGAATAACGCCCACAGGCGGACCTTACAGTCAAAAATTCAAAATCATGCGGTCGCGAAAGTGTTAATATAAGATGATTCTTTTGCATAAAGAAATATAATAAAAAAGTTTCAAACTATATTTTTCCAAAAATAAAATAATTTGCGATATAAAGGGTTAAAACCAATACAGAACATAATGTTATCGCTCGCAGATATGCCAGTATTTTAATTTATTCCGGAACATTTTTAGAACTCCCCTTTTTTCCCACCACTTTTCTTAAAGGGTACTTTTCTTATTTAATTGTGATTACACACTTAAGAAAATTTCACCTTAAATAAAGTGGTGGGAAAAGAAAGGTAGACACTAACCGTGCTCCGGGATAAATTAAACTGATGGCATGTCTGCGCTTTCCTTGGCATTGGTAAAAGTGTGCCGTAATAGCGTGACCTTGAAATTACATCTGTTATCACATTTTGTTTTTCTTAACGCAATGTCGTTTGTTGCAGAAAGAAAACGCTTCTTTCCTTTAGCGAATAATCGTATCTATAGAACTTGCTATCTCGTTGGAAAAAAAAAATATATATATATAAAGGAATCAACATTCTGTATTAAATATTTAAAATTTGTATATATGTGTATATATTTTAGGTTGAATATATTTCGTATGTTTTTTCAGTTTGTTGAAAATCAAATGCATTACCTTCCAAAACATTCATATAGCTTATGGCTATTTAGATAGAAATCGTTTGTAATTTATATAATCTTCAAGCATTTATATTTCTGTCAAATGTTCTTACTTTTCATAACTCCGCATGCTTTCAACATTGATCTTCAATAGTGGATTTCATCTTTTTAATTTAGTTAAAATGCCTGCAAACTTAATAAATTCTATTTTTTGGATCACAGAAAAACAACCTTTGTTATTTTCAAACTTAACTATTCTACATTCTGAACAATATTAGCTTAGAAGCAATTGCTTCTGCGACGTATGTATAAAAATATAATATTGTAGTTGTTTCTAATCTCCAGCCTAATCCGGTGGAGTCAGACCATCTTGAAGAATCCGTTGACATTTAGAAAGTCAATAACGTGCAGGGAAGATGAATAAATTGTGTCCCAAAATAGACTCAAACAGTTTAAGATGTGTCCAGATGAAGCCTCGTGGTGGTGGCATTTTGGCCAAAGATGGTAGGTTTTCTTACTCTTAGAAAATGAAAGAAATTTCGGGTGGCCACTGTTAAGGCGCAAGAGGCTGACACAGAATTTTCGGTCACATAACAGAATTAAAGATAGACCCGCCTTATTACCCTTATTCGAGTAGTGAGTGGGGGAAGGGGGGGCATTAGCTAATCCTTCTAACTTTAAGATTTTTTCTGAGAAAGTAGGTCTAGTTAAGTACGTTCTGAAAAAGTGGGGTTTGGGTGACTGCAGCACTCTTTTGCAAGGTTATCTGCCAATTCGTTACCATAAAGACCCACATGAGATGTAATTCACTGGCGATGGATATTGTGTTAAAAAGCAATGAGCTTCAACTTGTGAATGATAAATATACTTGTTTTATCACTTACAGTCGGCAGAAATATTATTGAAGCACTATCAATAATTTCTATTTAAAAGGTGGGCACCAAATTCATTTTCGTTAAGTAAATATTTGTCGAATCATGAACTTAGTCTTATACAGTTTATAAAAAGCATGTTGATGATAAAAATTAGCGATCATACTAAATATATATATGTAAAAAGCATCGATGTGTGCTTGAATAATAATTTTGCTGCCGACTGAATGTAGCCCAGTTATTCAGATGTTGCATTGAGTTACGACTTTCAGTAAATACCCAGAGGTTGCCACAGTTACTTTTGCTCATACAGTCTCAAGATTTATATCTATTGCAAGCACTTTGCTTCTGAAAACAGAGCAGAAGACTAAGTTAAGTAGACAAAGTGAAGTTCAATTCTAGTGAGTTCCAATGCAGATGCCATTACCGGCAGGATCGCTCAAATTGATGCTGTCATTAACTAGTTTGATGTCAGTTCGGGAATTTTATTAATCACTTTCAACGCCAATTGTTTGAGATTGCTTGACATGAATTTCTTCTTATTGACAGAGCCAGAAAATTTCTATTGAAAATGAATCCTGTAAAATTTTTCCGGAGATTTCAGACAGCAGAGGAGAGAATGCGGATCAATATTATCAGTAAGTAGGTGCAGAGACATAACTATCAACACATAAAAAAGTACTTACCTTGATTGTAAAGCTTTTTCCTTCTGGTGGAATTATCGCATTTAATATTAAACTGTTGCTAACGCCTTTTTTATATTTAATTTTAGTTACATTTACATGAAAAAATACAATAGTGAAACTAACCCTTCGTAAACAAGTGTCTGTCGTAATGGAGAAGTAAAAACATTTTTTTTTTTTTCACCTATGACAGTCGGCTGCAAAATTATCCGAGCACTAGCAATAATTAATATATAAAAAAATGTACACTTAATATTGTTTTGTTAAATACATCCTTGTAGAATCTTGTTCTTGGACTGACTAAAAACATGATTCGACAAGGATATATTTAACAAAACAGTATTAAGTGTATATTTTTACATAAGAATTACTGCTACCACTCGAATAATTTTACTGCCAACTGTACATTTGTTTTCCATCTATATCCGTCCAAAACACTTCCACCTGTCAGAACCATGAAAAATTAATTTGTAGCGGTTTATTTATTTATTTATTTTGCATTATCAGTTGTTGCACAAAATAAAACTTTATTATTAAAAACTTTCTTGCGGGCCAAGTACAAGTACATTTCATAAGAAAAACGAACGACGCCTTAACTCGTTACTCTAAAAGAATATTTTTTTGAAAACTGACTTTGGGATCTTGTTTTTAACGCTTTATGTGCCGCTGGCGCATATATATAAGGTAAAGCTAGGAGAGATCGTGCGGTAGAAGAGGTTGCGCACATTGGGGATCGGTGGAGAAGATTAGTGTGGGCCAGTTGCAATTTCAGGTGTTGTACAACATAAGTAATGAAGTGCTTACTTGAATGTATATGTTGATTGCTTCAAGAGTCTAGGATATAACGTGATTATTTTGTCTCGTTTAAAAAAAAAAAAAAAAAAAAAAAAAAAAATTGCTTAAATTTTCATAACCCTTCATAGAAATTTCAATACAAAGGTAGCAGTACAAAATATTTTTTATTTAAACGATTTTTCATAAGCTACAAACCAAGATTAACGTTATGAGTACCACGATTTTCTCTATAAGCGAACAATTGTTTAATAAAAGGCTGCACAGTGTGTACTACCAAAATGGGCGAGTTTGCGTTTTGCTATTTAGGAGAGATTGCGCATTGATTTTTATAAAATTTTGTACTAATATAAATTTCACAGCTTCTTGGTAATGACAAGAAAATTCTTGCAACTGTCACGGGGTTATAAAACCATCTCCACTGATGCCCTCCACGTCATCACCGGTGTTCCTCCTTTACACCTCACTCTGAATTACGAATACAACAGAATAAACGTACTACAACTAAGAAACAAAGACCTACAGAAAATTCTATTTCCAAATGAAGAAATTCAACTCAAAATGGGCAGCTGGTTCATACACCCAGCAGAGGACTTTACGCATGCATTAATTAATACTAATATTAACTCCTTCTCTCCTACAGCCCCTGTGGCGATATATACAGATGGATCTAAGACAGACCATGGTGTGGGTGCCGCATTTTGCGCCTTTGTTGACGGGGTCTTGGTTCATCAGTGGTCCTGTAGGCTTGGGGACTGTAACACTGTTTTCCAGGCTGAGATTTTCTCTATCAGCCAAGCAATTTCTTGGTCAATTTCTTATTTTACCAATTCGAAAATTTATATCTACAGTGACAGTCTCTCAGGTCTTCAGGCTCTGGCTCGCCACAGGAGTAACCATCCTATTATTCAGATAATCAAATTAGATCTCCTGTCTAAGCCCGAGACTTTCTCTTTAGCTCATGTCTCCGCTCACAGGGGTGTCGCGGGCAATGAAATGGCAGACCTCTTAGCAAAAACTGCCACTAAAAAGGAAGCAGTGGATTTCGTTCTGGCCCTCCCCCCCTCTTACATCAAAAGATGTCTTAAAGCACGACTAAAGAAAGAATGGCAGCTATACTGGGAAACATCTCCTAAAGGTAGATTTACGTTTAACCTCCTCCCAAAAGTGTCAAATTATAACTTTGACCTTTCCCCAGCCATAACAGCCTTCTTAACGGGCCATGGCCCGTTCAAATCACATCTCTTCAAGTTTCATTGCTCGCGCACTCCACAATGTGAGTGCGGCGCTGAGGGTAATGCAAATCATTACTTTTTCTCATGCCCACTAACTCCTTGATTGGCGTATCCTTAACCCACCTAATAAACCTAACGACTGGCTTTTTAATATCGTTACCCGGCTTCCCCTACGTCAGAAACTAACCAGAATCTATAACTTCTTAATGCATCTTTCCAATTTGACCGACTAATTTTTCAATCTTCCAAGGCAGTTACCAACTTTTCTCTTGGATTACCATACAATTTTTCTTCACAAGCTTTTCCATGCGAGGGATCAAGGCTCCGTTCTTCTTTTCATATTCTTGTTCCTTGTCGCCCTCTGTCGTGTGAAAGCTCCGCTTTGGCGACCTCTGTAACCTTTTTTTTTTTTTTTTTTCTGTTTATGCAATAAACAACGGAGGAGGTTTAACCTTTAGACACGGGCTCTTTTGAATCACCACAGTGCCATCGGAGCCCCTCTCTAAAGGTTGAAATCGCTCAAAACCACTGCATAGTGGTGAGCGGCCACCTTCCGTCTTAGAATCTTAGAATCTTAGAAGGACAAGACAATAAGGATGAATTTTTTGAATGTTTGGAACTGTAAAAGGAAATAACTTCGACAACAGACTGGCCCACTCGAGACGGCCCAACTCTTTGGAAACTGTTCTTAGAATCTGAAGTTATTCGGGAGTGGCATGATCGACAAAAGTGGTGGGATTTACCTTTCGAATGCGAATATTAGCCTATAAGAAATTTATCGCAAAGTATTTAAATGTTATTTTATATCTGTGTAGTTTTGCAATATTCTCAAGTATGATGCTCTAGTTTTGTGCGGCTGTCGGCGGCTTAAATAGAAGCGATAAAACTAAATATAAGCAAAAACTATCAGCCTACTCAAAATTCTTTTTAAAGAAATTAATCGTCTAAATTTCAATAAAGTAAAATATATAAATGTAAATGATTTTATTAAAATTACAGGGAGGAGATTTCAAATCAAGTGAAATTTAGATTTTGTGTTTTGAGCATTTTTGTGCGAACGAAAAAAAAAAAAAAAAATTTAATTTAATATTAAACGGTGGGTGGGTTCTGGGTTTATCTCACCATCTCGAACAGGTTAACTTGTGGCAGGTGATTACACGATTAGTTTCACCAAAAAGTGGTGCAAGTTTTGTGGATTACCAGAGATTCGGTCAGCAAACAAGAACACGTTGAAGCTAAATAGGAAATGCACAGTTTTTAGGTTATACGAGTTATCTAATAACTTGATGTTATGGTACAATTGTTTATCTTTATCCGTTTTGTTCTTTTTTTTTTTTCTCTTACAATTCTTTTATTATTATTATTATTTTAATTATTGAATTAAAATATCCACTCCTAATAAAAAATCGTTTGTTTACAAATACTTCACAACAATGTCATTTAAGTGCAATCATTATTATTAACAATTTAGTTGTAGTTATTATTAAGCGCAATCTCTCCTACCCATGTGCGCAGTCACTACCCTATACGGAGAGATTGCGCAAAATAGTTGTTTTGGTCTTATTACAGCTTTTATTTTAACCCTTTAAAGTTCACTACATATTTCCTTTTGAAAATTGATAAATTAATTAAAAAAACGACTTTTAGACGCATGACTGATCATAAATATACAAATGAAAAAAAAAAAAAAAAAAAGCGCATTTCCCCCCCCCCCCCCCCCCAGAAAGTTATGGTTTCACAGTGCATCCAATGAACAGTAACGGGCTATTTTTTCTCCTTAAACAAATTAATATAAAAGTTGCAGAGAATAAATAAGGTACTTTAGAAATCTAAAACATTTATATTTTTACCTACGTATTAAGAAATTCAAATAATGATTTATTCAGGAAAGGAGCAAATGTGGTGTAAACAGTGCCAGATACCAGGAACCTAACCAAACATTGTTGCTACATCTCTGGCTTTATTATTTATTTTTATTTTTCTACTTTATTTACAAATTAAGAACTCATACATAAAATTAACTATACTTACTAATTATTTTACCAGAAAAAAAAAAAACTTTCTATTCATAGTTGCAAAATGTTTAGTACATATAAATTATTTAAAAAGAAAATATATATATATATATATATATATATATATATATATATATATATATATATATATATATATATATATATATATATATAATATATGCCCGCTTACATACTTATATATATATATATATTCATATAATTCCAGGAAATGATATTTTAAGAAATAGCAGAAAATCCAGGAAATGTCCATTTTCTACTCTTATCTTATGTGTTGCAAAATTTGACCTTTAAACATTTTACATAACTTTTCCGACAGTATCGTTTATTTATATTTAAAAAAAAAAAAAAAAAAAAGAAAAAAAAAAAAGTTGCTGTTTATGACTGAGAAGGATTATGGTAAGTTCATATGCTATTATTTAAAGTAAATATTTTTTCTTTACTTTTTAAATTGATACAATTTTAGAAAATTAAATTAATTTCTATATCTGACTTCATCTGAAATATATATATATATGTATTATATGTATGTATATATATATATACATATATATTTTTTGGATTTTGCTGTAGTGCTGCCATGTAGTGCAAAGAGAATTAATAAAGATGTAATATTCTATTAACACTTTGTAAAAATAGTATTGCTGAAAAAAAAAAAAAAAAGTGCGATGTTTGGTTTGTCGGCGAAACCAATGAGCGTTAAAGGGTTAAATTATAGCAGAACAACATAATGATAATAAAAATGTATAGAAGAAGGTTCAATTCAAAAGTATGCACCAATAATTTAATAAAAAAATAATATTTTGATTTTTTATAATGTTTTGTTGAATTGTGCGCAAACTCTCCTATCTATACCTTATATATGACAGTGGCATTTTCCTGCATCCATTTAAAAAGATAAAATTCAAATTTTTTAACCATGAAAACGCAAAATTATTTTTTCTACTGTTACAAATAAATAAATAAATAAAAAAATACTCCGGCGACATTGTAATAAAGGGTGACATATTTGTTTCCCAGTGTACATTATATTGTGCTGTTATTGGACTATAAAAACTGTGAGGAACTGCAAATTTTCCCAAATGAACAATTTCTTTAAAAAAAAAGTAGCACTTTTGGCTGACAAAGAACATTTAATACGGTGGCATATGTCGTAGGAGATAGGAAATTCTTTATCAACTAGGTAACATATCTCTCAGAAATGAAAGAAAACTCAAATTATAGCCCCCCCCCAAAAAAAAAAAAATCTACTATTGAATATAAATGTATCTTAATATATATACCTGTTAAATCTGTAAACCTATACACATTTGAAGTAATACAATCCATTCTACCAATTCACCGTGCTATATATATATATAATTAGACACAAATAAATAATATACTTTGTCATTTGACTAGTACCTATATTTTGAATTGGATATAAAGTAGTATTTATACCTCAAAATAAAATCCCTCCACGGAGGATGATAGCATGTCTCCAGACCGTCCTTAGGGGTGCGTCCCAGACCGTCTCCCATTATCTATTGGGTCTTACTAGGACAACGTTAATCCCAACCAACCAACCAAATTAAAATTATTAAAAATTTATTTTAACGATTTTTAAATTATTTATTATTTTCAGCTGGTTTTAGAGATTTTACTCAGACTGTACCTGCAACTACACATTTCAGTAGATTTTTCATACATTAAAATTAAAAAATTATATACACATTAAAATTGATTTGCATAAACAACATTTTCATTATAATACATGTTTCTTAATAATTTTCTGCTTAATACGTTAAATTATAGGAATTCGTTTTCAATAGTGTTATAACTGTAAAAATAAAAGCCACCGAAGAATATTAAAAATATTAAATATAACTTCTAAAAGAGATTTTTTTTATTTTTTCGTGTTTTCATATAAAATAAAATCAATACCAAAACTAAAATATTTCTTTGTTGAATTAATTAAAATAGAAGCATTTAATATTTAATTATTTATATGTATGTTACATCTAAGTTCATTGTCTATACACTGGATTATTAATGTGCACGAATAACTTTAAATAATTTTCAGTCGTTAATCATGCCCAAATAATTAGTTATTAAATCTTAAATTTGCTTATTTATATTTTGATGAGAGATGTTTTTAAAATTTTGTTTATTTATTTATTTATTTCTTCTTCTTCTTCTTCTTCTTTTTTTTTTTTTTTTTTTACAATTATAATATTACGTTTTCCTAATCACTTTTGTTCCTATAACACATTCTCTTACGTCGTCCATATGTGATTTATAAAGAATCCAGTTACTTAAGAGGAAACACAAAACACATTATTTAGATAATTAATTTAAATCTAATTAAATGTTTTAAAAAATATATACAATACATTTTAAATGTAAACTTTTAGAAATTAGTTTTTTTTTTTTTTAATTTAATTGAAAAATACATGCAAGTAATTAACGCAAGATTAATTCTGCTTTCATTTACATGTTTGTTCAGCTGAGATTCAGAATCTGTTAATAAAATTTAATCCAATAATTAAAAACATTGTTGATGGTTAAATAAAATAAAATATAGACTGACTTCTTTTAGAAATAATTAACATATAATTGATTAAGAGAGTTTGCTGGTTTGGACGAAATGCTTTTGCTTAAAATACCAATATTTAATTTAATCAGTTTTATATGCTTTTTTTCCCCTCCATCTCCCTAATTAAAACTTTGTTTTGTTTTAATTGATTTCTACGCTTTTTCGGTAATTAATTTTGCAAGTTTCTTGTTTAGTGTATTTAATTAGGTTTCTCAATTATGTGTACAGACATGATCTCATTCCATTTCTTAAATGTATAAGAACTTATATATCTTTTTTAACTTAATGGTAAGGTGTATAAGATTGCAATAAAATTTTTAAACTAATTTCATAATATATATATATATAAAAGCTTGAAAATAAAATTATAGAAGAATATGGTAAATTAAAATCAAAGGTTAAAACAATGTTAAACAGCACAAATGAAATACACAGTGAATGATTATTATATTTTGTCTTTATAAAGTTTTTTTTTTTTTTCAAACAATTGGTTTTTTTCTTCTTTCCGAGCATACGTTATGTAAGGAAAGTATTGTAATAATAATAATAATAATAATATAAATTCAAACAATTACCTTTTTATGTTTCTACATAGTATGAGGTAGCCTTAATACAATTTTGCGATTTATGGTGATGCATGTGTTTATATATGAGAGTGAATACGACAGCATCTACATACCATTCCGATTTCACTTAAATATTCGTTAACTATCTTAAACGTCATCGTCACAAGAGCTGTTTCTATTTTCATGAATATTTAGTTGTAGTTCTTTAAAAAGAATCGAAGTAGAATTCTTATACATTACGGCCTGTGGACTCAAACTATTTGAAGCTGGTTTCAGTAAAATTAAATTATTTTAAATTAGAAAAGAAAAAAAAAAAAAAAAAACGGACATCTGTTACATGACTTTTCTAAAGTAGGATCGTAATAATAAAGGAAATGCATATTATTTACAGTTTTTTAAACAGGAACATTAAAAAAATTTATGCACCAAATCGATTAATCACCTGTAGGGTATTTATTTATTAAAAATAAATAAAATCGAATCGAAGTTTATTTTATTATTATTATTATTATTATTATTATTATATATATATTTTTTTTATTATTATTATTTCATTTTTTTTTTTTTTTTTTTACAGAATGATCATTACTGAAAAGAATTTGTTCATTATTTACAGTTGTTTAGAATTTTTAAAATAATTCAGATACATTATTTTTCTCTGAATAAACTAAACGAAACTGTTTAATAAAATTATTTTTCAAGTGTTTTTAACATACTTTGGAAATGTTTAAATGTGTGTAAATATTCCGTGTTTAAATTTTATTCATATCCCAACTTAAAATTGCAACTATATGCTTGTAATAATGTAAGGTAAGATGATGATATGAGGGTTACACTGCTTTTAAAGGTATCTGGTGTACATAATATTACAGACATTTAATATTAGAGACACTTAATTTTATAGCAATTAATTATATTACAATTCAAAGTCAGTTATTAGAAAAAAATAATCCAGTTGATTAATCATATTCTTTTTCTTTTAATAAAATAAATTTATACATATAAAATTCGTTTTAAGAAAAAAAAATGTATATTTTACAGTGATTTTGTTTAATCATTTAGCGTACATTATGCAAAATAAAAAAGAGTAATTAAAACACGTGCATTTTTAAAAAACTGTTTAATTAAACACTTTGTTCGAACTTTGTTTATAAATAATTAAAAAACCAAATTAAAAAAATGGTAGCATGCATTTATGCATGCACGCACATACACACGCGCGATCGCGCACATAATATTTCAAAAGTGACATATGAATAATTTCAAGAATAAGTATTAACGAAGAAAAAATTACAGTTTACAAAAAACGTTTATTAATTTTTGTTAGATTTTAATTATAAAACAATGAACTGTTTTCTCGAAGTAAAGTATTTTTAGGACTGAGGGCCTATTAGTCTCAGACAGGGATTTTTGCGTTGTCGTTATCGATAGTTGGACATTTGTCGAAATCATTTTTCGATAGTTGGACATTTGTCGAAATCTAAAATTTATCGAAAATATAATTGAATAATTTGAAAGCGATGTTATAATCGGGAAGAAAAAAAAAAACTAATAGTCCTCCGTCCTAAACTAAATTCTGTTTTTGCCAGAATTTCATCAAAATCTTTTTTTTTTTTTTTTTTTTTTGAAAGAAAAAGAAAAGAAAATTAATAATAATCAGTATCGTTACAAGAGATATCGAAAAAGTTTTTTTTAATAATTTTGAATTAGGAAATAAATAGTGCGCGTGCAATAATATGAAATAAAATACGAATTTAATGATTTGATTTTTATATAAAACACGATCGCGTGCTATCTTAAAAAGTAGATGTAAAATTTAAAGTTTAATTTTCTTGGCAAGAATTATAAATTAAAATAAATAATTTAATGAAAGTTTAGAAGTTAGAATTTCTAATTTTTCTTATAAATATCTTAGATGAGTTTGTTAACCAAGTTGCTCCGCCATTTTGTTTTCAAGTGGAAATTGAAAATTTCAAACTTGAAAATTTCAAATTTAAATTGTAAAAAGCGTATTCCGAAATTGTTTGAATTTTGATGTAAATACAGACTACGCATAAGGATATCAATGAAGTTTATTAGTAAACTATATCCGCCATTTTTAATAAAGTGGCAGATATTAAGCAGGAAGTTAAGCAGGACCACTTGAAAACAGGCTCCTACTTGAAAATTTAAAATCACAATAACTTCTGAAATAATAACCCAAATCGAACCAATTTTTTTCACTATTTCAATGATTTAACTGAATAATTTAAAGTTTAAATTTATTTAGCGAACATTATCAGCAATTAACAATTATGGGAAGTAGCGCAACATACAGCCGCTAAGGAAATGCAAATCACATTTGATTATTCGAGTTTCATTATACTGATTAGAAACATTGTTCATTTAAATTAAATTAAATATGTATTCGCATTGGAAATCTGCTTTTGTATAGGACTTCCTTGGCGATATTTAAAATTTGGCACCGCGATAGCTAGGATGTATCACGCCAAGGTCTTTACGCTATTATGATAACCTTTTAAATTCATCGCCAAAATCGCAAAAAATATTAATGATCACTATGGAGAACCATTACTAAAACAGTAACCATATCGCTTTGCGGACGTTAAATTTAAGAAAACAAGTTTTTTTTTTTTTTTTTGTTGTTGTTGTTGTTGTTGTTGGTTAAAAATGGAAAAAAAATTCAAGAACTTTGTTTTTTTCTATTATGAGTATAATTTCTTTTACTAAAATTTTATTTCAATGATTGTCCTCAAACAAAACTAATTATTTTTTTGTGAAATTTTGGCTGAAAAATGAAATTGTAAAGCCGTTTATTGTTAATTTTAAGTTTCTTCTTATACCTGTGGTAAAATTAATAGGTTTAGATAACGGAGTCTAATAAATTTGTGTATTAGTAATGCAAATTATATTTTTCCAATTTCTGATGAACGTAGTTATGTACCGAGGCTGTTCGCACATTTCTTTGGAGGATTTTATTTCGCAGTAAGAAAAAATCGTTTGCATGGAGAATTTTATTTTCACAACAGTTATATTTTTGGAAGTTTTATTTATCTTCTGATATTTAGAATTTTTATTTAGATACAAAAATGCGCTTTTAAAATGGCAGTGGATGGAAGGATAGGTTTCCGCTCTTTCCAAAGATAGTTTTTAGTGAAATCTTTATGAAAAGCATTTATCAGGAGAAAAATGGAAAAATGTTGCAACAACAAATGAATCTTGGGTCTATTTAAGTGGTTTCAATAAAAAAAAGGTTAATTTATTATCACAAAAGTGGATAAAAAAATTTGCTACATGGCTCAAAGCAACAAAAGAAAGTTTTTCTAAAGGATTTATGATTGCCACTGGTTTTTCATACAAGCGCAAGATAAAAGCAAAAAAATGTGACAAAAATGTTAAAATCAACTCTAAATACTCTCAAGAACACATTTTAATTCTAATTTTTAAAAATGAAAATCCAGATCTTTATCCACAATGCTATCAATCCGTTGAACTGTATGAAGACAAAACAAGCAGCCACACATCATAATCCGCAATTGCTTTTCTAGAAAAAAATGGAACAAAAAACGGGAATTAAAACCATACCCTTCACTGACATTCCTGCTAAATCTTCTGATGTATCACTGTTGGATTTTTGTGTTTTTCGACTCTTAAAATCAACATTATCCAAACACCGACCTACAACGCTTTGTGGACTCTGGAAAGCCGTTCAAGAGGAGTAGAAAAATATACCTCTTCCGATATTATAAAAAGCATTATTATCATAGAAATTACGATGTAGAATGTTAGATAAGAACAAGGGCTATCAAACTGAACAAATAAAACTCGAAATATGAGTGAAATTGCATCAGTGCACTCCATCAAAATCGTCTAAAAAATATGCGAACAGCCTCTGTAATTTTACATATTTAGAAAGTTCGGAAATAAATTCAAAAAAAGAAAAATAATAAGTAAATAAATAAAGTATGTAAATTTAATAATACGTAAGAAAATAATTTCTAAATTACAATTTCACAGTGGAAACTGTAAGTTATTTAGGGTTTTTTAGAAAAGAAAAGAAATCTTAAAGTTAGTTTACGTTATAATGAATTAAATACAGTTCGGTGGTTTATAGAAACCGTGATATTAGCTACACTGAGAAAAAACAAATACACCGCCTTCACATAGAATGAATAAATGGTCATTTTCTAAATCCTTAAACTAGACGTATAGATTTCCGAGCTATACGCGTAGGACACGCCAATAAACTATATGGACGAAATGGTCGAGAATTTCTAATCAACACATTTCTAGATGGTGAAATAATATTCTGAATAATCTGAATCTTTTGTATTACGTGAAATTTTCTCTTAATTTTCTATAATTGGGTCATAAACCAAAATTATAGCTGCTGAAACCCGCCTCTTGTATTTACATTTATTTGAAGATATTTTCAAGTAGGTTTGTCCTCGATAGTATAGGCAAACGCTCAAAAATTCTACTAGAGATCTCTAGAATTCGCTTTCGAAGGGGACTATAATTTTTTTTTATACGAAATTTAAGAGGATGACATGGAATTATTTTTTCTAGATCCACAATTTAGATTCTAGATGCTCGTTATACAATTTTTTCCTCATTGAAATGGCGCGCCTTATACTCATAGCTCGGAAATCTACATTTTTAGTTTAGAGATTTAGAAAAGGACCACCTACTCGTTCTAGATGAAAGTGGTATATATATATATATATATATATATATATATATATATATATATTCCTTAGTGTAGCCAAATTAATTATTTAAGAACATAAGAAAGAAAAAAAATTGTTAAAGCGAAGACATCTATTAGTGATGCATGAATAATGTTAAAAAGTAATATTCGGAAAATTTAATATGAAATAACGTGCACTTTAAAATGGTATTAAAAAAAAAAAAGTAATTTATTGAAATTATAAATAAAATTAAGATAAAAATTAGAATGACTTGTGAATTTACGCCGAGAAAAAAATATTCCGCCTTTATCAAGAACGAATAAATAGTCATTTTCTGAATTCCTAATCGACAAATATAGATTTTCGAGTTATGCGTATGAGGTAAACAAATAAACAGAATAGATGAAACGATCGAGAATTTCTAGCATAATACTTTTCTAGACGGTGAAACTACATTATGAAAATTATGAATTATTTGTATTGCAAGAAATTCTCACTTGATTTCCTAGAAAATTCTCACTTGATTTCTCAGAATTGGGTGACAAACCAAAATTATAGTTACTAAAACACGCCTCCTGTGTTCGCATTTATTTGAAGAGATTCTTAATTAAGTTTGACCACGATAATTAAACAGACGATAATACATGAAAACGCTCTAGAATTCCAATAGGGATTTCTAGAATTTGCTAGAAAAAGAAACTAGTATTCGTACGGGTGACATGGAAATATTTGTACTAGAGTCGCAGTTTATTTTCTAGATGTTAGGCACAGATTTAATTAATTTTTTTATTTATGTTTAATTTTTTTCATTGTAAATTGAGATTAAAGCTAAACATAGAATGAAAAGGTTCTTCATAGTTTATATTGAAAATTTATATGATATTATATGATATTATAATTTATATATTTATATGATATCATGATGATATATGATATGATATTATAATTTATATATTTATATTATTATTTATTTTTAATTTAACGCATAGGCGAAACTTAAAATAAAGAGTCTGATTTAAGAGTCTGTAAAAAAATTAAGAATTCGGTAGCTATTTAGAATAAGGTTTTCAGATCAACAACAAAAATTATAATTATGATGTCGACTTACGTTTTTTTCTTAGCATAGTAAATTCTATATGTTTGTCTGGTAAAAAATATATAAAAAATGTTATTCCTATTACACAAAAACTGTACTTTTTAATAAATTATATTGAGAAATGCTTATTATCGGAATCTTCTTTAAAAAAAAAAACGGGAAAACATGCAGCTTATGGTATGATAATGAATTCACAGTAAACTTTACATGTACAAGAATTATTTAAATGCGTTAAAAAAAAAAAAAAAAAAAAAAAAAAAAGTAAAAATATTTTAAAACTATCCTTTCATGATAATGAATGAAATAAAATAATTATTAAACACTTCGATACATAAAATATTAATTTGTAGTTTTTTTTTTTTTTTTCTACCTGAAAATGTAAGTAACATTATTTTACAATTTTAAAACAAATTTTTCATTGCGAGATTTCATTTATTTTTCAATGAATATATTAATGATTAAATGAACAAATGATACACACGGTATTTAAATTTAATGTTAATAATATCAAGCTGTAATTAATTTACTTTTATATATATTTTTCTATTGTTTAAAAATTGAGCTGTTAATATTCCACCCGCTTCGAATAAATTTGCAAACACATAAAATTTTATTCACATCAGAGGAATAATTCATTAAATAATTCTTCATTAATTAATGATATATGTTCAAACTCAAAAGGAATTTTTCGTCACTCTATGCTTCATAAATCAAAAGATTCCATGCATGAGTCTCACCAATTTGTTAGAATTATTAAATAATTGTCTTGTTAATTACGCACGCGTTTTGTTTGAATACATCAAAATGTCACAAGTTTTAAATACATTCAAATTAAAGGGTTAAATATGTTTAAAATTTACAACTGAAAATTATTTTTAATGATTTTAAATGGAATAATAAAAGTAGGTATAATAATAATAATAATAATTATTATTATTATTATTATTATTAATTTTGCAAATTCCTTGAAACTAATATATTTAACAAGTTTAAATCTAACTTTATAAAACTCTTTTACTTTGAATTTACTTAAATATCACGTTCTAATAAAACCTAAAAAATTTCATGTGGAAGAACTCTTGCTTGCAAATGTGAACACATGACTGGGTTTGAATTTAGTTAAATATTATTTTTTTCTAAAATATCTAATTTTCAACGGAGACTACATATTTTAAAATTTGTTTCTATCCAAATTAGTACACAATTTTAAATAAAGCATTTTTTCATTTAGTTTCTACCAAAATTAGTACAAAATTTTAAATAAAGCTTTTTATATTCCAACCAAAAACTACGTGACTTATCTAACATTAATTGGAAGATTGACACTCATAAATTTTAAAATGTCAATGAAAAATATCTTAATAAAAAACAGATTTTAATTAATTCCAAAAAAACTCTATAAATTTTTTTATTTTGCAGAATAATCTAATTTTATACCACTGTGTTTTTCGATGTCGACGGAAGTTGTGCATTGGGAACTTCTTCCTCATGGACAAACTATGAACTTGGATGTCTACTGCATAGATGCCGACATCCTAATTAATATTCCGAAGTATGTTAGTATACGCTCCATTTTTTCACATCATTTAATTTTTAGAGTAATTATCGCCAAACGTATTGACGATAAAAAAAGAAGAAAATTACTATAAAAAAAATACTGGTGTAAAAAAGGTGGAAGGGGGTACTAAATATATACTAGTCTGCGGAATGTCATTTAGGATATTGGCGTCTCTGCTATTGCATTTAAACAGGCCACGTTCAAAAGCAGTTCGGTACAAAAGTTTTCAGTTTAGCTCGAATAATTTTCCAAGAAGCAACGCAAAACCACATGTTTCAAACCAAACACACGAGGAATTGCCCTGAGAATATCTTGGTCACACATCATATAGCCCAGACATATTATAATTTCCTCAGATCACTAGAGGTAATATTCACCGGAGGTCACATAAAAAAAAAAAAAAAAAAAAAAAAAAAGTTGTGGCGGCTTTTACAGTCGTGAAATTTGAATGTTGCAGTTGCGTTGAAAAATAGTTCTTGTAAGTGTTGGTGAATATGTTGGTGAACAATTTTACCATGTTTTTATTAACTTCGGTTCTTGTTTGTTTGTTTGTATGTTTGTTTGTTTGTTTGTTTGTTTGTCCAGTACAAATTTTGCAATCGATTTTTAACTAACTTCCCGACTAGCTAGATATTTGAAATTTTCAGGACAGCTCACAACACGGTGACAATACATTTTTCTAATAATTTTAGTCAACTATTTCAGGTCCCGATGCCTTCGGCAGCGCTTATATGATTCCACAGAAAATTTATTTAACTAACTTCCCGACTAGCTAGACATTTGAAACTTTCAGAATAGTTCAGAACACTGTGAAAATGCATTTTTTTAATACCTTTAGCGAACTGTTTCGGGTTCCTGCTGCCTTCGGCAGCGTTATCAGTACAAAGCTTGCAATCAATTTTTTACTAACTTTCCGACTAGCTAGACATTTGAAACATTCAGGACAGCTCACAACACGGTGACAATACATTTGTCTAATAATTTTAGACAACTATTTAAGGTATCGATGCCTTCGGCAGCGCTTATATGATTCGACAGAAAATTTATTTAACTAACTTCCCGACTAGCTAGACATTTGAAACTTTCAGAATAGTTCAGAACACGATGAAAACGCATTTTTTTTATACCATTAGACAACTGTTTCGGGTTCCTGCTGCCTTTGGCAGCGTTATCAGTAAAAAGCTTGCAATCGATTTTTCACTAACTTTCCGTCTAGCTAGACATTTGAAACTTTCAGGCTAGCTCATAACACGATGACAGTACATTTTTTAAATATTTTTAGTGAACTGTTTCAGGTCCCTACTGCCTTCGGCAGCGTTTATGTGGTTCAACAGAAAATTTATTTAACTAACTTCCCGAGTAGCTAGACATTTGAAACTTTCAGAATAGTTCAGAATACGGTGAAAATGCATTTTAAAAATGTTTTTAACCAATTGTTTTGGTACTCTGCTGCCTTCGGCAGCGTTACCAGTACGAAGCTTGCAATCAACTTTTAACTAACTTCCCGGCTAGATAGCCATTTGAAACTTGCTCAAAACACGATAGCAAGGAATTTTTTTAATACTTTTATCCAATTGCTCCGGGTTCCCGCTGCCTTAAGTAGCTTTTATATGATTCAACAGAAAATTTAAAAACATGGTACATAAAAGTCCTTTTTATCTTGTAATTATTTCTGCTTCTTTTATGTTAAATAAAATGTTAAAAAGTGATTTTTTTTTTTTTTTTTTTTTTTTGACTTTTGACTCACTTTAAAATCTTAGAAATTATTGCAACTTAAGAGAAATAAAAAATATCAGATTTATTAAAAAAAAAAATAAAAATAAAAATAAAAAAAAAATTATAATAATAATCTTTTGATGATTAATTTTTCGGATAGTTATTCCTATTAAGCACAGATAAATTTTTATGATAATAAATAATATAAAATTTCAAAATTTTATGCACTGCGTATAGAATAACAATTATTTAATCTTTTTTACTTTCCGAACATACATATGTAAGGAAAGTATTGTAATCATGTCAAAAATCCGAATTCGAGATTTTGGTGTTACTATACGTATTGAGGTCCCCTGAGTTTGTTTTAACTATTTTTACGATTGTGTATGTATGTGTGCGTGTGTATGTGTGTGTATGTATATGCGTGCGTATGTATGTGAGTGAACACGCTAGCGTCTAAACGCTTCGCTCGAATGAGCTGTAAGTTGGTATGCATGTTGCAAATCACCGTAGCACGTACCTTATTGATGTGGGTGAATCTGGTTTTTATAGTTTTTTTACAGGGACACAAAGAAAAATTCTTCATCATTATGGCTTATTAGACCAAAATCTTAAAAGTGCGATAGCATCTAAACGCCTTATTCAATTTCGCAAAAGATTTATACACATATTATAGGTCACAGTTACTCAATCTGTATAGATTTTGTAGAATCTGACACTTATAGTTTTTTTTACAGGGAGACAAAGAAAAATTCTTTATCATTATGGCCTATGGGACAAAATTTTAAAAATTGCGACAGCGTCTAAACGCCTTATTTAACTGAGCAAACAGTTTATACATAAAACAGTTACACATATTAAAGGTAATAGTTTCATGAACTGCATAGATTTTGGTGAATCTAGCACGTATAGTTCTTTTATAGGGACACAAAGAAAAATCCTTTATAATTATGGCCTATGGGACCAAATTTAAAACAGTGAGATACCGTCTAAACGCATTATTCAATTGAGCAATATATATATATATATATATATATATATATATATGCACATATTATAGGTCGCAGTCTCAAGATCTGTATAGGTTTTTGTGAATCTAACACTTTTAGTTTTTTTACAGGGACACAACAAAAAATTCTGTACTATTATGGCCTATGGGAAAAAAATATTAAAAGTGCAATAGCATTTAAATACCTTATCCGTTTCAGTGGAAAATTTATATACGAGTTAAAGGTCACCATCACACAAACTGTATAGATTTTGTTGACTCTTTCACTTAACGGGTTTTACAGTGACACAAATGAATAACAGTTTTTTTTGCAGTTTTTTTTTTGCTTCTAAATAGAATATTAGTTTTTATTACATTTGCAAAATTATTTTGTTCCTCTCATTTCTCTTTACACAGGTTATGATAAGTTTATCGTTTTAGTTTACACCTACTTGTCTTTTTGATTTTTGTGTCAGAGTGCACTGCCTACAAACTAGTGCAGTTTCTAAAATTAAATATACTTTTTTTTTTTTTTTTTTTTTTTCTCCCAAGACATTGATTTTTTCTTTTTTTTTTTTTTTTTCTTTATTTACGATATGCCAAAATACACTTTTATATTTTAGAAAGTATCAATACTACTATTTTTATTTGTCACTTTTGTTTTCAGATTGAGGGAATTCATTAATTAAAATAGCCTGACTTAGTACTACATCTTATGCTTAGTTATAATTTACATATACTAAAACTTGCAACAAAGTTACGTAGAAATTTTTTCTTAGTTCAGTTCCAACTTTTAAAATACATTTTCATATTTAAATATTTATATTAGATACATTTTTTATAAATAACATTTTCACTATGCATATTTCATATGAAACATTTTACATGTAAAATTATCATATTATGTACCGAACTTTTTGTAGTAGAAAAGATTGACGAAAATTACATTTTATCTTTCTGCCATTAATTAATAATTACTAAAAGATAAAACAATATATTTTTCCATCGCTGTTCTAATCTTTACACACTCTAACTCAAATATTTGACTTTTACGAGAGAAAATTGCTTGTCTCCCTTGAAGAATTTAAAGCTTTACTTATCTAAATGAAGAACTTCTAATTTAGGCATACTTTAATTTTTTTTCCCTAAATATATTGTGAACTATTTTTGACACAAACAACATGTTTCGAACAGATATTACAGTTATTCAATATTCTTTTTTAAAATTTAAATTTCGAAATTTTCTTGTACAAATATATGCTAAAAAGATAAACATTTTCCTTATCTGTATCCGAGAATTTCTATGCTTTAAAACGTTTAAAAAATGCCGTCTTTCTGTGACGTGACGAAATATTAAAAATAAACGAATGGAAACTGATAAACTACAAAATGCACAATTTTTTGTACATTAGAATTATGCACATACCTTTGTTACCTGGAAAATCAAACATTAAGGGGACTTAGAACCTTTGACTTGGCACTACTTTAGGTATCATATAAAAGCTTACATTTTCATTTAATATTTATATATTGAATTAGTTTAGGTTTGTTCCGTAAAATTCAGGCAACACTTCTTATGGTTCTTGATATAATTTTTACAGGTTTGAAATCTTTAAATTACGTTTTCTCAGTTTGCATATTTTTCATGAATTCATGATCTCCAAAAGGCTTAAAGATCTACACATATTTAAGAAAAGACATATTATTATTTTTTATTTGTTTATTTATTTTTTGAATGTTTAATAAAACTTACTTAAAATAGTTAGGGATGAAATATATAAATATATATATATATATAATATAATTTTGATGCATAAAAATATATCAAAAACCATACAAATTGTCGCCTGATGATGAATGTTCCTTTGAATTGCTTTGAATGCTTGTGATTGTTTTGAATGTTGCTTTGAATGCTTGACAGATTTTTGCTTTGAATTAGTTTAGGTTTGTTCCGTAAAATTCAGGCACCTTTTCTTATAGTTCTTGATATAATTTTTACAGGTTTGAAATCTTTAAATTACATTTTCTCAGTTTGCATATTTTTCATGAATTCATGATCTCCAAAAGGCTTAAAGATCTACACATATTTAAGAAAATACTTATTATTATTTTTTATTTGTTTATTTATTTTTTGAATGTTTAATAAAACTTACTTAAAATAGTTAGGGATGAAATATATCAATATATATACATAATATATGTTTTTGATGTATAAAAATATATCAAAAACCGTACAAATTGCTGCTTGATGGTGAATGTTTCTTTGAATTGCTTTGAATGCTTGTGAATGCTTTGAATTATGATTGCTTGTGATTGCTTTGAATGCTTGATAGATTGTTGCTTTGAATTTGTTTAGGTTTGTGCCGTAAAATTCAGGCAACACTTCTTATAGTTCTTGATATAATTTTTACAGGTTTGAAATCTTTAAAATACCTTTTCTCTGTTTGCATTTTTTTTCCTGAATTCATGATTTTCAAAATGCTTGAACTTCTACACATATTTAAGAAAAGACTTATTATTTATTTATTTATTTATGTTGGATGTTTAATAAAACTTACTTAAAAGAATTAGGGGTGTATTATATCAAAATATATATAATATATAATTTTTATATATCAAAATATATCAAAAACCATAAAAATTGTTGCCTGAATATATATTTTATTGAACAGACCAAATACTGTTAAATTTATAAAGATTAAATGCAAATGTAAGTTTTTATATGAAACCTTAATTGTTGGCTACTCAAAGGACAAACGTCCCCATAAGCGAAACAGAATTTTGGTACTCTTAATTCAATAAGTTTTTATTTCTCTATTTTGTTTTAGTATAATCTAGCTGGAAACTCTTAAATTTTATAAGCAACTTTACTCTCTATTAAATATCAGAAGTCTGTAAAATCACACTTTTCTTTCTTTTTTTTTTTTTTTTTATATCATCGCATTGTGTGTCTCTGCTGTGTTTTGACATGCTGAATTTACAAAGGTTTACCTTTTCATTTTATCATGCAAAGATTTTTCACAAAATAAGGATGAAGATTGGAAGAATTTTCCACAGAGGGTATAACAAATCCGAAACTATTTATGCATTAACTTTTAAATGTGTTTCTTTACACTGAAGTTTCCTGGAGAGTTCTTTGTCCTGTGCACGTCTTGAGGATCTTGAAGGTGTGAGGACGAATGCGTATTGGTGGACGCCATCGCCCTCATTTAATTTTACTTAATTAAATTATGAAGTAGCGACAAAGTCAGATTTATAAAATAAATAAAGAGCTTTTATTTAGAGCCTAATGAAAAGGTGGGCGTTGGAATATATTCACATTCAATACCTTTATAAACTTAAAGGGACCTTCATAAATACTCTGACCATAAATAGATACCAATCTCAACTGCTTCACTTAACATCGTTACCTCTCACTACTTTACCAATCTTTCGTTAGTGGGAGGATTCCCTAATCCACTATACTACTCGACCAACTATCTTCTACTATAGCCGCTCGCTACTAACTCCTTTGACCTCCTACTACTTCTACCCCCTTCTACTATGAAACACATCACCTTTTATATCAATCTCACTTTATCCAAAATATTAAAATACCGCAAATTATAATTTAGTTTAGCATAAGAACTAACTCCATTAATCAACCGAATCCTAAAACTCTGCACATTCACGTCTTATTCGTAAAGTGCGAACTCCGTTTGTAGCGTTACGCTAATAGGACTTTACCTCACAAAGGTGGGGGGTTTCTCTGTGTACCATACAGCAATAATCTGCTACTTGTTAACACTCTATTGTTCCTAACCTATATTTATTTGGTGTCTTGATGAAATAGCTCTCTTTGTTCTTCACTCGCATCACCCAGGATTTCTGGAAAATAACTTTGATGGAAGTTAAAAACGTGCATCTTTAAGCTGAAAAAATCCTATATTTTGACAAAAATGTACGTGATAGAAATTTTTGAATAGATTTTTTTAATCAGCATCCAAAAATACGTCAGAAAAACCCATTACCTTGAAGAAAAAAAAAAAATCATCGCAGACTTGTGTAATCAGAACTTTCAATTTTATGCACGTTATTTTTTGCTATCATATTTCAATTTATTATATACGAAATTTTACGGCGGTTCCTGTTTTGGTGAGAGTGTAGTGACAGTTCTCATATCTTTTTTCAAATATTACTGTTAATTATTCATTTTTTTTAAGTCATTAAAGCAGTTACTGGTTATTTAGTTATTTATATATATAATTTAGTTATTTATTAATTCATTTTGGTTCTTGCGGAATTAAATAGCTCATCAACCTGTGTTTCCTTACATTTTCTTGCTTTATTTTTCACACACACACATACACATGCATATATTCTATTTATTTATTGCATTTGTTATAAATTGGTAGAATATTACATTATTGTCAAAGGACAAGGATTGTATATTTGTTTCTATAAATTTTATATATTTTTATATTCCAGCTTAAAATGTATATAAAGTAAAAGTAATAAAATATTAATGTTTTTTCATTATTTATTTCAAGCACTTACCTTTCGTATACAGGAATACACAAATTAATTCTGATCAATTAAAGGCTGTGGTTGGAAATTATTTAGAACGCATTTGAAAATGTATAAATTCATTTTCTTTTTTACTGTGTTAAATTTAAGTACACTATTTTGTGCGTACAAAATTTTCAGGCAATATATAGGGTTATCGAAATTTAGTCAAATACTTTCTTTTCTATTCGATATAAATGATCAAAGTACTATAAATTTTACCAAATTCAGGACACATATTAACGAAAAATTCCTTAACCTATACAATAACGTGCTAACTAATAACAATTTTAAATATTAAAAAAGTAAGATACGAGTATTTAGCGTGAATGACACACAAAGTTATTTTTGTAATTTTTTGCATTAATTGTAGAATAAATTGATAGATCTTTTCTTTCTCTCTCTTTCTTTCTCTCTTTTTTTTTTTTTTTTTTAATCGAGATAAATAATTGAAAGAGCTTGTACAAAATAGTTTTATTACAATAATAAAATTGGTATGTGATTCAACAAAAGATGTTCGACTTGGAATATAAAAGATTAAGAAATGAAAGAAAAAATAATGAAGATATGTTAGACAGATAAATATTATTCCATTTGTTGTATATATATAAAAAAAAAAAAAAATAAATAAAATAAAATAAAAAACTGAAGCAATCACTAATTTCAGATTGAAAAATTAACAAAAGAAAAGGTATAATTTGTATGAGATACTTTCTATTTAATAGAACAGTTAAACTTTAATATATTAACTGTCGAAATTGTTACCATGTAGGACGAATCGCATATTTAAAAGAAGAAGAAGAAGAAGAAGAAAATAAAAAAAAAAAAAAAAAAAAAAAAAAACAGCGATTTCTCACACACACACACACACACACACAAAAAAAAAAAAAAGATTTTACGAAGAATGTATTTCAGCTAGGAATTTTCTAAAGTGAAAAAATTTACAAGATATAAGAAGGATTAATATATTATGAAGGGAAAAAAAATTAAAATATTAACATCCCATTTTTAGTGATTCATAAAAAAAGGTGATGTAATTTAATTTACTTAAAACTGTTAAAGCACTGGCCAATATTAAAAACAAAATGTAACGCTGGATTTTATGTTCCTTAGATAATGTTTTTTTTTTTTTTTTATTATTTATCGTCGGAACCTGTTTTTCAAAAAATGCTTTTTAGAAAAGAAATACATTGTAGCCATTCCTCTGGCTTTTCTAATACAGATACGAAGGAAGGGGTGTCATTAAAAATGCATTTTTTTTTTTTTTTTTTTTTTTTTTTTTGCTGGCAACAGTAGCTTACATTTTAGATCAGATATAAAATACAATTTATGACTCTGCACATAATGCAGCAAGAATAATATAGTTATAGTTTAAAAATTTGAAAGAGGAATGTTTTAATTAAAAGGAAAAATACATCTAAACTCTTACTGTATATATGATTGCTGAATAAATATTTATTTAATTTAGATATAACAAAACACTCTCAAATAATAAAATAAAATATGATTTAAAAAAATAGAATTTTATGTAGAATAATTTATAATTTTCATTGAAAACTGGCTGATTCTCTGCGCGAAATGTCTTGCTTGATGGATTTTTAAATGGTTTTAGCTCGAATTTCTAGTTTGGAAGAAGACCACGGAAAAATTCGACAAGCTAGATGGATGTGCAAAACCTGAGATCGTACGTGGCACTTCATGTCTTCCTTTTTCGAGAGCAGATTTTTTCCGCCTCTGGCGGAGAGAAGATTGTGCGAAAGTAAAAGCACATTATATAGATATTTTCCATACCGTTGGTTCCTGAAGATTTTCATACAGAAAAGGATAAGAATAATTTAGTCTTTCGGACAGAGATACAGAGTGGTGTATTTTGTATCATGAATTCTCACCAAATTTCTGCATAAACAAGGCAAATCGTAGTATTATAAAACACCCTCATATTTTGCCTGATCAAATAGGAAGTGTAATTTTAGTTACATAATGAAGTGTAATGTTAGTTCATGTTAGTCATGTGTAATTAAAGTTGAAAATTCTTTTTTTTTTTTATTTTTTTTTATGAAGCACATTCTTAATACAACCGGACTGTTGTTTGCGCATTGCTCCCGCATTGAAATGCATCATATTATCTCGTAATACTTATTGAAAGTATCTTCATGGCTACGAATAAATTTAAGTTGTGTATATATAATACGTATTGTAGTTTTGAGCAAACACCTGTAAAGTTTAATACGTGTAATATGTAATCATATTAATACATGATTTGCATATCAGAGTCGAGTTAAATTGCAATGGTAGATCTTGAAAGAGCATTTCGTATGTTCATCGTGTTATTATGATTATTTAAATCAACATCCAAATTATTTCTAATTAAAGAGCAAATTTTTCTCAATACAATTTGAGAATTGGTGAAATTAATATTTGTTTACAAAAAGTTAACCAAAGAGAGATAGATTTAAAAATTCAGATTATTTATCTTTTTGAAATATAAATATATTTAACAACTGCTCAATTATCACATTCTAAAAAAAATAATAATAATTTATAATTTCGTTGCACAATTAGTTACGCAAATTTAATAAACAAAATTTTAAAATATTTATACTTTGGAATATATCTATAGCAACATCCCATTTAAACACAATTTAAAAGATTAAAAAAAAAATAAAAAAAAAAAAAGAATCACGGATTTTTTTCTAAATTTCGTAATTATTGGAACAAACAGTTTATTTCCCTATACCAACATAAAGAGCGCTTAATCAAGCATGAAATGCTGTCTTATAGAGTATTAAAAAAAACTTCCATTTTTCACGTTTTTTTTCTTTCAATGTTTTCCATATATGTCAAATCTTTTCATTATAATACAATATCACGCACAGCTTTCTTTTTTTAATTATGAAAAAAAAAAAAAAAAAAAAAAAAACATTTTATTTATAATTAAGTGATCAATACATTCAATTCTGAAAATGCATTTTTCTTTCGAAGATTATTAATCACAAATGAAAAAAAAAAAAAAAAAAAAAAAAACTTGGTTTTGTAATATAAATTTATGCGGAGTTTATAAATTTAGATTATTCATCGATCTCTTTTTTGCCTTTGATATATTAAACGTTTTAAATTTATATATATCTTTATATATATATTTCTTTTGTGCGTGTGTATGTCACTGAACTCCTCCTAAACGGCTGAACCGAGTTTAATGAAATTTTTTGTGTGTCTTCAGGTGGATTCGAGAATGGTTTAGATTTACAATTCAGTTCAATCGGATAATTGGATCAAAAGATATTAAATAAAAACTCCATTTTAACTTTAAAATGATTAAAAAGAAAAATATATTTGATGCCAAAATAAACAAAATTCACGTTTATTTATTTTTTTCCGGAAATAAAATATTTTTAATTTCGCGTGATAAATAATAAAAAAAATCTGGAGTGACTCCACTCGACTTTCCGAACATTGAGTAATTAACAGTTTTGTAGATAAAGTAAAGAAAGAGGATTTGTTAAACAAACAAAAAAGAGAAAAACATAATAGAGTGTTTGAGTATTTTTCTCCATATATTACACGATGTTTTATTTAACGCTACTGAACTTTGAGCCCATAGATCATAATGACAAAGAATTTTTCGCTGTGTCCCTGTAAAAACCTATAAATGCTAGATTCACCAAAATGCTGATAGTTAGTGCAACAGTGATTTATAATACTCATATAAATTTTCAGCTCAATTGAATAAGGTGTTTAGATGCTGTCGTACTTTTAAAAATTTGGTCCCATAGGCCATAATGATAAAGAATTTTTCTTTGTGTCTCTGTAAAAAAACTGTAAGTGCTAGATTCACCAAAATCTATACAGTTGGTGCAATTGTGACCTATAATACGTGTACAAATTTTTTACTCAGATTAATAAGGCGTTTAGACGCTATCACACTTTTAAAAATTTGGCCCCATAGGCATAATGATAAAGAGTTTTTCTTTGTGTCCCTGTAAAAAAACTATAAGTGATAGATTCTCCAAAATCTATACAGATTGAGTATTTGTGACCTATAATAAGTGTATAAATTTTTTGCTCAATTGAATAAGGCGTTTAGATGCTATCGCACTTTTAAGATTTTGCTCCCATAGGCCATAATGATAAAGAATTTTTCTTTGTGTCCCTGTAAAAAAAACTATAAGTGCTAGATTCACTAAAATCTATAGGGTTCGTACTATGGTGACTTACAATATACGTACAAAATTTCAGGTTATTCGAACAAAGCGTTCAGACGCTAGCGTGTTCACTCACAGACATACACACATACATACACACATCCATACACACATACACACACACATACATACATCATCGCAAAAATAGTGAAAACGGACTCATTGGACCTCGAAACGTATAGAAACATCAAAATCTCCAATTCGGATTTTTGACATGATTACAATACTTTCCTCACTATAGTGTTCGGAAAGTAATTAGAAAAAAAAAAAAAAATCTGGAGTGACTCCACTCAACTTTCCGAACATTGAGTAACTAACAGTTTTGTAGATAAAATAAAGAAAGAGGAGTTGCTAAACAAACAAAAAAGAGAAAACCATAATAGAGTGTTCGAGTATTTTTCTCCATATATCACACGAGGTTTTATTTAACGCTACTGAACTTTGAGCCCTTAGATCATAATGATAAAGAATTTTTCGTTGTGTCCCTGTAAAAATCTATAAATGCTAGATTCACCAAAATGCTTATAGTTAGTGCAACAGTGATTTATAATATTCATACAAATTTTCAGCTCAATTGAATAAGGCGTTTAGATGCTATCGCTGGTCTCATAGGCCATAAAGATAAAGAATTTTTCTTTGTGTCCCTGTAAAAAAGCTGTAAGTGCTAGATTCACCAAAATCTATACAGTTGGTTCAAATGTGACCTATAACATGTGTACAAATTCTTTGCTGAGATTAATAAGGCGTTTAGACGCTATCACACTTTTAAAAATTTGGCAAAGAATTTTTCTTTGTGTCCCTGTAAAAAAACTATAAGTGATAGATTCTCCAAAATCTATACAGATTGAGTATCTGTAACCTATAATATGTGTATAAAGTTTTTGCTCAATTGAATAAGGCGTTTAGATGCTATCGCACTTTTAAGATTTTGGTCCCTTGGCCATAATGATAAAGAATTTTTCTTTGTGTCCCTGTAAAAAAACTATAAGTGCTAGATTCACCAAAATCTATAGGGTTCGTACTATGGTGACTTACAATATACGTACCAACTTTCAGCTTATTCGAACAAAGCGTTTAGACGCTAGCGTGTTCACTCACAGACATACACACATACATACACACATACATACGTACATACATACACACATTCATACACACATACATACACACACATACATACATCATCGTAAAAATAGTGAAAACGGACTCGTTGGACCTCGAAACGTATAGAAACATCAAAATCTCGAATTCGGATTTTTGACATGATTACAATACTTTCCTCACTATAGTGTTCGGAAAGTAAAAATAATATACTATGAAAATATTCGCGTGTAAATAAATATTTTCATAGAGATACTTGGTATTAGCTTAAAATTTTTATTCAATTTAGTAATACTTTTCTTTTCTACAGTAAAACAAAATTTTTCGTTTTAATTGATACTTTATGTGTAACTTAATTTTATGTTTTCACCCGAATTGTAAATAGTGATAATTTCGAATTTATTAGATTTTTTTATTTTTATTTTGTATATATCATAAAAGAGTTTTTTTTTTTTTTTTTTTTTTTTTTTTTTTTTTTTGTATGGAACAGCTTTAGTTTGGAAAAAAATGAAATTTGGCACCGAAGTAGTACGGACGGTTCTCACCAAGACGTCATTTACGCAATTGAGATAGCCATGTTAATTCATCCCAAAAATGGCCAAAAATGTTTAAAGTCGACAAGGGGGGGAGGGAGAGGTCTATACTAAAGATGTGCCTTTGTATTTATCATATATATTTCGTTTGTGCGTGTGTATGTCACTGAATTCTTCCTAAACGGCTGGACCGAGTTTAATGAAATTTTTTGTGTGTCTTCAGGTGAATTCGAGAATGGTTTAGATTTACAATTCAGTCCAATTTAAATTGTTTATTTAATTAATTTATCACTTATAAATTAATGTTGATTTTGGAATGTTTCACATTGGATCCGGCAGACTGCGCTACGATCGTAGTATCGATTCAATAATACGCAAGCGAAGTGATGACTTCACTGGCCGTACGTGGATGCAAGAAAAATATTTCCTATGTTAATCGCCCATTGGATTTTTTGTAAAAAATTACTAAATATCGAGGAAAATTATTTCCCGATTTTAATCCCCATATTTGGGTATAGATATGTATTAGTTATCATGTGCATGCGCTAAATTGAGTTGTTTTTGCTGTAAAATTGATAAAATTTGAATTTTTAATCTCAAAACTCTGTCATCCTTGGCGGAAAAAAAAATATCGCCATATCATCTGGCGAACATATTTAATTTCTTAAAAAAAAAAAAAAAAAATGGTTATTTCAACAACTTATATTAAGAGAGTAATGAATAATATGAAACAATTTCGTTCAATACATATTACGAAAATATACACCTGGCATGTATATTTTTGTATTACGTTTTTGATCGCCAAATACAAAAAACGCCAAGAAAGACAGAGTTTTGAAATTTAAATTTAAAATTTTGTCAATTTGAGAGCAAAATAACTCAATCTAACACACGCATACGATAACTAATACATATCTATACCCAAATGCGGGGATTAAAATCGAGAAATAATTTTCCTCGATTTTTAATAATTTTTTTTATAAAAAATCCAATGGGAGATTAACATAGGAAATCTTTTTCTTGCATCCACTGACGGTCAGTGACGTCACACTTCGCTTGCGTATATTCTATTGTAATTCCAGTTTGTCCCGACAGTTAGTGCTGCGATCAAATTCAGGAAAATATTTTGTAACTTCGTGTTATTATTGTTATACAAAAAATTGTGTCCTAATTGAAATATTACATCAAGATGTAATTAGTCTTTGAAGAGTTTTGAAGTGTGCATAAAAAACTATACATTTTGCAAATTTAGTGCGGAATTGGAGTGAGTATTTTATATAATTTTCTATCAAATTTACACGCACGTTGATTAACAACCACCCTAACTTACAAATTTATTTGTGTAGCTAATTTATTATATTTTATTTATTTATTTTTTGTATGAAACACTTTTAGTATCGGATCCCTTTGGCAAAATTTGAAATTTGGCACCGAAGTAGCTCGGACGCGTCTCGCCAAGATCTTTAGTTCCACAATTGAGATAGCCATTTCAATTGATCGCAAAAATGGCTTAAAATATTTAAAGTCACCAAAGGGGTCTCATACTTTTGTGCGTGTGTATGTCACTGATATTTTATTTATTTATTTTTTGTATGGAACACCTTTAGTATCGGATCCCTTTGACAAAATTTGAAATTTGGCACCGAAGTAGCTCAGACGCTTCTCGCCAAGATCTTTAGTTCCACAATTGAGATAGCCATTTCAATTCATCGCAAAAATGGCTTAAAATATTTAAAGTCACCAAAGGGGTCCCAATTTGTGGCTTAGATTTAGAAAATCCGTGCTTTTCTCACGGCCAATTATATGTTGCGTGTTCTAGGGTTGGAAAACCTTCGAATTTGTTTGTATATACTCCTCAAGGATTAACCAAAAATATTGTACATCCAATGGCATTACGATAAATTAAGTTTTTGTAGATTAAAAAAATATACCTGTTATAAAATAAATTGAGTTTAAATTTTTTCACCTTTAATTAAAACGAGTTTAAGTTTTTAATTAATACGAACTCTACATTTCACTTCGCTCATACTATACACATACTTACATGCATCGATTGATTGAATTGTGATAAATGTACATGTAATGATGTTAGATATTGTAATAACTTTTTGATAAAAATTTTCATCAAATCGGTCGAGATTGTTACAGCTTATTAAAAAAAGACCGAATTTTTATGTGAAATTCGTTGCTATCAGAGATTCTCTCATAAATTGAAATATTTGCCATATGAAATAAAATTTTGTGCTGTTCGACATTCAGCGGAGGTTTTAAATAACAAGTAGCAAGTAGCAAGTAGCAAGAAGCAAGTAGCAAAAGTTTCGGTAATTATGTCTTTTACGTTATAATCGGAATTCACAGTCACCGTTCACAGCGCTCCTTACCTGTTTCACTTATATACCACATCCTTACACACTTACAATAAGTTAGTTATTTTTTTCTAGCAAAATATTCTCTAGAAATAATTTATATGACAAAACAACGTTTGTCGGGTCAGCTAGTATATATATATATATATATATATATATATATATATATATATATATATATACTAGCAGACCCGGCCACGCGTTGCTGTGACTAAGTTATACGTTGAATTATACGGCTGTAAACTATTTAGTACAGTTAAATTATTATTTACGAACAAAGACGAAAACGTTGTAGCCGATGTAAAAACCCACAGGGTTGAGATTTGAAACTTAGGTCAAAATTTGGAAGCGATTGATAAAAATTTTCGTAGTGTTGATATTAAGCACAAATTAATTTTATTGTAGGGTCCTATAAATTTTAATGGAGAAGTGATATATATTATTTCTAATGCTACTTTGGATAAAATTGCTAAAATGACTAATATATAAATTAAATTCTATTAAAATTCTATTAAAATAAAAGTATAAAAGAAACAGACGATTTTAAAATCAATTTTTATGGAGGAGTGAAATATAATATATGCTATAATGGATAATTTTACTATTAAATGACCTCATCATTTTAAATATTTTAAAGAGGGCAACAGCTGTAGTTATAAAAGGGAAAACAATAAGGCTAAACCAGAAAAATAAGTAAATTTGATAAATATTTTAAAACTTTAAAATTGGAAATCTTATGAAATATTGGACATTTAAAGTAAATACATGTATCATTTTAAATACAAAAAGATTTTGGAAAAGTTTAGTGTATTTTAACGAAGTGATGAGAAGTTTTTGAGTATGTTAAAATTTTAATAGTAAATTCAAGTCAATAAAGATGGGAAACATTGAGGATTAAGATAAGAATAATTATAAGATTTAAGAAAAAAAAAAAAAAAAAAAAAAAACTTTTTATATACCATGCTTTTAAATTTTAATATACTAATAATATACAAATTAAAAGGAAAATGATAAATATTCTATCATAGTTTGAAGTCAAATTTGTTTTCAAATGTCTAAATAAAATATCTGATGTAAGATACTAATATTTTGCAGCGGAATAGATTTCATTTCTGTCATCCTTGGCGAAAAAAAAAGAATATCGACAAATTATCTGGCGAAAATATTTAATCCCTTTCAAAAATCATGGTTATTTTAACAACTTATATTAAAAGAGTAATGAATAATATGAAACAATATTTCGTACAATACATATTACATGTCATACATACGTACAATGAATAATACATATTACATTTCGTACAATGCATACATCTGGCATGTATATTTTCGTGTTACGCTTTTGATCGCCAAATAATAATAATAATAATAATAAAAGCCAAGGGCGACAGAGTTTAAAAATTTAAAATTAAAATTTTGTCAATTTGACAGCAAAATAATTCAATCTAACACCCGCGATAACTAATACATATCTATACCCAAATATAAGGATTAAAATCGGGAAATAAATTTCCTCGATTTTTAATAATTTCTTACAAAAAAATCCAGTGGGCAATTAACATAGGAAATCTTTTTCTTGGCTGCACAGACGGTCAGTGAGTCACACTTCGCTTGCGTATAGAACTCATAGATATAGTATAGCATATATAGAATAGAGTGATCATTGGGGAGAAAAAAGTTATTCCTTTTCATTTGGGAAAAGACGACGTTTTTACCAAAATATGGCCGTCTTTCCCCGAGTGAATACACACGGGAATACATACTAATATTTTAGCAAATAAAATTTATGAATAATTTATTTGCTAAAGGGGAATGGAAGACTCCAGATACAGTTTCAAATTCATATTTCTTTCTTTCTTTTCTTTTTCTTTTTTTTTTTTTCTTTTTTTTTTTTTTTAATACCACTTAATGGCTGTTTCCAAAGCTTTTAATTTTTATCTTTTTTCGGCATCAAAAATCTTTCTACGATAACATGGGGATGAGAGATCTATATATATTACTATATCTATGATAGAACTACATTAGCACTTTATCAATGTGTATAAAATCTTTAAATTGATTATGACGTCAATTTTCGTGAGATGCATAATTTAACTTTTTATAATTTTTTAACGTTCACGTTTGATTAAATGTATTTATTTTTATGTCGAAAGAAAATGAACTCGTATTTTTTTTTTTTTTTTTTTTTTTGGCAACAATTAAATTAATGGAACTCACAGATATTTTGGAGCAACTTTAATACAGGTCTATAATTAACAAATAATTGCAATAAAACAATATTGTGACAATAAATTGAGATAAAAACTATCCTATCTCTCAAGTTGGATCAAACTGCACACAGTGTGCAAAATTTCATCAAAATCAGTTCCTTAGTTTAGGAGTTTACCCCTGACAAACATCGTGACACGTAATTTATATATATATACAGATTAAATTATAAAGTTTTGATCAATGAAGCACAAATAAGTAAAAAACAAGATTAATTTCACTGTATTATCTTCATTATAATATGATTTCAATTTACACTTCAGTCTAAGTAACACGTGGCCGGCTATGCTAACACCAAAAATTTAAAAAGTGGAAATAATTGAATTATACGAAATTTATTAATAGGTTAAAAAGTTGAAGATTCTTTGTGTAGATGGCAGCACCAAATATATTTCAGCTTTCATTTCAACCCAGTCGAAAGGTATCGACATCTGTTAGAATCATTTGGAGTTAACAGATAATTGTGACTGTCAAATAATAACAGACAAATAATTAGCAATAAATTAAAATTGCGACTATAATTTGAGATTTAAACTATCCTATCTCTCAAGTTGGATCGAACTGCACATGGTGTGCGAATTTTATTATAATCGGTTAAGTGGTTTAGGAGTCCATTGAGGACAAACATTGTGACACGAGATTTATATATATTAAGATATATACAGTCCTTCTCATAATTATAAGGACACCCGTTTTTCTATATTAACTAAACACTGAACACTATTATTTAAAAAAATATATTTTTAATTAATTTGAATTTCATTAATAGGCTATATTTAAAAAGTTTTATCGTTTTTCTATCTTAAAAAACTTTAAATATGGTAAAAAGATGATTTTTCTGGTGTTCACAATTATAAGGACAGCTCGAATTTTAGTAATTTTTTTTAGTTATTCTTTAAATTAATATTTTATGGGGTCTCTTTTTAGGGTTAAACAGTCAGACATTCTCTCTGGTATATATATATACTTTTTTTTTTATATATTCAGTTTCAATACCATTTCGTATAGCACATATGATATTCTTAATACATTTAAACTATTTAAAATTGCTTTCCACTAGCATGCACTTTTCTAATATCATAAGTTAAAGTTCTTTCAACTTTTAGGCCATGGGAAAGGCAAAAATACAGAAGTTTCTTTCTTCAAATTATTTCCTATTGCTCTAAAACTAGAGCAAAAATGTAAGTCTTGTTGAAAAAAATAGTATTACCCCTCAAAATCTAACAAAAATCTGATAATTCCATGTTTAAAATTTGCGGATATTCTCTTGATGTTCATAATAATAGAAAAAATTACTAAATTCATTCTGCCTTCAGTAGAAGCAGCTCCCCAGAGCACCATAGATCCACCGTTAAAATGCCCGATTCATATCTGCCTTTAAATAATCTGCTCTGTCTTTCGCTATCTTCAGATCGTACCAGTAACTGTTAAAACCATTTGGTTAATCAAGAATAAAATGTTTTTCATCCGAAAATGCAACAATTTGCCATTTAATATTGTCTTCATTCAACTTTAACACAGACGTTCTTTCCCCCATTAAATGCTGATTGATTATTACAGGTTTTTTATTCATTTTAACATATTATTAATTATTTTAAACATGCATAAATGTGGACCCTAACCTTTCGTTAAAAATTACGAGCAAATTCAGCAGCAGTCATTATGAGTAGAACAGTAAGAGGAATTATGAGTCTTCGATCTCTGTAAAACAACTCTGATTTTGCATCAGATCTTTCTCCTGTCGAACCAGCAGTTCAACGTTTGATCACATTTGCTTCAGAAATTCTAGACCTTCGAATTTCATTAGAAATTCGGCGGATTGAAATTATCCTCCCACTTAATAAACACATTTATCATACTTCACTACTTGGACTTTCTTTTTTCCGAGGAATTATCAGTAATGTCCGTCCAAGAAAAATTGAAGGCTTATATATGAATTAATCTAGCCCAGTAGTTAACAAATTCGCATGTCAACTGTAATTTATCCGCTATTAAGTTGAATAAAACGAAAAAATCTTGATTGTCCCTATAATTATGAACATCTAAAAACGTGGAGAAAAGCACATTTTGCATTATTTTTTATTAATTTTGTTTCATATTAAAAAAATTATAGCAACTTTGGTTTTTAGAATACTAGATATATTAAGTGCACTTAGTATAATCTTGTTCACAATTATTTTTACATTAGTTATTTCAAAATATAAAGTGTCCTTATAAATATGAGAAGGAGTGTATATATATTTATGCTGCATAAATAAATAAACTTTTGTTTTCAAAATGTAAAAAAAAAAAAAAAAATGTTATAACTTTTGGCATTCTTACATTCTTCTGAAGAAAACATATATTAAAATATCCTAGAATTAACTTGAAAGAGAACAATGTTAATACACAATAAATAAATTCCTGTACGTTCCTATGAAATATGGGAAAATTATTTGCCCAACATTTACAACTGCTTATTTTGAATGATTATATCAATATCCACTAACTGCATCATTAACTAAATACCTGAAATCAGGAACGTTTCATGGAGAAAACCTGTTATTAGCAGAAAACTTGTTCCATACTTATTAAAACCAGGAATATTTCTGATATTTATTAGCAGTGTTATAAAAAATTTTTAGTGTACTAATGACATTTTTTTCCTGTTCAACATCTCTGCTATCTCTGAAAAAGAAAAAAAACAATTTTACTGCGTCTAATAATGCATAACACTTCACGCTGATTTATAACAAAGGAAATATTTCTAAATATATTTATTTCATATAATGCTGGTTTCTTAAAGCCCAGCCGTAACGTCTTTTCTTGTTTCATGCATAATTTTAAAACAAATAGACATAAATATAAATTATCTCTTAAAGAGAACTTTGTTAAAACACATGCCATTGTTATTCAGAATAAAATCACTTTAAAATCACGTTTACTAAAATTATATTTTATTTAAAAACATTTTAAAAATGTATACATTCAAAGCTTTTGGCTTTGAAAACCAAAGCATCATCAGGAATTTAATATACATGTTTCTAATTAGCAGTATATATATATATATATATATATTGCTACATTTGACAGTTAAAAAGTCTTTAGTTATGTATATTGAAAATTCATTTTTCCAACTAAGGGAAAATAATGTGAAGTTTCTTTAGTTAACTGAGGAGTCTTGAGCATAACGAATGATAACTTGCGAAGTCTGGTGAAGGTGCTTTCCCAAGATTTACATTACGTCAGGTTTGGTTGGTTGGATTGTAGGTCTCACTAGTGCTGCGCAATGGGCAAATGACGACGGTGTGGGACTCACCCCTAGAGGTGGTCCCTTTATGTCAGAGAATCAGACATCGCTGAAAAGGAAGAAGTTGATCTTGTAGGGTTTCCAAGTCACTGCAAGTAGGCGCTATAACTATCGTAGGATCAACAAAGTGCTGTCTGTAGGAGCTGTAAGTATTGTAGGAGAATACTTCTAATGCAGGATCATACTTCAAACAATCTGAAAAGCTATAAGGGATATATATTATGGAATCACAAAGTGTTGCATGCAGGAGCGGTAACTATTATAGGAGTTTGCTGAAATACCACATGAGGCACATTGTACGAGTAGAGCTTTAAGAAATTGAACATTAATTAACTTATAATAGTGTGCCAAATTATTGTCGAAATTGCAGCATCTTTAGAATTTATTGCATTTTTACATTTAATTATATTGGTAGCTTCAGACATATAAAATTCTTGAATATCAGGTGGTGCTGAAATAATTTTAGCGTTGTTCCATATAGAATTAACGTTTGGGTTAGCATATATGAAATCTACCAGAGTAGAGCTATTTCCTTGTTTAATATTACGCATATGTTCTTGTATTCGTCTATTTAAAGTTCTCTTAGTTTGGCCGATGTAAAAGAAAAGTTCTTTATTATTTTTAATGGGAATTTGATAGACACCTCCAGTGGGTCCATTTAAGTTATGGACATTAAGAGTTAATTGTTTAATAGTCAATGGAGAACTAAAGGGGAATACTAAATCAAATTTACGTTGTATATAATGTTTAAAGCTAAAGAATTCTTTGAAGTAGGGTAAGCTATTGGAATAATAAAATTTTAGAGTTGAATTCAAAGTGTGATTAATAGGATTAATTAACGTGCTGCTTTTATTCTATTAAGAATTTTAATAATACTAAAGTTACTGTACCCTGCAGCATTACCTATTTGAATAATCATGTTTATTTGTTGATTTTCGTTAAAGTGAAAAGTAGTATAATTTATAGCTCGGGTAATGAAAAAAAAAAAAAAAAAAAAAAAAACATTTTTTTTTAAGTAGTAGGGTGAGCTGAATCAGCAAGGATAGGTAAAGGGATAAATTAATTCTTGAAAAAGGCGTGAAAACATACGATTGAATTACCTTTATTACGATGTATCTTAAGGTTAAGTAACCGAAGCGTACGTTTAATCTCTGTTTCGTAAGTAAATTGTATAGATGGAAAATTATGATGCTTTGGTTTTCAAAGCAAAAAGCTTTGAATCTATATATTTTTAAAATATTTTTAAATAAAATATAATTTTATTAAACGGGATTTTAAAGGGCTATTATTCTAAAAATAAATAAATAAATAAATAAAAGATAAACATGAAATTTAAATGATTCGTTCTTTATCAAATGGTTTATCTAACTTTATTTTATTTTAGTTTAGAGAGTTATTTAGAAAGTGGTTTTTATGGAATTCTTCTATAAATTTTATTCTTGTAGAAAGGGGAAAAAAATGAATTTAGAAAAATAAACTAAATAAAAGTTGTTGCTAAAACTTCATGTTGCAAAGAATTGTCTGACAACGATACCTATTACTCCACAAAATAAATTAAAAGAGGCATTTCCTTACTTTTTTTTAAATTTATTTCCATAATGGACATTTTGAAAACAAAAAAGTATAGATTTTATAATTTGTATGAGATATTTTCTATTTAGCAGCGCAGTTAAATATAGTAACTGTTGAAAATGTTATCTTGTATGATAAATATATACTGATAGGTATAAAGGATTTAAGTCCAAAAATGTCGATTTTGTGTTAAGTACGTAGTCAGACACAGAAAAAAATTCTCTATCTATTGGTATAAAGGATTTAAATCCATGTCATTCAGTCTTTGAGAAAATCCATTGGTAAAAAAATATTCAAGTCAGAAATTCAGCATTAATCTTTGTATAAAATATTTAATTAATTTTTTTCCCTTTATTAAATGAAGGTAGACAATCACTGAACGGTATAAAGGGTATAAATAAACATAATCCCCTTTTCCTAATCGGTTCTTCTGATTAGATTTTAGTTAGTTTAACTTTATTTTTCGTCTCCTGAAAAATCAAGAATATGGACTTAAATCCTTTATACTTATCAGTACAGAAATCACATATAAAAAAATACTCTTTACTAAATATTTTTGCACGCACGAACACACACACACATAAATAATAATAATAATAGTAATAATAATAGTAATAATAATAATAATAATAATAAAAACTACTATTTTACTAAGAATATATTTCAGCTAGAAACTTACTAAAGTGAAAAATATTACAAGATATAAATACTGATATCTTGTGAAATAAAAAAGTAAATCGAAATACTAGCATCCAATTTTTAGTGCTTCATAAAAAAGTGATGTAATTTAATTAACTAAAAACTGTTAAAGCACTGATCAATAATGAAAAACAAAATGAGTCGCTGTATTCTATGTTCCTTAGATATATTTTTTATTTGTCTTCCGAGCCTGTTTTTTAAAGGATGCTTTTTAGAAGAGAAATATATTGGAACTATGCCTCTGGCTTTTCTAAAACAGATACGAAAGAAGGAGTGTCATTAAAAATTCATGTTTTTTTTTTTTTTTTTTCCTTTTATTTTTGGTGGCAAAAGTAGCTTACATTTTAGAACTGATATAAAATACATTTAATGACTCTGTACATTATGAAGCATAATTAATATTCTTATAGTTTAAAAATTGAAAAGGGAAAAGGATTTAATAAAAAGGAAAACTTTCTTTAAACATTCTTTATATAAATGATTGAATGAAAAAAAAAAAAAAAAAAAAAAAAAACATATTTAATTTAATAATTAATTTCCACTTACAAATTATTAAAAAAAGAAAAGAAAAGAAAAAGAAAATGGTCTGAAAAAAATATAATTTTTTGTAGGGTAATTTTGAATTTCCCTTTAAAACTGTGTCGTTTGTGATGTAGGAGGGTGAGAGGGGGAAGGCCGATTGAAATCACGTGGGCCCTAAATTTGAACTGAAATGGTCTTAACGCACACATACGCGACTTTAGAAGAAGACTATTAAAAATACTGAACGACTAATGTGACGTGCACGATTTTGGATCGTACATGGCACTTCCCATCTGCCAGCTTCGAGGGAAAACGTCTTGGCCAATGGCGGAGTTAACATTGTGCAAAAGAAAAAAACTAATTATATAGATGTTTTTTCATACAGAAAGGGCTAAAAATAATTTACTCATTCGGACTGATATACAGTGTGGCATATTTCAAATAATGAATTGTCTCTACAGTTCAGCAATAGTAAGGCAAATTATGTGAAATTTAGGAATAAAAATAGCACTGTAAGACATCCGCGTGTTTTGCTTGATTAAATAGAAAGCCACCTATGTTATTAATGCGTAAGCGATGCCAAAAATCCTAATTTTTCTGGAAAGTATTCTTAATACAGCGGAACCGTGGCTCGCGCGTTGCGCCCGCACTGAAACGCGAAATATATACATATTCTTTTCAATACTTATCATTTAAAAACTTCTTCATGGTTATAATCTTCAGAGTAAAAGTAAAGATGTATGTGTATATGTATATATTTGTGTGTGTTACGCATATTATGCAAATAATAAATGATTTGCGTACCAGATTCGAGTTGAGTTTCAATGATGGGTCTTGAAAGAGAATTTTCCATTATTGTAAAGCAGCTTACAATATAATTTTCTAATCCAGCGTCCAAATTATTTCTAATTAAAGAGTAAACTTTTTCTGAATGGAATTTGAGAATCGATAAAATTAATATTTGTTTATAAAATGCTATCCAATGAGAGACAGATAAAAAAATTCGAATTATTTATCAGTTTGAAATTTAATTATTTTTAAGAACTGCACCATTATCACATTTTTAGAAAAGTTAAAATTGGTTTATAATTTCATTGCACATTTAATTGCGTAAATTTAATAACCAAAATTGTAAAACTTGTATTTTTACTTTAATTTCTTAGCAACATTCCATTTACCCCCCCCCCCCCCCAACCCCCCCAAAAAAGGAAAAATATCACGGAAAAATCCTTAAATTTCGTAATTATTTAAACAAACGTTTTATTTCCCTATACCAACATAAAGGACGCCTAATCAAGTGTGAAATGCTGGCCTGAAGAGTCTTAAAAAAACTTCCATTATTCATTTTTTTCAATCTTTTACGTATATGTCAAACCTTTTCATTATAATATAACATCAAGCACAGCTTTCTTTTATAGGATTATGAAAAAAAAAAAAAAAAAAAAAAAAAAAAGGATTTTTCTTATAAGTAATCAATACATTTCATTCTGAAAATGCATTTTTCTTCCAAAGAATATTAATCACAAATGAAAAGAATAATGGTTATATAAAATAAATTTATGCAGAGTTTTTAAATTTTCTTTATTTATCGATCTGTTTTTGCCTTTGATACATTAAACGCTTAAATTTTTTATACTAGTAATTTATAATATTTTATTATTATTATTATTATTTAAATGGTGCTTAAATATAGAAACTTTTGCTTTCAAAATGTTACAATATATATATAAAGATTTCCCCTTTAAAGTAATTTTTTTTACGAATTTTCAAGCATGTTTACATAAATCAGTTTTTGTTAATATTTTTGTTAATTTTAATCTACGAGTAAAATATTCAGCGTCTGAAAATTATAAAGAACATCAGTTTAGATTTTTTTAAAATCTTGCTTTGACAAATGGATATCCCAAAAATTTATTTATTTATTTATTTATATTTAATTAGCATTGAAAATTGGATATTCCAAAAAATTAACTATTATTATTATTATTATTATTATTATTTTAATGGATTTTTTTTCCATAAATACTGTTTATCTTATGTCTATAAATTAAATTTTTTGATGTTAAATACAGATTAATTATCCCTATGAAACTTCAAATTTATATTATTTTTTTTTTATTATTTTTATTCTTTTCATTATACTATTGTAGATGGCAGAACTATTCATGTTATTTTTCTTGTTCCTTATTCAGGATTCAGTATTCTTTCATATTTGAATTGGTTCTTTAATTCTTAACTTATTCCACGATTCTTAGCCATTAACTGTACCAATAACGGTTTAATGTTGCTTAAATTAATTGGTTGTTTAATTTTTCCAATATCTTCAATTTATTTGTAGGATTCTCTGATTTTGTGTGAGTTAACTTTGATATCAGTTTAATTATTCTAACATCTTCTGTTTATGTGTAGGATTTTCTTATTCTGTTGGTGAGTATATTTTTATTTCATTTTCTTTCTTATTTTGTCTGGTTGAATGTTTTAGGCCAGGAGCAAAGGTATATTTAACTTTTGCTATCTTTCCGACAGAAAAACATTCACTTTGCATGTTTGTATTCTACCAGGCCTTCGATGACGTTGGAATGTTAACATGCCATTATCTAAGTCCTAGTTGAATTCTTGGTTTGGTTTGGGTAGTCTTTGATACTGATCATTATAAATGTTGGAATTGCTCGTAAAATTTATTATCCTTTATATTATTGCTGTAAGCTCTGTTTACCATTATATATGTATATATATACATATATATATATATATATGTGTGTGTGTGTGTGTAATCCTATTGATAGTAGAAGCAAAAAATGAGAACGAAGAATAGTTAGTCAAACAATACACCAAAGAGACATACACACGCCAAACAATATATATACCGGGTGATCCAAAAGTTAGGACAAACTTTAAAAATGAATAATTCGAAAACGAATCAAGATACAAAGATACGGTTTGCACCAAACGGATGGAAAAGGAGCCGGGTTTTTTGTGGCAACGAAAAAAAAAATAGTTCTGTTGGCGACTAACAGATGGCGCTGTCGGATTTCTGATGTAGGACTATGCAAAGCAACAAACGATATAAAAAGGGGCAGCTACAGCAGGTAATGGTAGTCCAAGCTTATATGCATCGAAATATCGCATTCTCAGTCGCTACTTTAATCACGCATGGCCTCCAAGATCTCCCGATCTGACACCTGGTGACTTTGGGCTGTGGGGATTCTTGGAAGTCAAAAGTGTACTGCGACCAGCCGGCATCAGTAGCAGCATTGAATGATGCCATCCGCCAAAATGTGTGTGCCATAACGCAAGAAATGCTACTAAATGCTGTGAACGATGTGGTGAATCATCTCACAGCTGTACTTTTGAATGATGGACATTGAACAGTTACTGTAGTAATACTAATTAACTGTAATTAAGCTGACTTGTAAGTTGTCAACATTTTTTTTCATTTGTAAATGGGGTTCAAATCATCTTTTGGTGAAATAAAACACTATAGCGCCAACTGTTGGTCGCGAACTGAACTAATTTTTTTCCTTTGCCACACAAAACCCGGTTTCTTTTTCATCCGTTTGGTGCAAACCGTATCTTTGTATCTTGATTCGTTTTCGAATTATTCATTTTTAAAGTTTGTCCTGACTTTAGGATCACCCGGTATATATATATATATATATATATATATATATATACAATAATGATCCATCAAGCGTAGAAAAACCAAGCAACAGACACAAGACCACCGAAACCACAAAAACCAACAAGAATGAAAAATTCCCTCCCTGATGGAGAAGCTCAGATTTTATATATATATAATTTTTTTAGATTGTTACATTCTTCTTAAGAAAATATATATTAAAATGTATTAGCATTAGCTTGAGAGAGAGAACAATGTTCGTACACGGTGAACAGATTCTAGAACGTTCCTGTGAAATATCTATGGGACAATTGTTTGCTCAATATTTACTGCTTATTTTCAACGATTATGCCAATAACTATTAAACATATCATTAAAAATTCTACTATATACTTGAAATTGGAAACGTTTTATGGGAATAACCTGTTATTTACAAAAAATGTGTCTCAAATTTATTAAAACCAGGAATATTTCTGATATTTTAGAATAGTATTATCAAAAATATTTCGTATACTAATGAAATTTTCTCCCCTGTTCAAAATCTATGCTACCTGTGACGAAGAAAAAAACAAGTTTACTGCTTCTAATGCAGTATAATACTTCACGTTGCTTCATAATAAAGGAAATATTTTGAAACATATTTATTTACATATTACGCTGTTTTTTTTTAAATCAAGCCATAACGTATTTTCTTCTTTCACGCATAATCTTTAAACAAATGATTAGATAAACGCAAAATTTTAATGATTCGTTCTTTATCAAATGGTTTATCTAAATTTATATTATTTTGGTTTAGAAAATTATCTGTAAAGTGGCTTTCAGGCAATTCTTCTGTAAATTTTCCTTTTGTAGAAAAAGATAAAGTAAAAAAAAAAAAAAAAAAGAATTTAGAAAGGAAAACTAAATGAAAGATGGGTGCTAAAAATGCACGTTGAAAAGAATGGTTTGGAAATGATACCTATCGCTTCAAAAGTTAAATCAAAAGTGAGCTCGGCACTTCGTTACTTTTTCTTTCTTTCATTTTTTTCCCCCTTCTATAATAGACGTTTTGAAAAAAAGGTATACTTGTCATACTTGGTTTAAATTATGGATTTTGCCAGATTATTATTAATAATAATAAAATCAGTCTAAATTTTAAAGCTGAATATATGTCAAAGTCTAAATTTTTTCATCGCTGTGTGTTTTCAATCTCCAATACCGCAGTACTCTAACGAAGCATAATTAAAAAAAATATTCCAAATAAACCCGTAAATTTGTTTAGCAAATACTTATTAAAAAACTTTGTAACAAACTTCATTTTCTTTCTCGCTAATAGTTAAGAAAAAAATTTAGAATATCTTTAATCATATTTAAGTGGTAAATCTAGAAATAAAAGACTCCGTTTTAAAAATTTAAACTAACTATTCAAAACTGTTTTAAAAGAAGTATATTTGTTTTATAGTAAAAATACATTTTTTATCTTTACGTGAATAAATTTTTCACGTATCCTTTAAAACAAGCGTAGAATAGTTTACTCTCGCTTTTGAAATTTTAAAGGTAAAATTTAAATAACATTATTAATTATCTATCGTTGTCTCACTCAAAGCTTTATTTACACATGAATGCTTATCATCACAAAAGCGTGTGTTGAACAAAATCTGTGAAGATAATGATTAATTAAAATTTCAAAACGAAATTCTTTAATGGAGATTTCCTTTGAAGAAATCCAGACGGATTTAATATTAAAATAAGGTTACCTAAAACGTGAAAGCGAATATGCAAAGCAATAAAATATATAAAAGTTTTGAAAATAAATTATAAAAATACACCTTAGTTTTTAATTTCATAATTGTAATCATTTCATTTAAAACGATTGACCTTTTTCAAGTTATGGTTTCCAAAAAAAGTTTTTACACAAATAATAAACAGTGTATTAAAATAGATTAAAATATGACGTGTGGAATGTTTGATGAGTTAAAAAATTCGTTGCGGATGTTTTTACTTTGTCTTTTTGTTATTTTAGCTAAATTTTTATTACGAACAAAATCAGAATAAATGAAAGATTTTTTTTATTATTATTATTATTTTTTTTTTTTTAGTCTAAACAAAATTATTAGCTCTCCGAATATATACGTACTATGTACGTAACTCATTGCTATCAGGAAAAAATAATTGTGTATATGATATTTAGGTATGAATATATAATTTGAGGTTTCTGAATTATTTTTCGCCATGTTTACGAATATTTTAGCCTTTGTGAATGAATAAAATAGCATTAAACATTGCTTTCGATTGAGTTGAAATTTTATAGAACGAATTTAATAGATATTTAACCATAAAGCTTCTAGCTCAAACCAAAATAAAGGTAAATACTATCGGTTCCTAAAGGACGTGATATTTCTTCTTCAGGTACAAAAAACAAGTGCTACTACCCTGGAGACAAAAACAAGACTGAAAGACGGGGAAATACCCAAGGGGGAGGAGCAACACAACCAGCCAAAATAATAGCTGCATGCAAAAACGAAACAGAAAAGGGGGGGGGGGAGGAATTATTAAATTTATTAATTTTAATATGTATTTTTATTTAATTATTTTTTTTTTATTTTTATTTTATTTTATAATACAGTTTTTAAACTAAACAAGTTTTTCCAAGCTGAAGACAACAAAGTGGAATCAGATATTCCATTAACAATTCTATCACGATTAAGATAGATAGCTAAATTTTTCAGGAAATATAATTTAGGAACGCGTTTGACATTAATGATAATTTTGGCTTGCTGAAAATTCAAACTATGGTCAGATTCCGAACTATGCTTTACAATGGAAGATTTAGAAACTTTCTTGCTTAGTGGCATACTATGAATGCTTACGTAAATCACACTCGAGATTTCTACGAATTGAAGACGAATTTTTCAGAAATTTTGCATACATTCAGTACTTAATGTTCGTGTTCTAGAGCTGCGTTGCTCCTTTGGAATGAGAAAAAAAGACGGCAGAAGTGACGACTTCTAATTGCTTATACTCTTTTAACACACTCCTTCTACTACTCAGAATGGAACACGGTCCTAGATTCCATAGTAAATATTTATTCGTATTGATGAGTAGAATCATCCCTTTTATTTCATGTACGGTCGTAGGGTAAAGTGACCATATTTTTTTCATTGAATTTGAGGACAAATATGGCGGCGTCCTCGAATTTCGAGGTCTAAAAAAAAATAATAATAATTAAATCACCGTAAATTGTACAATTTTAGTAATTTTATGTAGAAAACATTTAAAAGAACTTATTTCAGCTTATTTATTATACATATAATAAATTATTATAATAAAACATTAACAAATTTATATGGCGTTCCCAAATGTGTTGTAATTTTTTGGGGACGAAGGTAGTTTTGTAGACTGTCCTCTTGTAGACTGTCCTTTTGTAGACTGTCCGAAGGTAGACTGTCCTCTAGATTCGAGGACATACGGTCAGCCTATCGTAGGGCGCTGCCTAGGTTCCGCGATCGAATCCCGGTACGGGTATGGATGCTTGGAGTGTCTTATGTATACAAGATATTGGACATCGTTATACTGTAAATTGATGTATTATGGATCACTCGAGAAGAAAGTTGCTGTAACTGCAGGTCTTAAAGCTATCAAAGGAGTAGCAAACGCCCCTTTCATTTTGTAAAACTCTTTTGGAACATTCTATATAAAAATAACAATTTTAATAATTAGATTTATAATATGATTTTTTTTTTTTTTTTTACATTATTTACAACACATATTTCTCAAAATACTTAAAATGTTGTCTTCTATTAAACAACCGCTTAGAAATCAATTTTCAACAATGAATTTCTGTATTTTTAATTATAAAGACATGTTGCTTATCCGCTTTCTATTCCTCCTTATTTCACAGATATTAACCCTTTATTCCATAAATTCAAGCCTCTTTCACTAAAGTAATTTGAAACTTTAACATAAACCGTCAGCCATTTTGCCTCTCATATGCATTTCAAAGCATTGGACGTTCTTGAGTGAATCTGACTGTGGAAAATAGGAAGCAAGTTTCTTCAATTAAGTAACAACGTTATTGCAGTTTACTTTCTCCAGTTAATGAAGTACCTACTGAATATATGATAAGCTCACCTTCGAAAATCATTCTCTGTAGATTCTCCCTTTGTTAACCTTCCTGTTGTTTTATGATCAATATTAGATCACTGAAGGATGTCTTTGAATAAAGTTTTCGCCAATACCTTACCGACCAAGCGCAGCAAAATGCTGATTAAATAAATTAAGTATGAGATATATATTGAAAAAGGAATTTTAGTAATATTAAAATGATTTACTTTTAATCTTTTCATTTGAGACTTTAGGTTATTTAAAAGATTAAAAGAGAAATACAGAAATAATTATTATATAGAGTTCTTTATTATGAAATTTTTAACTTTGTGAAAATATGTGTGCACATCACATTAAAAAAAAAAAAAAAAAAAAAAAAAAAAAAAAAAAAAACAATTATTTTAAAATTGCAAAATAATTTAAATAAAATTTAAGTTTAAGAAATGTAATCTAAATTCCTTCATTCAATGAAATTTACATATTTTAAATTCAGTCACACTTAAACATATTTTAAGACACGTAAGACGCCTTAAGAAACGGAAATGGCTTGATTTAAGGCATTTGAGGTGACTTAAATAGCAGCCATTTTTAACCACGTATTTTTCCTAAATAAATAAAACTAAAATGCACACGATTCCGTTTCTGGTTAAAAATTAGACATAGATATACAGAGATTATAAATAAATGAATAAAAATATTTCAGCAAAAAATCGCCCCATTGTGATTTTGCATTGCATAAAATGAAAGCATAGAAATAAAATAGTAATGAAAATGCATAAAAAATTAATGAATTTACAATTCTCTAACAGTAGATTGGCCAAAAAAATATTTGGGTTTTTTATATTATTCTGTTGAATTGTGCACAAAATCGCATAACTTTACTTTAAACATGAAATTAAAATATATATATTAGTTAAAAGAAAAATGCATATGTATGTATATACGTGTGTATGTGTGTGTTATCTCACTTTATTCCAATTTGATGATATTAGTGGAATATTTGAATATGACATAAATAGCCACAATCTGAAATTGTTTTACAAAATAGAATTTTAAGTCACTGACAGCACATATAGCTACGTAATCTTAGTTAAAAGTGCGATATTAAGTATTTTGTATTATATACCATCAATTACAATTACTATAATCCATAAATTTCATACGTGTAAATACATTGTATAGAAATCAAAATTTGTCTGTTAAAGATGATGGCATAATATATATATACCTATATACTAATGTAATGAGTTAAAATACAGAATAAATTTTGAGACAGATACTCTATTATTTCCAAATTATGTGGTGAATTAAATCTTACTTTTACTATTTCAATTTTTGTTCAAAATGTTTAGGCGTATGCAGTATATATGAAGTATGTGAGATATTACTCTATGACTGTTTTTGCATGAAAGCGTAATATAAACAAAGAGAAAAAGTAAACTGAAATAAAATCTCTTTTTGAAATTTGCCCGCGTTTTATATTTTAAATTAAGTAGTAACTGTAAAAAAAGAAAAAAGAAAGAAAAAAAAAAATGTAAGTTTTATACAAAAAATTAATTAATTCGAAATATACAGCATTTAGATGGATTTAATCTTAAATCAAAAAACAAAAAAATAATAATAACAATAATCTACACAAATAACACATCTTTTTTAAAAAAAGGTTTTGAACGTCTTATATGTGAGAAGTAAAATATTATTTTTTTATAGTATCAAAACTCAACGGATGCCTGCTTCCAGAGTTTAATGGGTTTACACAAAGATGGGAATAATCAACCATGACTAATTCTAATTTTTAAATTGAATAAAAGAAAGAGGAATGAAATGATCTGCAAATCTAAATGAAAAAAATCTCGCTGTGGAAATTTTAATTACTTGCATTTTAATTTTTAATTCTTTCGCTTATTTGCACACCCAGTTAAGCATTTGCTATAAATTTCGAAAAATATTATGCATATTTCAATTCTAAAATTTAAAGAATTGTTTTTTTAAATTAACCAAACAAAAATAACTACCGTTATTATTATTATTATTATTTTATTAATAGAGTAATTCAAAAAAGTACAATAACATTAAAAATAAAGCTATAATTCTAGAGTGGTAAGTAAAAAGATTTTTTTTTTTCTTAATGTAAATTGCAATAAACGCAAATATTATCATATTTTATATTTTTAATTCTATAAATTTGTAGATGAGATTTTTTTAGAAATGTAACTTGCGGATTATATTATTGAAATTTTAGCAAGCTTAAAGCTCTTACCATTTTCTACTTTTAGAAAATATTTCTGAATTCTTGTACGTTGCATTGTTAAAGTATATAGTTCCGATATTTTTAGTAACCAAGTATTATAAAAACTTTCCGTTTTGAATTTTTCTAAAAAAAAACTAAAAAAAAAAAAAAAAAAAAAAAAAGAGAGAGAGAGAGAGAGAGAGAAAAGAAAAAAAAAAAGAAAAAAAAAAAAATGAATTTTAAAAGGGCATAATATCTAATTAGAAATTATATTTAGTTTTCAAATAAAATTCTCTTTGAAATACTTCATAAAATTAATATAAAAAATAGTGAATTACGAAAATTTGAATAAAGAATTATTCCGTTGATTTTTAGTAGTGTCACAGTAACAAAAAGAAATAAATAAATAAATAAAAAATAAAAGAAAATATAATAAAAGAAAAGAAGATAAAAGAAAATAAAAGAAAGAAAGAAAAAGATAAAGATATAAATAAAAATACTACCACAAAATATCACTTATAAGGAATTTAAAATTTTATTTTTTAATGAAACAGAACATTGACTCGTTTATTTTTTTATTTTTATTTTTTTATTTTTTTTTTGTAGGAATTTATCATAAGTTTTAAGTATTTATTTTATAAACCATTATGTTTGTACTGGTGGGCACATTTTTATTTTCCGAATATACATTATGTAAGGAAAGTACTGTAATTATGAAGAAAGCCGATTCTGAGATTTTGGATAGCTATTCGTTTTAAGGTCACCTGAGTTCATTTAAGCTATTTTTTCGGTGATTTATGTATGTGTGTGAGTGAATACGATAAAATCTGAATGCTATGGTCGATCAAACTGAAAGTTGGGCCCGTGGCACGAAGCAAAGTTTGTAAAGTTGACGTAACCTTCAAAAGGTACCGTAGGTCACCGTCGCATGAAATTTATATATGTTCATGAGTCTAGCATTTATAGTTATTTTACAGGAGCAGAAAGACAAATTGTTTATCATTATGGCTAATGAATTCAAATTATTTAAATTGCGATAACATCTAATTTGATTGAACTGGAAAATGGAATCAAATTATTTAAAGTGCGATAGATTTTAGGTATCTTATCCGATTGAGCAAAAAATAAGTAAATGCGTCATAGGTCACCTTCGCACGATTTTTATATATTGTTATGTGTGCAGAACTTATATTTATTTTACAGGGATTCAAAGACATATTGTACATCATTATCATCAATTGACTCAAAATACTTGAATTACGATAGTGTAAAAATGCCTTTTAGTATCGAGTTAAAACCTGGTTTGTATGTTATCGACCACAATTTTACAATTTGTACAAATTTGTATGAGTGTAAGATTTGTAGTTAATTTATTGGGACATGAAAAGAAATTCTTTATCATTATACGTTATACAGACGGGAATTATTTTAAGTGCGCTAGCGTCTAAACTCTACGTCCTATTAAGTAATAAGACGACAGACATGTTATACTCTCTTAAAAAAATCCAGTGATTTTAGCTCAGACTGAGTTAATTTTCACTCTTTTTCAGTATTGAAAATGCACTTTCCTTATAGGAGTGAATTTCATTCATTTTGCGGAGTGGTTATTTTCACTCCTTTTTTGATAATCCATTTCACTCCTTTTTGATAAGCAATTTACACTCCTTTTCTAGATTAAATCACTGCACTAAAGGAGCACTTACACTCCTTTTTGATAATACATTTTCACTCCTTTTCTAGATTAAATCATTGCACTAAAGGAGTGATTACACTCTTTTCTGATAAGCAATTTACACTCCTTTTCTAGATTAAATCATTGCACTAAAGGAGTGATTACACTTTTTCTGATAAGCAATTTACACTCCTTTTCTAGATTAAATCATTGCAGCAAAGGAGCGATTACACTCCTTTTAGATAATAAATTTTCATTCCTTTTTTGATAAGTAATTAACACTCCTTTAATGGACTAAATCATTATACTAAAAGATTGGCTACACTACTTTTTGATTAGCCATTTATTCTTTTTTTTGATTAAAATTAATTGGCAAATTAATAAAATTTCACTGTTATTTTGACAAATTTACTGGATTTTTAATATGTTTATTCTTTTTTTTTTTTTTTTTTCAAAAATTTGCTTTATTTCATATTTTTACTTTCTTCTATATTCAATAGAAGAAAGTATTAGATTCGTAAAAATTTTCGACCTCGGGTTTTTGATGTATTTACACGTTTTGAGAGCTGTAGAACACGATTTGACCATTTTTAGAAAATGTCTGTCTGTGTGTGTGTGTGTGTGACAAAATTTCGTGGCAACTGTATCTCAGGAACTACTGCACAGAATTTCATACAAATTGGTATGCAGTTGCACCTTGACATAAATTAGTGCCTAACTTTTGGTAAAAATTGTCTTACAGGTTGCGTTGCCATCCCACTTTTTCTAAATTTTTAACATGGTGATATAGGACAAAGTTTTGTATAAATGTGCATAAAGAGAATCATTTTTTAGGAATCATTATGAAATTTACAAGAATTATTTATAATAGACATAGTCAACTGGGAAAATTTTTTTGTATGTGTAGGAGCCTCGTCAACCCCCTTGGAGGGGAAGTTCCCCCTCCAGGGGAGTAAATTTTCAAAATGGGTATCTTTCGAAAGGTCTCGTCAACACCTTTAAAACGAATGGTTGAACTATAAATCTGTGATAATTTAAAACAAACTTATCGATTTTTTTTTGGAAACGAAATTTAACCAAACTTCGTATTTAGTTGTTCCCCGACATAAACTGGTGCTGATTAGATTTGGGGATCAATCGCTCAACAGGTGGCGCTGTGATCGTATTTTTTCTAAACCTTTAACATGGCAGTATAGGACAGAATTTCGCATAAATGCACATAATGAGAGTTATTCTTAACCTGTGAATGTAAAATTAATATGAATTATTGATAATTGTAGTAGTTAATTAGGAAAAAAATTTTGTGCATGTGGGGTAAATAAATTTTCAAGATGGGTATCTTTCGAAAGGTCTCATCAATACCTTTAAAACAAATGGTTGAACTATAAATATGTGATAATTTAAAACAAAGTTATCGATTTTTTTATTTTTAACAAAAACAAAACCAAAAAAAAATTTTTTTTTTAAGTATTGTTACTGAGTGAATTTGTATAGGAAAATATAGAAGAAAGTCTTGTGGTGGCCACAGCATACTAGTTTTTCTTTCTTTTTTTTTAAATAAATCTAACATACATTTAGATAAATTTTAAGTATTTTGCATCACTTTTTTTTTTGCTGTTTTTTTTTTTTTAATTTAAATATTGTACTTTAATAATAGATAAAGGATTTAATTAGCAACACATTTTAGAAGATTTCAGTTTCTAAATGACTATATATATACACACATACACATGGGTGTTCTTCAGTTTTTTTTGTTTTTTTTTTTTAATTCGATTTGCATACCCTTTAGTTTTTTCTATTTGACCCTTAGGAATTCAGTACAAAAAAAACATATCCCACAAAGCTGATATTATGCTTAAGTATTTAGGGACAAATAGAAAAAAATCAGAGGGTATGTGCATAACATTAAAAATATATTAGTGTATCCCTTCATTTAAGGGACACACCAATACATATATATGTATGTATACACATATGTACTTGAAATATATGTGTTATGTTAACATTAACTGCATGAGTAATAATTGGTTTGAAATTAAATGGGTTCCAGTGCATGAATATTCTCAAAACAAGCAATTAAAACTATTATTCAGGACACAGAAGTCATAACAGGAAATATAAATACTGCAAACCACAATTATTGTTTGTTCAAGAACACTTATCTATTGCTTATTGCAGAATCTCTTAAACAAATACATACAGGTTTACTTTTGGAATCATTTTGCGAAAATTAGTTGGCAATAAACTATACTTTACATTAAAAAAGTTCATTTTATAAAGAAGTTATAGATTCTATCAAAACTAAAATACTATTTTTCAACAAACTTGTTACGAGATTATAAAAAGAAAATCACTAATGAAAAGTTCAATTAATGAGAATTTGCACTGATCAATCCTCTGACAAATTTTTATGATTGATCATTGTTAATGCTATTTACTTGACTTTTGTTACATAAGCCAGATTTTTTAAAATTGTTTTGAGAATATTAGTTAAATAAATTACATTCCTTTACTAGCTTCAGTCTTATTTTTAATGAGCAAGAAATTTAACATTTTTTGTAACAATATCACTACAGGTTCTAACATTAGGTTCTGTCGAAATCTTCGCAAAAAATTTTTCATCATCTGTTAACTCAATCTGCATTTAAATTTCATAGATATGTCTAAAATAAAAAGTGGTACATAGACTAAAAGAGAAGGTGCAAAAGTAGATGTTACAACAAGCCTATGTACAAATTTGTGAAATTTTATGTCCAATATTTTTTGAATTATGTACACTTGTACATACAGATGACATTTAAAATCATGTTATATCCTATCTCTAAACTCGAAATCACATAGAGTCGAATTGGTGACATAAAATTGTATGTTATAACAGTCAAAAGTATAAATTTTTATTATTCAATGACTAATTTTCGGCTATGCAGGAAAAAAAAAAATTCTGTTTAACTAATGTCATTTCGTGAAATGCAATGACATTAGTTGAACTTATGTCATTAGTTCAACTACTGAACCTCCAAATCGTGAAGTTCGCATTACATAATTTTAGTTTGACAGTATTGATTTGAAATTTAATCATCATTTCAGATAACTGGATTCTGTGCTCTGTGTTATTGTTCATTTTCTCTGAGTCAGGTGAATGTCACCCCTATTTTAGCATTGGACTCATTGAGTTAGCACTTGCGCAGATGCTTCCACTGTTTCATGAAATGTGGTCGAAGAGTACAATATTTGTAATGAAAATAAACCACAACATAATTATCAAAAACTTTTATTAGACATACAGCAAAAAAAAAAAATAAAAAAAAAAAAAAAATAATAATAATAATAAATAAATACATATATACATAATTGCTATACATATATACATAATTACGCAAAATGTCATTTGAATTGACACTTTTGTTAACTACAAAATCATACATCTTTGCCTAAAATACTTTTTAAAGTGTCAATAATAGGACCATATTGGCACGTAACTGATACCTTTCTTGTTTCATAGTTTTGTAATACTGAATTGAATATTTGGCCAGTTCTGGTATTTAATGAAATTTCTTGAGGTTCAACTAAACCGAAAAGTTTCTTGTAATAAGAAAACTGTTGATTTCATGTTTTTAAGCCATTAAATGGATCGGCTAATTCATCAAATTTTTGCATTAAATTAATACATTCCTTAGAATCTAATTTTATCTCTTGATTCTCTAAAAATGATATAACTTCCTTTTTTAAAGTACTTGTAACTGAATTTACTAGATTACTGTGGAAAATAAAAAGTAAAAAATGAAATATAGGAGAAAACTAAATGACAAACAGGCCAAGTCAAAATAATGAATTTAAACAATTATTTTTCTGCTAATTGACGAATCTATCTAATTGAAATTATATGTTGCAAAAAACTTATTTAGTCACTAATAGATACAACTAAAATTTTTTTAGAAACTGATTTACTGAATGTGATAATTTTGTGGCTGATTGCCACAAAATTATCAACAATTATTATTGGGACAACAATTTGTCAAAAATTAAATTTAATCACCACTAAATCCTCAAACACTGCTCACCACTCAATCACTGCTAATCGATAAATTTCACACATTTTTTAAAGCTGATAACAGAAATTCACGATATTTTTGCATTTAATTTCCAGAATATGCCATCATTTTGCTGTGAATTAAGAAAAAAAAATTCTTAAAACTAGTAATTGTTAATATATGTTATAAATTTGCTATTAACTGAGAAATTTCTTAAATTTTTTCAAAGTTGAAATTTACTGAACATTTGCAATAGATTTGTGACTCAAAGGCAAAAACCCTGAAAATTAGAGCCTCGAATTAGAAAAAACCCAAAATATCAAATAATATTTAGGCCAGATGTCCTCATTCCTTTTACTTTTCATTCACCACATATCACCTGGATAACAAATGAACAACCAATGAATACAAAAAATTACTTCATAGCAAATATTAAAATACAGATGGGTTAGAGTAAAACCCCTGAAATCAGGGGTAAAACCTGAACACAAACGCTCCAGAATCAAAGAAGTTCAGACCTTTTCAAGTTGAAATCCCAAATATTTAAATATTTTGCCTTTAATCCATGAAATTTGCACTTTTTAAAAAGCTGAATTACAAAATACACAATAATTTTGCAACTAAATTAAAAAATGTCTCATCATTACATTGTTAGCAATCAAAAATTTACATTTAATGATTAAAATGTGGACAAAAATCAAAACAGACTACTAATTAGTCACTAATTTTTGGGAGGAGAGGGGCAAAGCCTAAGAAAAATAACAACATATAAAATAAAAAATTGTGGATAGACAGGATCAGGAATTTTCAAAGCTATTTGCACTATGAGCGAGCCATGTGTTGTAGGTCCTGAAATGGGTAAAAGGCATTGACGGCAACACCGTGAGGGAGTTTCGAATGGTCGGATTTTTCAAGGATCGCGAACCAGCTGGTCATAAAGGTGGCTAGTATACAATATATGAGTAGTTAAAAACACATGAAATTTTTTATCCAGGCCTAGCTCGAAACTGCAAGAATAGGCACAAAAAAATATTAAAAAATAAATAAGATATGCTTAAATTCAGCGAGGCTTTTTATATAAAAGAGCATTTAAAAATTCTTGATTAGCGATATTAAAAAGTTATGATACAATATACACATATAAAAACAAAGAGTGATTAAAATTACACAAAATCTATGGAATATAATAAACATGAAGAATATTTTTAAAAGTCTTGATTATATTAATATACATGCTCACAAAAATATTATATTGCACATATAATTAAACAGGGGTGAAATTTTTAACATCCTGAAAAAATGTTACTCACAAGCAGAATGAATAGTTCAGAGAGACTTGCGAATTTTATATATCTATTAAAATATTTATTTATACCTATAATAGGTGATATTTAGAGTGTTCTTAAGTCATCAAATCAGACTTTTAAAGTAAGAAATTTCTATATTGAATTTTATGTAGTATGGATTTTCCTTAGAACTGCAAGCAGGACCATCAACTGAAATCCCAAAACATGCATATTATAGAAATTAAAATGAACACTTAAATTTTGTTTAAATTCAGTGCATCTTCTTACACACTTTTTTTTTTTTTTTTTTTTTTTTTTTAAATAGTTAGTTAAAAAAAATATAAAATTTATAGTATTTGTAAAAAAAAAAAAAAAAAGAAATACTTGCTGGTTGAAAACATCAGAAAATGTATTTATAATTCAATTGCTTTTAAAATTGCATAAAAATTTTCTATAAAATTGTGACCAGAAACATTAACTGAAATTAAAAAATATGCATATGACTTAAATACGATGACGACTTACAATGAGTTGTAGAAAAAGAAACCCACTCATGCATTTTGTTAACGAGATAAGCCTCAATTCAGCAAATCTTATTTTATACCAAAAAAAATTTTTAATTCTTGATTAAAAATATGCAAAATGTATATGAAAATAAATAAGTGATTAAAAATACATGATGCTTATTAAATATAATAAATACAAAATTCTTTTAAAAAGTATTGATTTAAAAACAAACTGGCTGATTAAAAACATCACATACAGTATTTACAATTAAGTAGCATTTAAAATTGTTTGATAAATTTAAAACGGTGACTAAGAATGAATAGCATAACTTATAAAAAGATAAACACTGATATTTTGCTGAGAAAATGTGGTTCAATTCACGAAAAACAAGTAAAAATTCTTGATCATCAATATACAAAATGTTTATGAAAAGTAATAATAATAATAAATAAATGAGTGATTTAAAATATATGATGCTTGTTAAATACAATAAAATACAAACTTATTACATACAAAAGAAAAGTTACATTGAATTAATAAAAACATTTGAAGATTATTAATAACTAGCAGACTACGCCCGCTTTGCAGGTCACTATTTTTAAATGAATCACTATAATTAAAAATTAATACAATTTTGAGAATTCATTAACATGTTTAAAAAAAAAAAAAAAAAAAACTGATCAGGAAAAATGTTGCACCGAGTCCCCACTGCCTTCACCAGCATAAACCTGTGCACTCGCCGAATGCTAATACAGTATTTACAATTAAATAGCTTTTAAAATTGTTTGATGAATTTAAAACGATGACTAAGAATAAGTAGCACAACTTACTGACATTTTGCCTAGAAAATGTGGTTCAATTCACAAAAAACATGTAAAAATTATTGATCAGAAATATACAACATATTTATGAAAAAAAATAATAATAAATAAAAGTGATTTAAAATATATGATGCTTGTTAAATATAATAAAATACAAACTTATTACATACAAAAGAAAAAAAAACATTGATATTAATATACATTAAAAAAAAAAAAAAAAATTGATTAACATTATACAAAAGTTAAGTTACATTGAAATATATATATGTACATTTGGCAGGTACAGTTAAACTGCATTGAATAGAGTACTTAAGTTCTCTACTGAACTTCTTGCAGGACCATTTAAAAGCTTATATATAATGTAATCCATAAAATTATAGTAGCTGGCCAATTGTTCCATGTATTTCACATTAAAAACATAATGGGACTTGTACAAAAAGTCAACAGCTTTAAGTCCACAATTGCCAACGTCAACAGCATGGCTGTCCAGAATCAAAAAAAAATTCCCCCCCACGTCCTTCTCTCCTGCACACACCAAGTATGGCTGATTTTCAGATATGGCCTCAATGGCTTCTTCTAAGTTGCCATTTACCTATTATAAATATAATTTAATTAATAATCATGATTATTTTAACAAAGAATTAGAAAATTATAATTTATTAGAACATTAGAATTTCAATTATGACTAGTTTGGTTTAACATACAATTAATTACGTAAAAAAAACTCAAAAGAAGAATTTACAAGAATTTTCCTTTAAAATTGTTATAATTATTGTTATTAATTAATATTTTCAGAGTTAAGTAAGTATGAAAAATGTAAATGCAAAATCTCATTTTATATTATTTTTTATTATAAATTTAATCAATAATTTTATATGCACTGAAGGACTGGAACTCATAAATTTAAAAAATAATAATAATAATTTTCCGCAATTTTTAATATTTTTTAACAAAAAATCCAATAGATGATTAACGAAATATATTTAAAGGGGACTAATGTACCTCAAGGGACTAATGTGAAAGTTGTACCTCACTGGACTAATGCGCAAGCTGCACCAAACAAACTATTTCTTTCAACGATAATGCCTACTAACACTGAACGATAGGTCTAATATATCGTATCATATTATATATCGTATTTATCGTAATATAACTCAATACTTATTTCGCTTCCTTCTTCGACTCGTTTTAATACGTATTTTTTATATGCATGAGCAGCCCCCGAAAAACAAAAACATTAAATTCATTTTTTTACTTATTTTTATTTCATATTATTTCACGTGCACTTTTTATTTCCTAATTCAAAATTATTAAAAAAAACTTTTTCGATATCGCTTGTAATGATACTGATTATTATTAATTTTCTTTTCTTTTTCTTTCAATATTAATAATAATAAAAATAAGATTTTGATGAAATTCTGGCAAAAGCAGAATTTAGTTTAGGACGGAGGACTATTAGTTTTTTTTTTTTTTTCTTTTTCCAAATTATAACATCGCTTTCAAATTATTCAATTATATTTTCGATAAATTTTAGATTTCGACAAATGTCCAACTATCGAAATCGACAACGCAAAAATGCCAGATTGAGACTAATAGGCCTTCAGTCCTAAAAAAAAATTATGCAAACACCATAAAATACAAAAAAAAAAAAAAAAAAAAAGGTCAAAATAACAGACCCCATTCGTATACATACACGCAAAATAATAATAATCACAAATGCAATACCAAAGTGGTATTCATGTCTACTTTTTGGCCTGATGACAGATTATGCTTTTGTTTTGCCGCAATTACACAATTTAGGGTGTTTAATTAACAAGTTTTTTACTTATCATAAGTTGAAAGAATTTTCAATTAGATAATAAAGCATTTTTAAACTTATTTATTATTATCATCAAATTTGCCTTTCCTTTTCCTAAAGTACCGGAAATGTCATATTTTTAAAGTCAATATTGATTGGCATTAAAAATTCAAAAAAATTTAAACTATACCATCAAGATTATTTTATTTATTTATTTATTTATTTTTATTTTTATTTTTTTATTTTATTTTATTTTTTTTTTTTGGGGGGGGGGGGACAAATTTTGTTGACTATCAAATGTTTTTTTTATTTGTTAAGGCTAGGAAATAGGACAGACTGACAGGCAATTTAAACTTATTTTAACTCATGGATTATAAAAATATACAATAAATTTCATTAAGTACACTGTTATCCAAAAACCAAAAAACAACATAATGAAACATACTCCAATGAATCTGACAAGAGCATCACAGGGGAAAAGTGCAGTCAAACTCTGACTTCCAGAAATCTACAGAAAAGTAAATTTTTAGATAGTTATAATTAAAAGAAAGCAATTTTTTAACCACATCAGCACTGTCACATTAAATATATGTAATTTTTGTGCTTGTCAGAATTTCAATATAAACAATACCTTTCTTTTCTTCCTGAATCCAGTAATTGGCAGCAAATCAGCCAACATCAATAAAGCACCAAAGTTTTCTAGTAAAATAAAAAATAAAATAAAGTTACATATATGAAGTCATAAAATACAACAGAACTCTGAAAATCTTTTTAATTTTGCAGCATTTATTTATTTATTTTCTCCCTTGTGTAGACAGAGTTGTCTCTCAAAGTTTTAGGTTGGATTTTAGTGTTTACATTTTACATTCAGATGGTGTTTTGCATTGGTTTGAATGATCAAATTTTCCTGAACTTTCTTTCATGATTAATTTTAATTTTTTCAAACTGGTATTGTTACATATATGTTTTTTCTTTTTCATTTAAGTATTTAATTTTCAGCTATTTAATTTTTTTTAAACAGGGGGAGTTAAGGGAGAGGGGAAAAAAAAGTGAAGTTAACCTGCTAAATCACAATGAAAAATTGTTGTACATGCAATAAAAGGTGTAAATTTATGATGTGGGCAGTTTAATTTGAAATGCCATAAACAACACAGAATAAAGCTAGGAAATGAACTTTTTTTTTTCTCTCAACATTAACATTGAAATCAATGGAGTAAAATTAGCACATTTATGGAAATGTTTCATAAAAGATTTTTTGTTTAGCAAAGAATTTGGAAGGAGAAAGAGGAAAAATAATAAGCAGAATTCTACCAAAAATAGTTAAAATTTGGCTATTTTCTAAAACTAGAATTTGGCAACATCTTTAAATTTAAAGAAAAGGTTCCACTGTATGAAACTTATTTTATTATTATCTGAAACTAGCAGGCTTTTCTTATTACTATATCTAAATGAATTAAAAAAAAAAAAAAAAAACAGAAAGAAAAAGGAAAAAAGAAAAGAAAAAAATCCCCATTTTTTATATCTTTGTATGAATAAAAACTACTTAATAATAATCCATTGACAGTGTGCAAAAACTCTCTGTAAGTCCCTGCTTGCTAATAGCAGCATTTTTCTTAATTTCTTCGACCTATGCCTAAAGTAGCACTTTCATATTGAAATATTTATATTTAAATAACATAAGTTCGTAAAATATACATATATGGTTACCATTGGCAACCAATATATTTTTAACTAGCAACTATGTTTTCACTTTTTTTTTTAAAATACTTTGATGAAAAAAATTGGTTTTAAAATCGAGCTCCCATTCTATTTCTGATGTAAGCTTAACCTGCATAGTTTCAATTCTCGCTTCTTTTCCCACATTTTGAGATGTGTTGAATCAACACAACACTAAGGAATTTATACTACTTTTATCTTCACAACTCGGTATTGAATAAATGCACCGTTTCAGAAAATTTGTTGTTGTCTCCTATTCAGACATGATTTGTGACGCGGTGCTGAATCGTTTTGCCACTGGAATGATGTATCAGTTTAGTGAAAATAATAAAACCTGTTAGATGGTATTAAACTTTAAGAGATGTTTCTTGATGTATCACTCAGTCATAATAAATGTTTGGCTTTTATACATAGAATTTTATTTTTTATATTCAAGTAAATTATTAAAAAAAAAAAAAAAAAAAAAAAAAAAAAAAAAAAAATGGTGGAGAGGGAGTGTGTATATTTTTCACAGGCTATGTGAAATTTTTGGATGGCAACTAGTTTATTCAAATTTCTGCATATGAACAACACTATATGTTCTACATAGATATATATATAGTATTTATTGCCCCATTATTTTCTATATTTTATGTGATAATGTGATGTATCCTGTTGACCAAATTATGAAGGTGTATCATTAAAAAAAGAAAGAAAGAAAAAGAAAGTTTATAATCAAAAAAGTATTTTATAATTGCATAAGCTTTCAATTATCACCTTAAATTTGCTTATTGTACAGCATTTATTACAAATAATCTGATCATCTGCAATGATTAAGAAAATGTAAAAATAATTTGCATTTCCTTACCATCTACAACAACAGATAGCCTTTCAAAAACATCCAGTCTATTTTGCCGCGTGTATTTTAGTATCCGTGGGGCATACTGTACAGGAAAAACAGCAAGTAAATCTCTTGCAGCCGGATGAATCAGTTTAAATTCTGCATCAATCTGTTACAAGAAATAATGTTCATTAATACGATAATGGTATTACTTATTTGATTTCAAAATATTTAACCAAATAAGTAGTGAAGACCATAAAAGTACATAAGTTTTTTTTTTTTTTTTTAGGAAAAACTTTAAAAAGGGAGGGGGGGGGGATTACATACCAATATGCCTCCAAAATCTTTAAATCTTGGATATTTCTTCAATATTTGCGTAATTGAGGGATTTTCTTTGCGAATAAAATTTCGCCGGACACTGTATGTCTCTTTCATAGTTTCCAGTATTTCAGATTTATGTATGCTTGTTGGCGATACATATTGCAACCAAGTAATCTAAGAAAGAAATAAGTGCATATTTTCAATTATGAGAAATGGAAAGCTTATAATGCTGATTCTAGCAAATAGTATACCTTACTACAATAAAGATACCGAAACTGATGTATATAAAGTAAACGTTTTTTACTTACTTTTGCAGCTAAAGAAACGTCATCATCCTCAAATGACACATCTTCCTCTTCATTTATTTCTAATCGTGCACCAGCCCTTTTGCGATTTTTTTTTTTCGATGGGGAAAGTTTCACACGGAGTGTTTTTAGTCTCCACTCTATTAAACCACTCCTGCTGGTACGATCAAAGAAGTGTTCCTGAAAAAATGAAAAAATAAATAATAATAATAAAAATAAATAAATTGCTTTTAATTATAATTAACTGAAATGTCCAACATGCTATTCCAATTATATATATGTATTTTACTTACATAGCCTTCAACTTTTTCACGTGAGGATTTTAACACTGGAAAAGCTTTTACAATTGCTTTAGCAAGATTTTCTTTTTGAAGTGAGGTTGGATAACTATTATAAACAAATAAATAAAAATTAAAATATAGAAACAGAGAGAAAAAATATTTTAAAATTTCCATACCAACATGAATTGAAAACTTCTGTCTTTGTACATGGTGTAAAGAAATGTGTTATATAAAACAAATTTAATTCTATTTTGAACCATCTCTAGTTTTGTGCCAAAATATAACATACAAAATGCATCCCAATGAAACTTTTTTTTTTTTTTTTTTTTTTTTTTGTTAATAAATTTATTGCAATAAAGCAGGGCACAAAGCTCGCCAGCGGCAAGTATGAAAATTTGGTCTAAATGTAAATAGTATTCTTACAGTATACAATGTTACCAAAAAAAAAAAAAAGAATTATCAATTTAAAAACGTAAAATCATGCTAATCTTAGGTAAGGTGACCAGACTTCCTCTTTTTAAGAGGACAGTCTGCTTTTTCAAAGCTCTGCCCTCTTTAAAAAAAAAATTATAGGACTAAATATGACTTTTTATGTTTTTCGTCCTCTGTCCTCTTTTTCAAATGAAAAGTATTTAGTCCTTAATTTACAAAATTTTGCAAAACTGAGAAGCTCAATTGGCTGTTGACTGTATCGAATGTTGAAACTAACTTTTTTCTGCGATAGGTTCGCAAAAAAAACAACTTTCTAATAAACTTGCCAAAGCATACTATGTTTTACGTCTATTCAGATTCTTCGAATCACAAAAAAATAAAAGTATTCCCTACATTTGTACGATTCTTTGATCCAGAACACAGAACAAGGAATCGCTATTGAAATTATCATGAAATCATAAGAAGGTGGTGCTCAGCGGCTTAATGTGTGTTCTCACTTTTGCATGAATAATATTCCTCATAAAAATAGGCTCCTTGGAGCTGGTATATGTGAGGGTTGGGTTCGATACCCGGTTGCACTCGTTGGCTTAGCTGTCTTTTCTGTGGTTTTTCTCTGAAACTAGTGTAAATATGGACTAGGACCTCTTAGAAATCTTCCACAGAAGACTCTCCTACTCAGGCCTAGTGCAGACAATTTTGCCACTATGATAACACTATAACCACCTCACAAAAATATGCAAAAGATAGTTGAATTCATTTTATGTCCTGCTGGCAAAAACACTCCCACAAAGCGACTGTTTTCTTCAATGAACAAAATGTAGACGTGTGAAAAAAATCTCCTCTATATGCCTACTTTAAAAACTTATTAGTAAGACTAGGTGGTCTGATACCGAATGTACTATCTAACTAACTACAAGGACTAATTTAGGTTATACTTGTGAGAACTTTTATAAAAGGTTGATAAAGAATGACTGTTTGCTAAAACAAATCATTTCATCTGCCGAATGTTAATTTTATTTTTTCATTTGCCAATTTTATTTTTTATCATATGATTATGATTTTACTAACTGCATGAAAGTACCACAAAAAAAAAAAAAAGTGACAGCTATAAAAATTAGACATTTTCCCTCTCATATCCGCATATTATTAATTTAAATTAGGGTGTACTGATTCAAATTCCTCATTTGAAATAAAAATGTTTTCACCACTTATGTAGAGTAGCTTTTGAATCGGTTTTTAAAATCATTTTCATTTAATTTTTATGTCCTCTAAAATGACCTCTTTTCCAAAATTGGATATCTTCTATTTTCTTATAAAATAAAAGACATTGCGTGATTTCCCCTCTTTTTCCAATAGAAAATTCTGGTCACCTTATATGTAAAAAATGTGTAAGTTAATCATATTTTGTGGCGAGTAACTTTTTTTTTTAGCGAGTGTAATCTAAGCTCAAATTTCGTGCCTTGCAATAAAGATTTCTGTTAACGAAGTTTGATGGAATAAATATTTTAATTTTATCATGGGGTATTTTTTAATACAAGATTTGTCAACTTCAAGAAAAGGCATGATGTGTGCTTAGAGAAGTTTTCATTTCATTAAAATCATAATGTGTATAGTGGATAAAAATTAAGAAACTGAATTAGACTAGTACATACAGAGTTTCCAAGTCTTTCACCATAGCATTTACACATATCCGTACTAATTCGCTCACATATTTTCTGTTAATGATACTATCAGGCTTTTGGAAAAGCTGCAGAAGCATCTTCCCTTGTGGAACTTTGTTCAAAACATCTTGAATATTGATTGCCTACATAAGAAGTATTTTGGGGGGATTAATTCAAATAAAAAGATAAAATAAAATAATTAACATGTTATTTAATATACTTTACCAAACACCTGTATTTATAATACTTAAAAATCACACATGGAAACTTCTTTTAATTACATTGAAATAATATTAATGGAAGTGCCTTGCAATGTTTTAGTCTAAACCAATCAACTTCATTTTTTTTTTTTTTTTACGATCTGGACATAATCTCACGTGTACTGAAGCTCATACGGACAGAATCTCACAGGGTCAAAATATTAGCACAAACTTTTTTCAACAAAATATTAAGTTTTTACTAAAAACATCTTCGCCAGCTAAAATGTATTGCTTGCCAATAGCAAACACCTCGACACAGCTTGTCAAGGAGCCTTGACTGTTGGCAAAGTGCCTTAGGCATATGACCCCTCGGCAAGGTGACTATTTCACAAGCCCTACTCATAAAATTATGAGTAGGGCTTGTGAAATAGTCACCTTCGTAATAATATGGTAATTTTACTAGATCATTCTAACTCAATTTTTCATATTTATTTTGCTCTTTATTTGTCGATTTAGTCTGAATTATTATTCAGTTGGGTGGCGAGATTATGCCCCCCCCCCCTCTTCTTTTGTTCTACTAAATATCACCAGTTGCTGTCGATGTCTGATCCAACTATAGATATCACAAATGGCAAAATGTAGTAAGATAAAAGAAAACAGCTGAAGTTGATTGTTTCTACCATCAACACACCATGTGAGGCATGCTTGATGAAGACACAGGCCCAAGCTTAAAACTTTGTAAGAAGCTTCTAAACATAACTGTATATATTATTTTACTTGTATTTATGTTATTATAATCATTAGCATGAAACTGGATTCATTATATGCATGAAAATGCATTTAATAAATATGTGCAGGCACATACAGGAGTGCAGAAAATCCTTGGAAATTTCCCCCAAACACCATCTAAATTTCATTCAATAACGCAAAATTCTATTGTGTTATACACCACCATTTATTTTATGTGATAAGTGTAAGAAAACTAATATATACTGTAACATAAAAATATAACTGTCAGTTCATAAATATAAGTATTGCAAAATAAAAAATTTTTAGGCCTCCCCCCCCCCTTAAGGAAACTTTCAAAATTTCTCCAGTCAGTTGAAATTCCCCTACAAACCAGGTTTGTGCGTTCGGACATATTCTGCACCTCTAGGCACATGCATATACACTTGTTTTATATATAATTATTTATATTCAATGAAAAAATATACAAAATATTTCAACTTTTTCAGTGGATTATCACCATACTTGGCCATTATACAGTCGAACCTCGTAAACGTGATTTACTTTTAACATGAACTTTTCCCACTAACTTTGTCAAAATGAAGCTTCGTTTAGTTTTATGAACATTAGCTATTGACAGCATGAACTACTGACTACATGAACAAATTTCTTATCCCCCTTGAGAATCACGTTCAGGAGATTTGGCTGTATATGTATGAATCAGGGTTGGGTTTTTGACATGACAAGGGTTTAAATCGTCAGAAACCTGTATTGTCAAAATTCAAAATCTATAAATGAGCTAGGATTTGGTTAGCAATGATTTAGTACTATTTGCCATATACAAGTGAATATCTAAATATTATGCTGTTTATTAATTAACAAATCTTAAAACAATTTGTAGATAATTTATAATTTAGGTAAATATACTGGTTTATAACCTAAGAAATGTATACAAAGTATGCATAGATATATTTTGTATGTTTATGTGTATTTATATTAATATTTTTGAAATTCTAAAATTCCCAAGTTACTTATGAATTTTCACATAAGCCATGAAAACACAGAAATACTGGTTTTTTTTTCTTTTTTTTTTTTCCTTTAAAGTAAAACATAATATATGCGGGCAGTAAATTAATATGAATTTGAAAATAATTATATTTATAATCTATATTTATTACACTTATCATTTATTAATAAATTTTTATCTATTTATTATTATTATTATTGATTATATAAATATTTGTACTGTTTATAGCTTGGACTATTGGTGTTTGGTGTTTTGAGAGTAAGGCTGATTGACTACTCTAGTGTCTTAGGCCTAGGGGGAGAGTGCTATCCATGGGGGGGTCTTTCTAAAGGTTCCTAGCCCGTATTTATACAAGTTTAGGAGAAAACTATGAAAAACTCTGAACGGTTAGACCAAGGAGCGTGCCCTCCGATTAATTCCAGCACCTCACGTCTACCACTTTGCGCATAGAACTGCTTGGCCGCTGGTGGACCCCTACAGCTTAGACTAATAAATTTTTTTAAAATCTGTATAAGTAAATATTTAATTTATAACAATACTGGTTAAATACATAATACTAAAAAAATTGAAATCTACAATGTTGTATTGCAAATAAAATGATTTGTCAATCAAAATTATCTATCAATGATTTATAAATCATAAATTTTTAGAAGCCTAAAGTTTTGTTTTTATATCAATCAAAATGTTATAATAATGTTTCTCCAAAAACATTAATATGTTTACCTTTTAAAACCAGGGGTTGATCCAAGTTTTAATTTTCGGGGCCCATTTTTGTGAAAATTTATTTCTTTTCATGAAAAAAGGAACTGTAGCTAGAAACCTTTCATTTTAGAAGTTACTCTGTCTAATGTTTAATATCAAGTTAATAGCATTTTATTAAACAAGTATAGACACTCATTAAAAATAATACTGTAAACATGGAAAAATTTTGCGAAAGTATTATTTTTATAAAACAAAATTTTGTAAAGGGACCCATTTTCTGAATTTGAATTTTGAAAAGGGGCAGCAAAAGGGCCCCAATTTTTGCCTGGATCGACCCCTGAAAACATATTTATAAATAATATCTTATTGAAAACAACTATATTTTTAAAGTATCACATAACTAAGTTTAACATGATAGCATAGTTATAAGTAAATTCCGTAATAATACATAAAAGTATCACAGCATATTTTGAATGAACATAGAAATAATTCATAAATAATATCTCTTAAAAAAAGAGTTAAATTGAACACGTGTCATTTGTTAAATATATTAAAAACACTTTAAACGCACATAAATTTTAATTTTTTCCCATCTTTTAAATAAAAATTTAAATTTACGTGTGTTTAAAGTGCTTTTAATATATTTAAATAATTCATAATAAAATTTTAAAAGGCTAAAGTTTTGTTTTTTATATTAATCAAAATGTTGTAACAATGTGTTTTTCAAAGAAAATCAATCTACTTACTTTTCCAAAAATCTTTATTAACTATATTTTATTAAACTAAGTTTTTAGATGACAATTAAATTATAAATATAGGTTTTTGACATGACTGTTTTAACCATGGTTTAAACCGTCAAAAACTGTCACGTGTCAAAAACCTGCCAACCCTGGTATTAATTAAAAAAAACAATTAAAAATCTATATAAACATAAAGGACTTTTAAAATAATTTGTAATAATTTATATTTGCCTTACCTCAGGACTTGAAAAAGGCACAATCTGATACACAGAGGTGCTTGGACCAACATTTGCATTTGATATGTTTTGTTGAGTGATATTTGATGACAGAGTCTGGGGTATGTCATTTTCAGAGTTAAGTGTCTGAAAAACATTTATGTTATTTATCATTTAGAAATATTACCAATACCAGTAAATTTGCTAACAACCAAATAAGTTTATAAATAATCTAATTATTTAAAATTAAGTTATTTTCATAAAAGTAAAAAAAAAAAAAAAATCTTACCAAGTTGGCACTAATATCTGAAATGCATCCTTTCTCAACTAGAATGGCACCATTCTCACTCTCAAAACTGACATCTGTTACGTTTTGAATAGAATCACTGTTCAGCACTGTTGTTATTGTTATATATTCTTCACTTTGTCTCTTTTTCTCTTGTACAATACGAAAGATTTTTTTTCTGTCCCCAAGCTTAATTTGTAAGCTTTTTAAATCATCCTCAGTTAAATCAACAAAGGAATCTCCATCAACATTTTCATCTGCAAAACATGCATGAATATGATGTTAAATTTATGAAACAAATTTTTAATTTTATGACACAAGTAAATAATTGACAAATCAGGTATTAATTATATTTTTCCATTTTGTTATGTAGCTTCTATCAGGCACAAACACAAAATCTACATTTTTTTTTTTTTTATCTAAACTGTTATGCAATGAAATATTTCTTTTTACAGCCTACTATGTTATTTATATATATATATATACACATATGTACAAACAATTATTTAGTTTATATTAAAATATGTTTTAATGATATATATTGCTTATTTTCCCCGTGTGGTACCCATGGGCTGTACGTATGCCAGTATGGCAGTTCATCTACATTCCTTAGTATATCTCTGTCTTGATATTTTATGCAGAATGCATTTAAGTAGGGATTGAAGAATGGAGCATCCCATATTTGAAGACTGAGAATTAAGTTGCTATCAATCAAAAGCAATTCTTCTATTTTTCCAAACACTGGATTTGATGTTGCAGCTGATGCGACTTCTACACAAACAAACATGTTCCGTCGGTATTCTATACCATAATACACTGCAGTCCTTACAATAGTAATAAGACTGTCCTCACTGTGGCCAGCTTCCAGTAACAAAGCAAAACTTCTGCAAGAAGAAACCAAAATTTCCTCTTCAGAAGTAAGCTCATATGGCGCATGAAATGGATCCGTTATATTCCAGGCAGAACACTGAGCTAATTGATGTGCTGTAGCCATACTTTTCGCTATATTTTTGAAGTTACAATTTACACTTGCACGTTTCTTGAAATAACTATGTTTTGCTTCATAACGCATACACCACATACGGATTAACGGACCAAACTTGATCATGCAATCTGCATAATGCAACATATGATGATGCTTGTTTATAAAATTAATTGATGGAAATAATTCCTTGAATTTTTCGTGATGCTCAATTACCAGTTCTTCAAGATAACAAGCCATACCTCGAGTAACAGCAGGTGCAAATACTAATTCCATTATCCTTAAAAGCAATTGCAGAAGGCACAAATAATTATTGGTCTTTATTTTATCAAAGATAAGGAATGGTATGGCTCTTATCAAGCAATGCATCTGGGCTGCTTTTTGCTTCAGAATATGATCTTTTACATTCTGAATTGAAGCTTTTGTGAAGTTTGGTGACGGCTTATTTTTTATTTCAGCAAGACCATATTTAAAAGAGTGTATGCGTCTGTTTAGCAGTTCAATAGTTAATCCAGCAATTGGATTTACAAACAAAATTTGATTTAATACAAGCTTCAATTCCATTTGTGCAACACCTTCAAGTAAGTCATGCATTGCATCAAAACAAAAATTTTCTGTAGCATGAAAAAATTTTGATTCATGCAAAATACTGTTTTCACTCACGCCTGATGAAGATGCGGCATTACTATTGGCACTTTCTTGCACATGTTGCTGATGTAACACTTTATTACGTTGGATGAGTTTATTTAATCTAAATTCTGATTGCAGCTGTTCTCTGCTTATTAAACACAAACGACAAAAATGTTTAGCAGATGGACTAAGGAATCCAAACAGTGAATGGCATGCTAAAGTATCTGCACAAACTGCAGCAATTGATGCTCGAAGGGTTACATCTTTGCCATTTATATTAATAGCAATACCATTATCAGACTCGAGAAGTTTTAAATCCTGTATAAAGGGCTTAAGAACTGAAGAAAATCCAAATTGTCTTAAATCTGGTGAATGGCAGAGGGACAGTAAATGAATATTGATTAAAGTAGAATTAAATTTTGGTGGGATATTCAAAATAGAGAAATAAAAAGCCCCAAGTTCATGAATTTTTGTTTTTGATCCAAGGGGGTTACATGTTTCCACATCATCATAATAAAGTTGGATCTGTAATGCATCAGGGTATTTCTGGAAAAAAGGATGGGTAGCGAAAATATCACCATCTGTATAATTACGCAATATGTCATCATTTGATTTGATACTTTTGTTAAATACAAAATCATACATCGTATCATTTCCTAAAATACTTTTTAAAGTGTCAATAATTGGAACATATTGGCACGTAACTGATACATTTTTGGTTTCATAGTTTTGTGACAAAGAATTGAATACTTGGTCAGTTCTGGTACCTAATGAAATTTCTTGAGGTTCAACTAAACAAAAATGTTTCTTGTAAAAAGAAAACTGTTGATTTCGTGTTTTTAAGCCATTAAATGGATCAGCTAATTCATCAAATTTTTGCATTAAAGTAATACATTCCTTAGAATCCAATTTTATCTCTTGATTCTTTAAAAATGATACAACTTCCTTTTTCAAAGTACTTGTAACTGAATTTACCAGATTACTGCAGGTTTCAATAATTGCATTTGCTGCTGTATAAGACATGTTACTTTTACTTTGTAAATTCAATAATATTTTTGCTGCAGTTGAACGAACATTTTCTCGTGACTCCCAAGACTGGCAATTAGAATCATTCTGAGTTTCATTTACAGCAGGTGCTAAATTAGCACCCTGGCATACACTTTTCAGAATTATGGATGTTGTCGGCTGTTGATGTGTGGTTATGCTAGAAGTAGTAAAATTTTCCGAGTCATGGGAATTATTATGCTTGTGTTTTATCAAATGTCGTGCTAGAGATCTGAACTGATAGTAACTTTTTGTACAAGTTCCTTGAGCACAGACAAATTCTTCAGATCTATTAAGTCTACCATTCAGAGACATATTATGAAGTTGTCGGAAATGGCTCTTTAGTTGAGAAATGTTATTTCCTACAACACGGTTGCACTTATAACAATTAAATGATTCCATTATAAGATGAATTAATGATGATTAATAATTATGATGATTTACAATTATGATAAAGATGATTTATGAAATTTTATTTATGATTATGATGATATTCCATTAAAAAGAACAACCTGAAAGCAATTAAACAGAGTAAGTGTAAATGCTTTAAGACAGTAATATCAAATAAACTTAAACAAAATTAATATATATCTATATGCATTTGCTGATATTTTATTTATTTAAATATTTTTTAAATAGAAAGTTCTACATTTACAATAAACTTTTCCTTAAAACCATATTGCTGACTCTAGGCTAATTTGGCAGAGTGCTCCACCCTGCGGCTCTTTAAAAAATATTTTAGCACCCTGCAGCCCTTTTAAAAATATTTTAGTACCAAGTTGTCTTTTCAAACTTTTTAAACGTTCAGAGACCTTTAGTTATCTTCTAGCAGTAGTTTTGCAGCATTCCAGGAACAACAAATGTATATAACTCACATATACACACATAATATTATTGTAATTTACTTTTGTCACATACAAAAATCATAAAATAGAAAAGCATAAATTATGTATATAATGCCCTTTTTATGAAATTACTCCCGACAGCCTTTTTATTCTAGAGTCAGAAATAAAACATTCAATCAGAGGATTTATAGAGGCTTAAGTAGAAACTGATAACCTTGGCAAGTATTATATTTAATTTAAAAATTTATATTATTCTACTTATAATTTTATTATTACAGGATGAGGGCTAAAAGAAACTGAGTGATTAAGTCGTGCTAATACTTGGTACCAAAATTAAAATGAGTACTGGGACCTGATCACAATAAAGAAAGATGGATTTTTTTTTCCTTTTTAGTTTTTATTTATAAAGTGATAAAAAATTAGTGATTCAATTTTGTGAAATTTTAATATTGTGACCAGTGAAGTGGGCAAACCATGCTAGTGTGTAAATAAATAGAAGATGATAAAACACTGCTGAGATGAAAATAAAATGATGAAGTCCTTGGTATAGAAAATGTCAATAAAAAAGAAGTTCTATAAAAAAACAATTTTTCAGAGCTCTTTAATATATATGTTAAACAAAGTTCTATTTCTGGCCAAAATTTTATGGTTTTATTTAAATCTGTCTTATAAAATTATCCTCAAATAAGGGCTAGAATAGAAAAATTCCATATCAGTAACCACCATTAACATTTTTTTAAGCATTTACTTATTATGTTTAGGATTTTCTTCAAGAAATTTTTTATGGTCATAGTACTTTGGCATCTTTCAATACACTGAAATACACTCCTCATTATATACAAAGATTTCCTATGTATGTATGTATGTAAAATCAGAGCCTGATTACGACCTGCTGGGGCCCGAGGCCCGGAATGATTTTGGTGCCCTCCCCTCCCCCCTCAAAAAAAAAATTAAGAGGTTTATTTTATTTTATTTTTAAATTTGTGCGCTGAGTTTGATTGCTGGCAACAAAGTTAAGGCATCACCATCATAAGAAATTAGTTTTCACTTCTTTTGCAAAGAGACCTTAAATAATTATTATTGGAGGAGGGAATATTATATTTCTTCTATGACTGTCTGAATTCACTTCCATAGAAAATTTTTTAGATTATTTAATATTTTATAATACTTTTTTTTCTTTTTTAATCCTAATCTATCTCATTCATACCATACAAAGTCAGCAGGTATTTAAATATTAACACATGACCAAATACTATTGAAAATGTAAAGATATTTCCCATTAGCATGCTACAAAGTTCTTTAATTTATATTATATAACTGTAAGTCTGTCAGTGAAACTTTCCCTGGATTTTTAGAACCGCTGTAAATATATCCATTCAACCGATCTCTACAAAAACTGGTACATTTCATAATCTAGCTAATGCTTTATTTTTTAATTTAATCAGATAACACTGTTCGGTATGGAAATTGCCTTTGACATCATTTCGACATATTCTTATGTAAAATGACCTCCTGAATCCGAATAGGACACTCATTTTGCCCTATCACCCAGCGTTTTTAGGAATGGTCCCCTATTTTTATCATTTTTTGGTGATTTTATGGCTATAAATTTGAGTTTTAGGAGGGAAGAGCATTATTTTAACCGTTAAATATCTTCTGAGGGGCTACAGAGTTGGAAAATTTTAAAACATGGACATTTCCGACAAGGGAAAAATTTTAAACTTTATATTTTTCTGTTTTTAGATGTTAAATTAATTATTTTTCATTCTTCAAAACAAATTCATGGTCATAAAATTATCGAACAGGGAAAGAAATTGAGGGAGGGGGTGGTGTATCTAGAAAACGATGGGTGACTGGGCAAAATGGGAGTCGTATTCGGATTCAGGAGATCATTTTACATAAGAATCAGCAAGAATGGTATCGGACCGAGTTTTTTTTTTTTTTTTTTTTTTTTTTTCCCAGAACAGTGTAATTGGTCAAAAGGTATTTAAAAAATCCCTATTTTCAACTAAAGATTATTATTGTTAGCTAACTTTCAGTTAATTTTTTTTTTTTTTTTTTTTGATGAAATCTTTGCCAAAAATATCATTTTAAAAACTATTTTGGTGCCCCTAGATATAGGTGCCCTAGGCTGAGGCCTACTCGGCCTGTGCGATAATCATGCCCTGTGTAAAATACTACAGTAATGGGTAAAAGTTGAATTCAAAATTTTTTTAGCAAAAAATTAAAATTAGAATAAAAAGACCTAACCAAATGCTAAAACAGAAAGTTGCAAGTCAGCATATTATTGTAGATTTCTCTGTGGGTTTCACATTCATTTGTAAATTTATTTTTAAATTTTAGTCAAGACATGATAAAGAATCATTGCATGCCAACGACAGAAAACAAATAAATGTGAAACCATTAAGTGTGTGCAATTAACTTTCCTGATATGGAAAGAATTTATATTTACCATTGTCAAACTGTTTAACAAGCTTTTAATGTGCACACACATAATTGCATTTTTTTATATATAGTGCATGAAAACTGAGTATTATAAATTTTTTAAATCATTTAACATCTTAGCTGTGATTTTTGATTGATATATAGTTAAGAAAATTTTAGAGATGTATTTTTGCAATAAATTCTATTTGAATAAAATATCTGCATTTGTGTATAATGTGGTACTGCTGTATATATAGAAAGAAAAGGAGATAAAGTGTGTAAACAAAAGTTTTAGAAATATTTAAGACATATATATATATATATATATATATATATATATATATATATATATATATATTTTATATTAAAAATTTTAACCTGAAAACAAATTCAATACATCATGCATTTCGCATAAAATTTTTTATTTAAATATTAACCCTTTTTAAATTATAATGTATTTACTGATTTTTAAGAGCAATATTTATTCAAACTGACAGAATATGCTGAATTTGATTTTAAAATGATAAAGAACACTGAAAACTTTGGGGGGGGGGGAATAGACACAGTTGCAGGGATAATTGTGATACTATTTGAAAAATCCGGAGAATTATCGCAAGATTGTTTGCATGCAACCCTGTTAAAATAATCCTAACATTAAAAAAAAAAAAAAGTCTAAATTTGAAATGTTTATAGTTATATACAGGGCTTGAAATTGGTGGTGGTTCATTGATCTAGGACTACGAAAATTATGAACAAACTAGTAAAATATAAATTATAGTGGTCCATTAAATTAATAAAGTTTTCATTTCTTTTTCTTCTGATGGGTGTAAAACGTTGTGTACAGTTTTTAAATTAATTAACGAGAATACATATACTCCAAAATGTCCAAACAATTTTTTTTTTTTTTTAACATATACTGTCAACATTATTATAATTAAACATGAAGAAAGGAAAAGTTGTCTGTGAATCAGTCATCATGCAATAGATGTTTTAACAATAGTATGCACGTTATTAAAATTGTCGATATCACACATTTTCTGTAATTTTCCACTAAATTTCATTTTTTTTTTTTTTTAATACATAATATTAAACATTTTAATGGTATATTTAACTCACTTTTAAAATACAAATTGTTGTATGATTAAAATTAAAATTAGAAACATTTTTTCTAGTTTTATAATAAAATAAATAAGATTACAAAACTATATAAGATTACAAAACTTTTAATTAAAAAATGCATATTATATATTATACATTAAATATATAAACTATGTTATTATCTATGTATATGAGAATCTTTTAAAATATATCACAGAAAATGATTGATCTAAAAATTTATCCCCATTTAGTAAGTGAATGTCCCTTTATAAAATTAAAAAATAAATAAAATCATGCAGTATGTGCTTTTTTTTTTTTTTTTTCCCAAAAAATACCCAGTTCAGTTTTTGGATATTTACCCACCCCGTAAGTAAATATCTCAAAAATATTTATCTACTACTGAGTATTTATGCTCCCTTTCATACTGTTAATACTAAGTGTTAATTGCAGGCATGCGGATTATACGAAATTACCATTATTTGTGCGTAACATATACACACACATAATAGAAATAATAATAAAAAGAAGAAAAAAATTCTTTTTATATGAAATAAGGATCGTTTCAAACATAGATGACAAATATTTTCACTTACATGTTTTTAGATAGGCGATTCAGGACAACTTAAACAGAGAAAGCAAAGTACACTTACCATATAATTTTTGTGCATCCTCTTCCCTAATTCCTCTAGATATAAGCATATCTTTAACTTCATCCGCTGAAGACATGATGTAATCTTTCGCTTCAAGATTTTTAATAAAAAAAAAAAACGAAATCCAATGCAAATGGAGTCGCAAAAGCGTGCAGACGAGACAGAACACGAGGCAACCAAACGGAAACGATTCTGAACATGAACTCGCCGCCGCCAAATAAAATATCACATGACAGAATTGGACCAATGGAAAATCTCCCAAATCGTCCTTCCAAAAGACTGTTTTCAGTTTTAGTCCGCAAAGTAGTGGTTCTGGATTTAGCTCCGATAAAGGTAATTTCTCGGCTTTGCAAAGCGTCTCTTTTTGATAAAGTAGATACTCAGAAAGGACGGATGCCGTTGAAAAATATTATGCTCTTTAACGGAGTGGTTAATTCATTCTTTTGAATTAAGCGTGTAGATCTTCACAAGAACCGCACAGAGTTGCATGTG